>CM060888.1:104615467-107027967 GCA_030762935.1 Hymenopus coronatus | reverse complement strand
GTGTGGTATAAAAGAATCACAGAAAGTAAACATGAGATTGTACTGCATCGATTACGATTTTTGATATCTGGGTGAAGGGGGTTTGAACTCCCTGAGGACCTCCTGCATACGCCATTGCTTCAAATACACAATCAAGTCAACGGACCATTCATTGAATATTGTGATCTGGTCTTCTACAAGAACTGTGAGTCAACAGCTTCTTATCTAGGCAGTGGAACGAAAAGAACTCGCTTAATAAGCACTATTTTAAACTTACCGCTTTCTGTGAATAGCTTTCGTCGTTACAGATCCGGATTACAGTGGCGTATGCACATTGCAGAGAAAATTCAAGTTTGTTTGAGAAAGTTCCGCCCTTCCCTGTTACATGTCCTCATTGCACTTTAGTATTCAATGCACTTTCTTTACCTTAAAATCAATGGAATAGCTTTTAAACAACATGTGAAAATGTCTTCTTGCTGTTAGTTTGAAACTCTTTTTCCTGGAAGAATGTCACAGTATTCCTGTTCGGTGATTTAAGTAATCCAAATTTCTGCTGTAACGTTCAACAAATTTCTTCACACCAAGAGCTCCAGTAAACAAACTAGTTAGGTACTTTGACAGGTGCGCTGGTATTTTGGTTCGGATAAATAAATAATTGCCTGACAAACATGGATTTCATTTTGACAAGCTTCCTCAGGTTGTTTAATAGATTATTGAAAAAGTTACAGGATATAACAAAGAAAAAAAGGTTCTGTAAGAAATGTCTCTCCGTATAAGTGTTCCCACTCGCCTAAAATGATCACAGAAAATTTATGTTCAGCTTGGATAGCTCATCTCTATCAAAAAGCGCTAGTTTGGGGATTCATTTCTACGTACCTAAGCACCTGGGCCCAAACAAGTTTAAAGTACCGTAATATAATTTCTTCCGTAAAGCTCTGTCTCGAAATACGGCAGATTTTCTTTCGTAACCATAATCGCCAATCTCTTTGGCAACAAAATGAAGATTTGCATCAACAACTATTAATACAACAGAAACATGTACATTTAATTAAAACAATAAGTATCCGAATAAACTTTATTTCCTAGTCTCTCATGGTTACAGCATAAGGAAGCAACTCGGTCAGGGAAATTCATTTTGAAGTAAAAAGGTTTCCAGTATTTCCAATTGCATTTCTTCTGTTAATATAAACATTTTAATGTCGTTCACAAGGACCACTACAGGTCTCAAAGGAAATTCTGATAAATTCTAATACATTTCAAACATGAGTAGCTTTAAAATGCATTAAATTGAGCTTACTGGTCCGTAACTAATATTAGATTCTTCTTATAGTTTCATTCCACTCTGTATAACACTTATTCAGTCTTCTCTGTTCATCTTCATGCCATTACATATCTCTTACATTCATTCGCCGTTCATACAATCATAGAATATTATACACACACTTCCTTCTCTTTATTCTCCTGTTGTTTCATCACTTCTCAGCAACATATGACTCAATATGGTGAGAAGAAACAGGGTAAAGCATTATCCCAGTAGCTGGTTGTCGTGCGGGTCTGCATACTGCATGCTTATTGAAGCTTCAGGTCAAAACAATGAACTGATTCCTTCATCTGGTAGAAATTGATTCTCCTTGTGTTTACATTGGAGAAGTGATCAAATGCTGAAACATTTGCAGAATCCCTTCTGAGTGGATCTGGCGCTTATGAGGTATGCCATCGGAGAGGTGTCTATTGATGGGACATTCGTTCATGGTGGCTTCAATGTTTATTTCATATACAGCGCTGATGAAGAATAAGCGGAAAAGTGAAAGTAAAAAGCAAGTAATGTCATCCCTGTTTGTAAATCAACATAGATATTTTAGACACCAGAGCTTTAAGCGTTGGTTTTAAAGTCGCTGATTAACACATAAGGCTTTAGTTCCCACTTTATTCTTTTTCGATTTAAAAGTTAACTTAACAGGTTTAGATAAGCGAAACGGTGTTGAGTGCATTAAAATTTGGTTAAAGCTATTGAATGATGATGAAAGGCACACACTTATATATTTATATTTCATAACTGAAAATCGCTTCTCAAATATCGCTTAGGTAAATAAACCAGAGCTGTATTTAAGGCCTCTCTCTCTTAAACACAACTTAAACCTTGGATCAGACACTACAAGGTTACACTAGAGGACTATACCTGCCGAAATAAGAAACACATTTGAGATATGCCAAAGGCACGTGACCGCAGTGAATGATTTCCTTGGCACCTGATCGCATCACTCAGCCTAAGAGTACAACATGTGTCTAAACCTTTATTTGTGTTATTAGTTTTAAAATGGGCAGGTACTCTTAATGGATTAATTGCAATATTTTACATTTCACAGTTAATTGCAAATATAAACCAATCAGTTTGCTAAAACTGAGCCGTTATTGTACACCGATTGCATATGCTGAGCACTGATGCATCATTAAGTATAAGAATTCCATACCTTTGTAATTCAATTGTTATTTCCCTCCAGAGAAATAACCAATGAAACCATATCTAAAAATTCGCAGGTTTATCCGAATTCTTCAGAAATAAAATAATTTTCGGGGATTAGGCCTTTGGCTTATTCAGGTCTCATAGAAATCAAATTTGTTCAATATATTGCCCGTTCTTTCTCGTTGCCCGTACTTCATTAGGAGAATTAATGATCAGTCTTCGGTGATTCTATCAACATAATATTACCTCTATCTCATCTGTGTTTAATTTATCCGTACGTTTAAAAAGCCTAGTTCGCTCCTGATTCACTCATTTGTTTTTCTGTCTAGAAGAGTATGGTACATAATTCCTCACAAAAACCACTTCTTTCCCTACTTCTTAGTTATTGTCTGGTATTTTAATCCGAATATAAGAGCAGAAACAGCTATCACTTTGTAAAGTTTAATGCATTAATTAATATTACAATATTGCGTTTGAACGCGGTCAATGGCTTCACTGATTTCAAACTGATAATTGGAAGTTCTCTTGATAGTAAAGACCGCATCGTATCTGAATGTATTAAGGTATATGTTCTTTCTCGTTTCTAACCAAGAAAAGGTGAAGAAATATTATCTTTATATTGCCAGGTTTTGTTGCTATCATTTGAATGCCAGCAAGTAATAAACTTTACTGGATATCAAGGAAATGCGATTGATATGTAAGTGTGCAAGGTAACGTTCAATGGGGAATTCCATACGGGGCCGTGCCGAGGCCAAATGCTTAGACCACTCACCTAGACGGCCCAGATTCAATCCCAAGCGACCGCGTATGAGATTTGCGGTGGACAAAGCGGCGCAGGGACAGGTTTTCTCCGGGTTCTCCGGTTTCCCCCGCCATCTCATTCCACCAGTACTCCATCTTCTTTCCTTGAATCCTCAGTATCAGTACCTGCGGTGCATTGATAGTAAAACGGGCGTTAAACACTATAAAAAAAACCCATACGGCCGAGTCATTGACAGGTGCGGAATGGTATTATTGATGATAGGTACTTGATCCCACAAAGCAAAGATTCCTTATGTCCCTGGAAGTTTTCGTTGTCTAGTTTTGGAAGGAATGATTATTCAAGCAATCAAATATCCAAAATAAACTCAGTTTAATAGCGCATATTAGTAGCAATAACGACATTATATCAAAGGGGAGAAATAAAATTGCTTAAGCTGCTGTACATATTAAAGAACCAAGCAATACGTTCGTATTTGAAAACTCTATTGACATAGCAAAGAGTAAAATTTAAAAAAGTTACATTTATTTTAAAATTCTGCACGTATATATATATATATATATATATATATATATATATATATATATATATATGTTACAATATTACAGAACAATCTAATAGTCAACCGCCAAAATTAAATGAATAAATATAGACGTACATATATACTAGAACTGTATGGCTTAAAATACTGGAAAATTCAAACGATCAACACAAAACTCCGTAAATGCATTTTTCTAAAAATCTGATGTTTTGCATTAATATGACTTTCTTTATCTGTTCTGCAAACATACTATTCTCACAAAATATTATTCTTCTATCCACATCATGCTAATCGAGATAAACATTAACACAGTAGATCTTACTATTTCGTTCCTTATAAGCAGAAGAGAAATGAAGGAATATACCAGGCTAAAACGATAGTAAAATATTTTAAATACCGATTGATATGTAAACAATTGAATTTCGGCTCGTTTTGCATTTTCAGAAAACAAAAGAGAAAAAACGAAGGGTGACCCCGTTTAAGATGTATAGTACACAATTGAAACCAATAAAAAGGAATATCTTGAAAACGTCCAATTCTGCAACAAAATTGTATATGACATGTTACGAGATCTACAATTTATGTAGTAAGTTTTTGTGTAACTCTTGAGGTTTACCAGTTATATAAAATTCAGCAAAATGCATCAAAATGAACAGGTCTTCAGGAGCTATTCCAGAATATTTAACATATCTATACGTTTTATTTGTGATGTAAATAGCTTTAATATACGATATTTTAATCAAAATCGCTAGAGCCATTTTGGAGAAAAACAAAAATGTCAAATTTGCTCCACATAAAGGGTAGTTTGAGGTGGGGGATTTTTTTTTTTTTTTTTAAATCTCCGTGTCGCATCCTTGAAAGATACCAAGTTTAGTAATTAACTGTCTTTTAGTTTTCTGAGCTATTACAGACACACACGGACATTTTTCTTAAAATGATTTTTTTTGGACTCAGCGGACCTCAAAACGTATATTGCCAGAATTTCTTGCGAAGGTATTAGGCAATTTATTTTTAAACATGGAGTATGTAGCTCAATATCTGTAAGATAAAATAAATTTTGACGTTAACTAATTAATGCGAATAGATTAATGTATCATTGATGAAAATACATATTTGAATGAAACCTGCTATGAATAGTTATTTTGTTGCCATAATACCTGCAAAAAAGGTTAAAGCTGTAAGATGCGTATACCTAGACAAAAACTGCATAAAAATCTAATGTCTTCCATTCATATGACTTTCTCTACATCTCTGTAACAAATTATTGTTAAAATGCCATTCTTCTATCTACTTCATGTAAATCGAGATAAACATTAGCAGAAATTGGTTCTTCAGAAATTTTTACTTGGTTCCTTGTATGTAGAAGGGGGAAAATCTAATGTGTTCCATTCACATGTCCTGTAGCTGTTTGTAAACAAATCTTTTATTCAAAGCACTGATCGGTTACCTACATCATGCTAATCAAGATAAACGTAAGCATAATCAGTCTTATTACTAGCTGCTTTGTAAGTAGAAGGGCAATAAGAAAATTTACAGGCTAAAGCGATAGTCTCGTCCGCTATGTGATAGCCGGTCGCTATGTGAAGCAATTGAAATTCCAATCTCTTGTCTTGCTAGGAGTAAACAAACGAGAAACGAGAAGAAAGATGTCTTCCCGTTTGAGAAAAGTTTAAAGTGGCTAAAATTGAAACCAATAATCGGGAATATCTCGAAAACGGATGCATGTTTTGTGTATTAATTTTTTTTCTATCTCTTATGGTTTAATTGTTATCCAAAATTCTGCAAAATTCAATCAGAAAAAAGAGCTCCTCAGAGGCTATTCCCATAAAATTCAAAATATGCGTTTCATTTATTATGTGAATATATTTAATTTTATTTATTATTTTATCAAAATCGTTAGAGCCATTTTTCAGAAAATAAAAAATTTCGTTGATTTTTCATGTAAAGGGTAGTTGCGGTGGGAGGGTTTTCTTGAAAACCTTTGTTTCGCATCCTTGGAAGATACTGAACTTAAAATACCAAGTTTGGTATTCAATCGACTTTTCGTTTACAGATAAACACAAACCGGTTGATGAATTCATCAGTAGTTTCACTTTGCAGCTTCGGTTGTGTTACATTCACATGAATTTCTCCACCTATTTTGTTACGATGCTTGCAACTGCTTATTCTTTTTCTACTTCAGACTAATCGAGATAAATATTAGCAGAAATAATTTTATTAATTAGTATTTAAAAGAGGAAAGAAAATAAGGGAATAAAGCTAAAGCGATAGTCAAACCTCTTAAAAACTATTCTTATGCGATCGAACTCCGGTTCCCTTTGCATGGCCACGAGTAAAACAAAAGAAACAGAAATGACAAATTCCCGTTTAAAAAAAGTATTTTAAAGTTGACACCAATAATAACGAGTATCTCGAAAATCGTTAACTCTACAAGATGTATATGACAAAAGTTATGTATTTTAATGAGATCTGCATTTTTTGTTCAGTAACTTTTTTTCTATCTCTTGCGGTTTACCAGTTATGTAAGAGTCATTCAGAATGGAGAGGATTTCAGAGGCTATTCCCAGAGAATTCAAGATATACATTTTGTCATGTAAGTATCTTGAGAATACCGTATTTAATAAAAATCGTTAGTCAATTTTGAGAATATAAAATGTTCGAAATTTTTCCCATGCAAAGGGTAGTTTGGGAAGAGTGCAGTTTTTGAACATCTTCGTGTCGCACGCTTGGAAATTTCTTAACTTAATCAAGTTTGATGTTTAACTAACTTTTCGTTTTTGATTTATCACATTCACACACACACACACACCTACTTACACACTCTAATTTTTTAGTTATAGAGGGACCCTAAAACGTGTATTTCCAGTAAAATTTCGGTATAGATTTTTGGGCGAATGCAATACCTTCTATATACTGTGTACGAGGTAGAGAAAGTAAAAAGAAACGATAAAGCTAAATAATTATTTAAATAGTGTTTCATTCTCAGGACTTCAAATTTGATTAGTGTTTGACAGTGAGAATTTAGCTTCTGGCCACTATGTAAATTTTCTTTAATATCTACTCTAAGTGTTCTCGGGCTTCTTGAAGTCAATCCATAAATTTACCTGGCTAGAAACCCGAGAACACAAGAGTTAATACGTGATCAGGAAAGCTTCAGAACTTACTTTATCTATATCGTCAATCGTTCCCGGTTGCTATTATTTAATGCAATATTATTATTATTATTATTATTTAATAATATTATTATTATTATTTAATGCAATTTGGAAGCTATTGGATTATAATAGCCAAATAATAATAACAACATTAATATTCTGTTTGGATTGATGATTGTCTGCGCCTCCTTATCTTGACGATCCCCAATAGCCATACAAAAGTTCAAGAATAGTTAGCCTTATTATTGGACTGCGAAAATATTCTTTTTATTTACAAGTTAAACTTGTCCGAACTGGTAGGAATTGTACATTGCCATAAGGTGCGGGAGTTTTCGTACCACACATGGTCTTTGCTCGTGGTTTTAATGATGGAAATCAGTGAACTTTGGTTTAGCTATGTCTCATAGACACACAAGTCATACTTTTAAGTCTAAAGTTCGACATGATGCATGTGACTCTACTCTAGATAAGCAAACACTATGCGATGGCCTAAGAGTTTATCAGCTGAATCGTTAAATACTCTTGCTGCTTGTCCTTGTGGGTATTAAGTATGATTTTTAATGAAGAGGCAAATTTCTAATCACACACACACGCACACACGCTATTAATCTAATTCGATGTTGTAGATGCAGCAATTAATTTTTACTTTCTCTACACTTAATTATGTACATAGTGCATAGAGAAGGTACGAGTATTGTAATGCACCCAAAACTTCGATACCGTGATTTCAACGGAAATACATGTTTTGGGTCCCCCTGAGTCCAAAAAGCATTTTTGGAAAAAGGCCCGCGCATGTGAGTGTGTATGTGTGTGTGTGTTTGTTTGTGGACAGCATAGCTTAAAAACTTGGTATTTAAGTTTGGTATCTTCCAAGAATGCAACACGAATATTTTCAAGAAAATTCCCCCACCCCCAACTACCCTTTAAATGGAAAAATGTTCGAACATTTTTATTTTCTAAAAAATGGCTCTGACGATTTTGATTAAAATATCGTATATTAAAGATATTTACCTGACAAATAAAATATATATCTTGAATTTTCTGGGAATAGTCTCTGAAGACTACTTTATTCCGGATGAATTTTACGGAATTTTGCGTAACTGCTAAACCGTAAGAGATGGACAAAAACTTACCACAAAAAACTCTAGAGTATGTTAAAACACACAATTTATGTTATATACATTTTTTTTCGTGGAGTTGGTGGTTTTTGGAGATATTTCTTGTTTTTGGTTTGAGCTACGGGAATTTATCAACTCCTGTCCGTACAAATAAAGGAACTTCAGTCACATATCAACCAGCTTTTGACTATCACCTATAGCACTCCCTTATTTCCCTTCTAGTTATAAGGAAGCAAGTAATAAGACTATTTCTGCTATTTTTTTCTATATTAGAATGAAGTAAATAGAAGCATAAGATTTTTAACAAGTATTTGTTGCATAAATGTAGAGAAAGCCATGTGAATGCAACACGGCAGATTTTTGTACTTAAACCCAGGATTTCTTCTGAAAAATTTGCTGTGTTGGTATTCATATACCAATGTATATGTACATGTAGCCAATGATATATTCTGGGGAGTTTTCTTTCTTTGATACGCTATAGGCAGGTATAGTATACTTTTTAATAAAAAGCACTGCCATAAAGGCATGCTTCTAAATATATATATATGTGTCTGTGTGTGTGTGTGTCTAGATGCTATCAATCTGCTTCTTTAATCAAATCAGGATTTCGTGTTGAACATTTATTTTGTTGGTATTTTAGTTTTCTTTCTTTGGTATTCAGAGGACTCAGTTGCAGATGCATACTAATAAGAAAGTCTACTACTCAGCATCCGGTAATGTATACGAAAGCTACAGATTTTGAACCTCTCTACATATTAAAGAGTGTTGCGTTAAAAATGTAAACCTCAAATAAATAGGTTTTTCGTATTTAAACTCTTATGGAGCAGAGTTTATGGTAGACTTTTAAACTCACCTAAAACTCACCTTGCTCAAGAGCTGGAGGCTAATATGCTCTTTTATATTTCTCTACCCACTACTCTAATGTACGTGGTAGGTAGTGAAGGTTTGTATTCCACTCAAAATTCGATACCAAGGTTTCACCGGAAATGCTTGTTTTGTTGTCCCTTGAATCCAAAAAAGCATGTTTAGAAAAAAGGTCCATGTATGCGTATGTGGGGTGTGTGTATGTGTCCGCGTCTTTGAACTGCATAACTCAAAAACGAAAATTCCGTTAAATACAAAGCAAGGATGCGACATGAACATTTTTAAGAAAATTCCCTGACTCCAAACTACCGTTTAGATGAACATTTTTCGAAATTTTAATTGTTTTTTTTCCAAAATGGCTATAACGATTTTGATTAAAATACCGTGCATTAAAGATAATTATATAAAAACATGTATATCCTGAACTTCTTGGACTTTCGGAAGTGCTCTCTTCATTCTGAAGACTTTGCACTCTGGTAAACCGTAAGCGATAGACAAAATCTTACATCACAAAAAACGTAGATCTCGTTAAAACCACACAATTTATATCATATACATTGTTTGTAGAGCTAACCATTTCCGAAATATTCCTTGTTATTGGTATTAACATTTCTCAAATGGGAAGTCGTTATTCAATTTTTAAATCCGGATCATGCAAAGATAACAGAGTTTCAATTACACCACATAGTGACCAGTTTTTAAAATATTTGATATCATTTTAGCTCATCACTTGTACCTACAAATAAATAAGAGATAAAACATGTCTGTTAATATTTATCTTGATTAACAACACAAAACTTCAAAGTTTCCTCCTTCAAATGGTGGTATGATTATTTATACCAGGTATTGTTGAAAAGACAGCCTTACGAAATCGTCCAATAATTAATAGACACCCCGTATATAGTTTGGTATTTAACCGATCTTTGGTTTCTGAATTATGTTGTTCATAGACACACGGACATACACCAATGTGGACCTTTTTCCATTTTGTTTTCCTATTTCCGGTGAAACAGCGACATCTAAGTTTTAGGTGGAATACAATACTTCGACTACTTACTATACGCAGTTCTTGTTTATTTAAACGGTATTTCAAGGCTCTAAAATACTTCGCTTTCTTGTTAAATACTTCAATAAGGAACCAAAATGGATAGTAGACTCCAGTAGGAAAATATCGAAAGTAATTACTAATCGAGAATTTCGATTCTGAGTTATTACGTAACTATTATTGATACGTCTAAGAATGACTCAAGTGCAACAAGAAAATGGAATAGCTGACATACAGCGTGTACTGGAAGATCGAATGTAGATCTCATTAAAATACACAATTTGTCAAATAAAATGTTTTTGGCGCATTTCTGAGATATTCTTTGTTATTGTTATTGCTATTATATCTTTTTCAAGCACTTTAAGTCGCTATTTTCTCTCGAGGTCATGCAAGGAGCGCTGGATCTCAAAACTATCTCATAGCGATCTACTTTTTAAAAATTATATTGTTATTTACGCTATTGTATTCTTCTTATATCTGTAACAAAATGTGCAATACAGATTTATCTCCATTAATAAGTAGCTGAAAGAAGTGTTGTACAGGAGAGAGTAGAGAAAGTGGTGTGAATAAAATTCATATTTTTTTTTAGATACCGAAATTTTGAACCTTTATCTAAGCATAAAGTACAGAGCAAAAATATCACCAGATAAACAAAGATAAGCTTCCTTTAATTCTGCTTACACAATTTTATCAGTGTGCAGGAAAAAGCTGTTTGTTATCTTTTCGGTTGGTACGCAAAAGTGATACGTTAGGAAATGAAAAGCTGAACAATTGAGTATACTGAATCTTTGGTCTAGTCCGGATTGAATGCAGCGATGTACACAATTCCTACTTATCTTTTAACTCAGCATTTTCTGCACAATCAAATGCAACGACATCGGTATAATTGATGCCAACTATTAATAAACGCACAAGCATTTCTTTTATAGACTTTATACGTAGTTCTTCTAATAATTAATCCTTACTGATTAGCATATATTTTTCCTTTCTTAATGGTTAGGACTAATGGATTTCTTAAAGTGACCAGCTGACCAATTTCTAGAAGTATATGAATTGCCATGATAAATTACCTATTTTTCATATTTTCCTATCATAACATGACGAAGCAAAACATACTGATATGAAGCAGGTCATCAAATAAATTATACACATTTTTATAAGCTATCTCATTATGATTCAAAACTCAGTGATTCTGCAAAAATTATATTACTACTGGAGAAGAAACATAGGATACATTGTACAGTTGTTTGTTCGAACCCGAATAGTGTTAATTTTAATTGTTTTCTCGCAGAAATCGTGTGTAGGACAGGAGGGTTAGGTAGAGTCAGACTGAAAAAAGTCAATGCCTTAGCCGGGATTTGAACCACGGTTCTACCACTCTCTAGCCGGTTGCTCTATCACTGAGCTACCATGGTAAAATGCGGGCATAGCATTGCATTTCTCAACTGACTTGCATGATTCCTGGTCAACCACAAGGTGATCTCTAATTAATTTGAAATGAACAACCCAAATGGCGTCTTACAATGTTGCAAGCACTTTAAGTCCCAGGATTCATAGTACAGCCAACTATTATGGACAATTGTGATAATTTTAATTGTTTTCTCACAGAAACCGTGCGTAGGACAGGAGTTGGATAGGTAGTCT
The DNA here is from genome assembly GCA_030762935.1 of Hymenopus coronatus. Taxonomy (NCBI): domain Eukaryota; kingdom Metazoa; phylum Arthropoda; class Insecta; order Mantodea; family Hymenopodidae; genus Hymenopus; species Hymenopus coronatus. The sequence continues at coordinate 107,016,397 of CM060888.1, read as the reverse complement.
GATTCTACCTATCCAATGGAATAGTCTGATTCTACACATGCAACTCCCGATTATTTGAAACGCCAATATTCGTTTTTTTTTATTTAGTGGGAACCGCAGTGGGAGGATAATTTTTAATTTTATTGTTTCATTTGCTCCTTTAATGCTCATATCGGGGGCTTTGATTTGTGAAGCAACTCACATTACTGTAGGTTTAGAACATTAGGTAATCATATTAAATCATAAACTCACACATACATTCATACTCTTACATTCATACTTCCAAACTTTGTGGCGAATAGGGAATAATTCTGGTTAAAGAAAAATTCCCCGCCTCATCCGGGAATCGAACCCAGAACCCCCGGGTGAGAAGAGGATACATTATTGCATGAAAGTTTGTATTAAAATGAATTACTCACGTCTTATTTTCTTAGGTTTGCAGACTTTGGATGGATGCAAAGAGGTATTAAACAATAGGGAGATTGAGTGAAGCCATCTTAATTCTCTTAAGCTTAATAGATATCTATTAATTTGAAGTCTAATGCTCCTTAACTGACCCTAGGTAAATAAAAACAAACATTTCGTTATAGGACTTGCTCATCCTCATTCCTGTGAATAAAAACTATCATTAACTTTTTAAACACGAAAGAGGTTCGAGCAGAAGAAAATATCAGCTGTTACTAAGAGAACTGAATGATAACATTTCCATTTTTACTTCCTTTATTCTACTCCGCCCAAAAATTCGCGTCGAGATTTCACCGGAAACAAACGATTCGCGTGCGCGCGTTCGCGCGCGTGTGTCTGTGAATAGCATAACTCAAAAACAAAAACTATAGATATCAAACTTAACATTTAAATTTAGTTTCTTCCAAGCATGCGACACGAGATTTTTCAGAAACATTTCTCACCACAAACTACCTTGTGTAAGTGACTTGAAAATGTAAATTTTCTGAAAAAATTGCGTTATTTGGTTAAAATACCATACAGGGTGAGTCAAAATAACGCCGAATAATTTTAAGGAATGTTTTACACATAATTGAGTACTTCCTTACAGGGAATGTATGGCCGTAAAGGTCTTGTTATCGAAATAAAGGCGTGGCATTTGACTGACTTTTCGTTTTGAGTTAGGCTTTTCACGTACGTACACAGACAACGTATAGATCTTTTTGTCTAAAAATGTTTTTGGGGGGATTTAGGGATCCTAAAAGCATGTATTTCTAGTAAAATCCCGGTATCGAATTTTTGTGTGGAATGTAATACTTGCTCTACCAATTATGCATATTGTACGTGGCAGAGAAAATTAAAATTTTCTTTTAGCGTAATATGAAAGAAATTTCTTTTGGCATAAGTGAGTTAAATTTAAGCTGAAGGATATTTAAGGAACAGCTTTATTAATCAGGCAGTGCAAGAAATTTAAATTTCCAGAAATGTACCTTAAAGCTGCAACACGGCATGTAGATAACCTATTGTGTTCCTTCAGGAGAATGTGGCTGTAAGGACTTTTAGAAATTACAGCTCTACTTTCAACATCAGCAAGAAGAACACACCGCAAATCTATTTTCGTCAATATTGGTTTTACATCAATATAAAATGGCTGTAAAAACTATTGTTATAATTATTTACTGTCATAACCTTTAGAAATATGCCTTTTACGACAAATGACAAATATAATTTGAAAAGATTAATGGACTTAGGAAGCCAAGAGAAATTAGCAGTGTCACATAAGATTCTGATGGTATATAGACATCATAATGACTTTATTGGATTTAATTTTATCCTAATATTTGCTGTGATGTTGAAAAGAGATTGTCAGCTCATAAGTATGTTTTTATGGACGAGAGGAATAAAATATGTTTAAAAATGTATTGCATAGTTTTATTAATTTAGATTGTTTAGTAAATTTTTGAATTGTTCCATTCTCATTACTTTCTCCACATCTCTGTAACAAATTATTGCTAAGAAGGTTATTCTTCTATCTCCGTCATGCTAATCGATATAAATATTAGCAGAAATAATTTTATTATTTACTTCCTTACAAATAGAAGAAAAATAAGGAAGTACGCTAGGCTAAAGCGATAGTCAATTTTTTTTTAAAAGCCAATTGCTATGTGATTGAAATTCGCTTCTTTGATTGGCCAGGAGTTGACAAATTCCCGTATGAGAAAAGTTTGTGTATTTTTAAGCTGAAACCAATGACAAGGAATATCTCGGAAATGGTAAACTCCACTAAAACATGCATATGACATAAATCGTGTTTTTTTAATGAGATCTACATTTTTGTACAATAAATTTTTGACTAAGGTTTATCAGTTATCCAGAATTCATCCATAATGAATAGGTCTTCACAGGCTATTTCCAGAAAATTCAAGATATACATGCTATTTGTCATAAGATATCTTTAATATACGGTGTTGAATCAAAATCGTTAGTCAGTTTTGACAAAATCAAAATCTTCATGTTGCATCCCTGGAAGGTATTAACCTAAATACTGTTTGGTATATAGCCGACTTTTCGTTTTTGAGTTATCGTGTTCAAAAGCACATGGACACATTCACACACACACAAACACATACACACACACACACACACACACACACACACACACACACACACACTCTCTCTCTCTCGCTGGCGCACACGGACCTTTTACTAAAACTGCTTTTTACTTTCTCTAGCCCGTATGTATAATGCACATAGTGGATAAAATAGGTAGATACCTATTGTATTCTACCAAAAATTCGATGTAGAGATTCACCGGAAATATATGCTTTGATGTCCCCTGAGTCCAAACAAAGCAATTTTAGCAAGAGGTCCTCTGTGTGTGTGGAAAGCATAGCTCAAAAACGAGAAGACTGTTAAATACCACACTTGGTATTTATATTTAGTATCTTATAAGGATGCGACAAAAAGATTTCCAAGAAAATCCCCCCACCAGAAACTACCCTTTACATGGAAAAATGTTTGAAATAGTTTTTCTCACAAATGACTATTTTGATTAAAATACCGTATATTAAAGATACCTGTCAAATAAAATGAATATTTTGAATTTTTTGGGAATAGCCTCTAAAGAGCTCTTTACTTTGGATGAGTTTTGCAGATTTTTGCATAACGGTTTACCCGTAAGATATAGACAAAAACGTATTGCACAAAAAATTGTAGGCGTGGTTAAAACACATAAATCATGTCATATGCGTGTCTCTTGTCGAGTTGGCCGTTTTTGAGATATTTTTTATTATTTATTTCAATTCTAAACTGCCAACTTTTCTCAAACGACTGCACGCAAAGCGAACTGAACCTCAATTGTTTCACATAGCCAATTTTTAAAAGATTTGACCTTCGATTTAGCCTATGTATTCCCTTATTTAGTTTCTACTTGCAAAAAAGCAAGTAATAAGAGCAATTCTGATAATATTTATATCGATTAGCATGATGTAGATAAAATAATCTTTAGTAAGAATAATCTGTATATGGAACTGCTAGAGAAAATTATGTGAATGTAGCACATCAGATTTTTTTATACAGGAAACCCTAAAACGTGTATTTCCGGTGAAATCTCCGGAGTATCGAATGTTTGGGAGTACAATACTCTCTCTACCCATGTACTAAGTAAAGACGTAAAAATGGCATACTTGGCGCTTAAAAGTTTGAACATGGAATGGTTTGCACAAAAGGGTATATTACAGAGCATGTTTGGATATTTCTTAGTGCATGTTTAGGTTGTATATAGTCCTCATTTACATGCATATTTTCGGACTTTTAGTGGATATACATTTCAAACTAGTCATTTGCATCCAAACTAATGGTAAATATCATGTCACATCTCAAAACCGATTATTTATTTGCCTTTTTGCTTTTACACTAGATAAATGTTTGTTCTTACTTCATATTCGCAGGGCGTTTGGAGAAGGAAAATGGAGATTACCTTAGATAATGCACTTCTATTTGGTTCTGACTAAACATTTTGAGGGGTCGTCTCTTTAGTGTGGTGGTAGCGCAGCTGTTTGCCAAGCGGGAGACCTGGGTTCGGGGTGCACTCAGCCTCGTGAGGTCCCTGGGGGGCCAACTGAGGAGCTACTTGATGGAGAAGTAGAGGTTACAGGTCAAGAGGGATTGAGGCGCTGACCACTCTCACCCTCCAATACTGCACTCCAGCCATGATGACTGTCACGGACCGAGATGGGGGACGCAGCGGCTGGGCGGTAGGCCAAGGTTCACTGTGGGCTGTCGTGACATGTAGTTAAAAGTTAAACATTTTGAGGATCTATTCTTAGAAGAATTAGATGAAAAATGAGTTATAAATGACAAATAAAGTAAGTTTGCTTATATTGAAAAGTTAATTAAATGAATATAATAAAATAAAAACATTTCAGAAGTGAGTGGAAAATGCATTAAAGATACACGGTTCTTGTATGCACAATGACACATTATATGTGATGAACTTATGTACAGATTTGTTTGCTACTAAATGAAGTAATTAAACTCCTACAAGTGTAACGTGTGCTGTTTCGATAGTTTAGCTATCGAATGAGGAGAAACATTCAAGGAATGCGTTTACAAAGATGAGAAAGCAACAATTCGTTGAATCTTATATACGAGTGTAGATCTTGCAACAGCTTAAAACAATTAAGATAACATATATCTGATTTCCTATAACTTTGAAACCGTTTCTAGAAAATGTTTGCACTAATCATTGTCAGTTTTTGTATCGAGAATAAAACTTTTTTTTTCTCTAAAAGCTCGCCTTATATAATATGTGATTCAAACCGTTTTTTCGTGTTTTAAAACGTTAATATTTTCTATTTAAATTTGCCTCTTTTTGAGAAAAAATGTATTGGAGTTTATGTATCGTATTCTTCTAGTAATCACATTTCTTATATTGATAAACACCTTGACCAGGTATCACAGCAGCAATCAATGCAGAACATTATTTTGAAAAAATAATGATAATAACGCGTATGAGAGGAAAACAGAAAAAATTATATTCTTTCGAAGAAGGGAGAGCAGTTATTTTTAAATGAATGGAAGTTATAAAAGTATTTTTATAAAGATAGTTTGAAGAAAACTTCTCCACATACCTGATTACACACTATAGCAAATACTATAGTGTACTACAGCAAAATTCCTTATATAGTCTGCAAATGGATAACTGCTAGCATTGAAAATGTCACATTTGAACTGTCACTAAAATCAACTCTGAGGGTTATGCAATCCTTGTTTCATTAACTGAGGGAATTGAAGTTCATTTATGTCTAATTTATTTCAGTAAAGTAATATAATTAATATAATCTCTTTTTGGCGGGGAGGGGGGATTTGGTTGAAGTAAACCAGTGTATACGATACAGAAAAAATCTGATGTGTTCCATTCACATGACTTTCTCTACATCTCTGCAACAAATTATTTTTAAAAAACTTATGCTTCTATTTACGTCCTGCTAATCGAGAAAAAATTAGCAGAAATAGTCTTATTACCTTCTTCCTTGTAAGTAGAAGCGAAATAATGGAGTACCATAGGTTAAAGTGATAGTCAAAAGCTGGTTGCTATGTGACTGAAGTTCCTTTGTTTGTATGGACAGGAGTTCACAAAGTCCTGTATGAGAAAAATATAAGTTTTTATAGCTTAAACGAAAAACAAGGAATATCTCAAAAACAATCAACTCCACGAAAAAAATGTATAAAACATAAATTGTGTGTTTTAATGTGCTCTACATTTTCTGTGTGGTAAGTTTTTGTCTCTGTAGCACTTATTCAAAATTCCGTAAAATTCACTCAGAATAAAGCAGTCTTCAGAGGCTATTCCCAGAAAATTTAAAATATACATTTTATTTGTCAAGTAAATATCTTTAATATACGATATTTTAATCAAAATCGTTAGAGCCATTTTTGAGAAAATCAAAATTTTTGAAAAAAGTTCCATGTAAAGGGTAGTTTGGAGTGGGGGTATTTATCTCAAAAGCTCAAAAGCATCCCCGGAAGATACTAAACTTAAATACCAAGTTTGGTATTTTACCGATTTTTTTTTTTTTTTTGGATACAAGGGACCCTAAAACATATATTTCCGCTGACACCTCGGTATCGAATTTTTTGGTGGAGTGCAATACATTCTCTATACACTATGTACATAGTGCGTATAGAGAAAGTAAAAAGCGAAACGAATAACTTCTGATACGCAGATATTCGTGGAGAAATCTTTCTTGAATAATTAAACATATTGACTCTTTCGCATTAACCTTAACCTCTTAAACAAAGATGACAAGACCTCCAGAACCGCTCTTAAAAACGTTTATGCTGTAAATGGGTATCTGAATGACAATACATATTGTTGAGGTTTAAATTTTGTATACAATTTTAATTTACCTGTAAATATACTTTTATACAAAATATTTATTTATTTATAATTGCCTGAAAAAAGCAAAGCTGCTACAATTCAGATTTTATTTATTTAGCCGGCTGTATCACATTTGAGATTACAAAAAAACACAGAATAATATAAATGAAATGTAATAATTTTAAAAAGCTGGTATGTTCCATTCAATTGCTTTTTATATCTGTTTTGCTAACAAATATGCTTACAACACATTATTCTTTCATATATATGAAGCTAATATAGATAAATATTAGCCGAAATTGTCTTATTACCTACTTGCTCGCTTGTAAGTATATGGGAAATAAGGGAGTACACAGGCTAAGCGATAGTCAAATCCTTTAAAAACTGGTCGCTGTGATATAATGGAAATTCGGTTCTCTTTGCATGGCTAGGAGTAAAAGAAAGTGATATGAAAGGAATGAGGACTTACCGTTTGAGAAAAGTTTAAGCATCTTAAAATTGAAACCAATATAAAGGATAATCTCGAAAATGGTTAGCTGTACAAAAAAGAATTCTGATATGGTTCATTCAATGACCGTCTATACCTGTTCTGCAAACAGACTACTCTTACAAAATATCTACTATTTGGTATTTGCTTCACGCTAATCGAGATAAACATTAGCAAAAATGTTATTATTATTTCTTCCTTGTAACTAGAAGCGAAATAAAAGAATATATTAACCTAAAGCGGTAATCTAATGTTTTAAAAGATGTCGCAACGCGATTCATTGAAATTCGGTTTTTTTTTTGTTGCATGGCCAGGAGTAAAACAAAAGAAACACTACGACTAACTGTTTGAGAAAAGTATTTTAAAATTTAAACAAATAACAAGGAATATCTCAGGATTGGTTAACTTAGTATATGTGTATTTTGGTTAACTTAACATACATTTATATATTAAGTTAACCAATCCTGAGATATTCCTTGTTTTATAATATATATTGTGTGTTTTAACAAGATCTACATTTTTGTGTTGTAAATTGTCTATCTCTCACGTTTGACAGTTACACTTGTCATCCAGAATGAAAAGGTTTTCGGAGGCTATTCTCAGAAAATTCAATATATACACTTAATTTATGATTAACTTAAACATATAGTATTTTAATTAAATAAACACTTTTTGAGAAATTCAAACATTTTAAAAAATGTTTCATGTAAAAGGTAGTTGGGGTGGGGGAATATTTTTAAAAATCTTCGTGTTGCATCCTTGCAAAATGCCAAGGTATTTGTTTAGTATTTTACCAACTGTTCGTTTTGACACGCACATATGGACGTTTTTTTCTAATTTTTTCTACAAGGAAACCTTAAAATATGAATTTCTGGTGAAATCTCAGGAACGAATTTTTGGGTACAGTGCAATACCTTCTTTACCTATGTACTAAGTAGTACATAGAGAAAACAATAAAATGGAAGAGACGAAGCGAACTAGAACTCAGAACTTGAATCGTGACGACTACGATAGGTGTTAAACCTTGTGGAAACATGTAAGATTGCACGAGAGTATCATAAATTGCCTTAGTTATCTGCTAGGGGAATTATCGGAGCAATTTCATATATACTTACCTCTGTCTTAGTGACTGTTTGCTGATGTGCTTATGCTCCTTCTCCTAAGTCAAAATTTAAGGCATAATAATACTTATAAAGAGAGAAAAGTAGTATATGGGTTAACTTGGAAAACAACTCAAACTATTTTGATAGTTCTTTCACCCCTGAAAAGCCTAAGTTTTGTGAGGATTATAAAACACCATATAGACATTACAAATATACTAATGGTTTTCAAAATCTGTGCATTAAAATATGAACACATGAAGTTAAAAAATCTGATTTTTTCCATTCATATGGCTTTCTTTACTTATTCTTAACAAACCATACAGACGCTTATTGTTCTAGCTACTTCATGCCAATCAATATAAATATTAGCAGTAATGATTTTACTACTAAGTTCCTTATAAGTACAAGGGGAATAAAGGAATACATTAGGCTAAAGCGAAAGTCAAATCTTTTAAAAGTTGTCGCTTTGAGACTGCGTTTGAAATTTGGTTCTATTTCCAAGACCAGGAGTAAAACAAAAGAGACATGCAGGTGAGCAATTCCGGTTAAGAAAATTAGTAGTATTTAAAATTGAAAGCAATAAAAAACAATATCTCGTAAATGGTTAATAACAAAAAAGTTAATTTACATAAATTGTGTTTTAACAAGATTTATATAGCTGTGGTGATTTTTTTTTTAAATAGCTTAACGTCCTATATCCTTGTTGCTTAAATCGGACATGAATGAAATCGGTGAAATGATGCTCAAATGATATCGGGATCCCTGGAGCTTAAATTATTCGACATTCGTCTTCTCGGGATAAGGAAAAACCCGAAAAAACCCTTATCCGGCTAACTCATCCTAAACCAGATTCGAACTCGCGATCCTTTGAATGTGAGACAGACACGCTACCCCCACACTACCTAGGAGGTCAATAAGTGTTTGTCTATCTCTTGCGGTTTACCAGTTATGCAAAAGTCATCCAGAATAAAGTCTTCAGAGCCTATTCCCAAAAATTCAAGATGTACATTTTATGTCTTGTCAATATCTTTGATATACGGTATTTTAGTCATTTTTGAGAAAATCAAAATTTTCGATTTTTTTTTGTCATGTAAAGGAAAGTTTGTGTAAATCTTCATATGACATCCTTGGAAGTGACTAAACTTAATTACACGTTTGGTATTTAGCGACTTTTCGTTTTTGAGTTAACACACATACCTTTTTTCCTACTCTCTCCCACTTATGTACGACGTACTTGCTAGGGCCGCGCCATGGCCGAGTGGTTAGACCACCCAAGCGACGCATGTGAGATTTGTGGTTCTCCGGTTTCTCCCATCTTCATTCCATGTATCATCAGTGCCATCGCCTGCGGTGCCATTGTAGTAAAAGTGGGCATTAAATACTATAAGCTAGAGAAAACAAAGAGAATGTAATTATGGGGGAAAGATTTTCTGTTTGCGTGAATATCGGAGTTTTCGTCAGTTATAAAAGAATTCGAAATTGCAATTATAAAGGGTTAAGGAGAGGATTAATCTTACTGTCCTCTAGGTCAGGAGTTTACAACTTGTAAGAGCTGAGAGCCATATTAAAAACAATAGCCAAGAGTGCCGGCCGCACGTGAATATTTGTGAAATTCTCTGAATAGACCAGAAGTACCAGGTGGAGTAATACGAATAATTTAAATAAAATCAGGGCTTGAAGATTAAATTATTTTAATTCCTTAATATACAATTTCACAAATGGATAAAATATTGAAATTAAAATTATACAAACTATTACAATTATATTTTGGTAAAGGACACTCGTACAATGTCAGTTTAATTTGTAAATAATATCTGGCAAATGGCAAAAAGACGAAATCAAAAAAGAATTATATAACGCATACTTAGATTATTAATTTTAAAGCATAATTTGATGAGGGTAGTGTGGTAGATCGCTGGATCATCCCACCTCCAATAACGACTACGTAGCGCGAGAATTTACAATAAAATTATTTTAAAATAAGTGCAGTAAATAATTTTCAATGAGTTATGAAATATATTTCTTTATATTTTAAAGCTTTTAATTACCTAGGTTTCTAAAAATGTTCAAGGGCTGCAAAAATTGGTTCGCAGACTACAAGTTGGAAAACGCTACTCTAGATTTTGGTGCAATGATTTCATAAAGAATAGCAGGGGACATATGGAATTAATTAAAACGCCAATCACATTTAAAAAGTTACCCGTGAAACCTCGGGTTAGCCAGATAGTATTTTGTAAAAGCAAGCTTATAGATTTTCCCCTCGTCATTTGTTTGGAAATAACTTTGTGCTTCTATTATAACTTTAGATTTTTCCTGTTATGAAGAAAACGTCATTATTCGCTAGTCGTAGTCCATTGGCCTCAAGAAGGAAAAGCCGGCCTAATAGCCTCTACGGCTTGTTGAAGCCGAGGCCACTGGTGGCCCTTTTTTTTTTTTTCTTCTTTTTTTTAAATACAGCACCGGAGTCTGATCAGGACTCCGGCACTGTATACCCTACTTTTATTTACCTTTTTCTTTTTACTTTGTTTTGTCCTATTATTACTGTTTGCTTACTTTTACAACACATACATATACACAAACATATAACACCCATGCCCAAGGCGGGACTCGAACCCACGATCCCCAGCGTTACGAAGCGCCTTGGCGAGCGCGGCCATGGGGACCGGCCCCTTAAGCCTCATCCTGCGGGTTGTGTGGTTTCTAGGTAGGACCGTAAGGATGAACATTGGGGGGAAATGGTGAAAATTTAATACTTGACATTTTAATTTAACAAGTCAGATTCTTTAGGATTTTTTTCTTGTACATCTGTTATTCGAATGGATTTGAACGTGTAATACGTTCATTTAAAGCAGGGTTCCTAACCTTTTTCGATTCGCGAATCCCTTCTACAACGATCTGGGTTGGGCGAACCACTGATTTTTAAATATACATACATAAAAATTAATTCCAAGCAAAAGGTTTAATGACATTAAATTAACTTACCTTTAACAGTTAAAACCTAAAGTTACTCTAGTTACGTCTTAAAAGTTTCACAATAGGTAGGCCTAGTTGCAATAATAAATACAAGTTTTCATTGTAATTAAATTACTCGCCTCTTCGTTGGAACTCAGTGAGAAGGTTGCTCAAATCTTTGAACCACAGATCTTTCCATGGCTCAGATCTTTGAACCACAGAAGTTAAATAAAGTCTAAAATCACTTTCAGCAGTCTGTTTCTATATTTATTTTTAAAGGGCATATGAAGAAAACTACTTTACATACAAATATGTGGATGAAAAGGACAATAAAGCCGTTTTAGCTTTCTTCGCTAACACTGGGAACTCCTTTAAACTTAACCAAAAACCAATTGACAAAGATTTATAGCTTTTCTATAACTGAAAATCACTAGACATTCAAGAAGCTGCTCTTTTTCATTTACTTTATATGTGGATTATAAAATCGTTGACTCTTCGAAGGGATTGCGAATCCAATTGTTATCATTGGACATAGCAGCGAAATATTCTCTGAAGGTTTTTCCGAGTCTCTTCAAATATTCTTTAATGTGTTATGTTCTTGATATTTTCATCCATAGAAAGATGATTTTCCACCAGGAAATCGTAAAGGCTATCAAAGCATTTGATTCCTACTGAAACACGTTCCCTCTAAATTCATTTTAATGAATAATTCGATACAGTCTTGCACAATATATATGTTTATATTTGCCCCTTGGAGAGATAAGTTTAAACTGTTAATTTTTGAGAAAATGCCTTCCAAGTAAGCTAAAGTCTGAATCCAAGCATCTTCCAAGCTGCTGGAGAGAGAGAAAAACGTAAACTTTGTTTTTAAGCTCATACAGTATGGAGATAGTTCTATCTCGAGACAGCCACCCAGCTTCAGTGTGAGACAATAAACACTTATACATAAATGCTTCCCATTTTCTCACAAAGCACTGCAAAGATGCGAGGATTTCTAGCGCGAGCCTTAATAACATTAAATAATTCACTGCATCGTCCAGCACAGATTTCAATCCAGCCAACATGCATTTAAAATCAAGAGCCTGTCTAAGAATGCAACAATGTGTCCAAGAAGCATTCGGTGCTACCGATTAGCTTTTGCAACAAACCCAGCATAACACGTCATAAATTTCGCACCATATGAAGAAATGCCTACACAACAAGTCGAGTACATTGAATGTTCGCGAACTTAAATATATCCCAGTTAGCTTAAACATTTCTCCTCCCGTACGTAGTTCTCTCTGTTAAGGGTTTGCAGAATAGTAGCTCCTCTTCTTCAGGCTCCCAATTAATATAACGGACGAAAGCTAACAAAATGCCTAAACTGACAATATCAATTTTTTCGTCAAGTGAATCGCAAAAGAAGGACTGGCACGAGCTCTTTCCAAAATTTCATTTTCGACATAATTTGACAAGTCTTTAATCCGGTGGTTGATCGTATCGTCGGACAATGGTACCATATTGACTTGTTTTGTGAAAGATTCTCCAAGCATGCATTATACTACATCATTTATATACATGGCCGCACTAAATCTATAATTATTGAATGAGGTTTTGCAGTTTTAGTAATTCCGTAGCTATCGCGATAAGATGCTTCAAGCGCATTCTCATTGTCACCGTTTGCAAATCATTTTTCCACTCGTTAGCTTTCGTGTAAAAAAATTTGTTTGCGTGGATGGGGTGTTTCGTTTTTAAACGAAAACGGCGTTTAAGCAAAGGTTTCAGACTAGTGTTAACAGGAATGTCGTCACAAACCACTCACTGTGGTCTTGGACAGTTCTTATCACCTATACTTGACAACCCAAACCTAATGTAGTTATCATCTTTTCTTTATACATGGTTCACATTTATTGGATTGACACACATCACTAGAGTCTGAATGACCTGCTGATACAAATCCTTTTTTTTTTTTTTTTTTTTTTTTTTTTTTTTTTTTTTTTTTTTTTTTTTTTTTTTTTTTTTTTTTTTTTTTTTTTTTTTTTTGCAATATAGTTTATTTTGGGTCGCTTTAACACCATGGTCATATCGCGACCTTGTTTCCTTTTCAAACTCCACTTGTCAACCAGTTATAGATTTTAATGTGAACGGAAACCATTCTGATCCAAAACTGACAATTTACTGCATTTTCCACAAGGAAACAAAAATCTGATCGTCATGTAACCGGGTACTGGATAGCGGTACTGTGGTTATTATTGTTAGAACACATAGAAGCTGGCACAGTACATTTCCATTGTAGCGAAATCAAATGCATTCTTAACGTTGTTAACTGTAAATCAGGCATTAGCAGAAAATGTTAATTTATTGCGGAAATTATGTATTAAGTTTATTATTATGACAACGCCGTAGAAATTAAGGAAACAATAATAGGCCTAACCTCGAGCCCGTCATTATGGAAAAGAGTTTTATCGAACCCCATGAAATATTTTGAGTACCCCCTGGGGGTTTGCAAACCACGGGTTGGCAAACGATGGTTTAAAGAACCCTTACCCGAGGTCGTGCATTACACCTTTCTTAAACTTTTTCACATTAAAAAAAAATAATCTATTCAGAAGTATCGGAAGCACTGCTGCGATTTTTAGGCATATGTTGAAATCACTTACTAAATGCACTTAAGTAAAAATTCATAGTATTTTAATAAAGAAATTTAAAAAAGCAAAATTTGATGTAAGTTAATATGCGACAATTATCAAAATTTTCTCGGTTGTAATATTTGAGAAATTTGAAACATTTTAAACGCTCCTTATAATGCAATTTTAAAGTTACTGAAGTGAAAATTTGAAGTATTTTCCCCAATATAGGTTGACTAAAATTTCCTATACGGTAATAAGACATCATTATATCATCTAGCTCATTAATGAAGTAAAGGCGCTCTTTATTGAATAAATTATATTGGAATAAAATAAAAATTAAATAAAACGTATTAAAGAATAAACTTCATTTTGGAAACTTATTTCTTAGGAATCTTATTTTTAGCCAAATAAGAAATAATCTAAAATACTGTTTAAAAATATGAAAATCGCAGTGAAATAAGCTTTTCTTTTTATTAAATAAGCATAAGGCTGTGCATTTGTGAAATTTAAAAATTCCACAACTTCATTTGACATTTTAAGACAGGAATCAAGATTTGATGTGCAATTTGCAGAACAAAATTTACACACGTTTTAAAAATAAGTTCCAGAGATATCATTTGTATTATTTTTTTGAAAAATTGTATCTTAGATTGCAAATCATTATCTTCTATTTCCGGGGTTGGTAAGGATATGGAGGAAATCCTGAGAGCGACATTAGTCACACAATCAACACCGATATCTTGTTTCTTCTCGTGTAAATTTCTAGTGATCATATCTGAAGTCAAAGGTTGCTGTTAAATAAAGATGATGACATATACAAGTTCAATATTATCTGTCGTAATAATTGCCATCTTAATATGAAACGTTAAAATTTGATTTTATTTAAATTCTGGCGTTTCTTTTGTCTTTCACACATTGATAACATCCCAGAGAACAAAGCAGTTAGTACAATTACTCCTGTGACATTGGTTTTGGAAACTAACGTCATTGTTTGGTTAAAGATTCAGTATATTATATTGTTTGCATTACGTCTGGAATAAGAAATGATCATTTACTTAGAGCACATTCTATAGGGTATAATAACAATCTTGCAAATATGCATACCTAACTATCCTAAATAGATTTTCTAAAATCTTGCTCAATTTCACCTGCCTACATACTCTGCGCATTCTTAGTCTGAACTTATCATAAGTTTGAGAGCTTTTCTACCAATAAAGTCAAGCCGCTACTGCCTGTTAACATTCAAGCAACAAATACATTCATTTAGTCGTAATAATAACAGTGCACCCTATTTGAATAAGCACGATTTCCTTCTCAAGTGCATGCAGTGTATTTACGTTTTGTTCACAATTTTCACTAGCATGCGGCTAACCTTATTCCGTTCACATTTTACGCATGGCACAAATACTAAGTTATTAATATATATAACGCCTCGAATTCTTGCAAAATAATATAATTTATTCGATAAAAACAATTATTGTAACATTTTTGGCCGAGCAATTTAAAAAATGCACAATATATGATTTACCTATAAAGAAGCATTCAAGGTTATACTTCATAGGCTGTTAATGAAGAGTTATTACTCTATCTAAAACATTTGGAAGAAAGTTTTTGTATTTAAGAAAAAACACGTTGTGTCTTACCTTAAAAGTGTGATGATGATATTCACTTATTTTTGTAAAAGAGAATTACATTATTTAACATGTGTAAACACAAGATAAACTATTCAATTTAACTACACAAGAATTATCAAGTCCTTCTGTGAAATGCTTTCTTGGCTCAGATGCACCTGGTTTAAACAAGAACTAGTGAAAATAGCAATGTACTGTTCTTTTCGCATTGTGCAATAAAGTATAATACTCTATATTTCAGAGAACAGAAAGTGTCTATGAGGAAAGACAGCAAAAAGTTGCATGCACAAATTAATTTGAAGTGGTGTAGAATGCCACATTGCAGCAGCATTTTCAGTAGATAGCAGTTGTGTAAATCACTCTGACATCTCTTCATTTTGTATAACATCCTGGGCAGAAATTTCCCGTAGCACTCTCTTCTGACTGGTTTCCTGCAACTCGCCCCCCAGAAGCAGTTCATCCAGTATAAAGTAAGCTTTCTCGAAATTAAAAATGATATCAAGCTCACATACACTATCAAAGTGCATATGCAACAGTTCCACGTAAAAATGAATTATGTCCAATATAAACAGTTCATTTTCTTTATGTGGAATTGCACAACAAAAGTATAACGTAGCATACCTCCGATACACTACTTTCGAATCCTTCCATTCAAGAACATTACTCATCTTTGTATTTCTGGCTAGAATCGTAACAATTAATTCACGTGTTACTTTCCTTTTCTGTTTGTATGGAAGAGGCATGTACCATTTCTGCAGTCGCAGTTTGCCCTGACGGTTAAAAATTAACATGAACTGCATCTCACTTGATTATAACCTCAAACAATTCACCACAGCATCAGGGCTGGCTGCAACTGCTGTTGTTGTTGATTAATTATTTATGTCTGTTTTATGCCACTTTCCAATACCACTGCAGAACACAATATTCAACTTTAATAATATTAACTAACATGAAACCATGTAGACTCGACAGAAACGAACTTACGCCAGATGAGTAACCTAAAGAGTGAAGGTCGGCTATTTTTAATTTCGCTCTCATTGGTTGTGTGTCTGTTACGCTGTGCACGCGCGCTTTTTTGATATCAATTGAAAGCGAATGCTTTAAAGTCATTTTAACATTCACAATTTAAAGAGCAGAATGGTAGAAACACTGTGTAAAAGAGCTAAGCAATAATTAAGAAGTGTTACATAATGCAATGACATATGGTATAAAATATATTGTACATGAAAATGCTTATAAACTTTCGTCAACGCATTTTATTAATTGCAAAACAACCACCCGCGGAAAGCTCATCCCTGTAGTTTCGTAAGCAGTGTTTGCCAGTCATAGCGGACATATACTATGGTACTCACAATTTCATTGTTTTGGCAACAAAAAAAAACTTCCTTTAGTATTTTATTCGACATTATAATACTATAGCGGCCTCTTGCTACTTCTTGAGCATTCTCTGCTCACCCTCTGGTGTCTGCGTAGCTAACGAGATATATAGGCTGCGGCGCGAACTGGGATCATATGATTCTTCTATTCCAATTATGGTGCGATGAAGTAAAAATACAGCTGCCTAATATATATATATATATATATATATATATATATATATATATATATATATATATATAGAGAGAGAGAGAGAGAGAGAGAGAGAGAGAAATTGCTTGTTAAATTCATAGAAAAGATAGTTATTTCATCTTTTCAAGTTACAAACTTCATACTTTTGTTACTTTCCTAGAATTGCTTGATATCATATACAGTTAACACTCAGGTTATATATGTATATGTACCTTTTCCTCTATTTGTATATTTTTATACCTTCCTAACTTAATCTGTTTATATCTTTTATAAGTTACTTCATCTGTTTTGTTATTAAGATCCTCCATTTCTTTAGCACTTTCCCTCCCCCATTTCTCTCTTACTTTCTCTGTATAAATTACCTAGTTGTGTCAGAAATTCTTTCTTAGTGTTTCAAAAAAAATTTAAGTATATCTCTGGCGGCAACTTTTCCAGTTTGTATTCCATATTTTCTCTCTCCGCATTTTAGTTTCCTCACATTCAATTATACAGTGTAAATTGTTATCGACATTGCCACATAATGAGCATAGAGCTTTATCAAGTTTTAAACCTTTAGATAACATTGTTCTTGTCCATGCCAAACCTTCTCTTTCTATTTTTTCAGACATCAGTGTATTTTTCTCTTCCCCATTCCTTCTTACCATTCCTATATAATATTAAATTATTCTTATTCCTTAAGCTACCTATTATCTTTCGTTTATCTATATCGTCTATCCTAGCTTTCACTTTATTCCCTAGTCCCCCCTCCCCACTTAACTGTTGATTGGCTAGCTCTCCCAATCCATCTTCTCTTACAATTTCCGTTAATTGACATACCGCATGTCAGGGGCAAGGTGAACCTAGGGCACGCTGTTCTCAGGCAGCTTTACCCCATGCTCAATTCACAGAGCATGCCCCTTACCCTAAAGCTTCGGCTGTACCGGGCGATCATTCCGCCTCTGGTTCTGTACGGCTGCGAAGTCTGGGGGACCGTAGCTAACTACGTGCTCCTCAGAGTCCAGACGCTGCAGAACCGGGCACTACGGATGATCTACCGTACCGGCTGGAGATTTCCCGCCCATATCCTTCATGAGCATTCCGGTATCCCGTACATTGTCGACCTCATCAGAACGAGGACCCGTTCACTGTACGACAAAATTCCAACCCACCCTAATCAACTGGTGAATTCTCTGGGAAATTATGATCCCAGAGAAGTACGTCGCCTGCCCTCTTTCCGCCTGCCGAGAGACGCCATTGGCCCTCTCGGTTAGCCACGCCCCCTCCCCTGAGATGCATTAAATTGAACCTGAAAAGGGCAAAGCGACCTTAACCCGTAATCAAAATGGGGTAAAAATAATAAAGCGTGTCGTCCTCATAACGGGTGAACGCAAAATCCAAATTAGAACAATTAATTCTGCTCCAGGCGGGAGAAAACTGCGCGGCCTCCTGATTGGCCCGCGCAAGCGCCCGTGGGCGTGTCCTCTCCCTACAAAGTTCCCCGTACCAAAAATTATCCTTCACTGTGTGCAGTAATATTTCACACCGCAGCGGCAGGACCTCGGTCCTGTAGTACCACTCATCCTCCATGATGGTAGATCATGAGGAGTCCTCTTCCGGCCTCTCCACAGACGGAGAGGACGATTTTCGTGTAGTGGCCTCGAGGAAGGAGAAGAGGCAAACCCGATTGGCTGCAGAGGGCGTGCCCTCTGGCCAATCCCAGACAACATCCCGCCCCGGAGATTCTGGGCCCGCCCAGAATCCTGGGTCGAGGAGGCACGTTCCACCGATTATCGTGGACGACTTTAAGGGGGTGGTAGGCTTCCTCAAGGAGGTAATGCCATCCCTATCGAGTCAGTGCACGGTTCGGAAGAACAAGCACCGCTACGTCTTCCAGGCGAAGATTATAGAGGATTATAACCTCATCCTGCACGCCCTCAAGAGGAAAAGTGTTCCCCATTTTACCTTTGGACTGGATAAGTCCCGTGACCTCCGCAGGGTCATTCGTGGTCTACCAGTCGACACCTCGGTGGAGGATATCTCGACAGACCTCATCCGCCAGGGCATCACCCCAAGACTGGTGAAGCAGCTCACCAGGTCCGCTCCAGATGGGCAAGGCCCCAAATCTCCCCTCCCCCTCTTCCTCGTAGTAGTGGAGCGGGCCAATGACCCTGAGGCCAAGATAGATGGCGTCACCGCCATCTGTTACCTCAGGGTCAAAATTGAACCTTCCAAGGGCTCTGGCGGGCCCCCTCAATGTCACCGGTGCCTGGGGTTTAACCACTCCAGTCACTTTAGCTTCCGTAAACTGCGCTGCTTAAGGTGCGGAGGCGCCCACCCTAAAGAGGTCTGCGAGATATCTCCCACCGCGAAGCCGATTTGCGCAAACTGTGGTGGCGAACATATTGCTTGTTATGGTGGCTGTCCTAAGAGGATCGCTGTCATAGCGGCCAGGAGACCGCCGCCAGAACTACAGCAGGTCACAAGAACATCACCTGTAGCCAACCAGCGCCCAGAGGCGCCAACAACTGCACCTGCCCCTCCTGCAAGACAGCCGGCGCAACAAAGGATAGCCACCAACACCACTACGGCGCAAAGGGCTGAGCGTGGCCCTGCGAAGCCACGGGATGGTAACAACACCAACCAATCCCCACGCAACAAAGAAGCTCCAGCGTGCCAGCGCCCCGAAGCACTCCTCCTACACCCTCACCCAGAAACATAACCCCCACCACTCCTCCTGTCCTGCAGATGTCGGATGTGATGGCGTGGATACAGCAGCTTCTGCTGAACCACGGCCGGAGCATCTGTGATCTGCTGGTCAGATTCCTATATGCCACAGATCCAGCCGCAAAGATGGCTGTCGCCATGGAGGGACTTGCCCTCCTGACCGTGATCGTCCAGACCGCCCAGAATGGCGAGTCGAAATAGGTCTCGTACCTCTTTCCGATTCGCGTTCTGGAACGCGTGTGGCCTGAACGGTCAGGGGAGTGAGCTCCAGCATTTTGCCGGCTCATTTGCCCTAGACCTTGTGCTAGTCAGCGAAACACATCTCCGTCCAGATACCTCTTTCCGACTTCCGGGCTACAACTGCCTCAGAGTGGACTTCAATGCCAAACATCCGCGTTGGCATTGCGGCCCCCGGGCGGACGCCCGAGGCAATGATATCATACGCATGATAGATGCGGACCCTCAACTCAGAGTAGAGGGCCCCTGGCAACCCACACACCATCCACGAGGTCAAGGACGGGCATCCGTTATTGACTTCGCGATCATCAAACAAATCCCTTTTCATACATCTCTCACATCGATCAACGCACTTCATTCCGATCATAATCCCGTGTTAGCTGAGGTTAACACACGGGTTGCCAGTCACGACGTCTCGGTTCAAAACCGCGACGTTGACTGGGAATGCGTCAGGGTTTGCCTCAACGACTCCATCCCGCCGAACCCTAGGATCACAGACATCCCATCCCTAGAGGCTGCGGTCCAATCCTTTACCTCCATCGTGGTGCGAACTGCCCATAACCTAACTGTTCAAACCCCAGCTCCTCTACACCCAGATGTCCTACCCCTAGAACTCCATCTGCTTGTACGCCGTTCCTGGGCTGCCCGCAGACTATACCAGCGTCACCGCACGCCACATAACCGAGCACTCCTGAGGCGTTTACGCCGAGAGGTCCGGACCCGACTACGCGAGCACAGGGTGCGAGCGTGGGAGGAGACTATGACCCGCTTGAGGCTCGAGGATGGCGACGTGTGGAGGATTGCCAAAGCTCTCCGGCACCGCGGAGGTCAAATCACCTCCCCAATCCAAGGCACCCAAGGCCTGGCTTATGAACCCCGAGCCAAAGCCGATGTGTTCGCTGACTACCTCGAAAGGTCTATGAGGCCACGAGAAGACCCCCAGGACGAAGACTTCTCGGACCGTGCTCGGCGGGAGGTGCGTCGATACCTTCGGCGCCCCCCCGACGAGGCGGACCGACTTCCCGTCATCCGACCCAGTGAACTCCAGGGCGCACTCCGGCGCCTCAACCCCAAAAAGGCAGCGGGTCCTGACGGACTAACCCCCGCCATGCTCCGATGCCTTCCCATCAAGGCGGTACTCTTTCTAACCAAGGTTTTCAACATGTGCCTCACCTTGTGCCACTTTCCACGCGAGTGGAGGGAGGCCCGGGTGATATGCATCTTGAAGCCGGGGAAAGACCCGTTACACCCATCCAATTACCGATCCATCAGTCTCCTATCAGTTCTCTCGAAGGTTCTCGAGAGGCTAATACTAGCCCGCTTGTCCCCTCTCTTGGGCGACATTCATGCCATCCCAGATCACCAATTTGGTTTTCGTCCTGGGCATTCTACACCCCAGCAACTACTGAGAGTGGTGGAGGCCGCTGCCCTGGGCTTCCAGGACAGAGCCTACACTGCGGCGGTGTCGCTGGACGTGGAGAAAGCCTTCTCTACGACCTGGCACGCGGGTCTGCTCCTCAAACTCATCCGACTGGAGCTCCCGACACACATCATACACCTACTACACTCATATCTTAAACACAGATTTTTTGTAGTTTCAGTTGCGGGACACAAATCAACACCTAGGCCAGTAAGAGGCGGAGTCCCCGAAGGCTCTGTACTTTCCCCTACGCTCTTTAGCGTCTACATGGCCGACCTACCAACAGTGCAGCAAGTCTACATAGCTCAGTATGCTGATGACGTGCTGTTATACTGTACAAACAAACACCCACGCAGAGCCTTCAACCCTATCCAGAGACACCTCTGCCTCATCCAAGAGTGGTGCGAGCGTTGGCGATTGTCCATAAATCCGGAGAAAAGCCACGCTATTCTCTTCACCAAGCGCCGCTTTCCCGCAAACTTCCCCACATTCACGTACCTCAGACGAAGGATACAATGGACCAACACCATCACCTACTTGGGGGTGAAGCTTGACAGGGGCGTCACTTTTAGGGAGCACGTCCGGGGGCTGTGGTGCCGGAGCAATGGGGCTGCGGCCTCACTGTACCCGATGCTGAGGTCCTCGATGACGGTTCCCCTTAAGTTGCGCCTTTTGAGGGCTCTCATTATCCCCTTAATAATCTACGCCTGTGAGATCTGGGGCATGGCGGCAGACTCCAGTCTGCTGTTGCTTCAGCGGGTACAGAATAGGTGTCTCCGGGCTATCTATTCTGTGCCTCCAGGCTTTCCAACGAGACTCCTGCACGAGGCCTCTGGTCTACCATACCTGGAGGACGAGATTAGGCGTCGGGCAACAAAATTCAACGAAGGGTTACCATTCCATCGGAGCGCCCTCGTTAGGTCTCTTGGGGATTACGATCCCACAAACCGCCGCTTCAGGCGATACCGGCTTCCCCGCATGGCTTGCGGGCATCCCCGGTAACGAAGGAGCACCACCAACAGCTGCTACGGCTAAGCTCCTTATTATCCTTCAAGAGTTGCTTGGATTCAAAATTTAATCTCAAGAAACATTTTGATAAAAACACACCAGCGGTGCACAAGGGCCGTTGCACCATCAAGGCAACCGTCGAGGAGCAATATTCGCCTCCTCCTGTCACTCCACAACCCCAATACACACCCGCCATCCTACAAAACCCACAATCCCGTCAGAACGTGGTTAAGTTCTCTCTGAGAACAGGGACACGTCTAACACACCTCGGGCTGCCCTCAGCCTGCCAATCACACTGGACTTATCCTTCAGTAAGCACATACATCCGCTCCTCAACAACACAAAAACCAGTAGACATATCCACTGCTCATTTGGCAGGTAAAGCCGCGATGCGGCTAGGAACTGCGGCATCGACACACGACCGGGGCATGCCCCGATCGACCAGTTTTGCGTCTGGCGTCTGGCGTCCAACTTCTTTCGCATTGTACTGATTCTTGTGTTTTAAAAAGTCTTTGACAACATTTCCTTCCTCTAGGTCTAGTACTTGGATCCTGTTCCATATTTCACTGTCCGTTTGACTACTGATCTCTTCCAGCTCTTCCCTATTCAACCAATGCTACCCCATTTGGAGCTATTCTTGGTAATCTCATTATCATTTTGCAAAGGGACCTATGAATTTGATCTATACATTCCCACCCTTTTTCAGTCCCCCAAATCCCAGGTTCGATCCCAAGCGACCTCATGTGAGATTTGTGGTGGACAAAGCGGTGCAGGGGCGGGTTTTCTCCGGGTTTTCCGGTTTTACCCGCCATTACATTCCACCGGGGCTCCATCTTCATGTATCATCAGTGTCATCGCCTGCGGTGCCATAGCAGTAAAAGTGGGCGTTAAACACTACAGAAAGAGTTCCCCAAATCTTTATTCCATGCATCATTATTGATTCCACTGTTGCTGCATATATTCTCTCTAGCCAGTTTACTCTCATATTAATTATTTTCTTTAAGCATGTTCTTATACTATTAATAGCTAATTTCCCCATACCTAGCGCATTTTTCCTTTGCTCTGCCCATCTTCCATTTCTATTTAGCCTATCAGATCTATTGTAACATATGCGTGTGAAGCCGGGTCTTTAATGAAACAAGTAAACAAAAACTAATGGTATTTGAAAGAAGGATATTACGTACTACATTTGGAACAGTGAAACAAAATGAAGAGTACATTATAATAACTAATTAAATGAATCAATCAAAAATGAAAATATCATTAACGACATAAAAACCATAAGATTAGGATGGTTTGGACATATACTCGTAAATAGGACCCAGGACGATAGAATGGTTAAAACAATTGTACCCCAATGAACACAAGACTAAGGGGCCGTCCCAACAAATAGATGGTTAGATGTTGTACTTGATGGCATTAAGGACATGAAATAAAAAACTGGCCTATTAGCGTACAAGACAGAAAGGTCTGGAAACAAATTGTTGAGAAGGCCAAAACTTTTGTAAAGGTCTAGTGCCTTAGTAAAAAGAAGAATAGATTAAAATGATAGTAACATGTTTTAGAAACTGTCGCCATGTAATGAAATTGAATTTCGGAAGAAAAAAACAAAAACAAAAGAAAAAAAAAACGTAGGTATATCACGTAAATAATTGTGTGTTTTAACGAGGTCAACAATTATTTAGTAGTAGATTTGGTCTATGTATTACCGGCTATACAAGGGTCCTCCAGAATAAAGAGGGCTTGAGAGGCTATACCAGAATTTTCAAGATATACATTTTATTTACGAAGTTAAAATAGAGCCATTTTCTAATAAATCAAAACTTTCGAAAAATGTTCCACATACGGGTAATTTGGGATGGGGGATTTCCTTGAAAATCTTGGTGTCGTATCCTTGAAAAATGCTTAACTTAAATACCAAGTTTGGTATTAAACGAAGGTTTCATTTTTGAGTTATGTTGTTCACAGGCACACACGGACCTTTTTCTAAAAATACTTTTTGGACCCAGGGATCTCAAAACACGTATTTCCGGTGAAATCTCGATATTGAATTTTTGGATTGGAATAAAATACCTTCCCTATTTACTATTTACATAGTACTTGTAGAGAAATTAAAATATATACGCACAGAACAAATATGATGCGTTACATTCACATGACTTTCTCTACATCTCTGTTACAAATTATTGTTAAAAAGATTATTTATCTATCTACTTCGTGCTAATCGAGATAAAATTAGTAGAAATGGTTTATTACTTGCTTCCTTGTAAGAAGAGGGGAAATAAGGGAGTGCCATAGACTAAAGCGATAGTCAAATATTTTAAAAGCCGGTTGCTATGTGATTGAAATTCCTTTGTATGGCTAGGAGTTGACAAATTTCTGTATGAGAAAATATAAGTATCTTAAATCTGAAACCAATAATAAGGAATTTCTCCGAAACGGTTAGCTCTACAAAATAAAAAGAACAAGAAAGAAGAAAAACGTGTATGACATAAATTATGTATTTTAATGAGATCTACATATTTGTGCAGTAAGGTTTTGTCTATCTCTTAGCGTTTACCAGTTATGCAAGGTTCAGCAAAATTCTGCCAGAAGCTAATCACAGAGAAATCAAGATATACATTTATGTGTCATGTAAATGTCCTTGATAAACAATATTTTAATCAAAATCGTTAGTCATTTTTCAGAAAATCAAAACATTCGAAAAATGTTCCATGTAAAGGGTAGTTCGGGGTGGGGGAATTTACTTGAAAATCTTCGTGACGCATCCTTAGCAGATAAACTTAAATACCAAGTTTGGGACTTTTCGTTTTTGAGCTATGCTGTTCACAGACCCATACACACAGACATACACATACTGATCTTTCTCTTTTTTTATTCAGGGGGTATCAAAACATATAGTTCCGATGAAATTACCGTAGCGAATTTATGGGTGGAAGGAATACGAATTCACACAAAGAGCACATATTATTTAGAGGGCGGTTGGTTTCTATCTTTAATAATGTTAAAAATCTTAGTACGAGAGGACCAGATATTTGAAATAATAATGTTTTGTTTAAACTATATAAATAATTAAGAAGTAAATGGGTTTTAACAACTTGCTACACATCAATTAAACACGTTTACACTGATTTCTTGCTTCCAACCTCTGGACGGAGTTGCAATAGTTGCTGCTAGATAGTAGCACTTACTTCTTGTTTGTCAGTGAGGACGAAATATAAAAAATTAGGCCTAAGCCTTCTGGACCGATTCCATCGACCTTACCCTTCACTATTTATATAGTGCGTATAACTCCTTGGCACGACAGTTCACGGGGAACCTTGGCCTACCGCCCGGCCGCTGCGTCCCCCATCTCGGTCCACTACAGACGACATGGATGGGTTGCAGTATTGGAGGGTGAGACGTGGTCAGCGCCTCGAGTCCCTCCCGGCCGGTTAATGCGGTCCTCATGACCTGGAGTCGTACTGTTGAGTGTTTTATTTAATTTTTTTCCGAGCCCGATAAACATATTTCAATCAAGCCCAAACCCCTATGTTTAAATAGAATAATTCCACATTTCATACTTAAGCCACAAACCTTTAATGACGCAAAATGAAGATATTCAAATAGTTTCTCCATCCCTTCAATAGAAACTTCTACACAAAAAAGTTTCCTTATTTTTAATTTAATAAAAACAGCCTTCAATATTTTTGATATTTTAAAATTTGAGGAATGTGAACATATATTATGTATATCCGTAAGTATTTTTAAATTGCTCCTGATGTCCTCTTCTTTCTCATAGAATTTTGTATAGTTGCAGAACCTAGACAAAGAAAAAAAAAAAAAACAAAAAAAAACATTACTACGGAGAAAAATGTGGAACACATTAATAATTATACGCGAAAGGAATTTATCATTTTCATAACGCTATCATTTATTAGTAAAGTCCCACATTTTAAGCAGTGCACTTTAAAAATTAAATTAGGGTTGTTTCTATACTCTAACACAAAGGGTACACAAATCTCCGCTAGTATGTATAATGTAATGACTTACTTTTTAAACTGGAATCTTGTGTCAGGTTAAAAAAAAAAATAAAAAAAAATATATATCTCAGTGATATTACCTGAAACAATTTTTGGGCATTATCATGATGAACAGGGAGCAATAAATATGTGTTTTAATATCAATTGTTTGTAGAACAACTATCAATAGAATTAAAAATAGCAAAAGTAAAATGTATGTCACATAAACCGTTTGTTTGCTTTTTATAAATGTTGAATGGTGCATGGTGTTTGCCTAGAAATTAAGAAAAGCCTCCGTGGTCGAGTGGTCAGCGTGCTGACTTCTCACCCCGGGAGTCCCAGGTTCGATTCCTGGCTGGGGCGGGGAATTTTTCTCTAGCCAGAATTATCCCCACAGAGTCTGGAAGTTTGTATGTGAGTGTGAATGTGTGCGTGTTTAAGTAAAACAAAATGATTTAAACCAACGTAAAAGAACCTACAGACAACGAGTTGTTTCAAGTGGAACAACTTAGATGTTAAAGGGGGCTATATAAATGAAACAATAAAAAAAAAAAAAAAAAAAAAAAATTAAGAAAACATTCACAACACTTCATTAAACTAGATTTACGAAAACTAATTCTCATGTTGAACGGTGCACGGTGTTAGCCTAGAAATTAAGTAAAATCTTATGTATAACACATTCACAACAAACAACCTTTTAGACAAACATTAGAATATTCCTTGCAAGTAAGGGAATACACTAGATTAAAACGATAGTCAAATCTTTTAAGAACGGGTCTCTACGTAATGGCGTGGAAATTCTGTTCTTATGCTATGACCAGGATACGAAACAAAAAATTGAATAGCGATTAAAAAAAAGCAAATAAAGGTTTCCAATTTGAGAAAAGTATTGGAAAATTTAAACAATATCAAGGAATATTTCAGGAATGGTTAACTAAAAAAAAAAATATATATGTTTTGTGTAGTAAGATTTTGTCTATTCTTACGATTTATGAGTTATGCAAAAGTGGTCTAGAATGAAGAGGACTTAAAGGCTATTCCCAGAAAATTCAAGATACACATTTCATTTATAATAAACACATATTTAATATTTGGTATTTATCTGAAAATTTTAGAACCATTTTTGATAAAATCGAAAATTTCTAAAAATCTTACAAGCAAAGGGTTGCGTGGAGTGGGGGTATTTTTTTGAAAATCTTCGAGCGCCATCCTTGAAAGTTATTGAACTTAAATACTAATACTGACTAAATACTTCCCTTTTAGATTTATGTTGTTTACACAATCCACACACCCCTTTTTGTTAAATTCTAATGTTTACATTCCTATGCTTTATCTACCCATTCTTTACGAAACTAATCTTTAAAACAGGTTATTTTTACACATGCTTGGTCAATAGAGATAAGCATCTCCAGAAATACTTTTATTGGATATTTCCTTGTAGATACAAAAGAATTAAGGGAATACATAGGCTCATGCGATAGCCAGATCTTTAAAGAGTTGTGATGGTTTAGAATTTCCGTTCTCTTTGCTTGACCGCAGAAATAAAAATAAGTATCTGCTTTTCACTTGAGAAAAGTACATTCATAACTGCGTAAAAATGTTAACCAACAAAGAGGGGAAAAAAACTATTTGACATAAAATGTGTGTTTTGACAAGGTCTATCTTATTTGTGTCCTAAGATATTGCCTAACTCTTACAGTTTACCAAGTATGCATCCAGAATGAAGAGGACTTCAGAGAAAATAAGTTTTACATTTGATTTGTTATAAATATATCTTAAACATATGGTATTTTAATTAAAATTGTTAGAGCAACTTTGGGATGATAAACGTTTTAGAAACATTATGTATGTTTTCCCAGCTAGTTAATGTTGATGATGCATATTAAGGGGACAACTGCAAGCAGTTGTTGACAGGTCAATGACAGTTATAGCATATAATACAAATCTGATATGTTTGTTCCATTCACATGAATTTCTCTACGTCTCTGTAACAAATTATTGTTAAAAAGCTTATTCTTCTATTTACATCATGCTAATTGAGATAAACATTAGCAGGAATTGACCTAATTACTTGGTCCCTTGTAAGTAGTAAAGAAAAAATCTAGTGTCCTCTTTGGCAAATAAACCTTTCATTCAAAAGATTAATCTGGAATCTACATCATGCTAATCAAGATAAAAAATAAATAGAATTAGTCTTATTACAAGATCCTTGAAAGTAGAAAGGAAATAAGAAACTGCACAGGCTAAAGTGATAGTCTTATCCTTTAAAATCCGATCGCTATGTGAAACAATATAAATACCAATGTCCTTGCTTGCCAGGAATAAACAATGGAGAAACGAGAAGAAAAATAACTTACCATCTGACTCATTATTACACAAATTCTACTTTTAACCTTAGAATCTGCAGTAGCTATTATTCAATCATATGTATTTGCAGCCCTAAGAACATTATATTTAAGAGAAGTCAATTAATAATGTCAATACATACTAAAGATAGGTTTACGTGGCTAAACTTGAAACCAATATTCTCGAAAATGGTTAACTCCACAACAACAACACAACAAATGTATATGACATAAATTGTATGTTTTAATGAGATTTATATTTTTTATGTAGTAAGTTTCTGTATATCTCTTACGGTTTGCCAGTTATACAAAAGTCATCCAGAATAAAGAGGTCTTCAGAGGCTATTCCCAAGAAATCCAAAATATACATTTCGTTTGTCATAAACATAAGGTATTTAAACATAAGGTATTTTAATCAAAATCGTTAGAGCCTTTTTGAGAAAATCTAAAGGGTAAAGGTATTTTGGGGTGGGGGGATTTTCTTGAAAAGCTTTATGTTGCATCCTTTGGTGTTTAACCTACTTTTCGTTTTTGAGCTATATGCCCACACACATACAAACACGGGCATTTTTCTAAAAGTGCTTTTTTTTGGATTCAGAGAGTCTCAAAACATATTTCCGGTAAAATAATATGGGTATCGAATTTTTGGATACAACACAATACCTTCTCTATACACTATGTACATAGTACATGTAGAGAATGTAAAAGGTCCTATAATGCAAAAATGTTATAAACTTATTAGTTTATTTCCTATTTTGAGATACCACAGAAATTATTATCAACAAGGTATAAAAATATGTGAAAGAACTGTTGAAGTAAACTGGCAAGAAGCCTAGGGAAGTGAAGTGCTTTGTGTTGGGTCTTGAAGTAGAGGTGGGCGGATAACTTGATGCAGTTCACTGATGCGGCTGAACCGAGAGCTCACAAAGTGCGAGAGAAGAAAGAAAACCAAAAAAAAAAACAACAAAAAAAAACTTGGAACGCAAAGAATGTGTTCGCCGATGAACCGAAAAAGGATCTATGCAGTCTAAGCGAAATAAGCTAACGATGCTTAGCACGTTTAACCTGCGCTACATGGTATGACCGTATAGTCGACCAGCTGACAGATTTGGTTGAGCACTTATTTTTCTGCTGTTATCAACCTTTATGGATGAACTTGTATTCTATTTTTATTTTCATCCTTTTAGACAATTTATATTGTCAACGTTATAAATATTTCCATTAATTTTATACATTTGTACTTTAGTATTAGCTAGATGATAACACAATAAACAATTTTCAATTACACATCATTAAGTTTTTAATTCACATTATATTTTGAATATACGCTATAACACAGACTCATGGTATTTGTACAATATGATACATATCATTTATGGAATAAAATGTATGCAGTAGTGGGAATGATATTAAACGTTTTTTAAAATGATGGATTTTAGTAATTATTTTGTTATTCTGAGGCAATGTTAATAGTCTAATACCCAAATTCTTTACATTTATTTTCAAGTATGCTGGTTCTACAGAAATGAATATGCAGTACATTCTTTTGTCGAGTGCTATATTGATGGAGGATTTGGTTTATTTCAAGCTCATTATACATTTTTTTTAATATAAGTTAATATCTCCATACAGCCTTTAATGCCATTCTGTACCATTTTGAGGGTAAATAGTATTTAGTATACCAGAGCGTCTGTTGCAGAACTTCCTTACTCTCCTGCACTTCATTGTACACTAGATCTTATATATAGATTACATAGCATATATACATTTAGTGGTCACGATAGAGCTCGAGAAGCAACACACCACGCCACCTATTCAGGTATTAGATTTTGAGGATGATGTGAGAAACCAGTGACATAGCTCTCTTTTCTAGCAATGTGAGAGCCCTGATCATAGGTAGTTCAAATGCGAAAAAACAAATATATTACTCAATCTGCAATTTCACGAGAATTTTTTGTAGTGTTTAGCTCCCACTTTTACTACTTGTGGCACCGCAGACGATGACACTGGTGATACATTACATGAAAATGGTCTCACATAGCCAGCCTTATAAATTGACTGAAACAATGCCATTTGCACACATTTAAAGATGGAAAATGAAAGCATAAGGCTAAAAGAAACGGTCGCTCGGCATACATATATGGGGTGCGCTTTAAAGATGACACTTATATGATAGGGAAGAAAAACAATCCTTTTTAAGGATAAGCGAATTCTAGTATGAGACGAAACATGTGAAGCTACTCCTGGTCTTTATGAATTGATTTTCAAAAACGTTTTCAAATGTCATCAAACACAGAGGATGACTTGGTTACTGATATGACTTGGACTGATATTATGAGAAAAATTCTTCTTCATAGAAACGGATTCAGAGCTCAAGAAAAATTGAAATCAAATAGAGGATACAAGTATAAGAAGATCATACAACCTCTGCTCCGTTCACATGTAAGCTTTGGTCTCGAATGGAAGGAGTATTATCCTAATAGAGAGCGGGACTACGTTTATTGGTCGAATCCTAATACTTTGATAAATCGCTTAAGATTGGTCATTGTATCACAAGAGATTGGAAATAACAGTAATTCTGCAGAAATCGATAAAATAATAAGTAAGGTGAAATCTTCAAGAATATAGTATAATTAAGCAAGCTATAGCAAAGGAATTGCATGCACCTGTTAGGAGGAACTTTTTAGGACGCAAAATCGTTAGTCAAGGATTGGATGATTTGATGCCGATTGACTTGGTGGGAATGACCCCTCACGCAAAACAAAATAAGCAATTCAAGTACATTCTTATTGCAGTCAATTTCTATTCCAAAATAGCATATGCACGTCCTCTGAAAGCCGATTCTTGGCCGAGTGGCTAGACCATTTGCCTCTCTTTTAGACGGCCTGGGTTCCTCAAGCGACCGCATGTGAGATCTGTGGTGACGTAGTGGCGGGTTTTTTCATTCCATGTATCACCAGTGTCATCGCCTGCGGTGCCATAATTGCCCTCCGTGGTGTAATGGTTACCATGCTAACTTCATATACCCAAGGTCGCGGGTTCCAACCCGGCGGAGGACGATGGATGTTTTCGGGTGTAAAAATCCTTAGCATGGCTTCCTTCGGAAGGGAAGTAAAGCCGTTGGTCCCGTGTCGTAGATTTACGGTACGTAAAAGAACCTCAAGCCTGACAAGAGAGGCCTCTGAGCAAAATTAAGTGGTCTTTCACACCCAATATAGAATGGGACGCTGAGAACCACAGCAGTTAAAGAGCGTCCATAAATAACATGCCATTTAAATTTTTGCGGTGCCATGGCAGTAAAAGCGGGCGTATACCATCAACCCACACCATACACTATTCAACCAATCAAACATCAAGGGGGCGGGGTTACGGGAATCGAACTCACGAACTCTGTTCTAGATGTTGCATGCGCCGGGGTACGAACACATGGACTAGGCTCTAGTTCATAAAATTACTCATACTCATATAAATCTACAATTTAAAATTATATTTATATGGAAATAATCCATATCTAAAATAAACAGGCTTGTATATAAAATAAATTACTTTACTACAATAAAATTATTTTATTTTTATACTTGGTACATAGTACATAGGTAGAGAAGGTATTGCTTTCCAACCAAATATTTGACACCGAGATTTGACTGGAAATACATGCTTTTGCCCTCCTGAATCCAAATACGCACTTTATAAGAAAAGGTATGCGCGCGTGTCTGTATGTCCGGGTGTGTATATGAACAATATAACCCATAAACGAAAAGTGGATTAGATACCAAACTTGCTACTTAAGTTCAGCATCGTCCAAGGACGTGACACGAAGCTTTTTAAAAAAAATCCCCCGCCCTAAACTACCCTTTACATGAAAATATTTGCGAAAGTTTTGATTTTCTAAGAAATGTCTCAGACGATTTTAATTAAAATGCCAAATATTGAAAATATTTACACAACAAATAAAATGTATGTTTTGGATTTTCTGGGATAGCCTCTGAGGTCCTGTTCATTCTGAATGACTTTTGCATAACTGATAAAACTTAAAAAATAGACCAAAACTTACTACAGAAAAAATGTAGATCTCGTCAAAACACACAATTTATATAAAATGCATTTTATTGTGAAGCTAATAATTTCCTAGATATTGCTTTATAGGTTTCAATTTACCAATGTACTTTTTCAAGTGGGAAGTGGCCTTTGATATTTTTTTTTACTTTCTCTACACATACTGTGTACATAGTGTATAGAGAAGGTATCATATTGCACCCAAAATTTCGATACCGAGATTTCACCGGAAACACATGTTTTTGAGCCCCAGAACCCAAAAACAGCATTTTTAGAAGAATGTCCGTGTGTGTGTGCGTGTCTGCGGGCAGCATAGCTCAAAAACGAAAAGTCCGTTAAATACCAAACTTGATATTTAAGTTCAATGTCTTCCAAGGATGCAACACGAAACTTTTCAAGAAAATCCCCCCACCTCGCTCCAACTTGGAAAAAAATTCGAAAATTTAAAATCTTATATTTAAGACATTTACATGAGAAATAAAATGTATATTTTGAATTTTCTGGGGATAGCATCTGAAGACCTCTTTATTCTGGACGATTTTTTTGTTTTGAATTTTGCATAGCTGGTAAACCATAAGAGATAGAAAAAAACAAAACAAAAAACGTACTACACAAAAATATAAATCTCGTTAAAACACACACAATTTATCTCATACACTTTTTTTCTTATTTTGTGTGGAGTTGACCGTATTCGAGATATTTCTTGTTATTGGTTTCAGTCTTAAAATACCTACACTTTTCTCATACTGTAACTTGTCACACCTGGCCAGGCAAAAAAAAAAAAAAAAAAAAAAAAAAAAAAAAAAAAAAAAAAAAAAAAAAAAAAATCAATCCCATAGCAACCACAGTTTAAAATATTCGGTTTAGCATAGTGTATTCCCTTATTTCGCTTTTACTTGTAAGGAACTAAGTAATAAGACAATTTAAGTTAATGTTTATCTCGATTAGCATGAAGTAGATAGAAGAATAAACTTATTAGCAATCATTTGTTACAGAGATGTAGAGAAAAGTCATGTGAACGGAACGCAACAGATTTTTTTATCCTGGTCAAGTAAAGAGAACGAACTTTCAATACTATGGCATAGCAGCCGGCTTTTAAAAGAATTAATTATCGCTTTAGCTCATTTGTATTACCTTATTTCCTTTGTACAAGGAAAGAATATCGTGATAAAACCACTTCTACGAATGTTTATCTTGATAAGCGTGAAATAGATAGAAGAATAGAATTCGTTGGAATAGTTTGTTGCAGATTGGCAGAGAAAGTTATGTGAATGTAGCACATCAGATTTTTCGATGTAGCTAGTGACCGTTCAATAAAACCAGGACCACTGATTTAATAAATGAACTGTTCAATAATTTATACTTCCCGCAAAGAAATAAAAGAGTTTGGGATAATACCTCGTGCTCCAATTGGCAAATGCGGTCGAAATAAGATGGTATATTTACTTATTTATTTACTGTATAAACTGTAAGTATTGAGCACTGTTTGTTCATTTATTCTGCAAGTTTTAAGGAAAGGTTAGGTTGAGTTACCCATAGTAAGGTTTTCACTTATCCTGAGAAGACGAGAGTCAAGTAACTTTAAGCTCCATGGACTTAGGGGCTCATTTTCACGGATTTCTTTCATCGTCCGATATGACCTACCAGGTTAAAGGATTTTTAAAAAATCGCATCTGTTCTTCAAACAGTACAAAAGATTATTATTTTATCTACATCAGGCTAATCAAGATCAACATTATCAAAATGGTTTATTAATAAGTTCCTAGGCTAAAGCGACAATCAAATCTTTTAAAAGCTGTCGCTTTGCAATTGTCATTGAAATTAGATTCTCTTTCCATATCCAGTAGTAAAACAAAAGAGATATGAAACGGACGAAGTCTTTCCGTTTGAGAAAAGTTTAAGTATTATAAAATTGAAACCAATAACAGAAAATACCTCTGAAATTGTTAACTCTTTTATATATATATATATATATATATATATATATATATATATATATATATATAAACGGTATATGACACAAAACGCATGATTTAACGAGTTCTAGATTTTGTATAGTAAGTTTTTGTGTCTCTTACGGTTTACCAGTTAAGCAAAAGCTATTCGGAGTGAAGAGGACTTCAGGGACTATTCCCGAGAAATTCAGGATATACATTTTATTTGCTATTTAAACATCTATAATATATGGCATTTTAATCAAAATCGTTAGAGCCATTTTTTAGAAAATCGAAAGTTTCGAAAAATGTTCCATGTAAGGGATTGTTGGGGGGGGGGGCGATTTTTGAAAACTTCCTTTGAAGTTCCTTTGTGTGTAAGGACGGGAGTTGACAAATTCCCGTATGAGAAAAGTATAAGTATGTTAAAGCTGAAACCAATAACAAGGAATATCTAAAAAATGATCAACTCTACGAAAAAAATGCATATAACATAAATTGTGTGTTTTAACAAGATCTACATTTTCTATCGAGTAAGGTTTTGTCTATCTCTTACGGTTTACCATTTATGCAAAATTCCGCGAAAATTATTCAGAATAAAATATCTTCAGAGGCTATTCCGAGAAAATTCAAAATAAGCATTTTATTTGCCATTTAAATATCTTTAATATATGACATTTTAATCAAAATCGTTAGAGTCATTTTCCAGAAAATCGAAAGTTTCGAAAAATGTTCCATGTAAGGGATAGTTTTTGGGAGGGGGGGATATTTTAAAACTTCGTGTCGTATCCTCAATACTAAATTTGGTATTTATCTGAATCTTTTTGTTGTTGAGTTATACTGTCCACATTTCCTAATAGTGTTGTTAGAAGGTAACCTACAATTGGCAGGTAATCGAATTGCCAAGGTACCAGGTCTGATAATATTACTAATTGTTTCAATACATACAATGAAAGGTGTTAAAAGCTGCTGTTGTTCCTTGAGGAACTAAATGAGCAAATATATGTTTGACGGTCTCTCTCTCTCTCTCTCTCTGTCTTTCATACACACACAGACACACAAGGACCTTTTTCTATTTTTTTGGATTCAGGGGTCCTCAAAACATATTTCCGGTGAAATCTTGGTATCGAATTTTTGGGTGGAATACAATACCTTCTCTACCTATTATGCAGTTGCACATATGTGCTAGAGAAGGTAAAAATCTACTTAAAGTTTACTCTACACAGATAGGCCAGCTTACTATATTACAATTCTATAGTTACCAAACCGAGACAACCTATACTGTAAGCGGTGTAAGACTGTGGGTTTGTGTTCAGGTCGTGCACACAACACACTTTCGGAGTTGAAACCACATCCTCCACTGAAGCGCTGACCACATCCATCGCGCTCTCCTGGAGGTCATTCAATCCCAGCTTTTTCCTCCGGTTTAACGAGGAGAATAAGGTGGCCGGAAATTCCACAGCTGTCGTGCACCAAAGAAGCATTTGTCCCAGTGGCCTAACCAGTCATAAGATCTAAAAAAATCTGATGTGTTGCACTCACATGCCTTTCTCTAGCTGCTCTACAAACTTCTTACAAAAGATTATTCTTCTTTCTACACAATGCTAATCGAGATAAACATTAGCAGAATACTCTTATTACTTAGTTCCTTATAAGTAGGAGGGAACTAAGGGAATGCGCTAGGCGAAAGTGATAGTCAAATGTTTTAAAAGCTATCGTTATGCGATTGTCATTTCAAATGGGTTCTTTGTTTGGCCAGGAGTAGAACAAAAGAAAAACTTAAACACTTCCTGTCTGAGAAAAGTATAAGTACTTCACAGTTAACCAATAACAAGGAATATCTCGAAAAACAGTTACCTACACAACAACGTAAAGGATATAAATTGTGTATTTTGACGACATCTACATTTTTTTGATATAGTCAGTTTTTGTCTATCTCTTAGATTTAGCAGTTAAGCAAAATTCATCCAGAATAAAGAGGTCTTCAGAGGCTATTCGCAGAAAATCAAGATATACATTTTATTTGGGACACAAATAGCTTTAGTATATGGCATTTCAATCAAAATCGTTAGAGCCATTTTTGAAAAAATCAAAATTTTCGAAAAACGTTCATTGTGAAGGTTAGTTGGTGGTGGGGGGATTTTCTTGCAAATCTGCCGCATTCTTGGAAGATATCTACTAAACCTAAATACCATGTTTGGTATTTAACGGTCTTTTCCACACGCAAGCACACACACACACATACAGACCCACACGGCCCTTTTTCTAAAAATGCTTTTTAGGACTCAGGGGACCCCAAAACATATCTTTCCAGTGAAATCTTGACATCGAATTTTTGGGTGGAATATTATACCTTCTCTATCCACTATGCACATAGTACATGCGGGCTAGAGAAAGCAAAAATGGAGTGAGCAGTAAAGGAGCAATTGCTTAAAATCACTCTTATATTACTTAGTCAGCATTGTAAAATAAAGATCTGATATCAACGAACTTAAATTGAGTTCAAATATAGTTGTTTTCCGTATAAGTGGACCATATATCCAGATAATAGAAATATTTTACTCTTTATGGTTTTCTGTTTAATATTGTGTTTATATACATAATTGTTCACCGTCAACAATCTTAACACTCATGCACTATTATCGCTATCCTGTAGGTATTTATACAAACCGAAAAACGTAAAAAGGATTGCTAAGAGGGTAGTTGAATGGAAAAATGTCAGATGGTGTAAATCATGATTGAGCATTAGTTACTCGAGAGAATATGTCCATAACTTCAAATGCATTTATTCTGCTGACAGATAAGATGGGTTAATTTTCGTAGGAGCTTTTGGGCAATATTATTTAAATAAAAAATGCGTTCGTCGATGTGTATTACACAGATGGCAATGAATACTTTTACGTCGCAAAATCATCCAAGGAAGCACGAGTTATTTTCCGGAAAACTTTCCAAAACCATACAAGCAATTCCGGCGAAGCTAAGTTAGTTAGTTTCCTTGATTATAACGTCTCAAAACTTTGGGTCATTTTTGGGATTATAGGCCAATAATAATCTATTCATTGGCCGAAGGCTCGAAGCTTTCCTTGTCACATTTGTAGACGTGTTTAAACTGTACTTGAAGTAAATTGTAAATAATGTATACCTATGTATAATTTTGTAATTTTCGTCGTTATCCTCTATGTATGTACGCCATGGACAAAAATGAATAAAGATAAAAACATATAAATGAATGAAAAAGTCATTTCCAGCTTCCATGTGTCAATCGTAAGTCTCTTATTTATCTTTGTAAAGCTGTGTTCACAATGCCCATGCAGGAACTGTAGAATGATCTGTGCCTGGAAATGCAATGGTCAACTAATAAACTACTAAAAACAGAACTAAGGTTACAATGGCTGAGGGATTAAGAAGGCACTGCTTTTATCCATAAGTTGCTAGGTTCAAATCTCGGACTGCTTGTTATTTTTATGTTAATTTTATGACTGGATATGTAGGACATAATATTGCATTAATGTTAAGTTAGTATCTGAAGTTTTGGACATTTCATGCATACAGAAATATAATTCTACTAAAACATTCGTTTTAAATAACTAGAATAATAAATGCAAATAAACCATTATATTGTAAAACTAAAAACTAAAGAATACATAAGTAATACCTGGCGTATGAACCCTCAGCCTGTATAACTGCCTTCAATCTTTGAGGCATAGACAAAATTAAGTGCCTGCAGTACTGTGGAAGCTACAAGATTCCAGGCTTCTTGAATTTGTGCCCAGAAACCATATTTTGTCCTTCGCCCTTATACAGATAAATTGGAGCACTACTCCCTTTTCACCTCAGCCCCCACATTCTCAATAGGGTTCAAATTTGGTGCATCTTTCCTCCATATGTATAAATAGCCTCAATCTTTGAGTTTAGATAAAATTAAATCCCTGCAATATTGTAAATGAGAAGCTGCAACATCCTAGGCGTCTTGAATTTATACTCAGAAAATATCTTTTGAATGTGCACACGCATAGAAACTAGTGTGCAGCTCCCGTTTTATCCTAGCCCACACATTTTCAATAGGATTCAAATCTAATGAACAAGGAGGCCAGTCTACCACTGCGATACCCTGCCTCTCTAAGAACCAATTTGAAAACTTTTGACATGTGCGAACAGAATGATTATCCCTCACGAGTTCAACAATTCAATCAGGATAGCTCATCCTCATAGAGGGAATCAAAATATACTCAAGTATTACAGTGTGTTGCCCTGTACTATTGCAATTAAAGTTACATCCACTTTGGAGATGGGCACACATCTTCTTTCTGAACCAGGATGGTGTTCAATTCCTTTCCTGGATAATCTAACACACCTCTGCGTTGTAGCTGCAAGGACTCCAATACAGCAACACAAACAGAAGGATCTTTTACATTAAAAAGTGCACGGAGATGCTTCCTTATGCTTTTGTGCATGTTCTGCCATTATCAAATGCAGTATGATTCAAAGAATGAGAATCTACTCGGGGCTGATGCATTTGTGCATCCTTCTGCACATCAGGTGGTTTCATGTGCAGCATGTTGCAGTTAAATAGAATAAACCCTTAAAGAAATATTATAATATCTATTATAGACTTATCAAATGTTGTGTATGAAATGTATATCGAAAATAAGTAGCCGCTATGTGTTGATTAAACATTATTATTAATAGAAGAAGAAAAACAGAAGTGTCTACTATTTGCAAGAAATGAACTCCGACATTTACCACAGAAATACAATTCACTTTGGCACAGTGCTACAGTAAAGACATATGGAAGGTGGCATGTTTAGTAATGCCATACAATTATCTGCAGAGGTACCAACTGTTATTGCATATGGTGTAAATGAGGTGCTGTGCCATGTAGGACAAATTTGGCATTTAACACAAGGCTCCCCCCCCCCCAGGTGTACATGTTCTAATGGATGAATAATGAATGAATGGATGAATAGCTGGATGGCTGGATGGATAAGGGGTATAATGTGACTGGGTAAGATTTTGGCTGTCTTATCTCGCTGCTGTTAACGTTTTAACTATTAAAAGCTATTCTTTCCACCTAAAGTTTGACACCAAGATTTAACTGGAAGTTTTGAAGCCCCGCTGAAACAAAAAAAAAAAAAAAAAAACCTGTTTAGAAAAATGTCCCTGAGGCACGCACATGCATTGTGTGAGAGAGAACAGCAAAATTTGAAAACAAAAAAATCTGTTAAATATGAAAATTGGTGTTTAAATCCAGCATCTTCCAAGCATGTAACAAGAGATTTTAAAGAAAATCTTCCCCCCCTCCCTCTCTAAACTTCCTGGTTGCTCTATCCACTGAGCTAGCATGGCAACATGCCGCCATAGCATTAAATTCCTCAACTGACTCACATGTTCCTGGTATACCACAAGGTGATCTCAAATGATTATTCCAGTCTGAATCTACCTATCCAAATCCTGCCCTATACATGGCTTGTATGAAAAAAACAATTGAATTAACACTATGTGACCATAATATTTGGCTAAACTATGAAGCCCGGGATTTAAAATACTTACAACATTGTAAGTCGCCAATGGGGCATGTCATCACAAAATAATTTGAGATCGCCTTGTAGTTTACCAGGAAACATGTAAGTTAGTTGAGGAATTTAATGTCATGCTGGTATGTTGGCATGGTAGCTCAGTGGTTAGAGCAACCAGCTAGAGACGAGGAGATTTGTGGTTCAGATCCTGGCTATGATATGAAATTCTTCAGTCTAACTAAACCTATGCAATTCCTGTCCTACACAAGGCTTGTGTGAAAAAACAATTAAATTAACACTAATTGATCATAACAGCTGGCTACACTATGAAGCCCGGAGACTTGAAGTACTTACCATATTATAAGTCGCAATTGGAGTATTTCATCTCAAGATAATTTAAGATCACCTTGTAGTTTACTGGGAAACATGTAAATAAGTTGAGGAATTTAATGTCGTGCTGCAATATTGCAGATGTAACTCAGTGGTTAGAGCAACCAACTAGAGATGGAGATCAGTGGTTCAAATACTGGCTATGGCATTGAATTTTTCAGTCTGACTCTATCCAATTAATTACTCTCTTATGGTTTATGCAAAACTTATTCACAATGAAGAGGACTTAAGAAGCTATTTCCAGAAAATTCAAGATATCCATTTCGTCTGTCTTGAAAATATCTTTAACATGCAATATTTTAATTAAAATTGTTAAGGGCTTTTTGAGATAATAAAAATCTTCAAAACATTTGTCCATTTAAAAGGTAGTTTGAGCTGGAGGGATTTTCTTGAAAATGTTTGTGTCTCACGCTTGAAAGATACTAAATCTGTATACCAAGTTAGGCATTTCATCAATATTTTCTTTCTGACACACACACATGCAAACATGCAGCGCAATCCGCGCAGAATGCATGCATACACACACAATTAAAAATGCCTTTTTATAATGTATTTTTTAGAGGACTTCAAAATGTGAACTTTCAGCAAAAGCTCTGTTCAAATTTTTGGATGGAATGTAATACTTCCTCTACTGACTACCTATAGGTAAGCAGAAGAGAAAGTAAAAATTAATTGCAATTAATATACAGGCTGAAATTGTTTAATTTTTCTAGCCAGGAGCAATGTCTTACTGATCTATATATTGGCAAAGAAATAAATATTAAAGATATGAAGAAATACAAATATATGTGCTTTTTTTTTATGAACTCTTACTGCACAGAAATAAACTTAAGTGAAGTTGAGAAACCTGCAGTGGCCTCAGAACAAGGAGCAAATAAAATGATGTCTTTTACATGCATAATTTATTTACAGGATTTTTGTCTAGATGCATAGTTAAATCATCAGGTTTATGAAGAATAAATTCATCAAAAGAATTAGTGCAGTCTTTAAAAACATTCAGCTGATCCTTAACATTTCATGAGCTAAAACCATACTCCATTCATATTAGCAACCCTACTGCCATTGATAAGCACATTACTTCACCTTAAGGATTTATGATAAGATCAGAAGGCCACCACTTTCTTCCTGTTATCTCAAATTTCTATTTACACAAAACACTGACATGCTACACATTTAATGTGTAACTCAAGATATAATATGTAACATCTTCACATTATCTAAGATAAAGTATTAGTAAACAACATACTATTAATAAGCACAGAGCATAAAATTCATTAATTGGATGACTAGCACATAGCTGTGCTAATTCTATTTTCTTTACTACTTATGATATTTAATACCTGCTTAAATACATACTATGTGCACGATAGTAAGTTCTTGAATTTTTGTACAAAATCATACAGAAAGTCTGTACGAGTGTTATTCTGGTACTCCCAATGTTTATTACACATATTTTGATTAATTCAAGAGAAGATGCTGTGTCATCTTTTGAGTTTTTGGCAGTGAGGAGCAGCAGGGATAAAAATATTACAGTGACATCTTTTTATTAGCAACCTTTAACCTGGTTGGTCACAATGGTGCTAAAAGCATGTCCCGTACAACTTTTTGTAGCTAGTGTGGGGCATTGCAAGAACCTATAAAATCATTATTAAATTTCTTTTATCTTTAAGGTCTGTTAAATAAACATCTGTATGAAAGAAAATTATTACAGGTATCTTTTTTTTTTTTCCATCTAAAATAATCACTCTGCTGAGTATTTGTTTCCCCTTAATATTTTGCACTTAAAAAGACAACAGCTTATTAATAGACTGCATTTCAGGTTTTATTTAAACTACAGCATCAATATTCTAATTTAACTGGAATATAATGTTTAAAAGGAGGCACTGTGACCACTCGCTTCCCACCTACACAGCCCAGTTTGATCCTAAGCGCCCATATGTCGAATTTGTGGTGGACAAAGCAGCATTTGGATGGGTTTTCTCCAGGTCCTCCGGTTTCCCCTGCCACTCATTCCACCAATTGCTCCACCATCACCTTTCTTATCATCCATTTCGCTTGCATTTCATATCATCCACTTCCTCATGCTCATGCCTGGCTACAAGTCAATCACTCGTTCCAGGTTCTCCATTCTGTAATTTTGTACTCTTAGCTTCCCGAC
The DNA here is from genome assembly GCA_030762935.1 of Hymenopus coronatus. Taxonomy (NCBI): domain Eukaryota; kingdom Metazoa; phylum Arthropoda; class Insecta; order Mantodea; family Hymenopodidae; genus Hymenopus; species Hymenopus coronatus. The sequence continues at coordinate 106,973,974 of CM060888.1, read as the reverse complement.
AGGTTTCTGACTCCTAGGCACCCACTTGTAAGTCCTAGGGGGTGTCAGTCCTAAATATGGGAAGGGTAAACCAACTATGCAAAAAAAAAAAAAAAAAAAAAAAAAAAAAAAAAAAATTTAAATCCAGAATTTCTGCTTCCAACAGATAAGTCAGATGCCTCCAAAACTGTACTCGCAAATACAGCCCCTGAAAGAGGGGAGGAAGGTATGGGCTATGAGGTAACATTCCATTCACCCCTTTCCTAAGACATACAGTTATGGACTGTCTGTCATAGTGAAATGGCTGCTCCAAATAATAATAAAAATCTACGGAAATTTGTATGCACATTTAAGGACGAATGGAAGGAACAATTTTTCTGTACTGCTTCTGACAAGAATGTAAGGGGCCTTATTTATTCCAAGAGTTTACGGGTATATATAAGGCCAATATAAGAAGTCATTATATTGCTTGTCACAAAGAACACAAGAACGTTAGAGGCAAGTAATTTTAACAAAATGAATCATCAATTGCAAGTACACTGATTATCATAGCTAATCATATAGCAGCAGCAGCAGCAGTTGTAGTAGCAGGAACAATAGCATTAGCAATAGCAGTAGCACAAGTGGTAGTCTACTATTACCATTATAATTAGCGGCTCAAATTTACCACTGTTCTGTGAGGAGAATACATTGTTGAAAATGCAACAGCCTGGGAGTTCCTATTCTTGGAGGCTGCCACCTCAGCTTTTCAAATAAAGGATTTAAAACATAAGAGCCATAGTATTCTCCATTCATTGTAATTCCTTCTTGCATGCAGTCAACCATTAATGGTCCTTCATAATTGAAGAACACTGAATATTTGCTTCTGAGAACGAAAATCTTGTAAACAATGACTGGATCATTCCCATTTATCCAGACAAAATTCTGAGCTTTATTTGGTGTGGTATAATAATAAAGCAAACTTTAATCACCAGCAAATACATCTGTTAAACATTTAGGACACACTTAGATATTTAGGTGGAAACAAACTTAGCAGTTTTGTTGCACATTCCTTTCTTCTCTTCATGGTTAGAGAATGCAGAACCCATTTTGCAACATTTTTTTGCAGCTTTAAATGCTAATGGAGTATTCAGTCAGTACTGTCAACACTAATACTGACTTCCATATTTCAACAGTGATATGTTGATTTTCCTTCACTTAGTTCCTCACTCTTTGAATTGTTCTTTTGTTCACAGCTTCCCGAGGCTGACCAAATGAGAGGATTGTCTTTCAAAGTCTCTTGCCCTTCTTCAAATAGTCAAATTCATTTTGCAGTGATATCAAGTGAACATGCTTGATCACCAAAGTTTTCATGGAATTGTTTTGCTCTTTCACCTAGCTTGTAGCATGTGAAAATGTAGAATCTAAGGTTCTCTTTTGACAACTATTAACACAGGACTGAGCTCATCAGATTTTTCAATTGTAAATATTAAAGTTAAAACTTGCACTTATGCATATTTTGATAGCTTCAAGTCAATTGTTGCCAGCCTTATTACTTACATTTTTGTAACCATTATTGTACAACAATGGTGATTGGCTGATTGCAGAACTTTTTAATGCCCCTCATAGTTGTCATTTCATCACCAATGTTGTGGGGAAGTTGGACCTTGCTGCAGCATGGAAACCCCATTTATTTAGATAAAGTGCCAAAACAGCTTGTATAAGGATGCATTACGGGTACTGTAGCTTGAGGAGGACTGAGATGACAAGTTCTTGCTGTTACTAATGACCGTTTTTCATATATACTTAAGGATGGGGCAGTTACTGGCAAGATACTTCATGTCACATGTCTGTCACCTCCACATGGTAGAGGGCATTAGAAAAATGTTCCCAAATGTCAATTAACTTATTTACTCTGTGAAGATGTCTTAAAAATTCCTTAACAGATTCAAAAGTTCAAGGAAATGCTGCCAGGTGAGCTGCTTCCATCAGAGCTAGTACTGAAACACTGGAGAATCTGGTTGTGTGTACCTCTGTACTCTGCACAGCAGTTTATTAACATTAAAGGACTTGTGGACACACGTTGACATGAATAATGTTTCAGTCACAAAAATAGCATTAGTGTAATAGGCTCAATTCTCAAAAATAAAGTATAGGACCTGTGGGTGAAGCCATCACAATGAAGTTAAGAAAGTACTCTGAAGTAATGTAATTCTTCTTGGGGGGGCATTCCAATGTCCAATTAACTTGGGAGACTACCACAATGGCATCAATTAAATTTCCACTTATGATGTCATATAAGATTGAAAGATCATTTACCACCTTCAATTTCATTCTGGGAGATAACAGAGAGAATGTAATAAACCTTGACAGATATTTACATCTTTACATTAATCATGAAACATGTGACTGAATATGTTTTTATTGTCTTTTTTAATTGTTTATGCTTTCTTTTTCTTCAAATATGTCAGAGCCTTAAAACAAGTTTCACCAATTGCTTAAAGTTATGAGGAGTTTGGGACTGATTGATTTGAGTTGATTATAACACATTTCCGTCGCTTAATTTGCTTTATGACTAAGGACATGATTCGGAAGTCCTGTTGCTTCCAAAACATGTCCTTCATAATAAAACAATGTAAGTGATGGACTGTGTTACAATTGATTCAAATCAATATTTAAGTTTTACCAAATGTAAGTAAAGGTTTTAAGTTTAGTTTAAATTCTATGCAGCACATTCAAAGTTCATTAAGCTCCATATTATAACCTTAAATAATGTTTTGGCCCAATAACCTAAAAATCCAGTCCCTAGTAATGAGTAGTTACGGCAGTAGTAGATAAATTAGTACAAATCTGGCTTGGAAAGATTATATTTAAGCAGATTATGCTAGAAAATCATTTGATATATTAACCAACTTCTGAAAGAAAATGCTGATTTTGCAATCATAGGCATCTTAATGGGATCTCTTTCCTGCACTTTTAACATTCATTGAACTTCTACTCAAAAGCATCTACGAAACTTTCAGCCTTACACAGATAATCATGTGTCTTGCACCAGAATGCATTCATGTCCAACTCCTCCCATATAGAAAGTTAAATAATTGAATATGAGCATAATAAAAACCTAAATTTAACCCAGTTTTACTTTCTGTACTAGTTGACATAAGTACAGGAATTATGTATTGTAACAGTTAAACATGAATGTTTCACTGGAAATATGTATGTGTACTTCAAAAATGAAAAGTTGGTTCAGTCCAACCTTGGTTTATGTTATTTTCCAGGATGGAACATCAAGATTTTTGAGGAAATCCCATCCAAACTACACTTTATGGAAAATGTTTCATTATTACTTTCTCTATGTACTTACAGTAAGCAGACAAAATATTATATTCCACTGAAAAATTTAATGTCAAAATTTTGCCAGAAATACATATTTTAAGCCCTCCTGAACCAAAAATGTGTATATCAATAAACAAACTCAAAAATGAAAAGTCAATTAAATAACATGCTTGGTTGGTATTTAATTTCAGTGTCTTCTAAGGATGTGACACCCAGATTTTCAAGAAAACTTCCTTATTCCTTTAAATGAAACATTTTCACTTTCTCTACATAGTACATAGGTAAAGAAGTTATTGCACTCCACCCAAAAATTTGATACTGAGATTTCACAAGAAATACACATTTTAGGGTCCCCTGTATTAAAAAAAAGAATTTTTAGAAAAAGGTGTGTGTGTCTATGAACATGATTACTCAAAAACAAAAAGTCAATAAAATTCCAAGTGGCATTTAAGTTTAGTGTCTTCCAAGGATGCGACATGAAGATTTTGAGAAAAATCCCCTCAACCCAAACTACATGGAAAAAAAATTGAAAATTTTGATTTTCTCGAAAATGACTAACAATTTTGATTAACATACTGTATATTAAAGATATTCACATGACAAATAATGTCATGGGAACAGCCTCTGAAGACATCTTTATCCTGGCTGAGTTTTGTATAACTTTTAAACTACGAAACAGCAAAAACTAACAAAAAATGTAGATCTTGTTAAAACATGTTATATGCATTTTTTTGAGTTGACCATTTTTGAGAAATTTCCTTATTGGTTTCAGTTTTTAAATACTTTTTACATTTCACTTACACGAATTTGCCAACTCCTGGCAATGAGAAGAACCATTTGCCATCCACATGGCAACCAGCTTTTAAAACATTTAGCTATTGCTTTAGCCTAGTGTAATCTCTTGTTCCCTTCTACTTACAAGAGAGCAAGTAATAAGACCATTTCTGCTAATGGTCATCTCGATTAGCATAAACTAGATAGAAGAATAAGCTTTCTGACAATAATTTATTACTGAGATGTGGAAAAAGTCAGGTGAATGGAACACTTCAGATTTTTATTTCCTCTAACATGACTCTTAACAATTTTGATTGAATACTTCATTTAAGATATTTTCATGACAAAATAAAATGTCTCTTGAATTTTTTAAGAATAGCCTCTGAAGTCCTCTTTATTCTGGATGACTTTTGTATAATTGCTAAACTGTTGATAGGAAAATCTTACCACACAAAAAGTGGTGTTGATGATTTCCAGGATATTCTTTATTACTGGATTGAATTTTCAAATACTTTATTCTTTTCTCCACTGCAAATCACTATTCTTTTTTCAGTCACTTTTCTTTTTCATGTTTAGCAAAAAGAAAGGAATTTCAAAGTTATCACATAGTGACTAGCTCTTAAAGGATTTGACTACAGCTTGAGCCTATTGTGTTGCCTTCCGTGGTGTAGTGGTTACCATTCTAGCTTCTAAAACCCAAGATAGCACGTTCAAACCTGGCAAAGAGTAATGGATTTCTTCAGATGCAAAAATCCTTAGCATGGCTTCTTTTGGAAGGAACTTGGTGGTCCATTGTAATGTTTATCTACACATAAAAGGACATCAATACCTTGAAAGAAGGAGGTTCCTGGGCCAAATTTTGCCATTTCACATCCATAAGTCACGATTTGGTCCCACAGTGCCATCTGTGGGCAACAAGTTGATATCTCATTATCATGACGCATAGTGCCGAACTCATGAACTAGAAAATTCAAATCTGATCATGGAAACATTGTAAAGATGCCCTTTGCTCCACTTAGAGGAGTTACGGGAAATAATTAACTTGAGCTTACTGTATTACCCTGATTCTGATTGTACAAAGGAAACATGTAATAAAACAAATTCTATGAATATTGATCTTGATTAACACAAGGTAGGTAGAAGAATAAGCTTTTGCCAAAATATTACGTTGAAGACTGGGTAATAAGTGAATGTAAACCATTAGTGTCTTTTTATTTGCTAAAACGGATTCTATGATTTTTTTAAAAATTCCATATTTCAGGATATTTGCATGGCAAAGACAATATAAGTCTTGAATTTTATAGAAATAGGCTGTGAGGGCATTCTGTGACATTTGCATAATTTTGTATATCTTGTAAGCCATAAAAAATAGACTAAAATAGCATTTCTGGCTTCTGCTTCAAAGAATAGGCACAAAACCACAAACAAAAGTAAATCTTGTTAAAACAAAATCTAACTATATTTTGGGGGGGGGGGGGAGGGTTGAGGGACATTAACCTTTTATCAGATATTTTTGGTCATTCATTTGAATTTTCAAATACCTTACAATTTTTTTCCAAGTGGTAAGCTATATATTTTTACTTTCTCTACACGCACTATGTGCATAGTGTATAGAGAAGGTATTGCACTCTACCCAAAAATTCAATACCGAGATTTCAACGGAAATATATGTTTTAGGGTCCTTATATCCAAAAAAAGAATTTTCACAAAAAGGTCTGTGTGTGTGATCACGAATTCTCAAAAACGAAAAGTCAGTAAAATACCAAACTTGGTATTTAAGTTTAGTATCTTCCAGGGATGCGACATGAAGGTTTTGAGAAAAATCCCCCCCACCCCAAACTACCCTTTACATGGAACTTTTTTCGAAAATTTTGATTTTTGCAAAAATGGCTCTAACGATTTTGATTAAAATATCAAATATTAAAGATATTTACCTGACAAACAAAATTTATATCTTGAATTTTCTGGGAATAGCCTCTGAAGACTACTTTATTTTGGACGAATTTTACGGAATTTTGTATAACTGCTAAACCGTAAGACTTAGATAAAAACTTATCACACAAGAAATGTTGAGCACGTTAAAACACACAATTTATGTTATATACATTTTTTTCGTGGAGTTGATTGTTTTTGAGACATTCATTATTTTTGGTTTCAGCTATGAAAAAGTTACTTTTCTCATATAGGAATTTGTCAACTCCTGTCCATACAAACAAAGGAGCTTCAGTCACATAGCAACCAGCTTTTGACTATCACTTTAACTTATGGTACTCCCTTATTTCGCTTCTACTTGAAAGCAAGCAAGCAATAAAACAATTTCTGCTAATTTGTTCTCGAGTAGCATGAAGTAAATAGAGGCATAAGCTTTTTAACAATAATTTGTTACAGAGATGTAGAGTAAGTCATGTGAATGGTACACATCAGATTTTTTTCTTGTCATACAGGAAGCATGGAATTCAAAGTCATCACATAATGATGCACTCTTAACAGATCTATGCTTCAGACTAATATATCCCTCCTATAGCCATAACAAAATGTGAACTAAAAGGATTTCTGCAAACGCTTTTTTCAATTAACATGAAAAACTGATATTGAGTTTTACTTATGGAGATTCTTTAACTGCTGTGGTACCTAGCATCCCATTTTATATTGGGTGTAAAAGAGGGTTTAATTTTGCTTTGAGGTCTCTTTATCAGAGTTGAGGTTCCTTTACATGCCATAAATCTAAGACATGGCACCACTGGTTTCACTTCCCTTTGAAGGTAGCAAAATCTATCACTTAGAAAAGTTGGTAGAAAGTCATGTGAATGTAACACATAAGATATTTTATTGTTAATATATCAATGTATGAGCCTGCAAATACTTGTTAATTTTATCCAGCTTTGCTTACCAACAGCCTCCAACTTATACACATATATCTGAGGGTTAGTATTTTATAGGAATACCATCTGAAATTCTTTTAGTCCCCTACATAAGGGTTTTGGTATGCAATAAAAATATACAGAATAGAATATTTATTCTTTTGGTCCCCTACATTAGGGTTTTGGTATGTAATAACAATATACAGAATAGAATATTTATTGTCATATGATGTTTATATTGTGAGTCTAAGCTTGTAAACTGGTGACTCGTCAAAAACATACTTGAGTAACTTAAATTCTAATATGTACATGGTGTACAAGATATTATTTTTAAAATATGTTGAAGCATTGATTTGTCAATTTATGGTAATATAATATGTATATTAGCCTAGTGACTCCAACAATGTGTCATCTATAAACTATTGTATAGAGTAATATGTTTTATTTACTAATATTAGCTCTTTTTGTGAATAAATTTAAAGTTTTTTTATATCTTTAGTTTTTGCAGCAGTTTATTATATACTTTTATACTCATATAGTAGAGGTTTTTTACATAGTGTTAGTCTATGCATGGGGAAATTTACGCTAGATTCTTTCCAGGTATTGTAGTGATGTTGGTTTTATTTTTCCATGAAAACATAGGTGAGCAACTCAAAGAGATATATATTGAGAGCATTGTTAATATTTTTAATTTTTTAAATAGTGGTTTACAAGAGTCTTTGAAGTTTGCATGTGACATTATGCATATTATTTTGTTCTGTATTCTGAAGACTGTTTACCACCCAGATGCATTTCCCCATAATATTATGGCATAGGTCAGGATTGAGTGAAAGTAACTATAATAGACTGTTTTTTTTGTTTTTTGTTTTTGTTGTTTCTATATTCATTATATGTGTCAGACATAGCATATTAAAACAGGCTGATTTTAGCTTCTTAGTTATATATTCTATATGGTAGTTCCATTTAAGGTCTTCATGTATGTATATTCCTATATTTGCTGAAGCCTTTGTTGTTTCTTTTAAAGAGTTATCTTGTCCTGAATTTGCATTTATAGTAGTATTAAACTTTATAATACCAGTTTTTGGTTTAAGTTCATTCCATTGCATGAGAACCATTCATCTAAATTATTTAATGTTTTATTTATATCGGTTTGTTATTTATAATGACTTGTATTTTGTAAGATAACTGAGGTGTGATCTGCATACAATATTGGATTCCCATTTATACTGTGAGGTAAGTTGTTAGTATAGGGTGTATACAGCAGAGGACTAACTCTGAACCTTGCAGAACACCGTTTGCATTAGTTCTCGATTGAGATTTGTGTGTTTGTGAGTTGCATTTTGTGATTACACTTTGTTTGCGATTTAATAATTATGATTTAAACCACTGAAGGTTTTGATCTTTTATATTATAATGCTCAAGCTTTTTTAGGAGAATTTTAAGGCTTACACAGTCACTTTTATTCACAGAATACTGCAGCTGTATTTTTCTGTAGATCTAGTTTTAGTGCTATTTCACTCACTATTCTGGTTATTGTGGTAATTGTAGATATGTGTTTTCGAAGCCATGTTGACAGTTATTTAATATTTTTTTTTTCCAGAAAAACTTTTAGTCTAGCATATACTAATTTCTCAAATATTATTGAGAAACTGGTCAAGATAGGGTGATAGTTTTTGTATTCATATGTACCTTTGTGCAAGGGGTAATTAAGGCATATTTCATTCTCTCTGGAAATAGTCCAAAATGAAAAGATTGGTTAAATATTTTTGCAAGTGGTTTACTTAATAAATCCTTAATTAGTTTTACTAGCCTGGACGGCAGTTCATCCCATTCACTTGAGTTTTTAGATTTCAAACCAGTGATATTTTTTACATTGTTAGCTGTTACATAGCCTAGATTAAAAAGTTGTGAATTTAAGCTGCTGTTTTGTGCTTTTTTAAGAGCCTCATACATGCATGGAGATGATTTGCGGGTTTCATTTGGTATATTTATGAAATAACGGTTTAGTGATTTTGCCATTTCTTTTGTTATATTGTGCTCAATGATTCAAATTTGTTTGTTTGTTTTAAATATCTAATTTGTATTTAATTAACTACCACATTGTTTTACTTTTGTTGTGAGATTCTTTTATATATTTCTCAATGGCTATTTGTTTTGCTTTCTTTATACATTTTTGTAAATTTTACTATAAAGTAAATAGTACTGTTTTACCTTTAAATTATTAGATTCTTTGGCGAGTCTATTCAATAGTCTTTTCCTAGCACTTGACATACTAATACCCAGGGCACACAAATCTAGTAAGCACTTTTTTTGTTTTTGTTTGATATTTTAGGAGAACAAAACTCACTTAGGAATTTATTATAGTTTTCATCTACAGTTTGTGATATGTTAAAGGACCATTTTGTATCAGAGTGATGATTTTTGAAGTTTGTTGTTTTCATCGCTTAATATTTGTACGGTTTTATATTTTTTTCCATTTTTATGTTTACATTAGGAAGGGTAACGAAAATAAATGATGGACAATTTTGGTTGTCCTTATTTATTTCATATACTCATTCCTTTCATTTATCTGCAAGCTTATTTTCTTATTCATTATACAGGGTTACTACAAAAGAAATAGACAACTTCAACTGCCTGTAAAACAAAAACTATTAGAGATAGCAACCTAATTATTTTGGAGGTATGTTGAGAAACTCTCAAAGTTTCGTTTGTTACTATTGGTAACGCTGTAGTGTTTTGTTTGTTGTTGCAGAAGCTGAAATGGCGGAAAATCCTGTGGAAAAGGCATATTGCATGTTGGAATTTGCTAGAACGCAATCAGCAACTGTTATCCAACGACATTTTAGAACACGTTACCACAAAATGCCACCGACTAGACAGTCAATCTATGACTGGTATAGAAAATTCGAGACAGCGGGATGTTTGTGCAAAGGGAAGAGCTCGGGAAGACCAAGAGTTTCGGAAGAAAACGTTGAACGTGTTCGTTCTGCCTACATAAGAAGCCCACAGAAATCGACATCTAGGGCAAGCATGCAATTACAAATTCCACAGCAAACTGTATGGAAAATCTTGCGGAAGCGACTGCACATGATGCCTTACAGATTACAGATGTTGCAGTTTCTGAGTGAAGAAGATAAGGTCATACGGTGTGACTTTTGCATCGATATGTTGCGACATGATGAAGACGATGCTGGTTTTTGTGAGCGCATCATTTCATTTTTGTGGTAACGTGTTCTAAAATGTCGGACAACAGTTGCTGATTGCGTTCTAGCAAATTCCAACACGCAATATGCCTTTTCCACAGGATTTTCTGCCATTTCAGCTTCTACAACAACAAACAAAACACTACAGCGTTACCAATAGTAACAAACGAAACTTTGAGAGTTTCTCAACATACCTCCAAAATAATTAGGTTGCTATCTCTAATAGTTTTTGTTTTACAGGCAGTTGAAGTTGTCTATTTCTTTTGTAGTAACCCTGTATCATGGAATGTTATAGTGAATAAGACAATAATGCTATATACATTATAATGATACAGAAACGTGTAACTTTTACTAAAATCTATCATTGAAATATAAATGTGGTATTTAATAATTAAAACATTTATATTTAACTTTCATTTAGAAACTCATATTCATTTTTGTCAAAGAAAGCAATAACAATAATATTTCATGAAGGTGCATTTCAGGGAAAATCAAATACTTTAAGTCAAGCTGCTCTAGCCTGGGTGCATGCTAAAATAGAGTGAATTATTCCCCACTCACATAGGAGTTTGCCTGCAATGTGCAATACACCTTAGCATTGAAGGTAACCAATCGGCATGACTAAATCAACTCTTGAAAAGCAAGCCCAAGCATTGTGGTATGACCTTAAACTTATTGGCTATCACCTTCCCTTCCAGTTGGGCTCCGAGGTCTGTGGTTGAGTATGTATGTTTAGTCACCAGAGCCAGGTTGGAGCATCCTGCTCTAAGTTATAAATTTATAATATATTTATTATTTTTGTGAATTACTGAAACAAAGATGGACTATTAAATAGAATTAGGAATGTAAGCGAACATAAATTTCTAGGAATAATTCTTGATAGAAAATTAACATGGGCTGGACATATAAATCATATTTGTGACAAAATTAGTAAATCTGTGTATCTGCTACGTCATTTTAAAAATATCCTAGATGAGAAGGGGCTCAAAATGATTTATTATGGAGTTATATACCCATATTTATTGTATGCGATAGAAATTTGGGGTTGTGCTGCTGCTACCCATATGGAAAGGTTATTTAGATTACAAAAACGGGCAGTCAGATTGATTTTCAATATGAGCTCTCGTGAATCATGTAGGGGAATATTTAAAGATAAGCAGATATTAACGTTGTATTCTTTGTATGTCTTTAAAGTTGTAACCTATGCAGTTCAGAAACAAAACCTAAAAAATAGTAATATCCATAGTCATTACACCCGACACAATGATGATTATTTTCGGCAGGGGTTTAACAAAAATATCTCAAAAAAGGATCCAAATGTCATGGGTTTATTGCTTCATGCAAAACTACCTGCATATTTAAAATGTTCTAAAGGGAAACAATTTGAGAGTGCTCTGAAGAAGTATATGATAACAAAGACATTGTATAGTATCAATGAACTATAATAATGTCCCTCTGTGTATATACAACTGATATGTAGTTTTAGTAAAATTTGTAACTATGCAGGTTGTCCATCTTTGTAATATTTGTTAATTAACATATTTTAAGTGTAGACTACTCTGGACGAATGTAAAAATTGTAAATATGAATTTGTGACAATGTCAGAAACTGTATTGCAGTCTATTGACAATAAAGGTATTATTATTATTATTATGTGCAACAATCAGGCATGCACAACAAAGGAAAATAAGTCATAAATTATGTTAAGTAAATATGTTACGCTCATGACTAATGTGAGTAATGGGCATGTTTGTTCCTCTCTACTTCCAGTGTTTGCCTCTGTGTACTATATGGCACAGAAAATATATTAAAATCAAGCAGAAACAGTGTCAGAACCCTGATATATCAACAATTTTATTCATATTGTAAACCAAAATACATCAATAGAAACTGTAAGAAAAGTACCATTGTTTAAATGGAACTATACTAGGACCAAAAGGTTGCTCAGCAAATGGGACAAGGAGATGGTGGCAACAGGAAAGATGCTTCAGACTTCCACTATTATAAATAGAACAGCAAATCAGATGGTTTAAGTATGATTGTTTTAATTTTTCCGAGATTCTTTATACAATACAAAACAGTGACACGAGTGAAAATGTTCCTGAGCAGCAATGATTCTCCTCTGCTCAGTAATAAAGACTTTCATTTTTCTTCAAAGCATGTATTTCTTTTGTTTTAAAACAGTAAGCCTTAAATTCTGTTTTATCAAGTAACATTAGGGAATACTTAATACATACAAATTGAACATAAAGCACCATTTAAAATTATTTCTTTTCATTTTTTCTTGTATAAATATAACATAAATTCAGCCAATATAATATATTTAAGTTGACAAGTTTTACAGCATAGTGGAACAACTTAAGGAGCTATAGGAATATGTGAGTATGTTGTTTCTAACTTAAGAATTAAAACAAATGTGAGATCTTTGAGTAGTTGCTTCAAGAAGCTTGAATGTATAACTCCTATGTCTGGAATTTTTCATCCTGTAAAAGGAAATACATTTGCTTAGTTCTTTATTCACTAACTAAACTACTGCATAGTGCATGAAGAGCTGGACAAATTATGTTTTTAAGCTTGCTCTTTATGCTTGAAGAGTAGCATGTTAACTCAGAAGCATGCTACACCTGTGCCCAACTTAGGCACAACCTATTATGGGAAACTTCTTCTAACATAACAGTGTGTTGTATCTGAGTACTCTGTTAATATAATAGCATTAATTTAAGTAGGAAAGAGGGTAATATATATTTGTGGTTTAATACTGTAATTTGCTTATTTAAGAAGATAATATACAGTATTATTTTTAGCTCTTATTTATTTTTTTGACCTAAGAATTAATTTCTCATATAAAGTTTTAACCGCGAAAAAGAAAAAAACACTGAACAAACCATTCCACAATTTAAATAACTTTAATTTCATTGATGTAAAGATAGCCATAAAGCTAATGTACAGCAGAATTATTTGAGAGATTTATGCTACCAGTAATAAACATATTAAACAAAGATTAAAATGAGTAGTTATTCTTTAAATATATTCAGCATTTTGGCAAGCAACCCATCCAAAAACATGCACAAAAAACATAATCGGAAATTAACTGGCTTATTATTTTGATACCTGCTTTTTACTTTTTATACCATGTACAATTAAACTTGTCAGATGTCCTATATTGTACAGGATTTCCTATATTTGAGAAGAAAACCTTGTGCTCTATATTACTGCCATATGGGACCTGTATAATCCTGTTTTTCATTGTTCAAAGTTTCATTCTGAAATGCATGCATGTTCATCTGGTAGACTGATATTGGTAACCACATGCTTTCATAGTCATGTTGTAGTGCCGTATATAGTACCTACTTGTGCATGCCCACATTACAGCACCATGGTCAAGCCATGTTGCCAGAAGACTGCGAAGAAGAGAGACTTTACAGAGCTAGTGATGGTTGTATGTTTTGTCATTTGCTACTTACTGAAATATTATGAATGATTCCTCCTCTAAGAAAAGTGACTGTGTTTATTTTATTAAAAATGGGAAAATTAAAAAAAAGGTATTTATGGTTATCGTCTGTGAAAAATAACAGCTTGAAAGCTTTGCAAAACATTTGCACTTGTGAATCTGCTTTGAAACATGGCTCTAAAACTTATCATAAAAGTATTGCAGAAAATAACAACTTACTTTGTGAGAAAGAATAGTGAGTTCAAAGAGTGGATTTACAGTGTTAACATAATATAAAACACAACTCTCAATTTATAACAGTTTTGATTGTAATGTATAACTCTGATTCTGACTATAGCAGCACTTATAAAAGCTGTAGTTGAGAATTAGTTGCCACTGAAAGGTATAAAGGATTTTCTTTTAGGAAGAATTTTGTGTATTTCGAGATACCTTAAGGTCATTGAATAATACAAAATTGTTAAAGATACTGTTAACTTTTTCAATGATAAACATAATTTAATGTCATACTCATAGCAGTTTGTAGTCCACATGACAATAAGAGGTAGTGATCTCAATTTCAAACAAAAACTTTTAACACTGAAAGGAGAAATGTTTAAATTTAATAATGAAATTAGAATCACACTTAATTTTAGGGTTTTTATGACCTTATTTAACATAATGCAAAGTTTTTTAACCAATGCAATGAAAAGCTGCAAATATAAAATATGATATATGACTAATTGTATATTAGAGGCAATTTTCTTATAGAAATACTTAACAAAGTTAATGTAAAAGTATTGTTTAATATATATATATATTTCAGAGTAAAATCAGGCTGGGTATTCCTTTAAAATGTTAACACTGAGTACAAATATGTACACGTTTAATACAGGGTTACTACAAAAGAAATAGACAGCCTCAACTACCTGTAAAACAAAAACTATTAGAGATAGCAACCTAATTATTTTGGAGGTATGTTGAGAAACTCTCAAAGTTTCGTTTGTTACTATTGGTAATGCTGTAGTGTTTTGTTTGTTGTTGCAGAAGCTGAAATGGCGGAAAATCCTGTGGAAAAGGAATATTGCCTGTTGGAATTTGCTAGAACGCAATCAGCAACTGTTGTTCAATGACATTTTAGAACACGTTACCACAAAAATGAAATGATGCACTCACAAAAACCAGCATCGTTTTCATCATGTCGCAACATATCGATGCAAAAGTCATGCCGTATGACCTTTTCTTCACTCAGAAATTGCAACATCTGTAATCTGTAAGGCATCATGTGCAGTCGCTTCCGCAAGATTTTCCATACAGTTTGCTGTGGAATTTGTAATTCCATGCTTGCCCTAGATGTCGATTTCTGTGGGCTTCTTATGTAGGCAGAACGAACACATTCAACGTTTTCTTCCGAAACTCTTGGTCTTCCCGAGCTCTTCCCTTTGCACAAACATCCCGTTGTCTCGAATTTTCTATACCATCGTAGATTGACTGTCTAGTCGGTGGCGTTTTGTGGTAACGTGTTCTAAAATGTCGGACAACAGTTGCTGATTGCGTTCTAGTAAATTCCAACATGCAATATGCCTTTTCCACAGGATTTTCCGCCATTTCAGCTTCTGCAACAAAAAACAAAACACTACAGCGTTACCAATAGTAACAAACGAAACTTTGAGAGTTTCTCACATACCTCCAAAATAATTAGGTTGCTATCTCTAATAGTTTTTGTTTTACAGGCAGTTGAAGCTGTCTATTTCTTTTGTAATAACCCTGTAGATGTAAACACATATTTTTTGGTAAGTCAAAATCATGAGGCCACTGACCTTCAAAACCACTGAAGGAGCAAGTGGCCCTTATTGCCATTTTAAAAATCTGGCAAGTCTAGGTATAATGTATATAGTAAGTAGAGAAGTATCCCACCCAAAAATTTGATGCTGAAAGATCATTGGAAATACATCTCTTGCGTTCCTGGTAATTAGAAAAAAATATTCTTAGAAAAAGGTCTGTGCATGTGTGTGTACATAGCTCAAAATTGAAAAGACTGTTAAATATCAATTTTGATATTTAAGTTTAGTATCTTCCAAGGATGCGAGACTAAGATTTTCAAGAAAATCCCCATACCCCAAAAATACCCTTTGCATGGAAATTTTTTTTCGAAAATTTTGATTTTCTCAAAAATGGCCATAACGATTTTGATTAAAATCCCATATTATAAAGATATTTACTTCACAAATAAAATGTATATCTTGAATTTTCTGGAAATAGCCTCTAAAGACCTCTTTATTTTGGATAAATTTTGCTGAATCTTGCTTAACTGGTAAACCGTAAAAGATAGACAAAAACTTACTATACAAAAAATATAGATCCCGTGAAAACACACAATTTATGTCCTTTATGTTTTTGTTGTGGAGGTAATCATTTTGAATAATCTTTTGCAAGAAGTTTATTTGTAGAGCAGCTAGAGAAAGTCATGTGACATTAACACAGAATTTTTTTTTCCTTGGGTCATCTTCAGACTATGGTGTATTCGTTACCAATTGATTCTGAAGAGACATTGGTTGACTGCATTACTCAGCCAGTGATGAGATTCGCAACGCATGAGGAATGCATTCTTCTGTAAAAACTAAATATCCTGACGAAATGATTGAAAATTCTAGTAGACTTCCACTCAAGCAAGAGAGTTCAAACTAGTTCTTGCAAAAGCAAGATATCAGAGTGATTGATTGGCCTTCTTGCTCACAAGAGTTGAATCCTACTGCAAATGTGTGGGCAAAGTTGAAGAAAGTGTTGAAGTTAAATTGGTCTTGCAAAATGATTTGTGGGACCATATACAGGATGCTAGGGAGGAATTTCATGAAAATTTGAGTAGGCATTTGTTACCATCTATGCCCCATAAAATGAGGGCAGTTATAGTAGCAGAGGGTTTTCACACCCAATATTAAGTTAATTTATTTTTATTTTCATTTTAGGATATGACATTTATTTATTTCACATTAGTTTGAACATGTACAGGAGAGTGTTTCAGTTTTTGTGTGTGAGCATAAATGCTTTGAAATCAAATATGGCTTAAGAATTTGAAATTATAATATGTGCAATAAACATTGCATTTTTCTACCCAAAAATAAACTATGCTCAGACTGAATCTTGGTAAGCCTCACTGCTATATACCTGCTTATAACTGTTTTGTTGTCAGTTTATACTAAGTAGCTGGAACTCAATATTAAAGGTGATAATAGAATGAAACTAAAGGCATCACACTGAGACATCATTATGAACCAACTACAGAAAATATTTAGACTTGACAAATATAAGCTTTAAAACTCTACTCACTTTTACTTTCTCTATAGTAGATACAGAAGGTATTGTATTCCACCCAAAAATTGATATAGGATTTCCCTGGAAATATGTTTTGAGGTCCCCTAAATCTCAAAGAACAATTTTTACAAAAATGTCATATGTGTGTGTGCGAGCATGCATATGGGGACAACATATGACAGCAAAAGATCCTAAAATATCAAAATTGGTATTGGTTTAGTATCTTCGACATAAAGATGTTCAAGAAAATCCCCCCCACCCCAAACTACCCTTTACATGGAAATATTTTTAAAAATTTTGTTTTTCTCAAAACTGTCTCTAATGATTTTGATTAAAGTATCACAAACTAAAGATATTTACATCACAAATAAAATGTATATCTTGAATTTTCTGAGAATAGCTTGTGT
Organism: Hymenopus coronatus; assembly: GCA_030762935.1. Taxonomy (NCBI): domain Eukaryota; kingdom Metazoa; phylum Arthropoda; class Insecta; order Mantodea; family Hymenopodidae; genus Hymenopus; species Hymenopus coronatus. The sequence continues at coordinate 106,956,696 of CM060888.1, read as the reverse complement.
GACTGGTAAACCATAAGAAATAGACAGAAACTTACTACAAAAAAAGTGTAGATCTTGCTGAAACACATAATTGATATTATACACATTTTTGTTGTAGAGTTGACCGTTTTCGAGATATTCTTGTTATTGGTTTCAATGTTAAGCAACTTACAACTTTTTAAAAATAGTAGGTCACCTTTCTTTTGTCTGTCTTTTGTTTACTCCTGGCAAGCAATGAGAACATGATTTCAATTGTTTCACCTAGTGACTGGCTTTTAAAGGAATTGACTATCGTTTTAGCCTAGTATATTTCCATTGTGCTTACAGAGAATGAAGTAATAAGACCATTTCTGCTAATGTTTATCTCAATCAGCATGATGTAGATAAAAGAATAATCTTTTGTAAGAAAAGTTTGTTTGCAGAACAGCTAGAGAAAATCATACGAATGGAACACATTAGATTTTTCATAGAGTGTACATCATAGTAACTCTAAGGATAGAAAGAGAAGCTGGGAAGAATTTTGAATATCATTTTATGCTTTTGTTTAATTGCAACCTATGATATCAGACTGTTATGTATATTATTAACTCTAAATGTTCTTGGGCATGGGTTGTACATGGGTTGACTCCAAAGTTTCGAAGATGTGCATCATCTTTGAAAAGTTGGAGTCAATCCATGCCCTTACCTGGCTAGAAACCCAACAACATTTAGAGTTAATATGTCGTCACGAAAGCTTCAGCTCTTGCTTTGTTATACATATTGTTATTAGTGAGAGGAAAAACAATAGAATCAAGAGTTGTTAGGCATAAAATGACCCTGGCATTATCTACCTAATTGGTTTGAAAAGGTTTTAGTGTATTGTGATATTCCTGTCTTATTAATGTAAATTTGTAAGTATATTATGGTGATGCTGGGTGAATAGTGGGTATGTCAAGCAAATACGGGTTTAGCATTATTAATTCAACCAAAGAATATAGAACTTAATCATTGGTAAAGCTAATGAAAGGGTTATTAGATTAATGCAATAATGAACCATTCTAAGCAAGAATAAAACTCGTTTCGGTATATTAACAATTATAGGAGCCGTAAATTTTCTTCAGTACTAGCTGGTACATGATTGGTTGGGAAAGATGTTGCGTAGTGAATGATCAGAAGATAGAAGAGGATGGTTTCTGCATTGTTTATTACAACACTCTGCATAAAGAGGAAGTAAAGAGTGACTGGATAAAAATTAGCAAAGTCACAATATGCATAGGCTATTCTTGTTCTATTTCCTCACTCTTTAATTATGATATATTTCATTATGATAATATAGGCCTTACAGCCATCAGAGCATCACCCAGAGTAACTGAAGCACTTTGACACTTTGTGTAATCCATGCTAATTGCCATAGAAGTTGCAAAGACAGTAAATATGACATACTTAAAGCGACTTATCTCTGTTGTGCTTTAGGATTATGTAATTACCCCTCAAGCTATCGATGGATATGAATACCAGACAGATCTAGCTGAGTTTTTTATTATAAGTTTTCCTAGTTTTAAGATAAATGAACTAAACTTTTTTTCTTGGTTCATTTGTATGAAATAAATGGTCTGATCCTCTAAAAGACAGATCGCTGATGATGGAACATGGAACTATTTTACTGAAGTATTTGAAACAATTTCCTTTATAGCTTTTCATTTCAGAAAAATGTTTCTTTCAAAGACCTGAAAACGTCAAAATATGCATAGTTAAATCTCATTACATAATCAAAGCGGTAAGTTTCAACATTAAATCTACTCCATTACTAAGACTCACCTTGCCTCTACTGCATGTATCCACTATGAACATAACCTGCTCTGATCAAACCAAATTTATTAATTCTAATTCTTTATGAACACAGAACTGTAAAGACTATAATGCTGATTGATCATAAATTACTTAAAAAAAATACAATTCCAGGAAGAATTTGCTATACACTTTGAAAATTTGACCAAGGCAATGTGAAGTTTAAAACATGTTTATGAAAGAATAACAAAAAAGTAATGAAGACAGTGTCATGATAATAATTGTTGTAATAGAATTTGTTTATATTTTGCTTTCAATATTTTGATTTGGTAGCTATCTGCAGTATTATAAATGAGATAGAAGGTGGAAAATTTGCACTGAGGCAATCCAGGGTGTGGTTTGCATTCAGTATGTTTCATGTAGAAAAATAGATGAAGGTAATATGAGTATGAATGGAAGCAGACCTGAAGCATTATTCAGCAACAACTGCATATCAATAATGCCAATTGATGTGCACTAGTTTGACATTACATTCTTTATATCTTATGCATCAAGTACATGCCTACTTAGTTTCCAACAGTTTTATGAGAATTTACATTTAAAATCAGCATTTGCACTTTGTCATCTCCTATCAATACATTTGATTTTCATTTCATAATTAGAATACTTACTATGACAAGAATGTTCTAACAGTTGCTTTAATGGGTTGACGACATACAGGGCAATCATAAAGACTTGGGGCACAATTAACACAAGTAACAAGATGACCACATGGTAGAAGTACCACTCCAACCTCTTCATCCATACATATTTTGCACAGCCTTGCTTCTTTGAGGCGCCTATTTTCTTCTTCCAATGAGACTGCTAAAATAAAACACAAATAACAAACTTTGAGATTCAGTAACATACATGGTTATTTATTTTGGTTTAGCATTTTTTTTTACTTTCTCTAGCACGAATATACATGTATTGTATTCCGCCCAAAAATTATATGTCAAGATTTCACTAGAAATGTATGTTTTGAGGTCCCTGAGTCTGGAAAAAGCATTTGTAGCAAAAGGTGTGTGTGTGTGCGCACGCGTGCATGTGCGTATGTGGGGACAGCATAGCTCAAGAACGAAAAGAGATTGTTAAAACCAAATTTCATATTCATGTTTAGTATCTTTCAAGGATGCAACAGAAAGATTTTAAAAAAATTCCCCCACCACAAACTGCCCTTTACACGTACTTTTTTTATTAAAATACTGTATATTAAAGATATTTACATCACAAATAAAATGTATATTTTGAATTTTCTGGGAATAGCCTCTGAAGACCTCTTTATTCTGGATGAGTTTTGCAGAATTTTGCAAACAAACCATAAGAGATACAAATAAAAAGATCTCGTTAAAACATATGCCTAATCCAGCAATAAATTCTGTTGCAACTTAAAAAGTGAAAAATGCAAATACCATGAGAGATATTTTAATTTGGGTTTAGTATGTTGTTCTTACAGGTATTCATTACACATAGCAATAATCACTTTTCGAAATGGCCATCTTTTGCACTAATACAGGCTCTTAATCTTTGTGGCTACCTGTCTATGGCAGAATGGATGGCATCCAGTGGGAAATCTGCCACTGCTGACAACAAGGAACACTTTAAACTTCCAATGGTGGGGTGTCTGCTTTTGCAGATGCTGCCCTCAAGCAGTGAGGAACCTTTACGAACCTTATTACTGGCTTCCCGAGATGATGATGCATAAACCCTCTCGTTTTGCACATTGAAAGACTCTTCAATAGTAAATACATTTTCATCAGTGAAGAGGATGTTCCGATGACCATTTTGTGCGCAACAATGCAGGAGACATCAACATTTAAGCACTCTCAACTTCTTTTGGCCTGCATCAAGACAATGTACTTTATCTTGGTGATAGGCCCTTAGTCCAAGGTTCTCTGCCAGAAGCCTGAACACTGACCTTTTTGAAATGTTCTTTTTGCAGGACAAGATAGCCTGCTTCCGCACCGAACTTCTCCAAACACGAGCTACCATTACCTTTTTTGCTTCTGACTCCTGACACTACATGTGTGACCCTCCCTTGGATGATCCTTCACATTCCTGATTACAGTGATCACTCAATGGTCTGGTACACAAACATACTTTGTAGCATCTTGAAAATGTCACTTGCAGATTTTCGAACTTTATGCAATGATATGATGGCAACACAACTTTTATAATCACCCCATTCTATGTTGAAACCTGGAGCTAAATGCTTCCTCTTTCAAAGACAAGAAGCTAACAATAGTTCAAGGTTAATGTATATACACTGGCACACCAAACCAGTTGTACAGCGTGTTTGTAACAGTATTTATGGCTAGACCAGATAATTTATGTCATATACATATTTCTTGTAGTTGAGCACTTTTGAGATGTTCATTGTTATTGGTTTCAGTTTTAAACTACCTAATGTTTCTCAAATGGAACCATACAATGCAAATTGAACTTCAATTGTTTCACATAGCAACTGGTTTTTAAAAGGTTTGACTATCATTTTAGCATAATGTGTTCCCTTATTTCTCTTCTACTACAATGAAGCATGTAATGAAGCACAATTCTACTAATGTTTATCTTGATTAGCATGATGTAATCTTTTGTAATAGTTTGTATTTGGAACAGTTAGAGACAGTTATGGGAATGGAACACATCAGATTTTTAAAGTTTACAATCCTTTAACAAAGTAGATTATATTGAACTAGGAATGAATGAAATGAACCTGGGGTCCCGACATTCATCTTTTCAGGATGAGGGAAAACCTCAGAAAAAATGTTATTCCAGAAATTCACTCTAACCAAGAATTGAACTTGCAACTTGTGAGGCAGATGTGCCATTTACATATCATAGAGGCGAGCTATGGCATTTTGTGAGCAACAAAAGTGAATGCAACTACTGCATTTATTCTATAATTTATAGAATAATTAAAAATTACTAAGAAAATTCAGGTAAACAACTGAAATTAATAAATGGGCATCACCAAGGAGTGAGTGACTTCAAAAGCTGCTGAACAGCTCTAGCCCAGCTCTTAAAAACATTAGCAAATAGAGAAATTAAATCCAGCTGAGATAAATAATACAAAATGCCTCATGGTGATCTGACAACCACTGCCTGCTGATTAGAAAACCTGGGATTAAGCCTTGGTACTGGCATGGAATTTTCCTTGTGCTGGAAAGTCTGGAGCTAGGTGTAGTCAGCCTAAAGGTCTTTTGTAAAGCTGCTTGTTAAGAAGTAGTGACATCATGCATAAGTGACTGTGGGGCAGGCCTGACACACTCAATCTATGCTAAGATGTTCTCACCAACAGAAGAAGAGGATGCAGTAATTGCCAATGGCCTTAAAGTGTTATACCAAGAGTTTGTTTACTGACTTAGCAATTATAGAATTGAATGCACTTGCCCCAAATGCCTAATGACCAACTACATGACTACATTTGCTTCTCATTGTCAGTATTATAAAGCCCCCCCCCACATTCTTCATATGCTTGTAGAAAACAAAATGAAGTATAACATAAAAATTACATTCAGGGATTATGGACCATTAGCATTATCACAAAATTAATGCCTTTAAATGCATAGCAAACAGCTGAATTAACTTCATAAATAACATATTACTGCATTTCACACATGTGATGTTTCACATTTAAAATTATTGCAAATGGTTACATAAGTCAGAAGTTCTGAACCTTGGATACTTTTGCATAATATATGATAGAAAATAAAATGATGACAATCCAATACATGAAAATCTAAATTCAATTCAAACATTATTATTACAAACAGTGCCAATATCATGCGCTACTCTTGTCACTTGAGAGGGTAAACCTGTCTCACAGTTTGAAACTGCTGGCTTAAATAATGCAAACATTTAAAGTAGGCAGATTATGGTAAGAAAGAATTCTAAAATTATCGGTAACTTTACAAATCTATTGCTACAGGGTAAAGCAGTTTTTTGTTTGTATAAAAAATAATAATGTAAAAATGTTTGAACCAAAATTTGCAATTTTCACCACAATCCCTCAACTGGGAAAAAAGTGGTAGTTTGAATACTTGATACCTAACTACTTTTGATTTATGAATACCAAACTTGAATTTAATAATGTGATTATAAGCACTGCTGCAGTTGACTCTTATCTATTGATTGATGGATTAGACAAGAGATAACCCAATTTCTGTAGCAATGTTCTCAGTACATTACAATTTATCCATCTTATCTTATCACTATTTGCTCTTGCATTTTATTTCCTTGTAAATAACTTAAAGCTATTTTAATATTCTACAGATATATTTTACTTCCTAAACCAAAATTATATTACAGCATGGTTAAATGGAATCATAATATAATGTAGCATATAGAATCTCCAACTCCCCCCTCCCCAATTCAAGACTTTATACTCATGTAAATTTATGGGCTGATGCACTTCACACTATTAGAAAACAAACTGTATTTGTCGTTATTATTCAAAGCCATAGCAAAAAGAAAGGTTTCTCATTTTGCCTATGTGAACTTTTTCATAGTCGGGTTACCCTCCCCATATACAGGAATGACACACCCCTAGGACTCACAAGCAGGTGCCTAGAGGTTAGAAGCCTGTTGGGAAGCCAACAGCATGTAACCACAGAATGAAGAACCTGGAACTTAGCCAGATATAAGTGAGAGGAAGTAGATGATAAGAAATGTAAGTGAAATGGATGATAGGAAAAGTGATAATGGAGCAATTGGTGCAAAGAGTAGTGGGGGAAATGGTGGAGCTGGAAAAAACCTGCCCAGACACTGTATAATCTACCACAAATCCCACATGCGGGTGTTTGGGATTGAACCTGAGCTGCCTAGTTGGGAGGTGAGCAGTCTAACCACTCAGCCACCCTATGTGAACTTAATTTGATTAACACATCTCTGGCATCCAACGATAAGGACAAACATAATTAGAGAGACAAAGATCACATTTAATACTACTTATAAATCTTTGCACCCTTAATGTTATGCCAATTAAATTCAATTCAATTTTTATTCACCGCAGATATACAATTTGTACATATGGCTTCGTCATTACTTACAAATAAAATAGTACAAAAAATATACAGGTGTAATATAATACAGTTGTCCTAACACAATAGGTGTTAAATAACCAAGTTAAGAAAATCATTAATGTTATAAAATTTGTGTTTTAATAATAATTTATGTACTTTAGATTTAAAAATATTTCCTGGCACAGCTTTTAACGATTTGGGTATCTTATATAGAATTATTCCTTTATGGGATATACTATTGCGAATTTTATTAAGTCGGTGACGTTGTAGGTGTAATGCCTCAGTTGTTCAAGTATTATAGGCGTGATAATCCTTATTTCTTTTAAAGTATTGCATATTGCTATGAATAAAGGAGACTGTTTCTAGAATATGTATACATGGTAGTGGGAATATATTAAACTCGCCAAAAATAGGCTTACCTGGAGTATGAGGCAATACATGCTTCATTATTCTTAAGCTTTTCTTTTGTATTTTGAATATTGCAATTGATTGGTTAGAATCTCCCCAAAAGGGTATACCATATGAAATTATTGAGTGTACATATCCAAAGTATACCACTCTCATTACCTCTTCATTACAAACTTTGCTTAGCACTCTTATTGCATAAGTTAAACAATTCAATTTATTACTAAGAACACGTTAATGTGGCATCAATTGTGACACCTAGGAATTTAGTATAATGTTGGCGACTTATTGCAACATTTTCAATGAGTATTTGGAATTGATTTATGGGGTTTGGGTGCATTTCAAAATTTAAGTTGCTTGATTTATTGACATTTAAAAATAATTTATTATAATTTAACCAATTGCATAATTTTGACATTGAATCATGTATTGTCTGTTGTAGTGAAGTTTGACAATGATTTTTTTACACAAAGTTTGCACCATCAGCAAATAAAACAGTATTAACAGGAGTCATGTATAATGGAAGGCCATTAATATAAATAAGGAAGAGAACTGGCCCTATAATGAGCCTTGAGGAATGCTGCACTCCGCTACTTGTAATTTTGATTGTATACCATCAATTTCGACTAAGTAGGCTCTATTTATAAGATATGATCTAAACCAGTCATTAGCAACACCCGATGCCATAGTTGTCAAGCTTATTCAATAAATGTTGTGGTCCACTGTGTCAAATGCCTTAGATAAATCAACAAACAATCCTAAGGCCTTTTGCACTAAAGATTTCTTCTAGAAGGGAGAAAATAGCCATATTTATTGACTTGCCCTTTTGAAACCCAAACTGTGATTTAGAGATTATATTGTATTTCAGTAAAAAGAGTACTAATCTATTGTACATGATTTTTTCAAGTATTTTAGAAAAAAAAAAAACAGAGTAAAGAGATGGATCTATAGTTTTCAACACACATTTTATTACCTTTCTTAACAATGGGAACGATTTTAGCAATTTTAAAAACATCAGGAAAACAGCCAGTAGCAAGGGACATGTTGCAGATATCTGATAATGATTTTTGCAGATAAGTTCCACATGCCTTCACAAGTGAATCAGGTATATCGTCATAGCCGCTAAGTTTTTATTTCTGAGACCATTAATGATTTGTCAAATTTCTTTTTCTATAGTGGGAAATAAATAAAGTGAGCCATCATTATTTACAACTTGGGTTAAAGTTGTAAAGTTAGGTTATCAGATAGTGGAGGCATGGTTTTTGTTAAGTTCTTAGCCACCACAGTAAAATAATTATTAAAAGTCTCAGAGATCATTTTTTTATCTACTACTGTGATGTTACTCACAGATAATGTTATATTATCATTATTTTTTTGCATAACACTTTCATTTGAATGTAAACTATGTTGATTATTATTATTTGAACTATTTAATTGCATGGATCGAGTCATAACACTGCCATCTTGAACGGTCCATTACTGGGAGCATGCTTATTCCAGTTGCTGTACTTTAGTGCACATCTATCTATGTACCATCAAATAGGGTTACTTGGGACATTTTTTTTAAAGTTTTTTTGTATCACTTTTGCTGGAACTGGGATGTTGAGATCATGCTGCTTAGAAGAAGCTTCATTTGCATGTTATTGTTCTGAAGTTTTAACACAGTTTTCAGGAAATATTCAGGTAAATCCAAGTAATGGATCTAGATTTTATCTTATGTACATTTTTTTGAAGAAATATTCCACAGCAACAGCTAAAGTAAACTTTATTGAACTGAAGATTTAATGACCATATAACTTCACTTTCAATGCCATTATATGTATAATGGATTATATCTGTGTTACCAACTTCTGCATACAAAAGTCACTAGAACACTAAAGTGACGTTTCCAGCTTACTTGGGAAGATGTTCCAAGTTATCCTGGATTATTATTTGTATCTTAATCAAAAGTGAAACTGATTCTAAACTTTAGTTTCAGGTGGAATATCATGCCACTGCAATATCTATGTGAGCCAGGAGCATGGAAATATCATGATTTTTCCAATGCTTGTTTGGAGCGAGCACTGGATTCCATTAAAAAGAAGGAACTAATGCAGAGGAAAACTGTGGAAAAGTATTGTGAGCTGAAAAGTGCACTTTCCTGTAAATTTGCAGACAAAACATGAAGAAATATGGCGTCCATGTGTACTTTCAGCAAAAGAAGAACGAATACTGAAGCATTCACTAATTGTGATGGCTGATTAAGGGTTCCCATTATCAGAATTTCATGATAAAGTTATTGTAAAAAAATCTAGATAAAATCTGTATGAAGGAATCCAGATTCCTAAACATCTGAAAATCAGACTTAATGAAAATGTGAAGCAATGTTGATCATGAATCAATTGAAAAATATTTTTCTGAGGAAGAGTCTTTGTGGGATGTTCCACCCAAGTCCATTATAAACTAGATGAGACTAATATATGCAATGACCCTGGGAAAAAGAAAGTTATAGTCTGTCGAGCATGCAAACACCCAGAGTGTGTAGTTGACTCCACAAAATCCAGCATCTCGTTATGTTTGCAGGGACTGCCAGCACATTCTCTGTTGCCACATAATATTGTCTACAAATCTGAACATCCTATCAGAGCTGGGTGGAAAGAGAGCCTGCAGAAGCAAGATACAACAGACCTAGGTCTGGGTGGTTTGAGGACTGGTCCCTTACAATAGCCTTGCCATATGTGAAAAGATTAGATGAACCAAAAGGAATTATGGAAGAAAATTTACCAAGCCATATCTTAATTAAGGTGGTAGAGGAGTGTGAGAAAAGCATTACAAGATTTGCATTGCTATCACCCAATGCTACACATCTCTGTCAACCTTTACACCTGGCATTCTTCAGACATCTTAAGATTTAATGTAGAAAAACTCTGGAGGAGTGGAAGCGCAAACACTGTGGTAGTATACCAAAGCATACCTTTCCTCAACTCCTAAAGTGCTTGAATAAGATTGGTGAAAGAGCTGCAGAAAACCTGAAAAGTCTGTTTAAGGAAAGCGGAATAAGTCCAATTGATGCCCAACAGGTTCTGAAGCGTTTACCATATACAGCTCCTGAAGACACACAAAGGATTGCATCATTTCAGGAATTTGTAATGGAGAAACAAAGTTCAGAAACAGGCTCCCAGAAGAAGAGAGGAAAGTTCCAACTTGCTCCAGGTCAGTATTTCTTCCTAGCAAATAGTAAGGGTAACAAGGAGAGTAGTGCATCAGAACTGGTGATAGTGGACTCAATTCAAAGTGACACTCTGAGTACAAGTACAGGTAGTACAACTTCAGTGGTACCAAGGAAACAAAAATCTCAGCATATTGATGCCAAATCTGACACTGAAACTGATAGGTGTATTTCACTTCATGATACAAGAGATGGAGATTTGGACACATTTGCTGCACAAGTGCTTCAAGATGATTAAGATGAAGATAATGAAGAAATCGAGGCAGAACACTCATTAGGAACACTTGAGGTTGATGATTTTGTGACAATTAAACTCATCTATGATGACACGGATATAATACTTTCATTTTCAGCAATGTCAGTACATAAGACACATACTATTACAATAAATAATGACAGTGGTGAAGCAGAAGTCCAGACATGCCTTCTGTAAATACAAAAAAGGCAAACACTTGTTTAAAAAAGTGTTAATGTATGCTCTGAGGATATTGAACATGCATTTGTAGATAATTCAGCAAAAACGCACATCATCATATTGATATTGCAGTTGCAAAGTTTGCTGCATTCCATATCCTATTACATTTATGTAATCCTATATTAAACACACTTAGCTGAGAAAATATGCTGCTAATTCTATTAACTAAATGCTAACCTTGTATTAGTTTTGCTACTATTGCTGTTATTTTTTAGCTGGCATAACGCCACCCTTAAATTTATTTTCCACCTTATTTTTGGGAAAACAAAGGAATACATTTTCTGGCAACAGCAATCCCTATTATAAATACTATGCAAATGCATTTAAAATGCATTATAAAAAGATCTTGCATCCTATATTGTAGCAAAGTGTCCTGTGAAAGTCATCAGAATGTGCGTTATAGGATCAAATATATGGTTTATATACTTTTTCATTTACACTATTTTAATGTTTTCTCAATACAAAAATAGATTCACCAGAAAATTTCTTGTTGCTATTATTCTAGTTCCAAATTTTTTATTTACAAATACGTAATAAGGTGGAAGAGTGACAAACAACTACATTACACTAACTTGAGGGAATAGAGTTGGAGAATTGTTGAGGATGTGAAACAAAATAAATGAATTTTCAGTGATGTAGTGTTACCATTTGCCAACTCACTTATATAATCATATTAGAGTTAATTATGATGCTCTAAGCCCTAGTCAGCAAGAAGATTTAGTTATTGACAAGGGGTTCCTACAAATAAAACTTGTATTGAAAACAAGAAAGCTGTTGGTTATGTCTCCTTTAATATCCTCAGTTTTCATTTGAAGGAGCTGACAGAAGATAATATAGCATTGGTTAGAATCCATTTTGGAAGAGTTATTCCAAAAATGAAAGTTTTCATATTTATTACACATGTTTAATATCTAATATTGACAAAATTATTCATGCCATAGATATTCGTAAACCTGAGTTTTCCAATAATTAAGACTATTATTAGGTGGGTAATAATTATCAAGGAACAAGATGATGGTATTCCTGATATATGGTGGACTTTGTGACAATGATGTGTTCTAACAACTGAAAATTATTAGACAATTGAAACAATTGAAAATTAGACCAAAGAAATTGACAATGGAAGCACATGGCTTCTGAAACATGTTTTCCAAAATAAAAAGTAAGTGATGTAGTGTTACAAAATTGACTCAACTAATTTTTCAAGATGATGGTAATTATTAATGGCTGTTAATAATAAAAAATGTTAAGTAAAATTGTCATATAATATTTTTTAGACTGTAGTGCTGTTATTAAGATGTTCTTTCATATACGAGGGGCATACTGAAAGTCACGAGCAACCCATTGTAAAAATTTAAATTTCAACAATGTAACGAAACGAATTGCAGGATCGTAATCTACAGACTTTAAGCCACATGTTGACATATTGTGACGTCATTAGCTTCTATCACATGACCACAGATGGTGTTTGAAAAATGGCTGACATTGATGTTTCGTTTCGACAGCGTGCTGTCATTGAATTCCTTGTGAAAGAAGGAAAATCTGCTCCTGAAATTCATCTCAGACTCCAACGTGCATATGGAGGTGTCTGCATGGGTGCCAGCAGTGTTAGAAGATGGGTGAAACATTTCAAAGATGGAAACACGAGTCTGCAAAATGCGCCTCGTAGCGGGCGTCCTCGAACTGCCTCTACAGAACCCAACAAGGAAAGAGTTGATGAGCTCATTACAGGAGATAGGCGTTTCACTGTGAATGAAATTGCTGCGCAACTTGGAATAGGACATAGTGCAGTGCAAGACATGATCCACAGCTTGGGTTATCGAAAGGTCTGTGCCCGTTGGGTCCCCGTTTATTGACTGAAGACCACAAACTTCAGAGAAGAACCATTGCACAAAACCTTCTTCAGAGATTTAATAATGAAGGTGATGAATTTTTGACGTGTATTGTGACTGGAGATGAGAGCTGGTTCCATCACTATGAGCCAGAAACGAAACGTCAGAGTATGGAATGGCACCACTTGAACTCACCATCGAAGAAGAAAGCGAAGACAGTGGAGTCTGTAGGAAAAGTTATGGGAAGTGTCTTTTGGGATGCACAAGGTTGCATTCTGGTTGACTTTCTTGAACCTGGACAAACCATAAATTCTGCCCGCTACATCAAGACACTACTAAAGCTCCATCGGGCTTTGTGTGATAAACGCCCTGGAAAGAGGATCATCCTTCAACAGGATAATGCGCGTCCGCATACTGCCCGTGCCACTATGGAGAAGATCAGGGCATTAGGGTGGGAAACTCTTCCACATCCTCCCTACAGTCCAGACTTGGCACCCTCCGACTACCATCTTTTCGGTTCTGTGAAGGAGCAGATGCGTGGCCAATGCTACGAGACGCTAGAAGATATTCGGAAAGCAGTGCGTCAGGGTCTGCGGGCAGCTGGAACAGAGTTCTATCACAAGGGCATTTTCAAACTTGTAGAATGATGGGAAAAATGTGTGCAAAACAATGGAGACTATGTCGAAAAGTGAAAGAAAGTCTGTAGATTATGATGATGTATTTGGTTTGGCTTAAAAATAAATATTAAGATTGTTGCTCATGACTTTCAGTATGCCCCTCGTACATTAGGGAAGAGCACTCAGATGAATTGTTGAATTGAATTTATTTCCACTTAATAATACAAGCTTCCATATTACTATTTTACACTTGACCATACAAAGAAAATACAGTAATACTACATACTAGTGGCTACATAGGTTGCTACATAGGTGGCCCAAGTAAATTCAACCTTTGCAGTTATTCAACTGTCAGGCCAACTTACATCTAGAGATAAACTCAATGTTCTATTCTGATTAAATTATGTTTCTACCTGGTCTAGTTCCCTATTATTGTTTTTCTTCAACCATTTTCTTTTGCCTTGTCTAGATAATCCACAAACTATAAGATAAGTTATCTTGCATTCCATACATCGGGCATTACTCTATATGTAGCCTCCTCTTGCTCCTTTCAATTTCACTACACCTGTTTCTGCCTATGTTCCCTCCCTCATCCAGTCACATTTATCTACATAATTCTTTCTACCCCATACTTTTGCAACAGTTAGAATATAATGGAATATACTAAGTTGTTGTAGTCTTTACACATTAATGGGATAAAGTGTTCAAAGTAAAATTTCTCTCCTTTGGGAATAATATTTGATGAAATTTTCATTTATGATATTCAATTTTATGCTTTCCTTTTGAGAATAAACAAACAAACCACAGAAAGCAAGGTTTAACCGTCTATTGCATGAATTATTGCCAAATGCCATTTTTCCTCTAATTTGCAAACAAGTTTTTATATCCCTTTCACTGGGCACCACAACTCATATAAATTGAATAGCCATGATCGTTAGTGCGATAAGAAGTGGAATGGACATCCATTCAAAGCCAAACGTTGCGATTTCAAGTTCCAGAAACTGCAGACAAATGTGCTTATGGTAAAGGAAGGGGAGGGTCAAGTAAAATAACCAGTTTGATGGCATGCTTGGATGCTGATGGGATCACATTTGACTGCAGTTGCATGGATTTTGCTCTTTTATTATTACAAAAATAAACGAAAACAAACTAACTACAGTTTTATTGCAAAAATATTAAAATTGTTACTATATAAAACAGCTTTAAATAGCTTAATTTTATTGTTGAAGATTAGTGTAATATGAAATTAGAAAAAAATCCCACTAAACACATTAAAACCTTTATCATCTTTGTCAAATGGCAACACAATGCAATAAAGGGTTAAAATATACATTACTGCTAAGATCTGAATGTGAGTTGACCTTCATTTTATTTTATCATTGCTAGTCAGGTACAAATATGGAACAATGCATCTGGTTTTGCTCAACTATGGGGATTTCTTGACATTTCAAGAGAATCACAGAATATGAGCAAAATAGCCTGCCTGGGTAGTGTGGTGGTAGTGTCCACTTCACAATCAACAGGTCGTGAGTTCGAATCTTGCTTAGGGTGAGTTACCTGGATAAGGTTTTTCTGGGGGCTTTTCCTTATCCTGAGGAGACGAATGTTGAGTAACTTTAAGCTCCATGGGTCCCGAGATCATTTGAGCATCATTTCATCAATGTCATTCATCATCCGATATAAATCAGAGACCCCTGACCCAGTATGTTTGCATCTGGACTGCATGACTTCTGCTCTTTTATAAAGCAAGTTGTCTCAATAAGATTCATACATCACATAATACTCTTCAAGTGCCTCCTGCCCATTTTCACTGCCATATCATACTGCTGAGATGTTTTGTTTTTAAAAAATAAACTGCAGTACTAGTTTATTGTAATCTCCTGTTTGTAGTATCATGTTTTTATGTAACACTAATCAAAATGCATTTTTTCATACTGGAACAATTAGCTTGCTATTTTCTCAAATACAATTTTCGTCTTCTGCAAATTTATGAATTTCACAATGTCATTATAAAATTCCAGTTTAATATTTGGCACAAGAGACATTTTATAGACCAGCAATATCTATTGCTGTTAGGAAGATATTTTGACTCATAACATCTAAAAATGTATTATTATTATTATTATTTTAGATAGTCTAAATACACTTAAACACTACCTCTTTCTGCCAGTTTTGGCATCCAATTTTTTTTTAATAATGTAAATATGATTACTGACTCTTTCACATTCTGCCTTCAAAATTTTGGAAAAAGGTCAAACTCCATTTTTTTTTTTTTAACTCAAAACTATGCAATAATTAGGCAGCTTATATAACATGTTTAAACACTTCATTTGCAGCGGATACTAATGAATGACAGATGAGATGAAATATTTAATTGAAAATTTGAGAAGGTTAAGGCTTAAGTTTAGAGTACTTCTCTACATTTGCTAATTATGAAGACTCAGGAGGCTGCCTAAACAAGTTTGTTCACCTGTGCCAATATGCTAAAACTTCGGTTTTTACCAATGTTGCAAAAAAGAGCTTTAGAAAAATCTCATTCAATATTAATGTAAGTGTAAAACACATTGCATGCTAACATACTGAAAGATCTACTTTGCATTTGCACTCAACCAATACAACACTTCTGTTGTAAATCTGGTACATGAAGTATTGCAATTACACATGTAAGGAACATATCTACATTTAAATCAGCAATGTAAACAAAAATAATATTTCATATTAAACGTAATAATTTAATTCTTTCTTTAAGCGGAACAAGTATTGGTCAACCCTTTTTTCTGTCAAACTCAAGCTGAATATTTCACTGCTCAGTTCCTCTTTCATTTGGGGTATACAATTACTTTTAATGAGTTGTGTATCCTTATTTAATGTAGAAACTCTAAAATGTAATGTGTCCCACTGGGTTTTCTTTAAATCCACTTGAATCTCTACTGATGATATTTCCATTCAACCTGTGCCTAGTGCTCGAGTTCCACTCACATACTAGTTCTTCTACATCAGCAGCTAGGGATGCCAACAGTCAAGGTTTTGTCATGGAGTCCATTACTTGGAGGTGCAAATCATAGCAGCAATGACAATAGAAACAGTAGTTGATGACAATGTTATCTAACAAACCGACTTGATAAACACTGGAGTCAAGTATGTACACAATCAGGAATATTTCCATAACTTTCTGGTTAAGAAGACTATTACCGTTATTGTCATAGCTAACAATAAGTCCTAAACAACTTTGGCAATATTTGGTATTCTGTTTTCTAGTTATGGCAATGGTTATTGTCTTCCATGTTGCTATACACCCAAATCGACTAATTGCAAAATCATTCCCTTTGGATGCATGTTTTATTTTTCCCACTATTCTCAGCATGGCAGTATCAAACAAAGTATATTGTGATTACTGTGCTCTTTGCAGTTGAATATGGAATGAAAATATGCTAGTAAAACCACTCCAGAACAGTATAAAATATTCATTAAATATTATGGGAACAATCCTACTACAAATACTGGAAGGTTTGCTCTAACAAAAGATACAAAAGAATTGGAGGCTGTTGCGACTATTGCAATCAATTAACACCAACTGACCTAATAGTTGGTTAAACTATGAAACCTGGGACTTAAAGTATTTATGACAGTTGCTATTGTGGTATATCATCTCAAAATAATGAGAGATCACCTTGTAGTTTACTGGAATATAAGTCAGTTGAGGAATTTAATGCTTTGTCACATGTTGCCTTAGTAGCTCTGTGGTTAGAGCAACTGGCTAGAGACTGAGAAATATGGTTCAAATCCTGGCTATAGCATTGAATTCACAGATTAACCAAAAGCTTGCATTCAATTTCCCATAAAGCTGCTAATTTATATAACAAACTCGGTGAGGCTATCAAACCCCCACAGAACAAAGCATTTAAGAAGAAGGTTAAAACTCTACTCTTAAGCTAGATGTTTTATTCCTTGACATATTCTCGGTACATAATTTTGATTATGATATCCACTAAAATTTCCAAACTATACCACTTGTTTAATTTGAATTTTAATCATTTTGGTAAATAAGCCATTCAGCTTTTTACTGTAAATTAGTTAATTTTATAGCATTGAACCATTGTTTGTTTCATGGGTCTTTTTTTATTTAAGGCTCAAGAGGAAGCTTGAAGGCTATCTTCAAGCCCAAGATTGCACTTATTATCATCAATTGTATATTTGATCACTATTGTAAAATATAATGTACACAGAAGTGTATTGTTAAAAGTATGCATTATTTTCTTTTTGACTAAGTCATGATTTCATTGTATTTCTTAATGTGAATAAATTATATTCTATTCTATTAAAATATCAAGTTACCTGAATCATTGTCATTTGCAAGATGTGGCAAGCTTTTGGTATTGCTACCATTTTCCAATTGCTCTACACTTTCCTCAACTTTCTCAACTGGAGGTTGGAGGCTTGGCAATGATCTTGATGTGTTCAATGTTCTTCTGTAAACAATCATAATAGCATTTTAAAAAATAGGAATAAAATCAGTACTGCAGCTCTATTTATAAAATTGCTTTCTTCCTATTCAAAGAATAAAAATATGTTAATTCACATAACTTTCCCTTTTTATTCTACTACAAACTATGCTTTAAAAGATTATTCTTCTATCTTTTTCATGTTAATTGAGATAAACATTAGCAAAGTAGTTTTATTAGATATTTCCTTGTAGGTACAAGGGTCGAGGTAAGGCGGCGGGGGAGAGAGGGAGGGAGGGAGGGAGGGAGGGAGGGAGGGAGAGAGAGAGATAAATGACTTTCCATTTGAGAAAATTATAATTATTGGAAAATTAAACCGATAACAAGGATTATCTTGAAAATGACATAAATTGTATGTTTTAACAAGATATACATTTTTTGAGTAGGAAGATTTTATTTACCAGTTATGCAAAAATCATCCAGAATGAAGAGAACCTCAGGTTGTATTCTCAGAAAATTCATGATATACCTTTTATTTACCATGAAAAGGCATAAAAGGAAATGGAATCCATTGGCGATCCAGTTTTGGTAAAGAAAAGATATTTCGAGGCAGGTAAGAATATACATTACCGTTGGAGTCTTTTGTACAAGGGTCCATATTATATCAATAATGTGTACAATGATCA
Organism: Hymenopus coronatus; assembly: GCA_030762935.1. Classification (NCBI taxonomy): domain Eukaryota; kingdom Metazoa; phylum Arthropoda; class Insecta; order Mantodea; family Hymenopodidae; genus Hymenopus; species Hymenopus coronatus. Next base: position 106,938,225 of record CM060888.1, on the reverse strand, counting down.
TACTTATAAATTAAAGGATCAAACAGGGAAGATAATTGGGAAATATACAAAAATATTTTGCAACCTTACAAACTACAAACTGAATTGTAAATAACATTTGTAAGAGTGAATGCGAACTGATAGGGATGAATGCGAAAAAAAAGTTAATTGTTTAAGTAACTTAGTTTTCTCATGCAATAAAAAATTGTAAGAATGAGTGGTGTTTTTTGCATGAATGGTTATTATCGTCAAATACATATGCTCACATTAAGCACAAAAGGGGCATTCTGAAGCAATATTTATCTCTGTCATGTTTGTTTTCATTTTGATATGTGTGATTTGTGTGTCTATAGTAAACACGTTAGTAGTAGACATCCAGGTGAGGCACATCCTTTTTCCTTACTCTATAGTTTTATTGATAACTCTGCGAGTTCTTTTTGTGTTAGCGATAGAATTTCGTTGCATTTTTATTCGTCATTCAGTTTTTGTGTGTAGTGACGTATAAATAATTTCGCTTTTAGCAATGGAACATTTTTTCACCATAACGAGGTAGAATTTTGAGTTTTGATGACTCCTTCGACAAACCTCATAAAGAAAGGAGCTCATAGTATAATAAGACTTCGAGAATAGGGAAAGTTGTATTGGGCTTCTCCACAAAGATTTCTACTGCGAGCTATTTAATGTCACATCAGTTAAGATAGAGACCTTACCTGATTAATTGTTAGTTGCAAAACAGTATTGCAACTATTAAAACAGTTAGGAAAATTGATGAGATAATTACATTCTCCGAAAAAGTAACCAGATTATTTTTCAGAATACTTTACTAAAATATAAAAGAACATAATAATTTAAAAGGAATAATATTAGAGATAATTTGACTATTTTGGCACTGTTAGTTAATTCACCGGAAACGTAAATGCGCTCATTTGAAGCAATTCATTGTCTTCTGCAGAGAAGGCTATCATTCACAATACTTTCAATTACTGTGTTGGAAATTTAGAAAATAAAAAGCAAACCTGTTCAAAGAAAATGCTGTCTTTCTTTTAAACTAACTCCTGCACCATCAACACATCATGAGAATACGGATAGCTCATTAATTGCTCTGCCAACTACACCAGCTAAGGCACGATCCAGCAGCCTACCAAGTGCTATCCTGGGTCAACGTACTGACTTCATCAAATCTGAAGAACTTGGACATAGGTGCTAAACTGTTCATAGTAATGCAGGAAATGCATGATAATAAATAAAAAAAATATTATGTTGGAGGTGAGCAGTAGAGTCCAAAGCCATTTAACTCCAAAGGTTATAACAACATATTAATGGCAAAATCTTGTATATCCATTTTGTGCTGTATTTCTTTATTTTAACCATTTAATCCAGAATAGCATATCATACCTGTTTCAATATATTATTATTAGGATCGGCTGATAAGTCCCGGGCCTCACACAGAAATGGAAAAATGATGTGTTATTTATGGACGCTCTTTAACTGCCGTGATTCTCAGGGTCCCATTCTAAACTAGGTGTGAAAGACCGCTTAATTTTGCTCAGAGGCCTCTCTATCAGAGATTCTTTTACGTGCCGTAAATCTATGACATGGGACCAACGGCTTTACTTCTCTTCTGAAGGAAGCCATGCTAAGGAGTTTTACACCTGAAAAAATCCATCATCCTCCACCGGGTTTGAGTATATGAAGTTAGCATGGTAACCATTACACCACAGAGGACGATGGCCTCACACAGATATGGCGCCACTAGGCTAGTTAGATGGTAGCATCATACAGTGTAATCTAGATTAGATTGTATCCATAGTTACAGGTCAATAGCTTGTTTAGTTTTCGAATGACAGCATTTTAAACAAGACAACTTTAGAGTTTTCACGAAAATGGAGCCTTTGGAAGAATGAGCAGTGATTTAAGTACATCCATTTGAAAGGCTTAACACCTAAAGAAATCAAGGAGGAAATGGACAGTACATTGAAAGACTCTGCCCCTTCATATTCAATGATTAAAAGGTGGGTTGCAGAGTTTAAGATGGGAGTATGAGCACTAGTGATGAGACTCGCTCAGGATGATCTGTAGAAGTGACAACTCCAGAGATCATTGAAAAAATTCATCGTTTAGTACAGGAAGACTGCAGATTAAAGTTGTTTGAGATAGCAGAGGCTGTAAACATATCAAAATAACATGCAGGTAATATTTTATGTAATGTTTAGGGCTTTCACAAAGTTTGTGCCGCGTTTGTTGATATTTGATCAAAAGTTGCAAAGAAAAACGGTTTCTTATAAGAATGTGGAGCTCTACCGTAAATATTCCAGTGAATTTTTGAGATGGCTTATTACCATGGAGGAAATTTGGATACATCACTATACTTCAGAAAGTAAATCACAGTCAAAACAGTGAGTCGATTGCACCAGGTGAACCAACTTTAAAGTCAATTCTGTTAGCTAACAAGGTTATGGCGAGTGTTTTCTGGGATGCACAGGGAATTATTTTTATTCATAACTTGGACTACTGGTGACTACTACACAAGCTTACTACAACATTTGAGTGATGAGGTGAAAAAAGATCTCATTTGGCAAAAAAAAAAAGAATCTTGTTTCATCATGACAATGCTCCGGCTCATCGTTCAGCCATTGAAATGGGAAAAATGTATGAATTAAAGTTTGAATTGCTTGAACATTCACCCTGGTCACCAGATCTAGCACCCAGTGACTACCTCCTGTTTCCAAACCTCAAAAAATTTCTTGGAGGACGAAGATTTCACAGCAACGAGGAGGTCATTGATGCGGTGAACAGCTATTTTGAGGACCTTAATAAATCGCACTACAGAGATGGTTTAATTAAATTAAAACACAAATATGACAAATGTATTAGCCTTTCTGAGGATTATATTGAGGGAGGGAAAAAAAAATAAAAAAACAAAACAAAAAAACAACTAAATTAAATGCTGTTTTCATTGAGAGGCCTGGGACTTATCAGTCGACCCTCGTACATAATTTTCTTTCAACTACTTTCCAAATGTTCGAGTTTAATTTATATTTTTCTTTCTACTTAAAAGTTTTGTTTTCTGGAGTTACAAAGTCTTGGAATAACAGTAACAATAAGTAATAAGACCATTTCTACTAATGTTTATCTTGATTAGCATAATGTAGATAAAAGAATAATCTTTTGCAAGATTAGTTTGTTTACAGAACATGTAGAGAAATCTATGAGAATGGAACACCCAGTTTTTTTTCCTGATGACTTCATTTCTAGTTCTTTTTAGATATTCCTCGTGACCATCTCCAAAATGCTATCTCAATTGCCATCAATGTGTTTATTAGTTGGTATTATATTGTAGTAAAATATTTTAAATTGAGTCATAAATTATAAACACTTTAAAATCTTCACTTACATGCTAACGTTTTAAGAGACTAATTTCTGAGAGCCTCTTCCCTATCATCACTTTCCTTGACAACTAATGTTCTCAAGCTATGGTGGGTTCCTCCATAGGCTATTTATTCTCTTCTCTTCTTTCACAGAGGATGTCATCTATGGTGGGAACCTCAAAATTCATGAGGTTCTCTTCCAGCTTCGTCATAAAGATATTCTCCCAGATGTTCAGTTCCAAGGGCTTCTTTACATGTTTACCCATTCTATTTCCAGGTCAATGTTATGACTCTCCATCCAAAAATGATAAGCTATTCAGACTTGTCTATTTATTTAAACTTTACATTTCTCATGGTTTTTCTTTATGTTCAAAATATCCCTTTGTTTTCCCAATTTATATATATCTTATCTTTTCGCAGTCTTGGCAGTTCATTTGGAAATACCAGATAATTTTATTTTCGGCGTAATATTTTTCAAATAATGATTTAACAAATTTCTGATGATGTATTACATCATATTCTTTAACATTTTCTTAAACGTCGAAAAATATTTTGGGTGAAAAGTGAGCAACACATGACCTCTGGTGGAACCCAGCACAGCATTAGAGCATCAATCGACGACAAAATTTATGATAGTGAGGAGGCTCCCATAAACTAGTTTTTCAAAACCTTGAATTGTAAGTGGAGATTTTAAAGAGTTTATAATTTTTTTTACTCAATTATAAATATTTTACTGTGAAATACTTCTCAATTATTTACATAGGATTTAATTGTCCATCTGAAATGAAATGAAATTGAGTTTTATTTATGGATGGTCTTTAATTGCTATATTCTTAGCATTCTTTTATATATTGGGCATGAAATACTACTTAATTTTGCTCAGAGGCCTCTTTATTAGGTTTGAGGTTCTTTTATGTTACATAAATCTAAGCCACGGGACCAACAGATTTACATCCCTCCTTACAATTTTACAAGTTATACACTATTTTCTATCTTGTTTTTGTTCCAGGGATGTGAAGCTATTAATTTCTCTATTTGGTTGTTTTGTGTGTGTACTAGATTTTCCTTCAATCTAATTCCTATGATTCTTTTGATCTTTCCAAGTATCTTTCTTCACAGTCTTCACAACTGATTCTGCAAAATCCTTATTTCTTAGATGGGATTATCTTTTCTAACTTGCTGCTGTTAATGAGGTTCCTGAAGTTATGTTTGTTTTGTGGGGCTAAGATTATGTTATGTTCCCCAAAGATTTTTTGAAATTTTCAGAAGGCCTGAGGATGGTAAGTGATTTCTGGAATTTTTTTTAGCTTTTTCAGAGATGTGAGCGATTGAGGCTGCTATTATCCTCTTTCTTTCTGTGCTTTTAAGCTTTTTATCTGGTTGTTCCTTATATTCTTTTTATTCATTGGATGTTGAGTAATCTGTTTAATGAACTGTGGATGAGTGCATGCTTCATTATTTCGCTCATATTGACTTAGCTTTTTCTAGAGCAGCTCACATTTGCCGAGATGTAAATTTATGGTTAATTTTATGAACATTTCATACAAATGATGCCTCTATATATATATTAGTTTTTATTTGCATTTATTTACATATTGGGCGAACTATAACAGTTCATACATTTTATTATACATGCATAGTAGGAGTAGTAATTTTGTTCTTAGTTATGGCAACAGCCTTTATAGGTTATGTATCACCCTGGGTAGTAGTGTTGAAGCTATTTTATTTTGAAATTCCCGCAAAGATCTCTGTCTTACAAGTTCATCAATTGACTGTTTAAGAAACACAACAAGTTTATGGATGATATTAGCAATAGGCCTGACACTCATGATGATGTAGGCAACATTGCATTCAAACATATTCAAGTGCTTTATTACTTAGTGAAGCACCTCAAGTGTTGTTATTGTGGATGTTGATTAATGCCATATTATGGTGACAAAGCCATTAATATTTGTGCCTTCCAACACATCTGCACTATTGTTCTTGAGTTTTAGATGATCATTATTAATTTCTGCTTCCAAATCACATAAGTGACAGATGGAAAGGACAGTATTCCAATGCTGTGTAAATTACTTGCAAGAAGTTGTGCCCAATTATCATTCTGAAGGACTGCAGTGGCATTGTAGTAAAATATATGGATGATTAAAAACAGCTGTCAAATTCTTTTCTTCAGTTTTTGCATTTATATTTTATTATGAGAAATTGAAAAGTTTCATGGAATCAATGTTTTAACAGATATTGTAAGTTGCTGATTTTTCTGAAGCATGTTAAATTCCTCCTTAGCCAGAAGATCTGCAGCTTCATTGTTGTATGTCACAGTGAGCAGAATTCTCTAAAAGTGGGACTTCTGTGTCTACTTTTTAAAGTACTACGTGAATGTGTGAATTGGGTAGTCTGAGTAATTTTTCATGTTGAAGAAGAGCTTGTTCTTAGGATGTTGGTGAATGGTTATGGCTAATATGCATCTATAGGTGAGGATTTTACACTTCCTGCAATCAATCTAAAGGGCTAATTTTGTAGTTGTTCCTTTGACTTATTTTACAATTTATGATTATAATTGCTCTTCACTGTGAAACTACTTCCAGTTTTTGTTTTTTTTTTGATCATATTGTAACAACATTTTCTTATTACTTCAAATTCCAGGTATAACAATGTAGAGATTTGATTGCTCATGTCTTAAATTTATGTACAACTTTGACAATGAGTTCGGCTGTGTAAAGGAGGACAACTGAGCAAGTACAACAATCACAATGGAAAGATATAGGATCCTGCACATGGGCGCATAGTCACACTACTCTTTCCTCAGGGCTTTTTGTCCTACTCTGTGGGCTACTCAATCTAAATGTACCACCAACCTCTCCCCTCAGGTCAGCCTCTTGATGCAGTAAACATCACCATTAAACTTTTTCAGCACATTTGCCATTATTGTTAAAGCTTGGGGCAGCAACCATTTGCTCTATGAACTGCAAATAATTAATAAAATAATAGTGGCGATACAAATTGTTACTATCTTGAAACTTGGTGTGACATAAAACATTAAAATTATGTCTTGATACATTTAGTGCCAAAAGCAAGTTAAAACATTTAAACCAAACACATGCAGGAGGCCTTGTTTCGGTGTGTGCTTAAGGTCCAGAAGAATTAATGAACAACTCAACAGCTAGAAATATGCAAGATATTCTTGGGCTTGCACAATGTCAACTTCATTTACTTTTAAATTATTAGGACAAGTTTTGAGAGCTACTGCTCTCCATCTTAGCTAAGGTATGATTGCAATCCAGATATAGCTTCTTGCTCGGAATTGGGATAAGGTGAGGCTAAACTTTCAGGTGGCTGCTTAATGAACTTGTCCAAGCTGTCCATTGAAGAAAATAAGGAACATGAAATAAAGACTATTTTGATTCTTTTTCAAGATGGCGGTCGTAGGAGTAGTGACGCGTGCACACACTCAAGTTTTATGTTTAAATAATAGTGAAAAAGCTCAAAACGGTTCACAAGAAGTTCTCTGCGCCAATCAAGCTGACCAAGAAACACGAGGAAAAGAAGATGATGCTGAAAAAGAGGTATTTGTAAAATTGCCAGACAATGAAAAGTGGTGCAGACAAGACCCGGCAACCATGACGGTAACAGAAGAGATGGAAACAATAACATCCTTCCATACAGTTATAAATCTGCTGCACAGGGACCTTGTTAATGCCCAAAAGCAAATCACTGAATTAAAAGCAGAGAATGAAGCTCTAAATAGTAAGTTGAAGTCCAGTAATGGAAAGGACCTCTATTCAGTCGTTACAAGAAAGGTGTTACCGGCGCGGGAACTAGTGACCAAACCAGTTGGAAGTTTCGAAAGTCACAACTGATTTGAAGTTCTGCGGGTTATTCGAAAATGCAAATGAAAAAGGATGTCCAAAAAGCGGTTCAATGCCCTAGGCACGAGCCAAGGGAAGCAGGGCCTAACAGTAGGAAGTGCATGTTAGTTCTTGGGGATTCCATTCTCAAATTCTCTGGCGAAGCATACAAAGAGAAAGGATACAAGGTATGTTGCTATTCTGGAATACGAGTGAACGAATTGAAAACCAAAGAGGAAGAGATGGATTTAAAGAAATCAGATCCAGATGTGATACTGGTACATGCGGGAACTAATGATATCAGACCAGGCATAATGGCAGAATACATCATGGGAGAAACCATGGACCTAGTGTGTAGCATTAGATCACAAACAAGTACTGCTAAAATAATCTTAAGTGGAGTGCTTCGACACTGTGAAGTAACTGCTAAAAAAACGATGAGGATAAATACAGAACTGGACAGGTTGTGCTCAGCTAAAGACTGTTTATTTATGGATGGAAATTTCTGGCTTCATAATTTCGATTTTGCTAAGAATGGCGTTCATTTAAATCGTACAGGATTGTACAAATTTGGAAAACTGTTAAACAAGGTGATTTCTTCAGCGCTTAAGGAAAACTGAAGTGCCAGTTGGTGGATGCCAAGCAAATGGACAAACTTGTTAAAAAATCTGAAAAGTGTACACAGGACTACTCTATAATCTCTATTGGCTCTAATTCTCAGTGTTGTAGTGACCTCTATGATCAGTTACTCAGCTGCCCATTCCTGTTTCCTCACTCTCAAGCATGAATAGTTCTCCTGGTAAGTTTGTTAATTTGTCTATCATGTTACAAAACATACAGTGCTTAGGAAACAAGGTAAATGAATTAGAAATTCTTTTAAACTCTGAATTTAAAAAAATCAAAGTAATTTGGGTTACTGAACACTGGTTTCGTGAGCATGAATTATCCCTCACTGGTATCAGAAATTTTAATATGGCAGGTATGTTTTGTCGTTCCTCTTCAAAAAATGGAGGTGTTGCCATTTTTGTAGGAAATGATAGAGTAACCAAAAATTGTATTTCTTCTAGCCGCTTAAACAGAGAAAAAGATTTTGAACATGCTGCAGTAGAAGTAGAACTCTGTGATATAAGGCTAATAGTAGTTTGTATTTATAGATCTCTCGATGGATGTTTAGAAACTTTTTTTGAAAACTTTGATCATCTCTTGCAAATATACAGCAAAAACAACATTTTGTTATATGTGGTGATTTTAATATTAACTTTTTAGTAGATAGCGGTAAAAGGCATTTTGTTTCACTATTGCATTCTTTCAACCTTCTCCCAGTAATAAATACCCCAACACGAGTAACAAAAACAACAATGACATGTTTAGATCAAATTATAATAAGCAACTCCCTTCAAAATTTCTCCACAAATAATACTGATTTCGGCTTCTCTGATCATAATGCAGTATTTTTAGATCTTAATTTACCCAGAAAAAAACTTACAGAGCCTGATCGAGTGAAACAGTTCTATAAGAAAAGATTCTATAATTTCGAGAACACCCATTACTTCACTTACTTATTAGCAAAGGAAGACTGGTGTGAAACTTTGGACGAACCAAATACACACAAAAAGTTCCAAATTTTTATCAACACCTTTTCTTAATACTTTAATATAGCCTTTCCAGTAAAAACGGTGAATCCAAATACTAAAAAAAGAAAGCAATTTGACTGGACCACAAACGGCATACAAATCTTTTATACAAGGAAGAAGTTACACTTGGTATATAAAACCTCCAGTGATCCTCTTTTTCATAAATATTACAAGCAATACTGTAAAATCCTTAGGAAAGTAATTTTTGAAGCTAAGAAACTAAATAATAACAGAAATATATTAAATGCTCAAAAATAAAAATAAAACAATCTGAGAAGTTACTCGAAAAGAAACTAATTCCAATCCTAAAATAATGAAAATTAAGGTCAATTACCAAGGAAAGGATATAAGCGATGAATCTAAATTACCTAACATTTTTAATAATTATTTTACAGATATAGTGGACCAACTAACAATTTCAACAACCAATGCAACCTTGTTGACATCTCTTACAGGAGACATTTTATTTCTCACTCCTGTTACTGAAAACGAAATTATAATGGTGTTAAAAAAATTTAAAAACAAATTCTCCTGTGGACCTGATGGCATACCAGATGCAATAGTAAAAGCGAGTGCACATTTAATTGCTAAACCCCTTGCCAATAATTGCAATGCATCTTTTTCAAATGGCCATTTTAATGAAACTCTAAAAGTAGCAAAAGTTACGCCACTATTTATAAAGGGGGAAAAAGAGCATATTGAAAATTATAGACCAATATCTATGTTATCGGTTTTCTCTAAGATTATTGAGAAGTTGATGTACACCAGATTAGTAACTTTCCTGGAATCCCATTCCCTTATTTCTAATTCTCAGTATGGTTTTCGGAAAAATAAAAACATTAATAGTGCTTTATTTTCATTTCTTACTCATATCTTAACAGCAAAAAATCTTAAAAATCATTCTCTTGGCTTATTTTTAGATGTCTTGAAAGCTTTTGATACAATAAATCATAGGTTATTAATTGAAAAACTTAATTTTTATGGTATCAGAGGAATAGCCAATCTATGGTTTCAATCCTATCTAAAGAATAGGAAGCAGTTTGTAGAAATAAACACATACCGATCAAACCAAAGACCTGTTGATCATGGCGTCCCACAAGGTTCTATTTTAGGGCCAATATTATTTATTCTATATATCAATGATCTCCCAAGTGAATTGCCACATATAAATACTGTTCTGTTTGCTGATGACACAAATTTCGCATCAGCGGCAAAGATCTTAATGTTCTTCAAGACAGCAATAACAGGGCAAATGAAAACTTAAATACATGGCTGAAGAAAAATAAATTGGTTTCAAATGCTGACAAAACTGTATGCATGCACTTCAGCTCTCAAGTAAACCAACAAGCAAATGTAAATATTAGCATCGGACAATCAAAAATTAAGCAGACACCACTAATTTCTAGGGGTATGGATTGATGCTGACCTAACCTGGAAGACTCACATAAACTTCGTAATTACAAAGCTCAGTAAACTAAGCTATGCAATGGGAATCCTTAGTCGTGTATCCTCTCCTGAAATCCTAAAAGTAGTTTATTTTGGATGTGTACATTCTGTACTTTCTTATGGTATAATCTTCTGGAGATCCTCAACTAAAACAAAAGGCCTATTCATACCACAAAAGCACATAGTAAAAATCATGAAACGTGTCCCCATAAATTCATCAACAAAGCCAGTGTTCAGAGAATTCCGTTTTCTACCACTAACTTGTGTTTACATTTTGGAGACTGTTATTTTCATCCATAAGAATTTATCATATTTTAGCAAGAATTCTGACTACCATTCCTATAATACCAGGGGATTGAAAAACTTGCATTTCAATCATCAAAGCTAAAAACCTGTCTGCAAAGTACACTACATCAAGGACTCTCTCTTTATAACAAGCTACTGGGTAACTGGAAACTCTTAAATCAGAAACAACTCAAACATAAAGTTAAAAACCATCCACGTGTTCTACAATATAAATGAATTCATGACTACTGCATTTTTCTAAACTTGTATTAACCATTGTGTAAATAATTAATATCTCATTTAAGTTTTTTTAAATTGTACATACTAGTTGTAAGTTGTATTACAGAAATGTAATTTGTAATTTGTTTCTTGACGAAGCCTTTGAATTCTTGTAATTATTTTGGTGAATAAAAATCTAATCTTATCTTATCTAAATGTTAGTTGAACTACAATTTCTAATTACCTTGGTTGTACAACTTGTCGAACATCTTCAACATCTTCTTCACTCTCAGTTTCGGTGTCACTTGCCATGTGGTTTCTTCTTCTGGAAGGCATTTCAAAACCTCCCTCATTCATCTGAATGCCTAACACAGCCTCTATAAGTGCATCTGATGTACTGAATGGTAGTCCAGTTTGTTCTACTTTACGCCTTAGAGCCATTTTAATACGAGATGCATCCAGACCCACTTGCAGAGCAGCCTGCAAAGCAATATAATATGCACACTTTTATTTATCTTATATATATATATATATATATATATGCAGTTATCATAGTTTTTATCAGAGAGGCCTAAGTTATAAGAAAAGATATATACTGTAAAACCTTGTTAATCAGGATCCAGACCAATAGGAGCTCAATGTTGTCCGGATTATCAAAAGTCTTGATTAAGTGAAATAAACACCACAGAGAAAAATTGTGAATGAAATTAGAGCACTATATAACTTTAATAGAATGTTAGATACAATATGCCTAATTGTTTTTAATTACACATTCTTTATTTCTTTGGTTTGAAGAAACTGTCAATTTTCTTTTGTGGTCTATCATACATCTCTTTCACAATGAGATCACGAAGACTCCTCATATGGTGGTAGTGGGCGGAAATCTGTTTATTGTCAGTTTTCTCGACATAGTCTATTACAAAATTCAGATGCTATTTAACCTCACTTTCTGAAATCCACATCCTCAGCCTCAGATTCGCTACTAGTGCATTGTTTACACTTTCCACAATTTCTTCATCATCAGCCATGATGTAATAGCCTAACTTTTCTTATTGAATGATAAGATTTTAGTTTTTTTTCTAAATGGATCAATAGCTGACATCAGCACTTAAGCTCTCTCCACACATTTTTTGTTCACTGTGTTATGACACTTGCAAAATCTGTATAACCAGCCTGAACTAGCCAAAAATCCAATAGTTTTGCAAGACGTTTGGCAGCAGCTTGAATTTCAACACCTCTCACTGCAATTAAACTTGCACGAAATTGTTCGCATCACTTGTAAGTTGGTCTTCTAAGTTTTGTTCAGCCGGCTGCCACATTTATTTGACCTGACAATTTTCCTCATTTACATCACATTAATAAAAAATGATAAGAGTTCACCCTTTTTCTTTTTTTTTTATGTCCGAAACTGTTTTGTGATTCCATATTCTACACATACACCAGTAGCACCATTTTTAAGCCTTTCGATAATTTTCAGTTTCTCGTGTATTGTAAACGATTTATGCTTATGTTTCCCTTATGATATTGTAGGTTTTCTAAGAATTATGCACTCGGTTTGTTTCTTTAGCTTAATGCAAGTGTAAAACTAACCCTTGTGACAAAAGTTGCAAGCCCTATCACAGGTATCCCTAAGAAATTCCTATTGTACAGTCTGTGCAAAAATAAAATGAAATGGACAATTACCTTAAATTTGTCTTAGTGTAGTACTATCATTTAAGTTAGCAATTCTCAGATTTTTTTTTTTTAAAGGATGCTGGTCCGGATTAAGCAAAATCTGTTTCAAAGGGGTCCAGATTAACAAGGTTTTACTGCATATATATATTTATTCTACTTGTATACTAAAAACAAAATATGGGTAAAAAAAAAAATCCAAGATAACATTTTATTGCTTGAAAATGATTCATCAAGCAATAAAATAATCATTTATATCTTTTAGCTGCCTAACTTTGCATGGGTACCTTTTTAATCTCAAATATCAATTTAATTATTTCACTTACCTCAATATGTTCTTTATGAAATTATTATACAATGATCTGGAGGATTTTAGGGTAAACCCTTCCCTTACTCACAGATAACAGATAAAACAAATACATTTGCACAAACATATGTGAAACTTTGGTGGGATGTCTGACTAAACCTCCCTGCCATAACAGTTTCCTAAGTTCTGAAAATTGTGCATAGTCTACCAGTACCCTTTGGCTGCGGAGTAATATCAATCAGAATGGTTGCATAACTTATTGATAATCAATCACAGTAGGTAAAATTTTAAACTTTTTCACCTTTTCTTTGGCCTCTTAGCTGATTAGATTGCTTATTCACCAGAAGTATTACATGTATATACATGGTGTTGTCAAATTCTTGATTTAACTCAATTTAATAACATATTATTTACACAAAGCTATAACATGCATTAAACAGTGAACATTATGTATGCAAGAACCCATCTAGTAAATAAAATATATGATTTAAAAAGAGACTTTTGACCTTTCTCTTAAACAATTTATCCTGTGAGATTTTAATAGATTCCACAAATTTATTTTATAAATTTATATCCTTTTGAGAAACAAAATTTAAACTGTTGGTTAGTGGTGTTGTTGGAGAGATTCTTGCATTGTACAAATGATATTTATTGTTTAATTTAAAAGTATTCTTTTTTTTTTAATTGGTGTCTTAACTTTATTGCATATAAGTTATGAGCAATCAGAATCAAAAAAAAATAACATGAAACATGTTTCCAGGGTTCTGCACAGCGGCAGTCCCAATTATGTAGTTAAGATTTAATTAATGGTTTGCAAGTTTTAAATTTCTTGTCTTCTTCATTTTAATCTTCTGTTTTCTAGACTTGGTGGATAGTTTGCATAAATTTATTGAACTAGCAATTGCTGAGATGGTTGAACGAATTACAAAATCTTCTATAAGCTCTACTGAGGACTTCTGTTGCTTCTGAAACTTTGAGATCTGAGTGGATGTTGAAGTTTCTGACATACAATGGGGCATTGGTGATTAAACCGAAATGTCTGTTCTGAATGGTTTGTATTCTTCATACTTGAGAAGTTGAAGCTGAACCCCAGATTGAGCAACTGTACTTCCAATCTTTATACTCGAGATATTTTGATGACATGATGTGTTTTAGTTCCTGTAGACACTGGCAATTTTTTTTTTTACTAAATGTAAGGTGACATTTCCATGTTAAATGTTGATCTGTGTGAGCCCAAGGTATCTTAAGGAATGTGATTTTTAAATTGACTCTGCTCTTAGTAAACTAGGCTAATACTGTATTTATAAGCCAAGTTTATGATACTAGACTTTTAAGAATTCATTATTACCCTCCAAGGTAAATGATTTGTTTCTTTTACACTATGTGTAGGCCAGAAATTGGAGAGGGGGTCAAACTGAAAATTTCAATGACAGGATTTGAACATGGATCTCCTGGTTTCCTGTACCATTGCAACATGCAGGTACAGCACTAAATTCTCTAAGTGACTTACATTTTTCCTGGTAAACCACAAGACCTTAAATTATTTTGAGATGTCACACCTTAATGGTGACTTACAAACTGGGCTTTATACTTAACAAACTAATGGATAACTTAATGTTAACTGTTTCTTTTACACCAGCCGAGTGTAGGCCAGAATTTGGAGAGGAAGAGTCAGACCGAAAAGTTCACTGTCATAACTGGGATTTGAACCATAGATCTCCTTTCATCCAGTTGCTCTGACCATTGAGCTACCATGGAAACATGCCAACATGGCACTAAATTCTCTACCTGACTTGCCATTGAGGTATGTCATTGCAAAATAATTTGAGATCTCCTTGTGGTTTACTGGGAAATGAGTCAGTTGGAGAATTTAGTGCTGTACCAGCATATTGCCAAGGTAGCTCAGAGCAGCTGGACAGAAACAGGTGATCCATGGTTCAAATCCTGGCTATAGCATTGGAATTTTTCAGCCTGACTCTACCTCTCCAACTTCTGGCTTACACATGGCTGGTGTAAAAGAAACAATTCATATTCAAATACTTAGGCAGTTTGTAAGTCATCATTGAGGTGTGACATCATAAAATAATCTGAGATCTTCTTGTGGTTTACCAGGAAAACTGTGAGTTGGAGAATTTAGTACCATGCCAGCATGTAGCTATGGTAGCTCAGTGTCAGAGCAACTGGACGGAAACCAGGAGATCCGTGGTTCAAAATCCTGGCTGTATCATTAAATTTTTCAGACTCACTAACCCTCCAATGTTGCACATGTATCCATTTCATCACACAAATTTTAAGATGACTTGCAGCTGCTTTAGAGATATCTTTACTCAGAACTGTGATGTCACAAAATGTGAATTACAAATTGGTCAGAAACTGGAAATTTTGCTGTATAAATAATTAGGTATAGTAGAAAAAGAAAAGAAATGGCATTTATGGATGCTCTTTAACTGCTGTGATTCTCAGTGTCCCATTTTATACTGGGCATTAAAGGCTACTTAATTTTGCTCAGAGGCCTCTCTATCAGGCTTGAGGTACTTTGATGTGCTGTAAATCTACGACATGGAACCAATGGCTTTACTTCCCTTCCGAAGGAAGCCATGCTAAGGATTTTTACGCCCGAAAAAATCCATTGTCCTCCACCAGGTTTGAACCCATGACCTTGGGTATATGAAGTTAGCATGGTAACACTTGGATTGTAATCATTCACATTTTACAGAGAATGTGCAAGTACACCATGAAATAAAACTATTTTTAAGCAAATAAAATAAAAAATACCTTGAACTATACTCTTTTCATGGTGGTTAAAAGTTGGCTTTCTGGCTAATATAACAGGAATATTGAAAGACTTCAAATTAAAATGTAAGGTACAAATAAGTGTATTACTCAACTGACAAATACAATTTTTTCCTTATATGAAAGATTCAAAATACATACAGAAGAACTGAGTAATAATGATTTTACTGGTTTCCCATGCTCAATATATTAAAAATTATTAAAAAAATTTGCAACCCTTCATAGAACTATTCACTGTACTATGCCATATCAGCAAGATATTTTGATTTTTTAAAGTTTCAAAACCAATTTAGATGAAAGTCCCACACCAGAATTTAGTACCAGCAGATGTAACTGGATTATCAATTTTTGGCTCTGAGATTAGAAATCTCAAAAATGAACTTATTGATCTCCAGCAGGTGTCCGAGATGCCAGAACAAACATAGTTTTAAGAGTTTTGGAATACAGTTCCAGAAACGGATTGAAAAGTTGGTGTCATGTGTATATAACAATTTTTTCTGACTCTTTGGATTCAACATATATTTTGTGAAATTACTTTCTCCAAGATAAAGTTCATCAATGGTAAATATAAAGCTGTCTCACCAAAGTGAACTTGGAAAACCTGCTGGGGTTGTCACAAATGAACTAGCTCCTGTTGGCAAAATTATGCACAAGAGTAGCAAAGTCAACACATCTCCGAAGTCACTAAAAATCATGTTTTCTTTGCATACACCCCTTTTGGGACAATACTCTTCCAAGTATGTAACTTTTTCTCTATAGATGGTATCCTTTTAGGAAAGTGTTTTTCCATTTATCTTCTGGTTGCAGGTGTTTTAAAACAGCTAATTATTAATGTCAAATAAATAACAGCAATTAGCACTGAAAAGAGTTTACCCATAAAGCTGCTTCTCACCAAGTTAGAATGCTGTGAAGTTAGGTATGGCTCTCAGCCAGATATGGTTATATTCTTATATAAGCCTAAAGCTTTACAGAAGTCTTATTATAATTTAGGGTTGAAAATCATTAGATGGAGTTGTTCATATGGTCTGAACCTATTTTATATTGAATGTCTATGGATTTATTGGGAAAGAAGTCTGTTCTCTTATTAGTAGTTTCCTTCAAAGAAGCGAATCTAATACCAATAATTTTCCACCAGCTTTATTAAGTTCTATCAACTGAATTAGAGAGACAGCTATGCCAATCTATTTATAGAACAAATATGAATATTTAAACTTTTAGCACCATGCGGCATTTCTAACATAATTTGTTACAGTTACAATACGTACAATAGCAGGAGCCATTCCCATTAGACTCTGCAGCTCTTGCTCTGTGACATCACGCAGTTTGTGTGGTTCCTGCCTTGGTTCATCTCCAGTAGTTCCTTCTCCTCTTCCAACTTCCTGCAAAATGTCACATTGCACTTTTATACTGGGCAAACTTCTACAGATCAGCAATAGAGCTTGTCTACATTAGATATTTAAGACTTTCAAGGAAGAAACAAGGTAATAAGCTTGGCTCTATAGCATGGTGGTGGCATGTTTCCCTCACATTGAAGAGATCCCAAATTTGAATCTCAATTAGAGCGAGTTACCCAGATAAGATTTTTCTGAGCTTTTCCCTTATCCTGAAGATGAATGTCAAGTAACTTTATGCTCTATGGACCCCGGCACATTTGAGCATCATGTCATCCATTTCATTTAGGTTAAAGGACATTAAAGTGAGGATGATGAATTGCCAGCCCAATAGTGCAAGCATGAGATCCTGAGCTCAAATCTTGGTTAGGAGTAAATTACCTAGATAAGTTATTTTTTTGCGTATTCCTTTATCCTAAGAAGACGAATGTCTGGTTGATTTGTTCATTCATCATCCAATATGACCTACCAGATTAAAGAATGTTAAGCTTCAAAGTTCCCTCACCACCCCCTACTCCAAAAAAGTACTTTATTTGTAATCCTATTTAAAACAGAGTACTTTTATTAAAATTAAGAGTGTAGTGTAGTAAACACTTACTGCTGGTAATAGTGGTGGCCTCCTTGCTATTGCATCTTGTATAAAATCATCCCCTTTGACAAGCCGTACAAATGCACAACGTGAAAACCAACGAGCATGTTCTGTCCAGGGATCATCATTAGGATCCCATTGTCGCAAGCCACCATCACAATGAAAACATCTGACTTGATCATTAACACCTGAAAGACAACACTGTATGCAAATATGTCTATAATTTAAAGCTAAAATTATTCATTTACTTTCTATAAAACAAAAGTCTTACAAATTTACGAGGTATGTTCAAAACAAAAACAAACTTTTGCTCACTGTACAACATTTTGAGACTGTCCTCCTTAAAATAGGCTATACACTGCTCCCATAGTTTCTTCCATTTGTGGAAAGTTTCCTGGAATGCATGTTCTGGCATGGTTAGCAAGTTCCCTTGTTGCACTGTCCTGAATCTCCTCCATAGTTTGGAAATGGCATGCTTTCAAGATGTTTTTCAGTTTGGGAAACGAAAAGGTCTGCTGGAGCTAGGTCCAGAGAATACAGTAAATGGAGTCATAATGCAACATCCAATTCTGGTTTTCCCACAATTCACACCTCTTTCTGTGCAGAGCATCCCCTCATGTGCACTACATTATCCTGGTACACTTCCTTGTTTAACACCTGGCCACATGGTACCAAATTCATAATGAACAAAGCCTTTGTAATCAAAAGCACAACCATCACCACCTTGATCTTACAATTCTCCCTGCATGGTAGGCAATTGTAATGTTTCTATGAAAGTTTTCTCAAGTTTTTAGCAAAATTTCACAAGCACTTGCACATAGTTCTTTGAGCTCTTTCATTTCACTTGAATATAATTTGACAAGGAGCTTGTGCACATACTCACTCCAGCGGCTGTAGCTTCTTATTAATTGTCAGAGCGAAATGTGGCAAATGGCAGTTTTGCTGTCTTAACCTGCTGCTATGTGTGCTTAGTAGCCGCAGCACGCTCCATGTCCTGGTTGGTGTGCTATTTCTAAAACTTGGTTTCTTTTTGACATACTTTGTATTTTACATTTTATGGTATTGAGGTAGTGTGTTTATCTGAGTTTATGTCTTGGTATGGGTAAGTTGCCTGGATAAAATTTTTGCAAGATTTTCCTTTATGCTAAGAAGGCAAATGTTGTGGAACTCTGAGAGCTCAAATGAAAATATTGAAGCATTGGACATTCTAAAGACAAACATTGGAAGACAAATTATCCCAATGAATTATGAAATTACTGAATAAGTTATAAGAGATGATGCAGACCGAGAGTTGGGATAAAAAAAATATATAACCTAAACTTTTAAAGAGAGTGCCAGTAAAGCTGTACCTAAGTTACTGTTACAGAGACCTGATCATTGGTAATTAACTATTTCTTACTTACCAACATGGTAAAAGCCAGCTTGTGCCAACTGATGTGGTGTTTGTTGCATGCCCATTGGCCACTCTGTGTATGTACGCAGTCGAGATTCTACAGTAGAGTATTCTGGATGCCGTGGTCCACGATGTGTATGTATACCCAATTCAGCCATATCTGTTCCAATACTAAGGCCATCAGACCCTTAAAAATCAATACAGAATTTAACAGATCAACTAATGCTTAAAACATTGTGTGATGTATAAAATCAATTATAATGTTTAGTTCTCATAAAATTAAATCTTCATATGGCAAATAAAAAATATCCGAGCTTACGATCTTGTGAATGGGATGTGCTTGGTTCGTCTGCCAATGGTATATTGCCCACAGGAATGTTGAGTACAAATGGACATGATGGAAAGTGTCTACGATGCTCAGTATCAGGGTCATCTCCCGCTTCCCAATGCCCCACTACTCCAGAGCAGAATGCACATTGTACCTTTATCAGGAAATAATCACAAATCAACAAAAAGCAGTATCAAAGAGTGTTGAATCAGACATAAAAAATTCAATGTCATGACCAGAAATTAAATAAAAGACTTTCAGTTTTACATTTCAATGCTTTACTTCTGAGCTACTATAATGAAATATCCCTAACATTAAAAACATCATGGACAACTGAAGATCAGTGGTTTGGGTCCCAATTACAGCATTGAACTTTTCAAATTTGATTTAACATTTTAACTCAATGCCTACACCAGTAGTGTGAAAGAAAAGTAAATGATATATTATTCTGGCCATAAAAGAATATCTGATAGATGCTTTACTCCAATCATATCCTCTCTCTTTCTGTCTCTCTGAATAAAATTTTACAGCAAGTTTCATTACAAGTAGTAATACTGCATGTGCTGTTACAAATTATTTACTTATATGTAGATTTAATATATTCTCATTTTTTGGTTGGTATGATGCGATTTCTATGGTTTATTTGGTTTAATTAATATTACACTAACATTTACATTCTTTTGGCATGAGTGTGTGTGTTTGTGCAGGTGAGCCAATTTAGGTTTCCTGAAGTGCTCCTCTAAATCAGTATTGTGTATAAATAAGAGGACATGACAATTTTTATAGCTTTTACAACAGTTTTTTTTTTTTTTTTTTTTTTTTTTTTTTTTATTTTTTTGGTAGTTTAACATCCTTTAACCTAGTTTGGTCATATTGGTCAATGAATGAAATTGGTGAAATGATGCTCAAATGATTTCGGGATCTATGGAGCTTAAAGTTACTCGACATTCGTCTTCTCAGGATAAGGGAAAACCCCGAAAAAAACCTTATCCAGGTAACTCACCCTAAGCGAGATTCGAACTTATGGCCTTTTGAATGTGAGGCAGACACGCTACCACCACACCACCCAGGCGGGCCTGTGAGATCTTATAATAACATACTTTTTCAAAATAGATTTTTTTGTTTACCTCTAAACCGATTCCAACATTAGAGAAATGTTACGAAACTCTAAGGGAAAAAATCTGATATTCCATTCACATTACTTTCTCTACCTATTCTGCAACAGACTATTCTTATTATAGCTTATTCTTTTATCTTCTTCATGCTAATTGAGATAAACATTAGAAGAAACAATATTATTACTACTTTTTTGTGGTTAGAAGGTAATACACTAGGCTAAAGCAATTAAATAACCAAATCTTTTAAGAACTGATCACTAAGTGATTACACTAAAATGTGGCACGAAAAAAAAAATTGCAAATTTTTGACCAATAAATGAGAACATCTCAGAAATTGATAACTTCACCAAAAATGTATCTGATATAAATGTTTGTCTTTTAACCTCGTAGGATGATGAATGAAATTGATGAAATAATCCTCGAAAAGAGTAGGTCACTGAAACTTAAACGCTACTCAGGCTAAGGGAAAGTCATGGAAAGAGCCTTATCCGAGTAACTCACCCTAACCAAAATTTCAATTTGGAACCTTGAATGTGAGGCAGGAAGGATATCCCCACATTAAAGAGGTAGGTCTACATTTTTTTGGAGTAAGATTTTATCTTACTCTTATGGTTTAGCAGTTAGAAAAAGTCAACCAGAATGAAGAGGACTTCATGAAATTTCACTTGTCATAAAAATATCTGGTAATTATAGAGAACTTGGGCTCCTCTAGAAATTAAACTAATTGTGGTTTGACTGTAAGTTTGGTTTATACTTGTTACGTTTTCACCAATTTTTTTTATCGGAAAAGCTCCATAATTAAGTTAAACGCTAATTTATTACATGCGCATAGCGATCCTTTTTTGTGAATATTTAAGAAGTATGCTGCCTAGAAGGAGTGGAGTATAAATAAAGAAGTCTTGTAGTAATTTTGCAATGTAAATATATAATAATACTACACACTAAAGTGCCTAAAACCTGAGTTTCTTGTCGGCGGCAGGCGAACAGTGTTGTGGAATGCAACACCGGCATATGCCGCTAGATGCTGTGCTGATGTATGACGAAGTATGTTTCACGCAGATTTCAGAGAATTTTATTATACAGAACTTTGGCCACTCTAAAATCGAATGAAACTAAGTGCGATTGATTGAATCAATGAGGACAATTTCAAAGCCTGTGGATTTCAAATTTAGCACGAGGTTAGGTTCCAATCCGTTTAGGTTAGTGTGTGTATATAAATTTTTGTTTCTAATTTTATATCGTGGTAGTACCTCATTATCGATATTTCCAACAACTCCTAACAGCACAATGGATACAACATTAGTTTTTTAAACCATCTCCCCACCCATAATCCCTCTCTAACCACACCGGTCCCGTTAGAGTGCAAAACTGGCATAAGTCGCAGCGGAGAGATGTAGCGGCCCAACTTGTAAATAATTACCAAATATCTTCAAAATATGGTATTTTAATCAAAATTGCTAGTCAATTTTGAGAAGATTAAAAATTCCAAAAAAGCTTAAAGTAAAGGTAGCTTGGGGTAGGGCAATTTTTCTGAAAATCTTTATGACACAACCTTGTAAAACACTGAATTTAAATGACAAGTTTGGTATTTAACAGACTTTTCAAATAAATTATTTTTAATGGATTCAGTGGTCCTCAAAGTATGCATTTCCAGTGAAATCCTAGTATCAAAATTTTGGGTGGAATGGAATACCTTCTCTACCTATTACGTGCATATGTGGCAGAGGAAGTAAACAAAAAAATATTGCATTAATAGTCACCATGTTATATGAATTCACAGGTACCCTTAAAGCAGATTTATAAAATAGGTATGCATACACTTAGCTATTGTGTTAATATGTATTTCACATAGTTTTATTTACAATCCCTATTAACAGTGCTCCTGTACTTTTATTTACAACTTAACCCCTTCTGAAGTAACTGAGGTGTCAAAAGTTAAATATTCTATTTGGAAGAAAACAAGAGATGGACCAAAATATAATTTGCCTTTATTTGCAACTTTAAGCTCTACAACAATTTTGTAGATTCTTTAAGTGTAAAAACTCAAATAATATAACATACGCATATGGAAAAATAAAAAACCTGGTTAGTTTCTACAGGGCAGGGGACAATATGTTGAAAGGACTCAGTTTGAGAGGATATGAAAGTTTAATATATTCTATCAATATTATGCAAATTCAATAAAATTGTAGCACTAAAACATTTGTGTTTAGTTTTATGACTTGGTTTCTATCATTTAATAATATGAATTCATTTTGATGAATGGTGAATCACATTTCCAAGGTCGGTCTTACTTTTGGCTTTGTTTATACAAGCATTTTCATAAGTGAATGAATGTAAATTATTTCTGCATTATAAGCATTAGTATCCAACTGGTTTGTTGTTGGATCTTGGATTTTTATTTACTTATTTGTTTACAATACTGTTAATTACCAGTATAAATCAGCACCATCAGCGTGCTGGAATTTTGCCCTACAGGAATTCTTTTACTGACATTTGGCTGTCACTTTTAAGCACACTTTAAAACCATGGTTTGATCTCATAACCTTGGGATCACAAGGTCAGTGCCTAACCAATTGAACCACCCAAACCGATGACTTTAGAATTACAGGAATACTACAAAAATAAAAATTCACTGACCAATTTAGAGCAAATCTGTTACATTTCCTTAGCATTTATGAAGTCATGTATCATTTCTTTACTTAAGCATCCAATAATAAGTACTAAAGCATTTCATTAATTTAATATACTTTTAATTAACCTGTAGCATATCTCATTTATTGATTTTCTTTGAGTATTCTGTCATTTAAGTAGGCTGGCCACATTGGAGAATAACAAAAGTGTGAAATGGGTGTGTACTGAAGGCTAAAGGAAAAGCCAATCCTCAACCAAGCAGCTGGAACCCAACTGAGTTCAAATCCAAACCTCTGCATAGGAGATCAATGTTACTTTCGCTAATATGAATGTTCCAAGAGCAACAGTAATTCAACTTTATATGATGTGGCTGTTTATCTTTTCATCAATGTACAAACTATTTGGGAAGGAGCTCACCAATGTGAATTATCAAATGGCATTGACTCTATGAGAGCAGTACTCATTATCTTTGATAAAAGGCCATATCCTGCTAACATTCAATTAGCAAAAAAAAGCTACATTAACGAACGAGTAATTTACATTCCTTCTGTGATGGCTGATACTGGATGATAAGATTTTTACCAAGACATCAATTAACTATTCCTTTTCGGTCATTATTAGAATTCTTCAGTTTTAGAAAAACTTTTCAAACAAAAGTAAATATTTTCAAACACAGTAAATCACTGACAATGTTAACTGTGTCAGTGATACATTCTAGCTGCATAGTTAGAAATAATTGTACCTTTTGGAATCAGAAAAATGAAGTAGCTACTATGCAAAAATATAGTAATTTTGTTTTATTATAATTACATTAATAATTTATCTATAAACCCAAGTTTTTTCAAACATTATTAGCTATTTTAATTTAGGAAGTTAAAATTTGTCTCCAGTGAATGAGTGACAATTTAGGTTTCATGATTTTTATAACAATTTCATGCTTTTTACTTATATCTTAATACCTATGTCAAAAGTAGCAGTGCTGCCTGCTTAAAATGTTGCTTCTTTCAATTTATCTAAAGAAGTAGGATATTTTTGAATACAGTTGCTATTCCCTGCAGATTGAAGAAGTGCCAAGATGCCTCACTAATTTTAAGGTTAGACAAATAAGAGAGACAAATGAATTGTACCTCTCTTCTCTCTTTCTGCCTATTTTTACAACCATTTATTTAGCAGACATGCATACACTTACTTTATCTCCTTGGTCAAGGCAGAAAAATCCTGCCCTTGCTAAACGTTCTGGAGACACAATAAATGACACAGGCCAATTCACAAAGGACTCCAAACGCGATGCCTCACTCTGATATTGTGTAGCATCTTCTTGAGCACCAACGCGATCATTAGCTGGTGCAATAGACCTTGGATCTGGAGGCTGAATTGCTGAAGACAGTGAGGGAGACAAAGAACTGGTATTATTTTGGTTTGTAGATATTTCAGCCCCAGGAATTAAAGGTATATTACCAGACTGCTCAGGGTTTTTAACAAAGGGGCACCTTGGGTCCAAGATCCTGTGACGTGCCATAACCTGGTCACCATAATTCCATTCCGATATTTTACCCCCACAACTAAAACACTGCACTTCTAGCCCCTGTCCTGTAGAGAAAAAACCAGCTTTTGCTATGCGTCGAGGTTCAACTGCCACATTTGCTGGCCAAGAATCGAACGTTCTTAATCGGTTCCTTTCAACATTCATTTTAAACTTCACAGCAATTATTTTGGGCTGTATTGGTCAGCAGTTTTGCATATCTAATTCACAAACGATCATGATGGGCTAAAATCCCTATGCAACGAATGTTTAATTTAGAGGTTAGGTTCATTGGATTTTAAAATATAAAAAATATTTACGGCGGCAATATTTTCCGTACATTGTAGTTTTTCTTGGATGCTGTGTGCTTAACTACATGAGTGTGCGTAAAGTTTTCAGGTGATCGAAGTTTTTCGGAAATGGTTCGTCCCCGATCGCCATGATTACCCTCTAATTACATCACCGCCCTCTTTTGACATTCTTAACTATTTTTAACTGAAAGTGGCTAAAGGCACAGATATAAAAGAATAGAAAGGAAATACCCTTTAATTATACATTCTGGTTAGTAAGGCACGTTTTTGTGAAACATCCATATTTTAATTTTAAACTTTTGAGATGAATACGGCTTTGTGGGTTAAATGTGCAAACAAAACTAAGATTTTGGGGTATTAAATGTCAATTAAGCATTGTATTTGGACTGTAGATTCTAAATCAGTATAATGGTGAGTATGCGTGTGGTTTTTGTTGTGGTTTCTCGTATAGCAGAAGAAAAAAAAAAGCAAGGAAAAGGACATTTTCAATACATCGGTTAGGGTACTTATTTAAGTGATTTTGGGGTGTTAAATGTTCAATTAAGCACTAAATTGTCAATATGTGTATGATGTTTGGTTGAATTTTCTCGAATAGAAGAAGTAAAAACAAAGAAAGAGGAATTCGCAAACTACTTCAATAGCTTCAATTTTATTTTCTAATTCATTAGCATCTTTGACTGTAATTTTATACGAAATATGAATAGTACATATATGAACAAAAAAACAATGTAAAATTATTGTTAGCGTTTTTTTCCTTGTTAAGTTACATACATTTCAAGTAATGATTCGTAAAATATGAACTGAAGCTTTCCTGGCGACGTATTAATTCAAAATCTTCTCGGGCTTCTAGCCAGGTAAAAACTTGGCTTGACACCAACGTTTCGAAGAAGTGCATCTTCCTCGTCTTCAGGGTGAACTGATGATTTGAGCTTTTTTTTTTTTTTTTTTTATTTTGGAAAGGGGAGACAGAGAGAGAGAGAGTTGGAAGGTAGAAAGAATGGCTTATTTCGCCATTAGGTGAAGTGCGGGAATGGGAAGGATGTTACGGGTTCAAAGGAGATGTTCCGGGATGGTGAGGTTCCGCTGAGCATCCTCGATAGTGCGGGAGTTTACTGCTGGCCGAACTAAGCGCCAGCTCAGCAGAAGTGGAAAGAAGGTTCCGGGTGTCAGACATGACCGAGGACCTGTCTGCCACCCGGGGAGTTAAGGAAGGTCTGAAGGGAGTTGTGGGTGTTTCTTTATTTGTTACTATTTTGTGTTTTTCTTTTTTGACCTTGATAAAGGCTTGTCATTGTGTGTGTGTGTCCTAAGGGAGGGAAATTTTCGTCTGATTGGTCCAGGTCGTTGGTTTGTGGTGGAGTCCTGTGGTCAAGTGGTGTAAGAAGTTCTGTAAGTGTTGGGGTAATGAAAGGGGAGAATGTCAGTGCAGTCTGGATGTTGATGTCTGTAGTCTGTTTGTGGGTGTGTGTGCTGTGTTTGGTGTCAGGTGTGCAGGTCAGAAGTTTGGTGTTTAGTGTGGTGGTCAGTCTAGAGAGACCTTCGTCCATGGATTTTTGAATGGCTGCTGCGTTGAGTTGTGAACTGTAGTTAGTGGTGAAGGTCCTTAGTGCATTTGCTGTTGCGGTGGTCATCTGCTGTAGGTCCTGGATTCCGGCCTCAATGTCGTGTAGTCTGCGTGGTGTTGTACTTTGTGTCTCGGCGATGGCGGTAGTGATGGCAGTCAGCGCCTCCTCCATTAGAGCCAATCGGGCGCTGATGCTGTTGCTGGTTGCGGTGGAGTGTTGGTGATGGCTGGTGAACTTGTAGTGGCTGCTGGAGGTGATGCGGCGTTGACTGGGCTTGGGTGTGGTGGTCAGCGTCTGCTTGGATGGAACGGGCACTGCGCTTGCCCCGTGAAATGGCCGAAGCCATCACACGTCGCGCAGTACCTGCGGCGGCGACGAAGATCATGGGCTGTGCATTCGGCAGTGAGGCTGCGGTAGCCACAGTAGTGGCGGTGGTGGCATCCGGTTTGGAAGTGGTGTGTGTGACACTTCCGCTTGTTGCCAGGGTTTATGTGTGCAGCGGTGTCTGGGATGATGGAGTTGGAGCAGGAGCTGGAGTTGCTGCCGAAGGCAGCGTCGGCGTCGGAGTCCTTTCCGGTTCTGATAATGCGGTGGTGGACGGTAGTGAAGGTGGTGCTGAGGCCGGCAACTGCGGCAGCAGTTGCCGGGTGCTTGAGGCAGCGACGACCGGCGTTTGCGTTGGCGGTTGCCCGGCAAGAGCGGGAGCTAAAGCCGGGGAAACCGTACAAAACGCGCTGCCATTCCTTGGTGATGGCGGCGGCGACTCACCCGGTTCAGGTGTGGATGACGGTGAGGTTGCGGCGGTACTCTTCTTCTTACGGCGACCTTTCTTCGTCATCTCGGCGCGAGTCCTACCCCCTACACCACAAATTCCAATCTGATTTGAGCTTGCAGAGACTGGTATTTAGAGACATGGGCACCGACTTCGTAGAAAACTATTTATAGCATTTTTTTTTTGGAAAGGGGGAGACAGGATGAGAGTTGGAAGGGAGAAAGATCCTGAGTTATTTCCTCAGGGGGAGAGCCTGGTGAAAGTAAGGAACAATAGTTGAGGTAAAATTGAGGAGATGGAAATAGAAGGAAAGGGGATGATGGAGTACCGCTTATGCACCTCCTTTAATAAGGGCAGTCTGCGTTGCTGCCGGACGATATCCGGGAGCGGGTAAAGGAAGCATTTCTAGGCATTACCCATGGCCCGAAGGCCCTGGGTAATAGCACGTAGGAAGTAGGAGGTGGAGTGAGGGAGAAGTAGGGTGAAACTATTTTGTTGCAGGGTGGATGGCTGCATTAGTTTCTTGAGTAGCTCTCATGAAGTTGTATGGCGTAAGTGTTGGCTGGATTGGAGGGGTCAAGCATCCGTTCTGGTACATAGATGGTGGAACGTGGAGTTCCGGAGATGCGCCGAGGCTGCTGGTTAGTAGCATTAGTATTAGTGTGTGAGTCAGTGTTGAGCAGTTGCTCAGTACTAGGGTGTGATGCCTGTACCTGTGTGGTCTGTATTGTTGCGTCGCATTGGCTTCTGGGTGTTGTGGAATGTTGCAGGAGAGTGGCTTCTATACGGGTGAGTTTTCTGTGGGAACTGTGTAGGATGTCAGTGTTGTCAGTTCCTATTCTGTCCGTAAGTGTGGTGGTTAGTAGGTCAA
Source organism: Hymenopus coronatus (assembly GCA_030762935.1). Lineage (NCBI taxonomy): Eukaryota > Metazoa > Arthropoda > Insecta > Mantodea > Hymenopodidae > Hymenopus > Hymenopus coronatus. The sequence goes on along the minus strand of CM060888.1, from coordinate 106,910,184 downwards.
GGCCGTCTTTGTTTGCGAAATCGTTGAGTCGCGCTGTGCAACTGGTTGCGAACGTCCTCAACACATTCGCAGTAGCGGCGGTGGTCTGCTGCAAGTCCTGGAGCCCGGCCTAGATTGTGTGGAGTTTTCTTAGGGTGGCGGTCTGGGTCTCCGTAATGGCGGCGGAAATGGCAGTCAGCGTCTCCTCCAGGAGAGCCAATCGGGAGTTGATATGCAGGACCTCAGAGTGGAGGTCCTGCACGGCATACTTCATGACACTGTCGGGCGGCGCTGCTGCTGGTATCAGTGGAGTGATGGTGGCGGCTGGTGTGACCATCGCTGTGTCTGCTGAGGGCGTGGCTGAGACGGTTGTAGACGAGTGCTGTGTGCGGTGGCTGCGAGGATACAGCGGGCACTGCGCCTGACCCGTGAAATGGCCTGAGCCATCACAGGTGGCGCAGTACCTACGGCGGAGTCTCAAATCATGCACTGTGCATGTGGCGGTGGCTGTTGGAGCGCCACAGTAGTGGCACCTTGGATTTGCAGAGCTTCGGCGGAGTGGCCAAATTGGCAGCAGCGGCGGCATGGAGTAGGCCTGGGTTCTCTGCTGGTCTCTATGCTAAGGCGCCGCCCAAATATGGGCAGGCCCTCGCGTAGGGCAGCCTCAAAGTCCCCGGCCTCGGCGAACACAATCCGCACTAGAGGGGAAATCCCCCTGGCGGATATTATCCTTATGGCCCTCATTACTGAGGGCCATCTCTGGCGTGCTGCGGCGGTGATGAGCCTAGTAGATAGGCCTCGAGGTACACCCCGAATAACAGCAGTGTACCTCTCGAGGAGTAGCGGCGGTGGCGGCAGATGCCGTGGAGGCGTCGGTGCTGCGTTGGATGGTGCGTCGATGTTGGCTGGAAGCTCTGGTGCTGAGGTGGTGCCGGGAGTAGAAGGCGGCATTTGCCGGGTTTCCTCGGTGGTGGCTGAATGGCTGGCCGGCAGGTGCGGCTGCATCTGCCGGCATTCTGCGGCGGCTGGAGGCGGAAGGATGGCACTGCTCTCAACCAAGAAGGCCGGCTGGCACTCGGCTGTGGCATCGGCGGTGGTGGTTCCATTTCGGCGTTTCTTCTTGGTCATGATGATCTGCGGCGTCCTCCTTTTTGTTTTTTTTTTTCGAGTGGAGGGGGAAAATCCACCTTATGGACTAACCCAGGCAAGCCCGGAGTGTTGGGGGTCTCGCATGTGGGCATACCGACTAAAAAACCCCTCCACCGGTATTAGAAGGAAGAAAGGAGAGGCGGTACCGCATTATTGCACCCGCGGATTCAAGGCGATAATTTAACTGACTGCAGGGTGCAGTCAGAGGGGTGAAATGAGGACCGGGAGACAGACTTGACCGAGGCCCAGACTGCCACCGCGGAGTATTCGGGGAGAGGAATGAAGGAGTTCTAGGGTGAAGGATGGAGTTAGTGCTGGTTGACTCTGTTGAGCCAGTCGTCGTATCCTGGGACGTTTTCTAGCCTAAGCCCTTGGCGTCTACTTTGGATGTTGAACCTGGAAGTTTTAGGTGCCGACTTCTCCAGTAGAGCTCTCACCTCCTCCCTGAAGATGAGTCGGATGTCGGTGACTGCTGTTGCTCTTGCTTGGTGAAGTTCTGGATGTGAAGTAGTGCTGTGTTGTTCCTGAAGCCTGTCCTCCGCGTGGAGGTCCTGAATGGCCTCACTTAGGCCCTGGATTTCCTGCTGCAGGATGGTTGGTGTTGGTTGTTCAGTCTGCGGAGATGGCTGTGTAGATGATGGTGTCCGGGCTGGTTTAGGCGATGAGTGCCTGCTCTTTGGGTAGCTGGCCACTGGGCTTGCCCGGTGAAATGTCCCGTACCACCACAGGTGACGGCGGCGGAAGTCGTGCCCAGTGCACTCCGAAGTGTATGCGTTGGTGCCACAGTAGTGGCACTTCGGCGGCGAAGAGCAGCAGCGACGGCAGGGCCGGTGTTTTTCTTGTCTGCTTGCCGCAACTTGCAGAAGTCGCCCTAATAGGGCAACCCTGATGCCAAGGCAGCTTCCAGGTCTGATCGGTGCTGTAGCTCCACCCTTACTAGTGGTGTCGGGCCGCGGTCACAGATTATTCTAGTGGCCCTCGAACATGAAGGCCATCTAAATTGTGCAGCGGCGAGGAGGTGCCGGGTGGAGAAATCCCGAGGGAACCCCTAACCACGGCACTGTACCGGGACGGCGTCGGCGTGGAGCTCAGCGGTGGCGGTGATGAAGTGCTGGCTGCCGGTGAAGAAGCGGCGGTCGTCGGCGGGGGTGATGGTGAGCGCGGGAAGGTGCAGCGCTCACTGCCGGTGTAACGGCAGGTGGCGGAGATGCCGGTGAGCGCTTCCTACTGGCGGATGCCGGAGAAGCGGTGGCTGCTGTAGGAGCTGCTGGTCTGCGTTGATGCTTCCTCTTCGGCATCTCGAAGCGAAGTGCCTAAACCTCGAAGAATGACTTCCTCCTATTTTTTTTTTTTTACCGTGGAGGGGAAAAATGCATTCCTGCATTCGACCCCAAGCCTTAGTGCAATGGCTAGGGGGGATATGTACTTCCTCCTTTTTTTTTTTTTTTTTTTTTTTTTTTTTTTACCGTGGAGGGGAAAAATGCATTACGCATTCAACCCCCAGCCGAAGTGCAATGGCTGGGAGGATATGTGGGACTCTCCGCTTCCTCATGCGGCATACCCACTAAAAAAACCCCTCCACGTTATAACAGTAGCTTGTTGTGGATCTCGTGGCTTTGCGCGGTCCCGCTGATGCACCCGCGTTAGTCGGCGAAAGATAGGAAGCTGCCGCACGTTGTGCGGGAGCGGGTCAAAGGTTGTTTCTAGGCTAACAGCCATGGAACCTGACTGCAGCCTAGGGAGTAGAGGTGATATTGGAAAGGAAATAAAGGGTGGAAATTTGAGGAGAGAATAGGACGTAGACGTTATGGATTATACCTGCTTCGGAATTGCTCCACGAAGCTCCCAGTAGTCTTCCACTCCGTTGGTGGTCGGGCATTCCCGAGCCGTGCGTGCCCCTCAGCCTGTACAGGAGGAGGAGCAGTGTTGGGTTGCTGACGTTTGGATTGAAAGAGCTCAGCAGAGTATGCAGCTTGCTGCAGGAGAACCTGCCTCAGAGGCTGCATGAGGGCGTCGATCCTGGTGGACAGGTCGGCGGCTGAAGTCTGCTGGCTGGTGGCTGCTGCGGCGTTAGAAGCTTGGAGTTCCTGCAGCTTCTGTGTGAGGAGGCTGCATGTCTCTTCCAGAGCAGCTATTCGAGCGCCGACGTTCAGGATCTCCGCGTGGAGGTCCTGAATGGCTTCTCGCGTCGCTGCGTCTGTTGAGAGTGCAGGTGGTGAGGCCTCGGTGGTTGATGTCTGCGGTGGAGTGGTGCGGCGCGCAGGAGGTGGTGAGGAAGTGCTGCTCCTTGGGTAGAGAGGGCACTGCGCTTGCCCTGTGTAATGTCCTATGCCACGGCAGGTGGCACAGAACCGGCGGCGACGGCGAAGATTGTGCTCAGTGCACTCAGCGGTGGTGTTGGCGGAGCCACAATAGTGGCACCGCGGCGTCGCGGAGCAGGAGTCAGCGTTATGCCCGAAGGCACAACAGCGACGGCAGGGCCGGTTACGTTCCGTCTTGCTAGCCTCGACGACCAGGAGTTGCCCTAACAAGGGCAACCCTGACGCCAAGGCAGCGTCGAGGTCCGAACGATCCTGAAGTTCCAGCCTCACAAGTGGTGTAGGTCCCCGGTTGCAAATTATCCTTGTGGCCCTCAAACAAGAAGGCCACTTGGATTTCGCTGCAGCGAGGAGGTGCCGGGTGGAAAGGTCCCTAGGGACCCCCCGTACCACGGCACTGAACCGGGGCGGCGGCGTTGGTGGTGATGGCGGCAACTGCGGCAGCAGTTGCGGCGAGGGTGTGGTGGCGGCCGGCGGCGAAGCAGGGCTTGCCGGGACCGGTAGTAACGGAGAATCTGCCTCCTCGGCGGCTGCCGAGGAAGAGGCGACGGGTGCTGCCTTAGCAGCGGCGAGTCTGCGCAGTCTCTTCTTGGCCATCTTGATGAGTCGAAGAAGAAGCTCCGTGTGTGTGCGCAAAAAAAAATGCATTCCTGCATTCGACCCCAAGCCTTAGTGCAATGGCTAGGGGGGATATGTACTTCCTCCTAGTTATTCGGCTAATGTTTTGTGTTTGAGCACGCACCTGCTAGAAAATAAGTCTTGGAAGACTGAAGGTAGAGGATTAGGTATTAAGGCTCTTTAACATTGGTGTCCATGCTGAACTTAATTGTAGGCCAGAATCGCGATTTAGATTATTTGTTTCAGATGAGATGGCTAAAGCTTCTTTTACTCTCCTTTCCCAGTAGTTCGAACACTTTGCCACTATCTTGGTGTTGGTAAAGTTAGCTCTGTGGCTTTGTTCTATACAGTGTTCAGCCAGTCCAGATTTTTCGGGTTGCATAATCCTTATTGATCTTTGGTGTTCAGAAACGCGTGTGGCAATAGTGCGTCCTGTTTGGCCAATGTACGCTGCGCTGCATTCGCAAGGAATGTGGTAGACACCAGGTACTCTGAGAGCTAAATTATCTTTAACTGGCCTGACCAAATTTTTGATTTTAGGTGGTGGCTTATGGATGGTTTTGAAATTATATTTGTAGAGTAGTCTACTAATCTTTCCCGAAAAATTGCCGGTAAACGGTATATAGGCTATGGCGGCTGGCTTGTCTTTTTGTTGAGTGTTCTTGCTGGGGTTTCTTTTTCGTCCGGCTCTTTTCAGCGCTGATGTGATGTCCTTGGCTGAACATCCATTTTGTTGGAGTGTGAATTTTAGGTGTTGAAATTCCGTTTGCAGATTATCTGGGTCTGATACAGAAACTGCTCTATGTGCCAATGTGTTGAGAATGCCCATTCGTTGTGATTTATGGTGGAAGCTGTTTGCGTTGAGATAAAGATCCGTGTGTGTGGGTTTTCGGTAGACGGCATGACCAAGAGTTCCGTCCGCTTTTCTGGTAACCAGAATGTCCAGAAAGGGGAGGGAAGCATTTTTCTCAATGTTCACAATGTTTTTCTCACAGTTCACAATGGAAGCTTATGCTTCATTAGCTGAAAGATGGGCCGAATGAGCTAGAAGGAACAGCAATTTATGACTGTTATAGATATTTTTTTATAGTCTTTAACGCCCACTTTTACTACCATGGCGCCGCAGGCGAGTTATGGATGACAATTACATATTTTGGTAAAAATCAACTTATAAATAATGTAGAATTTCATGCTAATGTTTCTAATAACATAGTCATCTATGTTATTATGGGTGCCGAAAAAAACTATAGCCATCGATCTAAGTTTAAAAAGTGTTACGGAAGAAATTTAAATTTGTTAACTGAGAATTAGTATAATTAACATTCAAACATATTATCTTGTATTTACTAATGCTAATCAAGCTTTAAATGTTATTGGAAGTATTCACTATTTCGAATATCATAATGCGGAGTCCAAAATGGTTAAAAAAGTCTTACAGATGTCATTTTGTTGTTTCAAGAATATTATAATTGACGCTTCGCGGAATCCTTCCGAATTCACATCTTCGTGCAAATGGAAAACAAAACATTTAAGATGGCATTATGCAGGTGCGAACGGAACTAAGAAATAGAAGAAGAAGAAGAAGAAGGCGGTTTTGCATTTAAAGTGTGGGAACGCAATAGCGGTTTGACTTTTGAACATCATATTTTAAAACCAGATTTTTTTTAATTTAAAATAAACGTTTGCATCATAAATATCAGAAAAAGTATAAACACTACACTAGTAAGTTTTATGCAATGGGTTGCTTTTTACCCAGAACATGATAATTCTTTAGTCTAAATTCACACAGATGTCGATGAAAGCTTGTCAAAATGTTTCCAAGCGAAAATACTAAATTAGTTTCCATTTTAATCCACGAAATGGGACATTCTTTAGGTTTATTACATACAAACGAAAAAGATGCCTTTTATATATCCCCATTACAGAAGCGAAGTTATCGATCTACATCATGATGATATTTTACAGTCTCTTTATGGATTTCCATCTCCAATAGTTCCGGTAGCTCAACCTAAAGTAACGGTAGATGAAACAACACCAAATTTATGCGAACATGAGGACGTTCGGACTTTCTAGTAACCAATCAATTAATGTACGTATTTCACAATAAGTGGTTTTGCATCTATGATTTACAGGAAGAAACTTATAACAGATATGCAGTTGATACGGGATTGCTTACATTTCTTGCCTCAAGATTTCAGAAGAATAAACGCTGTATAGCAAAGACAAAATGGTGAAGTAGTGTTAAAAATAGAAAAAGTAACATACATTGTCGAATATCCAAGTTTGAATTTAGTAGCTGATTACTCAAAACATTTTCCGACTTGGGCATATCCATTATTGTAAAATATAATTCCATGCACAATTCGTATATGGGCACGGATTGATAAATAAACGATTTTCGGGAGTATCAGCTAAGATGAAATCAGCTTTTAGACACATAACTGGAATGTTGCAAGTCTTAAAAAAGCCACATATTTCGAATATAATGAATTCACAAAACATTTTGTTAAATCGGGTAAAAACAATTTGTCTATATTTGAGAAGCTAAAAATTTTTGCGTGCAATTTATAACTTTTTCTTAATAAAAATGAGATATCTAAGGGATCAGAAATAACAGACTAGGTTTTAAAACAACATAATGCGCCTTATGAAGTTCCTAATGGTTTTAAATACATCAAGGAAGAAACAAATAATTAATATTGCCGGTGAAATTGTGACAAACCCTTCTGATTCAGTAGTACATAAAATTGATATCATCTTAGAAATAGAAAAGCGCTTCGTAAATTATGATAATGTAAACTACCTTGTTGTGTTTCTAAATATGTAAATATTATATTTGTTATTATTATTATTATTATTACTATTATTATTATAGTTTAGATTTCATTGAATGCGGGGATGTTACTAAAGGTGGTAAGTGCGAATGCAAATTCGGTAAATCAAAAGCATCAAGTGATAATGAGATTGAAATGGGTTAAAAATGCTTTACAGATAGTCAAAACATTCACGTGATAATGTGGGATTTTAAATTTTTCAAATCGGTTGATAAACACCGGAGATCTTAAGGGTAGTGCTGCAGTTTTAATCGGATTCACATTTTGTCAGGCGTTTAATAACTCTTCACAAAAAGCGTTACGTTACGTGCTCATCAAGTTGCTTCAGTGAAACATGTAACGGTTACCAAGGTTAGATATGCTTATGAATGACATTATGTCTGAAGAGTCTGTTGTGACATTGAATAAAGCAGTAACCCATTACATACTTTCGGGCTCGCCATTCATCGCAGTCGATTATTATTTCTACAAAAACTAATTCAATTGCATTTAATAAAGTTTTGAAGTTCATTTCTATGTAATTTTTTCTTATAACTGGAACAAAACCAACATGACATAATGGCAGACATCATTGAATCAGTATTACAAAAACAATATTCCGGACAAGCTCATTGAAAAGTGTAAAACGCGCGATAGAGGAGAATATAGATCTGCGAAGAACAACATTGCAGTTGACACACTAACTTTAACAGATATTGCAGAAGCCGATAAGCATTCAACTAAATAGTACGGTACTAGGGCTTGGGATACATTTTATTTCGCTACAGATAGTCATTACTATTCTATAGGGACAGTAATCTATGGAGTAAAAATAAATGATTTCGAAAACCCATTTATTAATATAAATTATTTGCGTTAGTAGATTAGTAGATTAAAATTCGGGCAAAAATATGGACGTGCAACTTAGGAAAGGTGCCATTACCGCTTTCCTTTCTATATGTCATTGAAACTAAACGTGGATAGATTTATAGATCAGTAACACGGACGAAGTCGTCAATTACATTTAGGAACTGAACGGTGAAGAAAAGTATTATTATTATTATTATTATTATTATTATTATTATGTATCAGTATGTTAAGTGTCAGAGTAGGTGATTTTTTGGAATGGCATATGAATTGGTCTGAATTTGTCGCATAAAAACTAGTGATTTTATTCCATCTTCGTGTATTTTTGTTACTTTTTAATACTTTGGGTTTTTCCTTTCATTGCATTTTTGAGTATTTTGCATATTTTCGGTAGAGTTTTCCCGTACTTTTATTAACGTGTGATTTTTGGGTATTTTACTCTATTGAAGCATATTTTTCCGTTTCCCGTGGTTTTCAGGATTTCGTGTATTTTGGATACTATTTCTGTGTATTAATGTACAGTTTTTCCGGATTTTGGAACAGTGCGCTCAAGTAGCCCTTTAAGTGGTTGTAATTCTGTTGCAAACTTCCTTGCATGAGCATGATGGCAAGCTAGTTTTCAGCGCTTACCTTTTAGTGTGTACCTCTGAGTAACTACAATGTTGTCCACCGCATCTCTAATGTGACTAATGGTCTGCATAAAACGTGTCACATTATATTTTGCTTTTACAGCGTCCACTGATCTTGCCTGTAATTGATCATATAATATGTCAATGATCGACATTAGCCAAAATAACAAGTCTTTGTGTTCTAAATTTCGGTGGAGTCCACAAGTTTCTCGGCTGGCAACGTCAGAATTATATTTCTCCAAATTTAGCATACACTCGAGCAAATTGTCCTGTTGTTCATCTACTGAATTGACGGTTCTCGATCTGAAATTCCACTTTGTTTGTGGCTCGCAAGGAATGTTACGTGCTCTCACTGTTTGCAATACTGACACTCGCTGCGGTGACGTTGCCAAAAAAGCAGAATGCTGACAAGCTTAGAAAAACAACGCGTGCTGAATGATTGTGTGATGCAGCCTTTTGCATTATTATATTTAGCTTATGCGCGTAACGGTGAACATAATGGGCATTGGGATAATGTACTTCAATGTTTGCTTCTACGTCATGCTTCGCCGGTCATTAAATTCACGCTATCATAGATTTGAGCTATGATTTTGTGTAGCTAATCCTTGAATATGGATGTATTTCCTTTAAGATGTATTCAGACACCGCATCCGCATTTTATTGCTCCGTCTAAAGAAACAGAATCTCTCATACGGAATACCGTCTATCTTATAGCGGAATACTAAAACTAATTGTGTCTGCTCGGAAATATTTGTGGGTCCATCTGCTATTATTGCTGCAAAATCTTTCCATGACATGTTTCCAGCATGCATTCCAATAATTTATTTTGAAACGCTTTTGATGTGCCCTTAAAAACATGAGCCCTATCACATTCCACGTGTTGTTTTACTGCACTGTATATTGGAATTCAAATCTATTACAAGAAAACACCTGGATGTTCAGTCGAGCCACTCTCATCATATACCCTTAGGGAAAGTTCAAACGCACAACAAAACTAGATGCAATCAAGTATGATAGAAAGCACATAAAAGTTTCTCCACCTGACTGTTATGCTATTATATTAATTTGGGATAAGTACGACTTAGTTATGCAGCTACATTGACTCTATCCAAAGCAATGAGATCTAAAACACTATTCATATGTTTAAATTTTCACTGTGATTTTAATTAACATATTTACACGTCCAATGCCAGTTACACCTTCTATGCAGCACACATCATTATTGTAAAAAACCCGACACATAAAACAAAAGAGATATTTTCTGATTTCGCATCCACATACACAAATGATCATATAACTTTTTGTTAAACTTTACATTTTGATTTATTTGACAAAGTTGTTTTTATATCCAGATCCGGTGTAGGCCTACCTAAGTACTTAATTTGTATATTCTCCGCGGGTACTCTGCGTTATAAAAGCACTTTTAACAAACTGACCACAACATTTTCCATCATTATATATAAAATTATCGACACTCAAACTATCTTGCACTTACATTGCCCCTCCCCCAGAGGCCTACTGCCTTAGTTGCGGGTATGGCGCACCCGAGGGTTCCCGAGCCAACAATGACTCCCTCAAGGGGGAACCTCTGAGTGGTGAGGGAGTCAGTAGGTCAAAATACCCACCCACGTGTATGCCGTGCGTGAAGACCCGTGTCGGAAAGGAAAGGAATATCGTAGTTGCTTGAGGGTTTTGTACCTGAGCCTTGGCTTCTGTCTTTCAGTAACTGGGGAGGGTGCACAGCCTAATAAACCGCTTTGGTTTCTGCTTCATCTAAACGGGAGGCTAGGGACTGGGTATTATACCGAACTCCAGGGTTGGACGGCGAGCTTGATATATCCCCTGTGTAGCCTTGTCACCCCTCGTTGGGCTCCGTGGTGGGTGGGGATTACTGAGTGATGAAATTTACTACCATTTTTATAGCAACAAACACCAAACCAAAATCCAGTTTAATGTGCGGAAAAGAAGTAGTTGAGTCCAGTGGTCCTCGATACTTGGTAATACATAGGAAGGCGAGAAATTTACATCGATTAGCCCATTTACGATCCAGAAAGGCTTGGTGAAATAACTGGCCCAGTAAAGTCCTGTAAGCGCTCCCGTAATGGGACGCGTCTGGTTGAAGCCGTATCAGCATCACAGGCAGCGAAATTATTGAGCACAAGTACGTTAGGCAAAGGTTGCTATGCCCAAGACCTTGAAAACCTCGCACGGGATTGTCTCCACCCGTGCATTGAACGATTTGTCCAATGAGGAGATTCAGGATGGGCCTGCAACGCAAGGCGTTACCTCTGTGTATAGGGTTCAGCGAAGAGTTAATGGGAATTTATGCCTACCCGTACCCTGTTCCTTACTTTTGATCGGGTAGATCTCCCTCCAGATATTAAGGCAGAGTACGCAGCCATCGAGGTAAGACCATATATCCTGAACCCGTAGCGCTGCTACAAGTGACAACGCTTTGGACACAGTTAGGATGGGCCTGCAACGCAAGGGTTACCTCTGTGTATAGGGTTCAGCGAAGAGTTAATGGGAATTTGTGCCTACCCGTACCCTGTTCCTTACTTTTGATCGGGTAGATCTCCCTCCAGATATTAAGGCAGAGTACGCAGCCATCGAGGTAAGACCATATATCCTGAACCCGTAGCGCTGCTACAAGTGACAACGCTTTGGATACATTAGTGACTTTTGTAGTGACTGCCTACATGTGCCAACTGTGGAGGTATCACGCACGATAGAGTTTGCACATCGACTCCATGCGGTGTTAACAGCGGCGGTGTGCATATATCTAGTTCCCACGACTGTCCCCGTTTCGGAGAGGAGAGAGCGATCCCGGAGATCTGGGTGAGGGAGAAGGTGTACTTCTCGGAAGCTCCTGGGCATTCGCCAAATCTCCATCCCGCGGTCTGATATTTACAGCTCGGTTGTAGCTAAGCCAGAATCTAAGCGGGAAATTGCAACGCAGACCTGCGATATCAACGGGGCCACAATTGCAGAAAAGACTTGTAGCCAGACCACTAACCAGGCCCACACTATCCACGTCTACGTGGGCGTCACCATCTGAGGCACCTTTGTAAGGCCTATTGCTGAAAAAGTGTCACCCAAATCTTTGACCTCGTGTAGAAAGTCAGCAGTAGTTGTCGAGTATTCTGCACCAGCGAAAGCCTTTAAGACAAAATATATCTGGTCTGACTTCCTAAAAGAGAATTTAAAGTTCTCTACCAAAACATCTAAGGGAAGGAAAAGTCCTTCTTCTCCTCTGCATAGATCCTCTTCTGATGAGCTTTCTGCGGAGAGAACTGGTCGGCCACCACCATCTTCACCAATCAATACCTCTAATCGGTTCGAGGTTCTCGAACCGAAATTCTCTATTGGAAAGGTGACCTCCCTCGTGGAGGAGATGGACCAGGGGGATTCTGCCCTCACTGCTAGACGGCCAGTGCGTAAGCGGTAGGACCGTGCTCCTGAACAAAGCGTTAGTCCGACGGCCAAGATGAATAAACTGAACTGACCAGCAAATCAAAATATGCAGAAACGCCTTTCCATTCAAATCTTATCACATACCATAGATCATGGCTATGCTACAGTGGTACATACGCGGCATTAGAGCACGTCGACCAGAGCTGGACTTTTGCTCCACCAGCACCAGCCTTGGGCCGTATGCTTGCAAGAGACCAAGTCCTTCCCCAAGACAACCTTACTATCAGGCTATACTCCTCTGTCCGGTGTGATATATCACCGGTGAATGGAGTACCTTCACATAGGGGAACTATGATTGTTATTACAGATGATATTTTCGCTAAATCTATACCCCTCCAATCTGACATACAGTCCATTGCTGTTAGGATTAAGTTATCTTCCATTAGCTTCAACATTTGCAGTATATATGTACCTCCATCCGATGGCCTTTCGCGCACTGATTTAGAAGAACTAGTCTCCCATATACCAACACCTGTTTTATTGGGAAGGGGACCTGTATGCCCACCACCCGCTTTGGGGCTTCCCTCGAGCTTGTGCGGGAGGTCAACTACTCGCCGATTTCTTGGACATATTAATCTCCCTCTCCTGAATACCTTTCTTTCTTGCGTCTTTAATATTTTTTCACACATCTCCATAGCCGCCTGTTCTCCACAGTTAGCAGTTTCTGTACAGTGATATGTCATCTCTAATTTATTTTCTGGTGACCACTTTCCAGTCGTTATAAGTCTCTTAGCACCCAATTTCTGTTCCACATGTTTACCAGATGACGCCTAGATCGCGCCAACTGGAACCTTTATTCTCTGGCTGTTTTTCAGTGCAGTGAAGACGACCCAGCTGATTGCTTATTTGAACACCTCACAGCCACCATTCTTCCTGCTGCTGCTGAGCGGTCTATATACCCAAGGTCGCGGGTTCAAACCCGGCGGAGGACGATGGATTTTTTCGGGCGTAAAAATCCTTAGCATGGCTTCCTTGGGAAGGGAAGTAAAGCTGTGGGTCCCGTGTCGTAGATTTACGGCACGTAAAAGAACCTCAAGCCTGATAAGAGAGGCCTCTGAGCAAAATTAAGCGATCTTTCACGCCCAATATAGAATGGGACACTGAGAACCAAAGCAGTTAAAGAGCGTCCATAAATAACAGGCCATTTCATTTTATTGTACCGACGGTGTTGGGTGTACCTTTGTGACTGGCACCAAACCACATACTTTTGGTTTGCCTGGTCACACATCGGTTTACCCTGCGGAGCTGCATGCTACTTATCGAGTCATTTAGTACGTTTGTTCAACAAGCGAACATTTTAGACTTGTTTAGCGGGGAGCGGTGTTTTCGCGCTCGCATGCAGAGTGGTCTGCTCTCCGCAACAACAAGCTAAGGGTAGTAAAGGAACTTCCGGTACCTAGTCAGCTTCCTTACGCACTTCTTGTCATGAGGAAGTGCTTTTGGCTCGCCTCCGTATCGGTCACTGTTTTTTTTTACACACAGCTACCTGTTCAAAAGGGATCCTGCTCCTATCAGTTCTCAGTGTGGACAAGCTTTGACTGTTCTCCACGTACTGGTAGAGTGTGCTCCTCTAGCCCACTCTACGACTGCCGGCCAGTACTAAAGAGATCTTGTATGACGATACCGGTGCGGTAGATCGGGTTTTTAAGTTTTTGTCATCACTGTCTTTTAAGATCAATAATTAGTTTTATTTTATTTTTCAAAGTTCTGACATGTTTCTTGACTGGTAGCTGCTGATTTTAAATATTTAATCTCTCAGGACTGGAGCCTCTGTTTTAGTTATCGCTTTTAGCTTGTTTTTTTTAATAGTTTTTAGCCTCCCTACGGTTTCTGTCATGGGCAGTTTTATTTGCCTTGCGTTTTGTTTAGCATTTCATCCATTCTTATGATTGCCTTTTATACTTTTTATTGCTCCTTTATTTTGGTTTTAGCAGGACTTGTTCTTTTAGGGCACTAATAACCTTGTAGTTGTGCGCCTAAACTTAATCATCATCATCATCATTATCATCACTTGCATTGTCTTTTGGCCAATAGTTAGGAAAAACTACAAGTTGTGCAAAAATAAATGACTAAACTGCCATACATTGTTCCTTGAATACATATCGGCTATACGTTGAAAGCATGGTTCGCACATGCTTGGTGCAGATACATTCACAGCCGTATACCAGGTGAAGGGAAGGACAGGAAAGGCAAGTTCTGCTCAAGCGCAAAGCGTGTTTTTCTGCAATCATAACGTAACAGAGCTCACGCCGAAAAAATAGCACAGGCTACTACCAGACTTTAGAAGCAGACGAAGTGTATGTGTGCTTTTGTTTTTTGTTTTGCAAAACTAATGCTGTGCTGCAGAACCGTTTCATATATGGAGCGGCCGCCACTGACAGATATCTTGGAAATGGCTGAAGCCTCAATGCTTTTCTTCACATAAATCGTGTATGTTTTAAGATATCAACAATTTTGTTTATATCCCGAGTGGCAGTTGATTATATGTAACTATGCATTCTGTCGTAATTGCATTGGTATTAATACACATGATATATCTCTGAAAATAACAAAAAATGATAATCTTGTGCATTTAGATGAGATTTTGTCCTGTCTGTTATTATCAAACAAATATTGTAGAAAAAATCTGATGTGTTACACCCACATGGCTTTCTCTAGCTGTTCTACAAACTTCATACGTAAGATTCTTCTTCTTTTTGTACCTTGCTAATCGAGGTACTCATTAGCACAATGTTCTTATTATTTAGTTCCGTATGAGTAGGAAGAAAATAGGGGAATACACTGGGCTAAACCAATAGTCAAATTTTCAAAAGCTGTCGTTATACGATTGTCATTACAAATCGCATCTTTTCTTGGCCAGGAGTAGAAAAAAAAAACAAAAAAAAAAACAAAAAAAAAAAACGGACACTCCCGTCTGAGAAAAGTATAAGTACTTCACAACTGAAACTAATAACAATAAATACCTCGAAAACGGTAAGCTCCACCAGAAAAATGTATATGACATAACTTGTGTATTTTAACAAGACCCAAGTTTTTGTCTATCTCTTGCGGTTTACTAGTTATGCCAAATTAAGCAAAATTCATCCAGAATAAACATGTCTTTAGAAGCTATTCCCAGAAAATTAAAGATATACATTTTATTTTTTAGGTAAATATATTTAATATATGATATTTTAATCAAAATCGTTAGAGCCATTTTTAAGAAAATCAACATTTTCGAAAAAAGTTCCATGTGAAGGGTAGTTTGGGGTGGGGGGATTTTTCTCAAAATCTTCGTGTCGCATCCCTGGAAGATACCAAACTTAAATACCAAGTTTGGTATTTTAGCTACTTTTCGTTTTTGAGTTATCGTGTTCACAGACACACGGACACACACACACACACTGACCTTTTTCTCAAAATGCTTTTTTTTGGATACAGGGGGGTCCTAAAACATGTATTTCCAGTGAAATCTCGGTATCGAAATTTTGGGTGGAATACAATACTTCTCTATCCCTATGTACATTGTACATATGGGGCTAGAGAAAGTAAAAAAAAAAACTCTTAAAGAGGATAGAAAGTTAGTGTTGTACATTTTAGATAGACAGGTATTATAAACCTCGATATTTCTAAATGTGGTGTATATATTCAAGTAATACGTGATAATTGAAGGTGCATGCATTGTTAGTACTAAAAGTGCAAATGGCAGAATCTTGTACAACATGCGCCATTATAACAGACGCAAAGGAGTTATCATTTCAATCAAATGTGTAATATTGTATAAATTATGTTTGGAAGAAGAGTGTTTTAATATGTTTTCAGAATTAGTAGACTTCTACCTTAATTGGGCTTAAGTAAGGAAGCCACTATAAAGAATTATTGTTAAAATTTGCTTTAGTTCGTTTCGTTTGCATTTATATATTTTAAAGTGAATAACATTAAAAATTTCAGCAGAAACTTACCAAATACCATTCAGTAGGTAAATCTCCATGCATCACACGGTCCTGAGAATATTTCATGTTCAAACAAGATACATAAAATTCATACAATTATGCGAGCCGAACAAATATAACGTCTGACAGACTTCAAGCTGCTGAATGAGCACACATTTGTATAGAGATTATTGGTGTGAACCAAGAGCTTACCGCCAATCCAGGAAAGCCAGGTAAGCCTAGTGAATAAATTTTTGTAGGCTAATCACGGGAAATTCAAGACAATCTTATTATTTATGTGCATATTTAAAATAAGTTGTATCAGAGTACCTATAAGGGACGCAACATAGCAGATAAAGAGACCTTTGCAGATCTGTTTCGCAGCACTAGTCCTATTATCGTCGATCCAGAAGTCTGGTGATTGAACTCCAAAATTCAGAGTTGATTACTGTACTGAGCACTTGCACAATAGATGGGCAGCTGTTTAATGTGCCTATTGACACAGGGTGTCTACCAGCAATTACTATTCCTTTTGTGTATGTGCCCTCTAAGGGGACAATGTGCAGTAAAAAGCCCCTTTTAGCGGTTCAGGCGATCTGATTCATCCAATCTCTGTAACAGAGCTTTGTTGCGTTTGAAGATAAAATGTTGCTCGGTTCCTTCTTAGCAGTTTCTTCTGCTCCTTTATCGTCCATAATCCTCACATGCCTCGATGCTAATTTCGGCTAAATGATAATTTGGTACCAAATCCTATTTTAGAGCCATAAATGTCCCAAATTGGATTCTCATTTTCTTCAGGTTTATCTTGTCCTTCACATTCACTGTGTTTGAGATAAGAGATCCTTAGAGAACTGTCAAATGTAAGCCTTAATGTATTATTGTTATTGTTATTATCATCGTCGTCTTCATCATAATCATCAATATAATTTCATCATCATATTAAATTGAGAAGTAACTTAAATAATTTCTTGTAATTACCAATCTATATTAATGTGCCGTTACACTTTTAACCGTTCAAATTTCTAAGTTTAAATATTTTGAGTAAATGAAAACGGTATATATGAATTACGACGGTTGCAGATTATGTGTTATACCCAATTCATTCTAGTGGGAAAAAGGTTTGACAGAATAGGATTGTTTGTCCTTGACTATTAAACTTTGAATTTCGAAAACCCGAGATATTGAAGTGCTTACCACAAATCCTGTAAGAAATGATCAATTTAGTTCAGTCATAACTTTTATGAAACCTCATTAAAGACGTCCTTTTAAAACTTGTTTACCCATAGAGCACAGCTGCAAGTGGAATGACAAGCAAGGCAACGCATGTTACCCACAGCTATTGTATACAGGGAGCGTTCAATAAGTCCTTAGAAAAAGGTAGAAAAACAAATTATTTTTGGCAGTTTTTTTCAACATAATCTTATTTTAGTGCGATACACCTTTTCCACGTTTCTCCAACTGTTTTAAGCCTTCCAAATGGTAGGATGTCAAAAGTCCTCAAAATAGGTATGTGTTTGGGAGGTGACCTCTTCGTTAGACATGAATCGTTTTTCACGGAGCCACTTTTCAAGTTTGGAAATTAAAAAAAAAAAAAAATCTGATGTGTTCCATTCTTATAGCTTTCTCTGGCAGTTCAACATATATATTTTTCTTACAAAAGATTATTTTTATACTGATAATCTAGATAAAGATTGGAAGAATTGGTCTTGTCACTTGTTTCCTTGTTAGGAGAAAGAAATAGGGGAATAAATTATGCTAAAGGGATAGTCAAATCTTCTAAAAGCTCGTTGCTATGTGAAACAATTGAGATTTGGTTTGCTTTGCATGGTACCTTTTAGGAAAAATTAATTAGTTTAACATTGAAACCAATAACAATGAATATCTCGAAAACCGTTAACTCTACAAGAAAAACGTAGAATAACTCCAAATGTGACCTAAGTTCACCACCCAGCCGCTGCATCCTTCATCTCGGCCCGAAGACATCGTGAATGGTGTGCAGTGTTGGAGGATGAGACGCGATCAACTTCTCGCTGGTTGATGCGGTCTTCCCAATCTGGAGCCGTTGCTTCTCAATCAAGTAGCTCCTAAATAGGAGCACCAGGGAGCTTACGAGACTGAGTGTTCCCCAGACCAGATCTTCCGGTGGGTGAAAATTCCTCACACCGGTACCGCGAGTCGAACCAAGGTCTCCCGCTTGGCATGCAGCCGCGCAATCCGCGCGCTAAGGAGACGACGACAGAAAAACGTATGACATATGAGTTATGTGTTTTGAAGAGATCTACATTTTTTTTGTTTACTAAGTTTTTGTTTATATTATCCGGTTTAAAAGTTATGCGAAATCATCCTAAGTTCAACCAGAATAAACAGTTCCTCAGACGCTATTTCCAGAACATTCATAATCCACATGCTGTTTTTGAAGCGAATATCTTTAATATACGACATTTTAAACAAATTCATCAGAGTCAATTATTAGAAAATCAAACTTTTCGAAAAATGTTCCATGTAAAGGGTAGTTGGAGGTGGGAAAATTTTCTTGAAACGCCGGTAACGAATTTTTGGGTGAAAGACACCTTCTCTATCTACTATGTACATTGTGCATATAGGTTAAAAAAGTAAAAGTCGCTGGTGCCAAATCTAATGAATACGGCGGATTTTGTCGTAGTTCGAACCTTAATTCCACAATTTTGCCAACGAAAGTGCGTATGTGTCCACTTTTGCATTCTCTTGATGGAAGAGAATATTTTTTTTTGCCAGATGAGAGGGTTTTATCTTGATTTCTCCGTTCAACCGGTGCAATAACGATCCTAATGCTCTCCATTTATTTTTCTTTCTTTTATAAAGTAGTTTTACCGTGGGTATCCCAAAAAACAAGGTTATCACCTTGTCTGCAGATTTCACCGCCTTTGCCTTCTTCGGAGCTGGTTCACCCTTAAATATCCCCTGTTTTGACTGTACTTTTGTATCTGGAGTGTAGTAGTGTATCTATGTTTGAGCCACGGTTATGTATCGACGCAGAACCTCGTCAGAATTGCGGCAGAAAGTGCTAAACCAGCTCCCGAATTTATCATGCCATTGATTTATTCTACATTGAGAGCAAACACGGCACCCATATTGCCGAGACATTTATCAGACCTAATTTTTGGTACAAGATTGAGAACACTGTACCTTGTGTAATGCCTGTAGTCTCTACTATTTGGCCAAATTTGATTCGTCGATCAGTCAATACCACATGCCTGATTTTATCAATCATATTTAAGGAAGTTACTTCAACTGAACATCCGGGACGATATTCATCATTTGTGGATGTACGGCCACGTTTGAATTTATCTATCAAATTGTAAAATGTTGAAAACGCTGGAACACATGTGCCATAAGTTTGAACTCGGCTTTTTTCTATTTCTGTGTTAAGTCATTTAAATAGAAAGTTTTAATCACCGCACGAAACTCGTTTCCCCCCATCTTTCTAAAGAAGCACAAGATTGCTGATTTAATCTTCTACGGGAACGAAAATAGGTGATGGCTATAGCTGCACTTTAATTGTCATTTAATAAGAGACGACGGTTACTAAATACAAACTTTTTTCGCTGATACGAATGTAATTTCATGGATCTTCTAAGGACTTATTAAACGTCCCTCGTAATACGTATGTACTTATGCTTCAAGAGTTTTTGAGATTGTGCAATTTGGTATATTTTCTCAATGTGCTTTTATATTTAGGCCTTTAAAGAAACGGGACCTCGATGAATATTGGTTTTATTTGTTTAAAAAATGCTTACCTTCTTTATCTCAAGGAAGTCTAGAGAAATAAATAAATAAATAAATAAATAAATGGAATTAGTTTGGCAGATATAGTTCTGGCATTAATATATCGCATGCACTATCCCATTCTGCAAGGTTGTTACTGTCTACAACTAGAAAATCTGAACACCTACTTCACCACATTCACTAAACAGTAGATGTAAACATCTAAGCCAACACGCAAGGAGCGCTGGTATTCCTTGTTTCCGGTTGTGAACAAGTTTCCTCTAACTAATAGGAATCTCTGACGATTATGATTTGACCACAGGACGGAAATGTTACCGTTTTGCTGAAGCAAGTCTTGCGCCGTGGCACCATCTTTTAGAACTAAACTCTACCACATACACTATATGCAATATTTATAAAATTGACTGTTTTTCCAAGTTTTTTTTAAGTAAAGAACACAGGACAATGGAAGGGGAGAGATCTCTCATTGAAGGAATATTTAATACCATCTTATTTTTTGGCCTGTCGGAAGTTATTATTAATAAATTGGCAGTATTGCTGTGAACATCGCAGCAAAGTCAAAGTTAATTTTGTTCAATTTCTTGGTCTGAATCTACTGTTAATGTAAGAAAAGGCTGTATCATATATTATAACATTGGTTAAAATCTCTGACAGAATGTGTGATATTAATCAAGAATTTCGGTCGAGGAATATTGCAATAAATGCCATTGCATTCCGAGTCCGGGGAACATGCCCCCAATTCTCAAGGTTCTGATACCATAAGCACATAATTTTTTAGTAGTTATTGCTCGCAATGGCTTCTAAATGGACGAATTAGTAAAATGTTTCTTATAAGAACACGAAAAATCACTATAAAAAGCGCACACAATGAACTAGTCGTAAGGTAAGGTTACATAAAGATAAATTCTAGTGTTACGTACAGTAAGAGCTATCCTGTCACCAATTTAAAAATGTGTTTCTACTCAATTGAGCTCAAGAATGAAGTGTCGAACTTGTGGTGTGGGGGTAACATGTGTGCCTCACATTCAAGGGGTTATAATTATGAATCTCAGTCAGTGAGTTGCCCTGATAATTTTTTTCCTCCGTGGTTTTCCCTTTACCTGAGATGCTAAATGCTAGGTAACTTTAAGTTCCATGGACCCCAGGCTCAGCTGAGCACAATTTTCTTTATCCACCGTCTGCCTCGGCTACCAAAAATATAATATAATTAATAATATAAGAACCATAAATAAAAATAACTTATTATAAAATTTATAACATTATAGGTATAAATTTGTGATTAACCGACGAGATGTAGTTCGAGAAAGAACATATCAAGGTTGAAAGTTAAAGGATGTTAAACTTGACCCGTCCCCCAAAGTTTTTAACAAGCTTTTTATATAAAATGTGTAAGATCCGGCTAAAGAACAGGCGGTATTACATTTTAATTGTCGTTTCCCTTAGGTTGTTGTGTACAGAGTAAAAATCACACTATTTCATTTAAAAACTTTTGAAAAATAAATGTTCTTTTTAACTATAATCGAATTCTTATTAACATGAAATAATCAATCTCAAAATTTCCAAACCCAATATGAGATAAGAAAGGGGGAAATCTACGCAGTATACACTATAATGTTATGCTCCTGCTGTCAAAGTGTCTATTTTAGTATTTTTATTATCTGCAGTAATACAACATGAGAGCATTTGTTACTATATTTAGCTTATAGTTTATGGTTGTGGCAATATCACTATGACCATTCTTGTAGTGTGATGGTTTCAAAGTTCACCATGTTTAATTAATTTTAGTAGAGGTGCAACCAGTGTTACATGTAGGCGCGATTTACGCCCACATCCAAAGCATTTTTGTGAGACCTACCCTATTTAACAACGAATATATTTTAGAAGGGAGTGAATTTCTCAATTCTTCAGCAAATCTTTCAGCAGTTGATTTTTTTTACTGCAGAAGCAATTACTTCCCTGTCAATACGATATGTATTTTCTGTCTCCTAACCCTCTGCTTCAGCAATTTTGTTCTTTTACGCGCTTTACACACATCAGCAGATTTGTGCTGTGATTGCAACTTTAATTTTCTCTTTTTTTGGATTTGCAGTACAACACTATGTCAGTGTCAGTTTGCTGGGTCGCCGTTTCACAAACAGTTGGTGCACTTCTCTACGTCGAGACGTAGGACTTTTATGCAAATAAAATATGTAAGCAGGAAACACCGAGGCAATAGCTCTTTCTCTTAGTCTCCTGGTTTACCCTGTTAAGTCCAAAGTAAAGTATCCGTTATTGGATTTTTTAATATTTCATTCGTTTTAAAACGCGGTCTGCTGTTGAGTTGTTTTTCACGATGTCAGAAATAAACAGGACATTTCAAGGTCAATGTATAGCGATCTCTTTTAAATACTGGACTCCCGTCTCCTCTTTGTACCTACACGGAATGCGTAATGAAACCATTTCTGTATATGGATTAAATTAAATTGAGTTTTATTTATGGACTCTTTTTAGCTACTATGGTTCTCAGTTCCCATTCTATTTTAGGCGTAAAAGACCGATTAAAATTTATTCAGAGACCTTTTTACCAGGCTTAAGTTCTTTTACGTGATGTAACTCTATCACACGGGACAACAACTTTTGCTTCTTTTCCGAAGTAAGCCATGCTAAGGAATTTTACGACCTAAACAATCCGTTGCCATCCACCAGGTTTGAACCCATGATCTTGGGATCTGGATGCTGGCATGTTAACCCAAGACAACGGAGGACGACGGTATAGCAATTAACCTAAAGCAGACCGAAAAGTGAAACGTTTGTATCAGATATTACGGGTAGAGGAAGTTATGTGAATACATGTCAGATTTTTATGGAGCTTTAATCATTCACTTGAATCTCGCAATGTCATACAAAATATGGAATTTCGAGGTCAACATATAGCTTCCCGCTTTTTAAACATTTGAATCGATGGGAATTAAAAGAAACTAAGTACATGAAAAATTTTTGAGAAAAATACACACAAAAAATCTTAACATTAAAAATTGGATTTCTGTATAAATGTGTCATACAGAAAGACACAAAGTACACCAATATACTTTAGTCATAAATCAAAAAATCTAATTTATAAGCATTATTGTGTACAGAGAATAATAAAATCACTGCAATTAGTTCTTTTAAATTCTAAATGACAATAATGAAACAAAACTGGTCAATTATTGTGTTGTAATTAACTAAATTGCTTTTGCCATTAATCACAAATCTAAATTATTGATCACAAATCTAAATATTTAATCACAAATCTAAATCAGCAATAGTATTAATAGTAATAGTAGTAATTTATTGGTTCTTTTGACCATTAGACCATGTCAAAGGTTTTACAAGTATTCCCAGTTTGTCAATTTTTATGAATAATATATATTAATTTAAAGATTAAGCTATTACATAAAACTATTATGTAACATATTATGTAAGTGTACATTCATAAATTTCTTAAAAATTGATTTTGAAAACATTCGTGATATTCTTTTATATTATAGAAACAATGCAATAAAATACATTTTTAAGACAAATTTTAAATGTGTGCAGTGCAGGTATTTGCTTAAGGTAATTAGTTATAAAGCTGCAGGCCAGTACATAAAAAACTTTTTTTCAAATAAACTTGTGCTATGTGTTATTACAAGAAGTTGGTCTTTTCTTCTACTGCCATAAGAATGTAGCTGTTTGTTTGTTGTGTACGTACTAAGAGATTACTTTTTATGTAGCATAACGTTTCATATATATATATTTAAATACAAGGTAGAGGTAATACATTTAATTCCTTAAATACTGGTCTACAGCTATTTCTTTTATTAACCCATGACATTATCCTAATTACCCCTTTCTGTATTTTAAAAATAGATTTTGCTCCTGTTGAAATCCCCCAAAATATTATTCCAAAGGAAAGTACGGATTGAAAGTATGTATGATATAGTGAAAGAACTGATTTTAAATCCATAATTTTTTAAATGACTGTGGTAGCCTAAGTTATTTTACTCAGCATCTGTGTTAACCTTTGAGTGTGGACAGTCCACTTTAAATTCTCGTCCACCCATACTCCCAGAAATTTTGTATTATCTGTGTATGAGATACATTTATCCTGAAACTTTATAGTGGGATATTTAGTAAATGTATTTTGGCTATGATGGGAAGCTATTGCTATTGTCTTTTCCGTGTTTATTAGTAAGCCAGTTTAGCAAATCACATACTGTCTGCTCTATGTTACACTGCAGGGACCTTAAGTTGCAACCAAAAATATATACACTTGTATCGTCTGCAAATAATGTTGGGGAACTATTTTTTAAGGAATGCTCTAAATCATTTACACACACACACACACACACATATATATATAAAACAAATTAAACCTAGAAGAATTGAACCTTGCGATTCACCATATTGCATCACTGCCTAGGATGATAAATATGTTGCAGTTTCACTTGTGTTTGCATGGGCATAGGTGATTTCAACCATCTGTTGCCGGGAAGTTAAGTATTCTTTAAACCACTTGTTCACCACTCCACGTATACCAACAATAGCTAATGTTTCCAATAAATTGTTATGTTCTACTAGGTCAAATGCCTTTGACAAGTCTAAAAACATACCAATATTTTCTTCCCTTTTATCCATAGATTCATTTACACGTTCAACAACATTTGCTATTACTGTATTTATCGATTTGTCTTTACGAAATCCATGATCTTTACCTAATATTAAACTGAGTTTAGTAAGGAATGATGTGAGCCTTGTATACATTACTTTCTCTATTATTTTTTAAAACATTTATAGTAATGATACAGGTCTATAGTTACCTACATCATGTTCTACTCCCTTTTTAAAGAGGGGTTTAACCTTAGTTACCCTAAATTTTTCTGGAAATTCATCTGTTGAAAATGAAAGGTTTATTATGTGGCATAGGGGTTTTACTACAAACTGATAGCAGTTCTTTATAACACTGTCAGGAATCTCATCGATACCACAAGATGTCTTACATTTCATTCTTTTAATTATGTTCATCAATTCCATTTCTGTAACTGGGGTTAAATGCATACTATTGCATTGGTTTGAATATCTATTTATCTGCAAGAACTTTTTCTGTAGGCTATCATTTAAGCTGTTTTGAGCTGTATTTGTGTAGTAGTTATTAAAAACGTTGGCTACTTGTTTTTGTTCACTAATATTAGTTCCCTTCTGGCTAAGCTGTATATTCTTTGGGATATTATTGTCTTGTTTAATTAAGGTCCACATGGCTTTTGATTTATTATAAAGTTTGTATTGTGTGTGTATTTTACGGAAATTATAGGTCAATGCACTTAGTGCTTTTCAATTCTAAATTATCATAATTGAAGAATACAAGTCACTTATAGCTTTAAGTAATCAATTATGTGTTTGTAAAAATAATAATAACAAAAACATCTGTCTCATTCGTATTTGTAATCATCTTCATCTTCTGGACCGTTTTTAGTGGGCCACTGAAAGAGTTCGTCATAGAAAGATTGAATGTCATCATCAGGAGGGATATACTTATTTAGTTTCTTGATATCATCTCAGCATTATTTATAGGGACTTTTCCAGTTTCATACACCTTTTTGAGGTTGTAGAACAGACATTCTGGCTCACGCCGACTACCTCTTTGTTTCACTACAAAATGTGAGACACGCAACTCTGTATGAACAGTTACAGTTTAACAGTTCCAGGTTATTCGTTTGTAAACAGAAACTGTGGAAAAGATGTAGGCGTAAAAGACTGTTTCTATTTTTTTAGAACAGTAGAATAGCTCTCATTCGAGACGGCTCATTTCTTATAAAGAGGTGGCCACCAACTACTGAAATATAATATATTCTCATTATGAATGGTAACCACATCTTTGATAAGAACATCTTTGATGTTTTTGCTTACATTAACCATAGGAGATGCATACACTTTAAGAATGTAAACTCTGTCTTTAGTTTTGATTAAACGTTTTATTAGACCGAATATCTTTTCACAATAAAAAATTTAATGGCTTTTTGTGGGGAAAAGGTGAAGGATGTCTTCAAATCTTCCGTTAGTCACAGACAAAATCGACTGAAAGTATGGTTTCCGTTTAGGCCGGGACAAGCATTAGAGAAGAAGCAACTCTTTTTCACACTTGCAGCCAAATAATTGTAAATATAATGATTTAGCATACTGCACACCTCATTTGCACTTTCTTAGGGTCACCTTCAGTGTACAGTAATATAACCGATGTATTGTTCTTCTCCTCTGTGATATAAAACACATACACAGATAATTGTCGTAAATAATGAACCTCTTGAACTGGTATGTGGGGTAGAGCAAATTCTGCATAAAGTCATATACCAGTGCATGTCGAATCGTCTTCTGCGCAATGTTCTCTCTATTTTTTTTTAATTCATTGTAGAACTTATTTCTTCTGCTGGTATGAATTGTGAGTTCTGCCTGTGCTTCTCATTTTGCTCAATCAGATAGGTGAGGAGACTTCAGTTTTGTTTGCAGTTCCTCGCATTTGGAGCAGACAATTTGTGGTCTAACAAACCTGAACTTGTGGACATAAATTTGCTTGCAGATTTCTCCTGTTATTGCGTGAGATTGTTTATTGTAACCTCTTTTATCCCCAAGGCTGTTACCTAAGGTAAAGAATGTGCCTAATCTGAAGACCATTTTTTGTGTTACATTATGTGAATTAATGAAAGATTTTCCACAAACTTCAATACTATTGGATTTACAAAGTACAAAAAATGTAAAACTTGATTTCTTTTCTTTGAATCATCTGACTTGCCAAAACGACATTTAGTCTCAAAACGATTTATGAACCTGTGGAGGTGAAGATCTTGCTCGTCTTTGCTTTGTAGATTATGGAATGTCGTGAAGATGTTAAATTGATCACTTTCTAATATTTTTTCATAACTTTATGGTGCTTACAGTCACATTTGAGACTAATAACTGTTTTGATTCAATTTGTTTCCCTGAACGGTTGGAGTAGGTTTTCCCTTTCAGTACGCGTTGTTTTCTTGTTACATTTCCAACTTTCAGGCATATATTTTTTCTTTTCTTGTCTTCTCCAAATTATAGTACAACTTTGTCATTTCCAGATGCATCCGGTATATCCATACTAGTAGCAGAAGATGTTAGTTTACAACATAATTTAATTATTTAATGATTAACTGACAATAGGTTTCATTTAAGATATAAGGCAAACCTTCACAATACAAACTATTTACCACTTTGTCGCCCTCGTGGTTTAGTGGTTACCATCATGCTAACTTCTTATACCCAAGGTCGCGGGTTCAAACGCGGTAGAAATCCTTAGCATGTTTCCTTCGGAAGGGAAGTAAAGCCGTTGGTCTCGTGTCGTAGATTTACGGCACGTAAAAGAACCTCAAGCCTGATAGGGAGGCCTCTGAGCAAAATTAAGCGGTCTTTCAAGCCCAATGTAGAATGGGTTGCTGAGAACCACAGCAGTTAAAGAGCGTCCATAAATTACACGTCATTTACATTTTATTTACCATTTTAGCAATTCTGCCAATACATTATCAGGACATGCAACCATACAAACACTAATCACAATTACCAACACCTGCCTTGCCTTTCCTTGTCTACTTACGATACTGGTTGCATATTCCTGGCTACTTATTTTTCAAATTTCCGACGCGTGCAGATAGTTCTGTTCGTTACAAATCAGTGTGGTATGTTTCAAAACATTTCTTTCATGACTAACCTCATTTTACCATAAATGTTCCCTTTAACTCTCATTGATTTTTTTTTGCATATCGATTCTCCTGTATCCCTTTTGTCTATAAAAAGGAATGTGTGATGAAACCTTTTCTGGTTACGTTTATCTCGATTAACACAAAGCAAAATAACGGTCTTATAACAATAGAATGCAGAAATAAACAATAATAGGCAGATGTATACGAAACACATTTTTTAAAGTACACCACTGAATTGTTTCTCGCGGTGTTTATATTCATCAATATGCAGTAGGTAGAAAATAAAATTATACAATACTAGATAAATTAATAAATAAACCTAGGTTACGGCGGCCCGGGTTCGATCCCGGTTAAACGAATGTGGGATTTGTGGTGGACAAAGCGACGCAGAAGCGCATTTTCTCCGGGTTCTTCGGTTCCTTCGGCCATCGCATTCTACAGATGTTCCATCTTTATTCCATGTAGCATCAGTGATATCGCATGCGGTGCCATATGTAGAAAAAGCAGGCGTTAAGCACTATAAAAAGAAACAAAAAACATGTGATGTGCTCCACTCACATGACTCTCTACAGCTCTGTAATAAATTACTGTTAAGCTTATTTTTCTATCTACTTAATGCTAAAACATTAGCAAAAAACGCTCTTATTACTTAGTTCCTTTACAAATAGAAGAGAAATAAGGGAATACACTAGGCCAAACCGACAGTCAAATGTTTTAGAATGTGGTTGCTATGGGATTGAAATCCAATTCTTTGTGTAGCCAAGGTTGACAAGTTACCGTACGAGAAAAGTTTAAGTATTTCAAAACTGAAACCAATAACAAGGAATTCTCGAACTCCACGAAAAAAATGTATATGACGTAAATTGTGTGTCTTATCGTGATCTACATTTTTTGTGTGATAAATGTTTGTCTATCTCTTACGGTTAACCAGTTATGCAACATTCAATAAAAATAATCCAGAATAAAGAGGTCTTTAGAGGCTATTCCCAGAAAATTCAAGATTTGGCAAGTGAATATCTTAAATATGAGAAAATTTAATCAAAATCGTTAGAGCCTTTTGAGAAAAGCAAAGTTTTCGACATAATTTACATGCAAAGGTTAGTTTGGGGTAGGGGAATTTTCTTGAGAATCTTCGTGACGCATCCTTGAAAGATAACAAACTTAGATACCAAGATTGGTATTTAATGTCTTTTCGTTTTTGAAGTATGCTATCCACAGACACACAGACGGACCTTTTGCCAAAATGTGTTTTTTTTTTTATCCAAGGGGACCCAAAACACGTGTTTTCTGTGAAATCTCGGTATAAAATTTTGGGTGTAATAGAATACCTTCTCTTTACATTATGTACATACTTTTTTATTCAGGAGGTCCTAAAGCATGCATTTCTGGTGAAATCTCGGTATCAAATTTTTGAGTGGAATACAATACCTTCTCTATACACAATGTACATAGTACGTGTAGAGAAAGTAAAAAACATTCAGGCTAGAAGGCCGTGGTTTATGTGTAATATTATTTTCACCTGACGTTTTGTCGGTATGGGTAGCTCAGTTTTAGGCGCTGGCTCTCTGACTTCAAGGCAGGTTCAAACTCGGCCCAGATCGATAGATTTTTAAAGGATGCCTAAAAACGATAACCCCTTTTCAATAGATTTATTGGCATGAAAAAGAACTCCTGTGGGGCACATTTCCGGCACACCGGTGGCGCTGATGTGAACCTTGCAATTGACAGCGTCTTTAACGAACAAAATAATTTCATTTACACTTCACCTGCCATTTCGGTCAATTCGTTGGTTGCCATCCTCAATAACACCGGTGAACCAATGGCAACAAGGGGGCGAAACTTCTCAACATAGATCCCGGAAGCGTTTACTAATTATCTATTTGCCGTGAAAGCCTTTCGCATGTATTTTTCTAGAATATTTTGAGCAAGCTTTATATAAGTTAATGTTAAATGTATGTGAAAGTAACACATAAGATTTGGTACCACATATTCTTGGCATATGTAAACACGTCTCCTTGAACTGTTAGAGTAGTTGTACAAAAACCTTGAATTTTTACAGTTGCAATAAGGAAACGCCACCAGCCTTGTCTACTTACCTGCCTTGAATAACAGTAAAATATTCATGCCGAAAATTGCATAGAAAGCTCTAAACTAAAAGTTGACCGCAGTAAAAATCGTCAATTTCACATTAACTACACCTTTAAGTACGCTTTCCAAAAATGCAGAAGAGAGGAAAAAAAGTTATAAGTATGAATTGTGTTGTTATAACTATATTAGTTTAATATTTTATATTCATAACGTAGTTGCTGAATGATAAAGCGGAAAAATCATAGTAATTGGTAATGTGAAAAAAATTATGCTGACGCATGCTTTTACTACTGTACTTTTTAAATTCCTTGATTATGAATGCATTGCTGTATTATCGAAGTTGTCCTGAAAATTCGTAATTTTATTTAATCGAAAGGAAATATGGGAACATAGGATTTGAATGATTAATGCTACATATTTTGCTACGTACACACATATGTACCTATCATTTGCTTATTTTTTTTATAAAGGTGGTGTATGTATCGTATTTTCATGCGTATAAAAGTAAACATTTACTGCACCTAAAATATCTATATTATTGAAACGGCACAATAGAAATAAAAGAAAATTCTGAACACAACATGTAAAAGTCAAAGTTTGAGACCCTGCTGGATAATGATAGGATAAAACTTGAGCAATGTAGTGTATGTGGTATGAGCGTAGTGTAGTAATAACAAAAGTGGTTAATTGTTGTGAAAAAAAGGAACGTAATGTGTGTGACAACGCCTTACACCACTCTAGCAAATGGTGATAATAAAGCTCACCCAGAGTTACGGACGAATTCATTGATAAGTAGCTTTGCTATCTTCCGGAAAGCAAGTCCACTTTAATGACAACGACCTTGTCTTTGCCTAACTGAACACTCCGTAACCTAGACTTTCCCTGGTTTCTGTGAGAAGCGATGACTACTACACAGAGCTGAAACTACATCGAATACTTCCAAATTCATTGAAATCATGGAAAACGGTAGTAGACATTTCAGGAACCCATTCCCACGACCGTGGATGGTAAATACAGGAGCAGCGGCAGCAGTAGGGGGTGGTGGCGGTGGAGGAAAGAATGCCCTCAAAGGAATCATTGCAGGTGAGAAAAACAAAAATAATAGTACACAAAAAATGCAAACATTACTAGTGATTTAGTTTTACCCAGATTTATCCTTGTCATGAGGTTCACTACATTCAAACAATTTGTTTAAACAGTTCTTAAGAAAATGCTTATTTGAAGTTTGAAAGCAGATAAATGATGAGTCCGGAATGTATTATTACTGGAGCGCTCCTATACATTTTATGTCATTCATAGGTTATGAAGGACACAGAATTAATATAAATTGTGGGAATTTTAAGTCTGATTTTGGTTACAACATTTTTATTAATCATCTTACAGAACAGCAAAAGCCAACTATTATTCATAATAGTGTTGCCTCAGCTTGAACGACCCATTAGGTCTATAACCTTGACATATCCAAACAAATCATTTGTGTCAAACCAAATTTTACTACACTGTTAACAAAGTTAAACATTTTATTAACCTTGTGCACCAACATGTTGCATAAGGCTTGATTGCAGCCCGTATGCACATTTATATCTGGAGATACAAACATGTGCTTTAATTTCAACCATCTATGTTTAGCAATCTTGTAACAATGTGGTATTGTATATAATTTCATTCACAGACTACCCCAAGTATTGTGAGCTTCTGTAGTGAAAATAAAATATGATAAAACCATATCCAATATACATACATAATGTATCTCTCATTTTATTAGTGAAAAAGCTGACAGAAGTTATTCAAATAACCAAAAGAATTAGATTCAGGCGAATACATCGATAGGAGCACCTACAGCACATTGAACTAAGGTTTACCACAGGATCAATAATTCCACCAGCTCTCTAGAACCCCATGACCTAAGCTTGTGGCGTATGTGTTTTAATAGTAAAACATGATGAAGCACATTTAGTTATGCTGAATTTGTTTCTGGTATGAACCTATATATGTATATATACACATTTAATGAAAACAGTTCTGTTTTCTGGTTGCTTCATCAATCAGGGACTGCCTATAGAGACAACTCCTCCCCAAAAGAAAAGTATGAATGCTGGAAACTATCAAAATAAAATAGATGTTTTAAAAAAACATTGTCTTTCGCTCTTTAATCTCTTCTTAGAAGGACTTACACCACTCAGACTTACAAACCAGCACCTGACTCCAGATGCCTGTTGAGGATCAGATGCTCTGGATCAGAGAGAAGCCAGGTTGGGTGATCAACCCAAAGCCTGGTTTCAAAGTGAGGAAGAGATGGTGAAATGGATGGAAGAGAGATTATAGAGTAATTGGTAGAATGAATTTTCGCCCTCCATGGTGTAATGGTTACCATGCTAACATCATATACCCAAGGTCGCGGGTTCAAACCCGGTGGAGGACGATGGATTTTTTCGAGTGTAAAAATCGTAAGCATGGCTTCCTTCGGAAGGGAAGTAAAGCCGTTGGTCCTGTGTCGTAGATTTACGGCACATAAAAGAACCTCAAGCCTGATAGGCCACTGAGCAAAATAAAGCAGTCTTTCATGCCCGATTTAGAATGGGACGCTGAGAACCACAGTAGTTAAAGAGTGTCCATAAATAACACGCCATTTGTAGAATGAATTGTGGGGGGAATCAGAGGATGCTGTGAAAACCTGCAAAGACACTGCTTTGTCAACCACAAATCCCACATGTGGTCCAAATCTGGAGCACTTAGGTGAAGAGGTGAGTGGTTTAACCATTCAACCACGCCATCACTTTAAAAATAAAAAAAAATGTAAAGAGTCTTATATGATATATAAGACTTAGATGCTGGTGTAATGTAATCTAACATTTCCTTTGACTTTATGTTAGAACTTTTAAGCAAAATAAAATTTGACTAACGATGGTGATGGGGATGTATTAACCTTCAGTGTTATGGTCCAGATAACTCTATCGCGAAGAAACATCCCAGTCATGCTGCGGCCGAGTTAAGTGTATGAGGTAGTGTGATTGTAAGGCTTTAACAAATTGTCAAAATAAACCCCTCAAGTACTTAATGAATTTTCCTGAACATTTTGTGGAATGTACAATGACAGTTTGCATTTATTCTGGTGAAACGTTTATGCTATTATCTTGAAAGCTTTATTTTTTTAAAACATTATAATGTTGGGGAAAAAAAAAAAAAATTAACATGAAAAAACACGGGTGATTTCATGTACCTCTTATTCAGAAAACTTTTAAAGCAGAATATTGAAATTTTTACACATGTTCTGATTATACTTATCTACTCTGTCAGAATCAGAAGTATATGGCTCATTTGTGGGGGAAAAAAAAAAAATATCAGAAAATGTAACATTGAGAAAATCAAATTTAAAAATTTGCAATTCTAATCTGACTTACTTCAATACATTCCAGGGTCATAACCATATGAACCTTCTTTATTCCTGGTCTGTCTGCTTCTCAGCATTCCTCCTATAGGTCCTGTCTTGCTTTGTGAACTGTTGGGCAGCTAGTTCTGCATAAAAATTTCCCTTAAGTTTCAATCATCTTAGAAACCAGAAAGATTGAAGATGCAGAAAAGGAGCTGTGGCGCTCTGTCTGGGAGCATTTAAAAGATTGCGCGCCATGTTTAAAAGGACATTTAAATGCCAAAAATGGACACCCCATATTAAAAGTATATATTTTTTGAATCAGAATTCAGAGAATTTAACTATGCCAAAAATGAAAATTCTCATTTTTGACCCCTTCACAATACCTTTTACTCTTAACTTGACCGTAGGCTTGAGTGATTATAAGTCTTATAATTTCATATTCTCCTGCAGCACTTTTAAATAAATTGTACCTGTGAACTCTAACAGACTTTTTACACTAATTCTGAGTAATATATAAAGCAAGGGAAAATGCAAGTCATTTGGTCCAAGTGTCTATTCACGGCCGGAAATATGCTGCTGGTGGCGTGTGGGGAGGCCCGCCAGATGCTCTATCTCAGCAGTGTAATGGGGAGGCCCCAGGTTAAATAATCGGTGGTACAGCATGCCTGGATGATGATGGGACAGGTAGAAGCACCTGCTTTGAGACCTGTTTTGTACATTTTGAAACTTATTACTATACTCACTTTTTTAGTTATTAGTGAATATTATCGCATTTTCAACTTAAAATGCTTAAAATTATGGCGAAATGTTATTGATCAAAAATCCGTATTTTTAGCAATTTTCACCATAGTGTCCCCTAAACTCAGCAAGGAGGTGTTTCTTGCACAAAAATATGTTAGCATTGAAAAGGTTAATATAACAATAATAATTTGTAACAAAACTTCATTTATATTTATTTTATGCTCAACCATGCCAAAATGTAGTATTTACATGACTGGTGCAGTACTTTAATAGGCCTCATTAAAGTACACCTGTTCATTCTAGTATTGGTACTCGACCAATCAGAAGTGGCCACGTAACATTGTGAAATCGCAAGTATTGATTATTCTCGTTTTGATCGACAACATTACTAGCTAGAGTTTAGAAAAAAGTCAAAATGTCTGACACTAATAACAGTGACATTCAACTTACACACCCAGAAATTATAACAAAAGCACTTGATGTTACCAATAAATTGTGGCCACAAAAGTCAAAGATGTATGAGAAATTCTATTCACAATTCATGGAATATCAAAAGGTATAAATTCGTTCTCACAAAATGTATTGCTAGTGTATTTCGAAGAATTGGTCTCTAAATATGGCATATTGACCTTGTGAGCTCTGCATTCAATTTGTTCTAGTTTTCATTGTCTATACTTTTAAATGTGTCACATGTTAACAGCTATTTATAGGGAAGTAATCAATATTTGTGGGTTTGCATAGTTTGTCTCACAACACTAGCAACTTTGACACAGGTACTACAAGGACATTGTATTGAAACCATAGATAAAGGAATAATGATTGTAACACATCACTCAAACCATAAAAGAATGCTTATGAAACCTTTAATTTAGATACATGGTCGAGCATAAACAGTCGTATGAAACTTAACCAAACTATAATGGCAATTAAAATGCTTGTATGATAATTATTAACTTCGCTTCGCTCGCTCAGTTAATAATAAAACTTGTGTTTTAATTACTACCATTATTGTCTCATTGCGTAATATACTATTAAATGATATTTAAGAGCACTCAACTGCTAGGTCATTACCTACTGTGGTGTACCAGTATACAATGAAAGTAACCTCAAGTAAGAAATACCTAAAAGGTATTTATAAGGTGCCAGATTTGCTCTTAAGAGTTCTTGGGATTTAATTAAATTAACTACATCATTACAATTTTATTTTATTGCATAATATGGAATGTTTAGGTTTAAGTTTAATTGTTATGCAAAGTTTAATGCAATGAAGTTAAAGCATTCATTTTATTTCTTGTTACATTAATAACGACAATGAAACTATCTTTAAGTTTATTTATGCATTATTTATACACTTTTACTCACAATAATGTATTACTAAAAAGCTTTAATATTTCTCAGGCCTACTTTTGGTCTTTAAGGTTAAATAAAATGTGTTATTTTTTTTTACCTTCATAACTATCCTATCCTTTCACATATAACCTCACACAATATATGATGACATTGTGGCATCTGGATGCTCTGTGGTAGATAACGTCATTTTCACTTTTTAAGTACAGTATATTAGCAAAAAATAATAAAATATGTTTATTTCTTTGCACGCTTAAAATATATTGCATTACGAAACATATTCTAAAATCATGGCTTCTAGATGCTCTGTAGTGAATGTCTGCTTCGCTTATTAAATGCATCTTTAGCTGCTGTAATCAGCGTAAATTGTTAACCTTAATTTTCCCCCCAGATTTTCCTTAATCTCCTTCATCACCACATTTCATTTTATTCTCCTTCAGTTATTGGTCTGAACATCCATCCTGGATATGTTATGATCCAGAACTTTTTTGCCTCAAAACTTTTAAATTATTGTCTGTAAGTCCTTAGGAATATAAGTTGTACATAATTAAGAGTAATCGAAGAAAAGTAGTAGTATTTTATAAATAGAAGATCTACAAATTTGATGTTAAGTTGCTTACATAGCTTTCACTGGAAATAAAACCTTGCAGCAGCCAAATAAAACAAATTGCAATACTCATATATTTCCAATGTATAATGTGCCGCAATACTTGTATACATAAATATAGAAATGATTTAGAATTAATCGGTAGGGGTTTAATTATATAGTATACACCATGCAAAAACAACGTGGCTGGATACCTATGTTATACCTGTTAGTTACAGAATCCAGTAAACAGTATATCCAACCTAATCCTGAAGCCATGAGGACAAAATATTGCTTGAACGAAGACTTATTACCACTCATATTTTTGGGGATCTTATTTATATGGGAAAACTGGCACCACATTAAAGTACAATGTAACCAAAGTATTAGTAAAAAATCACTAGTGAAAATGATGCTTAATGCAATGATTCATAGGTGATGCTCTTCATACATCTCTTGACTATCGCTTCTCTTGCTCCCCAGCAGCAGCCTTTAATTTTGACTGTTCTACACCTCTCCTTTTAAGAAACATCCTTCGGTTACACTTTGCAGCTTAGGGCCGACCAATATTGTTGTGGTTGCTGTTGTTGTTTTTTTTTTTTTTTTTTTCTCCCTCCATTTAAAGAAATTTTGAATTCATTGGAATAAATTTATTTTTACAAATTTTTAAAATTTGAATAGTCTAGTTTAAGCAAAACTTAATGCCTCGGGTGGAATGCATGTGATGTGTGTTGTGTATGAGAAATGAAATTGAAAAGTTCATGTTCATGTTCAAATGCATTTAAACATGCAATGTAGAAATAATTAATGCAAAGCAACATTCCGATTTTAATTGTTAAATTTACATAATGTGTTCACGTGAAGGAAGAATAGAAAGAAGAATTGCAAACTTACAATAACCTGTTAGGTGAATGTGTTAGAATAGGGAAAAAGTAAACATATGACAAAGAATATTGAGAAAAGGACTAAAAATCCAATGTTACATTCATATGGCTTTTCTTACCCACATTACTACAATATTCTTTCAAAACCTTATTCTTCTTTGTACTTCTTGTTGACCGACATCTGCAGGTTCTCTTTACATTTGACAGATTAGATTTTAATTCTGCAGCTTCTGCAGAAAACTGCATATAATTTAATGTAACCTAAATATTAGAATATGGGACTGAAGAAGCATTTATAATATGACACAATTATTAATAGGAACAGCTAGATTTCACAATAAATAAAAGATACACGCTTGTGCTTCCTTTCTTTTTAAATTATAAACTTAGTGATTACCTGATTAAAGCAAGAAAAGAACAGAAAATCAATGAGAACACTTCTTTTAATATTCTCAAAATAGTCCAATGGGATCTGCTGATAATGTGAGCTACACCATGGTGGCTGCTTCCATGATCTTTCACAAAGTGAAAAACTCCTTCTTCTTGTGCAATTTATTTGGCCAACTCGTTTAACGCAAAGAGAAATGCTTCCTGTTTCTAGAACTCTTTGACAGATGAAAAGAAATATTCTATGATGTGCTCTTCTGTTTGAAAATCTTTCTTGATAAATTCTTGATTCATCCATTACATTAAGATGTGTTTCTTTGTAAATCTGTGGCATTCAAGATACTCAGTATTAGGAATGTGAGCCTTTTTCCCCCATTTTGTATCTTTGACGTCTGTGGTCATATCAGGGGCTTTGACTTGTGAAATAAGTTGTTGACTGTAGTCTCTTTTAACATTGTTTTTTTAACAATTTCTGTTTTCAATTACAACACATTCCCTCTCACTTGCATACTTCTGGGTGATATGGATTGAATGATTCTGGTTAAAGAAAAATTCCCCACCCCAGAACCTCCAGGTGACTTAGGTCTGCGAGTCATTTTATAACTCATAATCCATTGTTACGAAAACAAGCCATAAGCACATTAAATGAACAGCTATCTTACAGTGTTACCATTTTGTGTAATGTTTGTGGTTAAAGATGTAGATTAAACTAAGACAAATTTTGAAATCTTATAACAATATTAAGAGTGCAAATTGTTTTAATGCAGAAAGTATTTAGGTATCTTTCAATCTCCTTAAAAGAGAGACTTCATATTGTTAAAGCATTAGTTCCTCTTCCATTTTATTTTCTAGTGATTGTTTCATAAATAGAAAATAAAATGTATCAACAGTTTGACTGTTTGTTTTTTTCACACAAGCTGTGTGTAGGAGAGGAGTTGAATAGGTAGAGTTAGATCATAATAGTTGGCTGTACTATGAATCCTGGGACTGAAGTGCTTACAACATTGTAAGTCACCATTGAGGTTGTCATCTCAAAATAAATGGTCTCATTACCACCTCCCTTTTGTTCATTCCATGTTCCTTCTCACAGAGGTTTGAAAGTTCAAGGCTGTTTTCAGGATACTAGCTTATACCATTCATCACAGATGTTCTCCCCAATTTTTTTATGTAATAATATTATTACTTTTGTACTCACTATAAAAATTTAGTTTTACAGCTTGATAAGCCCCAGAATATCATATCATAAGATGAATGAGCATGAAAGTAAGCAAAGCTTGTAATTTACCAATGATCTAAGGATAGAAAATGCAAAACAAATTTGACATATCTAACTTCATAGATAAAAGATCACTATGCATTTTCCAGCTTATTACTGTCTATCCAAACTCCAAGAAATTTAAATGTATCTGATATAGCTACTGATTTGCTCGCTATGTAAACAAACATCAGGAAAACTCGCACTTTTGTCAACTTTATGATGAAATTCTAAAAAAAACATTTGTTTTTATTACTATCAGCTATTTTTTTAAACCAACTAACTATATAAACAATGTTGGCTTTAAGATCCTGCCTGACTTTACCAGAAATTTAAACACTTGTATTATCAGCAATAGATAAATTTAAGAATGTGGTAATTGATTTTAGCCAGTTTATTAGTGCCAAGTAAAATCAATGAAGGACCTAATCTGAGGTTAGTCTTGGATTAATTTATATATGTTTGTTGATGGTGTATGAGATAGTAATGTAGCTACCAGGATCAATCATTGTTGTCAGTATACAGGGAAATTTTGTTCAGCTGTATTCTTTTTCATAGCACTTCTGCGCTGTAGTGCTGTAGGCTATAGAATAATGCTCAGGTTCCAAGCCATGGAGTGTCCCCTGTTACAATCTCGCCCATGGGGTACAGATTTTAAGTCCCGACCATAGGACCAGTGGCCACTCAGGATTATGAAGAAAGTGAAGAACTGCGATAGGAAGCGGTCCAAGTTTATGGCTGGGAAGGCTTATGCTGCACACATATATCCACATATAATTGTCCATCTCTACTATGTGAATGTGGGCATGAAGTCAGCAGTTGGTTGGCAGTCTCAGATCACCACATGGACTATAGCATATAGATTTTATTTATTTTTTTTTAAATTTTATTTGTTCTTTTTTTATTAGAGTAAGTCAGCTCAAATATATTTTAGCATATTGATGCCGATATTTGAACTTGAAATACATATTAGCTCTTTTGGAAAGGACAGAGAATAATCTTTATCCTTTCCTTTGTTGGAAGATTAGTCTGCAAATCATTTCATACTGTACTGTAGCTTTTTGTATAATAGCAGACAGTTTTCCTTTGTTACTCTGTTACTTTTTACTTTCTCTACCCGTACTATGCACGTAGTGTAAAAGAAGGCATTGTAATGTATCCAAAATTTTGATACTGAGATTTTACCGGAAATATATGTTTTAGGACAAGCTGAATACAAAAAAAGCATTTTTAGAAAAATGTGTGTGGGGTGTGTGTGGTGGGTGGGTGGGGGTGTGACACGAAGATTTTCAAGAAAATCCCTCCACCTCCAACTACCCTTTACATGGCTCTAATGATTTTGATTAAAATGTTGTATATTAAAGATACATACGTGACAAATAAAATGTATATCTTCAATTTTTTGGGAATAGCCTGTGAAGACTACTTTATTTGGATGAATTTTACCAAAATTTGCACAACTGGCAAACCATAAGAGATAGACAAAAACTCATATAAAAGAAAATGTAGATCATGTTAAAACATACAATTTATGCTATATACATTTTTTTCATGGAGTGGATCGTTTTTTTTTTTTTTTCTTGTTATTAGTTTCAGCTTTAAAAAACATATACTTTTCTCATACGCAAAATTGTCAACTCCTGTCCATACAAACAAAGGAACTTCAGTCAAATAGCAACCATCTTTTTTGAATACTTTAGCTTATGCTGCATCCTTATTTTCCTTCTACTTTCATGGAAGTAAATAATAAAGACTATTTCTGCTAATCTTTTTTTGATTAGTATGAAATAAAAATAAGCATAAGCTGTTTGGCAATAATTTGTTGCAGAGAGGTAGAGAGAGTCATGTGAATGGAATACATCAGATTTTTTATGTGTTTTGTCTTTTGAGAAATATTCGTGGTTTCAAAAATTATATTAAGAGAATGTGGCAGTAGTATACATGGTTCGTTGTAAATCAAATGATATAGAGTTCAGGATCACAGGAAAACTTAACAGAAGGAGAAGAATTGTATAGTAAGGGAAATAAACTGGTTGTTTTTGACTTCTGCGCTTCATATTACGTAACTTTTCTGATCGTTTGTACCAGTTTCAACATAGCAGACTGATAGAGATAAGCTTTGGCCTTGACCTGCTGTGTAATGGACATCAAAGTAAAGATCTTAAAAGACCAGAAACCTATAAATCAAATAAAAGTTCTAATGTAATAAGGTTCTGCTTGTCCTTGGAGTCTTAGTTATTACTCTTATGACTTGATTTCATCCCTGAAGTAAATCAAGTAAAGAGAACACAGTGGTTATTATAGTT
The DNA here is from genome assembly GCA_030762935.1 of Hymenopus coronatus. Lineage (NCBI taxonomy): Eukaryota > Metazoa > Arthropoda > Insecta > Mantodea > Hymenopodidae > Hymenopus > Hymenopus coronatus. The sequence continues at coordinate 106,869,976 of CM060888.1, read as the reverse complement.
GAAGCTTAATGAGCTTAATACTGTAAATAATTCAATATTTATTTTTGCTAAGAAACATATAAGGTTTAGAGTTCCGGTTAATAGTCAAACCTCACAGTTGGACCAGACCAATTTAGTTGAAATGTGTGAAATGGCCAATAAGATATCCTAGATGCACTGAATATTTATTTTGTTATAAAGATCAGCTGGGCTTGGCATGGCTAGGTATAGCTGTTCTTGAATGTAGCTTGCAGTATGGGAGTAGTTGCCATATAGCACAGTTGAAATATAGATAAACAATATGAGCTCTATTAATCCAATGAATGCTGTCAACTTATTAAAGAATATACTGTATTTACCCAAATACAAGACGACCTCAAATGCAAGGCACCCCCATTTTTCAGAACTTAATTTTGTAATTTAGCAAATCAGCTATATAAAAAGATTATAACAACTTAATTATTAAATGACATTTAAAGTTTTGCAATATATTTTGAACAAACTAAGGAACACAAGTTGATTAAGTTCCCTCCTTTTTTTTTTAATTAATTTAATTTCAATTTGGGGAGAAATTCATGTTGTGGGTAGGAGAGTGGAGGAGAGGAAAGTAGAAATGATGTACCGATATGTGTGTGATCAAAGAACGTGAATAATGACAACAACGCAACTGAAACAATAATTGATAACATTCCTATTTAGACAATATACTTAGTAATAATACAACTCCGCTGTAAAAAGCTTTGCCAAAATCAATATTTCAAATTTGCGTTTTGGGCCACAGACGGTCTGTTTGCGGCGGTAGAACGTGACGGCAGCAGCAACAGCATAATTGTAACGATCATGGATATGATTTTCTATTTCGACAACATACTTAATACAACACATCATAAACATTTTAATCTAATTTGAATTTGCGCAGAAATTAACATTGTGAGCAGAAGAGAAACGGAAAAGTGAGAGCGGAAATGTACCGGTATGGATGCTCTGTGGTGACGGCACCAGCGTAGTGTAATTATGATTATGGATGCGATTTTCTATTAAGACCACATACTAATATATCGTGACACATTTTACCCAATTCGAATTTGCGCGTAAATTCACATTTCGAGCGGGAAAGAGACAAGAGGGGAGTATGATGTACGGAATGTGTGCAATTAAGTAGATAATTACGTGCAGGGTAGTTAGTTCTAAACGACAATTAGGCTCCCAATCCAACATTATGTGTAACCACCGATGTGAAAGGAAAACCTCTAAATTTTAGTCTCGGAAAGACATTTTTGTTCCAATGAGAATGCTCATTTCCACAACCAATTTTTTGCGCAAAATTAGATGCACAAAATCTGCTACATACGTCCACGACCTTATCTGTAATCTTTACAATTTCTCCCAGGCTTCGCCACTGCCGTACCTGCGAAATTTGAAACTTACTTTTTCCCCGCATGGTATTCGGAATCACGGATGCAAAACGACTCCCAATTTTGAACATTAATATTTTGGAAAAAAACATCGGCATGTATTCGGTTTATGATTTCATTTTATGACATAAACTAAGATATTCTTTTTAAGTTACTGACTTCCATTGGTTTGTTTTGTTTCTTTCAGTTTCCAAATCAAGAATCAGTAAACGTTTATCTATTTTTCAGCCATAATAGTATTGATTGTATTAACAACAGCATTTTGTGTTTTCGTAAACTTCCACGGCCAATATTAAAATTATCTTGGTCCAGAGTTTCCGGTGTAGACCGCGTCTTAAGGCTGAAATCTGCCGACGTTTCGCCCATCTTATGATAAGGCTTCCTCAGGGCTAACTGCGTCTGGTCCTTTTTTTTTTTTTTTTTTTTTTTTTTTTTTAATTTTCGAGTGGAGGGGAAAAATCCACCTTATGGACTAACCCGGGCAAGCCCGGAGTGTCGGGGTCTCCCACGTGGGCCTACCGACTAAAAAACCCCTCCACCGGTATTAGAAGGAAGAAAGGAGAGGCGGTACCGCATGATTGCACCCGCGGATTCAAGGTGATAATTTAACTGACTGTAGGTTGCAGTCAGAGAGGTGAAATGAGGTCCGGGAGACAGACTTGACCGAGGCCCAGACTGTCACCGCGGAATATTCAGGGAGAGGAGTAGAGGAATTAGAGGGTGAGGGATTGAGTTGAGCTAGTGTTGGTTCTTCTCCAGTCGTAGCTGCCGTGAACGAAGAATCCAAGACTCAGGTCCGGGTCTTGTAACAGCCCCGCTGTGTGATTGGCCCCTGGAGTGGGGCCGTTCGGCGGAGTGGAGCTGCTGCGGCTGGAAGTCCTGCTGAGGCTGTGGCTGAACACTAGCTGTCCGGCTGGTCAGCTCAGCGATGGTGGACTGTAGTGTGGCGATGGCGGCGGTGGTGGCAGCTTGAAGGTTCTGTACCTTTTCAGTGATGACACTGCACAGCTCTTCAAGGGCAGCTAAACGGGCGCCGACGTTCAAGATCTCCGCGTGGAGATCCTGAATGGCGTCCCGTGTCGCTGCGTCTAACGAGTGTGCAGGTGGTGTGGTTTCGATAATGGTCGGCGGTGTTGTAGTCCGGGCGGGTGGTGGTAGTGGTCTGCTCCTGGGGTAGAGAGGGCACTGGGCTTGCCCGGTGAAGTGTCCTGTGCCACGACAGGTGGCACAGAACCGGCGGCGACGGCGGAGATCGTGCCCAGTGCACTCGGCGGTGGTGGTGTTGGTACCACAGTAGTGGCACCTCGGTGTCGAAGAGCAGACTTCAGCTGTGTGGCCGTAGGCACAGCAGCGTCGGCAGGGCCGATGGCGTTCCTGTCGGCTAGCCTCGACAACCAGAAGTCGCCCTAATAAGGGCAACCCTGACGCCAAGGCAGCTTCCAGGTCAGCCTGGTCCTGTATCTCCAGACGAACGAGCGGCGTTGGTCCCCGGTCGCAGTAAATGCCCTCAAGCATGAAGGCCACCGCGACTGCACGGCGGTGAGCAGATGCCGGGTGGTAAGGTCCCTAGGGACCCCCCGTACCACGGCACTGAACCGGGGCGTCGTAGAGCTGGGTGGAGTCGTCGGTGGCGGCGGTGTTGGCGGCAACTGCGGCTCATCCACATAACCGGATATGTGGTTAAGATATGTGGATGACACTTTCGTGGTATGGCCACATGGATTGAACAACATTCCAGAGTTCCTTGAACATCTAAACAGTCTTCATCAGAATATACAGTTTACTATGGAACTAGAACATAACCAAAAATTACCATTTTTAGACGTTCTGGTAGAGCGGAATTCAGCAAGCAAAACAGTGCATTGTTCAGTTTACCGAAAGGCTACACATACAGACAGATATATAGATGCCACATCCCACCACCCCATTTCAGTAAAACGAAGCATGGTCAGAACCCTGTTCCAACGAGCCACACGTATTTGTGACCCAAATCTTTTAACTGAAGAGAGACACCACTTACAGGAAGTGTTAAAAGCCAACGGATACTCAAAAACCGACATAAAATACTGGGGAAAGAATGCCAAAAAACCACAAAAAGAAAAAGAAAAACAAAAGACAAGATGGGCTCGCCTTCCTTTTGTTCAGGGCACCACTGAAAGGATTGCCAAAAATTTTACTCAAACACGGGATTAATACTCGGTACAGCAAGGTCTGGAAGCTACAATCCACCCTCAGACCAGTAAAAGACAAATCCAACCCACTACTTAAGCCAGGGATTTATAAAATAACCTGCGATTGCGGCAAAGCATATATAGGTCAAACCGGAAGATCGGCAATCACACGTCGAAAAGAGCACATCAGAAGCCTCAAACTTAATCAGCCTGAAAAGTCCGCTCTCTCCGAACATGCTATTGAAACTGGCCATCACATTGATTTTGATAACATGAAATTATTGGTACCATGTGAAGACTACAAACATCGCATTATACGCGAAAGCATAGAAATAATTAAAGAAGAACATAAAGTTAACAGAGACAATGGAAAAAGTTTGAACACCATCTGGAGACCTCTGCTAAGAAAAGCATCCCACCTTGCGGCCAGCGAGCCAATAGGAATACAGAAAGCAGCGACCCCAGCCATTGGCCAAACGATAACCAATGGCAACATAGGAGGGCGGTACTTGGCATGTCCCAACTACAGTAAAAAAGAGGGTACGCCAGCCGGACCAGACGCAGTTAGCCCTGAGGAAGCCTTATCATAAGATGGGCGAAACGTCTGCAGATTTTAGCCTTAAGACGCGGTCTACACCGGAAACTCTGGACCAAGATAACAGCATTTTGGTATTTCTTATCTGTAATTTTCTTCTTAACATGTGATTACAGCATTACATACTACCAAACAGTGGTAATAGTAACTGGTTAGCGCGTTTAACAACTTGTTAAATGTTAAGCATATATGTGACACCAACATTTTTGGAGTGTTTTTGCTTAACTGTTAAATAATCTGCCTATTTTAGCTTCTAAAATATACCTACAAATTACAGTGCATACAGAGATTTGTTATTTGATGGAATACCTCAACTGAAAACATGAAAAATCACCATTTCATCTAAAAGGGATGTTTACCAGTAAAGTGACTGTGCAAACGTAATTTTGATAAAAAACAAATCAGCAGTTCTAATGACAAAGTCAGTGCCTTCCAAAAAGGAGATTCCCAGCTGTCCTTCAAACAATATTGAATGAATGAGCTAAGATAATTTTATTGGAGACAAGCCACATGTTAAAACAACTACAATGTCATAATAAAACCTTTATCTTCTAGTGCATCTCTGCCCATATTTAAAATAAGAGAAACAAAGCTGAAGACTGAATAGCAACAAAAGACTAAAGGTGAGATTAATTGGAGTAGTACCTGAGCCAAAAATATCAATGTTGCAGGTAATCATAGAAGTAGAAAAGAAGGAAGGCAGCATGCAGAAATGGAAAAAAAAGTTGCATAATATATGGAAATGGTTAGATAATAATGAGATTTCAAGAAAGAATGTGTGACAGCTTATTGCATACAGCTGGAAACAGTTGCACAATGTGCAAATCAAATGATAAGAGGATGTTGTAGAACTTTAGGGATAAACTGTCATTCCCTAAATTTTGTTATGGACACTGATCAACTCCTGCAGATCATTGTGTACTTTCATAATTAAAAAAAGAAAAAAAAAAGTAAGCAAACTTAGTTGGGATGCTGGAAGTATCATGTAAGAATTCTCCATGCAGTCATAGGAATAGTACAACAGCATTACAGTGTGAAAGAACATGTACTAGCCATATTGAGTTGTTATCGCTATCTGTAGAAACACTTTTTGATATTTATATGATGACACCTTACTATTAGGTAGGCAAAGACATTTCCAAAGTAGGCATTTAAACAGGTGATTAAAATAACAAAATATACTAGGACAGATACAAAAAAGTTTAATATTTTTAAAACAAAAATCACAAATGAACTTATACCTTTTACCTACTTTTTGAGATAATCATCAACTTTCTCAACACATTTGTCCAATCTTGATGTTAGTTTCAGTATGCCCTGTTTGTAGAAGTCCGTTTCCCTGAAGTATAGCCATCTGCAGACTGTTGACTTCACTTCTGTATCTGTTGCAAAGTATTGGCTGGCCAGGAATTTCTTCATAGGACCAAACAGATGAAAGTCTGACGGTGCAAGGTCTGAATTTTATGGCGGATGCTGGAGCACCTCCCAACCAAATTTGGTGATTTTGTGATGAACAGCAGCAGCAACATGAGGGCAAGCATTGTTATGAAGAAGTTTGACATCAACATTAATGGCATTTGGCTGCAGCATTCAGAGTGCTCCCATGTTCATCAAAGTCCATCATTAAAACACCATGCATATCCCAGAACACAGTTACAAGCACTTTCCTAGCAGATTTAGCCACTTTGAAATTTTTCTTTAGGGGAACCAACATGTTTCCACTCTATACTTGCCTACTTTGTTTCGGGTGTGTAGTGGTATGCTCACGACTTAACACCAATGATGATTCCTTTCAGAAAGTGATGCCCTTTTGCTGTGTACCATGTTAAGTGATCCAAGTTTGTCATTTGCTGGCCCTTATGGCTATCTGTCAGGCTCTTAGCCACCCAGCGAGCTCTAACTTTGCGAAATTTTAACGTGTTATGAAAAATACCCTACACTGCACCATAGTATATTGTTGAACTATAGCGACAAAGTTTGCAGTTGCACATGCTGGTCATTCAAAACTGCCACCTCAATGCCTCTGACATTCTGTGGGGTTGCAGCTGAAACCGGCCTTCTGGAGCATGACAAATTACTAAGCTTCATATGACCCTCTTGGAAGAATGTACACCACCTAAAGACATTGCCATGGTCCATACAACCATTCCCATACATGCCACGCATGTCCCTGTGAATTTCACTCGGTTTATGCCCTTTGGTTCAGAAATATTGAACTACACCTCTCTGCTCTTCGCCTGTGGATGACAGTAGCATGCACACCATCTTTGTTGCATAGTTCATGCTTCTCTCAAAAAATACTCTGTGTAGTGAAAACTTCAAACTATATATGTGTGAAATTGCAATATTCAAGCTGCAATACCAAGGCAGAAAAAAATTATTGTGCGTTACTTTTCAATCTGACCTCATAGTTACTAGCTTAAAACACTTGTATTGTGATGATGTATAAATATGCATTCTATTTTTTGAAAATTGTCTTTATTATTTTAAATAAATACTGAACTGTTCTTTATATTTAATAATTTTAACATTTATAATTTAAATGCCTCACATTTGCATAGGAAAAAAACTTATAACCTAACATATAATTCAAAGTGACAATAAACAATCATGTATTTTTCTATTAAAATGAGTTCTTTTGTCATTTAACTTATCTTGTATCAAGAGAACAGCCTTTCCACCTTACAAGCAATTATTGGTGTAATTGCTTACCAACAGCAAGCTAGTGCACATGGCTGGTCAGTGGGAAGTCATTTTATTTGCTGTGATTGTACTGATACTTTGTCCATTCTATTACAGACTACTTTAACATTAATTTATCATCTTTTATTAATTAAAATATTCAATTTCATTCAATTCTTTGCAAAATACTGACAAAATACTAGCTTTTCATCTTTTGGTCAATAGTTCATTGAAACAATGATCCCTCGCCCTCTGTGGTGTTGTGTTTACCATGCTAACCTCATATACCCTAGGTTGTGGGATCAAACCTGGTGGAGGATAATTTTTCGTGTGTATGGCAGGAGTTGGATAGGTATTTTTTTTCAGTTTGACTCTACCTATCCAATTCCTGTCCTACATGTGGTTTCTGTGAGAAAACAATTAAAATTATCTCAGTTGTCCATAATAGTTGGCTCTACTATGAATCCTGGGACTTAAAGAACTTACAACATTGTAAATCACCATTGGGGTTATCATCTCAAAATAATTTGAAATCAACTTGTGATTTACCAGGAAACAAGTGAGTCAGTTGAGAAATTCAGTGCTATGCAGGTGTGGTAGATCAACCGGCAGAGACCTGGAGATCTGTGGTTCAAATCCCAGCTATGGCATTGAATTTTTCAGTCTGACTCTACATATCCAACTCCTGTCCTACACACAGTTTCTGTGAGAAAACAATTAAAATTGTCTTAATATAAGTATTCAGTAAATAGCACTTCAGTTTTATGTGTGTTGTTTATTGTTTTATGTAAAACAGATAAGTAGGTTTCAAGTCATGTGTTACACAGTCTGAAAATGAAATATAAATATTACATATTGTATTATGTTTAATTTTGTGCTTGTAATACATTAAAAAAATAATAATTCAAAGTTACTTATTGAACTGGTTTGCTGTAATATTTCTCCAATCTTTTTGAACTCATATCTCTATCTCTATCTCTCTCTCTCTCTCTCTCTCTCTCTCTCTCTCTCTCTCTCTCACACACACACACACACACACACCCACACCCACCCCCACCCCACCCACACAGATTGTACTCGATTAATGCGAGTTCCCCAGTTCTGCTGTGAAGCATAAAAGATTTATTTACCTTCTTGTTTTTAGAATAGCTAAAATAAACAGAATTTTTCATTGCACTTACCTGATCTGCAGCTTCATTGCTGGTGCAGCACATTTGACAGTGATTTAATTAATGGATATATTGAGTGCATGAAATAAAACATTTTGTGTATTTACTACTTTTTCTTGTCAATTTTTATGTTATCTTTTATTAAAGGTGGTATTACTGGAGGCATTGAGATATGCATAACATACCCAACAGAATATGTAAAAACACAACTGCAACTGGATGAGAAGGCTGGAACAGCAGCAAAACAATATTCAGGAATCATAGACTGTGTTAAAAAGACTGTCAACAGACATGGCCCTTTGGGACTGTACAGAGGATTGAGTGTTCTGTTATATGGATCCATTCCAAAATCTGCTGTGAGGTGAGGAGAAAATGTTGTATGTTATATTTGCAATAGGATATATTTAAAAACAATCAAGGGTGAGAAGATATGAATAAGAATGTGACACAAAATTATGGAAGTTAGAAGAGTACAGTTGTTAAATATTTCAGTTTAAACAGTTTAGTTAATCTCATTCACTAATAAATGCATTGATGATATGTAATAGGAATTGTAAGACATATTCTATGCAGCCTAACATGCAGAAACATGTTTAATTTAATTGCAGAAAAGATGAAGCATTATTATCTATTCATTTCTAACGCTTGGATAGAGTAACAGACATTGTTGCACAGGTATTTTTAAGAGCAGGTATTTTTCTGCATTGCCAAATGTTAGTCATTTTAAATTATTTGCAAGTGTATTAAGTATCTAACACACTATCCTTTTGTATAATACCTAAAGTCCTTACTGGGTTTGCTTTGATTCATTTTGTGCAATATTAGTTTTATGTATTTTCACATTTCTAACATATTCCTGAATTTTAATTTGTGCAAAAATAAGCATAGCACACCACTTTTATTGCATGTTTACCAATTTTACTTCTGAGATAATGTAATCTGCATGAACTTTTGGTTGAGATGCATGCCACCTAGAGGCTTAAAAACATAATATAAGAGATTGATTTATCAAACTACTATCAATATCTATCTGTTACTTGAGAGTTTGGAGATTGTATGCTATGCATTTTTGGTAATATTTATAGGACATTTATAAGTCCAAAACCAGCTGTATAAAGTGTTACACAATTCATTAAGGTGTAGAACCTTTTGAGTTTTGCTTGATAGTGCTACACTATTATTGTAGCAAACAAAATCTGTCTGTAGAGCCAGTCAAGTCAGCTTTCAGTCTTGTTCATTTCTCGCTGCCGCTTAGCACGCCTCTCGCAGCCTGTAGGTGCAGCTGAATCACATAGCTGGTATGGGAGTGCTTGACCAATGAGCATATGGGAGTCTCGATGCATATGCAAGACTGCAGTGTAATGTGCAGGAACTTGCATAATCAGTCCTGCAGGTTATATTATTTCATCTATTTAAATGATTTAAGATTTAAATAGCCTACCAGGATAAAGATAATATTTAAAAAAAACCATGCCAGGGAAAGGGTTAAAACGAAATGTGGCATGACAAATCTGCAGATATGTGCACGTGGCCTCCATTTTTATTAAAACTAAGTGTGTATATATTTTATTACTCCTAAGACGTCTATGTTACAAGAAGTAATTCTATATTCGGTAGTACTCTGAATATGTTTATACATGTTACTCAAAGTATAAGTATGTCATTAATGATTAATATCACTGATTCAAACTGATTTACTGTGAATGCATTTGGTATATATGTATTGTTAAACAATGAGTTATCTTGTGTTATTACTAGGGGGGGCACCGATTTTTAGATTTTTATAAATGCAGTGTTAGCCTTGTATTACCTCTTTAGGTTTTTAAACAATTTTCCTAGCTTTCTAGCAGTGTTCCTAGACTCTTTTTTTTTTTTTTTTTAGGGTTTTAAACAATTTTCCTACCTTTTTAAGGAAGTTGGCGACAAACACCTTTTATAACATAATATAGATAAAAATATGAAAACTATTTTACTTCAAAAGCGTGTTATTGATATGTACTGTAATTTAAGGTAATTTATTACACAGTATACTCGTGCTTGAACATTTTAACTAAAAATTTAGCATGTATTTTTAATATATAGCACTCATTTAAAACTAACTTCACATTTCAGTGGTCTTGCTGTACACAACTAGCGACATTTGCAAATTTTTTTGTTGTTTTTAATATATTTCTATAGGCAAAAAGAGATCTTTCAAGATTGCAAGATGTTGCAGGTGCATATTTCATGCATGCCAAGATAAAATTAGTGATAAATTCTTTCTCTGGCTAACCCCATATGTAATTCAAATGAATTGAAGAAAAAATTGATACATTTTCTTTCGAGGTTAAAAAAGTAAAACTTAAGTTTAGCGAGTTTGAAGTCTTAAGTCTAATTTAACTTTTTTTTTTTTTTGTAGGTTGAATAAGATTCACTCATTAGCATCCAAACGGTTTGAAAAATAAAAGTACTTTGAGAAACTTCCTAAGGGAAAAAATAAGGTTAAAACTTAAAAATCTGAGCCAGTTATTACATAACCAGTTTATATTATGGATCATACGTCAATCTACTTGTTCTATAGTTATGAGAGTACTCGAGTTGCCTCACTTGTGAGCATTAATTCATGAGGTTCTCGTTGCCACACTCGAGAGTGGGGTGGCTTATGAGTAACGAGCGAGAGTGGCATGGGTTTTTCCCACCTCTACCTGACTGCATCTTTTTCACTGCCAAAGAGAGGTCATTCTGTAAATCAAAAAAGAAGTGGGCAATGAGTTGATTATTTCAATGCCTTATAATTCTCCCAAATATATTTCCTGCATACATTTTGTTACTTAGTATTGACAGGGTTTCATATTTAAGTGCAGTTGCAATTTCTGTTGATTTTTTTAAAAGAATATGCTACTGTTTGAATACCTGTAGAACCTATTAAGACGAAAATAGTTATCTAGCTTAGAATTAAAAATTTCACCCTGTTTTGCATTATTTATTTAGTGTGGTGCCTCTAAAAGCTAACAAGAGCAGCTGTATCTTTCTCAAACAATATCTTGAACATTACCAACATAAGAATTATATTACATAAGAATCTCATGGTCTTGCAAAAAACAAACAAATAAACAAAAAAGAACCCAAACAAACAAGCAAACATGAGTTAATACATTATATTCTCTCTGGCAGTGATTACAGTTGCTTGGTTGGCAAATTAACAAAATTTGAAGTGCATTATGATAGTCTGTGATAACAGCAGCAGCAATATCAAACCAGACTGTGATAACAGCAGCAGCATCAAACCAGATTCATATTACTTATATTTATCTATCAGTCTGATTCATAAATGAGCTTTCCAAGTGACAGAACAAACATATAAATTTAGTGGTTTTCAGCTTCATAAGATTATCATTTATTCTGTATTTTTTTGGCTTGCTTTTGGTTTGTCTTTCTTGTGTTTTGTGTGTGTTGGTTTCTCAAAATAATCTAGGTTGTAGTGCCATTTCTAATCTATTTGCTCTAAAATAGCAATGAGGCAGCCTGAATGTGACAACATGGATGTCAGCTACATTCATGAGAAACTATTATAAACTGCAGTGTTTCTGAATAATGTTTCTGCATAGCAATTTTTCAGTTTTTATTTTTAATGTCCTGAAAGTTTTAATTCATGAAGTATTTTCTGTAATAATTCTTAAATACCTCCAAAGAAATGCAAAGCTTTGGGCAAATTCAACCTAAGGATAAAAGAATCAAATTGCAATGTTAAAATTAAGAGCAACAACTGCCTATAAAAATACTGTATTTCAACTCAGTTAAAAATATATGTTTTGAGATCCCTGTAAAAAAAAAAATAGTCTGAGTATTGTTCACTGATTTCATTCATCCTCTTAACATAATCAATACGATTAAAAGACATTAAGCTATATAAAACAAAAAAAGAAAAACAAAACAAGAGGAACCGCAAGGAGAGCGGGAGAACCATGTTCAATTCCCGGCTGTGACATTGAATTTTTCAACAGGTCCTAATCAATTAAATTTAGTATTTTTATCACTATTGCAAATGTAATGTACATATAGAAGTGTAATCAGTTTGTTTAGGTATTTATTGTGTAATACAACTGAAATAATTCTTAAATCACTAGCTTAATATCACAGTGTAACCTCTTGACCCAATAAACATTTATTAAAAATATGATACTAGCAGGATCTATCAAAGCTAAGACTGGAGTTTTGTCAAGAGGTATATTTATAGATGACATTGAAAATTCACCACAACTTGCACGTATTTTTCTCCCTAAGTACATGAGGCATAAGTGCTCTCAAATTGTATTTTACGTGGTCTTGAGGCAGTTGTCAAGCTTCCTCTTGAGCCAAAGTCATCCCTCAGATGAACAGAACCCATGAAACAAAGAAGTTCACTTCAAAAAAGTAGCTTTCGCATTGGGAATTCCCACCAATTTCCTTATTTAATGTTAATGCACCAATATTGATTAGATTTCTCTTAAAGTCCTCCTCCTTCCTTTATCATTGGCCTGTGTTTTACCTGTTTCTGTGTACCACTCTATTGCTTCCTGTTTGTCTTTTTCTTTCCTACAATAATGTAGCGATTTTAAACTTTTAATCAGCTTATTTTTAATCTCTTAAGTTTTTATTGTTACTAGTGTCTTTTACCGACACATTTACACATTTAGCTCTTTTACTGCCATAGTTTTATCACCAGCTCTGCTTTCAGCTGTTGTTTTAACTAGGTGTTTTTTTCTACTGGTTTTTATGTCTTGTTTTAGCCATTTTAATGCCATGGTTTAATCGCCAGCTCTGTGCTAGAGCTTGTCAGATATTTTACCCTGATTTAAATTTTTATACTGGTTTATCGCTTATTATAGCTGTTTTAACTGCACTTCTTTTTAACGTGCATTTAAAACTGTTTTTTTTTAACATCACTGTTTTCTGTTAAGGGTGCTGATAACCGCACAGTTGAACGTCCTTAAAACCCAACCATCATCATCATTATCATAATCATTATCATCTTTCCTACAGGCAAAGTCCATAGCTCCAGCTTGGGCCAAAATATATCCTTGTTCCATATACCCTTAATATACCCTTTGACATACCATTATTAGGTATCCAGAACTCAGTTTAAAAATAAAACATTGGCTGTGGATTTATGTTGGGTCTTTTTGGAACTGCCATGATGTGTTGTTGGTAGACTATGTTTGTAAAATTTAAACAGTATAGTAAAAGTATTACCAGGACTTCCTGAGAAATATGGAAACCCTTCAAAGCAAAACATTGCAGGAAGCTGCCCAAGAGAGTTTCTTTTGCTGTATAAATGATCCAGCATATTCTTTGCAACAGATAGTGAGACATGCTATAGCAGCAGAAGCTTTAGTTTATCAAATTGTGCTTCTTGTTCATATTGACTTACTGATGCACAGTAGGTAGGCTGAATGGTAGGCTTTTCCAGGATTATAGGAGAGGTCATTTTCTTTTAAATAACTAAAATGAGGAGTTCTGGTTTCAGAGTATCTCTCAATTTATTTATTGTGCTATTAAGGACATTAACCTCATGATTTTTAAAAGGAACCTTTTAACAGTGACTCAAGTGGTTAGATGCTGACCTTCTGATCTCAAGGTTGTGGTTTCACACCAACCCAGATTGATGATTTTTAAGTGTGTTTAATAGTAATAGACCAATGTCAGATTTATTGACACGGAAATGAATTACTGCAGTACAAATTCTGGCACACCGGCACCTCTAATATGATCGGCAATTGACAGCATAATTAATAACAAAATAATTAATTTAAGATATTTTAGCTTCTTAAAGAAAATAATAGCACTGAAAAATATTTTAGAAGCTCTGAGAAATAAAAATTATAATGAGACATTTTTAAAATTGAGAGGAGGGAAAATTAAATTCAGAAATTGGCCTAACAGAACTATAAACAAATTATCTGTGAATCTATTGCTCCATGTTCAACTTTAATGAACATTTGTTTATATGTAAATAACAAATATTATGTTTGTATTATATAGATTTGGAGCATTTGAAACATTCAAGAAGCTTGCTGTGGATGAAAGGGGCAATCTGAGCCCATGGAGCAGAATGTTTTGTGGTCTTGGTGCTGGAGTGTGTGAAGCTATTTTTGCTGTCACTCCCATGGAAACCATCAAGGTTAAGTTTATTAATGACCGAAGATCTGAAAAACCAAGATTCAAGGGATTTATTCATGGTTGTTCTCTAATAGTCAAAGATGAAGGTATGTGACAGGATATTGACTATGAAGTAAACTATGACTTGCAATAAATAATATGGGTGATATGGCTAAGTGGGGCAGTATTCTAGAAATTAGATGCCAGTTTGTAAGATATGGATAAACAGAACTTATTGAAAAAGTTGGAGATAAAAAGGTTCTCTATGATTTTATATGGGCTTTGAACTTCAATGATGGGAAAGAGAGGTGTATTGAGAAATGTAATAAGGATCAAACAGATACTGCTACTTGGTTTAAACTGGGAGTTTGGCAATCAAAGGGTACAGGAAAGGGACAGAATATGGAATATGGGAAGATCAAATCCACATTTTATTAGAATGGAAAGGCACTAATATATGTAGGAAAGAGTTTATCTGAAATAAACGTTGGAAGTCTACAAAAATAATAGTAATTTAGGAGAGTTCTTATTTAGAGTTGGAAGTAATGAAGCTGGTAGTAAATTACTCTGAAGCATGCAATATATATATTAGTTTGTTAATTATGGATAAACAAAAAGTATGTTTGTTATTTGATCAAAAGTGCTATTTCCCCAGAATTAGTGTTATTTTCAATGCAATTTGATAATCAAGTTAGAGAATAAATTTGCAGACAAGCCCTTATTAACTTATTTTAGTGTAATTAATATGCATGAATACGAGAAACCACACAGGGTTTTCATGTTGATCGATAACATCATATATCCACAAACATTATAAAAGCTTTAGTACTGAACACCAACAAAATGAGCATTTAAAGTAGGCCTTAGATTATTTAACTTTCAAATGAAAAATAGTGATTGTAGCCAAATTTCCCTCTTTCAACATTGTTCTCCTATAAGCCAGAACATTTTTGTAGGAGGAAAGAAATTTTTCAGAGTCAACATTTGAACATGGCTTCCATATTCCTTGATACTTTTCTGCAAATAGAGATTGAACTTGAACTTGAAGGTGTGGTAGGTTCACCACTCGAAGGGCTTCCACTAAATCAGTAGTACTGAATCTGCTTTCATAGGATTTCTTTCAATTCACCAAAAACGTAAATATTGAGATCTCATATCTTGTAGATCAGGTTTCACTTGTTTTAAAGTAACTTCATGCCAGGTCCTACAAATGTAAGTCTGACAGTATCCGCTGTTATTAAAGAGGTTATTTTGATTTTGTTCTCCATTTCTTTCTTATGCTCTTCAGTTCAATTTTTCCAATATTCCAAATTTCATTTCTGTCTCCAGGTTCTCAATTACATCTAATTTTTTTAAGCTTTTTTTTGATGACGGCACTTAAATCCCGCTTCTGACACAAATGTCGCTGTTCTTACTGTCACTTTATTAATGTCACCTAATTCAATTTTCAAGTCACTTCACTTTTCCTCGCAATGTAGTGGTACAATGAAACACATGTGAAACAACCTCTTCTTTTTCACTTCACATGCTGGGGCATTGAACACAAGACATTTCTAATATCTAACAATAGTAGCAACACTTGCTGTACATCACAACTGTCATCATAATCTCCCTTATAGGACCAGTTCTTTATTGCATCAAGAAAAGTCACTAACCCTGTCTCACTCACTTCACTGTTGCAAACAGCTTAATGCTACAGTCACAATGAGATGCAACGGCACACGTAACATAGCATAAGCACAGACACAAGGAAACACCACTCACAATGCAATCGTAAGCCCAATGCAAATCTGCAAGTTGCATACGAATATCTTCCAAGTGTTACAAACTGAATAACATAATCAACAATACCACATAAGAAAATTCACTCAATCTTTTACAAATAAATACATTACATACTAACAATTGACACTTGCGGCAGTGACTTCACAATACTTGCTCATTCAAAATTATTGAAAATAGTACAAGCTTAGAGACTGCAGAAAGTGATAAAGCCACACATTTAATGAGCTAAGAATTATCTCTCTGCATCTTCGATTTATGAGAACCAATAAATCTATACACAGATGATAGTTACATCCATTAAATCAAAGAAGGATTCGCAGGGAGACTGTCATAACCTCTTGAGGGAGATTAGAGATGGTGCGGCACTGCACGGCCAAATAGAAGAGCATGCATGCATGCATGCAACCTTGCAATGTGATCGTTTGTTATTGAATTCATAGGCAATGTATAGAGAAAAGAAGCAGAATTCTTCCTCTTTGCATACAATGCAAGGATAAAGTTTGGAGTTTGTAAACTCTTGCATTGCATTTTGAGTGTTTCTATGTGAATGCTTACATTAAATAATATGAGTCCAAGCTCTTGCACTTACATTGCATCCGCTTGCATTTCATTGTGAATGTAGCATAATATATTGATGCTGGAGTTGTGAGAGAATCCTTGGAAGGTATGGCGACAACCTTCCAGAAAAACTTTATCTATTGATAGCACTTATGGAACTTAGGTCAGATGCTTATTGTATTTTCTTATTCTTCTTGTACAAGGAAATAATATGTATTAAAACTTTCTGCTAAATTTATCTTGATAAGTGTGAATTAGATAGAAGCTTTGTAAGAACATTCTCTTGCACCATAAGTAGAGAAAGATATGTTAATGTAGCAGTCAGATTCATTGATAAGGAAAACAGCATCAAATCAAAGGAATGCAATTTTATATACAAATACATTGTTTTGTAGGTTTAGGAGGACTATACAAAGGAGTAACGGCAACAATAATAAAGCAGGGAAGCAATCAGGCTATTCGTTTCTTTGTGATGGAAACTTGTAAAGACTGGTACAGGAAAGGGGATCCCACAAAGCCAGTCCCAACACTTATTACTGGAGCTTTTGGTGCATTTGCAGGGCTTTGTTCAGTTTATGGAAACACACCCATTGATGTGGTGAAGACAAGAATGCAGGTAGGTATCCTTTTTTCACTTTCTCTACCATGCACATAGAATGTACTCAGTAGGTAGAGAAATTATTGTAATCCTCCCAAAAATTTTATATGTATATTTTACAAGAAATAGATGTTTTGAGGTCCCTGAATCCCTTTTAGAAAAAGGTCTGTGTGCACGTACATTGTGTACGTGTGGTGTAATACAGCTAAAAATGAACAGTTGATTAAAAACCCAAACTTTATATTTAACTTCAGCATTTTCCAAAAATTTTCAGGACAATAACCCCACCCCAAACTACTCTTTACATGAAACATTTTTAAAACATTTAGATTTTCTCAAAGATGGCCCTAACAGTTTTGATTAAGATATCATACTTTAAGATACTCTTATGCTAAACGAAAGTATAACTTGACTTTTCTGGAAATAGTTTCTAAAATTTTGTACATCCTGGATGACCTTTGCTTAACTGATAAGAGAAAGAGAAAATTTTACAACACAAAAAATGTAGATCAACACCTATTTTGATTTTTTGGACATCCTGAAGTCTACATTTTAATCCTTCCAGGATTTGGAATAATTTCCCATGTAATTTTTTTTTTGAGATTAATATTTTTAATAAATATTGCTTTTTTTGTTGAAGAGGTTTAAGTTATATTTTTGGTTACAATTATTTATTATATGGGTTAATAATATTAAGATTTTGAATTTTTGTTAAAATACATAATTTATGTGAAATACATTTTTTAATTAATTAATGTTTTATTTTATGGAGTTAACAGTTTCTGAGATATTTTTAGATGTTGGTTACAATTTTAAAATAATTTTACAAAGCTCAAAGGGAAAATCGTTATTAACTTTTTCTCCCAGTCAAGCAAAGAGAATAGGTATCAATGCATCACAGCTCTTGTTACACATGGATATCATTTTAGCCTTGTGCCTGTTTGGTTTGGATCTAGAATAAAATCTTCAAGGGGTGATGAGAATTGGAAAAGGAATCCAATAATCATGTAACTTTGGTGGTTGTTTATTTATTTACATCTTTTATTGTGGAACATGAAGGACAAGCTCAGCCTAGTATGTTCCTTTGTATCTACAAGGAAGTAAGGTATTTTGGTAAATGTATATATTAATGTACATTAACTAGCTAGAAAAATAGGCTTTTGTAAGAACATTTTCTAGCAAAATAGGTAGAGAAAGTATATTAAATGCTAATATTATTTTAATGTTTATAGGTTATATTTGTAAGAAACGAATCCTATGAAGTATTTTAGTTTATCAAGGCCTTGGTCTAGTTTTATTAATTATATGAGTGAAAATCTTGAAGAAATACCAAACTAGTCAAAAATATTGAATTGGAAGTCACAGCAATGATTGTTAATTTCTCTACCATGTAGAATGTAGAGGAGGTATTGCATTCCACCCAGAAATTTGACACCAAGATCTCACGAGAAATAGTTAAAGCAATTTATTGCTTGGCTATAATAAGGTTAACAGAGCAAAACAACTACATTTAAAAAAAAATGATGTGTTCCATTCACATGACTTTCTCTAGGTCTCTGTAAAAAATTGTTAAAAAGCTTATGCTTCTATTTACTTCATGCTAATCCAGAAAAATTTAGCAGGAATAGTCTTATTACTTGCTTCCTTGTAAGTAGAAGCGAAATAAGGGAGTACCGTAGGTTAAAGTGATAGTCAAAAGCTGGTTGCTATGTGACTGAAATTCCTTTGTTTGTACGGAAGTAGTTGACACATTCCTGTACGAGAAAAGTAATTTTTTTGCAAAGCTGAAACCAAAAACAAGGAATATCTAAAAAATGATCTACTTCACGAAAAAAATGTTATTACATAAATTGTGTGTTTTAACGTGCTCTGCATTTTTTGTGTGGTAAGTTTTTGTCCATCTCTTACGGTTTAACGGCTACGCAAAATTTCGTAAAATTGATCCAGAAAAAAGTAGTCTTCATAGGCTATTCCCAGAAAATTCAAGATATACATTTTATTTGTCAAGTAAATATCTTTAATATACAATATTTTAATCAAAATCGTTAGAGGCATTTTTAAGAAATTCAAAATTTTCGAAAAAAGTTCCATGTGAAACGTAGTTAGGGTTGGGGGGATTTTCTTAAAAATCTTTGTGTCTCATCCTTGGAAGATACCAAACTTAAATACCAAGTTTGGTATTCAACGGTGTTTTTATTTTTGAGCTATGCTGTCCACACGCATGCCCGCCCGCCCGACCGACCAGGACCAGGACCTTTTTCTGAAAATACTTTTGTGGATTCAGGGGGACCCAAAACATGTATTTCCGTTGAAATCTTGGTATCAAATTTTTCGGTGGATTACAATACCTTCTCTATACACTATGTACATAGTACATGTAGAGAAAGTAATAATGTTCATTGGGCACCAGACTTATTAAAATTTTATTTGTTAATATTGTTGTCAATTGCCTGGACCATATTAGCATGCCGCTGTCATGGAATTTTGTTCCACAGAAGTTCCTTTAGATGCCGTAAATCTATTGATATGGGTTTGCAATTTTAAGCACACTTATTAAGATTGATTTGTGCCAGGTTTGAGTCCATGACCGTGGAATAAGAAACCCACCAGCAAAATGAACATCAGATGAATTGGAAATATTGGGAGACAAAATGCAATTCCTTTCTCTTTATAAGATTATTTGTTCTTATACAGATTTTACTTATTTGGTATTTCCATTAAAACATGTTATTATATTCTGACAGCTAAACCCATGCTTTTAGACTGCTTCTGTGTTTGTCAAGTACTTACAGTTAATTTGTTGGTTTGGGTGGCCCAGTTGGTTAAGTGTGCTTAAAAGAAGCGGCAAACTCGTGTCAGATTTACTGACATTTGAAAGAACTCCTGTGAGATAAAATTCTGGCACACTGGCAGTACTGATATATTCCTAGTAATTAACGTCATTAACAAACAAAATATTTAAACTGGTTATTTTATTGTTTATTTTGTGCCAAATATATTATGAAATCATAAGTCTACTTGTTGGTAAACTTCAACATTCTACTGTTTAATGGTTGCACAAGAATACTGATACAAAAATTATTTTCAAGAACAATTTCTTTTAATAAAATGCTATGTAAAATTCATTGCGTTGTGTAAAATTAAGTACAGTAATAGACCTAATGAAGTAATGCTGGGGTGGATTAATGATTATTATTTTGGTGTGCCAAATTCTGGCATATCTGGGGGATATGTAATACCTCCAGCAGAAGGGAGGTTCAGTTTTAAAACTTCCTTGTTTAAAAATGTTTATATGTTCTCATAAGCATTTATGAAAATTAAAAATATTTCCTATAGTATAAAAGTGATATATGAAATTTGAAAAGCTAGTTAAAAAAAAAAAAAATTCAATTGTTAAAACACATCGCTGTCACAAAGTCCACCATATATCAGTAATAATTCAGAGGAATACAAACTGTGTGGACAGAGACTGCCATAAACATATAAAAAGTAAGTGATGTAGTGTTACAAAATCGACTCAACTAATTTTCAACTAATAATACTAGCTTGAGAGTTTTGTTTAAAAAATAGATTTCATAAATTCCCAAATCAATGCACAATTTAGAAATCAATATATACTTTTTTTTAATTAATTTGGCACCCCTGTTAAGTATTGTGCTTTAGGTCAATCAGTGAGTGAATTGGGTAAAATGATGTTCAAATGAGCCCAGGTTCCAATGAGCTTACCTGACATTTGTAAATGAGAATAAGGGAGAACCCTGGAAAAAAACCTTATCCAGACAACTCAAAATTACCAAGATTTGAACTTGGGGTCCTTTTGCACGGTAAGTGTACCTGCATGCATGCTGACCATCAGGCTAATATAGGCCGGCCTGAATATGTGTTTTCACATAAATTATGTTAAAAAATTATTTTTGTTTTTGCTTTATAACTGTTACATTGCTCATAGCTAAATTTTATGCCACAGACTTCTTTGTGAAAGGTTTACCATTCTTGTTAACAATTTTGGGTAGACCTGTCACTGCCTAAATGTCATGCTTGTTGTTATAGTGTGGCACTTAGTAATAAAAAAAATAAGATTTAGCATTTTTCATAGCATTGTAAAATTATTCAAATTGAATAATACCTTACCTTCTTATTTTTGATGTTAAGCCAAGAGCCCCCCTCCCTCTCTCTGGCCACACTGTGGCCGAGTGATCAGACCATTCGCCTCTCACCTAGACGGCCCAGGTTCGATCCCAAGCGACTGCATGTGAGATTTGTGGTGGACAAAGCAGTGCAGGGGTTGGTTTTCTCCTGGTTCTCCGGTTTCCTCAGCCATCTCATTCCACTGGTGCTCCATCTTCATGTATCATCAGTGTCATCGCCTGCAGTGCCAGAGCAGTAAAAGCGGGCATTAAGCACTACCAAAAAAAAATAACCAAACTGACAACAGAAATGCTCTAGCAGAAAATGTGTTGATCCAAGCCAATAATAACACATGAACGGCAGTAAAATGCAGTAACAATCAATGATTAATAGCAGTGGGAAGGAACTCCAGAAGCCATGATAATTTAGTTCACTTTTGTCAACCTGTTAATTATTAGAATATACAGCAGGTCATGATCAGGCTGACAATTCTTGCCTTATAGTGAAAAATAAATGTTTAACGATCCCCCTCTCACTCCAATCTGGTGCCAGAGTGCAAGCCTCATTTGCCCGTTCCTCCCTAGTCACATCCCTGTGAACGTTGCAGTGAGTAAATTAATCCTATAATCTTTTCTTCATTGATAATAATAAATCATTTCCACTGTTTCTTGTAGTTGTTTACAGATTAGCGGAGAGTGGCTGTTTTATTGTAAACATCTATTTTTTGTTAATAGGGCTTGGATGCAAAGAGGTATAAGAATACCTGGGACTGTGCTGTGCAGATATACAGGAACGAGGGAATATTTGCGTAAGTATTATTACTTCAGAAATGTTCTCTGTCTTTGGCTTATCTATGAGAGGAGTGAAAATGTAATGGCTTATTTATTTAACCTTTATGACCCTTATGATTATATTATGCTATAAATGTGCATTTTAGGTAGGCAAAGTGCAAGGAATCATGTTCTATTTCAATTATTTTCGACATGAGCATGGTTACAGTGAAAGATAATGCATATGGTAAATAAATATTCATAACTGACATCTTAATAATAAAAATAATTAGTTCTTTTTTACTTTCTCTAGCCCGCATGTAAAATGTACATAGTGGATAGAGAAGGTATTGTATTCCACCCAAGAATTTGATGTCGAGATTTCACCAGAAATATATGTTTTGAGGTCCCCTGAGTCCGAAAAAAGCATTTTTTGAAAAAGGTCCATGTGTGTGTGTGTGCTTGCGCAGTGTGCGTGCGTGATGCACAGCATAGGTCAAAAACGAAAAGACTGTTTAATACCAAATTTGGCATTTAGGTTTAGTATCTCAAAAGGGTGCAACACGAAGATTTTCATGAAAATCCCCCCACTACAAACTACCTTTACGTGGAAATTTTTTTTAAAATTTTGATTTTCTCAAAATCCTGTATATGAAAGATATTTACATCCCAAATAAAATGTATATCTTGAATTTTCTGGGAAAAGCCTCTGAGGATCTTAATTCTGGATGAATTTACTGAATTTTGCTTAACTGCTAAACTGTAAGAGATAGACAAAAACTTACTGCATAAAAAATGTAGATGTTGTCAAAACACACAATTAATGTCCTTTACATTTGTGTTGGGCAGGTAACCTTTTGTGAGATATTCTTTGTTATTGGTTTCAATTGTAAAGTACTTATACTTTTCTCAGACAGAAAGGTCCTTTTTTCTTTTGTTCTCTTCCTGGCCAAGCAAAGAAGCAATTTGCAATGACAATCACATAACAATAGCTTTTAAAACATTTGACTATCATTTAAGCATAGTGTATTCCCTTAATTTCCATCTACTTATAAGCAACTAAATAATAACATTCTGCTAATGTTTATCTCAATTAGCATTGTATAGAAAGAAGAATAATCTTTTGTAAGAAGTTTACAGAGGAGCTAGAGAAAGTCATGAGAGTGTAACACATCAGATTTTTTGGATATTATTTTAACACAGAATGTATTAATTAAAATGTGAAAAACCTAAATAGTTTTAACAATATGTACAAGTTTTCATTATGTCTTTCGGTTTCATTGTGCTGTTTGTTTGGTGTAAGAATTTTGATAAAACGGGAACTTTGATGCTACTGAATAGTACTGATGGTACTGATAGATGGCTCACATTCTTCCATAAGTTGCATGCTGAATTCAGCCCTAACATTGTAGTAATGAATCTTACTTTTTATCTGTAATATTGTAAATAATAGCTATTTATTCTTAGGTTGGTAGCCAAACTAATTACTGCACCAGATAATAATTACATTTAAGAATCTACCATACTCTGAATTTTACAGAGAAATAACATAATATGGGGATTTAATCGTAGCCTTTGTGTGCAGTAACAACTGCCAAGGCATGTAGCCCACCAACGAGATTTAATATGAACTTGCAAAACCTTCCTCAGTTACCCAGAACAGTTAAAAGAATAGGTTTGTGGAATCATATATACCGCTATATTGGCGTCCACTTATAAGCTATTATAGATGCTGAATAGCCAATAGTTAGACGCACAATTTCTAGGCCTACCATACACTATTACATTTACAAATTATCAGAGGAGGTGGCTATATATCATAAGCCCAGAAATATATTGAACACGTGTAAAACTCGGAGCAATAATTTTGGTACATCTAACTGGTAACTGGCATTCCTTAATATAAGAAAATGACATTAAAAAGACAGAGAAGAATGTACATTACCAAGCTTTGCTGAAAGACGTGCACTCATCGAAGCCAGGCTGGTTTGGGATAGGTCGTCAATGTCACCACCAGGAAAATGCAGTTCTGGCAAATGAAGTTCATTGCATTTCTCATGTACGTCGGAAGCATGGTCATTGCCCCTTCTATGCCTAGCAAAGATGTATGTCAAATTAATGCAAGAATCGATTC
Organism: Hymenopus coronatus; assembly: GCA_030762935.1. Lineage (NCBI taxonomy): Eukaryota > Metazoa > Arthropoda > Insecta > Mantodea > Hymenopodidae > Hymenopus > Hymenopus coronatus. Next base: position 106,845,875 of record CM060888.1, on the reverse strand, counting down.
CAATAATTCCTGAGTTATCAGCTCTGTAAAATGCATAACTGATTGGCACCATCCCTGTAGTAGTGGTAACGAGCTAGTTTAATGAAGCAATCTCTTTTGATGTTCTCAAACCATGCAACCTAGTATTAATGGCTTTGTCTTCAAATATTAACACTGCCAAAGACTTCATGGCAAATGGTGCTTAACATACCAGACGTAAAAATGGTTTGGAATGCAATGGTATTGCCAAGACAAGGAAACAAAGTCAATTCTATGAAGGCAACTGTCAAAATCTCAGTTCTTGCTGCATGCTGTCCACTGGTGCCTACTACCAACTGCCTTGTGGTTAGTGCCGAGAGCAACTCTCAACTGCCTTAGTACATAGTGCCGAGAGCCAGATAGTCTCAAACTCTCTAATTTCTGATGAAATGCCAGAGAAAAGGAAAGTAGGGGTTAGAAGGGAAAGCAAACCTGTGCAGAAGACAAGAAATGGCAAGAGGAAGGGTATTATGCTTGCAAATAGACTTGAACACTGTCAACATGATATGCAGTGGCATGAACTGATGCTGAGGTCAGCCGACAATGCAATGGTTATCGGTTAAGCCTTTTTCCCCCCACTCTTTGTACTCTGCAACTAGAGTGTTCATATCTATTTGCAAGCATAATACCAGAAATATAACTGTACATTATGCTGTAACCGTTTCTTATGACATTTGGAAAAGCCCTTGAATAAATTCCACATGAAAGGCACTGTTTTGTATCTATTACTTGAAATCTACTTGAATTAAATAAAGTGCACATATTAATACACACTTCACTTACTTTTATTGTGCAGGACAATTGTGTGTTAATACGTTCACTTTAATTCAATTTGATTATGCCCTCAAAATTATACAATTATGAAATATATTTGTTCGTGAAACCGCCAACTTGAACTATGTTGTAATTGGCAACAGGGAGAATGCAATTTAACAGCAAGGGAACCCCAGCACAGTCATCAGAAAAGACCAATAATACAAGCACTTAGAGGACTAAGGCCTCACGCCATGGTTGGACTTACCTAGGAAGAAATGGAATGAAGTGTTGAGAAGAGGAGAGAGCACACATGACCCGTGGGTCAAACTACATATGCCACACCCAAGCAAGTACCGGTTTCTACCTTGCAGTAGCTACACTGCTGAAATCAATGCACCTTGCAGATTTTTTGGGCAAGAAAAACAAATGCAGAACATATGCACCTAGCAGCCAATATTTAGATCGATTGCCATCTGTTGTGCCAAATTGGCACAAAGTTCTACATCTTCCAAAGATAAGACATGAAGATTGTCAAGAAAATTCCCCACTCCGAACTACCTTTTACAACTACTCATGGAACATTTTTTTGAAAATTTTGATTTTTTCAAAAATAGCTCTAATGATTTGGATTAAAATATATTTTCAAAATATACATTTCCTTTATCATAAAAATATTTTAAACATTCTGGTAAGAGCCTCTGAGTGACTTTTGTATAATTGGTAAACCATAAGAGACAGATAAAATCTTAATACCAAATTTGGTATTTAAGTAGTATTTTCCAAGGTTGCAACACTAAAGATTTCCAAAAAATCCTCCCACCCCAAATTACTCTTTAAATGAAACATATTTTGACTTTGTTTTTCTGAAAAATAGCTCTAATGATAAAACTGCATATTAAAGATATTTACATGACAAATTAAATCTGTGTCGTGAATTTTGGGGAATAGTGTCTGAAGAATTCCTCATTCTAGATGAATTTTACATAACTGGTAAAGCGTAAGAGATAGACAACAGATTACTACACAAAGAATGCAGATCTTGCTAAAACACTTTATTTCATGAACTTATTTTTTTTAATGTGTACCATTTTCGAGATATTCAGTGTTATTGATTTCAATTTTAACAGTTTTCAATGTAAACTTTTTTCAAATGGGAGGTCATCTTCTGTTTCATCCCTCTTTTGTTTTACTTATGGCTGGGCAAAGCAGCTTTTTAAAAGTTTTTGACTATTGCTTTAACCTACTGTATTATCTTATTTCTTTTCTTCTTAGAAGGAACTAATATATCCAAAAAAAGCATTTTCAGAAAAAGGTCCATGTGTGTGTGTGTGTGTGTGTGTGTGTGTGTGTGTGTGTGTGAGTGTGTGTGGTGTGTGGTGTGTGGTGTGTGGTGTGGGGTGTGGGGTGTGGGGTGTGGGGTGTGGGGTGTGTTGTGGTGTGTTGTGGTGTGTGTGGGGTGTGTTGTGGTGGGGTGTGGTGTGGTGTGTGGTGTGTCAAAAACAAAAAGACTGTTAAATACCAAACTTGATATTTAAGTTTAGGATTTTCCAAGGATAAGTCACAAAGATTTTCAAGAAAATTCTCCCACCCTCAATTACCTTTTACATGGAACATTTTTTGAAAATTTTGATTTTCTCAAAAATGGCTCTAATGATTTTGATTAAAATATCGTTTATTAAAGATATTTACCTGTCAAATAAAATGTATATCTTGAATTTTCTGGGAGTAGCCTCTGAAGACTACTTTATTATGGATGAATTTTACGGAATTTTGCATAAATGGTAAACCATAAGAGATAGACAAAAGCTAACTTAACAGTAAATGTTGAGCTCATTGAAACACACAATTTATGTTATATACATTTTTTTTTCGTGGAGTTGATTGTTTTGAGATATTCCTTGTTATTGGTTTCAGGTTTAAAATATTTATACTTTTCGCATATAGGAATTTGTCAACTCCTGTCCATACAAACAAAGGAACTTCAATCACATAGCAACCAAGTTTTGACTTCACTTTTATCTATGGTAATCCCTTATTTCCCTTCTACTTATAAGGAAGCAAGTAATAACTATTTCTGCTAATTTTTTCTTGATTAGCATGAAATAAATAGAAGCATAAGCTTTTTAACAATAATTTCTTGCAGAGATGTAGAGAAAGTTATGTGAGTGGCGCACATCAGATTTTTATCTTTTATGTGCACTAACATGTAAATCATCTGCGGCGAGGTTTATTGTCCCACGTGTTGGTTGCCAAGTATACAACTTTGTTTAACACCCCAGTGAAGAGCCAAGGATGAAGTTGGTGTTGCTCTTGCGTTGAGGGTGCCTCTAGACTCACTCCACTACCAAAAGAGTAGATCTCCACGTACCTTGTTCAGAAGATCCACTACCAGTGGTTTGCCTCCGGCTCAGCTCAGTCTGCATGTAGTTTGACTCACTCAGATGGAAGCAATGAGGGTAGCTTGGGAGTGATCTTATGAAATAGTTAACACACACTTTTATTTTACCTATTCGTTTATTCCTGACTAGAAGACATGTCGACAAACACTTTACTTTACAATCTAACTGCAATTATTTCTGGGAGCTTTCCTTCTTTAACGACGTACATTAACTTTACTTATTAAACTTATTACTTGTTCACTTATTACTCTCAAACCATATTAACGATCTTATAACAGGTATGCCCCTTGAACTTAACGGTTACGTGTACATAGCGACTGAGTGTGTTTGAATGCCTTGATGAGTATAAGTGCGGGTGTCTTGACATGCGTAACCAAGTGAGTGCCTTGATGTACATAACTGAGAGTGTGCTATGCGTTACTGAGTGCCTAAATGTCCGTAACTGAGTGAGTGTGACTGCCCTTAGATCCTACAATCTCCTACTTATGTAGTAGATTTTCTGTCATGGCTGCTTCTTTTTGATTGGTCAAAAAGAGCGCGAACTTGGCGTTGATGAGGCCCATAACATCATTTGCATCATTTTCTACCCAAAAAACATAACACCCACGTGGCCAACATCACACATTGGAAAAAGACTCATTTCACTACAATTTGGGTGTTCACCATCACTTATTTCTCTATTGCTCGCACATGCACCATGTATGTGACTAACAATAGAGACATTTCTCACAAAGAGCCTCCTCCCTCTTTTCAATAGTCAAGTTTGAGTAAATGACTCTGAGCTGTGCCTACTAGAAGCTATCTTTACGCTTCCCAATATATGAAATATTTGATTAACACTCTTAGATGCATTAGCTAATTAACAATTGATGGAAATAACAATCATAGTAGCGAGGCCGACTTACGGTCTCATACTCTTCAAAATACATGACATTGTTTGTGAAGAGATGTGCATTTCACGAAACAAAATTGTTTGTTGATGCAAAGGATTGCATTGAATGTCGTTCTTGCACGAAGAGCATTCACAACTTCTTTTGTGCATACACACCTAGAATGGCCAGACAGACACTAGTTTCTTTAAACTGTGCTATGATCTGAAACACAAATTGTTCATTGATGCCAAGAGGTTTCAGCTTCAAAAAAATTTCCTTAGTTCACTTTCCACAGTGAAATTACTCCAATACAGCGATACAGTTTTCGTAACACTCCCCACTTCATCTTTCTCTTGCCTGTTACTGGCGCACGCAAGCTGGTTCTTGTGGTGTAGTAAAAGTGTTTCTTTATTCACAATTTTCATACTACAGCATGTTTAAACTGACACAACTTACAGCAGTACCATGTATTTTTACTTTCTGTAGCCCATATGAACATACAATGTACATAATAGCTAAAGAAAGTATTGTATTCTCCCCAAAAATTTTATATCAAGATTTCATCGGAAATATATGTTTTGAGGTCTCATTAGTCAAAAAAAAAAATTTAGATAAAAGGAAGTGTGCATGTGTGTGTGTGTGCATGCGTTTGCAGCATAGCTAAAAAAAATGCAAGGTCTGTTAATACCAAACTTAGAATGTAAGTTAAGTATCTCCCAAGGATGTATCACTCTTATATGGAAAAATATTGAAAAAATTTGAATTTCTAAAAAATGGTTGTAAAGATTTTGAGTAAAATATTGTATATTAAAGATATTTATATGACAAAATGTATATCTGGAATTTTCTGGGAATAGCATCTTTATTCTGGATGAGTTTTGCAAAATTTTGCATAACAGTTAAACCATAAGAGAAAGACGAAAACTTAATAAATAAAAAATGTAGATCTACACACAGCTTATGTCATATATGTTGGTTGGTCATCATCATCATTGCTGTTGTTGGTTTTTTTTTTTGTAGAGTTGAATGTTTTCGAGATATTTCTGGTATTGGTTTCAATTTTAAATTGCCCAACTTTTCTCAAACAGAACCATGCAAAGCGAACCAAACCTCAATTTTCACATAGCGATGAGCTTTCAAAAGATTTGACTATCACTTCAACTTAGTGTATTCCCTTATTTCCCTTTTGCACACAAGGAAGCAACTAATAAAACCATTTCTGTTAGTATTTGTTTTGATTAGCATGAAGGAGGCAAAAGAATAATCTTTTGTAAGAATAGTTTGTATATGGAGCAGCTAGAGAAAATTATATGAATGGAATGCATCAGACTTTTTTTTCTTGTGATCATGCATTGACTAGAATTTCAAATCCATCACATAGCAACATGCCCTTGAAAGATTTGGCTATCTCTTAAAGTCTACTGTATTCATCTAATCCCCTTTGACCTACAAGGAAATGAATGATAAAACCATTTCTGCACATGTTTATATTTAGAGCCTGGAATCTGATTAAATTTCACGTTTTAATTGTTGAATCATATCCATTCTAATGAGTACTTGATTCTTGCTATGTATTTTGATTATGAAAATGTATATATCTTAGGTAATTTTATCATTTTATGCTATTTTCCATGTTGGGCAATTTTTTTTTCAATAGACATTTTGTGTAAGTGAACTTACTACCACTGCTGCCATGACATAGATGTAGAGAAAGCCATGTGAATGAAACATATTAGAATTTTTTTTAGATTCAGGGGGTCCCAAAACATGTATTTCTGGTGAAATCTTGGTATCGAATTGTTGGTTGCATTACAATACCTTCTCTATACATTATGTACATACTAAATGTAAGAGAAAGTAAAAAGTTAAGTAGTTCAAAGTGCAAACCAATAACCAGGAATATCTTGGAAACAGTTAACTCTACAAAAATGTATGACATAAATACATGTTTTAATAATTTTTGTGTAGTAACTTTTTGTCTTATCTCTTATGGTTTGCCGGTTATGCAAAATTAATTTAATATGAAGAGGACTTCAGGGACTGTTCCCAAGAAATTCAGGATATTCATGCTATTTGCAGTGTAAATGTTTAATACATTCATTTTAATCAAAATAGCCACTTTTGAGAAAATCAGAAATTTTGAAAATCCATGTAAAGACACCACACACACCTGAGCTTATTTCTATAAATGTGTTTTTTCATTCAGGGGTCCTCAAAACCTGTATTTCTAGTGAATTCTCTGTATCAAATTTTTGGATGGAGTACAAACTGTGTACATTATATATAGAAGCTATAGAAGGTAAAAAAACAAACAAACAAAAAAAAAACATAAAAAATAAAGAGGTTTTTAATAAGTAAAGTTTTATTCTATAGAGAAATTCATAATCAATAACAATCTTATCTGGTTGCATTATATCTTTTTCTTTTACACTGTAATTAACAAAATCTTAATCAACTATGTAGTAATTCTTTTTATTTGTATTGTGCTTAATATATTTATTTATGCACAACACATATTAAATTTAGTACAAATGATGGTTGTGATGATGATGCACAAGTTGTAACATTTCTAACATTGAAACAATAACACTATTATTAAGTATGAAAACTGTAATTCTCTCCTGTGATGGCATGAAAGTTATGTCTTTGTGCCAAAATGAGTTTATAACTTTCTCAACACTTCTGCTGTCATGACTTCAGAGTTGAGGTACAAGTAGGTGTCCTGTTGGTCTAATTAAACAACAATGAAATATGTGGATGAGTTTGTGAGGGGAACGGATAAGTATAAAGAAACAAAGGTCTATCCTCTCAAAAAATAAAATTAGCTCAAATTTAATGTAAAGAATCTTTTATAGTGTTAGTTTACACTTAATCTACAATTGCAACTACATATGAAGTGCATCCAGAAAGTGAGTTTCTCTATTTTTTAAAAACAAAGGCAACATAGTTAACATGAAATTTTTTTATTGGCAACAGGTACAGCTATTTTTGGACCTAGTTACCAAAACAATTGAGATACTTGTCATGTCGTGGGATCAACTTTTGCATTCCTGTGTCATAGAATGGAACCAGTGCGTGATAGTCGCCTTCAGCTCTTTATTGTTAAAACACTGGCTGGAGGACAGGCATTTCTTGAGGTGCAAGAAAAGCTGAAAATCGCTGGGAGCAAGATCAAAACTGTATGGTGGGTGATCAAATAGCTCCCAGCCGAACTTCTGGAAAACAGTTGCTGTGCATCGAGCTGTATGTAGACGAGCATTGTGCTGGAGCAGCACAACATCTGCAGTAAGCATTCCACATCTCTTGTTCTGAATGGCACGTCTTAATTTCTGCAGTTTTCACAGTAATGGTTAGCGTCCACTGTTTCACCTCTGGGCAGGAAGTCAATGAGCAGAATGCCCTTCCTGCACATCACTCTCCGCATTGACACAGTGTATTTGAATTTTTACCTAAGATCCACTGTAATGCCAATGCATTGATTACTGCTTGGTGTCTGGGGTAATGTGAGAAATCCATGCCTCATTGCCCGTGGCGAGGAACTCTCCTCCAACATCTAGATACTGCTGCTGAAATGTCAGTGCTGTTCCTAAACTTTTTTTTTTTTGCTCGTGTGTCAGGTTTTTTGACACCTATCTGGCACACAATTTGAACAGCAGCTGCTTAGTGGCAATTTCATGCAACAAAGATCATAATATTTGCGGAAAATGGCTGCTGAGATCTGTAATCATGAAGCGATGGTTCTCCACGATGCGCTGCTGCACCAGCTCAACCAGGTGATCATTGATGAGGGAACGGTCGCCCACTGCACTCTTCATCATGGACATTTTGACGATCTTTGGAGGAAAGCCCTACACCAGCAATGCACCATCTATCTGCTCATGATGCTCTGACAGAGCTGACGATGAATTTCAATGGGCAGTATGTTTTGTGCAGTAAGGAACTTTATCACTGACCGAACCTTGCAGGCAGTGGGAAATGAATAAGAGATGCCATTTCTGCTGCCAGGCAGGATCTGTCTGGTCAGCATATGATTGATACGTCATAGATCTGTTATGCACATCAATTTGTCTGGCTAAACGTTTACTTTAAAGGAAACAAAATTGGGAAACTTACTTTCTGGATGTGCCTCATAGATTCCTTGAATTGTACATTAATAAGACTATTTTACATTACACAGGTTCTACAAGGGAACAGTGCCAAGATTGAGCCGTGTGTGTCTCGATGTTGCCATTACTTTCATGATTTATGATAAATTCATGGAAGTATTCAACAAGGTTTGGCCTTAAAATGCAACATATCATCGACACAACTTATTTTGTTAGTAGTAACATTAGTGAATGAGTGTGCATGTATGTTTGTAACTCTAGATGTCTATTACACACTTTGTGAAACATAGCATAGTTCAATGCAGACAAAATGAATCAAATGCTTTCTTTGAAAGAAAAACTAATTGGGAACAATGAAGTAAATGTGTTTATCAAAATCGTCATTTATATAAAAGGCAGCATGAGTAGGATTTATTCAGGCAATTAAAATGGTTAGAAACTACACTGATGTTACCTGTTGTTTTGTACATCAGCCTGTTTAAACACTGAATGGTTTTGTTGTGCTAGAGTTAGAGCAATCATAGCAAATATTAATTAATCAAGATCTTAAGATGCTTTCATCTCAGCGCAGGATGTGTTCTATGAGAGTGATTAAAAGCTCCTGGCCTAATAGTGAAAACAACAAATCAAAGAAGTTTTATTTTTTAATAATTTCCTCTAATATCAATACTCTCCATCCAGAGTGCTCTAAAGCCTCTGTTGTGTTCCTTTGGAAGTGCAGCAAAGTACTCATCTACAGCGCAATGACTTTTTAATTGGATAAAACACTGAAGAGTGAGAACTTCTTTAGTTTTGAGAATAGATGGAAGTCTGAGGGAGCCAATTTGGAGAATAGAATGGATGTTCCAGCACTTCATAGTACAGAACCCTCAATTTTCCCATTACCAAGACCTTTTTGTGAGCAGGTGCATTGTCCTGATGGAAAACCATTTTTTTCTTCTATAAGACAGGTCTATTTTCACAAATGCTTGTGTCCAGTTTTGTTAGAAGTTAAGATTAGTATTCTCCAGTTATGGTTTTACCTTTTTCTAGATAGTCTATGAAATTCCTTTTGCATCCCAAAACACAATGCTATTTTCTTTCCCGCAATGGCACCGTCGTTGTCTAGTATGGAGCTGAAGAACCTACTTGTGTCAAAAAGTCACTTTTTGTTTTTCTTAAAATGCACCAAGCACTTTTCAGAAGGTGTTGTGTGCATGCGTTTGTGATCCACAGTGTGCACCCATCTTGCGAAAAGCTTTTCATGTTCAGTTTCTGGTGCAAGATGTGACCAACTGTTCTTTTGATATCCTTAGATCACTAGCAATTTCATGCAGCTTTGTATGCTGATCTTCCAATATCATGCACATTTTTGGTGACTTCTGGTGTGGTCACAGTGGGACATTCTATGTATGGATATCTTCGATGCTTTCACAGTCACCTTTAAACTCAGCCATTCGTTTCTTCATGGTGGAAATTGAAGGTGAAGAGTGTGCAAGCTGCAAAAGAATTTCGGTCAGTATTAAACCTTCTTTTATGCAGAATTTTATCACTGCACAGTATTTTATTTTTTTCCATTTTCAACATCATGCACACATCATCTGCTTAAAACGACTGTCCACAGTGAGTGCTGCCTGGAATTATTTGCAATTTACATGGTGTCTACTAACATGTGTACAGGGGAAAAATCGTGCAAGGCCCAGAACTTATCAGACCACCCTCAACTGGAATTTCTGAAGAGAGTTAAAAGATAACAGTGGTTACAATAAAAGTTAGGTTTACATTTCTTTGAAGCTACACAAAATTTCTTTAATGTAATTATAACTCATGTTTCAACATTTTTACAGAACTTCATAAACAATTAATGACTTTCGTAACATAGTACATATTTAAAAACATTTTTATGATTTTTCAGCAGTAGACATATTACTGAAAACTTTGAATAAATAAACACTGATATTCAGTAATAAAAGCTCTTATACATTTAAATGCATGCATTTGTTTTCACAATGTCTGTTAAATACAGTTTAGTTGCATTGCACTATGCTTTGTAAAAGTTAACAAGAGTGGGCATCCTTAATTAATATGAAGGAAAGAATTATTCTTAGCAAATACAGGCAAAACTACAAAACTTAATTTTATAGAATTATGTGTAATAAATTCAAATACAAGTAAAAGCTGTTAATGAAATTTCTAGCTTGTGTACTTTGAGGTGTTAAGAAATGTTTATTGGGAGAGATTAATTATTAGTATATGGTTACATAAGCCTAGCTTATTATTTTAAGAGAGATGTCAGAAAAGTAATTTTTTTAACAAATATGTTATTAGTTGACTGTGGTGTAATAGTTTAACAGATATAACCTTTTCATTACATTTATATAAATATTGTTGAATTAATGTGTGGAAATGGCATAGTTTAGTTAAAATATTTTACATAGTATTGACAGATATATAAAAATGTATTAACTTATGTGGTTATGTATTGTGTAAGTGGACATGAAGAATGAAAAGTGCAATTTAAGTGCTTAACTATCAAAAATGATGAATCACAAACAGTGAAGCAAATTAATGAGTTTTTGTACACTTATTTTAGTTTCACTTGAATTTCAGCTTATGACATGTTTCCCAGAACAATCTCAGTGCAGTTGAAATGATGGTTTATTTTTATGATTTTTTTAATGAACTTGAGAAGGAGGTTGGTATCTTCATGAGCTTCAACTTTCATTAAATGTAGCTAATGTTTCTTCCTTAAATGAATAGTTCCTTAAGCTTTTGCACATCTTTCAGCATTTAACTTCATGTTTGATGTAATTGCTCTGAAATTGGCTGCCAGTGCACATCTATGAATTTATTTGCATTTTATTTTTCCCTTGTGCTTTTGAAATGAGTGCCTAGGTTGCTTTGAGTTTTACAAGTATATGATTAATTGCAGTCAAAGCAGAGTAACTGGTAGTCCCTAATTTTTCCTCTGGTGGTATTTGGTATGGTTTGTTTGATCCTAAAAGATGTTGAATACTTTAATTGCTACAAGGTGTCAAAGTCAACAAGTAGCTTATGATGCAGATGTTTGTCAGTGAAACATGTCTAAGAGAAACAAGAATGAGTGTACAGTTGGCTTCTCATTACTTTGGTTTTGAAATAAGTTTGCTTGTTTGCCAATTCTTTTCTGATCATTAAGAAAAACTGCTGATTTTTATTTGTGAGGGTGGGGGGTTGCTGCTTCTTTCAATTATCTATGTAGGTTATTCAGTATATTAGATTGGTTATATTGCCTTGACGTGGTCTCTTGGCCTGAAGTGTTAAACTGAATTTTTGAAAGATCAAGGGAATATTGAAGGGAATTTTCAACTGGAGATATGAAAGAGAAGTTGGAATATTTAGAGGTATGTGAGAAACAAATTAAATAGCATGTTGAGAAAATGCAGCACCTAACAAAAGAGTAAACTAAAAAATAATTTTAAAGTTATATGTCTTATATTTGAAGCTCAGATATGTCTTGTACTATCTTTTATGCAGATTTTAATTGACACTTTTTAAACAACATACAATTTAGTTTTTTCTCATTGATTGTTCTCATTTTCACTGTTGAATTGTCACAAGAAAATCTGCTATAAAATATGGTAATCACAAAGATAACTGCTGAAGGAAATACAGAATACCTGTGTGTGCCACAAGAATTGTAATTTTTAGGAACCTTCCAGGGAAGTTAACAGCATTGATGGTATCTCAGACAGTACAACCTCCCTTAGCTCTTGTTCAGAAATAGAGTGGATATGTTGCTTATGTTCACATAGCCATTGTTCTCCTGAAAATGACAGTTGATATGATTTCTTGTGGCACACACATATTAATTTATTTAATTTAAACCTAATTTGAAATACTTATATCACATTTTAATTTGGGCCTTTTACAGATTACATTTGAAAATTATGGTTGCCCGCTCTTTGCTTTAATGCTTGGCTTAAAGCAGGATAAGTGCACTACTGCTAAAGTCATAGGAGAGTTTTTAATAAATTTATACAAGAGAGTGAATGTAGCAAAGATTTGAAAGGAAACTGAGAAAGTTGTACTATATAAAAAGTGCTATAATATATTTTTTTAGAATTTGGTACAGCCTGAACATAAATTTAAACATTCCTATTACATTCTTAATATAACACAAGCTATTTTGCTTTGCAGTTCAAGATGTTTTGGGGGTTGAATATAACATTGTTAATAAACATATATCATCTGGCCACTGTTTAAAGTACATATATACAACTATGAAAGAAATGTTGGCAAATCTCCTTAAAGCTTATTCCCATTTAACATGTACTTGTATATTTAAGTGTTTGTTTCTTGCAAACCTATGTTTTAATAATTTTGTACTACTGCTCTTATGTATGTATCCATAATATTTCTTGCTTGTAAAAACCATGTGTATTCCTTAGGCAACTCAATATATCATTGCTGGCATATACTATGTTTGCCGAAATTAATGATGAAAATTAATTGAAAGCTTTATAATGTTAATTTGAAAGAGAAAGAGAAGCACTGAGTTTGAAAAGCAGCACTTATAAATTGTCATTTTGCACTTATAGGAATGGTATATGTACAGGAATGGTATTCATAGTAATATAAGTATGGACAAGCTCAGATAGAAAGTATACAAATAATATCTTGCTTAACTGCAAACAAAATATCAGGCATTGCCAATAGCCGCAATAAGCAATGTATTCTAAAGGGAAATGCCACTGATATGACCATGCAGTTTAAGGTGCAATATAAATATAACAAAATAAATTCAGCCTATTACAAATTGTGCACATAATAAATATTTCCTCTAGCAAATTATTCAAAAGATCACAAGGTAACAAGCAAAATTTCTTATGCTTAAAGGAACATATTTTTTAACTATTTTTAACTATAACATAACTTCTTTTATCCTTTTTCATATTTTTTTGTGCTTGCTTGTCTATTTATGTTAGTTTTTTAAGAATAATTGGAATGCTAAGTTACCAGTTCTGTAGAAAATCTCGCACATCCCCCTCACATAAACAATTTTTTATGCATTTCTGAAAAAATGCTAAATATGCTAATATTTTGAGAAATTAAGCTCCTTTTGGTTTGAAAATGAGGCAGTATTTTATTATCTAATCTGCATTTTGGGTTTATATGTCTTGCATTTCATTCCTGAATTAACACCAGGAAGGAATGGATATTTGATTGTTTAGGAGGATATTATTTAATGGTATGGTAGCAATAGACAACAGAAGCCACATTGTCAAAGCATATCAGTACTGGCAGCAATTGCTTTAAAGATGATCAACTTGCAGATAGCTGAAGGCAACAAATGTAGTAATGCTGATTTATTACTGACATAGTGACCAATGGTGCATAAAGTGATTTTTCCTGCCATGAGTCAGAGGACTGGTTTCACTAACTGGGTTCTCTTTTCAATTTTACTAAACAGCATAAACTCACAATATTGCTTTATTCCGTGTGACGATCATAGGCACACTTTCAATACTTAACTCATAATACATAATATTAACATTTTCTAACATGGATGAATAGAAGTTGTTGTAACAGAGCAACCCAACCATGTGCTAATTTTAAGCATATACATTTCAGCTAACCCTAGGAGAGCTGATTGGTTCTTAATAGCAGCTAGCAGGAAGGTAGAATGATTCATTCGCTGGACGTTTGACTCCTGTAGCAAAACAGAGACTAATGCTATTATATCTTGAAACTTTTTTTAAAGTTTAAACATGAAATTTAATAAACTTTATTAATATATATGCTAATGATACTAAGGAACCAGTCTAGTCATACTAGTCCACTGATGGCATACCCCTGGTTCCATGTAAACCACCTTAGGGCTTGTCTTTAAAGAAGCAGATTTTAAAATGAGGTTAACAGAGAGAAATTAAGTTATATTACGCAGTTGGACAAAAGCATTATGATGTTAATCACTTTAGCTTCCAAATATCAAATTAAAAGTAAACATTGAATCGATTAATGACACTAAACAACAGTCACATTTAAATTATCCAGAACATGTTTCGGAAATAAAAAAGTAAAAGAAGTTCCAAATATCAATTTCATTGCATTTTAATTTGGAGATAGCAAAAACAATCTGGAAACTTTAATCTTGGTACTACTCATAGTTAGATTTTCTTTTATTTTTGTTTAGGTCTGGTTTATTTGTTTATGTTTCAGTGGTATATTTTCAGGTTCTTGATTTGTGAATTAAAATAGCTGTAATATATAAATATTTAAGTGTTAAGTTTCACAATGTTTATGTTAATGTTTTGCAATAATGGACTTTTCAGTTTGTCATTTATGTAAAGTTATATTTTTATTACAATTATTTTTATATGTATATTTTAAATTAGATAACATTTAATGCGTTAAGTTTTTTTAGAGTCTATTAAAGTTGTGGTTATATATAGTTTGTGGAATATATATAATTTGCATATGATTTTTATGACTTTGTTTTTGTATTTGTAGCTAGTGAGTGTCTTGCATTCCTCATTACAGATTGGAAAAGGTGGCTCACATATTTTTAATGGAATGTTGTATATTTGAGTTCTATATCAATGAACTGCTGGTTTATGTTAATTATTAGTTTCAGAATGTTGTCTTTAGAATAAGATTGAAACTTCTTGCTACCTATAATATTTATCACAAAAGGTATGGCAAAACACCAGTCATTAGCAGCTCTAAATGGTACTCAAGAGTATAATTGGCTTACCTACTTGAACTATCCTTTCTAAGTCATGCTTTTAATATATCAACGTATGCATTCCAAACTAAGGCTTTATTTTGAAACAGGTATTTTATATGTGTTTTTCTGGTTTCTCTTAACTTCTTTCTTCTTGTGCACTTCAGTGTGTGGTACTGCACATTACTAATTAATATATGAAATACCTCATGCCATATGCATTAATTTCATCTAATAGCTAAGTACTGCTGTTATTTTGAAAGAGAGTGTTTCTGGTCACATGTTTTAATGGTGGCTACTTTCCATAGTGCATTTTGAAAATGTTACAAGCAGTTATTCTTTTATCAGAAACTGTTAAGTTTAACTGCATTTATTTAGTAAATGCCTTATTGCTTAATAAACAGAAACAAAAAGGTATGTTCTTGTTTGCATATGTACATATTTTTTTTGAGGTCCATCCAGAAAGTAATGAACGATTTGGCATAACTCTTAATAACGAAAGATATCTGTACAAAACATTATTTAGAAAGTTACAGTACCTTACTCTATTTCTCAACGTAATCACCATTGCTATCAAGATATTTATTGTCACATAGTATCAGTTTTTCAGTGAAGATTTTATATTCTTCCACCGCTTAAGATCTGAACCAAGACGTCACTGCTACTTTGAGGTTTTCGCCGGTTGGGAATCTTTTCCACACAAAAATTCATGTATGGGGTCCAAAGTGAAACAACAGGTTTTCTGAATTCTTTTATCAACATTTGATTTTAACTTCGACTAAGGTCTTTGGTATACCGGTTCTTCCTTGATTACTCATAAATTAAGTGCCATTTCCTCACGATAGTGATAGTTGCATTATCATCATACATTTGCTTATTTGTCTATAAAATTCAATTGGCTGAACATTTTGTGTATTAAAAAAAAACAGATAAGTGCTTTGGCAGTAGAAAAGTATAACATCAACATTGAAAACATGGCACCATGTGACATAAATGTCTTGACAGAGTCGAGATTATGCTGAGAAATAGAATAAGGTACTGCAACTTTGTAAATAAAGTTTTGTGTTGATATCTTTCATTATTATTTTGTTGTGCCAAATCATTGGTTACATTCTGTATTAATGTTATAGCTCATCCTGTCAAATCACACACTTCCTTTTCCTTTCTCATCATAAATGGAAATATAAGGGTATGAATTTATTAGAGAAAATACATATTTTCAAAACAGGAGTGTGCTAAAGTTAAAATTGAACATAAATCAAACCCACATTCAAAAGGGGATTTTTTTTCAGTCTTCAATAATTTTTGTTGATAGAAAAATAGTTGATATTATTATAAAAGAGATTAATACAATTGCAGATAGAAAATCTAGAATTTGAATTATTTATTCTAAATTATTAGACCGTTTGATTGGAAATCAAGTGTATAAAAATAAAAACTAGTATCAGATACTTTATTATTATTATTATTATTATTATTATTATTATTATTATTATTATTATTATTATTATTATTATTATTATTATTATTATTATTATTATTATTATTATTATTATTTAAACTGGAGATATAGAACTGTGAAAATTTATCACATACCACATGAGTTGTTTATTGAGATGATAAAAGAAAAGCTCATTTGATATAGCATACAGGGTTTGAAATTGTATGTGTAAATTACCTTATAGTTTGGTGGTGTTCACTGTTAAGATGTCTTTGTGAAAGCACATTACCAGCTTTGTGGATTTTGACGATTATAAGGGGTTATACCAAGTAAGCCTCCACTCTGTGCTTATTGTCATGTAAATGGACAATATTTAAGAATGGATTGTAAAGGAAGTATTGTGCAAACTCTTTGAAATAATGATATGCCAGTATGGATAATGGATCCAACAATCTTCTGGTATTGCAAATGGCAGTTCCTGTGTCTCTGGCACCAGCTACATATGTGAGCTTATGATCATGTAGCTGGATAACACTTCAGAACAAATTGTTTTCAAAGGTGGTATTGTGCAAACACCTCAAAATAATGATATGCCAGTATGGAGTACACTTAAAGACAATTTTCCAGTATTGCAAATGGCAGTAAATGCCAACTGATGTGGTGACTGTTGCTAACATTCCTGAAAACACAGTCAATGAAGCAGGTAGCACTACTGTGGCATCTTGTACTTTTCAGCAAATACCAGATTCTGATATGGAAAGTTTTGTGGTATCTGAAAAGAATGAAGATGAAAAAATGTTGCTGCCTATATGCCTTATTTGGATACCAGCGCCCAAAACTTGTATTTAGCACCTTAAGACTATATAAACTGCATATCAATGAATCATATGATTGTAATAATAAGCATAATGATAGTAATAATAATGTTAAGCATTAGCAGAAAATAATATGGTTGGTCAATACAAGAAATGTTTGGAAGCAAAGGAATATAAGTGAAACAAACAATGAGTACTGTAAAGGGTTTTTCTGTAGCAGTTGGGCCTAAAGACAAACAAATGAGGAAGGGAGGGTTAAATACTGTCAGAAGGGGCCCATTTACTGAAAATCAGACACAAAGAGACAAGATTTCAATACTCCTATGCATGTAGGCAGGCTGTTTTTAAAGATAAATATGGCAAAAAAATATTATTCACATGGTGAAGCAAGAATTGAAGCAGAAATCTGAAATATGCAGAAGTTATAATTTTGTAAACATTCGTAGTTGAAAAGTCAGCCATTACACTCATAGCTGGGAAGGAGGCTATTATAACAGGGAAAGTCAGTAAATATATGTGGTTGAGAATGTCAAGTTATTAAAAATATGTAGTCAAATGAGATTGCTTGATAAGAGGTTTATTAACAAGTACCTAGCCCTTACATGCCTGTCTGTGCAGACAACTGTAAGTGTCAGGAGTTGAACTCGAGTGGAGGACAAACGATGTCCAAGGTCGCACACAATACATTGGCTGTAATATGAAAACAGTGAAATTTAGAACAGCTATAATTACGTCATAAGGATACCTGAGTTGGAAGAAATAGTGGCAACACGTTCTTTATAGTCGTCATCATCTCTGCATAAGGATTAGACCTTCAATGTCCTATTAGAAGTTAATAAAATCACTCATTGACTGGAAGGAATTTTATTCCACAACTGAACAAAAGTAACTATCATCATTTAACTTTATTGTAGATATTTTGTAGCATTAGGATGCCAATATGTCATAGTATTTTTGTGGCCCCCACGTTAGGGTGCCAATATGTCATGGTATTGTTGCCACGTTGTTGTAACAGTATGATGCTATCAGGTGAGTGTACTTGGAGTTGGTCGAGGGTTGGTTAATACTCGTGAAATTCTCTACATTAAGAGTGTACATACCTTGCAGATTCCCCTTGAGCTTCATATACCCAAGGTCGCGGGTTCAAACCCAGCGGAGGACGATGCATTTTTTCAGGTGTAAAAATCTTTAGCATGGCTTCCTTTGGAAGGGAAGTAGAGCCGTTGGTCCCGTGTCGTAGATTTACGGCACGTAAAAGAACCTCAAGCCTGATAGGTCTGAGCAAAATTAAGCAGTCTTTCAGCCCAATTTAGAATGGGACGCTGAGAACCACTGTAGTTAAAGAGCATCCATAAATAACACACCACTTATGTATTTTCTTGCAGATTCCCTTTGTTGCACTGGCTAAGCTCGTTCTAGTAGACCATGAGTTGTTTCTTGCTCAGGGGGGAAAGAATGACAAAAGTTGTGTAACATTTTTGGTAGACTCAAATAAAAGAGAAATTTCACTGTAGACTTCTTTTAGTGATGAATTGTGGTTAGTTTGAGGCACTAACCCTACGAGCGACTCCTGACATAACTGATCGCGAACTTGAAGTAATTTTATTCATGTGCTAATTCCACTTTTATGGAGTTGTTATATCTTTACACTCGTCACGTAATCTTGAGTTTCATGGTCTGTATAACATTTATGGTAATAACTTCCTGTCTGATTAACTTATAACTCACCGATTTCCTAAACTGTACTCTGTGCTATTTCTTAGTCACATTTCATATACGTGGTTTCCTACATTCTGTGTAGTACTAGCCTTGTTAGCTACATTGTGAACCTTGTGTGTCTTCTTTAACTTATACATGATTCTTACATTGTGAACCCTATTTCTTATATGCACATCATTTATATAATAAAAGGTCTCAGTATTGCCCTCCTTTTTGATTGGTTGAAAAAAGGCACGTAAAGTAGTAGTGTCATGTGACTGTTGGGGATTTTTCTTTATTTTCCACCCTCGTGACCTTGTTCTACAATGACAAGTTCCCTCTTTCAAGTTTTAAAGGGGATGAACCTTTCTTCCTCTCAAAGGTTGTTGCTTGTGTCCCTAATGCTCTAAAATTTGTGTTATTTTTAACAAAGCACGTAGCCTTGAAGAATACAAAGGGAGTTTCTACACGCTACAGTAGTGTGTTCTACTGAGCATATATTTCTTATGTCAAATATTACAAACTAATGATTAAACTAATAATATATGCGTTGTCCTAAAATACTGTCGTAACTTGAATATGGCATACCTGCATTTAAAGTGTTTTACAAATAGGATGTAAGCATCACAGAGAGCATAAATGTACTGTAATTCTGTTTCTTCTCAGTGATTCTATGCATACTTTCTGCTTTTTACTTTAATGCATAAAGTCGTCAACAAGAATTATAAAGAGCACTTGTTAGGAGTATCTCTGCAGTAAAGCTGTAAAGTGGTCAAAATGCTGAATTAAAATGCAAAATATGCTGGGTTCTATTCTAGGCTGATGAAGCAATTCTTATTCCATTATTATTAATTCCCACCCTCAAGAGCCTGAAAATATGAGTGCGATACTGATGTATGTTAAGTTAATCGAGAAGTACAGTTTTAATGTATGCATACTTCAACAATTTAAGCAGTTTTATTGTAGTTCAAAGTGGTAATACGACGATATTACCCAAGGCAGCATGTAAATAAAAACAAATATGTAAAATGTTTTAGCAGAAAAAAAGAAAAAACATATATGATGCCGGATTTTAGAGACGGTATGTACAATGCAAAAATAAAATAAATGTGAAATAATGTACCTGTATTCCTCTTCAAGACGTTAAATAAACATTTTCTATTAGTATTTGTGGTGTATTTTGTTAGATAAGATAGGTATATTAATATGATGTGCACCACAGGAGGCTGTATTCCTTAAATAATTCATAGACAAATCAAATTAGAATCATTGCTACATAATGCTCTTTATATTCTAACACCTTTGCAAAATTTATTTTTAGGTCCCTGCAGGGGTATGTTTCAGTCTGAAATTACAGATTTGAAAAGCTAAGTTAATCGAGAATTAGGGTAACTTTTTAATTTAGGACAAATTATAATATTGATTTTAATATTTTAGCACTAACTTCTAACACTAATGAAACATACAAAATAGTTGTGCAAATGAAATTAGTGTTCTCATTACCTCCTTTATCAAATGATAAGGGAAACTAAATATCGAAGGAACTGCATCAAGATTTATCATCTTGCCTTTATTCTCATAGAAATAATTTTTCACAAAATGCATGAGTATAGTCTGTGGTATTTCGATGGCCTAAATTTGTCACATCTCAGGGCAGCTAACCAATCACTGAGTAATTCTGGTTTATGTATTGGAAATTTAAAATAAATTATCATTCATTTAGTTACTGAGGAAACCCACAAGAATAAATCGGCATGAATTTGGAACACAAATAACAAATGTTACAATCTATTCTTATCGATGGAAATTGATCTCTTTTCCAACAGTTTGTACAATTATATGCAACTTAGGAATGCATCATGTTCACTATTAAATCCTAATTAACCTTTAAAACATCTCACTTTTAAAGCCTTAAGCTTACTGAACATGTGGGAAGAAGTACATTCATGCCCTTCAGAGGCACCTGAGAGAGAGGTTTCAATTAGCGACAGCAACACTAGCGCCAGCGGTGTGTCTAGGTAATATAATTCCAACTTTGACAAGTATCCAACAAATTATGTGGCTAGATTTGTTAGGCTTACTACTCTTGAAACAGCAATAGTAACAGTGCATAAAGCTATGCATGTGTGTGAGGAAACATAAAGGTAATAGGAAACAAAGGATTTAACAAAGAAAATAGAAACGAACCAGTTATGCTAATACCATCCCTGAGTTAGAATTGAACCCAGAACCCATCCTAAGAAATTCTGTACTGCTAAACTGGCCCATGTTATTTCCCATTGATAATAACACTTCAATCTGAAAAGCCAGAAACTCGTAGTGAACATGTGCACAGTGAAGATGCAGTTCTTATTGTTAGTGACATAGTGAACACATCTGGCAGGAGAAAGTGAATCCAGAATTGGCTGATGAGCCTTAATTCAATGAATCCCAATAATTGATTTGCAGTAGTCGAAAAGGCGGCAAATCTTAGCAAGAATCAACACAAAAGCAGGCAGGTGCAGAAACAGCAGTTGTTATTAAGGATAAATTATATAACCTAATGAAGTTACAATTATAGTAACTTAGGCTGTATGCAAATGTCCCAATCAACACTTTCAGACAGGTAGGTACAGTGTGAAAGTCAAGCCTTGAGCTGAAGATAATGCTTACATTAGAATAAGATACTGTTAAATGGAGCAATAAATAGATGCAGGTCCAAGCCATGCAGATATTTTACAATTTTAAACAATATACTTGGTCCATTTAACTTGAAGGATAGAGCTACACCCTCAAGTTCATATGCTACTAACTTTAATAGTGGCTACACTTGGTTTTTGTGGTAGTTCTTCACCCACAAAACTTAATAGTTTTCTGTGCTTAAATGATATAGGTATTCTATTCTTGCAAGACATTAAACCTTTGGACTGCAAACAAATTTATAATTATTGATACTGACCCTTTGGAACAGCAATGTTTTATCTGGAATTGAGCAGCATTCAGTAAAGAGCTACCTGTGCGAGGCATCTGTTACCTGTTCCATGTCTTTATTAGGGAGGCTGCACACAAACGCGTCAATAGCTGTAACACAACATGAAGCAAGATGCACTTGTTTTTCGCTTATGATATGATGCAACCTTGTGGCTGCACACTGAAAAAACACTTGATTGCAGCAGTATGCTACTTAGGCATCAGCTGTTTTGACATGGCTCTCTTGAGTAAGAGTGATGTTTTGATGTACATGTGGATGAAATTGTGCAGCAAGAGGAAAGGATAACGAGTTCATGATTTTAAGTTGTCTTGTATCCAGCATGGTGCTTATGTTCTAGTGCAGGGTTTATTACAAAATCCTGTAAAATTCCAGTCATAATAGAGTGTATGCTGATTCGTACACAAAACTTCTTCAGAGGATTTTTAAGAAAGCAAGATACAAAGTACAGGACTATTATAAGCTCTTAATAAGAGATGATGACTTTTTCATAAGGGGTCTGGTTATTTGCCCTTAACACTAAAACCTATATTTTATTGTATTATCCTTATAGTTTTAGTTAAATAACTCTGTGTCTTGGAGAGACAGATTATTAATTAAATTTTCTTTAGGTAGTTCATCTTCTGGATTTATCAAGCCTTGTAATTCATACATTTTTTCTTACCCAGAGATTATATGAGATGCTTCTTCTTCCTCTACATTGCACAACCTACATATTGGTTCTTTTTTGAAGATTCCCATTTACATAGATGTTTCCTAAATCTACAATGTTCTGTTAATAACCCGTTACAGGCTTCTTTTTTTTTTTTTTTTTTTTTTTTTTTTTTTTTTTTTTTTTTTTTTTTTTTTTTTTTTTTTTTTTTTGAGTCTGTTGGGTGTTTAAGTACGTTTTCAGTTAATAGGAAGATGTTCTACTCACCATTCTCATATTGTGCTTGCATTCTTCTGTTTGCACCCATTTTTGTTGGTAATATTTAATCCACTCTTCAGTGGTGTTTCAAACAGAATTTATAGGAGTACCAAGTGATGAAGAGGTACTTGGAACTCTAAGGTAATTAAAATTTAGTTGAGTCGATTTTGTAACACTACATCACTTACTTTTTTATTTCGGAAAACATGTTTCAGAAGCCATGTGCTTCCATTGTCAATTCCTTTGGTCGACTCCAAAGGAATTGACAATGGAAGCACATGGCTTCTGAAACATGTTTTCCGAAATAAAAAAGTAAGTGATGTAGTGTTACAAAATCGACTCAACTAAATTTTAATTGTTAAAACACATCACTGTCTCAAAGTCCACCATATATCAGGATAACTCTAAGGTAAGTTTAAGGCTTAAAATAATAACTTGTTAATCACCAAATCACCATTTTAACTTTAAAAGTTAGTAATTTCCTGTAACTCCTAAGTAGAGCTTAGAGCATCATTGTGATGTTTCCATGATCAGATTTAAATTTCTAGTTTGTGAATTTGCTGCTATGTGTAATGGGACAAGGGATTGGCTCGTCTCCCACTGATGGCACTAGGATGAAATCACAACTTGCGGATGTAAAATAGTGGAATTTTGCCCAGAAACCTTCTTCTTTCAAGATATGGGGTTCTTTTATGTGCAAATACCATTACTACCGGCTTTACTTCCCTTCCAAAGGATATCCTGCTAAGGAATTTTGCATCCGAAAAAATCCATCGACCTCTGCCAGTTTGAATCTGCTATCTTGGGTTTTAGAGGCTGGCATGATAACCAATACACCACGAAAGGTGAGTGTTAGTTAATAAAGTTAGTTTCAAACTTGTGGACAACTTCTGTAAGTAGTGGTTGTGCAATGTTTTGAAATTTTTACTTTTACCACTGCATTTGCAGTCAGATATATGAGTATATTCTTGCTCTTCTTCCACTACATTTGCCAAAAATGACAGTGGAATGGGAGTGTTTAAGGAACCAGGCTCTTGCCGACTGTATTGCAATACAGAAGTTGAAGGATAGGCATGGGTACTATTAGAACTGTACTGAATATTGCTGGTTGATGGTATAGCATGTCATTTAATTTTGAAATAATTTGAATGCACTGGGAAAATCAATCAAGTTAAACCCCAGTTGGAGCTGATGCATATAATGGTGATAAGGTAAACAATCTATTGCAGGTGGCAGAATTATTAGTACATATTTTTCAAAAATTCCAAATAAAGCACTGAACGATGAATATGTTTTTTTTAATTTTCAACCTTCAATTGATAGCAAAATAAATGTTTAAATTCCTTTTTTATAGAACTGAAACAAATTATTAAGGTATCAAGCATCAATACAGGAATAGACGAGTTCACTATAGTTTTATAGTGAAAGGAAGTATACAGGTAATACCTGAACCTTTATCACATGCATATAACTTTTCCTTTGAGACATATTTTTCCAGAAAAAACTCCAAAGTAAAAGCATTGCATAAAAAGGGGCAGACACATGACATACAGAATCATACCAGTATCTGTGTTATCAGCCTTTTCAAAAATATTAGAAAAGCTCATGTACAACTAAGTTATTAGAGAAAGATAATATTCTTACAGGTCCTCAACATGGCTTTTGACAAAAAATCTACTGAAAGAGCAGTACACTCTTTACTTGGTAGCATAGAAATCAGAGAGAAAGCAGTAGGATTGTTTTTGGATCTTACCAAGGCATATGATGTAATAAACCACAACATTTTGCTTGAAAAGCTAAACATTTATGGAATTAGATGCAAAGCAAATGCATTGTTTGAATCATACTTAACACAGCAAATTCAGTTAGTTGAAATTAGCCAAATAAATAAATTAATGGTTAAAGTAGTGAAATGAAAACTAATGTTGAGGCATGTAGGACAGGGAGTAGCACAGGGATCATCTTTATATATGTTAATGACCTGCCAAAAATGTTCCAAAAGCAGAAGTTTTACTGTTTGCTGTTGACACAAATGTCCTAGTTGTTAGAATGTCATAGGTTGTTCTGTGAATCCTAGGAACTGATGTGGAAACATCTCCGATACATACATTATTATCTTCAATATATTATTTCACACACACTTTTTGGATTCAACATATTTATTGTACAACTTAACAACATAAGACTTTGCAACTTCACTGTTACACATGTAACTTGCTATATGCCATCTTTTTTGTCTCCTTCCTTTTCATTTAAACATTTGTATTGTAAGCACACTATAAAAACTAAATTTTTTTTTTTATTTATTTATTTATTTATGCTAAGCATTATACAGGTGAATATGATCGGTGTTCAGCCCTGGCTCTTTACCGGTCATACTCATATTTTACAATAGTTTATTAATTCTAGTTTATTACACCATTTTGTCTATTTACTGTCCATATCCATTTATTTTTCACTTTGCATAAGAATTGTCCAATCTTCTTACTATCTTTTTGAAACATTTCAACTACTACTACATTTCTATCTATTTTAAACCATTTCTTATTAATATACTTTTTTCTCCAAATTTCAGTTCCTTTACATTTAAATAAAATGTGTTCTATATCTTCATTTCCGCCACATATAGGACATTGATTTTGTGGAATACCTTTCCTTAGACCTTTTAATCTCCATACTCCTGCTTTCAGCCATGCAATACCTTCTCGCTCCTCTTTATTTGTCACATCAATGTACTTTTCCCTTCCCCATGAGACTTTCATTGGTATACTATAAAAACTAAATTAGATTTCCAACACATCTCTTTAATTTAGTTTTTCACTTGAAAAATTACAACCCTTTTCTTTATACATCTTTGTACCAAATTGCATTACATTTTTATTACTTTAAAACCCTGATTCAACTTTACTTAATTCCCAAAAAATCTCTGAATTTCTAAAACTTTACTTTACACAAGGACTTTGTCAAAATATCTGCCATTTAATCAGTTGAAGTTTTTTGTACATTAATTATAGACTTTTTCTCATGATCATACACAAAATGATAACTAACATCTATATGTTTAGAATTCTTACAAAAATTACCATACTTTTACATCAATGTCAGCCAAAACTCCTCTTATGGGTAACACTTCTTTAACACAATCAGCTAATGCATAATATTTTGCATGGGTAGACCCTCTTAACACTATCTTCTGCTCTTGTGATTTCCACATAACTGCATTTTCAAGCACTTGAATTACAATACAACTTATTGACTTTCTGTCTGTTATGTCTGCAGCACAATCAGCATATGCATTCATTTCTTTACTATAGTCTGATCCATATCTTGAATGATATAAAAATCTTAATACACAATGCATATTTGTAATGGGTATCATCATAGCTTTGAAAATGACTCAGATAATTTATTGCTAAGGAAATATCTATGTGTGTATTATTTGCAACATACAATAAGGCTCCTATCGGATTTCGTTACTTAAATTTTTCATTCACTTTTTCTGCTGGTTCGACTTTCAGGTTGATTTCCACTGGCATTGCAAATATTTTTGACTCAACAACGCTGAACTTCTGTGCCAAACTTGTAACATGTTCTTTACTTAAGAACATTTCTTCCCCCTCTGGATCATATTTAACATTGATTCCTAGATATTGATTTATTCTCCCTAAAAATTGATTAATCAACATCATTTTACTTCCACAATTCTTATTATTTCTTTTCCAAAGATCAATAGGTCACACATGCACCCACACACTCACACACACACACACACAATTATATATATGTGCGTGTGTGTGAATGCCCTATTGACCTATGTACCCTGTGTATACAGTAGTCATATCCAGCCCTTTTAAAATTAATTCTGCACATAAACTCGTGAAAACATTCACACCAGTTTTATGGGCTCTCTCGCAGTCCATAGTAAAAATCCTTAGTATGACTTCCTTTGGAATGGAAGTAAAGCCTTTGGTTCCGTGTCATAAATTTACGGTACATAAAAGAATTTCAAGCCTATAAAGAGACCTCTGAGCCCTATATAGAATGAAACGCTGCGAACCACAACAGTTAAAGAGTATCCAGCAATAAAACTCCATATTATTTTTTCGCAGTCCATATAATATTTTTTTCAATAGACACACTGTATTTTCTTCAATGTTATAGCTTTCTGGTGGATAAATGTATACTCAGATTTAATTGTTCCATTTAAAAAGGCAGTTTCCACAACCATTTGCCCAATTGCATCCTCTAACACATGCTGTAGATAATAATAATGAGCTATTTTCAATGTAGTCATTCTTGCAATTAAAGGACACAAAGTCAGTCAGCTCCCAGATTCATCTAATAAAACTTCAACACATAAATAATTGGTTTGAAAGTAACAAAATTCACATAAACTTTGAAAACACTAACTATATTAAGTTTTGCACAAAGCATAAAAACATCACAGACCTAAGGATAGAATATGAAAATAATCAGATTGCAGAAGCCTGTAATACAAAATACCTAGGTCTTATGATTGATCATAACATGAATTGGAAACACTATAATTGATTATATCTTACCCAAACTGAGCTCTGCATGCTTTGAAATCCGATCTTTAATTTAGCTTATAAATAAAAGCATACTAAAAACAGCTTATTATGCATATTTTCATTCATTGTTGACCTATGGAAAAATATTTTGAAGAAATTCAGTAAATGCTAAAAAAAGTGTTCATTATGCAAAAAACAGGTTATAAGAATAATGGCAGGGGAAAGACGATCAATTCACTGCAAACCACTTCTCAAAATGTTCGGAATTTTACCATTAGCCTGTGAATATATTCTGGCCATATTGTCATTTGTAATAAATAGCCCAGAAAAGTTTACAAAAAATACAGATATTCATAACAAAGAGACCAGACATAGGCAGGACTTACATAGACCAACAAATAGTTTGCAGTTATTCCAAAAAGGAGTTTACTACAAAGAAGTACTTTAGTTTAATTCACTTCCCTCTTCTATAAAAGATTTACAAATGAACAAAAACAAGTTTAGAGCAGAATTAAAAAGATACCTTATTACTCACACCTTGTATACAGAGGAGGATTTCATTCAGTCAAAAAACACTAGAAATAATGTAAACATGAATATTCTAAAATGCAAGTGTACGAGTAGGCTTTTGGAAACAGACATGTAATTGAAAATTATGCAAAACTGACACTTCTGAAAATTCATTGTCAGAGTTATTATTTGTAAATAATGTATTCATAAGTATGATTAAATGTTATTGTTGACATAATGTACAACCTAGAGTTTGGGCTTTGAGTCTAATCTCATAATAGGATCTACAGATTGCAATGTCATGTGTGTGCGTGCGTGCATTTCAAGAATCCTATCTGGAAAATGTCACACTGGAGATAGCACCCACAAATGCAACCAACAAAAAAAAAAAAAAAAAGAAAAGAAAAGAAAAAAACGTATACAATCCCTCAAAAGCAAAAATTCATTGGGATAGATGAAATAACCACAAAGTTATTAAAACTATGAGCTGAAATTATTTGCAAACCTTTAAATCATATATGTAACACATAATTTTTAACAGGTACATTCCCAGATAGATTCAAATATTCAATTGTCAACCCATTGAACAATAAAGGGCTAAACTTACAAATATCAACCTATAGACTTACTTTTATCTCTTTCCAAAATCTTTGAAAAAATTATGTTTAAAAGAATTTATCACCTTTTATGTAGGTAAATATATTTTGCAAAGGAACAGTAGGATTCAGGAAGAGCATGTCAACCAGTGGCGCCATCTTCAAGTTAATTGGCATCCTATGTGGTGTAAAGTTAACATTCTAGCTTCATATACCCAAGGTAGCGGGTTCCAACCCGGCATAAGATGATGGCTTTTTTTGGTATAAAAATCCCTAGCATGGCTTCCTTCAGAAGGGAAGTAAAGCCTTTGATTCCTCAAGCCTGATAAACTCTGAGCAAAATTAATCAGTATAGAATGGGATGCTGAGAACCAGAGTAGATAAAGTGTCCATAAATAAAACTCCATTTCATCAAGTTAATTAATGAGGTTCTTGTATCCTTGGTTGCCAAACTTAATGTACTGGGAATATTCTATGATCTATTAAAGGTGTGTGACTCAGTTAGTCATAAGATACTTCTGTTAAAATTTCACACTATGGTATTAGGGACAAAGCAAATCAGTGGATTGAATCTTACTTGTCCAACAGGAATCAAAAGGTTATAATAAATGCTTCAAATAATAGAAATGTATGTTTTGAATAGTGTGAAATAAAGTATGGTGTGCCATAAGATTTTACACTAGGTCTCTTGTTATTTTTGCTGTACATTAATGATCTACCTGCAATAATAAACAACAATGATTATCTAGTTCTTTGTGCGGATGATACAAGTATTATATGTAATTAAGGAACATAAAACCAGTCAGCTCCCAGACTCAACTAACAAAATCATTGGTGTGAAAGTAACAAAATTTGTATAAATTTTGAAAAAAACTACCTACATTAATTTTTGCACAAAGCAAGAAAAAAAAATCAGAATTAAGGATAGAGATGTAGATCAAATAAGACTTTGTGTCTAATCTCAAAACAGGATCCACAAATATAAATTAATCTAATCATGACACGACATGACCGACACGATATGACACAACACGACATGACACAAGCAGTTGGCAGGCTGAGGGCAGCCTGATGGTGTGTGACATGTACCCTTCTTGCTAGAATTTAACCATGTTCTGATGGGATGTGAGATATGCAGGATGGCGGGTGCAAATGAGGTTGAGGAGTGAAGGAAGGTAGCAGATTGCTCCTCAATGGTTGCCAGTCATGGTACAATGGCCCTTGTGCACTGCTGGTGTAATTTGTTTACAAACAATTCTTAGAAGGATTAGCCATAGCAGCTGTGGAGGTGCTCCTTGGTTACCGGAAATGCTTGCAAGCCATGCGGGGAAACCGGTATCGCCGGCAGCGGTTTGATTGTAATCCCCTACAGACCTAACGAGGGTTCCTCTGATGGAAGGGCAAACTGTCGTTGAATTTAATTGTGTGGTGCCTAATCTTATCCTCCAGAGGCTTTGTGCAGGAGTCTCTTAAGAAAGCCGAGAGGGACCGAATAGATGGCCCGAAGGCATCTATTCTGTACCTGTTGAAGCAACAGCTGACTGGGTTCTGCCATCGTGTCCCAGATCTTGCAGGCATAGATAGGCATGGGAATTAAGAGAGCCCTCAAAAGTCACAACTTAAGGGGAACCGGCATTGTGGATTTCAGCGTCGGATACAAGGAGGCCGCAGCCTCAGTGCCAGATACCTCAGTTCCCTGATGTGCTCCCCAAGACTTAGGCCCTTATCTAACTTTACTCCTAATAGGTGATGGTGTTCATCCATCCAATCCTTTGTCTGAGGTATGTGAATAAAGGGAAGTTTGCTGGTGGCGCTTTGTGAAGAGGATACGTGGCCTTTCTCCGGATTGGTGGACAACCGCCAACGCTCGCACCACTCTTAGAGGAGGTTGACATGTCTGAATGGGGTTGAAGGCTCTGCATCGCTTTCTGTATGTGCAGAATAACAGCACGTCGTCAGCATATTGAGCTATATGGCGTGCTGCTCTGTTGGCAAGTCGGCCATGTACACGCTAAAAAGCATGGGGGATAGTACAGAGCCTTCGGGGACTCTGTCTCTAATTGGTCTTTGTGTAGATTTATGCTTCGCAACTGAAACAAGAAAATATCGGCGTTTCAGATGTGAGTGTAGTAGGTGTATGATGTGTGTTGGAAGCTCCAGACGGATGAGCTTTAGCAGGAGACCCGCATGCCAGTTCGTAGAAAAGTTCTTCTCCATGTCCTGCGACATCGCCGCAGTGAGTCCTATCCTGGAAGCCCAGGGCAGCGGCTTCCACCACTCACATCATTGCTGCTGTGTAGAATGCCCCGGACGGAAAACAAACTGATGGTCTGGGTTGTCTTGAGTGTCGCCCAAAAGAGGGGGCAAGCGGGTTAGAAGTAGCCTCTCGAAGATTTTCGAGAGAACTGACACGAGACTTTCATGGAGCGGTAGTTTGGAGGATTAACTGAATATTTCCCCGGTTTCAAAATGCATATCACCCGGGCCTCCCTCCAAGCACGAGGAAAATGGCACAAGACGAATCTTGTTCAGGAAGAGCACAGCCTTGAAGGGAAGGCCGCAGAGCGTGGCGATGATGAACCCCTCAGGTCCCGTTGCCTTTTTGAGGTTGAGACGCTGGAGTGCGCCCTGGAGATCGCTTGGTCTGATGACAGGAAGTCGATCCGCTTCCTCAGGGGGACGTCGAAGGTATCGACGCACCTCCCGACGAGCGCGGTCGGAGAAGTCTAAGTCCTGGGGTTCGTCTCGCGGCCTCATAGTCATTTCGAGACAGCGAAAACATCTACTTTGGCTTGGGGGTCATATGCCAGACCCTGGGTGCTTTGGATTGGGGAGGTAATTTAATCTCCACGGTGCCGGAGAGTTTTGACAATCTTCCACATGTCGCCATCCTCAAGGCTCATGCGAGCCATCGTCTCCTCCCACGCTCGCACCCTGTGCTCGCGTATGCGGGTGTGGACCTCTCGCCTAATGAGTGCTCGATTATGCATGCGGTGATACTGGTAAAGTCTACGGGCTGCCCAGGAACGGCAGATAAGAAGTTGGAGTACCAAGGGAAGGACGTCCGGGTGAAGGGTAAGCTAATGGGCAGTTTGCACCTCGATGGATGTGAAGGATGAGACCGCAGCCTTCAGGGATGGGATATATGTGATCCTAGAGTTGGCTGGATGGAGTCATTGAGGCAAATCCTGATGCATTCCCAATCGACATCGCGGTGTTGAACTGACACGTTATGACTGGCAATTGAGCCAGAATGACATGAGGATATAAGGAAAGGATGGAAAAGTATTCGTCTTCGGAGTGGGTGGTATACCGACACCGGTAGAACTTCCGAGCCGCCTAGGTCAACACAGACAGCTGCGGCTTATATGGTTTGAAGAGGCGGGAGTGGATGGGACGATGGACTACTCTGTTACTCACGAAGATTGCAGTGCCACCTTCATGGCAGTTATAGCCCGAAACGAGGAAATGGGTGCCTGGGCGGAGATATGTCTCGCTGACTAACACAAGGTCTAGGGCTAATGAGACGGCAGAATGCTGGAACTCATTCCCTTGGGTAATCAGTCCACACATGTTCCAGAACGCGAATCGAGATGAGGTACGAGACCTAGTTCGATCCATCATTCTGGGCGGTCTGGATGAATCATGTTAGGAGTGCGAGCCCCTCCATGGCAACAGCCATTTTTGTTGTCAGGTCGGCGGCAGAGAAGAATCCGACTAGCAGATTACATCAGCCACGTCTTCACATCCGATAACTGCAGGACAGGGGAAGTAAGTGATGGTGCTTGTTCTAGGAGTTGGTTTGGGAGGAGTGCGTCGGGGTGCAAGCCCGCTATTCATCTCGTCGTGCCTTGGCTGCTTCTCGGGCATGGGAGCACCATGCCCCTATTGAACCCTGGCGGTCGAGTTCGGCTGCTTAGAAGGCCAAGGTAATTTAGCTTAAGTGGGTTGGCCTGGGGTTGGATGGTGCTGGAGTTGTGCATGGGGTTGGCGTATGTTAATACCATCCCGAGACATAGCAGAGCCACGCGCTGCCCTTTGCGCCGCTGTAGCATTGTTGGTTATTCTCTGTTGGGCTGGCTGGCTGTCTTGCTCGCACTGATGCAGATGGTGCTGGTGCAAGTGGTGGCATCGGTTGTCGTTGGTTGGTAGAAGAAGGACTATAGTTTCCTGCTGGATTGCTTCTGGCTGCGGCCTCTTGGCTACGATGACAGCCCTTCTTGCACGACACTCACTAGGGTGGGGGCCTCCGCACCTTAAACATCGAAGGATGCAGAAGCAGAAGTGGCTGGAGTGGTTAAACCCCAGACACCGCTAACTTTGAGGGGACCCGCCAGAGCCCTTTGATGGTTCTACTTGCACCCGGAGGTAACAGATGGCGGTGACGACATCTATCTTGGCCTCCGGGTCGTTGACCTTCTATACTACTACTACGAGGAAGAGGGGGAGTATGGTTTTGAGCCCTTGCCCAACTGGAGCGGACCAGGTGAGCTGCTTCACCAGTCTTAGGGTGGTGCCCTGGTGGATCAGGTCTTCCTCGATATCTTCCACAGAGGTGTCAACTGGCAGGCCACGAATGACCCTACGATTTCTTGGGACTTGTCCAGTCTGAAGTTGAAATGGAGAACACCTTTCCGCTTCAAGAGTTTTTTAGTAGGAGCTTATGGTTCTCCGGATCTTCGCCTGAAAGACGAATCGGCTCTTTTGCTCCTCCTCCGTGCACTGACCCAACAGGGATGGCATGAGCTCTTGAGGAAGCCTAACACCCCTTGAAATTGTCCACAGTTATAGGAGAAACGTGCCTCCGCAACCCAGAGTTCTGGCCGGGACCAGAAGCGGTGGGGTGGGATGTTGCACTTGATTGGCCAGAGGGCATGCCCCCTGTAGCCAATCAGGTTCGCCTTCTCGTTTTTTTTTTTCGAAGCTACTGGATGGTATTCGTCCTCTCCGTCTGTAGAGACGCCGGAAAAGGATTCCTCATGATCTACCATCATGGAGGATAAGGGATAGGACAGGACTGAAGACCTCCCGCTCTGATGCGAAACATCTGTGAACTTACTGGTACAGTCGTCGGAGTCACACTCCAGATTTTGGCCTCCTCGAGAATCAGATTCGCGCGGGAGGACCTCGTTGGTTGTTTGCTCGGTCTGTCCAAACAACGGATCTTACCGCCTTGGCGTTTCTGGCAAGATTTATTATTGTTAACCTCTGCAGTAGCAGAGCCACTGGAGGGCAGAGTGGCTGCAGCAGTGTTGATTTGGCAACGGCAGTTGCAGGATGGCTGGCAAGACCAATTTGAAGTGCGCCTGATCTGACCTAAAAAGGTCAGATGGCTGTGGCTTTGTTTGGCTACCCGTTGCCTGATGTACTTCCGGTGGCCTGGTAGTAGGTACTTCTGGTGTTGTAGCTCTGGACACGTCCTCTCACTTTGGCTGTCACTCGAAAAATCATCACCGCCACCGCCACTTAATCTAGTCAGACTTCACCATTTATTTTTATTTACACTATCTGAAGTCAGTTGGCGGGTCAGTCAAATGCAACTTCATGGGCATTTTTTTAAGGATGCAAAATGAAGGAAGACCTTCAGGAAACGTAACATGAAAAACAAAGGCTCATTGCTTATTCTCTAAAAATGGCTAATGATTTTTATTAAATTTGCATATTTTTAAGGATGACATGAGAAATAAAACATATCTTGAATTTTCTGAAAATAGTCTATGATGTAATGTTCTAATAAAAGTTTACTGGGAAACAGCAAGAGATGGAGAAATGTAGGACAAATACAGAGCACATCAAAGTATATTTTTATCAAATGATATTTTTTCTGTAGAATTTTTCATTTTCACACTATTCTTCCGCCTATCTTTTTGTGTGTTGAATAGTATTTTGGCTGCTTCACAACTAACGGTAACCAGAACGAGCCGACAATAGGAGCAATCACAATTGAGGGGAAGCCTTCATGAGCCCCGGAAACGAAAACAGTCTTATCCCATGTTAAATTATCTCGTTTTCATTACCGGACACGGCATATTATATGTGTGTATCGTGCATATTAGAATATTCTATGTAGAGATTATTCTAAATAGCGTGACATAAAAGAGATGCTAATGCTATTTTCGTAACTTGGGGACTGACTGAACCGCTGTAGGGGCTAGCTCTCCATTTATCGTAATCAATGAAACAATCTGACGGCATGTAGCAGCCGTAGGAGTCGAAGTGTGCGCCTGGTTTTCTGTATCTTTATCTTAATATTATTTTAATTACCTATCATTTAATTTAGGGTTGAAGTAAAAATCAAAAGGTGAAGCGTAATTATGATAATTTATGTCCTTTATCTGAACATTCTTGGAACTTCAAAGATAGTACTTACCGGCTCAAGTAACAAAGTGCTTCTTTTCTTCTTTCCTTATTTAGTTCTCTGCAGCATTCCTTAAAGCAATTGCTGTTAAGTATTAATTCTTTTCATTTATATGTTAAACATGTATTACACATTATCCGTGTCTGCGGTCTCTATGTCATACTTATCACAACCTGATATGTGCATATGTCAGCTGAGCAAGTGGTGATGCTCACATTGGGAACATAGCGCTGTGGTTCGGAGTTTGGCCGCTTACCTGTCAAACAGCAATTTTACGAAAATAGCGCTATAGAGCTCACTTTATTCACAGTTCTTTCGAATTATAACATTGGCTAACCCTCATTATGTTGGCTGAATTGATGACTGATAAAACCTATAATTAGTAAGTCAAAACAAGTGAAGTAGCATGTGCAACATTGACCAGAAAAAGAAGAATAAATGCATTCCCGTTCTCGTTACAGGGTTGTTGTGAACCAAAATCTTGTGTCCCATATGGCTTCTCGTTCTCGGGTTATTGTGGACCGGCCTTTTCTTTTGTTTTTTACGAAGCATTTTAACCTGTTTTAAATATGTGCATGCCTAGAGCAAGATATGTACTTAATCTATCACATTAAGTAGGCAGAAAATAACATATTGTATGGAATTTATGCATGAAAATAAACGATCGGTAGCTAAGATAACAGTGGACATAGAAAGTAATATGGTCTATTCTGTTTTGTATTCTTTAGCCACGTTTTAAAGACAAGATTATTTCCTTGTTTCAAAATTATTCATAACTTTCATTTGGTGTGTAATATAAGTATTAATTTGCTCCCATTATTCATTCTAGAGTGATATGCACTTTAAAGGAAATAAGCGTGACTTGATCCAGTCTATCTTAATAGGGCTTTTTTAGCAATGCCTCTGTATTCGTTCTCCTCACCTTAATTAATTCTTTTGAAGCAAGAGAGCGCTATTTTCTGGGACTGTCAGTTCACATTTATTCGCTCACAAAGGCTGCTATACAAATGACAGTGCTCAGCGAGGTGGAACGCATTTTTTTAAGCCTTCATTGATTTCAAATCTTATTGCTTGATAGAACAATGAGAAGCAATGGACCAAATTAGATCACCGCGTGTGTAAAGAAACCATATTACGTTTGACAAATGAATTCACTGAGGGAGTTAAATTGTTATACAAGATGCCACAAGCTTCAACCCAGCTGATTTATGTTTTAGTAAATAATGTATATTAATAAGACATTGTAGATCGAGAATTACCAATAAATTGACTGTTGCTATTTTTATGTTCTCTACACAGTACATAGGTAGAGAAGGTATTGTACATCCGCCCAAAAATTCGATACCAAGATTTTACTGTAAATCACGTTTTAGGATCTCTGAATAAAAAGAATCGTTAGAAAAAGGTCCATGTATATGTGTGTTGTGCGTGCGTGTGTGTGAATATCCGTGAACAAAATAACTAAAAAATGAAGAGTTAGTTAAAATATAGATCTTGATTAAACACACAATTTATGTCAAATACTTTTTGTCGTGGATTTAACCACTTCTGAGATATTGCTTGTTGTAGGTTTAAGTTTCACAGTACTTACATTTTTCTCAAATTGGAAGTCGTTATTTATATTTTTTCACCCTGGTCAAGCAAATTGAACGGAATTTCAATACCATTACAAAATGACCGGCTTTTATAGGTTTTGATTATCGTTTTAACTTATTGTATTTTGCTTATTCCCCTTGTACAAGGAAATAATATTGTAAGAAAACAATTTCTGCTAATATGTATATTGATAAGCATGAAGTAGATAGAAAAAAAAACGGATGTGCTCCATTCATATGACTTTCTCTAGTTGTTCCGCAAATAAACCTTTTATTCAAAAGATTAATCTTTTAGCTACATCGTACTAATCTAGATAAACATAAAAATAATTTGTAAATGCACCGGCTAAAGCGATAGTCACTATAGCCGGTCACTATGTAAAACAATTGAAATTCCATTCTCTTTTCTTGCCAGGAATAAACAAAAGAAACGAGAAGAAAGAGTCTTCTCATTCGAGAAAAGTTCAAATGCCTTAAAATTGATGCCAATAATCTGGAATATCTCGAAAACGGTAAACTGTACAAAAACATTGCATATAACATTTATTGTGTTCATTTTTGCATAGTAAGTTTTTGTCTATCTCTTATGGTTTGCAGTTATACAGAAGTCATCCAGAATGAAGAATTTTCAGAAGCTATTCCCAGAAAATTCAAGATATATATTTCATTTGTCGTAAAAACATCCTAAACATAAAGTATTTTAATAAAAAAAAGTTAGAGCCATTTTTGAGAAAATCAAAATTTTCGAAAAATATTTCATCTAAAGGGTAGTTGGGAGGTGGAGAATTTTCTTGAAAATATTTTTGTCGCACCCATGGAAGATAGCTAACTTAAATACCAAGTTTGGTATTTAACCTACTTTTGGTTGAGCTATGCTGCCCTCCCCCCCACACACACACACACACTCACACACTCACACTCACACACTCACTCACTCACTCACTCACTCACTCACACACTCACTCACACACTCAGACACTCACACACTCACACTCACACTCACACACTCACACTCACACACACACTCACACTCACACACACACACACACGTTTCTAAAAATACTTTTTTTGGAATCAGGGCTCCTCAAAACATGTATTTCCGGTGTAATTTCCTATCGAATTTTTGAGTGCATTACAATATCTTCTCTATACACTATGTACATAGTACGTATAGAGAAAGTATTTTGTTTGTCTAAATAGCTTGCTGCAGAACAGGTAAAAAAGTCTTTTGCGTTGAACACATCAGATTTCTCTTTATTATTGCGGAAATATAGCGCTCTCTGCTTATGAGATGCAACTAAAAGTAGTGCTTAAAATTATTGATATGTAAATTTTAAAGCACATCCGTTCCTTATGGGTTGCTTACACCTATCGTCTATTGTATTAGCATTTACCATCGATACTGGCGATAAATGACATTCTGGAGTGTTGTACAAAACCGTGCTTCAGATTTGCATCAATTTCTGTGCGGATCACGGAATGTTTGCTGATGGTAATGGTGCTGTTTGTTGTTCTGTACTCCATAATTAATCAACTAGGAAATTTCGCCCTCACTAAATTGCACACCAAGAGCCATTTGATGAACTGCTCTAAATGACAGTTAATAGGTATATAGCGCTCGTTCGTGTGCTCTTAGAACAAACTAACTAAACAAAACAAATAAACAAACCCATGGGTGGAACTCCAACCAAATATTGGCACAAGACACAAAGACACGTAAGCATCTGATACCTTCAAAATGTATGGTCAGATGAGTAGCATGAGGTGAAAATCTGCAAGCAAAATTAATGGTGTTTATTACTTTCTTTACCATGCACTATGTACATATTAGGTAGAGAAGGTATTATATTCAACCCAAAAATTCGATGTCGAGATTTTACCGAAAATAAATGTTCTAGAGTCCCCTGAGGATAAAAATGTATGTTTAGAAACGGTCTGTGTCCGCACGCGTGTGTCCGTGTATCTGTGAACAGCATAACTCAGTTAAATACCAAAGTCGGTTAAATACCAAACTTGTTATTTAAGTTCAGGATCTTTCAAGGATGTGACGTAGATTTTCAAGGACCCACCACTCATCGCTATGCTATACCTTTAAATGGAAACTTTATCGAAAGTTTTGATTTTCTCACAGATGGCTTAAACGATTTTGATTAAATTACCATATTTTCATCATAAACAAAATTAATAAAATGCACATCTCGAGTTTCTTGGAAATAGCTTCAGAAGTCCTGTTCATTCTGGAGACTGTTGTATAAACACATACAAAAAAAAAAAAAAAAAAAAAATGTGATATCGTCATAAACACAATTTACATCATATGCAACTTTTTGTGGAGTTAACCATTTCTGAGGTATTACTTGTTATTAATTTCAATTTTGCAATACATTAATTGTATCGCTTTAGCTTATTGTATTTCCTTATTCTCCTTGTACAAGAAAATATGTAATATGTAATAAAACCATTTTTGCTAGCGTGAAATAGATATGCGAATAATATCTAATTTGCTTCAACGTAGGTAGGGTAAGTTATGTGAATGTTGCACATCAGATTTTTACTCTCTCAACACATACTATGTACTATGTGTATAGAGTATTGTATTGCACCCAAAAATTCGATTCCGAAATTTCACCGAAAATACATTTTTTGGGACTCTCTGAATACAAAAAAGCATTTTTAGAAAATGTCTGTGTGTGTCTACATGTGTATGTGTGCGTGTCCTGGGCAGCATAGCTCAAAAACGAAAACTCCGTTAAATACCAAACTGGATCTTTATGTAAGTTCGGCATCTTCTAAGGATGCGATACGAAGATTTTCAAGAAAATCCCCCCCTAACTACTCTTTACATAGAAAAACTTGATTTTTATCAAAAATGGCTATAGCGAGTTTGATTAAAATCTCTTATAGTTTGAGATATTTATGTTACAAATAAAATGTATATCTTGAATTTTCTGGGAATAGCCTCTGAAGACATCTTTATTCTGGATGATTTTTATTGAATTGGCCATAACTGCTAAACCGTAAGAGATATACAGAAGCTTAGTATACAAAAAAATGTAGATCTCGATAAACCATACAGTTATGTCATATGCATTTTTTCGCAGAGTTGGCCAATTTCGAGATATTCCTCGTTATTGATTTCAGTTTTAAAATACTTAGACTTTTCTCATAGGGGAACTTGTCAACGCTTAGGCAAGCAAAGAAACGGATTTCAATCCCATAGTAACCCATTTTAAAACATTTGACTGTCGGTTTAGCCTAGTGTGTTCCGTTATTTCCCTTCTATTAACAAGGAACTAAATAACACCGTTTCTGCTAACGTTTAGCATGGAATAGATAGAAGAATAAGCTTCTTAACAATAATTTGTTACAGATATGTAGAGAAAGTCATGTGAATGGAACGCATCAGATTTTTTCACCCTATTTTTCCGGGCTTATAAAAGTGTAAACCAGTAATTTATTATCATCACCTTAGGTGAGCCCGGTATTGTAGTTATCAAGAGTGTCACCAATGAATATTTTTGCGTACTCGCTCTGAATCAAGACACTGCATGTTTTTGTGGAGTTTATACAAATTGCAGACTAATACACTTTTATTCACAACTAGTCAATATTCACATATTTATTTAATATCTCAGAAGTACATAAAAATAAAATGACTACGTATCTTTTATATTTTCTGAACAGTATCGCAGATTAACATAGAAAAAACGGCAATTTTAGGTTAGGGTAACTAATATATCACATTTTATTATTTGAGTAAAGTTATATTAGGTTATACTCTAGCCAAACACACCTTTTTGCACTACTTATATAGGAACTAGAGCTTTACAGGCAAAAACAGACACCAAATATAGAATAGGAATCATGATAAAGCTTTCCTTAATTTTGCAAGGCATCATCATTGTTTACTCATAACAAACTGTATTCAAATGGATGGAATGTTTTAAAACAGCAAAGAATGAACGATGTGTCGCACTGTTTTCCATTTTATTGCAGTAGCCTAGCGTGTTTTTATTTCCCTCATCCTTTATGCTTTCTATTTTAATGACGTTCACACAGGTCTTTTCACTTGTTTCTTGTTTATCCTATAAGCACCCTTAGCTGTTTCGTTTCTTCTTTACCAACACTCATTTTAATTGAACAACGCATTCATTATTTTAGTTTTTTTTCTTAGTTTTCCAACATTTCGCCTCTTCCAAACTACTTCTTCGATTACTACAAATATTTTCATAAAAATATACAGTAACACTTCCTATTGTTTTACACCTTATAAACATTTTCTTAAAAAATTATGTTCACTTTTACCATTGCAGACCGCCTTCTGGCTACCGCCTGTGAGCTGAAAAAATGGGTTGTTTGTCAGAGATAATGAGTGCAAGAAGTTGGATTGTTTTAAACTTTTTTTTCCAACCCTTGTAAACATTTTCTCTTGCTTTGTACTGGTTATAAACACAATAACAAATACATTTCCTGGTTTCTGACCTTTCTGCATCATAGCCATAGAATTTTCCGAAGTGCTTTGATTTAAAAACTCATAACGTTTATCTTATTAAATATAGAAAATTCAGACTCGGCAAGTATCAACAACCTAGGCAGATATAGATTTACTCTAGCTAAGAAACATATTGTTAGTTCTAAAGTTTATTTTATGACTTACTGCATGATAGGAATAGAGAGAAAGAGAGAGAGAGAGAGAGAGAGAGAGAGAGAGAGAGCAAATATAATATTTTTTATTGAAAAACAGGTATTTTGTAGAAATGTGGACCTACAGAAATCTAAAATTCCCTAAAAATGATGTAATCTGATTAAGATACTCTACATAAAAATTTAAAATTATAATTAAATATTTACATCATAGTATTAGCAACTCCGTCCTCCGTGTTCTCGGGGTAACATGCTAGCCTTTGGTTCTAAGGTCGCGGATTCAAACCCGGCTGAGTGAGATCGACGTTTTTCCTTCGGAAGGGAAATATCCCGTGTCATAGATTTACGGCACGTAAAATAACCTCAAGCCTGATAAAGAGACATCTGAGAAAACTTAAGCGGTCTCTTTCATGCAAAATATAGAATGGGACATTAAGAACCGCAGTTAAAGAGCGTCCATAAATAAAACTCAATTTCAGTTTTGTCGACATTCAAGAGTAGAAAGGGACGCATTTAATGACATCATGTACACATTAGATTGAGACAGAGATAATTTCTGTCTTTTAAGGTTGAAACAAACTGTACTGCATTTGTTTTTAGGGCACACGTTGACTGTAGTTCTCGGGCATAATGCGTCTCTGTCATTGAAGCCTTGATGGCATGGACATTGGCTTTTAAGGGCTACAGAGTTGTAGTCCGTAATTAATTTTTTGTCGTGGATATGGTGTCAGATGTGTGACCTACTATATAAACAACCGAATGATTTGAGATAGAGAATAATAGTTATCCTAAAACAACGAGAAATTTTGCTCATGAACCTAATTTTAGAAAAATAGTTAACATATTGCAAATACGAGATAATTACATCGTCCTCAAACGCATTATGCAGAAGGATTGAGTAGCAGTATTGTAAATACAACCCATGCAACAGCTTTCTTTCTTTTTAGTTTATTATAATCGCTTCAGTAATAAAGTCATACCGCGACTAAACACTAAGTTGTACAATAAGTAAAATTACAAAATGTTACATTAAAACCTACAGTGGTTAATTAACAATAATAAACTTAACAACAATTTAATATCATTAACAGCTTTGCACGTTTTCATGAAATTCATGACTTTCCTGCAACACTGTTGGTCGTCCAAGGCCAACTGCAGGTGTTCGGAAACTCCACAATTAAATCGCGCAGCAGTATATCTCGGGCAAGCTGTGGTCAGACGATGAACGATGAGAGAGCATCACAAAGAATACATCTAGGAGCAGGTCCATGAGAGAGCAGGTAGGGGTGGATTTTTTTTGGGATGGTGTTTAACGCCTACTTTTACTACTTATGGCGCCGCAGGCAAAGAGGTAGGGGGTGGGATAGTAATACGTAGTCGAGTTGTATATGGTCTCGGCGGGTAAAGTTAATTATTGGGCAGGCAACATGTCGTTTGCTGGTGAATGTAGTAGTCCAGTCTGTCTTCCACTGCTGTAAGACGAGTTAAGTTAGTTTTCATGAGGAAGCTGAGGTCTGGTAAAGTACAAGAATGCTTTGTAGCTTTCTTAGTGGCAGAATGAGCCAGATCGTTACCTGATAAAGATGATATCCATGCAGAGATGAGTTGCAGCCGGAAGATATGTCATTGTAGGTATAATAGGTAAATCTCCGGTACCAAGGTAAGGTGAGGAGTTCATTGTTGTAGGGCCAGTAGGAATCAGTAAAAATATTGGAGCAGTTTTGTGTTCTTTTATATATAATCTAGGGCCGAACGGATGGTAAAAACTTCACAAGAGAAAATGATAAGAGTTTGTGGCAAACTATAGAACATCATGTAATCAGGAACTACCACCGTGCAGCCGTTATTATTAACATTACACCGTGAAAATTAGTCCATAGTTGCTGTCATTGACGCAATTCTTTAAGTAGAGTAGTGTAGAAAATGTGTTGAGTGTCAGTGGTGTTGATAACAGGAGTTTTAAGCCTCCATGATGTGACATTTATGTTGAAGGAACGGAGAATAGTGAGGAAATTGTCAATTTAAAGTATTCAGCGTATGTAGC
Organism: Hymenopus coronatus; assembly: GCA_030762935.1. Classification (NCBI taxonomy): domain Eukaryota; kingdom Metazoa; phylum Arthropoda; class Insecta; order Mantodea; family Hymenopodidae; genus Hymenopus; species Hymenopus coronatus. Next base: position 106,802,928 of record CM060888.1, on the reverse strand, counting down.
CATTATTTGAGAAAGGGTTAGTATTGGACATTCCATCTAAAGTGGACATTGCCTTGTGTTGAAATATGAGAGTTTGGACCAGAGTCAGGTTTGATGGAAGTTTTGTTGGTATAGGAACAAACATAAAGTTTTACGTCGGGAGAATGGGGTAGCCCGCCAATCCCAATTTGCAGTCTCTTTGTAGAACTAGTATGGAAAGCTCCAATGTAATCCTCAGTAAGGAATTCTAAATAGTGAATGACTGGCGGAGTTAAAAATAAATTTCCAGAGGATTGTCATTTTGTATAAATAGACCAGTGAAAACGGCTCTCCATGTTTTGGCAGATAAAGCATTTAAAACATTCAGGGGCTAAGCTTTGAGGCGCTTGATATGGTGGATCCAGGTCAGCTTTCAGTCAAAATACAACCAATATTCGAACTGGTTGGCGAACTGGTGGTTGGAAGTATATAGTTCAGGCGTTTGACTAGATTTACTCCGCCTAGAGAGGATAATGCTGAGACATTTTGTGGGAAAAAAAAAAAAAACAAAAAAAAAAAAACAACCTAATGCCGGTGATTTGGCTCCACTTTGGGAGGTTGTTTGTATTGGTTCTTGTATACTGGCGATAATATTCCCTTTATAACAAATGGTCAAGTGGCAAGCAAATAACGTTGCACGTGCTGGAGATTGAAAATATGAAGATGTGCTAATAGCCATTAATAAGATTGTTTCATCCAATACTGATCCCTATTTTTATTTTTAATGCATATGGAAACGCAGACGATGACACCGGTGATGCATGTAATGAGGATGGAGCACCGGTGGAATGCGATGGGGGGACCGGAGAACCCGGAGTATCAAATTTTGCTTTATGTGGAATACCTTTTTTAGCTGGTTTTTATTCTAAGGATATAATTTTGGATGTAGTTTCTTTAAGAAATTTAAATATATTTATATATTTTTTATATTTTTTTTCTACAGGTTTACCACTTTGTCCACCACAAATCCCACATGTGGTCGCCTGGAAATCAACATGTGCCTTGATGAGAGGCGAGTGGTCTAACGGCGCGGCTACAGATCCCTATGGAATACTGTTATCGAGAACAACATTTTATGACAAAACAACATTAGCTCCCACACGCATTCGTCGATCCTGCAAAAAGTTGAGGATATATGCAAATATATTTTCTTTAACATTGGCTTTAGGAATGTCTGGATGATGTGGACACACCGCAGCGTGTCGCAGTGTTTAGCAATGTCGAGACTTACAATAAGTATGTGTTGGTGGTAAGAAAGACATCGCAAATTTTAGATTACAGTAGTGTTAAGGTATTAAGCGTTGACCGGCACCGGAGGAAACCACAGTAAGTCATCAAAGAATTTGGTACTCTCCAGAAACCATCGCGACCTTCAGTAAATGCTTTTTCTCCAACAATTTGCATATGGTCATGTCAGAGAAATAGGGCGATAGTTTCCAGGGAGCGAGTGATCTTTATTAGGTGTCGTACGGGAACCGCATTAGATGAGCGCCATTACTGAAAAAACATGTGTTGTTCAGATAAATTAAACAGTCGAAGTAAATATAGTAAACCATCCTGGGACAGTTCCTTAATTAGAGGGAATATTGTCAGACTCAGCGCAGGGATTATTTACTCGTGCAGTGATTATTTAATTCAGTCATCATTTCATCCATTTTTATGTGCTCATTAAAAAGTTGAGTAGAGTCGGGAGCTAAGAAAGTGTTGGAGTAAAAAAGGATCTGGGAATTTAGGGGATTGTAAAACCTTGCTGATTGAGCGCCCTTAAACACTAATAATGATGATGATAGTAATAACAATAATCATAATAGTAATAATAAACCAATAACAACGATGCTCAACAGGGGATTGTAGCGTCGTGATCGGTATCACTGGGTACAGTAGACAACAACAATAACAACAACAATCATCCTCATCAGGGGATTGTAGCATTATGGTCGGTATCACTGGATGTAGTAGAGAACAGAGATATAAAAGTATGTGCATGTGATCAGATGTGACATCGTCAGAGGATCTTATTTGAAATAAGATATCACATATGCCAAAAATAGCTTAGGGTTTGTGCTGTATTTCGGCTTGGGAAGTTTTCTTAGTATGAGAGGAGACGAAGACTAGTCAAGACTGCCCTTCAGGATGCGCAGCAGCGCGAAGACGTTAGATTTCAGTTTTTGTAGCTGTGTTACGATTCACTTGTATTTATAATAGACTATGTTTTAAGTTAATAGCTTCTTAGAACTTTTTATTTCACCATGGAACGGTACGGTGATAATCATAACTGTCCAAAATAATCAAATTTGCCAAGAATTCGATTTTCAAGAATATTTCAAAACATTAGCTTTCTAATAATACTCTTACTTTTTGGATAAATTAAAATGGTTAAAATAATTTATTTGCCACTTCTAGTGGTAGGTATAGCCTTCCCTGCAGTCTTAATTATAGTGGTAGTGCTTAAGTAAAATTTGATTTCATCGATATCTATTTTCAGAAGTAGTTCCGGAAGTACAAGGTTTTGCATGAAAAGGTCCTTTTAAAGGCTCTAATTGAGTTTTTTGAAATTCCAAGAAGGACGTTTTATTTGTAAAGGTGGATTTTTTTTCGCTGGTATTCTCTCATTACGTCCAGGAAGTCATAACTAATGGTTATCATGTATCTCCTTTACATGTTTCTATTACTATCGACACCTCGGTAGCTTATCGAGGGGAAATGAAAAAATATGGTCGTCCGTCCTCTAGGACTTTCACTCCAGCTGAGAAAACGGTTGAAAGAAAACGCTAACAAGAGTGTGGACCAGATAATAATGTCCTACATTTTTTCTTCAACAATTACTTATTCCATACAATGAAAATTAAATACACGAAAGAAATATGTTTTATCAACACATCCTATTTTTCCGCGTAATCCCTTTCCTCCAAAAAGCCCAAGTGCGTGACCAATATTTCTTCCCAGCGCGAACCACTACCTCATCGTCCTCAAAATGTGTTTCATGAATGCTATTCTTATTGGCCCAAAAAGTGGAAATCTGAGGGCGTTAGGTCAGGGTTGTTGGGTAGGTAGGATAACACGGTTTAACCCAGTTTTGTGATGGATTTAGAAATACTCAAGCTTATGTAAGGACCAACGTTATAGTGTTGAATCAAAACCTCCCCTTATGGGGCCCAGTTTGATTGAATGTAGTCACCTATGCCTCTCAAATAATGGTATATTCCCTCTTTGCATCACATCGACGAGAATCACACCCTCACAGTCCCAAAGAATACAACCATTAAGACTTAAACGGCGAAAGCAGTTGCTTTGAACCTTTTCTTCTCTGGAGAGTGAGAATGATGCCATTCTATCGGTTGTCATTTTTGAGCTCAAAGTGATGAACCTAGGTTTAATCGCCTATCACAATTCACGACAGTAAAGTCTATTCTTCAAAACGTTGCAAAAATTACGAATAAGTGTTTTCCTTCTTTTCAGTGAGATTTGTGTTCCGCCATGGCAGCGCGTGACATATCTTTCACACACTTTTGAGTATCCAAGAGCGCGTTTAATTCATTCACACCTTCTTTGCTGGCAGCGTCAACTACCGAGTCGTAATACGTCCAGGGGCGGCTCGTCCTTACGTGCTGAAGAGCTGCAGCACGCTACTTTTTTTTCTTCTAAATTACATAACAGACATGCTGAAGGACCATGTAACAAACATAACACATTATGGTAGTAATAAGAAAGGCAGCACTGCCAATGACGAACTCTCGAAGCAAGGTAAACACGCAAGTTTAGCTAATGGAATGCATCCACGTGCTCAAAGCGATCAAGCACGGTAGGTGAATATTGCGCTTGCGTAGAACCTTCCCCTCTTACCCCCCCTGACAGTCGCTGTCCCATCGTTTTCGCACTGCTACGTGCTGCGTTTGGCTAAAGCACGGAATCAATGAAATCGCTACGAGTGTTAGTTCTTTTCCTTATAATCGTTTTGGCAGCAGACGAAACAGCCCTGCCACACTCACCTAAGTGCCACACTAAACATCAGAATTTAGTGAAATTAATTAAAGCGTATTACAACGTTTTATTTTAGTTATAATAACTAATTATATCTTTGTGATACAAACTGAGCCATAAAAGGACTATTATCTCCATACCTTATTCACATTGGAACGTACAGAACATTGTTTGTTATATTGTTTGTTAACATTGGTAACCATAAGTTCATATTGGCGCAATGTGTTACTTCCGCAAATGTGAAATCTAACAGGCCCACGTGTATCACATTGAGTCATTGAAACAAAGTGTTCTGTTGTGTAAATGTTATTCAGTGTCAGTTTTCAGTTTATTTCCAACTGTGATCGCACTTTATTATATTTCAGTATCATTCAGTGTAGGTTTGTGTTACTTTCATAGGTAAGAAAACTTTAGTCATACATAATGAATATAGTTGATGAGCTGTTAAAAACTCCCTTTTCAAGGCGATCGTTAGATGAAAAGATCAGGATAAAAAATTTAGGGCGACCTACTCCTGATCTAAAAATTGAACAGAAAGCAAAAGCAAGTAAAAATTCTATTTACACAAGAAAGTTTAACACAAATATATATGACAACAGTGACTGGATCTGTGGTTGTGAAATCAGAAACGCGCTCTTTTGCTTTCCTTGCCTCTTGTTTGGAAGTACAGATTCGTGGTCTACGACTGGTGTTAAAGATCTAGGTCATGTTAATGAATATATAAAAAAACATTCAAATAGCAAGAAGCATATGAAAAACTCGCTTGACTTCTCAATGCTTGGAGGTGTAAATATTGCAACGCAGCTAAGCAGGGCATATCAAGATGCTACACAAAAACATAATGAACAGGTTGAGAAAAATAGATACATATTATCCAGGATAATAGACTGCATCAAATTTTGTGGGGCCTTTGAGCTTGCTTTGCGTGGACATGATGAGACGGAAACGTCAGATAATCCCGGCGTGTTTTTAGGCCTTATAAATCTATTGGGCAGTATAGACAGTGCGATGAAAGAGCATACCGAAAGCAATAAGGTGTTCAAAGGATTATCTAAGACCATCCAGAATGAACTACTTGATTGCATGTTGGAAGTGTGCCACGAAGAAATTGAAAGAGAAATGAAGGAGGCAGCCTATGTTGCTATCATGGCAGACGAAACCACTGATATCTCTGAAAAAATTCAGTTGGCATTAATTTTTAGATATGAAAGGAACGGCTTTATTTATGAACGGTTTTGGGGATTTTTTAATCCATCTGATCAGACCGCTAATTCTATTGCCGGTTGTATTTTGAAAGAAGTGGACACCCTTTTTAAGGATGATCGCCATAAAATCATCGCCCAGACTTATGACGGTGCGTCTGTAATGAGCGGCAACACAGGAGGCGTGCAGATCAAGGTGAAAGAACACTATCCTCTCGCACAATATGTACATTGTTACGCCCATCAATTAAATCTGGTTATGGAGAAAGCAGCTTCTCAAAATCAGTCCGCCAGAATATTCTTCTGCAGTCTCTCAGCTTTTCCAGCATTTTTTTCAAGATCTCCACAGCGTTTAGCAGCATTGGAAGCAACTGTTGCTCGAAGAGTTCCTCGAGGATCTGCAACAAGATGGAATTTCAAGTCTAGGACTGTTAACACCGTATATGAACACAGAGAATCTCTGATCGATTGTTTTGACGAATTAGAACAATCTTTATCAGATAGGACAGTGCAAGAAGCTCGTGGCCTGCGGCATAATTTGGAGGATGGAGAATTTAATTTCTGGCTTGCTTTTTTTCAGAAAATAATGCCACATGTAGACATTTTGTATAATCAGCTACAAGCAAGACAGATGGATGCAGTGAAGGCAAAAAATGCAGTCCAATCTTTTGCCAAAGCAATTGATGCCGTGCGAAGTAGAACGGATGATATAGCACACCAGATTCAGACATCTAACGTCCACGTTACAAAAAGACGTCGTAGGGAAACTAACTTAGGAGTAGATGCCAAGGAAGTATGTGACCGAATAATATCGGAGGTACACAGCCGCTTTGAGTCCACAGAACATCTTGATGCTGCAAAACTATTGGATGCAAAAAACTTTGAATTATTTTCTCAAGTTTTTCCTGAAACAGAACTCGGCATTGTCTGTGATCGATACAAAGATCTCGACAAAAACAAGCTCCGAACCGAACTTAGCATTTTATATGAGCATCCGGAATTCAGGAAAGTAGAAGGTGCTCTTCCACTCTTGCAGTTGACACTAAAAATAATCTGCAAAAAACTTTTAGTGAAGTGACAAAGGTTTTAAGAATTGTTGTGACTATTCCCATGTCAACTGCAGAACCAAAACGATGTTTCTCCTCTTTGAAGAGGATAAAAACCTTTCTGAGGAACACCATGTGTCAGGATCGCCTTACCTCTCTGGCCATGCTATCCATAGAGAAGAAATTCGTTACAAATATCAGGGATTTCAACGTCAGAGTGATGGACAAATTCTGCATGAAGAAACATCGGCGTATGGACTTCATTTTTCGAAACTAGGTGAGTTGCATGCATTTTTTTTCCCCCGTGCAGCACGCTACTTGTTTTAGGCACGAGCCGCCACTGAATACGTCCATCCTCGCGAATGAAATGATCATCACGCTGCAATATGTCAGCTGTGACAGTCGTGGATGATCTAGTCTCCCCTTTGTTCCAAATCTTGGAGCTCTGCCGAACTGGCTTCTGATGGCCTCACCCTCTTTCCCGGCGACTAACTGCACTTCTGTCGACTGCAGATGTCCTATAGACTTCACATACATACATGTTTAAGAATATTCCCTATTGTTTTTTCCTCCGCAGTGAGAAACATAATGAAGGCACGCTGCTTGTAACGTACACAATTTACAGATGCTTTTTGAAACATTGTTGTATTTCCTCTGTCGGAAGTAAAGGACATTTTGCGCCCATATTCAGGAAATGTCCAATGATTCATACCTAACGTTTCGCATTCTCAACATTGTTGTTGGCCGAGAGAGAGAGGGAGGGAGGGAGGGAGGGAAGGAGGGAGGGAGGGAGGGAAGGAGAGAGGGAGGGAGGGATAGAGAGAGAGAGAGAGAGAGAGAGAGAGAGAGAGAGAGAGAGAGAGAGAGAGAGAGAGAGAGAGAGAGAGAGAGAGAGAGAGAGAGAGAGAGAGAGAGAGAGAGAGAGAGAGAGAGAGAGAGAGAGAGAGAGAGAGAGAGAGAGAGACTCTATGTATAGTTCATTTTCGCTCTCTATATATTCGTATATCTATCCCTTTTTTTTTTTACCAGCCCTTTGAGATCAGGGATTTCAAGCAAGCAAAATGACTTTGAGTGGTCTAGCGAAAATGAAAACACTATAACTTTCCTTTGCATTCTTGGGCGCAAACCACCTTGCCCCCATGAACAATGTATCCTCGTGCATTAGAGTTGGGACGAGCGATTTTCAGTAATCGATTCATACGATTCGTGTCGTCCTCCATGGTGTAATGGTTACCATGCTAACTTCATATACCCAAGGTCACGGGTTCAAACCCGGCGGAGGAAGATGGATGTTTACGGGTGTAAAAGTCCTTAGCATGGCTTCCTTCGGAAGGGAAGTAAAGCTGTTGGTCCCGTATCGTATATTTAGGCACATGAAAGAACATCAAGACTGATATAGAGGCCTCTGAGCAAAATTAAGTGGTCTTTCAGCCCAGTATAGAATGGGCGCTTAGAGCCACAGTAGTTAAAGAGCATCCATAAATAACACGCCATTTCCATTTTTCATGCAATATGAATCGATTCATACGATTCGTTCACGATGCATTGTCACCATGCCTTCTTTGTGTTTGACGTGTATTATACACGAGGATGATATTCATATGGTAGCTCTTTAGCAGTAATTTATATAAAACGTCCTACTCTTTTCTATCTGTTGCAAAAATATTTGGTAACACTTTCTCCATTATTCGAAAAAAAAAAGTTTGTCTAAACTTCGACTGTATGTGGTATTTGTGTAATGTTAATATGCAGAGTAATTATTATTAAACACTGCCGCGTTTGCATGCCAATAAGTCGTGTAATTTATATAGATATGTTATTATAAGGCAACGCTAGTACCTAGAATAATTATTATTTTCATCAGGAATATTCGAGGTAATTTTTATGTATTAAAATAGTATGTTCCTATACCTATTATGCTGGCGTATAATTGCTTTATTTGTCGAAACATTTTGTTCTGAAGTTGTATATCTTGCATATGTAATGACGATTTAGCTGTGCAGGGTACCTCGAAGTGGTAACTTGAGTTTTGGAGAGAGAAAGAAATCAGCAGGAGCCAGATCAAGTGAATACGGTGGACGTTCGATGAAATTTGTTGAGTTTTTGGCCAGAAATTCGTTCACAATAATAGCCTTGTGAGCTGCTGCGTTATCGTGGTGCAGAATCCATGAGATGATGTTCCACAAATCTGGCCTTTTTCGCCGTATTTGCTATCTCAAACGCCGCATAAGGCTCAGATAATAGTCTTTATTTACCGTATGACCTTCTGGCAAGAACTCTGAGTGCACGACACCGCGATAATCGAAAAATAAAACTGTCAACATGACCTTCAGTTTTGATCGAGTTTGAGTGCCCTTTTAGGTTTCGGTTCAGTTGGAAGGCACCATTCGGAAGCTTGTTGACTGGTTTGAGTGTCAAACTCGTAAACCCACGTCTCATCACCAGTTACAATGCGTTTCATGAATGTGGGGTCGGAACTGGCTCGTTCTAGCATGTCTTCAGCAATGCTCACGCGATTGAGTTTTTGTAGAAAATTCAAGTCTTTTGGAACTAACCGAGCTGCAACGCGTGTCATGCCCAAACAATCGTTTAAAATGGTACGAATCGATTCGTGAGACACAGAAAGTTCAGCGGCAATCTCTCTCAGACCTAAATGACGATTTTCAGACACCATTTTCTTCACTTTAGCGATGTTCAGTTCAGTTGAAACCGATGATGGCCGACCAAAGCGAGGCAAAGCTTCCACCACATTTCGACCACTTTTGAATGCACTGTGCCACTCATATGCACGTGTTTTTGATAAAGCAGATTCACCGTAAGCCCTCTGTAACATTTTCAGCGATTCGGCACACGAAATACCATTTGCAATGCAAAATTTGAGACAGATTCTTTATTCAATATTTGTATCCATCGTAAAATCGCAAATCACCTTTGAGATGAATTAACAAAATGGCGTAATGTAAACAAACTAGATGACAGATGACGATCAAACTCCGCGTGGGCATAGAGGAAAGTTCTACCAACTTAGAGACAACAATAATTTCGAATCCCCTTTTAAACAGGATTTTTAAATGACCAACTCCCGGTACTTTATTGACAGAATGTACATTTTATTTGGCATGTAAATATAAATATAAGAGATTTATATCAAAATCGTTAGCGCTATTTTTGAGAAAATCAAAATCTTCGAAAAAAGTTCCATGTAAAGGGTAATCTTCGTGTCGCATCCTTGGAACATATCAAACTTAAATATTAAGTGTGGTATTTAACGGTCTTTACGCTTTTAAGCTATGCTGTCCACAGACACACATACACGCACACATAGGACCTTTTTCCAATAATGCTTTTTTTTTGGATTCAGGGGACCCAAAACATATATTGTACATTGTGAAATCTCGGTATCGAATTTTTGGGCCGAATACAATACCTTCTCTCTTATACATAGTACGTGTAGAGAAAGTAAAAAAAATAGATAATATATATATATATATATATATATATATATATATATATATATATATATATATATAGAACAGAGTTATAAATTCTAACGCTTGCTTTCGCGTGTACAATAACTCATCTCTAAACAATATAAAGACGATAGTGGAAGCTTCGGCAATGATCAGAAGTTCTTATGCATATAGTATATGTATTATATAAAGTATATATGATTTCTATATTTAATTTTATATGTAGATATACAATTTATATTTGTATATATTCTTATTTTTAGCCTTATAGCCTCAGCACTATTTATTTTCTCGCAATAAAATAAGTGGTTATAAATCCCTGTAGAAATCATCGTACACACTAGGCAGTTTTCGTCGAAGCTCAGCTTGGTACTTCGAAAGGTGGAAGCAAAAGAAAAACAAACCCCAATACCTGATCACGAATCTGCTACTCTTTTTGAACGACGATACTTGCTATGGTTGACACGATTCATGCAATTCTTTTTACCAACAATTCATTTTAGGACTAGCACGATTCTCACGATTCTTTTTGAACGACGATTCATTCCATGATTGACACAATTCATACGATTCTTTCCTTGTAGTCGTTCATGTGAACGATTCGTTCATGAATCGTCCCATGTCTATCGTGCATACCAGGGCTCATCGGTCTCCAGATCTTTCTTCAGGCTCATCAGCTTTCCAAATAACCTATACAGCATTTTCAATGAACCCAAGTTTTAACGTCGTTTTTACTATCTTATTATTAATGCTCCTATCAAACTTTATGTACCATTCTACTTCTTCGACATATTAGATCGTTACCGTTGCCAAATATTACTCTGACAGGCAAAATTTATATCACAATTATAAATATCGTTTGGTTTTCAGACAGTGACCACGCTAGCTGATGAGTATTTTATAAATTTAATGACAGAACCCATACTTCCAGGTGCAATTTTATGTACGGACTCAGGCTGCCTGCATTATATTCTCTTTCTGTAAAAGTTTGTACCAAAACTGCACTTAAACTCGGAGGTTCATTCTTCTCGCAAACGGTACGCTATGGAAAGTCTTCTGGAAACTTTGGTTTTCTATTCTCCTGAAGGCGTCGTGATTAATGACCCGACTACCACGAACGGTGACGCATATAAATTATATAGAGTTCTTCTCAAGCCCACGGGCTTTTATGTCTTCCTTTCAGATTTGCAACATTGCACTGCATCATTATCACTCTGTACAGAACATAATACTTATCTTTATGGTGTTTCGAGATGGATCAACTCGCATTTCACTTTTTCTACCGCTTACCTAAGGTGGATGAAGTACTGCGTTTCACACAAACAAGAAAAGCTCTGATATTAGCATTCCACAAGAATGCAAATAAAAGAAACCTGGTGTGTTCTATTCACATGACTGTCTCTACAACGCTGCAATTAATTATTGTTAAAAAGCTTATGCTTCTTTTACTTCATTCTAATCGAGAAAAAATAGCAGAAATGGTCTTATTACTTGCTTCCTTGTAAGTAGAAGCGAAATAAGGGAGTGCCATAGGTTAAAGTGACAGTTAAAAGCTGGTTACTATGTGACTGAAGTTCCTTTGTTTGTATGGTTAGAAGTTGACAGATTCCTATATGAGAAAGGTATAAGTTTTTAAAAGCTGAAACTAAAAACAAGGAATATCTCAAAAACGACCAACTCCACGAAAAATATGTACATAACATACGTTGTGTGTTTTAACGTGCTCTACATTTTTTGTGTGGTAAGTTTTTGTTCATCTCTTACGGTTTAGCAGTTATGCAAAATTCCATAAAATGCGTCCAGAATAAGGTAGTCTTCAGAGACTATTTCCAGAAAATTCAAGATATATCTTTTATATGTTAGGTAAGTATCTTAAAAATCGATATTTTAACCAACATCGTTAGAGCCATATTTAGAAAATCAAACCTTTCGAAAAAAGTTCCATGTAAAGGATAGTTAGGGTGGGGAGATCTTTCTCAAAACCTTCGTGTCGCATCCCGGAAGATACTAAATTTAAATACAAAGTTTGGTATTTTATCGACTTTTGGCTTTTGAGTTATCGTGTTCACAGACACACGGACACACTTACACCCGGACACAAACACACAGACCTTTTTCTGAAAATGTTTTTTTATACAGGGGACCCTAAAACGTGTATTTTCGGTAAAATCTCGGTATCGAATCTTTGGGTGGTATGCAATACCTTCTCTATACACTATATACATTGTACATATGTGCTAGAGAAATTAAACATGCGTATGGCATAAATTGTGTGTTTTAACGAGATCTAAATGTTTGATGTAGTAAGTTTTTGTCTAGGTACCTCTCACAGTTTGCCAGCTATGCAAAAGTCATCCAGATTGAAGAGGTCTCCAGAGGATATTCAAGAAAATTCAAGATATGCATTTTATTTGCGATGTAAACATATTTAATATACGCTATTTTAATCAAAATCGTTGTGGTAGTTTGGGTTGTGAGGATTTTCCTCAAAATCTTCCTATCATATCTTTGGAAGATTCTAAACTTAAATACCAAGTTCTCAAGTTCACAGACATACATATTCACGGACACACACATACACACACAACTGGACCTTTTTCTGAATACAGAGTAGTCTAAAACGAACATTTCCGGTGAAATCTCGGTATCGAATTTTTGTACCTATTATGTACATTGCACATACATGCTAGGGAAAGTAAAACGTGTTAGAAAATGTCCGGTTGTGTATGTATGTGTGTGTAGATGCGTGTCTGTGAATAGCATAAGTGAAAAACGAAAAGTCGGATAAATATCAAACTTCGTATTTTTTTGCACGTTTTAAGATTACTCACTCATTTCTGTGTGATGTTCTCCAAGGCCGGCTCCGGATTTCGGACCTCAGCAGGTCCATGTTCAGCAAGGTTTTCATTTCTCCAATAAATATTACACCCACTTTTAAAATGTTTTACGTTTTAACAAATAAAATTCGTATTTTGTGTTTAATATCTTCCAAAGATGCGACACGAAGATTTTCAAGAAAATACTCCCACGCTCTACTGACCTTTATGTGGAATATTTCTGAAGTTTATGATTTTATAAAGAATAACGATAACGATTTGATTTAAAATACTATATATTAAAGATATTTACATCATAAAATATAATTTTGAATTTTCTGCGAATACCCCGTCATTCGATAGGAAGGAATTCTGCATTATCTTGTATAACTGGTATACGTTAAGTTACAGAGTAAAATGCACTCTACAAAACATGCAGATATCTTTAAAAGAAACTATTTATTCTAAACTTCTTTTCATAAACATTATGCGGAATCAAGGGCTTTCTTTCCCTTCTGAAGGAAACCATGCTGAGGATTTTTACCTCGTCCACCATGGAGGACGACCAAGAATATATTTCTGGCGCGGTATCCTAGGTGACAGGTGGTCTCACATGTTTTCAGATATGTGGTAGCACTTCACACTTTTCTTCTTGCGAAAGATTACGAGCTTAAATCCAAGCCACATTGATTTGGTGTATATATCAGGACATAATGCTTATCAGTATGAGTTTGTATTCAGTTCATTTTCAAGGGTTTTGAACCAAATACAAAGTAGCTGAGTTATTCGCCTAAAAACAAAACTGAGGATTTTATTTCGGGCAACGTCGACACCATCTTTGAGGCTGTCACTAGGGATAGCCTTTTGGTAACACACTAGCATTATACTATGCGGCATTGAACTCTTATCACCAGAGCTAGGAAGTTCGTACCGTTCGCCGATCCTTATATGGTTTGCGACCGACCATCTCACCGCATCAAAGAAGAACGAATGGTGGAGAGGCAAACACACCTGTTGTTAAGTAAACAGTGATGTTTCCGAGAACAACCTTGACTTATGAGACATTCGTATAAGCTCACCTATTTAGATCATTAATTATGTACAACATACAAATTGTTACATATATAAGGCTGATTTTAACTGATTTCCTTCTTTACATAAGTACATTATGAAAACACACAAGCAATTATCACAAGGATTGTAATATATACTGATTCAATGTAAAATAATATTCAAATAATAACATTAATTTCTTAAATATCTTCAGATTCTTACTAGGTAAAACGAAAATATGAATTAAACTAAATCTTTACTCATCTGTAGCTGTATTACTGAAAACTATATGTACTTCTGAAGCCTTTCAAATAAAAACCTCATTCCACGTTCCGACAAACAAAATTTATGATGCGAAAAAGTTTGTTCCACTTCGTACGATGTGATCGGGGCATATTTGAAATATTTTACCAGTTCCATATCAGTATCACCAGGTAAATAGCATTTTTGGGGCCAAAAGTGCAGCTTGTATGCCACACATCACAATGAACTCTGCATTCTTTTCAATTACAATTTTAATTTTCATCTTTATTCGGATAAGATGGTAGTGGATTGGTAGATCCGTCTTGACAGTTCTTCTACATGCCACATAGATTCAGTTCAGCTCCATACCTTTGGACTGTAACAGTGTGATTAACGCTTTGAATAAATTTGCTATTAATAATATACTTCTGTGAAGTTGTTCTGTTACTAGGCGTTTACAGTTTTATAGGGGAACTGCCACCGGACTCTAAATAAGTACATTAATAAGTACACTGCTAGAAAACTTACTATGGTTATAAAACAAATTGATTTTACTCACATTTAAACAGAACAAAGATGTTATTTAAACGTATTCCTTCCTACCGACATGGTTCTGTGTTATGCAGTGTTACCTGTTTTGCAGTAATGGGTTGCACTCTGCATTGACCTTTGCTCGCACAATTAGCGCCTCATGGTATTGCCAAGTCTGGCCGCTCTTACTCTGCGTAAGGAAATCGGTACAAACTTCCTAGCTCTGCTTATCACATTATTAGCAATCTCGTCATTCTTTCCTAGTTTAGACAGCGTTTCTCTGCTATCATGCAATTACTGTTTTAAGCTTTGTTTCCCGCCAGTGAAGACACAAACTATACGTAGTTAATGGGGCATTTCCCATTATACACATCGGTGAATACTTGACCACTCAAGCTTAATTGTGCACGAAATAATGAGCTCTGTTCTATGGTTCGTTGACTTCGCCTCCGATGACATACATTCTACTGCGTCAAACTAAAAAGGGTATTTCCAGTACATATATTTGAGGATTCGAGATAGTGCAAAACCACAATAATATATATTGAAAAAGCAATGTCTCAGTGACAGATTTTACTATTGCTAAATAAATGAAACAAGAGTTATAATAAAATTATAATAATAGTAAAGTATAACTGAGCATTTGAACATGTATCGGTAGAAAAAATAAATAAATATTTTGTTTCTAAAGCTAAGGTATAGAATTGCAAAATCGGTGTATCTTTAGTTGAAAAAAGAGAATTTTTAAAGACCTGTCATATGTTATAATCAATGTATAATCAATAAATACAAAGCATTTTATTGATATGTGCATGTGATATTTACCTGTGTTTCTTTAAAGATTCAAACTTAAATAATTAGTGTGCTAGGGTTCATGCGTCATTTACAAGAATGTGGATTTTGTGTGAAAGTCATACGTTTGGAAGAAATGAGAATTAGTCGACACATTATAATTTGTTAGAAACAAGTCCTACAGGTTTTGGAGTTACTGAAGAAACAATTCTAGATGTAGAAGGCAAATTAATGATAATAGTGATAGTTCATCTTCATTCTCACAATCAGGGCGTGTCGTGGCCTCTCACCCAGGCGGCCCGGGTTCGATCCCAAACCAACGCGTGTGGGTTTTGTGGTGGACAAACGACGCAGGGGCGCCATCGCATTCCGCAGGTGCTCCATCTTCATTCCATGTATCATCAGTGTCATCGCCTGCGGTGCCAAAGTAGTAAAAGCTTGGAAGAAACACGTGGAAACTTCGCTCTTAGTTCCTTTCAGTATACAAAATGTTTGTATGATTAATTACACTGGCCAACAAAAAAATAATTTTTGAATGTTTCCTGCACTTCATGAGTCAATTCTTACTAATTTTGGGTCGAGAATAATGAATATGACGATGCAATTTTTTCTTAGCTCTAGTTTTTATGATACACACTAGGTGGAAGTATTTCATATTAACGGATTAAGAGAAAAATATACATTTTAATTACATATGCTAACAACATTGAAAGTGCGTTTGATTTTTTTTAAAATAATAGTTACATTCTAAGAGTTCTGAATTGCTGGAAGAATACCTCGCATGGAGAGCATCATGAGAGCAGCTTCATGAGAGCATTGTCTTTTAGCTTGCCTCTTGTAATGGAGTTCCGGAGCATCCATACACAAATACCAACAGCAATCCGCAAGCATTGCTTCTCTGCAATGGCCCTGATATCTTCGTTACATAACAGATATGTCCTGATAAAATCTTTCTCCATGTTCGTCACTGACAGCTCCACAGCCAGGAGGGAAAAAATTTAGATGGGAGTGGAGAAAATGGATTTTAAAGGAGCATGTTGCATCCAAGATTACAAGGAGATTTTTTTTGCAGGAGATTGTCGCCAACTGGGTGTAGTTATCATCTCTTTTGTTGCCTAAAAATCCACGAACAACTCCCTTGAAGGCTTCCCAAGCTTCCTTCCCCCCCACCTCCAAAACTTGGTCAAATGCAGGATCCTTTACAAGCTCTCGAACTTGTGGTCCGATAAAAATGCCTTCCTTAACTTTTGCATCACTTAATTTCGGAAATTTATATCTTATGTACCTAGAGGTCCGTCCTTCTTGGTTCATTCCTTTGACAAAATTTTTCATAGACACAGCAAAAACCATAGATTGTTTCTTATTTTTCAGCCATTCTCACAATATAACTGAACATGCGTTGCAATATACAAGACCTATCCTGGTACCCTACTTTCATACCAAAATATTGCTGATAGTCTTCACAAGAGGCGTCAGATTGCGTTTCTGTGAGGTATATTTTATATTTCACCACAAATGTAACAAAATTATTCACCATATTCGCATATTTTCGTGGCATTTTTATGAATTTTACACAACAAAACCACTCTAAAACCATAAATTCTGCATTAATTAGAGCAGAAACTATATGAAACTCACAATCACAGCAACAGAATCTATGTTTATAACTTACAAACAGCTTAAGAGCATTTGCGTTTTGTTATTGGACAGGTGTGCCAACACCCTAAACAAAATTTCGCCCAAATTAAAAATGTTGATATAAAACCGAAATGTTATCTTCAAAGCAAGAGCTAATCTGTCATTTTTATAATGATTTCTTAATTCAGCAGATGAAAATACATAAGAATTAACTATTTTGAAGTCGAAACATTTTCATTGTTGGCCAGTGTTATTTTCTCACTTTATAGAAGCAAGACGAGCAAACAAAGACATCACCGATGGAGATTTAAAGCTCTAGGCCTTGGAAATTATAAAAACAAAGCAAAAACGGTTTATTTTGCATAATACATGTTAGCGCATCCTCTGCTTCGAGCTTTCGGTTTGAAAACATTCTCTAAAGTTAAAAACAGGAAGATAGCAAAATTCATTTTTCGGGAATTCGTAAGGGAAGAAGGAGAAGAAGGCAAAACAGCAGAAAGATTTTTGGAAACAGCGAGAGAATTTCCTTGCTTATATACCGATCAAATGGTTTTGAGCGTGAAATGAGAACAAAAATCTGATGTGTACCATTCACATGACTTTCTCCATATCCCTGCAACAAATAATTCTTAAAAATCTTATAATTCTATTTACTTTATGCTAATCAGATAAAAAAAATAGCAGAAAAAGTCTTATTTCTCGCATCCTTGTAAGTAGAAGCGGAATAAGGGACAACCGTAGTTTAAAGTGATAGTCAAAAGCTGGTTGCTATGTCAATGAAGTTCCTTTGTCTATATGGATAGGAGTTAACAAGTTCCTGTATGAGAAAAGTATACGTTTTTCATAGCAGAAACCAAAAATAAGGAATGTCACAAAAACGACGAACTCCACGAAGAAAATGTATATAGCATTAATTGTGTGTTTTAATGTGCTCTACATTTTTTGTGTAGTAAGTTTTTGTCCATCTCTTACGGTTTAGCAGTTATTCAAAATTTAGTAAAATTAATCCAGAATAAACTACTCTTCAGAGGCTATTCCCAGAAAATTCAAGATATACATTTCATTTGTCAGGTAAATATCTTTAATATCCGAAATTTTAATCAAAATCGTTAGAGCCATTTTTGAGAAAATCAAAATTTTCGAAAAAAGTTCCATGTAAAGAGTAGTTGGGGGTGGGGGGATTTTTCTCAAAATCTTCGTGTCGCATCCCTGGAAGATACTAAACTTAAATACCAAGTTTGGTATTTTACCGACTTTTCGTTTTTGAGTTATCGTGTTCACAGGCACACGGACACACGGACACACGGACACACACACACACACACACACATACACACACACACACACACACACACACACGGACCTTTTTGTGAAAATGCTTTTTTTTTTTTTGATATTGGGGACCTTAAAACATATATTCGGTATCGAATTTTTTGGTGGAGTGCAATGCTTTCTCTATACACTATGTACATAGTGCTATGGAGAAAGTAAAAAGGAGATCAACTTTTGTTGGGGAGAAACATCCAGTTTCGGGAATGAAGTTTCAAGGCAGAAGTTTAAGGCTGACAATGTAGAAATGAAGGCCGTGGAATCGGAAAAAAAAAAACGGGGAAAAAGAGTTGGGATTCTGGTTTAACGAGTCCCTTTTCCGTTACTCTAATTTTGGATTCGTGGACCAGTTACAATGACGCTACAGTCATGTCTTCAAGATATCCCCCCTGGAAAAATCATTGAACACCTGCAGGTTCCTCCCAGCACTTCGGGGAAACATCAACGACGAGACATTCCCTTCATCATCGTCCAGCTGAAAATTTGACAGCTATTGAGAGCATTGATTTCGCAATTTTCTTTAGTGAGACAATATTTTGAAAATTCAGTCATTTATTTATTATCAAATTTCTCCTGTGCGGTTCAGGGACATTATTAAATATTAGCAACCAAATAGACAACGGAGCGACATCTAGTTTATTGTACCTGCTAAATTCTGTCTGCAAACAAATATGAGAATATGTGTAGAAGAAAAATTATATGCTTAGAATAATAAACTGCTAAAAAGATATGACACATAAAGCAAAATTTGATACTATAAAACACACAGAGGTTAAAGGGTGCAAATTACGTTATTGTTTGTTTTGTATGGTGCCAAAGGAATTGTTTTAATCACTTCATCAACACCAGTCACTTCTGTTTCGTTTTCGCCTTGTAAGATGCTAACCGGAACGGTCGTCTGCGTGCGTCCCAAATGTGTTCTGCAGTTAAAGGTTGTTCCATTGCTTCAAGTTGAAAACAGCATCTTATATTTGGAGGATGGGCTTCTTATACCATATTGATGACACAGAAAAGCTTTTGAGGTATTTGCGATATGATGGCTTTGCCAGCACAGCCATCCAAGAAGAGATCTAAACAATAGAATTATGATTGGATGGGGGTGCCTCGGCTCACAGCAGCCAGGAGTCTGGCAGCAATAGAAGCCACGCAATGTTCTGCCACTAGATTCGCTGCTGTAATAACCGATTCGGCAAACTACAGACAGCACTACAGGAAATCGCCACCGGAAGTTCTCAGAGAAATATTTCGAGGACGCCAAAGGATTCCAGAAATTGAATAGGATATATGCATTTGAGCAAACCTATAAAACATGCAGAGTTTCAACTGCTTATAATTGAAAAAGCGTTGGTAAGGTAAAGTGAACAAACTCGTTTCATGAAAAATGTTTCTATCGTTTCTCTCCATTTGCCGTTTACATGATAAGTTGGAGATTAAAAACTTGTTGTCCTAATATGAACCATGATTGTTCAACTAATTCAACAAACGGGTGCGTCTTTCAGTTTCGAAGCTGTGTTTAGAGTGCGATTTAAGCAAAATCCGAAGGACTTTTTGCGTCAGGTTATCATCGTCGATGAGATCTGAATTCATTATATTCTGTAAACAAGGCAGCAATCAAAATAATGGGTTGCTTCCAGTGAATCTATTCCAAAGAAAGCAAAGACAGTTGCATCGTTCGGAAAAATGATGTCGACGATTTATTTGGGATGCGAAGGGTATCATACTCAATGACTTTTTGGAAAAAGAAACAACGATTACGGACAATACCACATGAGTTATTGGCCTGGTTCGACAGGAAGTTGAAGGAGACACTGCCCCATTTGGTGAAGAAGAAAATGCTGTTTCACGATGGCAACGTACTAGCATATTTATCCAGGGTTGTGACCTACAAACTGCACGAATTACTGCCGTACCTACCATATTCCCCTGCTCAGCTACCTGGGATTTCTTCTTGTTCACAAATGGCTATTTAAATCAAACGAGGAAGCCTTCCTGGAGACACAGGCGTATTTTACAGAACTATTTCCTATTTTGATGGGGTTAAAATAGCAGGAACTTTGGGAGGGATGTAAATCTAATTAATTTGTGTTTAAAAATGACGTCTTTATTCTTAACAACTATCCTTGTATAGACAAATTATATTGCTTATTCAATAAGAGCACAAATTTGTACATTTAAGCTGCAGGGTTTGAAAGTTATGGTATAAATTATAATCTAAAAAAGTACCCCATATATTTTTCAACCTTTATGCTCTAATTTTCATCCTTGGTGAATATAGACAAAACTTTGAACACTCACGCTTTAGACACGGCTGAAAATTAAAAATATTTCGGATACTGCCCCTATTTTAATTTTCCATCCTTCACTTACAAAATGGAAGAATGCATTCAGTATGCTATTTTGTATATATATATATATATATATATATATATATATATATATATATATATATATATATATATATCCGTCATTTTCAAATGAATTGGAAAATAAATTGCAAAATCCAATAAGGACATGCAAAGAACCTTTAAACATACGTGACTTTTTCCAACTAATGCCTAACTTCTTAACACATGAATATGAACTTCATATACATAAAGATTATATACATCTGTGTACGCGTACATATACTGTGACGGACCACCTTTAAACTCGGTCCTGATATGTGCGATCTTGGGGAGCTTCAGCCCAAGATTATGCCCTTGGTTTTACGTCATGTTTGCTTTTATAAATGAACCTATGCACCTTTGAAAGCGCTGAACAGATATGTTCCGCTTTGAGGCGTAAGACAGACCTTTGAGAACTGATTTGATTTGCGTACGACCGTCAACAAATGAGGGAGGTCAAAGGGAGTGATAGAAAGAGATCTGAAAAGAATGTGCTCCAGGTAAGATACGAAACGAGAGTTTACAAACAAAGAAAAGAGAGCAAGGATATATTTTGATACCCACCTGTTTCCCAATTCAGTATTTCTTAATAACGCCACACTTACATTATGGCGCGTCGCTGGGTCATAATAGAAGCGGAAACTTATGATCAAAGATGATATTGTTTAGTGACATTCACATTGTCATTCTCCTGTGACATTGACGCTACAATTTTGTATGCAGAAGCAGGTAATCTACCGGGTTTTGGTTTCCGCATTCCTCGATAGCTATTTATTCTTTAATTATCGTGCAGATAATTTATAAGATTCCCCATGTGTATACATAGTTAAACACTCGTTATGATATTTAAGATCTATAAATATAATAAAGAATTAATAATGATAATAACGATGAATAAATTATTAATAATCCCGGGGTGTAAACGGTTAAGTGTTAAATTACATTTGGCCTTTTAGGAATAGAAAACATCCGGAGTTTTATCTACGTAACTCACCACAACCGAAATTTAAGTCCATACCTGACAAATTAT
This sequence comes from Hymenopus coronatus, assembly GCA_030762935.1. Taxonomy (NCBI): domain Eukaryota; kingdom Metazoa; phylum Arthropoda; class Insecta; order Mantodea; family Hymenopodidae; genus Hymenopus; species Hymenopus coronatus. Next base: position 106,781,395 of record CM060888.1, on the reverse strand, counting down.
TGGATATACGGGCTACCCACCACATTACGGAGGAGGATTCTTAGGATATGGAGTGAAAACTTTCAAAAATATTTTTAGAAAATGCAAGAAACATATTATTTCAGTATCGGTGTTGGCAGTCCTAGAAGAGACATTTTACTAAAGGAAAATAAAGACATTGTAAATGTCAGTATTTAACTCAATCTTTCAAAACTAGCAAAACTAGAGCAAACATGTATTTTGATTATCTATTTTTGCTTAGTGGTAACCAGCATTTTAAATTTTATACACACATACACACGCATAAAGAAAGCTTTGGCTTTGGCGATTGCAATTTTTATCTCCTGGATCCCTCATTTTGATATTAATAGTTCTCATCTTTAGGGTTAGACACGACACATCCCCAGGACACTGGAGTAGAGCACCGGACGTGGGCCTTGTGGCGTCTTATGTGACCCCAGGGAAAGAGAATGAAGGGAGAGATTCGAGGGGCGACCAGTTCCGGATGCCGATGGGCGCAAACATGGATGGGTTCCTAGCGGCTATAGTTGAACCGCATCCGACGCCCTCCTAGGCCCTATTCACGTACTCCGAGCCTCCCGGTGGACTCCCAGAGGAATCCCAAACCCGAAGGAGGGTCCCCACCGAGTGTTCCCATAGACAACTGCTGGAAAACCTTTTAAAAAGCGCAATGCTCCGTCCAACCGCAACTGGCCGAACATCGTCGCCTGAGCCTTTAACCCTAAAAAAGAGATGACTAGGAAAGAATAGGAAATCCTGGACTGAAGCATTCATCGGGTGTAATGAACCTAAGCAGCGTTTGCCTGCCAGGGAAACCCCTCCAGTCAGGTAGGCCGACCACGGAAATCGAACCCGCGACCTCCTTAATGTGGGTCACAGACGAAAGCGCCTGAGCTACTCAACTCGATGAGGTCAGAGGGAGTGCCAAAAAGAAATCTGAAAAAAAAAAAGTTCCAAATAGCGAATGATGCGAAACGAGAGCTTTCAAACAAAGAAAACCAATTCGTAAGAGAGTAAGGATATATTTCGATACCTGTTTCCCAGTTTAATATTTCTTAGTAAGGTTATAATAGCGTGTCGCGATATTGTTTAACGATCTCTCCATGGCACTAACACCACAATTTTGTATATGTTAGCAGTAATTACCGAGTTGTTATTTCCGCATTTTTCGAAATTTCCTTAATTATTGCTCAAATAATTTATATCGATTCTCCATGTGCATATACAATTAGACATGTGTTATAATATTTGGGATCTACAAATATAATAAAAGAGGTGATAATGATTGATCAATGAGCCCGGTGTGAGAAGGGTTGAGTGTTAAAATACATTTGCCGCTTTATAATAAGAGAAAACCGGGGAAACATTATCCAGAAAATTCACTACAACCAAAGTTTAAATAAATCTCTGAAACTTAACTATATAATCAGATTAGAAGTCACATTGCGAAGAAGGATTTTTAAATTAATAAGTGCAAACTTTCAAAACTTAGTAAATTATGCAACGGTATCCCTTTAGGAAAAGCAAGGATGCACATTCTCTGTGGTTCTCAGAGCCCCATTCCATGTTGGGTGTAAAATACCGCTTAATTTTGCTCAGAGGCTAGAGGTTCTTTTACTGTCGTAAATATACGACAGGGAGCATCGGCTTCATTTCCCTTCCAAAGGAGGCCATTCTAGATTTTTATTTAGGCCCACAAAATCGATTGCCCTCCGCAGGTTTGAAAAAAAAATTGTAAATTTTATTATTTAACACAATCTTCCAAAACTAGCAAAACAAGAAAAAAATCTGGTGTATTCCATTCACATGCCTTTTTCTACAATAAATTATTGTAATGTTTAAAAGATTATTCCTATGTTTACTTAATGCTAATCAAGAAAATATAAGCAGAAAGGGTCTTACTACTTGCTTCCTTATAAGTACAAGGGAAATAAGGGAGTAACATAGACTAGATTGATAGATAAATCTTTTAAAAGCTGGTTGCTCTGTGATTGAAGTACCTTTGTTTGTATGGACAAGAGTTGACAAATTCCCGTTTAAGAAAAGTATAAGTATTAAAGCTTAGGAATATCTCAAAAACAGTCAACCTCACGAAGAAAATGTATATAACATAAATTGCGTGTTTTAAAGAGCTCTATACTTTTTGTAAGTTTTTATCTATGTCTTACGGTTCACCAGTAATGCAAAATTCCGAAAAACTCATCCAGAATAAACAGGTCTTCAGAGGCCATTTACAGAAAATTGAAAAACATATATTTTATTTGTCATGTAGACATCTTAAATATAAGAGATTTTTATCAAAATCGTTAGTGTTATTTTTTGAGAAAATCAAAATTTTCGACACTTTTTCTATGTAAAAAGTAGCTTGGGGAGGGGATTTTCTTGAAAATCTTCGTGTCACATCCCTGGAAGATACCAAACTTAAATACCAAGATTGGTTTGTAATGACCTCTTCGTTTTTGAGCTATGCTGCCCACAGACACACACCCACACACAACACACACATATAGAAAGACACACACCGGACATTTGTCTAAAATGCCTTTTTTTTATTCAGAGGTTCTCAAAACATGTATTTCTGGTGAAGTCTTGGAATCGAATTTTTGGGTGCAATACAATACCTTCTCTATTACACTATGTACATAGTTGTAGAGAAAGTAATATATTCTGATTTTATACTTCTGGCGAGTGATATCCAGCATTTCTAAATTTACACACACACACACATAGACACACACAAACACACAGACACACTCACAAACACATACACAGACTCACAAACACACACAGACACACACAGACACACACGAACACACACAGACACACACAAACACACACACAGTCACATCCAGACATACACAGGCAGACACACACAAACGCACACACAGACACACACAGACACACACAAACGCTCACACAGACACACACAAACACACACAAACACACACACAGAACACAGAGACACAAACACACATACAGCAAGCTCATAATTTTGTTTCTGACGAATGGCATCTTTATATCCTGGCTCCCTCATGTTGGCATCAGTAGCTCTCATCTGTGGCACCCCTCGATGAGAGCTATGAGAACAACAGATACCTAAGTAACATGTTTATTAATTTATGTTTTGCGTTAATGAATATCACACGGGGCGCAGTTACACCCCTGAAATTACAGAACTACTCATTTTATTTGTGTTTATCACGTTTTATCTTTGCACCGGAGTGTTTAGCGGTGATTTAACGCCCAGGTATACGTACTTTCCTCATGTTTAACACCAACACCATTAGTTAATTACAACCCGTCGCAAACATAGGCTGATGTTAAAACCGAGTCTTGTTCCGTTGCTGCAGACGAGAGCTTTGTCTGCTGGTGGGAATTTTAGCGGTGTGTTACTGTCCCATTCAATTTTATCTGGAGTGAAAAATGTCGCTGCTTCAATCAGCAGGGCCCTGTCGCGCACAAAACGTAATCACTGGGTCGTTCAATTGTTCTCTGTGATGAGGAAATGAGTTGAACAAGGCACCATCACCTGGTCGCTCAAACACTTCCCACAGCCCTGTGGAAATGAAGGAACAATGGGATGGACATTCCAGCAGTATTTATGGCAAGTCTTTGCCCCCGTAGTAACTACTGCAGTGGCGTGCCCTCCTACTTTTGTTGGCGTCGTAGGAGCATATTCCTCCGGTTTTGTGATAAGAACAAGCAACGAATAAAACGTTCCTATTTGTTGGTCTCTCATAGTTTCAGAACAAGTGTAGTTAAACAGCTAACTGAAGTATTAGCGTAACGCTTCTGGTAATTCCAGATTCTGAATGGATACTTGATGCTAACACGTATAATGGTCTGCAATGATGTAATACATAACATTAATATATATTCCCAGCAGAGGGGAAGGCGAAATAATATTTCCACTCTGTGAGTCACACTCCGTGGCGTAATGGTTATCATGCTAACTTCATATACCCAAGATCTTGGTTCAAACCTGGCGGAGGACAATGGATTTTTTCGGGCGTTAAAATCCTTATAATGGCTTCCTTCGGAAGATAAGTAAAGCCGTTGGTCCCGTGACGTAGATTTACGGCACGTAAAAGAACCTCAATCCTGGTAGAGAGGCCTCTGAGCAAAATTAAGCCGTCTTTCACGTCCAATTTAGAATGGGACGCTGAGAACTACTTCCATTTTATTTCACTCTGTGTGAAGCAAGCATGTTCCTGTGTATGGAATGTTCGTAAGTTCATCTGCATGTAGTTGTCTTTCCTTCTTTTCCATCATTTTTACTTCGGTGATATGTTTTAATTTGGACAAGTCCATCAATATCTGCTGTTAAAGAAGCTGTACAGAGCCTTAATAGATAAACGAAGTGCTCCTCGTGTAGCCTATGGGGATGTTTTTTTTTTTTTTTTTTTTTTTTTTTTTTTTTTTTTTTAATATAATTCATATTAGAAAAGCTTTGCTCGCAAAGGTATGTGGAGACAAACATTGGCATTAAATGTGAAACAAATAATCGCATTTGAAAATGAATCCTTAGGAAACGTCTTTCTTTCAAAAATTTTACAGCAAGCAATTCCATTTGCAATTCTTGTGGGACCTTTGAAAATGTTCCGAAGATAATATTCTGTTGGTTTGCTTTAAAACAACACATTCGCTACCGAGCAAAGTATATTTGACAGTATGTGTGACTCACTAACATTTCCCTATCTTGATTGGAGTTGGGAGAAATAAATTCTGACGGTAATACCTCGCCTGTCTAGTCACTGGGCCACGATGTTGGACTCTGTACCAAATATTACAGTTCGATCTTATATTGAATATTCGCATTCAGTATGTTAATAACTAAACTCGAATTTTCAAACTTGTCTAACCACTGACCCACGGTACCGGCGTCAGTGCCGATCTTACGCTCAATATTCGATTCAACGTGTTTATGCTATACAATACATTTTGAGGTTATTGTTTTTATATACATAATTAAAAGCTGATAGTCTCCTATATCAAGCCACCCTATGAGAGAAGGTTACTAAATAAAAGGAAAAGTGTTTTGTGAGTGACAGATTTTTATTCCAGTCAGCTGCTGGAAGACTCTTCATCTGCCTACCAATCATCGCTGACCTGGTAGTTTGTCTCTGAAGTAACTTCCGCGAAACAGCACGCATAGACGACTGGCTGACCGAAGTGCGTGTTTTACTTTTACTTGCATCCTTTTTAATGGAAAATATAACGCGAACACACATTAAATGCAGTAGTAGGTGTAAGATATTGTAAGGGAAGTAACAACTCGCGCACTGCGATACTATAGTTGCTTAACTGTGGTTACTGGTTACACCCCTCGGTAGGAGGCATGGATAAAATGAAGGTGATCGCGCTGCCGGTCCCCATGGCCACGCTCGCTAAAGCGTCTTGCTTCGGCATTTCGTGGCGTAGGGAATCATGGGTTCGAGTCCTGCTTTGGGCTGGGTGTTTATGGGTTTGTAAATGTATATGTAAAAAGAAAACCTTCAAGTAATAGCTCAACTAAATAAATGTAGGAAGCTGGAGAGGGGGGGGGGAAGAGGAAAAAGGTATACATCTCCGGAGTCCTGATAAGCCTACGGCTTTTTTTTTAAACGCGCATAAGATATATTGCACTAAAAGGTGTTGCCTATAGAAATAGCGAATATAAAAATTATAACTTCCTCGTTCGCACGCAAAGTTACAGCTTGAAGTCGTTCTGTTCTGTGATGTTTATTTTTATTGCAAATATTGCATATTATTATAATAGATATAGATATGCCTTGTTCTAGACTCCGTTGTAGAGCAGGATCTCTTCTTTCTTGTACGGCTACTTTCTCAGGGCGATTAGTCTCGGAGTCTAAATTTGGATCTTATTGTATATTTAAATTAGAACCCCTTTTGGCGGCAATAATTCCACGACACTTATTGATATTACACTTACAGTTCAAAGCTAATTGCTTTGAAAGAATTTAGAAACAAATTATCAATCGTGCCGACGCGATTACCTTACCTCGCACGTATAAAATATCTTTCCATCATTAAGTCTTATGATGCCATGAAGCATCAATAATACTCTTTCTTTACGCGCATTTTAAATTTTATTTTATCTTTTTTTTTTAAATATATAAATACATTAAAATTTGTTTATGTAGATTGGAACATCTTTACAAACTTTATTTCTTTTAATAACTCTGCAGTATATTATTTATGGAATATTTCTATCCATGAAATCATCGTGTGTTGTATCATTTTTGGCGGCATGTATGCAGCTTTACATGTCTTTTTCATTGTATCACATCACATACTTATATATGAAAATTATTCTGGCCACTGGCATTTAAAGTCGGTTACATCTCCCTCTGCCTCTTGATCTACCGCCAGCTACTTCAGCAGTAAACTGTGAGATCTTTCTCGGACAGTATGCACAGGTGGCTATTAGAATGGATTCCAGTTAAATTGATCGAGAACGATTAATGGCGACTTATAAAAGATCTGTGTGCAACGAGTTGTCGATTGGTTTAACTATTAATAATCAAACAACTCCTGAAACTGGAACTGTAATGGCTTCGTATTACATTTGCTAGCTTCCGCGATTTAAGAACTTCACGGTTAAGGCTAAATTTAAAAGTAACGAGTGTAAACTGCTACTACTCGCTGCAATACTAATCCGGGATTACTCTTGTAATCCTGTCAAATGGACGAACCCGGTACTTAAGCTCTACTGATTGCCAATAACACTATGTAACCTGTGTCGCATAAAGGAATGAAGCAGACAGAAGAACTACATTTTGAAACATACACTCTTTTATTAATCCAAGTCCCGCCTACACCATGATTATCCCACAAAAATTGCTACATTCTACGTTTCCAACAACTTAAACTTCTCTGACGCAACTGTGCACTGTTAAGTATTCTAAGGATTTGCCTTCCTTTAAAATCACCAGAAACTGTATATAATATCCTTTAGATTTCTGAACGTATTTGTGACAGACCCACGAAACGACATGCGCAAACACAAAATTGAGACATTTTCGTGGAGGTACAAAACACTATTATTCCCAGGAAACGTTGCCCATTACTTTACCCGTGTACCACCTCTCAAAATTCTCTCGTCGCTCAGACAAGTGGCGGCTAGCGACCGGCTTTGAAAACTCTGACTCTCGTTTTAGCATTTATAGTATTCTTATATATACAGCGAGCCCGCCTGGGTAGTTGGGGGTAGCGTGTCTGCATCACATTCAACAGGTCGTGAGTTCGAATCTCGCTTAGGGTGAGTTACTTGGATAAAGTTTTTTCGGGGTTTTTCCCTTATCCTGAGAAGACGAATGTCGAGTAACTTTAAGCTCCATGGATCCTGAGATTACTTGAGCATCATCCGATATGACCAACCAGGTTATGACGTTGAGCTAAAAAAAAACAAAAAAAAAAAAAACCTGCAGCGGATTTATAAATTGAATAATGAATATTTATAGTATTAAGGAATAGATAGAAGAATAAGCTTTATTAAGAATAGTTTGTGGAAGAATGAATGGAGAAACCAATGCATCTGCAACACCGATTTTTTTCTCTTCTTTTGATTACTTCTCTTTCTGTTTTAATATAGCATTATTCTCAGGGGTTTATTAAGCATTTGACATTTTCAGGTATTTGTAACACATTATGCTGCTGTCGAGGCATGATACAAAGGCAAGAGAAGTGTAAATTCTATAATATTTGGTTAGTTTTGACAATGGGTGTGCAAGGGATCAAAATGCTAATTTAAGTACCTAAAGTTGCAACATGTTTCAATTTCGTTTAAGCAAATTATTTATTTTACAGACTGTATAATTATTAAATTGATTATAAAGAGAGCTGATTTTTACATGATAAAGCATATAACATTACTTGTAAAGTGGTAGGTTGATAGTTGATAGTTCCGACATTACAAAACATAAGATTCAACTTGGTCTACCAATATTCACATTCTACATTAGCAATGTGCACTCTTTACAGTAATTGTGAATAATTTTAGGTAAATGTGGTCAAAATGCAAGCTACTGTTCTTATTTTGCTTACATTTACCCAGAAACAAGTATAATGTTCCCCGTAGCCAGTAATTGTGCAACATTTGCTGCATTTTGCATTGTTACCGTAACATACATAATATTAAAAGCTATCATACTGCTTTTTCCAACAGTTGACAATTGTATCGCGCCCTCTGTGATACGACTGTGTTAAACAATATTCGAATATTTGTATTATTAACAGCAATTAGAATCGCTTTTGTGAGAATAATTTATACCAGGTGGCCCAACTGTCCCGTATTTGACGTGCATTAAAAAAGTTGAAGAATTAAACGGGGCTAGTTCAAGATAAAATCGGTCAGTGGAGAACTGGCACGAGCGACATTCGTTTTATCCCTCTCGCTTATCAGCGGAGACGGTGAGCGGTGAAATTTAAGCAGAACAAATTTCATGGTGAATTCTAAGTTTCATAATAATTGTTTGTCATTTGAGGGTTATAAGATTATAAAACAAACGCAAAAGCTACTTTTCATAAGTTACAGTTTTTTTCCAGAAAAGTCCACATCTTAATGATTTATAAACCAGAAAACCCCAGTAAAACTTACTCTACTAAAAGTATTTCTCTATCAAATTTTATTTTAAAGGTTTAATTTGGTAACTCAACAGAAAGTGCATTACCTCAACTACGCTCTTACCTCTACCAGATGGGCCAAAGGTGAGGGAGAAGGGAAAGAGAGATTTAGTTGAAGTGTGGCTACCTGAAACATAATGCATTAAGAAAGAGGCGGTTTCCGCGAAAATGTCACTCCGCGAAGTTATTCACGCAAGTGTCCCACACTGTTCTGAGTATGTTAAGTTCTCATCAACTGAACCCTGAGCTAATAGATTTCTTGTGGGCAGGTTTATCGGAATTACCTTTGTTACTCTGACTTTTAAGTAGTTGCTTTGGCCTAACATAATTTGCGTTGCTAATAGATAGAGAGAGCAGACAGGTATCGTTAGAGGGATTGCAAGTTAACAGCGCTTCGCGGATTTATGACGACAGAGAGAAAGAGAGAGAGAAAGAGAGAGAGAGGTGTATTATCAGAAGGTACATCATTTGCAAATGAATTATGTTTGCAAAAAGTTTAATCGGATGTAATCAGTTCTTGTAGAGATTAGTATTTCTCAGTATAAACCCTGTTGAACAAAATATTGTGTGTGTATATATATATATATATATATATATATATATATATATATATATATATGTGTTTATAAATTCAATATGAAGAAACAGACTGATGTAGTACAATAAACATTAATTATTACATCTAGAAACCACAAGTCTGCGTAAAATATTGTATTATAAATCATATTATACTGCTGTAATACCATAGGTTACATGAACTATAAATAATAAACATATAAATAACATTTGCATGTTTGTCTGTAAATTTTTATTATAATGTAAAATTTAATGGTGGACTTTTCATTTTGTACGAATTACTGCCTTTGCTTTGTTTTTTTTTTTCCATCAAAAACCGATTTCTAGAGTTCATGCTACTTATGTCTGTATATAAATGTACAGTAACTTAAGTCTTTAGTTCCCTAAATGCGCTCTCCATTATGATTTCCCTCTAACAGAGTTATACCTTTTTTAAATAATGCATTGGTTATAAATATGAACACTAATAATTGAAACTTATTTACTTATTGGTAATTTATAAAAAAAGTATTAGTTTAATATCACAATATTTCCTGTATCAAATTTTAGCTGCGTAGCGGAGTGATCTACCGGTTGGCGAGATTTTGACTAAATTGTCTAATGCTTTAACTCAGCGAAGTTGCAAATTCATCACGGTTGACTAGCTTATTAACGCGTGTACTTTTATTGCCTACTTATTGCACAGTAGTTTGTGCAGCATTCCAATTATTTCGAACATCAGTGCATACAAAAGCCCTTGATGCCCGATTAGTTTAAACTTTTAAATCATTTTAAAACTATAATCAGGCTGTAATCGCAACCTTAGTTCATAGAGGTAATAACATAAATTGGTTTCGCACGCTGCTTTCATGACCTTTATACAGATTTGGTTTAGTTCAAATGATTGTTTCATTTTGTTGCTCCAGCAAAAGCAGCACGTCAAACCTAATTGGAAGTTTAATTACACATGACAAATATCGAACAAAAAAGAGGAGAGTATTGAAAATGTTTAATTTAAATGCATACCTGCTTCATGCGTGAATTTAATGTACAGGGAAACTGGAAAAGAGGGATAGAAACAGAGAATGAACACATTGACTATGCATGACTACTGCGAAGAACCAACGTAGCCCAGGCATACAGGGTTTTCCAGAATCCATCCAAACCAACTGCAGGTGGGATCGGAATAATTATTTTGAGGTAGAGAAACTATAATCAATTTGTCAAATTTCAGATGATTGTGAATTTTAAAATAGGCCATCAATGCTGAGAAATCAAGATAAAATGAAATGAAATAAATTGAATTATGAGACTTAAGTGCAATTAAAGAAATCGTGGAAACACTTTGTTCATCAGTAGCAAATTGACAAATAAAATTTATTAATTGTTTTTTTATCTTGATAATTTGCTCTACGGAGTTGTGTACATCACGGTGCCAATGCTATTTGTTTAACGTTATGCTAAGAGCCTAGAGCAAACGTTCTACTGTAGTTTCACATCATCGGCAGAGCGCGAGCAATGATTCGCATGTCTTTGAAGTTTAGAACTTTCTCTACACGTACCTCGTATGCACATGTAGGTAGAGAAAGTATTTTGTTCCACACAAAAATTTGACGTCTAGATTTCACCTGAAATAAATGTTTTGAGGTTCCCTAAGTCCAAAAAAATCACCGTGTAGGTGTGCGTGTGTGTGAATGTGACCGTATAACTCAAAAACGAAAAGTCGGTAAAATACGGAACTTAATATTTAAATTAAGAATCTTTAAAGAATACGACAGGACTATTTACAATAATATATACAACAAAAATTACTTTTCACGTGGAAACATTTTCAAAATTTTATCTTTTTCAAATATGGCTCGAACGATTTTGATCAAAATTCTACGCATTATGGGAGAAAATAAAATTTCTATCTTAAATTTTCTGGGAATAGCCTCTGAAGACGTCTTCATTTTGAATGACTTTGGCATATTGATATACATAATTGGTAAATCATAAGAAATAGACAATAAAAACTTTCTATATAAAAAAATGTAGATCTCGTTAAAACACAGTTTATTTCATATACTTCTTTTGTAGAGTTAACCATTTCCGAGATATTCTTTGTTGTTTGTTTCAATTTTAAAATACTTAAACTTTTCTCAAGCAAGACTTTGAAATTTTTGTTTCTTTTGTTTTACTCCTGGCTATAGAAAGAAATTGAATGTCATACACATAGCAACCAGCTTTTAAAGGATTTGACTTCCACTTAAACAGTGTATTCCCTTATCTTTCTCTACTTATAAAGAACGAAGTAATAATACCATTTCTACTAATGTTTATCTTGATTAACATGAGTAGATAGAAAAATACGCTTTTGTAAGATTAATTTATTTCAAAATAGATAAAGAAAGTCTTGTGAAGGGAAGTCATCAGGTTTTTATTTTCTATCGCGTTTTATCTATACCCGTCGATTCCGACAAAATACATTCGCTTTCTCGGACTAAAATACTGAATCATTTCCAGATTCTACCTTTATATCAGTGAAAGTTAAATTATATTCCACTTCAAATATTCTCCCGTTATCCAATCAACGTGTAAAATCACCTATACGCGTCGTTTCCTGGGATGTATGCCCGTGTGAAGATACTCGTACTATCGACCTCGAATTGTCCTGAGTGCCTTTTTCTTGCTTCTGGCTAGTCACTTTTATATTTCCTGGCCTCACAACCAAGAAAAATCTGATATGCTCCATTCACATGGCTTTCTCTACCTCTCTGTAAAAAATTACTGTTAATAAGGTTATTCTTCTATATACTTCATGCTAATAGATATAAATATTAGCAAAAACATTTGACTGTAAGTTCAGCCTAGTGCATTTGCTTCTTTTCCTACTACTTCCCTCTATTTTGTATTGACAAGTGTTGACAAGTTCCCGTATGAGAAAAGTATTAAGTATTTTAAAACTGAAATCAATAACAACGAATATTTTATAAACGGTCAACTCCAGGAAAAAAAAAAAAAAATGCATATAACATAAGTTGTGTGTTTTAACGAGCTCTACAGTTTTTGTCTAGTAAGTTTTGTCTACGGTTTACCAATGATGCAAAATTCCTCAAAATTCATTAAGAATAAAGATGTCTTCAGAGGCTATTCAATTGCATGCAACCAGTATGGAACATGCCAGTATGTAGCATCAATTTCTTAAACTTTTTATTATCGTTATTCTCTTTGTACTTATAATAAAATTTGAAGTACAATTATTTCTGCAAATGTTTATCGGAATTAAAGTGAAGGTGACGGAAAAATTAATCTTCGTAACAATAGTTTGTGTATCCACTAATAAACGATAGAGGATAGAGCATGTTATGTGAATGTATCACCCAGTCTTTCTACTTTCTCTAATACGTATGTAGGTACATACATACAATGTATTTAGTACCTAGAGAAGGTATTGTATTCTACCAAAAAATTCGATGTCAAATTTCGCCGGAAATAATGTTTTGAGGTCCCCTGAGTCTAAACATTTTCTTTAGAAAAAGGCCCCTATGTGTGTCTGCGGACAGCATAGCTCAAAAACAGTTAGATACCAACAGGGTATTTATGTTTAGTATGTTCCAAGGATGCGACACAAAGATTTTCCAAGAAAATCCTCTCACCCCAAACTATCCTTTAGGTGGAAAATATTTGAAAATTTTATTCTTCTCAAAAATGGCTCTAACAATTTTGTTTAAAATATCGTCTATTAAAGCTACTCTCATCGCAAATAAAATGTATATTTTGAATTTTCTGGTAATAGCCTCTGAAGACCTGTTTATTCTGGATTTATTTTGCTGAAATTTGCATAACTATTAAATCGCAAGAGATAGACAAAACTTTACTGCACAAAATTGTAGATCTCGTTAAAACACATCATTTATGTAATATAAGTTTTTTTTGAGTTGATGTATACCAGATATTCTTTGTTATTGGTTTCAGTTTTAAAGTACGTAACTTTTCTCAAATTTTCATTTCATCTATGTTGTTTTACTGCTGGCCATGCAAAGCGAACCGTACTTCAATTGCTTCACATAGCAATGTGCTTTTAAAATACTTGACTAGTGTATTCCTTTATGACCTACTTACAAGGAAGCAAGCAACATGACCAACTCTACTTATTGACAACGGCCTACAAGCCATGAAAATATTTTACCTCAAATTCTGCTAATGTTTACCTCAATTAGCTAATGGTGTTGATGTTCTTTTGTAAGAATAGTTTGTATGTGGAACAACTAGAGGAAATTATATGTATGGAATACATAATATTTTATTGTGCATAAAAGGTCCGTGCGCGCGTTTGTGTGTATAAAAATGTGTGTGTGTGTGTCTGCGAACTGTATATACAAAAACAAAAGCTAATACTAAACTTAATATTTAGGTTCAACATCTTCCAAGGATGCAATACTGAAGAAAATATCCTATTTCAAACCTTTACACTGAACAATTTTCGAAAAGTTTGATTTAAAAATGGCTCAAACCATTTTGCATGTATACCGTATGTTTAAAATATTTTTATGATAAATGAAGCTATAGCTTAAATTTTTGGGAATGTCTTTGAAGCCCTCGTAATTCTAAGTGACTTTTGTATATCTGATAAACCATAAGAGATAGAAACATAGATGTCTTCAGGCAGAAGATTCGTATCAAATACATTTTAATAATGTCTGATATTGCTTTGTTATTGGTTTAAATTTCCTTATACTTTTCACCAATGGAAAATCGTTAATCGTTACTGTTGTTTTTCTTTCTTTTTTTCTTTCTTTCTTTCTTTATTTTTGACTTTCACTTTAGCCTGGTGTATTTCTTTGTTTCCCATATTTCTAGGAAGATACATGTACAAAACTATTTTGCTAATGATCAGCAGGAAGTAGGTAGAAAAGTAAGCTTCTGTAGCAATAGTTTGTTGCAGAATAAGTAGAGAAAGTAATGTGAATGTAACAATGACATTTTTTTACTATCAAAAATATCTATAGAAGATGAAGTACTGTGTTTCACCAAACATTTGATATAAAGTTCAAAGAGAGAGAGAGAGAGAGAGAGAGAGAGAGAGAGAGAGAGAGAGAGAGAGAGAGAGAGAGAGAGAGAGAGAGAGAGAGAGAGAGAGAGAGAGAGAGAGAGAGAGAGAGAGAGAGAGAGAGAGAGAGAGAGAGAGAGAGAGAGAGAGAAGATAATGCGACCTAAATTTTTTGAATTGCTTATTTCAGTCGAGCATGCTCTAAGAATGCGACAGGAATGTTTTCAAGAAAATTGCTACTCTAAATTACCCTTCACCTGCATTATTTGTTATATTCTAAGAAAATATTCTAAAATTGAATGTGTTAGTGTGTTTGTATGAGAATGCAGGGTGATCTCAAAGCGTTTTTGACACCTTTTTAATTGAAAAGAAGCACTCTTTTAGATTCTCTTAAGCTATTTAATTTTTTCAAGCATTTTAAAACTGAGGGTTTGCAGTATTTCGTCATATTCATACTACCACATTTCAATCTCGTTTGATTCAATATGGATATCTGAGGCTACTTTTGATGGTTTATTTAAGATGTAAAAGTGTTTTACTAACTTCTAACCTAAAGAGGTAAATGGAGGGGCGTAAGAAAGTTTAAAATATAGTTCTTTAGAGAGATTTAAGAGGTTTATATTTCTTACATAGGTGTCGCTACATTTCCCTCACATTTTACTAGAGCAGGGGAATATTTTTACTGAGTAATGATCTGGTGTATTAGCTCCGCCAGGGTCGAAATAATACATAGACAGAAAACATAAGACGGATAGATTAATGTTAGATAGTGGGAGGGTGGATGGTTAGATGAAAGTGCGGATGTGCTTATGGATGTATTTTATTGCTATTGATATGAACAGGGCTCTTCATTTAAAGCCTAAGGGAGCACGGCATTTCGTCTGTGAGCGATTGGGTGTGCCACAGCCGGCTTTGCTCCTAAATAAATTTGCTCGTAAAATATTGGACTGATTATACGTCTAGCGCTAACAGCACACCAAACTCCAACTTTCCGATCATAATGAGGGATTTTTTGAACGCGAAGCCCAGTATGGTGTTATGAATGTTGACATGACCATTTAGGTGGAAGCACGCCTCGTCGGAAAATGATAGAAACTGTGCATCAATTAAACCGTCATTCACTGATGAAGGAAACCATTAACAATAAATTATTCGTGATACTGGGTCACCTTATTTTAAAGAATGGGCATTTGTACACTTATAAGGTTTTAGTTTTAATAATTCTATATGGAGAAGACTGAAATTTCCACCTGTTTTTCTAATTTTATGATGGATTTTGTTGGTGAGCGCTCAAGACTTGCGTGTATGCCGTCTAACTTTTCCTCTGTTAAAACTGTACGTTTACGCGTTCGTTCTTTTTTTGCCTCAGAGCCAGTAGTTTCGAATTTCTTCACAATCTCGTGAATTGTAAATCTGGAAGGAGGCACTTCACAAGGGAACTTTTGAATATACTCTGTTCGAACACGACTTGGTGATTTCCATTTTAATAACTTTTACACAGAAAAATGCGTTTCTCTAGAGTTAATCGCCTATTTATGTTGGTGGCCGGTATAATACTTCCAACGCTAGCCCACGTGCACAAAGGCAGTCGGTACTGGGGAAATCCAGCTAGGTCTCGGGAGAGGCGAAACGCCGTGTGCTCCGTTAGATTTTAAATGAAAACCCTGTAGTACACATGTAACAGCATCAGAAATAATAATGAAAACAATTAAGTCCAAGCAACAGGATTATAATCCTAGTTATTGTGGGGGTAGGATTGCAAGGTCGTATTTTGCTTTTAACACAACCGAGGAAACGGAAAGAAACTTTGCAATTTCAGAAGGAGTGGAGGAACAATACCTTTGCTGTGCTATACGTGAAAATTTGAAATGTTTGCTCTGTTCGAAAGTTTTGATCGGTGTTTACTAGTGAAACAAGGAACCGCATGCAGGAATTGTGGTGGATGAAGCGGCGTCTGTGTGGGTTCTTCGGTTTCTCCCGTCATTCATTCCACCAAATGCTCCACAATCTTCTTTTCTGTCATCCATTTCACAGTCATTTCATATCAGCTACTTCCTCACTTTTATAATAGACTTCGGGCTCTTCACCCATTTTGGCTTCTCTCTGATGCAGAATCTCTGCTCCTAAAAATGCGTCTGACTCCAGACCCTGGCTCGAATGTCCTGAAGGACTAAGTCTTACATACGAAGAGGGTAAGCAGAAAAAGAACGTCAGAAAATTTACAAGTGTAATATTAAATGACAGTACGAAGTGTCACAAAGACGGCAAACAAACCACAGGTACGACATCTATAGGCGTTTTAAAACTTTGTCTGTAAATGCAACAGAGTTATAATGGAACAATAAAGATAAATATTCATAGAAGCTTCTATTGGAGAAGTGGATTGCACAGAATACTCATTTTACAACACCTAAAGCCGTAAAGACAATAATAATGATAAGTAGACACTGGTAACTAATATTTCGCATTTTGCTTTTAGGTTTTGCCCATGCAAACAAACTGCATCAACATAAAGTTGAGAGTTCAAGTAACACATATCCTGCGGAAAATAAAAGGAAATCAGCGAGAGAATTGCTAGCCAGTTATGTTGCTCCATTAAAAATAGCGAAATCACTATCTTATTTTGTTGGGCAGTTTGTTAAAACTTGTTTTAAGGTAGTTATCCTGAACAGTGAGAGCATTTAGTAGATTAAGTTAGCAGCATGTACAATGCATAGAAGAATGAAACACGTTGCAACATTGATTGTATACTAACGATAGATGTATGCGGAACTTGAAACAAATTTTAGTGCAGCTGCTTACCAAGCGGCAGACTTGGGTTCGATTCCCGGATTCGATTTGGGTTCGATTTTTCCACCGCTGGGAGACCTGGTTCGGGGTACACTCAGCCTCGTGAGTCCCGGGGGGCAATGGAGGAGCTACTTGATGGAGAAGTAGCGGCTCTAGGTCATGAGGAACGCATTAACCGGCCGGGGAGGGTTTCGAGGCGCTGACCACGTCTCATTCTCCAATACTGATAGGGGAGGCAGCGGCCGGGCGATAGGCAAAGGTTCCTTGTGAGCTGTCCTACCATGGAGTTATTATTATTATTATTATTTTATTTTCAACCCCTCAATGATAAAGCTGCTACTTCATCTATGCAACACTTCATATATTAGGGATATAGAACTTGGTAAAAATGATAACTTCAAAAGCGCTACCCTTACTCATGTTTTTCAACCACTTATGAACAAATTGTCACTATTTGATCAGTCCGGACAAAACTTTGGATATTTAGAGTTTATGCAGAAACACAAATTGGACCAGACAACTTATTCATTAATAGTCTCCCCTATCCTTATTTTCAACCGCATATTTATAGAGCTCACTATTCAATGCATACCGTAAAATCTTCTAGATAATCATACAATAATTTTATAAAGAATCAGGGAGATAAATTGCATTAATTCAAAATTTAAGCTTAAAACACATACCTTAAAACGTCGGGCAGCCATTAATACCTTAAATGTAAGATATTTACACGACTAATACATTTATAGCTTAGTTTTTCGCGAATGGTATTATGCATTAAATTTCTATAATTTTGTATAAGTGGTATATCATGACAGAAAGAGACACATATTTCGAAAAATATAAATCAGCTTTAATATGTTTAAACGTCTTTGGCATTAATCATCCATTGTTTTACGTTTTCAAATGCTTCATTTATTTTGAAGCGTTAAACAGCGATTCAAAGAAAAATGTGCCTGAAGAAACCACTGCTTCTCTTTTCAATTTTGTATCTCTCCGAAGAGTGTGACATATCGCCACACTCTTCATTGTCATGCTTCATGTACAAAAACTGAAAAGGGGTGCAGTGGTTTCAGCAGATATGTGTTTCTGTGTGTCCCAACTGAATGTAGAATAAAAATATTCGCTACACACCCCAGTACCGGTATCCACATACCCATATGATATTTCAAATAGGAACAGTCTGTGTAAACATAACCGGTTGTCTCTTGGATGTGTCCTTTTGTGGGATTTTCCGTCACGATGTAGATCTCCTTGTGGACAGAACTTCTCCAGTGTACACCACAAGAAAATGGGTCTCTTAGCATCTTCCAAGAGCATAGAGGTTTCCCTTTAAAAGTGTTGCAAAGAAGCTATTTCTACTGCAGTTTCACATTTGAAATTGCGAAACGCTAATGGAAAAATCTGACGTGTTCCGTTCACATGACTTTCTCTACATCTCTGCAACAAATTATTGTTAAAACGCTTATGCTTCTTTTTCTTCATGCTAATCGAGAAAAAAAAAATAGCAGAAATAGTCTTATTACTTGCTTCCTTGTAAGTAAAAGCGAAATAAGGGAGCAAACTAAAGGCATGAAAGAGTTTCAGTAGTAGACTCATTTGTGATTTAGTCGAGCATATTCTTATATTATACCGCTTAATATTTTTGTTTAACATTTGATTAATTATTCAACCTTCATTTTTTATGTTTAGCTTGTATTTTTAGTTTCTCTATCACGTAGAATGCACATAATGGATAGAGATGTATTTCATTCCAGAAATTCAATGACAATATTTTATAAAAATACCTGCTTTGAGGACACACAAATCCCAGAAAAAGTATTTTTAGAATAAGATCCATGTCTATATAACTACCAGCATAAGTTATAGACACAAAAGTCCGTTCAGTACCAAACTTGGTATCTGAGTTAAGCATCTTTCAAACATGCGACGCAAAGGTTTTTTTTTAAGAAAATTCCCCATCCATCCAAAACTACGTTTATATGGAATAGTTTTGAAATTTATTTTCTCAAAAATGGCTCTGACGTTTTGGATAAATGTCATCTATCAAAGAAATTTAGAGGAAAATAAACAGTTTATTTTGGGAATAGCCTCTAAAGCATTCTTTATTCTGAAGAACCTTAGCAAAACCAATAAACCGTAAGATTTAGATAAAATCTTATACAACACAAAAATGTAGATCTCATTAAAAACACAATTTATGACAAGTAAATTTGTTGTAGAATTAACCACCTCGAAGTCATTCATCGTTATTATATACATTTTCTAATAATGGTTTTCTCAAATACGGAGTTGTTATTCGTTTATTCTTTTAATCTTGACTACAGGGAATTAACTATTGATTACACTGGTATGCAAGATTTAACTTTTTGTCTGGGATTTTTATTTTAATATGTCATTATCCCTAATTTGAGTGTACTGAATCAGAATATAAACTTAGTTTTGCTCCATCACATACCAATTTTTTACAATATTAGTATGAATTTTTATATTGGCTCTAACGAATTTAAGTTATATTATTAAATAGAAGTTACTAAATCCATAACTGTCAACACCACACTCTTGAGAAGTAATAATATTTCACATCGTCACATTTGAACGTTAGATCAGAGCTTACCTTGTAATGAACGCCTTTTAGAATTCCTTCTATGGAAATAAGTTGGTACATCTCTTTTCAGTGACCAGCAATAATCAACTATCATATTCACATTCCACTTTCCCTGGTAAGTCTTTCCATTTATTTTATGTCCTGGTGAAATCTTTCACCCTGCTGCTCACTGATGCAGCTAGATTTTCTGGAAAAAATTCCAACTGAGAGTGTAGGAAATGTATACTCATATTGCAGCCAAACTTTCGAAAGTTCTCAAGTATATTTTCCACAATATTTATGTAATCTGGATCCTTATAATTTCCCAGAAAGTTTTCGATGGTACTCTTAAAATTAATTCAAGTCTGGTTTTTACTATCTATTATCATTTCTTCAAATAAGGTATCAGAAGTCATTTTTGGAAAAAGGTTCATGCGTGTCTGTGTGTTTGCCTGTTTCTGTGGACAGCATAACTCAAAAACGAAAAGTCGGTTAAATACCAAATTTGGTATTTAAGCTTAGTATCTTCCAAGGATGCTAAAGGAAGATTTTAAGGAAAGCTCTCGCACCCCAAACAATCTTTTACATGTGAAGTTTTCTATATTTTCGATTTTCTAAAAGGATTGCTCCAAAGATTTTGATTAAAATGCCATAAAATAAATATGTTTAAATGACAAATATATATCCTGATTTCTTGAAAATAGCCCATGAAGTCCTAGTCATTCTGAATGGCTTTTGCAAAATTTGTAAACGTAAGACGTAGATCTGGTTAAAACACAAAATTTATCTAATATACTGTTTTTGTAAAGATAACTATTTTTTCAGAGACATTCTTTGTTATTAGTTTGAATGTTAAACTACTTAACTTTTCTCAAACGGAAAGTCCTCTTCAGGTTCATATCTATTTCGTTTTACTCTAGGTTTTGGAAAGAAAACCCAATATTAATGACAATCGCATAGCAACAATTTTAAAACATTTGATTATCGTTTTAGCCTAGTCTATTCTCTTTTTCCCATCTACTTATAAGGAACTGAGTATTAAGACGATTTCTGCTAATGTTTATCTTAATTAGAATGAACAGATAAAAGAGTAATCTATTGTAAGAATAGATGTTTGCAGAATAGATAGAGAAAGCCACGTGAATGGAACATATAAGATTATTTATTTTTATAGAAGATTATGTTTAAAAGCAACATTTTGATGCTAAAATTTTAGCTATTCTTCGTAAATTGCAGAATTTTCTGTATCAAATAAATAAATTTGAAGAGAGCTGTATTTTATTATCCGACTCTAAAGCAGCTATAATATTCGTATCATCTCATATGATACAAGAACCAAAATCTAAATGTTTTAGAATTCCGAAAAATGTTTAAACAATTAATTAATTTAAATAAAAGAGTAATACTTCAATGAATAACAGTAATGCAATATTAAGGGTACCGTCCACCTTTGCATATTTAGGCGTGATTTCGGCAGGGGGATTAGTTGGCTCAGGCCTGTCGTGCCACACATTCTAAATTTTTTCAGTCAAGGATCAATCAAAAAAGATTTCATATGTGGTCAGGTTTTCGGGGTATAATTCTGAAGGGTACAACAAGATTAAAGATTAAGATCTGGTATGGATGTGTTGTAATTGTTTTATAGGATTTATTTATTGCACTTAATATAGGTAGATAGAGTTGTGATCACACCCAAATGACATTTATTGTCCCAGTTTTCTTTGCGTTAAAAAAATCTGAGAAATTTATTTTTATTTCTTCAGACATATTCTTGGAGCAGTTCTTTTGTGCAATAAAAGAATGATACATAAGTTTCCTTTTTTTATAAATTTTAATGCGCCGACTACCATATTGGTCATTCAGTTTTACCTCACTCGGTGCAACTTGACGTCGGTGCAACGTACAAATGGCGACCTGCTCTAAGCTTTGGGCGTGGCATTTGTTTTTCCTTTGGCTTTGGACCTTGGAAGGTCGGGTTGGAGAGCCGCCTGGGAATTGTGTTTCGAAGAGGTGTTTCATGGTTCTTTGAGAGTAGCTGGCCATGCCTAGCTAAATTAATTTGGCATGTTAAA
This sequence comes from Hymenopus coronatus, assembly GCA_030762935.1. NCBI lineage: Eukaryota > Metazoa > Arthropoda > Insecta > Mantodea > Hymenopodidae > Hymenopus > Hymenopus coronatus. The sequence goes on along the minus strand of CM060888.1, from coordinate 106,759,734 downwards.
TAAAAGAGGCGCTCGGACGTGTAATTTCATAAACGTTAAAATCATGTCCGAGGCTTCTTTGGTTGTGCTCTTCGAGGTTTAATGAACCAGGGTTTAGCACTATTTTATGCTTGCTTGATATTCAGACTGATTTGTCATCGGTTATCTGGCAATATTTCAATTATAACTACTGAATATTATGTAAAGCGAATTACATTCAGGATTCCTAACTTTAAAAGTGGCAAAGTAAAGCGATATGTGGTTTGATTTAAGTGAAATTTATTAATTGTAGAGAGCTACACAGCTTCACGCTTGCATTACTTAACGTTGTACAAAGCTATTTCGTTGAGGTATCCAGCTCTCAGAATAGTGAAGTTAATGTGCATTGCTCTTCTTATAAATGGAATTAATTATAACATTGTTTTCGTTGGGTCACCTCTATAGCACCTGACATTGCTAAGTCATTTACATTAAAATTATCAATCTTTCAAGGTTGTGAAATTAATTGTTACAAGCTTGATTTTTGAAGCTAAAAAACGAATTAAACTTCTTAAACACCATAAGGATCGTACTACGGATTAACATTAATATACAATAAATTCAATTAAATTATATTGTGTAGAATACTATGGTTTGTAAGTATATTAATACTCTTTATTAAACAATTAATTTGGCAAATGCTATTAACAATGACGCTTCTTATATAACTTATCTCCAGCTACACACTTGCGATATTAATTGAGAATAATTTAATATAATTTTACTTTTAAAATTGCTTCAGTCTCAAAAAGTAGCATGCACAAGTAAATTTTTTTTCAGAAATATTTTTTAAGAAACAACTCATAAAACAGTTGCTGTCGCCATAATCCATTATATGAAAGAAAATTTTATCTTTACACTGTTAATCTTCAAATACCTCACATTTGTAGTAAAAAGAAGCAATTTATAGAAATAGCTGCTTGAAAGTTTACGCATAGCTGTGCCCGCATACAAAAGAATCAAACTTACGTCATTTATGATTAGCTCTTTCAATATATACAAAACAATATCGTAATAACATGCATATCTGAAACGACTAGCTACGTTTATCCTAACCACAGTATCAAATAAAATACCCTTATTATTCTGTGTATTCTCATACAAATTATTATAAAGTAAAGTTTTCATTACATAGTAAATAAAGATAATTCAATTATGTATTAATTATTAATGCTATGAATGTAATTCAGCCCATAATGTAAAAGAGTAAATAGCCATCTTGGTTAAAAGAAACTCTTACGTTTAATTGGAACAAGCAAATCAATTTATTATGATAATCTTCACACAGAGATAGACATGAAAATGAACGTGCAGATGAAGCTGCTCGGAAACAATAGAATTACGAAAAAATAAAACAAATCATCAAAAAACTGTATAAATCACATTAAATACAATTTTATTAAGGATAACTGGAAAAATCGATGATTTCACGACTTGACAGCAAACTGTGCGATATAATGAAGGGTTTTGTTTAAATACTTATCTTCATCGAATAAAATGTCAAGACCAAGTTTTATAGATGCACTGAGATTGGCCATAGTAAATTCAAACACTTATAGATAATCTAAAGGCACATCGCCAAGCTGTGAGACAACCTGTCTCAGTGTTCCAGATGTGCTCAATAATGGACAAGATTCCTGAGATGATCCCAAATTGTTCCTCAGAATTCTGCAATTGAACACCGCTCAGAACAAGGTTGTAAGCTTCACTTCTTCCGAAGTTGAATCTTACATAAGCAAAAGCTGTAAATGATGCTTTAGACGAAATATGTATAGGAAACTTCAGAGGGCAAAGGTAGAAAACATCCAATATCTCTGACTTCTGACAAACACCTTAACAACCTTTTTACTTTCTTTACTTAGTACATAATACACAAGTAGAGATGGTATTGCATTCCATCCAAAAATTCGGTAATGAGATTTCAGTGGAAATACAAGTTTTAGGTTCTCCTATATAAGAAAAGTTTTTGAAAATTTTGTTTTTCTCAAAAATGATTCTTAAAGATTTTGATTAAAATACCGGATATTTATTCACAGGACAAATAAAATGTATATCTTGATTTTCAAGGAATAGCCTCTGAAGACCTCTTCATTCTGGATTATTACACAAAACTCTCTTTAAAATACACTATTTGTCATGTACATTTTTTGTGGAGTCACCGTTTCCGAGACATTCCTTGTTATTCGTTTCAGTTTTAAATTACTTAAGATTTTCTGAAATAGGCGGTCATCTTTCGTTTCATCTCGCTTATGTGTTACTCCTAGCGTGCAAGGTAAACCGAGCTTCAATTGTTTTACATAGCGACTGGCTATTTTATAAGAATTGACTATCGCTTTAACCTAATATATTACCTTATTTCCCTTCTAATTAGAAGTTTCAGATACTATTCAGATACTATTTATTTCGAGTACCACTATGTAGATAAAGGAATAGCTCTTTGCAACAATAGTTTGTTGAGAAAATCATGTGAATGGAAAACATGAGATTATTTTTTGATTCATACTCTACTTTAAGTTTTGATAAGATAGAGTTATAGATAGCGGACCAGATGATTTTGATGTAATTATACCTTTCTTGGCCAGCAAATGATCTATTTCGTTATTTTTAATATTGCATTACTGTTATTCATTGAAGCATTTCTCTTTTATTTAAATTAATTAATTGTTTTATAATTTTTCGGAACTCTATCACGTCTAGTTTTTGGCTGTTGCATCATATGCTACAGATATTATAGTTGCTTTAGAGTTGGATAATAAAATGCAACTCTCTTCAAATCTATTTATTTGATACAGAGGATTTGTAAGCTCTGAAGGATAGCTAAAATTTCACCACCAAAATGTTGTATTTAAATTTAAATCTTCTATAAAATGAAAGAATCTGATATGTTCCATTCACATGGTTTTCTCTACCTGTTCTGCAAACATCTATTCTCACAATAGATTACTTTTTTAACTGCTCATTCTTATCAAGATAAACATCACCAGAAATTACCTTAATACTCAGTTCCTTATAAGTAGATGGGGAAAAATGAATGGACTAAAGCGATAGTCAAAGCTTTTAAAATCTTTGCTATGCGATATTCATTGACATTGGGTTTTCTTCTCAAAGGCCTGGAGTAAAACAAAAGAGATATGAACCGGAAGAGGACTTTCCGTTTGAGAAAGTTTAAGTATTTTAACATTTCTCAAACGGAATGTCTCTGAAAAACTGGTTAGCTCTACAATAATAGTATATTAGATAAATTGTGTATTTTAACCAGATCTACATCTTAACGGTTTACGAATTATGCAAAAGCCATTCAAAATGAGAGGACTTCAAGGGCTATTCTCAAGAAATTCAGGATATATATTTTATTTGCCATTTAAATATGTTTATCATATGGCATTTTAATCAAAATATTTAGAACAATTTTTTTAGAAAATCGAAAATCTCGAAAACTTATCCATGTAAAAGGTTTGTTTGGGGTCAGGGGATTTTCCCGAAAATCTTCCTATAGCATCTTTGGAAGATACTAAGTTTAAATTTTCGTTTTTGAGTTATGCTGTCCACAGACACGGACACAGACAGACACACACACATATACGTACACGCACATTAACCTTTTTCCAAAAATGATTTTTTTGGATTCAGAGGTCTCAAAACATATTTCCGGGGATATCTTAGAATCGAATTTTTGGGATGAATACAATACATTCTCTACCGACTACGTTCATTGTTCATGCGTGGCAGGGAAACTAAAAATTACCACACTAGTGGCAATACCACCATTATTTTGTAAGCTGGATGCGTCAGTGTAAACATGTAACGTAGCCATTCGTTAGCAGGATTTTTAAATTAATGATTTCTAATGCCATTTGTTTCAGTACACATGGAGAGTTTTCATGTTTTATAAATTCTTCAGCTAACTGAAGATAGTATTCACTTTCAAATAGGTCTAAAGGATTTATTTTTGTTTGTAAGGGAGATTTAATTTCTGTTGGATTTATTGGGCTTTATTAAGGTAGCTTTGTTGAGTTTTTAAATTCACTTGAGATTTTATTTTTTTCTCAGTTGTTATATGGCTGTCTGCGTTTTAAATGTCAACATTAGTCTTAGATTATTTTTTTTTTTAAATTTGTACAACAAGAAATGGGGTGTTTTTTGTCAGTTCCAGTTACGAAGAATTTGGTTTTGCAGAATGTTAAGGATTTCTAAATTTACAGCTATTAACATCTTTTCACAATATTTGAATGCTGGTTTTGTATACATTAAAATGTGTTCAGTGTTTGCGAAGTGCTTATCCAGTTTTTCCAGCTAGTATTTTTAATAGTAGCAATTTGTATCAGTTTGATTTTGCATATTTTGCATGATGTGTTTTTTCCATATTAATTTTGTATCAAAATAACTAAGTATTTGGCTTCACATGTTTATGTAAGTATTTTTCTTTCTAGTTGTAATGAAATATTTTATGACTTCTTCCTTAGTTAGAAACGTTGATGCTTTGTTTTATGAATACTAATTTTAATTTTCATCAAAGTATTGGTTGCCCAATTCTGTAACTTCGTCACACCTTAGTGTGCTTAACTTTATTAATTGTTCACTTTGATGTTTTTGATTTAAAGTTCCATAAGTCCATATCATTTGCATTCATTAAGACCCTTTTAATTGAATTATTTTTGTAATTGGCAAGGAAAATCATTGTTATAAACATGGAAGTGTCGTACTAAGGATGCTACCTTGAAGTACATCTGAGTGTTACTATAGATATTTTGACAATTTATTATTCATTATAATTGTTAGCAAGAAAGCGCTGGATAATAAATTCAGTACTTCAATGTAACATTTTGGCTTGAAATTCTAAAATGTTAAGTTGTTATGTTGTTTCACCTCCGAAATAGAATCATATACTTTTTGAAAATTAATAAGTATCGCTAAAGGGTCTCCCTTTTTCTCAACGTAACTTTAATGTCTATTCAAAATTTAAAGTTGTTGAAATCTCTAAGTCATACTTTGTTACTTGAAATTAAGCTGCTTATTTTTGTAAACATCAATTTAATCGGTTGGAGACCATCACTTTTGCTAATGTGCAAGTGCTATTGGGCGGTAACTTTAAAAATTAACTGCTGGTTTGTTTAATTAAAATAATGTATTATTATTATTATTATTATTATTATTGCTTCTTTACACTCATCTAGAATTTTTACATCCATGATAACTTATAGAAATGTAGGAGTCTTAATTTTTCTCTTCTTTTCCAGATGTTTGATAAGTTTTACATGCATATTGTTTGGTCGTAGAGATTTTCTAAATTTTAAGTTTTAATTGCAACTTTTAATTCTGAAATATTGAATTCTTGTCTACAAATATTATCTTTAAGTTTAGTTGTTGATTTTATGTGTCCTTTAATATTCAATATTATTCAGTTTGTTCCAGTATTTTTGTTCCTTTCAGCACTAACAGATAATTTATAGATTTCAGTATATTATTTATCAAACTGTTAGCTATTTCATTGTCATTTACAAATGTTAGATATGTTTGATTGCCTTTCTTATTTTCTAGGTTATGTGTGAGTTTGTATGTTTTCTGGGCTTCTTTTTGTATATCTGATTTTTTTATGCAAAATTAAAATATCTTGTTTTAACGTTGTTAAATTTTTCTTTGAACTGAGTATTCAATTTTCTCCAACTTTTACTTTTTTGGATTTTTAAATTTTCAGCTGTAATTCGATTAGGTCTCTTTCTTTCATCATCTTTTCTAATTGTGGACTCTGAAAAATAGTTGCAATTTTTAATTATTCCTTTTGGTATATGCTTATTTACTGCTTTTTAAAATTGTTCCAAATAAAACTTTGTTTAATTTATCTGTGTTGAGTCATCTAGGTAGTTTGAAATTTTGTTTCTAGTTTGCTTGTATAACATTTCCAATTTGCTTTTATAAAGTTCCAGTCAGGTTTATGGTTTAATACAATTAATTTTTTCTTTTTAAGCTGAGTAGTGATCATTAAAGTTGAATATTGTGAACCAGGATATTCTAGGAAATGTTTGGAGGTTAGTGAGTATGACTTAAAGGATACCAAACTTTAGTCAAGACGAATACCAGTACCAGAATCATGGATAAAGTTGGGTGGATTTTGTTTATGATAAATTAATTCTACAATTGTTCAATTTAGTACATTTAACAACAGAATTGTTTGATTTATCATAATCCCGCTGTTTTGCATGAACCTTGATTTTTTGATTTTACTACCATGGCATCACAGGCGAAAATGAGCATCGAAATCTCGTATTATTTTGTATTTGGATTTATCATAATATTTTCAAGATTAGGAGCTTTGTTTGGAGGAATATGAAGAGAATACATTTTAATTTTTGGTCTTTAATTTAACCATTTCATTTGTGTTGTTCATTTCTTTAATAATTTTAAAATATAAAGTGAGAATTTTTTTGAACTCTAACTAATCTAGTTAGATTACCACTATTTATTTGTCGTCCTTTGGGAAGTAAATTTACACTAAAATCTTTGGAACTTGTACAATATTTTTTTCTGATGTTAAAATTGGGAATATACCAATTGAATTGTGAATATATCAATATTTGGTTATATTCACGTATCTAATCGTTCCCCGTGGTGTATTGGGAATATACCAATTGAATTGTGAATATATCAATATTTGGTTATATGCATATATCTAGTCGTTCTCCGTAGTGTATTGGGAATATACCAATTGAATTGTGAATATATTACTATTTGGTTATATATACTCGTATCTAGTCGTTCTCCGAGATCGCGGGTTGACGGAGACCGATGCAGTTTTTACGGGCATGGAGGAGGTAGCATGTAGGAGGTTTACTGCCTGATAAACAGGCCTCTGAGCAGAATTAAGGTTCTTTCACGCTCAGTATAGGATGAGAATCTAAGAACCGCAGCAGTTAAAGAGCGTCCATAAATAAAACTCAATTCAATGTTTTGGTCAGATACTGCTTTGGTTAATTCAAGCTTTCTGCTTGTGACGATCATTCCATTGTAAAATTGTTAATACATTTTGGATATGCTGTTGCTTTCCTTGAAAATATGTTCTCACCCAGAAATCCGAATGTTGGACTGTTTTACTTACAGAGTATTTATGTTTCCAAGAAATCACATATCTGGAGTGTTTCAAATCTGCTTTATAACCCTTTAAAATTGGACTCCGTAATTGGCGGTTACATCACCTTCAGCAGAAGGAAAATGAATGAACAGGAAAGCAAATGAAATTATACACTAGACCTCGAATACTCTAATACCACTGCGATCAAAGAAAACAAGAAGAATGGATCAGAAAAGTTAAAGATGGAATATGATGTATGGAAAGGAAGAAATATCAATTCAAATGTATTTTGTCTACCGCTTACAGTTGACTAGTTATAACATATAATTCAGAAAGAACAGGATTTTAGAGGCTGTTCCTTGGAGAATGAAATATATATATTTTATTTGTCATCGAATTAAACTTGAGATGTCATAATACAAACCGTTGCGGACTATTTTGAGAAAAGTTTTAAGTGTAGTTTGGGGTACGGGGATCTTCTTGAAAATATTTGTGACGCATTTTGGGAAGATGTTGAACTTAAATACCAAGTTCGGTGTTTAACTGGCTCTTCGTTTTTGAGGTATGCTATTCACATACTTTTCTTAAAAGGAAAGTCGTCATTCGTTTTCCACTTTTTTTACTCCTGGCCATGCCAGGAGAACGAAATTAAAATTGCATCACATAGTGACCAGTTCTTAAAATATTTGACTGTCAATTTAGCCTACTATATTCTCTTATATCCCTTGTACCTACAAAAATAAGTAATATGGCAATTTCTGCTTATGTTTATCTTGATTAGCATTAAGCATCTAGATGAATAAGCTTTTGTAGGAATAGTTTGTAGCGGAATAGATAGGGAAAGTCATGTGAATGCAACACATCAGGTTTTTTTTTAAGAGGCAGACTTTTTTTGTATCCTAAATTCCCAGTATTTTAGTTTTAATTCGCTTTTATCTTTTTCTTCCATTTTATTATATATTCGTTGACATCAAATGAAATCCTGTAATTAGCCTTTTGGTGAAGTGAAACTACCAGTATTAACCTCTATATGAAGACTATAGTGAGAAACATTCATACTCTACTTAGGACTTAGTATAGAAATATATATTTACTCTGGCGGTTTTTTTCCTTTTGAAGTTCATTTCAGAGCAGTTTTGGCATAGTGATATTTTCCCCGTTATTTTAACTTTTTTTCAGTGTGTTTTTATATAACTACCTAATTTTGTGTTTTTTTAGCGTGGAGTTATTCTGAATCTGACAGTGATTAAAAAGCTTTCAGTGCTTCACAGGGAAACTGGAAATTTCAATTCGGATATAAAAAGCATTTTTGGTGACTAAAAGCTACAATCTCTAGAGTCACCATTATGAATATTTGCACATTAAATTTGTGTTCTTTACATACAGTACACAAAGAATGTATTTTGTTTTTCCGTAAATTTAATGTCAATGTGTTCCAAAAACCCACATATAAGCCTCAGTCACAAGATTTGAACTCGTTCGCAAATCATTTTTTCTTTCTTTTTCTAGTGTAACATAAATCAATGTTACAGGGGAATTGCTATCACCATCATTTTAAATTATATTAGACAAAGGAAGTGTTACAAAATCAACTTTTACTTACTTTGTTACTTACGCGGCAACGTGCTAGGTTCACTTTTGGGAAGTTCTGGGTTTGATTCACGGGGCCAGCTAATCTGACCATAGTTTTTCGCGGTTTTCCCTAGTTGGCTGAGAAATGCTGGGGTGGTTCCGATTCTCTCATGCATTTTCTTTCCCTCATTTTCTTTCGGTTGCTTCTCTCTTTAACTACCATGATCATACCGGAGACACTAATATTTATTTTATTTTTTTTACGTTTAAAATCATTTAACTTGGTAGGTTATATTGGACGATGAGTGAAATCTATGAAATGGTACTCAAATGAGCTCGGTATCCAAGGAACTTAAAGCTACTCGATATTCATCTTCTCAGAATAAGGGGAAACCTCGAAGAATACCTGGGTTATCCGTGTAATTCGTCCTAATTGAGATTCGGATTCAGGACCTCTTTTGTTTCATCATGTAACCAAAATTCTCTCCATAAATAACTATTTTTTCTTGGATGCTTTGACTCATAAGAGTCTTATAACGACTGAAACTTTTATAAATTATGATAAAGTAAGCATTTGTAGAATAACTATTCATTGGAATGCAACAAAAATTACATTAATTAACAATTATGTTAATAACCTAAGTAACAAAAACCCAAATAATTTATGATAATAACTTCATCCTTAGAAAATTAAACAGAGAATAGTAATACATTGTACAGCAATATTTAACTTCTGGTGACAAAAGCGGCAGCATTATGTAAATATATGGGATACTGTGAATGGAATTGCTGTTATACATTGTAGTTCAACATGTTTGGGAATGTTGAACATCTCTGGAAATCAGGTAAGACCATTCTCAGACCTGTAAAAATCACTTGATGTTTTGATTTAGATTATTAAAACAGCAAGCAGCAGTGAAAGACCATATGCGTTTAGTTTAGTTCCTTGGTTCCTTTGCATTGAGTTTTCCATGCATTGTTGATTTTAGTACGAATGTAAATTGAGGAGTCTGAATGTCAGTGTTACAACCAGGGTCCAGAAGAGGAGCTTTGGCTGCCTCGTCTGCTTTCTGATTGCCGGAATTTTTTTGGTGAAAAGGAATGCAAAAAAAAAAAAAACAACAACAACAAAAAACACACACTCCCTTTTTCTCTGATTATGTAAAGTTTGTAAATTTTGTAAATGTGATTGTCTGAATTAACCTTTCGAGTTGTCATTGGAGCTCATTTGGAATCTGTAAAGATTATGCATGACTGTTATTTAAATTCTGTTATGGACGTAAACACTTGTTTCTTAGCATATAGTTCAGTGAAACATGTAGGAAAACATTCGGGAAGTTTTTCCATCTGAACTTGATTTGGTAGAGTGTTGCACATCCCTGACAGGTGCCGATTTGGAGTAATCTGTAATTTTTTTTTCATAACAAGAATACGAACCAGACAGGCTCTTTGAAAAGTTGCTGATAAATAATTGTAGACGTTTTATACTTTTTCTGTAATATTCCATTACTGCATTATTTGTTTGCTTTTTAGTCTCCAGGGAGGTACTTCACGAACACCTACTGTCATAATCTTCAGAAAGCAAATGTTTTGTTTCCTGAAGTATTTATTCGATCGTAGAAAGGCAACACGTTGAATTGACGCTTTGTTTATCTCTGTGAGATATTTTAGGAAATACGTAATTTTAAGCAATGGAACAGAGTAAACCAGCTATTTTCATTGAATACTTTAAGCCTACCTATTGTCGGCGTACTGCAAGGTGAGATTCATCTAATTCTATGTGTAAATTGTCTTTTGGACTTGTGTGGCTGCCAGAATAATCCTCATAGCTGCGGGTTGTACAGGGTGGCGTATCTACCAATTTCGGTTGAGAAATAGAACTACTAAATAAAAGTGAAATTATTTTTTTGTGAAAAAATGAAACGATATACATTTGCATTTGCACTTACATAAACACTTCTTGAATATGACGTCAGCTCAGTGGCCACCATCTGGATTTATGCATTTTTGAAGACGGCGCGGAAATGCCTTCATGGCACGTCGCGCCATCTCCCATGAAATGGCATTGATTTCCTGGCCGATGGTATCTTCCAACTCCTAAGGTTTGCAAACGGTGGGAGAATACTTTTTCTTTCAATTATTCCCACAGAAATTATTCCGGGACTGTTAAATCTGGAGAATGGGACAGCCAAGTTAAATTTCCAAAGCGGGAAATCAGTCAATTGGAGAAAAAAAAACATGCTTTGAAGTACAGTATGTGGCATAGCACCATGCTGCTAAAACCAAATGTTGTTCCTGGAGTTCTGACATGACAACATTTTGCAAATTTCAACATGGCGATTGGAATTTACAGTTAGTGCTTGACCAGCACAATCCTCGGAAAAATATGGACTAGTTATCCCACACATTCAAATTACACACCACACCAAAACATCCTGGCTCATAAACTATGCGAGAATTTTGGTTTTGTTTGTTCTCAAACTCTCTGAAAAAGAAGCTCGCTTCATCTGACTTGAACAATTGGTTAAGTAGTCATCTGTGCCAGTGTTCATACAGCTGGAGCTGCGTTTCAGTAGAGAACACGTAACAATGAAGCCTTCTGCAGCTGCAATCTTTGTCTGTATGAGTCAACAATCCATGGCGTAACAATTACGAACATTGTAGCCGTATAATCATAGCTGATTCATGGGCATGCACACCTCAAGTTGAACAGGAATATCAAGTGAAATTGGTAGATACATTACGCGCCACTCTGTACACGATCGAGGTCTCTGAGTAGAGAAGGGCTGTTTGAATCATACACATTGAGGCATGGTGTAGCTTGGGTCCTATACATACTTTATATGTCGTGTTCCCCAGTAACTAGCGCTCAGAATTTATAACATATTTGATCTTTTCTTATAATCAGTAGCCAGTAAATTTATGCGTAATTTCTCAAATGTTAAGCCCTCTTGAAAACTGAATACATTTAGTTTTATGCTCAGAGAATTTGAACCCTATTTCAGTAGACCAGTCCTAAATTAATCCAATGATTTCTGCAACATTTCTGTCATGACATCATCTGCGAAGAAATATGCTTTAACTGGCGGTAAATATGGTTCACTATTTTTTTTTAATCACAACAATAAATTAGGCCTCGATGGACACCATTTAAAACTTACACGCTTTGTGAAACAACCATCTGACTTGGTTTTATTGGTTTGAAGGAAATGAAAGGGTAAACTTAGTATGTACTCATTTACGTTAATGCCATGTAGTACTTTTAATATGCAGTTAGTGTTAAGTGTGTCATTGATTTTTTTCTGTGTATAAAGTGAGACACATAAGGTGATGGGAATTATAAATACCTGTTTAATTTCACTTTCAGCTGCTATTAAATTGTTAATCGTAGAATGAAATTGGTGATATCCACTTTGAAAGTGGCTGAAAAAGTGGTTCTTCTCCAGGATCCATCGTTTATATTTTACTTTTGCCATGACTTGGCACATAATATATATTAGTGTAACAGGTCTGTAATATTCTGGAAGCAGAAAATGGATATTATTATTGAGTGTTGCCATGGTGATTGACATATATTATTGATACATACATGGTTGACTATTTTAGTTAGATAAACAACACCAACTTGAGGTAGTTATTTTAAAAATTTAAAATGACCTTAAAACTTTAAAATGTATTTTATACTGCTTCGATACTAATTTGATAACTGTAAGCGTGGTGAATATTTGTATTAACAATTTGTCTATTCACTGTAAGGTTTAATGATGATATATGTTTCCGATATAGGTTGGACATTTCTATCAAAAGATATTTACTATTTTTTGGAGTTAGTTTTGATACTGCTATTATCAGGATTTCAAACAGCCGTTACCACAGGTCCCTCCTTTTAATCTATTTATTTTGTTCCATAAAACGACTGGAATGTCTTGTCAGTTAATGTTGCCAAAATCTGATGTGCTCCATTCACATGCCTTTCTCTACATCTCTGTAAACAATTATTGTTAAAAGCTTATGCTTCCATTTAATGCTAAAACATTAGCAGAAACAGTCTTATTACTTAGTTCCTTTATAGGTAAAAGGGAAATAAGGGAATACACTAGGCTAAACCGACAATTAAATGTTTTAAAATGTAGTTGCTATGGGAATGAAATCCGTTTCTTTGCGTAGCCAAGCTCCCGTATGAGGAAAGATCATTTTAAAACTGAAATCAATAACAAGGAATATTTCGAAAACGATCAACTCTACGAAAAAAATGCATATGATGTAAATTATATGTTTTATCGTGACCTACATTTTTGTGTAGTATGGTTCTGTCTATCTCTTACGGTTTACCAGTTTGCAAAATTCAATAAAAATCATTCAGAATAAAGAGGTCTTTAGTGGCTATTCTCAGAAAATTCAATTTATATATATTGTGTATATATATATATATATATATATATATATATATATATATATATACACACACATTTTGTTTGGGATATTAATATCTTAAATATAAGAGAGTTTAATTAAAATCATTAAAGTCATTTTTGAGAAAGTCAAAATATTTTGTTGAGCTAACCATTTCAGAGATATTCCCTATTATTAGTATCGGTTTTCAAGTATTTATTCTTTTCTCAAACCGAAAGCGCTCATCCGTTTCATGTCTCTTTTGTTTTATGCATGGGCACGGTGGTAGCGTTGCTGCTTGCCAAGTGGGAGACCTGGGTTCGATTGCCAGTGCCGGCGTGGGGATTTTTCCCCCGCTGGGAAACCTGCACTCAGCCTCGTAAGGTCCCTGGGGGGCCAATTGCGGAGCTATTTGATGGAGAAGTAGCGGATCCAGGTGGTGAAGACCGCAACAACTGCCCCGGCCAGCACTGATCACGCCTCACCCCCTAGTATGCACACCATCCATAACGTCTGTAATAGACCGAGATGGAGGACGCATCGGCCGGTCGGTAGGTCAAGGCTCTTACTGAGCTGTGCCACGGAGTCACATGTAAAAAATTCAATGGCAATCGTATAGCGACAGTTTTTACAAGATTTGACTGTCTGTTTAGCCTACTGTATTCCCCTATTTTCCTTCTACTTACCAGGAACTAAGTAACAAGATAATGTTTATCTAGATGAGTATGATGTGGAGAAAAGAATATCTTTTGTAAGAATAATCTGTTTGCAGAACAGATAGAGAAACTCATGTGTATGTAACATATCAGATTTTCATATTCCCTCAGTAACAATTGTGGGGAAAATACTGGAACAATTCATCGACTTTCATTACTGTGACCACAGAAATGAAGATAGCATAGCGTCATCTGGTAAAATATTGATGAAAATCTGCATCTAGAAGAAGTATCTCCGAAATCTGAAAAGATTAGAGTAGAGCTACACAAAATGTTACCAAATCTGAATTCTTTAGGGAAGATGCTGGTGCTACGTATACATTAGAAACTCTGCTATCTCCAGGGACCTTGCCTTAAACTAGTATTTAATGAATTTGCACCTCTGACTGTGTACTTCATGAATTATTTAACGCGCTACAAATGCTAAACGTGTCCTTGTTTTCCCTTTTCGCAGGCCTTGTAATTAAATGCGCACTGGACTTGCATTTCCCCCTTGCTCAGGACTGAGCACCTGTGAACCAGATTACCTGGACGTTAACAGTTCTTTTGAGCTTATTTCCGCTCGCTTTCAGTGTATTTCAGCGTTTTTTGTGAATTATAAAATCGATTAACCAACTGTACAGCAAAAAAATAAGATTAAAAAAGGGCTATAATCTCTAAATACACGATTGCAGGAAATACTTATCAATATTTCATATAAAAAGAATTGAATCACATCTACTTTATCTGGAAACAATGGTGTTCAACTATTGAAAACTGCAGAACACTGCAATTTTGTTGTAAATTTTATATATTACACAGGTAATTTTAAAGCAGAATCGCGTTTAGATAGAACAGTACTGTAAAGTTTTTAGTTTAACTGGCAATAATATTTACACACATTCCGTTTTAATGATAATTACAAGGATGCAGTTTGAATGGTTTTATAATACATATTCATATCTTGAATGAATGTTAATTTCAGCGTAAGCTCTCACACAACTAGCCTTTTTATTTGGCCAAAAAAGGACTTTTTGTGTAATTAAAAATATGCGTCACAATAGTTTCATTTTAATTTAACTAAAGTATTTTTAAGAGTTATTTTGCTTCTTTAGAAGCCAAAATTGCGGCACTGAATTTTTCAGCCTGACTCTATCTAGTGGTAATAGTTTAATTTATGATTATGGATACTTACATTTTTTGCTTAAATACCAACTACATTCGCATAATCTTGTGTCTGCCATTTGAAATGTGCTACTCAATTGATCTCTATAACTTAAATTTTCTTTCATCGTCGAGGGGAGCGGTTAAATGGTAGTTTGCTTTTGCCAACTTCAAATACAGTGTTTTTTTTTTTTTTTTTTTTTTTTTTTTTATTTTTTTTTTTTTATTTTTATTTTTTTGTAGCTTAACGTCCTTTAACGTGGATGGTCATATAACGGAAGATGGATGAAATCGGTGAAATAATGTTCAATTTACCTTGGAGTCCATGGAGCTTAAATTTACTCGGCAATCGTCTTCTTAGGATAAGGAAAAACACTGATAAAACCTAATCCGGGTAACTCACCCCAAGCGAGATTCAAACTCGCGATTTCTTGAATGTGAGGCAGCCTAACCTCAATAACGAGGCGGGCAAAGAATTGGATAAATGATGCAGTTGTGCAGCTGGGTGTTCCAGATAACAATGTGTATATTGTTGTATACATTTGTGTTTCTCAGATTTCTACAGCAAGACTTACAAATAAGTTAAATATAAGTACATAAAGCTAAATGGAATAGAACACTCATTATGTTAGGCAGATAAAATTGGTGCAATAAATATTGATTGTTTCCATCGTAATTAACTTTATGCCAAAATCAGAGAGAAACTTAGCTTTTGTATTTGTAAGACCCTTTTGTTGCAAAATCCAGTAGACAATCTCAAATTTCCCTTGATGTATGCAAGGTTTTCTTGGAAATGGGGATTTGTTCATGGAAATTGAAAAACCAATGACCCAGGACGTTTCTGCAGAAGTATGCTATGCAAGAAATTCATCAGAATCCACTCTAACAAATACTTCGTTAAATATCTGCTGTGAAAAGCCGCTGCAGAATACTTCATTAATAAAACAATTGATGGAGTTGCACATTACGTGACCAAGCCATCATCGGAACTATGGAAGCATCACAAAGTGACTCTGTTCCTTGAGAATTAAATTCACTCGAAGACAAACTGCACATTCGTGTTTTATATCCATATTAAGAATAAACAAAGAATTCCCATTCTGTGTGGATGATTTTCACTCTCTATTTTACAATATTGCGAAATCATTCTAGATTATAACCAACTCGTATTATTGGTCTTGAGCAACTAGGATTCGCTGGTGATGAATGCCTGCTGGTGATGTATGCAATATCCGGTAGCTGAGGAGTATACACTCGTAGGTTGTCATCTCGCTTGGTGAGTACATAAGAAAATTTTGCCGACCTATACTGCTAATATATGAGGACGGAAAAGTTGCGATTAATGAAAAAATTTGTTTGGGGCAAAATGAAGTCAGGTATATTATGATTGCAAGGTACTAACATTCATACAGTGCGGTGTAAAAAAGAAACAAATCATATATATCTTTGAGAGCATAATGAAACATACTCCTGGGCCGGATAAGGCACGCGGACCGCCATTTGATCATCACTGGCTTAAAATGTTGAAACTTGAAACCTATTAAACCGATATTTGTTACGCCTAGCTTATTTTACAAGTTTCATATCTTTTTCTTCTTAAAGCTGTTTCTGTCTTATGATTCTCAGTGTATGTTGGTTATTTGATAAAGAAACAGAATGAGAAGATATTGATAGAAAATTGAAGATGATCTTTAGACTTAATATCTCAGACGAATGTCACTTTAAATAACAACAATTAAATTGTTTAGTAAAATAAGAAATAAGAACGTGTTTACCTTGTGAAGGGGTGTTTATGGAGCTGGGTTTGGCGAAAATATTCGCAGTACATCGTTGAAAATTTCTAGGTTTAAATAAAGGACAGGGAGACTACAGAGCTATTCTAAAGCGTCTTTTTACTTTTTACTTTCTCTATACATACTATGCACATAGTGTATAGAGAAGGTATTGCATTGTACCCAAAAATTCGATACCGAGATTTCACCGGAAATAATGTTTTGAGACCACCTGAATACAAAAAAAGCATTTTTAGAAAAATGTCGTGCGTGTGTGTCTGTGTGTCTGTGGGCAGCATAGCTCAAAAACGAAAAGACCGTTACATACCAAACTTGGTATTTAAATTCCATATCTTCCAAGGATGCAACACGAAGATTTTCAAGAAAATCCCCCCAACCCCAACTACCCTTCACATGGAAAAATTTTCGAAAATTTTGATTTTCTAAAAAATGGCTCAAACGATTTTTATTAAAATATCATATATTAAAGATATATAATTGACATATAATATGTATATCTTGACTTTTCTGGGAATAGCCTCTGAAGACTACTTTATTCTGGATGAATTTTGCGGCATTTTGTGTAAGTAAGAGATAGATAAAAACTTACCACACAAAAATGTAGAGCACATTAAAACACACAATATATGTTATATACATTTTTTTCGTGGAGTTGATCGTTTTTGAGATACTCCTTGTTTTTGGTTTCACCTTTAAAACTTATAATTTTCTCATACAGGAATTTAACAATTGCTGTCCATACAAACAAAGGAACTTCAGTCACATAGCAACCATCTTTTGCTATCACTTTAACCTATGTTACTCCCTTATTTCGCTTCTACTTACAGGAAGCAAGTAATAATACTATTTCTGCTAATTTTTTCTCACTTAGAATGAAAAAATAGAAGCATAAACTTTTTAACAAAAATTTGTTGCAGAGATATAGAGAAAGTCGAGTAAATGAATTCCATAGATTTTTGGATTTGGGAGGCTTAAAAATGTACTTTCTTTCTTTCCTTCATTCTGTCTCCCTCTCTGTTAGCTTTCGGTTGAGCTTACTTTCATTTCCGTCTTCACCGTATATTAGAAATATTTTTAGATGAGTAGAGTAATTGGGAAGACGTTATATACCAGATAGAGGGAAATCCATTCACAAACAAACAAGCAATAAGTGTTATGTCAGGCTAAGAACCCTTTTATATTTTGTGTGAAAAACAATTTTGTTGGTAAATTAAGTTTTAGCTAAGCGAGATGGCTTCGTAAAACGTGTGGAGGTTTCGATCACTGGTGTTACCCACTCTGATCAAGGGGTCTGGTTTTGGTTTGCCAAGGTGTTGACATGGGACTGTCGCTCGGTCGGTGGCGAGCTGATGCAGAGGCTTGCGAATTGGACCTACCAGAATGAAGGCTGCCGAGTCTGCCCTACTGGGTCGTGTTCCCTAGAACCGTTAGAAGAGCGACACTCTCATGACCAGGTGCTTAGGCCTGGAACTGTTAGGGAACTGTGCGCATACGTCGCCTGCGGTTCCTTAATCGTAACCGTTATCTCAAGAGCTATATGCACAAAATATCCATTGGGGTCAAGGTACTGAGAGTCCCCTTTTAGTCTTTGTTTCACCATCGCCACCACCAACACCACCACCACCACCACCACCAACACCACCACCACCACCACCAGCACTGCCACCACCACCACCACCACCATCGCCACCACCAACACCACCACCACCACCACCACCACCAGCACCACCACCACCACCACCAACACCACCACCATCGCCACCACCAACACTACCACCACCACCAGCACTGCCACCACCACCACCAGCACTGCCACCACCATCACCACCACCACCAGCACTGCCACCACCACCACCACCACCGCCACCGTCGCCACCACCACCACCACGACCACTGCCACCACCACCACCAGCACTGCCAACACCACCACCACCACCACCATCAGCACTGCCACCACCACCACCATCGCCGCCGCCACCACCACCACCAATAATATTAATAACAATAAGTGCATCTGAGGATATACGATAAAGGTTTTTTACTGAAACAAAATTACTTGTCAATATAAGATGAGACAAATTGCCAAACTCAAATAAATCATTTACTGTAAAATGTTTGAATAAAAGTGAAGTGGGCCACATTGCTCCTGGGTTTGTCTTTTAGCAAAAAAGATTACAGAGTGAAGCTACTGGCTGTCATAGAGCTGGCAGTAAATGTTTACCGAGCGTTCAGGCTCTT
Source organism: Hymenopus coronatus (assembly GCA_030762935.1). Taxonomy (NCBI): domain Eukaryota; kingdom Metazoa; phylum Arthropoda; class Insecta; order Mantodea; family Hymenopodidae; genus Hymenopus; species Hymenopus coronatus. The sequence goes on along the minus strand of CM060888.1, from coordinate 106,740,796 downwards.
TGCTGACCCCGCACTCGATCGATTGATCTCTGGTGAAGATTGGTCACATCGCACTTCTGCTCGAGAGTGTGTTTTCCCTCCTCCGTTGTTATTGGAAAAAACATACGCCAATGTCTCCGATCAAAGTTTTATTGCATTTTTCTGAGATCATCCAGGATTTCCTAGAATAGATTTCGTAAATTTAATCTTCACCTCACATCACATAGAGGAAATGTTTAAGGTTTTCGACATCGACAAATATTTTTGGTAGTATACGCATCAATAGAACTTCAATATTTTATATACAATTATATGTTTTAAGTAAATACCGAATACCAAGACGAAGGCAGAACATAAATGAGGTAAAATGACCATACAAAATGAGTTTAAACAAATGAAATGAAATCTGGATTTCTTACCCACACAGTTCGAACAATCAAGCTATGATCAATTAATTGTTTCCTCCATACCATCTATGTGCAGTAGAACATGAGTTGAAAAGAAGAATCAGAATGAAAACTTAAATTTCATAGCTGGTATTTGAACCACGGATCTCACAGCTTCGTCCAGTTGCTCATACCACTGAACTACCTTTGGCAACAGGCCGAGACGACATTAATTTCCTAAATTACAAAAGTTTATTATAAGATGACATACCTCAAAGGCGTAAGTCCCGGGCTTCAGAGTTTAGCCAACTATTAGACCTATTATTCTCGTTTGTCTTTTTAATATTGATTTATATTTTTTCTATAACATACATATACAAAAGCACCCAAAATTGGATGTGGAGATTTCTCGAATGTGTGCCCATGTGTCTGTGGCAGCATAACTCAAAAACGAAAAGTCCGGTAAATACCAAACTTAGTATTTAAGTTCAACATCTACAACACAAATATTTTCAGGTAAATCTCTCACCCCAAACTGCCCTTTAAATGGAACAGTTTTCTAAAATTTTGATTTACTCAAATGGCTATAACAATTTGTAGAATGGCTATATTATAGACAATTACATAAAAAATAAAATGTATAATAATATTCTAGGAATAGCGCCTGACGATCTCCTGATTCTGGGTGATTTTTATAACTGGTAAACTGTAAGAGTAGACAAAAACTTACCACGAAAAATGTAGGTCTCGTTAAAAAAAAAAACAAAAAACAATTTATGACATATACGTTTTTTGTGGAGTTAATCATTTCCAAGATATTCTTTGTTATTGATTTTAATTTTGAAATACGCAAAACTTTTCTCAAACGGGAAATCGTTATTCGTTTCGTTTCTCTTTTGTTTTACTCCTGGCCATGCAAATGTAATTTCGAATGTATCATATAGCGAATACCTTTTAAAATACTTAACTATCCTTTAGCCTAATGTATTCCCTTATATCCCTCTCTGCTTGCAAGAAACAGGTAATAGGACCATTTCAATATGTATTTCGATTTGCATGATAAGATAAATTAACATTCTTTTGTAAGAATATTTTCTTTTTAGAGCAGGTAGAGAAAGTAATGTGAATGGAATACATTAGATTTTTCAATTAATTTATCTTTGGGTTATTAGCAAGTTATTAGCGTCCGAGAAGCTTTTGGGCTGTTTCGCAAAGTGAAGCACATAGCCAATTTTCCATATTTCAGGGAACGGCCGTTGAGTGTAGACGTAGTTTGTAGAGAGTAGTATTGCTGCCTCAGGAGCTTGAGGGAGAGCGGAAGTGAGAGATAGAGAGCTAGAGATATCGGGGGGGGGGAGGGTTTAGGTGTTTAATCAACCGTTTGATTGTTGACTAGACTACACGTTCGTGAAAGTCTTTTTTTCGAGCCATCCACCGATTTATACAACACTGAAGAGGAAGTAAATTCAACTGGCTACTCCACTTTCTGGGGTGTTATCTATTTCGTCAATTTTCTCTTGCCAAACCTCGAAACATACATAAAAGCACCTCGTGACATACAAATAAACGGATGGCTAAAATAGGCAGCTCTCAAGACATATATCGTCAAACGTAACTGATCTTAACAATTACTTGGGTACAAATATCTGAAGATGCTACTATACAAAGTACATAAAAGTAATTGGCAATTTATGCAAATAAAAACAAAACCATAAACAAAATGAACAGGGGAGAGAGAGGGGGGAGAGGGAGAGAACCTCACCCAAGTGTCGCGTGTTAGTCTTGTGTCTTTGTTAATGTGGATATTTAGATTATCTACATTGTATTGTTTATTTGTCGGTGAATAATTATGGTGCGGGGAAGACACTTTGTATAGGCTATCTTAGAGGTGTCAGTTGAGTGAGAAACTGACAGCATACAGAATTGAGATGGAGTTCACATGTTCGATGCAAGGATCTGTATAAATTACCTACCTTTTCTGAAGAGAAGATCCTTTCTCTGCCTCGGTGTCGCTACCTCAGGAGTCGTAATCTCGGTAGATCTGTTGAGTTCTTCAGGGTGCTACAGGAAGACTGGTTTTAAATCGATAATTGCCACAGGATCCTATTTCACTCAAATTTTTATTCGATGAAATATCAAACACTTAAGGTGAAGTCACCTCGACAAATCTCGTTGAACATTTCTATTTACATTTGCATAAACTTGAATTAACACTTGATATATATTGATGGTGTACACTTGTTACATCTTAGCACTTATTAACATTACGCTTGCATCACAGTTTAATAATTTCGGCGCGGAATTACATCGCACTTGGTACTTTCGGCGCGAAATCTTTCCACTGAGTAACGTGGAGTATGCGTCAACTTGATAGAGAAAACTGAAACTGTAACTTCTGAATTTGGTTTTAATTATATAGCAAAATAGGCAAGATGTCTGCCTCAGGCTTTCTAGATTCTAATTGGCTAAAATTTGCCTCCAAAACCCACTTTTAGTGTCACCATATCATATGGTTTGGTTATGTTCTGCTTGCTAAATTTTAGGGATTTTTACCGACTTTTACTTATAACGCTAATGCACGCATAAGATATCAAAGAAAGTCACGAATTCTCAAGGTTTTTGAGGATAATGCAGGGTGTCCTTTGTTAGATTTTACTGCGCAGTACGTTGCAACTCTGGCTTGAAAACGTTAACATAATTAAAGCTAAAACTTATGAACTAAATACAAGAGCATAACATAAATTACTCATGCAAACATATAATTATAATAATAGAAACCTTGGTATAAGCCTTTATAAACCCTTTGATATGAGAATGGTAATCATTCAGGAGCAGTGACGTAAAGCAATACCGTCTCACAAGGCTTACAGTACGTTCTTAGAAGTGGTGTCCCTGTTTGTAGTGGAACAAATAATATCATCCACACAACCCACAAACTGTTCTCACAATCCATTCTGGTCCTAGTGGATGATTATTTTTGGATATTACTGACGAAAACCATACACTGCAAAACTGGTCATATTATTTTCCAGGTCCTAGTGTGCAGTCTTCAGCGCATAAGAGAATAAGCGCAGAGAATAATGTATTGAACTGTTGAACATTTTGATGTTTAGTTTCGCTTGCAAGAGTTTCGGCTTTAAAACGCTCAGAAACGAAGCCAAGCACAGTTTACCTACATCTCTCAATATATTCTAAATCTACGAGATTGTGGGAGCACCTCTTAAAGGAATGACAGAAAAAAGTCTTTTGTATAACAATTACATGACTTTCTATACCCACTATTGTTAAAGTTTTGTATCTCTGCTATAACACGTAACAAAAAGCGTATTTTGCTCATGCATCTAGTATTCAGCGAGAAAAACCTTTGCAGAAATAGTTACATATTCATGTTGCAGGTATGAGAGGGTAGAGGAGGATGAGGAAATGGTTAGATCTTCAAAAACGCAATTTTTGCACTCTATCTTTGAAATACCAATCTTTTCATGACATGACGAGGAGAAAAAAAGAAAAAGAAGAAAAAAAAAAAAAAAGCAAACTTTGATGCATTGGATTCAAATGGCTGGGTGGATTGGATCAAGCGGTTTCGTCCATGGCCCGCAATTGGGAGCTCACAGGTTTGAACTTCGTAGTTGGCCTACCACAGCCATGGGTTTTCTTTCGAGGGTTTCTCCGGGGCACCAAGTGAATGGTGGGTAGATTTCTTTCATTCCCCGAATTTCCTGTCACTCCATTTCATTTTCATTGTCATTTAATTCATCCTTCTTCCCGTTGGTTTCTTTCAAGTTTGGACGTGTCGGCGATGGTGCTCGGGGCAGCGTGACAAGATGATAAGATGCTTCATAATGAATCGTCCATCGACTTCGGCTGGTTGCCGTGATGAGGACCGTCTCTAGTGGGGGTATAGGACCCTGTAGAGCATGGACGAATAGCAATATTCCATTTTAGGAAAGTATAAGTATTTTAAAAATTCAAACAAATAACAAGGAATATGTCCGAAATGGTTGACTGTACAAAAAATGCATTTGGTATAAATTGTGGGTTTTAATGAGATTTACATTTTTCTGTACCAAGATAATGTCTATCTCTTATGGTTCACCAGTTATACAAAAGTCGTCCAGAATGAGGCTATTTCCAAAAAATTCAAGGTATATATTTTGTCATCTAAATATCTTTAATAGATTGTATTTTAATCAAAATTGTTTTGAAAAAATAGGATATTTCGAAAATTGTTCATGTAAATGATAGTTTAGGATGGGCATGTTTCTAAAAATCTATGTGTAGCATCGTTGGAAGGTAACACAAATATAATAATAACTCCATGGCAGACAACTCACAAAGAACCTTAGCCCTGTAGAAAAAAAATATAAAAAATACAGAAATATATTTAAATTTCTTAAAGAAATCACTTCCAAAATCACCGCCCGGCCGCTGCATCCCCCATCACGATCCATGACAGACGTCATGGATGGGCTTCACTATTGGAGGGTGAGATGTGGTCAGCACCTCAATCCCTCCCGGTCGCTTAATGCGGTCCTCTGGATCTGGAGCCGCTACTTCTCCATTAAGTAGCTCTTCAATTGGTCCCCCCCAGGGCCCTGCACCCCGGACCAGGTCTCCCAGCGGGGGAAAAATCCCCACGCTGGTACCGGGAATCAAACCCAGGTCTCCCGTTTGGGAGACTACCGAAGCCGTGCTTCCACCGCGCTAAGGAGATGACTCATCGTTGGAATATACTGAACTCTAATACCAAGTTTGGTACTGAACCTACTTTTCCTATTCGAGTTACACACACAGATAGACATAATTCATAGACACAAAGATACACAAAAGGTATATTTTTGTAAAACTGATGTTTTTGGATTAATGAACCTCAAAAAGACATCTTGTTAAAATATCGATATCGAATTTTTGGGTGGAATGCAACACCTTCTCTAGCTATATGCTCTAGCTATGATAGAGAAAATAATAAATGGTGATGTAGCACTGCAACAATTTACTCGGCGCATAGACATGTTGACAGTTGACGACTCTCTCATTCCACTGCCCACCGGCACTGCGCGCTTGCACTCTAGTCGAAGACCGATTCAAGACTGACTTGGCCGTGAATGGCGTCAAGACGTTAAAGAAACCAAAGCTTCTGGCGTGCGTCTATTGCGCCGATGTGCGCTATTCCAAATCTTCTTGTTTAGGGCGTCGGTCTTTCTGTGTTTATCGCATTCCAAGGCTTCTATTTCTCCCGCCGCGCATACCGACGCTTTTGCGAATGCGAGTGACCGCAAGCACTTGCGGCGATCACGGGCTGGCAAGTCACAATAGCTATTTCGCTTCTGCTTTGTCAACTCAGATTTGGTACATGATAGCAAATTAATCTGAGATCTAATGGGAATTCGTCTTAAGATAAGAGAAACCTCAGAGTAAAATCATATTTCAGGCAACTCAGCTCAAACAAGTTTCAAACTGGTACTTCCGTAGCTGCTGCTACTATAATTAGGATGATGGTAACTAGAGACCATACCTTTTTAGCATAAGAAATACAATGGACAAAGAGATTAAATCAGTCTCTGTTGTGTGGCTGTAAGACACAAAGAATGCCCCTTCATCCACACCCCTAATCAATGAATCCTCGAAACGCTTAACTTCCCAGTCTGTGATACATGTAAATGTATTGACTTATATTTATTGTTGTAAAACAGGAGTTTGTAGCAGAGGGAGCTCCACTCCAGTATTTGCATACCGACCTAGGAAAACCATGTAAAACTCCAGTAAGGGGAACTACAAGAATCATCCAGAAGCGAATTTGACACATTACTGTGCAGGCATCTCGCTCGGTGAATTCTTGAGGGACTTAATAAAATTGTATTTGGTTGAAATTAAAGATTAATTACATTTTGCTACTGAAAAAGGTTATAATAATTGCTTTCATTGAGTACATATCGTTCTCAATTGGACCCTGTTATTAGAGTTTTATAAAATCCTTGTGTTCCAGCAGAGCAATGAATAGGCTAAATTTGTAAACATTCTTGAACGTTTTAACTCCTCCCACAGATGAGGATGAAAAAACAGAGTAATTTGTTTACGTTTCAAACTATCATTACTCTGTCATTAAACCTGTACTTAAAGGGAATAAATACATAAAATTAAAAAGGGCTTTAAAAGAAAAGAAACGTGAGAAGGATAATGGCGCAGTTCTGTTTTGAGATAAATAGCGAAGCAAATATGCGAGAGAGAGAGGGAGAGAGAGAGAGGAGAGAGAGAGAGAAAGAGAGCGAGAGGGAGAGGGAGGATATTTATGAAGAAAGAAGGAGCTTAACAACTCAAATCAGAACCGCAGTTTAAATTATGTTTAATAGTCATGCTGTGCTGTGGGTGATTCAATTTCCCTACAACTGTCCCTTAACATGCAGTATTTTGAAACTCAGCAAAGAATCTCTTTTTCGGTGCTGCGAAATATCTACGATACCGAGCCAGGATATTGACGTACTCATTACCATATGATACGAAAATATAGTTTTCAACGTCAATAAGGATGCATCAACAAAACGCCTCCTCGTCGGTGTGGATTAGGCTGCAACCCAGGAACAAAACCACGTATTTGTTTTTATGATTTATTCGATTTTTTCTATTAATATTTATAACTTTTTTAAGATTTAGTTTTTGTAAAACTTATTAAAACGTAAATTCAAAATCTTAATAGTAATAATTCATATCATAAATAATCATAAACAAATACATATCTTAAACTTCCCACGCTAAAGGAGGTAATGTGGTAGGTTGGAAACACGAGTCGCGTGCTGCACGGTGATTAGCTAACATTAAAAGATTCCTTGTTTTGCGAAATTTCACCAAATAACCCATACCTTTAGTTATTTGTTTATTCTTCCAAAGTACAGTTTCAGCATAAGAGGCAATGAATGAAAGAAAATAACTGCGAGAATAAGCTGGGATACATATGCGGTATTACTATCTTTTAGATGCAATTCAACGTTAGTGATCTTGAGAATAAAATACCTAATTGATAAAGACAACATAGGCAAGAATACTATCAGATTACTACCAAAGGATTGCAAATAAATTTAAACAAAAATACATTACTTTGCATAAGCACAACTTTTATTTTACTGCATTTAACTCGTAATCCTAAATGAAACATTTGTACATTTAACAACAAGTTCTTGTTGATATTTACAGTACGTTGTTGAGAGATTACTATTAGGATATTTACAAAATGATTAGCGTAATACGTACAATATAGCTGTGGTTAGATATGCATATTTCGCAACCTTGTTGTTTTAATCATAAGTAGTCATAGACTTTTGAGTAATAATTGCCCTTTGCCCCTTTACCTGAGAACTAGGGCAGGTTTGCTGATAATGAACAAGGAGAAACTCGTTTGTTTTCATGAACGTGCTTGTTAAGAACGCTCTCTGCGGTGCGAGTATGTGGGCATTAGTGCTTCATGAGCTGCCTAATCTCAAAGTGACCCAATTTTCATTGTTACATAAAAATATGTCTAAAAGAGTTCGAAGATGGGACATGTAAATGCGGATGAGTTCAGGTAGGTATAAGCTGTAAGACTGTTATGTTTGGTGTCGTTTCGAAACAACATGCATACGCTTAGATTTGTTCATCTGTATGTTTGCCTGTATGCATTAATACCCGCGAACCGCTGTAAGTACGGAGTGGGTATTTTATATTACAGAAGTTGATAAGTTACAGTATGATAATTCAGCATAGGTTTAGTTAAAAATATTACTTAATTAGGCGAGTTTAGATGTGGAGTCTCCTAAAAATATTTATTTTTTGGTAAACTTCTACTCAAAAAGAGTTAAAATTTTATACAAAGGGGTTTCACATTTTTCGACTGATTACAAATTTAAGGAGGCATTTCAAACTTGTGTGATTTCGGTAGAAAATTAATGCTAGTTAAGATAATAACCCAAATAGTTCCAAACTGAAGTTAATGACTGAAACTTCTGACTAAATGAAACAGTGTAATGAAAATTATATGCTATTGATTACATACTAGCGGAGTGAAATGAACACGCTGTTTTTATTTTGTTAAGTTAAATTTTTTATTACCATTTGAAGTGAACTACAACCATAATAGGGCCCAGGGCATGGCATAAATCAGTTAACCTGTTTGGGCTCCTACCGAAAAGTTTTGTATGCTGTAATGCTCTCACTTATTGTTTTGATTTCGATTTGACATCGGATACTAATACTTTCATCTATACTTTATTAAAGCTTAAAATAGTTAAATCAAATACATTATTTGTAATTCGACTGAAGGGCATAACTATGTTTTTTGTTTTAAATCTACAGCCAGGGATTGAAACGTTCCGTTGCCTAGAACTGCCTAAGATGTACTCACAAGCTGAAACGATAAGAAGTAAATAAAGGTAAATACAAGCATTAAAAAGTACTGATGAGTAGCGATAGCATCTTGGGGACCGATAGCGGGACAGAATCGAAGTTAGTGGAGCATGGTATGTGGTTGTGATGTGTTGACAAAGCAATGTGTACGTAGTGATACTAATAGAAGAAAAATGGAGCAGTGATTACGTTGTAGACTGTTGTTTTCACTAGCAGTTAAGGCGATTGAACAATTTTAATATTTATATTCAATTGCTGTTGTACAACAAGTCATCCGCATCATTATTTCTCTCAACATACATCGATTACACGCCCAAAATACATTCATAGCGTCTCAGATGGGAATCGTCTACGATTGGCACATAAACCGGCTTTAAAAACTTTGCTGCACATTACAAGCTGTGATTGGAGCAAAACGGAAATAGGAACATATCATCGACTATTGGGTAAGATACTCCGCCAGCAGTTATTTCCGTAGCAAACCTCGTATTGCATATTTCGTATTTCAAACACTGTCTTCACTTTCTTTTTTACTCGGTCTAAAACAGGTGTCACGGATCTCTGGTTAGTTGCTTGCACAAGTTCATCGACAGCTTTCAGGGCTCGAGGCATTTCAATGTTCGATGTTTCCAAATATATGTTATCGTCTAGAAATATCTGCAAGGTTCTTCTATATGAATTGCAAATCTTCATGCAATACATATGCAGCAAGAGACTTTACAATCTTGATTGAAGAGCACACACTATCATCAAAGGTATTAATTACCTGTAAAATAGTATTGTAATTTACAGCATAGTATACTGCTGTGTCGAGCTAGTTCCCCAACTCGTTATTAGAGGTTGTTTACATGTGGTGCGTGCAGGTCGGTCTCTACTCGGTAGGTATGCAACTGGTAATCGCATGTGCCCCTCTATAGGTCCCCAAGATGCTATCCCTACTGACGAGTAACAGTAATCAGCATAAATCTGTATAATCATGCAAATAATGTTACTAAAGCAAATATATAAAGCTATTGAAGAACCAACTATCTTACGAACATTACAAAACTTAGATTAATTAATGCTTTAAGGGTAAACGAGTGAAGATCAATAGCCATCAGCAAGTAAGTAGGAGTGAAAACCGAGCGGGATGACTGAGTCAGTAACGCCTATGGGCCGCATTCGGGTTGGGTTCAAATCCCATGGGTCGACCAATCTGGCTGGAATTTTTCTTATGGTTTCTCTCAGTCTTGGCGGATTAGATATTTAATACCATGACCTTCAGTCTAAAACAATAGAACACTAGATGGTAATTAAGATTGCGCTGCCATCTGTCAACAGATGGTGCAACAAATATACTGGATGGCACTCCTAATCCAACTGCCTGTCGCGGAGCTAAGTGGTAAGAATGGCGTGAGGAGATGAGAGACTTTAGAAGGCTAGCTGCACTAAAGGTGCTTGGCGCTAGGTGAAGGTGTACTTTAAATATTTATGATACAATAACTAAAATACTAAGCATGATTAGAATTTGAAGACCACCAAGCTAATATTGCTGTTTAGACGCCAGTACTTCTGATGAAAAGAAGCTGGTTAAAATATAACATTAATATGAGTAAATGATCTTTTCAATGTATTCAAATAATTGTAAAATGGAACGGGTTGAGACATTTTAAGGCTACTGCCCACCACATACCGTACATTTTTTTAATTCATTTTTCCTACATTTCCTTAGTTGATCTATTAATTTAACGTTTTCTTTTTACATATACATACACAGAAATATACACACTTACAAACACACATGCCCAAGACGGGACTCGAACCCACGATCCTCTGCGCCGCGAAGCAGCGAGCTCTGCCGTGGGGACCGGCAAACTAAACGAGTATCTTACCGAACAATTTCGCGTTGTTAAAGCGACGTAGTATATAAGGTAGGTATAAAATGTTATTAACGTTATCTACAAAGGTACAGTATATAAGACAAATAAAGAACATATACTACGCAGATGGTGGAGCATATAGAGAGTATCTCGTAAGTAAAGAAGAAGAAAACAAACAGAGTATCGCATATGCTATAACACATAATAAAATGTAACGACAAAGCAATAGGGTTACTAAATACATTTTATCGCATGGAAATACTATTTTACAGGCATAAAAGATATAAAAATCTGATGTGCTCCATTCACATGACTTTCTCTACATCGCTGTAACAAATTACTATTAATAGGATTATTTTTTTATCTGTTTAATTTAGCAGAAACGGTCTTATTGCTTAGTTCCTTTATAAGTATAAGGGAAACCAGAGAATACACTAGGCTAAATGTTTCAAAATGTGGTTGCTATGGGATTGAAATCCGTTTCTTTGCGTGGACAGGAGTTGACAGGTTCCCGTATGAGAAAAGTGTATTTTAAAGACGAAACTAATAACAAAGAATATCGAAAGAAACGGCCAACTTCACGAAAAAACATATATAACACCTACATTTTTGTGTGTTAAGATTTTGTCTTTCTTTAACGGTTTACCAGTTATGCAAAATTCCACAAAATTCATCCAGAATAAACATGTCTTCAGAGGGTATTCCCAGACAGTTTAAGATATACATTTTATTCGTCATGTAAATATCTTAAATATAAGAGATTATAATCAAAATGGTTAGAGCTATTTTTGACAAAATCAAAATGTTCGAATTTTATTTCCATATAAAGGGTAGTTGGGTGGGGGTCAATTATCTTGAAAATTTTCATGTTGCATCCTTGGAAGATACCAAACTTAAATACTAAATTTTCGTTTTCGAGCCATGCTGCCCACAGGCACACATACATGCACACACATGCACACAGACACACACACGGATATTTTTCTAAAAATGTTTTTTTTGGTTCAGGGGGTGTCAAAACGTGTATTTCCGGTGGAATCTCGGTATCGAATTTTTGGGTGCAATACAATATCTTCTCTATACATTATGCACACAGTACGTGTCGAGAAAGTAAAAGCGGAGATATAAATAGCTTTAGCTTTGTAGAGAATCATCATTGTTTGCTCTTGAAAACATTACATTTAGATGGGTGAAATGTTTTAAAACAACAAAGAATGAACAATACGCCACACTGTGTTTCCGGTTATTCCATATAATGCGTTAACCTAACGTGTTTCTGCATCACTTACCCATTTTACTATTTTAATGGCGTCCTTACCGATCTTTTCATTCGTTTCTTTTTAAATTCTGTACACGTACTGTGTATACAGGTGGCAGAGAAGGTAATGTATTCCACCCAAAATTTGATGTTGAGCTCCCCTGAGTAAAAACAAAAACCAGAAAAAGTCCTTGCGCGTACGCGTGTGTCTGTGGACAGCTTTGCTCAAAACCAAAAGACCGATAAATACCAACCATTTAGCTATTCTAAGGTTGCAACAGCAAGATTTTCAAAAACATCTCCCACTCAAAACTGCACTTTACATGGAAGAATTTTTGAAAAATTTGTTTTTATGAAAAATAACCGTATATTAAAGATGTTTACATGACGAATAAAAAGCATGTCTTGAATTTTTCATTCTGAATGAATTTTGCATAAATGGTAAGCAGTAAGATAGACAAACACTTACTGCGTAAAAATGTAGCTCTCGTTAAAACACGCATATTATATGCTATACATTTTATGTGGAGTTAGACGTTTCTGATACATTCATTGTGTTGGGTCATTGATTCCAGTTTTAAATTATTTAATTGTTTCTCAAACGGAGGTCATCTTTCGTTTCTGGTCTCTTTTGTTACTATTAGCCATGCAAAGCGAACTGAAATTCCAATTGTTTCACACAGCGACCCACGTTTAGTTTAGCGTATTGCTTACTTCCCTTCTACTTAGCAGGAACGTATGCAACCATTTCTGCTAATACTTATCTCGATTATCACTATGTAGATAAAGGAATTGACTTTTATAGCAATAGTTTATAGAAACATTTATATGAATTGAACACATAAGATATTTTATCCTCTACACTACGGTTTCTAAACACCTGGTAGCTTCTGTGTTTCATTCATTTCCTTACTAACACTCATCCTACTTGAATAATCTAACACGTACATTATTTTGCATTTCTTCTTAGTTTACCAACATTTCGTCTCTTCCAAGGTTCTATAATGCCATAATAATAATAATAATAATAATAATAATAATAATAATAATAATAATAATAATAATAATAATAATAATAATAATAATAAGTACGCATTCAGAATTTGTATTGCGTTCTAATGACGTTAAGAGGATTTAATCAGTGATTTCAAATTAATAATTTGAGATCTTATTTAATTATTTTTAATTGTGTTGATTTTAATAATATTTATAGTTTATTCAAATATCTTATATTAGAGTACAACACTGAAGTTATTATTGAGATAATTATTATCTTTGAATATACTACGTAAAATACAAAATAAATAACCTACATTTCCCAGTGTTCCACACGCTATAAACACTTCCTTTAAAACTTATGTTAACTCTATCATAAGTTTTCAACAAAAGAAAAAAGGTATAAGTATTTTAAATATAAATATTATTATTATTAACTCCCACAGAAATGTCTATGTCTTAAATTGCGTGTTTTGACATCTACATTTTACATGTAGTAAGTTTTGCCTATCTCTTACAGTTTATCAGTTATGCAAAAGTCATTCAGAATGAAGATACCCTCAGAGGCTATTCCCAGAAAATTCAAGATAGACAGTTTATTTGCCTTGTAAATGTCTTTAATGCGTATTTGATATTTCAATCAAAATCATTAATATAAAGGATAATTTCGGATAGGATAGCTTTCTTGAAAAATACTACACTTAAATAAAAAGTTTGCTATTTAACCGACTTTTCTTTTTTGCGTTCGGCTGCTCACATAGGCACCATGGACCTATTTCTAAAAATGATGTATTTTTTAATCATGAGTTCTTAAAGCATGTATTTACGGCAAAATTATATTTCAATTTTTTGGGTGGGAATGCAATATCTTCCCTACATATCTATCTACTATGTATATTGTAGACAAGTAATTATACAGTGTAGTGGAAATGATAAATTGGGATGGAAAAACTCAGGTTGTATAAGGGGTTTAACCAAATACGCTTAATATTTAATAAATTCCTTTAATCCTAGAAAGTAATTGATCTGTAAAACGATTAGAGGCTTTAAAGAATCTATTTCAAGTTATACTGAAGAGAAAGAAAGTAAGATAACAATAATGTTAGCTCATGTTCGTTTTACGTTTCCAGGAACTAAACTGCGACATGTTTATTTTCATATAAATTTAAATTTGATGATTTAAGCGCTATTGTATTTATTGCAGATATTTTAAAAATGTTACATGAACTTTTGATCAAGATAAATTCTGCGATTCCTTCAGATTCCGATTAACATAGTTTACTGAGCGCATAGAAGTTTAAACCTTTACTGGAAACTTATTTATATTTTGTGTGCTATATCTCTTGATTTACATCTTAAGATACTTTCTATGTATGTTTAATTGCTTGTCGTGGCCTGAAACTTACATGAACTCATTAGTCCATCAGAGCACAGCAGAGCTACAACAAACAGTACTTTATAAGATTTGGAAATTACGATTTCCTAAATAGAATTTTTATGCCCCCCCCCAAAAAAAAGAACAAGCTGAAACTGTTTATTTATATAGTATAGCATCTTAAATTTGCTAAAGTAGACTTATATACGTACGTATTTTAGTATATTTTTAAAATACTGAATATTTTGTCTAAAATATTTAAGCATAAATTTCAATCAGGTTTATTAGGTGAAATTTAATTAAATATTATTAACATCTCAATACATTTAGTTCAGTGGCTTTAGATATGTCTAGATGAAAACTTATATCTCTCCTTCATGTAGTTTTAGAGCAAAAAGGACTAAAAATGCCAATCTATTTGCCTCTTTCTTTTTCTTTGAAGTTTACATTTTTAGTAGCTTAACACCCGTTCTCCTGCTCGGTCATATCGGATGATGAATAAACCAGCGAAATGATGCTGAAATGATCTAAGGATTCATGGAACTTAAGGTTACTCAACATTTGTCTTCTGAGAATAAGGGAAAACTCTAAAAAAAACACACAAAAAACACACACAAAAAAAAAAACACAAAAAAAAAAAACAAAACATTATCCTGGTAACTCAGTCTAAGCGAGATTCAAACTCGCGATATCTTGAATGTAAGGCAGACACGCTACCCCCACACTACCGAGGCGGGTTTTACTGTGTTATGTCGTTAGCTCAACAGATGCAAACACATTTTCAGAGAGATTACTGCAAATATGCGGGCATTACATTAACTACCTTTTTATACGATAGTGTTTTTTCATCTATTATTCGTTCATGATGTCATGATAGAAAGTTATCTAAATTTCTTAATCTACCTAAGTGCTTTGCCTACATTATTTTTAAAGTTACTTTGTTAACGATCTGTCAGTTGCCAGGACCATATCAGTGCCGCAGAGTGCTGGAATATCGTTTTACATGCCAATAATCTACTAATATGGGCTCACTTTTAAGGATATTTAAATATCATCTGTCTGAGCCGGGTTTAAACCCATGACCTTGGGACTAGAAGGCCAGCGTCTAACCAAATGAGCTACCCACACCCTGCTTACCTTATTTACTACCTGAACTATATTACATTCTGTAATGTTTGATTTAATTTTAAATTGTAGATTTAGCATGTAATCATATTTCATGGTTGACTTTTTCACTTAAACCTTACCTAGGATATCTGTTTATTGGTTGATATTTAATTAAAATGTAATAAATGAAAGTTATTGATTTTAAGGTAGAAAGTCAGGTGTGGATAATTGACCGCCAGTTCACTACCAAATCTAAAGCTAATGTTACTGGCAGTACTATTGGAACCACTATGGTTAACAGGTATTAGTAATTAATTCTATTTTCCCATGAGAACTAGGTATTTATTATTCACTATCGTAAAGAAACTATGTAGAACACGTATAATAAAGCATTTCAGAATCTCGGAAGAGAAAATATAGTCGCACTATATCTAATATTATATGATTTATAACATATACCCAGGGATATACATACGTAACGTTTCCTTTGTTTTGGTATGTTCAGAAAAGTCACACACTTCTGGATTTCCTTAAAAAATTATGACTATGGAAAGCTGGCTGAAAGAGGAGGGTATACTGTTCATCCTGTACCTGCTCCTCTTTCAACAGAGAATTGTATATAGCAATATTTTTTTTATCTTTTGCAGTTTGTGAAGGGGCTTTAGGTTTATCTATTTTAGTGTCAATAATTCGTACTCTGAGTATATACCTATACATGATAAACAAAAGTAAATAAGTGAATAAACGAGAGAGAATAACGAATAAAAACAAAAGAAAGAAATCAATTAAAAATATTAAAGTGAAAATTATGTCCATGTGTATACATTATCAGAAATATTTGTATATGTTAACTTCTAATTAGATGGGAAATAAGACAATAAATTAGGATAAAGCAATGGTCAAATCTTATATAAAGCCAGTCGCTATGTAAAACAATTAAAGTTCGGTTCACCTTGCACGCAAGGAATAAAACACAAGAGAGATGAAACGAAAGATGATCGCCCATTTCAGAAAAGTTTAAGTAGCTTAAAACTGAAACCAATAACAACGAATATCTCTGAAAGGTTAATTCTACAAAAAATGTAGAAGACAAATTGTGTATTTTAAAGAGAGCTACATTTTTTGTGTAATTATCCAGAATGAAGAGGTCTCCAGAGGCTATTCCTAGAAAATTTAAGATATACATTTTATTTGTTGTGTAAATATCTTTAAAATCCGGTATTTTAATTGAAATCTTTAAGAATCATTTTTGAGAAAGCAAAATTTTCAAAAACTTTTCTTACACAGGAGATCCGTGGCTCTTTCTCTGATAGATATTTCGTTTAAACGGGGGTCGGCTGATAAGTCCTGAGCCTCACAAAGATATGGTACCACTAGGCCAGTTAGACAGTAGCATCGTATAGTTTAACTCTAGACTAGCTTGTATCCATAGTTACAGGTCAATAGCTTGTTTAATTTTCGAATGACAGCATTTTAAATAACACAACTTTGGTTTTCACGAAAATGGGGGATTTGGAAAAACGAGCAGTAATTAAATATTTCCATTTGAAGGCTTAACGCCTAAAGAAATCAAGGAGGAAATGGACATTCAAAGACTCTGCCCCTTCATATTCAATGATTAAAAGGTGGATTGCAGAGTTTAAAGTGGGACGTACGAGCACTAGTGATTGATGAGCCTCGCTCTGGACGCTTTGTAGAAGTGACAACTCCAGAGGTCATTGAAAAAATTCATCGTTTAGTACTGGAAGATCGCAGATTAAAGTTCTTTGAGATATCAGAGGCTGTAAACATGTCAAAAGAACGTGCACGTAATATTTTAAGTAATGTTTTGTGTTATGATCAAAAGTTGCAAAGAAAAACTGTTTCTGTTAAGAATGTGGAGTTCTTCCGTAAAAATCCCAGTGAATTTTTGAGACGCTTATTACCATGAATGAAACTTGGATACATCACTACACTCCAGAAAGTAAATCACAGTGGATTGCGCCAAGTGAACCAACTCCAAAAAAGGCAAAGTCAATTTTGTCAGCTAGCAAGGTTATGGCGAGTGTTTTCTGGGATGCACAGGGAATTATTTTTATTGATTACTAGGAAAAGAGTAAGAGTATCACTGGTGACTACTATGCAAGCTTACTGCAACGTTTGAGTGATAAAGTGAAAAGAAAAATACCTCATTTGGCACAAAAAATTATCTTGTTTCATCACGACAATGCTGCGGCCCATCGTTCAGTCATTACAATGGGAAAAATGTGTGAATTAAAATTGGAATTGCTTGAACATCCACCCTATTCGACAGATCTAGCACGCAGAACCACCACCTGTTCCCAAACCTCAAAACAACTCTTGGAGGACGAAGACCTCACAACAACGAGGAGGTTATTGATGCGGTAAACAGCTATTTTGAGGATCTAGATAAATCGCACTACAGAGATTGTTTAATTAAATTAGAACACCGAAATAACAAATGTATTAGACTTTCTAGAGATTATGTTGAGAAAAAAAAATAAATGCTGTTTTCATTGAGAGGCCCGGGGCTTATCAGCTGACCCTAGTAGAATACTTAACATTTGGAGATAAGAGAGCGGAAGGTAACATTTTTTAAAGTGAAGAGGCGACAACAGTTTAAGAAGACAATTTGGCGGCTACTATCCATGCAAATGCGACTACGGAAGGAAGGCAGGCAGCCGGAAGGACATGCGCGCTAGGGAGCTAGCCACTGTCGCTGTTGTCGACAGACGGGCAGGTATGTGTTGCTGTGTCTCGTGACCGCCCGCTACTGAGCGAGGCCGTGAAGCGGGCGGGCTTGCCTCAACATGGGGCTCGAACCCACGTGCATCGCGAGTGTTAACTTTGTGATTAAGTGGTGTTCTTAGTGTCTACATACGGTGAGTGTATTCATTCTTTACGTTATATCGCGCGCTGCTTGCATATAACCAGTGTCCATCTACGGTTCCTGTATAATATACTGGGCGGAAAATATAACATCTCTAATTATATGCTTTCACTTGTTAAGAATTTTGTTTTGAATTTGTTCACAGTCAAAAGCCATTCGAAGTTTACGTGTTGACTAGCACGTACTTACTATTATATACAACTTTTATTCACTGTATTTCTAGCTGTGTTAAATTTTTGTTTGAGCTGATTCCCTTTTCTAGTATCGTTACTGATCGTTTGTATGTTTTAAATTATTTTATGTATTTCATGTCTAAAGCCAATACTCATGCTTTTGATGCGTCGCTTGAAAAAAGAAGTAGGGTTACACCCTGCAAAAGAGTACACGAGAGTTCAGAATTGAATATTGGCGGCATTTTATTGTTTTTCGATAACGTGTTAAGCAGCTACTGACGTTCACTCCAAAGCATAAAGGACCGTTTTGTGCATTTGGTGACGAAATGTTAGAAAGGAGAAACTTCATTTATTGTTTACAACGATATATCTTAAAATAGTTTCATGACACACAGAAGGATTTTAATTTTCTTAACATGTCCAGATTTGATGTACGTTAGATTGCCGAGGTTTTGACTTCTTTTTGAGAGCATTGGGGTTTTAGCTTCACGTATCTCTAGGCAAGTTTTGCGGATTAGGACCATCGCCTTGGGCTACACTTTGCGGCTTAGGGCTGTGAGACTTTATAAAGGCCAGTAAATAACCTCTAATGGCAGAATAACAAAAGAGCTAAATCCGGATCACCTATGGAAGTAATGAGAAACATTTTGAGCGAAGTATTGCATTTTGGTCGTATGAACATGTTTATGCCTCTTCTTTCTCAGATCAATATAGATAATTATTTCAATAGTCAGTAAGTCTGTAACATAACTATTAATGTCTTGCTACGCAGTTATTGTTTCAATCTTATTCGATAAATCTTTTTAGTGCTCATCAGATTTTACCGAGAAATTCAAGCTGTTAGTTATACCTGCATACCTGAATGTGCCCCAAAGAGTTGGGATAATTGTTACACCAACAATAACATGCTTTACTGTGAGTATACATTTGTACTACAGTTATAACATTCTGCTGTGGCTGGCGCTTATAGCTGCTGACAACGTAAGGTACTGAATGTTCCCATAATAGTGTGTAGCTACAATGTTATATCCTCTTTCCCCATTGCTGGTGTGCAATTATTGTCCATCGCAAGAAATACCAATAGGAAATTAAATAAACTTTAGTTAGTTTAGGACTGTCTCTGCTTTAATGTGCCCTTATTTTAATGTCTGTGACCTATTTGACTAATAATTCGAATTTGGGAACTAGATTCCAGCCCCCTCCCAATAAGAAGGGGTTTAATGAATTTAAGTGTTTGGAGATTTTATAGCTTTGGTTTTAATAATATCTCATGGTTATTCTTCTGGTTTATTTTGTTAAGCAAATATTGGTTATGAGCGATTAGAGAGACGACATTTATTAACTAAATTGTATTAAATCGAATAACAAGTATTGATTTTTACTTTAGTAATCAATTGAGTTAATAAGCATTTTTCATTATTATGACATTTATTTGATTAGGGCAATTAAAATATTAATAAACTTATTTTAAAGTTTATTTTTAAGCTTTTAATCTCTCTATAAATGTATAGTTTGGTAAACATGAATCTATCCTGTATAAATCAATTAGCAAAAAAGAATCTATCTGTAAATTTGCATTTTATTGCTTTCTTTACCCGTACATGATTATAGTGTATGGAGAAGGTATTGTATTCCACTCAAAAATTCGATACCGAGATTTCACCGGAAATAGACGTTTTAGGGTTCCTAGTATCCAAAAAAAAGTATTTTCAGAAAAAGATCCGTGTGAGTATGTCAGTGTGTTCGTGAACACGATAACTCAAAAACAAAAAGGCGGTAAAACACCAAACTTGGTATTTAAGTTTAGTAATGCGACACAAAATTTTTGAGAAAAATCCCCCACCACAAATATGAAAACATTTCGAACATTTTGAGTTTCTCAAAAATGGCTCTATCGATTTTGATTAAAATAACCTATATTAAACATATTCGTGTGGCAAATAAAATGTATATCTTGAATTTTCTTGAAATACCCTATAAAGACTTCTTTATTCTGAATGAATTTTCTGAATCTTGCGTAACTGGTAAACCGTACACAAAAGCTTACTACACAAAAATGTAGATCATGTTAAAACACACAATTTATGTCATATACGTTTTTTTTTCTCTACACGTACTATGTACATAGTATATAGAGAAGGTATTGTAATGCACCCAAAAATTCGATACAGAAATTTCCCCGGAAATACATTAGAAAAATGTCCGTGTGTATGCGTGTATCTGTGGGCAGCATAGCTCAAAATCGAAAAGTCTGTTAAATACCAAACTTGACTTTATCATAAATGGCTAACGATTTTGATTAAAATATCGTATATTAAAGATATTTACCTGACAAAAAAAATGAATATCTTGCATTTTCTGGGAATAGCCTCTGAAGATTACTTTATACTGGACGAATTTTATGCTAAGGAGTTCGAGATGGACACAAACTTACCATGCAGAAAATTCAGAGCACGTTAAAACACACAATTTATGTTGTGTACATTTTTTTCGTGGAGTTGATTGTTTTTGAGATATTCCTTATTTTTGGTTTGAGCTTTGAAAAACTTATACTTTTCTCATACAGGAATTTTTCAATTCCTGTCCATACAAACAAAGGGACTTCAGTCACATAGCAACCAGCTTTAGACTATCACTTTAACCTATGGTACTCCCTTATTTCGTTTCTACTTACAAGGGAGCAAGTAATAAGAATTTTCGAAATTTTTTCTCGATTAGTATTAACAATAATTTGTTGCGAAGATGTAGAGAAAGTCATGTGAATGGAACACATCAGATATTTTTGTTGTTGAATATTTGAGATACTCCTTGTTATGTTTCAGGTTTAAAATTCTTAAACTTATTTTTTTCCTTATACTTACAAGTAAGTAATTAATTAAGACAATTTTTGCTAATGTATCATAAAGTAGAAATATCATAAAGTAGATAGAAGAACATGCTTTTTAACAATAATTTGTTTCAGCGATGTAGAGGAAGCCATTGAATGGAACACATCAACTTTTTTATATAGTGGTGGCTTGTTTTTAAATAACTTAATTGCGATATAGGCATTTGTTACATGTGGAAAAGTGCATTTATAAAATTTAAAGCCATTATATATACTAGAGATTAGTTATTTATGATTGAAGAAAATCCAGAGAAAATAAAACAGTAAACACAAGAACTACACAACTTGACTCTAGTTACGTCTTAATATACAGAAATTTAACTTGTGCTTGTTTTTCTTCCTACCGAATAAAGCATATTAATATTCATAAATATGCAGCAAAGTAACTTGTTAAAGTACTTGAAAGCAGAATGTCAACTAATTGTTCTGTATGAATCTATTACAGCTGTTTGAATTCGACAGAAATGTTGAGCTTTGCTCTCGATTACACACGGCTGAGGAAAATTCAGTGTTATAAATACATTACAGGAAAATATTTTTAATTTTTTCTTCTCTGAATTTATATATGTAGATTTTTTGTACAAATACTTTGGATTAAAATTCTTCACATATCATCATGACTACTATTTTAAACATTTCCACTTAGTTGTCTCTGAGGGATCGAATTCGAATCATGGTTGAAGTTAATATAATTCTCAGCTCTAACCACTACCACAATATGAATATATTTGCACACTTTTTTTTTTTTTTTAATATATCCACATACAGCTCCATAGAAGAATCCAGTAATAATACTTTTTTATTTTACCTTTTAATTCATAACAGTGTTTTATACAAAATGTGCCGTGTTCCATTCACAAAACTTTCTCTAGTTCTTCAATATACAAAATAATCTTGCAAAATATATTCTTGAGATAAACACTAGCAGAATGGATCGTACTAATTTCTTCCATCTAAGTAGAAGGGAAATAAGGGAATACACTGGGCTAAAGTGATAGTCAAATCTTTTAAGAGATGGTCATTATGCGAAACAATTGATGTTCGGTTTGCTTTGAATAGTGAGCTGTAAAACAGGAGAGAAAACGAAATGCGGCTTTCCGTTTGAGAAAACCTAGGTAACTGGAACAATGACAAAGAGTATCTCGAAATTGTAAATCTTTAAGAAAAACGTACAGGTGTGACTTAAATTGTGTGTTTTAACGACATCTAAATTTTTTGTTCAGTAAGTTTTGTCTCTCTCTTACAGTTTAACATACTGCATATAAAATATTCGTGTCGCATCTTTGGAAGATACTAAATGTAAATACAAAGTTTGACATTTAATGATCTTTTCATTTTTGAGGTATGCTGTCCAAAGACACACACACATACTTACACAAGCAACTTTTTCTAAAATGTTTTCTTTTTTGCATTCAGGGGACTTCAAAACACATATTTACAGTTAAATTCTCAATATCAAATTTTTGAGTGGAATGCAATATCTTCTCTAGCGTCAATGTACATGGAATATACATGCATACTAAAGAAAACAAGAACGTTAGCCTTTTGTTACTGTTACGAAGAGAGGTAAGATTTTGTGTTGACAATTATTTTAAAAATTCGCATTAATAATTTTAATTGGTGGTGTTGCTACATAGGTTCGCATCAATTTTATGTAAATTTCGGGTAAAATTGATTATTATCATATGACTGAAAAAAATCTGATGTGTTTCATTCACATGAGTTTCTCTACATCGCTATAACAAATTATTGTTTAAAAAGGATAATCTTCTATGATAATCGAGATAAGCATTAGCAGAAATTGTCTTAATTACTTGTTTTCTTATTAGTAAAAGGAAAAGAAGGGAATAGGCTAAAACTATAGTCAAATCTTTTAAAAGCCGGTTGCGATGTGGATAAAATCCGTTTCTATGCAGGACCTAATAGTTTACAACTTTCAGTGTGAAAAAGTCTAAGTATTTTAAATCTGAAACAAATAATAGGGAATATCTCAGAAATGGTCAATTTAACGAAAAGAAAACCTATATGACATTAATTGTGTGTTTTAACGTGATCTATATTTTTTGTGTAGTAAGTTTTATCTATCTCTTACGGTTTGCCAGTTACGCAAAATTCATTCAGAATAAAGACGTCTTTAGAGGCTATTCCCAGAAAATGCAAGATATACATTTTATTTGATATGTAAATATCTTTAATATCCGGTATTTTAATAAAAATCGTTAGTCATTTTTGAGAAAATCAACATTTTCGACATTTTTTCCAAGTAAATGGTAGTTTGAAGTGAGGGAGTTTTCTCAAAATCTTCGTGTCGCATCCCTGGAAGATACTAAATTTAAATACCAAGTTTGCTATTATATCGACTTTTCGTTTTTGAGTTATCGTGTTCATATACAGACACACACGGACTTTTTTCTGAAAATGCTTTTTTTGGATACAGGGGACCCTAGAACGTGCATTTTCGGTGAAATTACGGCATCGGAATTTTGTGTGGAGTGCAATACACTATGTATGTACATAGTACTTGTAGAGGAAGTAATGAAAGTTGACAGGTAACGTTTATGTTAAAGCCCTTTATTTTTACATTCCAAACCTTTTATTTCAAGTGAATGCCATACATCAAATAAGACACAACAAAACTCCAACGTACAAGTTGTGTCATTTTGCTTTTCATAGTTGTCTGTCACAACTAGGTTATATGTAGAGAAAAGTCTCTCGCTGTCGGTATTTGATATCTCTAGCCAAAGATATTGAAGAGCCATTTCAAAGCAAACATGGTAAGTTTAATCTTTTGCTTTCAGTGAAAAATGTGCTGTTTTTGCATCGAATATGTTACCATCACTGCCACGGCTTGGCTGTTCAAGGAAGGCACAGCGTTCTTTGTAACAAAGAAGCCGACCAGAATTAATACAACTACTTTTAAATGCAATTATTTGTTTGAATGCTGACATTGCATTATTTAATTCACGGTTATATGTTTTAGTAACTAGCCTTGAACGCTTAAACCAGCGATCTAAGAATTTTATTGTTATATCGTAAATTTTGTGTGCCATAATGTAGTCCAATTTAGACAGAGTCACTCGGCAGCATACCTTTAAAATTTCTTCTGTTGTATCTGTAACATTGGTATCCATGCGTTCTGAAACTGACTCCCTAATATTTCATATTTGGCTTTCAGGGAGTTAATTCTGGATAAAACAACTTGAGCTACTGATTTTTATTTGGACTGAAATTGGAATATTCAATTGTTTATTATATAAAATACTTATATTCAAAATAAAAAGGAATATCCACATATTTATCGCTTAAAATATTATTCTTGAAAATATGAAAGATTCTCATAAAACCGGTAAATAAGCCTACATTAACTGACACACTTAAATAGCGGAAACGAAGCCTGCGCATGAGCAGATTTCACTGGGAATGCAATGCAAGAAAGTACTGTCAAGAATGTACCAGGAATTGATCATTTAAAAATCCTGTTTAAAAGGGGATTCAAAATTACTGTTGTCGCTAAGTTGGTACAACTTTCCTCTACACCCATGCAGAGTTTGATCGTCATCTGTCATCTAGTTTATTTACAGTACGCCATTTTGTTAGTTCATTTCAAAGGTGATTTGCGATTTTACGATGGATACAAATATTGAACAAAGAATCTGTCTCAAATTTTGCATTGCAAGTGGTATTTCATGTGCCGAATCACGGAAAATGTTACAGAGGGCTTACGGTGAATCGACTTTATCAAAAACACGTGCATATGAGTGGTACAGTGCATTCAAAAGTGGTCGAGATGTGGTGGAAGATTTGCTTCGCTCTGGTCAGCCATCAACGGTTTCAACTGAACCGAACATCGCTAAAGTGAAGAAAATGGTGTCTGAAAATCGTCATTTAAGTCTGAGAGAGATTGCCGCTGAACTTTCTGTGTCTCACGAATCGATTCGTACCATTTTAAAGTTTGGGCATGGCACGCGTTGCAGCTCGGTTAGTTAAGAAAGACTTGGAATTTTCTACAACAGCTCAATCGCGTAAGGATTGCTGAAGACATGCTAGAATGAGCCAGTTCCGACCCCACATTCACGAAACGCATTGTAACGGATGATGAGACGTGGATTTACGAGTTTGACACTCAAACCAGTCAACACGCTTCCGAATGGCGCCTTCCAACTGAACCGAAACCTAGAAGGGCACGTCAAACTCGATCAAAACTGAAGGTCATATTGACAGTTTTTTTAGATTATCGCGGTGTCGTACACTCAAGAGTTCTTGCCAGAAGGTCCGATAATAAATAAAGACTATTATCTGAGCGTGATGCGGCGTTTGAGAGAACAAATACGGCGAAATAGGCCAGATTTGTGGAACGACAACTCGTAGATTCTGCACCACGATACGCACCAGCTCACAAGGCTATTATTATGAACGAATTTCTGGCCAAAAACTCAAACATTTCACCAAAAAACCACCGTATTCACCTGATCTGGCTCCTGCTGATTTCTTTCTCTCTCCAAAACTCAAGTTACCACTTCGAGGCACCCGTTTTCAGTCGATAGGAAAATTCGCCGCGACAATTGACATCGGTTCTTAAAGTGCCTACAAAAAATGTTTTGATGATTGGATTATTCATTGGCATAAATGTATAATTTCAGAAGGGGCCTACTTTGAAAGTGATAAAATAAAATTGGATAAATAATTCATTTTTTGTGTTTTATTGGCAAATTCCCAGAACTTTCTTGACACAATAGTATATAACATTTCCAAATTATCTCAAATGCACACAAAATATTTTTTATTTTCTCTAAATAGTACATACTAGGAAGGTAGAGAAGGTATTGCACTTCACCCAAAAATTCGATACCGTGTTTTAGGCTCCGTGTAACAAAAAAAAAAAAGAAAAAAAACATAAAAAAAAAATTAAAAAAAAGTTCTATGTGTGTGTTGATGTGTCCGCGTGTCTGTGAGCACGATAACTCAAAAATAAAAAATCGGTAAAATACCAAGCTCAACATCTTCCAAGGAAGTGAGAGGAAGGTTTTGCGGATCCCCCCCCCCCCCCACCGCAAACTAACCTTACATGGGAAAAGTTTCGAAAATTTTGATTTTCTCAAAAATAACTAGCATATTAAAATACCGCATATTAAAGATATTTACGTGGTAAATAACATGTTTATTCTAAATATTTTGGGAATAGCCTCTGAAGACCTCTTTATTCTGGATGGATTTTGCTGAATTTTGAATAACAGGTAGACCGTAAGAGATAATAATAATAATAATAATAATAATAATAACAATAATAACAATAATGATAATAAAAGCAAGACCACGTTAAAACACATAATTTATGTCATATATCTTTTTTTTCCTTATTTGACCTTTTTTGAGATATTCCTTGTTATTGGTTTCAGTTTTAAAGTGCTTAAACTTAACATAAGGAATTTCATCCACATGGTAACCAGCTTTTAAAAGAATTGACTATCGCTTTAACCTAGTATATTCCCTTATTTCCCTTCTTACAAGGAAGCAAGTAAAAAGACAATTTCTGCTAATATGATCTCGATTGACATGAAATAGATAGAAGAATAAGCTTTTTTAAACAATAGTTTGTTACCGATATGCAGAGAAACCATGTGAATGGAATACAACAACCTTCTCATTTATTGTTAAAAACAAAAACTGTTGCCAATGCAAAACACAGTTACATATTTTCTAGCTACATCATTTTAATCGATATAAACCGTTAGAGAAATATCTACATTATTTGGCTAACGGTTAGCTACCATCATAGTAACATATTTTGTTGTAGATACAAAAGGAACGGCTAGTTAAATGTTTAAGAATTGATGGCTTGCTGGGTTTAAACGCCCATATTTTTTTGCACGCAATTGCGAGAAACAATTGAAAATCGACAGGTCTTTAAATGAACAAGACAGTATTTAAGAATTGGAACAAATTACTAATAAGGGATTTTTCAGAAATAACTTGTTACAAAAAATGGTTACTTGGAATAAGTTGTGTGTTTTAAAGGGATATCGGTCTTTTGTGCAGTACCTTTACATTTATTACTTAACCTATACTAATTGTGCAAGATATACAACATTTTTTTCGATGAAGTTTCACATATTATTTCCAGAAAATTGAAGACATAAATTTTATTTGTTATGTGAATGTTTTGAATATACATATTTTAATATAAATCGTTACTCTTTTTGAGAAAATGAATAAAATTCCAAAAATATTTCATGTAAGGGTAGTTGGGGTGAGGAATTTCTTTGAACTGACATTTGAGTTTTGCTGTGCACACACATCGGACCTTTTTCTAAAACCTGGTTGTAAAGCTTTACCAAAAGTACTAAAACAGCCGCTATTAATGAAAAATGCTGATTCTGTATAAAATTATTCTACCTATATAAAATTGCTTGCGTTAAGCTTTTAGAGAGCTGTACTTTCGCAACTTATAGATGATGCTGAGGCCAGTAATACTAATGTATAACCTATTTAAATTTCTTATAAATAAGCATAACGTATGTTTTTATTTTAGGAGTTATTTCCTGTCATAAAGAAAGTCATTACTTTTAAAACCAGCTAGCATATTCTCAACAAATGAACATTTATGGTCTTTATCTCATTTTTACTTTCTCTACACTTACAATGTATATAGTGTATAAAGAAGATATTGTAATGCACCAAAAAATTCGATTCCGAGATTTTGAGACCCTCTGAATCAAAAAAAAAAAAAATAGAAAAATGTCCGTGTGTGTGTCTGTGGGCAACATAGCCCCAAAACAAAAATACCGTTAAATCACGAACTTGGTATTTAAATTTGCTATCTTCCTAGGATGTGATACGAAGAATTTCAAGAAAATTCCCCCACCCCCAACTACTCTTTACGTGGAAACATTTTAGAAAACTTCCATTTTCTGAAAAATGGGTCTAACGATTTTTATTAACATCTCTCTAGTTACACTACAAATAAAATGTATATCTTGAATTTTCTGGAAGACATTCTCTGAGGACATCTTTATTCTGGATAGATTTTACAGAATTTTGAATAACTAGTAAACCGTAAGAGATAGAAAAAGACTTGCTCCACAAAAAAAAAAAAAAAAAAAAAAAATGTAGAGCTTGTTAAAACACACAATTTATGTTATGTATCTTTTTCTCGTGGACTATACCTTTTTTGAGATATTGCTTGTTATTGGTTTCAGTTTTAAAATACTTACATTTATATTTCTTATCCGAAAACTTGTCAACTCATGGCCACGCAAAGAAACAGATTTCAATCCCTTAGCAACCACATTTTAAAACATTTGACTGTCGGTTTAGCCTAGAACATTCTCTTATTCCACTCCTACTTATAGGGAACTAAGTGATAAGAGCATTTCTGCTAATGTTTATCTGGATTAGCATATAGATAGAAGAATAAACTAACAATTTATTACAAAGATGAAGAGAAAGTCATGTGAATGGAGTACATCAGATTTTCTTCTTTTTTATAGCTTTTATAGCGCGGGTGTTTCTTTTCACGTAAATTACAAAATAGAAACTTTGGGCCCGTAAGCTTTGACGTTAACTTCTTATTTGTGAGTAGCCTACTGAGAAAAAATCTGATGTGTTCCATTCATATGACTTTCTCTACATCTCTAAAACAAACTATTATTAATAAGCCTATGCTTCTATTTACTTCATGCTAATCGAGAAATAATTAGCAGAAATAATCTTATTACTTGCTTCCTTGTAAGTAAAAGCGAAATAAGGGAGTACCAAAGGTTAAAGAGATAGTCAAGAACTGGTTGCTATGTGGCTGAAGTTCCTTTGTTTGTATGGACAGAAGTTGACAAATTCTTGTATGAGACAAGTATAAGTTTTTCAAAGCTGAAACCAAAAACAAGGAATATCTGAAAAATGATCAACTCCACGAAAAAAGTGTGTATAACATAAATTGTGTTTTTTAATGTGGTCTACATTTTTTATGTGGTAAGCTTTTGTCAATCTCTTACGGTTTATCAGTTATACAAAATTCCGTAAAATTCATCCAGAATAAAGTAGTTTTCAGAGGCTATTCCCAGAAAATTCAAGAGACATATTTTATTTGTCGGGTAAATATCTTTAATATACGACAATTTAATCAAAATCTTTAGCAACATTTTTGAGAAAATCAGAATTTTTGAAAAAAAAACCTCCATGTAAAGGGTAGATGAGGGTGGGGGGATTTTCTTGAAAATCTTCGTGTCGCATCCTTGGAAGATACCAAACCTAAACACCGAGTTTGGTACTTAACGGTCTTTTCGTTTTTGAGCTATGCTGTCCGCACACACACACACACACATACACACACACACACATACACCTGCGCGCGCGCACACACGGACCTTTTTCCAAAAATGCTTTTTTTTGGATTCAGATGAACCCAAAACATGTATTTCCGGCGAAATCTCGGTATCGAATTTTTGGGATGAATGCAATACTCTATATACTATATACTATGTACATAGTACGTGTAGAGAAAGTAAGAGAGCGGTAGTAAGAGAAAACTGACCAGCTTCGTTAATGTGTTGATGAATAACTTTCATAATGAAAGAATTATTACAGAGTTATGGAAGAATTTTTAAGACTAAAATTATGCCTTCTTTTTAAAGCCTTAACTTCCGACCGATGTCTCAGTTCGTTTTGAGTGACGTACAAAGTGATGGGGAAAAACACTTTACCTGGCTACCTTGTATTAATCTTCGCAGAACAAGAGAAAGACCTGTAAAGTAAACCTTATTCTACAAATTATATCGATTAGGAATGATTTTTTTAAGGTTTATATAAACCAGTTTCACAAGACAAGTGGAAGACCTCTGCAGTTTATGTTCCGTGATGCATTTTGTTTGTAGTTGGAACGTTCGTCATTGTTTTAGCTCTCCCTTTGGTTTTAAGTAAGCATGAACTGTTTCTCGAGAGAAAGTATTGTAGTTAAAAGGAGAAACTTCTCAAACATGGTTCTGAAAATGTATTTGCTTGACAGCCTCGGGACATCGATTCCAATTTCTTGTAAAGCTTTTGAGGAAACTCTCAGAAAACCAAGAGACATTTTCAGCAGGCAGTAGAAAGAGGGTACTATAATGCTTCCAGATTTAACCCTTCAAAAGATGTCTCAGAATTCTACTAGTCAATTTTTGGAGAATAAACTATGTTCTTCAGAAATATTCACTGATTTATTATCTGTGTGTTTATTACTAATAAAATAAATACCTGTTTAATTGTATCATTATCTAAGTTTGATAGAGCATGATTTCACAGGCTGAAACTAGACCATTTGAACCTATGTATCCGAATTACAGTCCATATTGCTATTGATTTTCGCTACTTTTAACAAGCCCCATAAGATATAATATTCTTGTAGGCATTATAATACAAGCTATTCTAATCTTTTGTATTCTATGACACAAGCTAATTTAATTTTTTCCGGGGTCCTGAATTTAATGGCGAGCTTGTGGTTTTTAAAGGAGTTCTATAACATGGAAACATATAATGATAAAATAGTAAAGACAAAGGCTTGATCGGTGAAGGACATCCTTATCACTGCGACCTTTAGTGATCTATTAGGCGCTAACATCTTCCAGGAGGAAGGATAAAGCGAGGGAACCACAGGAGGCAACAGCCTGCAGGTATAGAGGCTCCAGAGACGCGCGGAAGTCCTAACAGTGGTCGAAGTTCTTTATCCCGTTTCCAGGATCCGTCGTGCAATCACCAACACCAGAGGCTACGTGTCTCGTTGTGAGGATAGCGGCCACAATGTCGCCTCAACGCCAAGAATAGCATATGTAGTGTGCATGCATCCGCTCCATCTGCCAGCCACACACCATAAGACCAGTAGCATACCTGAAAATTGATAAGGAAACAGCATGAAAGGAAATCGTGGGCAATAAGCATCCCAACCCTCACCTAACGACAAGAGGAACCACGAAAGTCAGAGTGTGCGGTTGACGGGGATCGAACCCGTTTCCTTCCGAATGCGAGTTGCACACGTTACCGTGGCGCAATCTCTCTCGTTCGTGATAGGATAGCAGACGTACAATCAAAGATGATTATTTGCAGACAGCTAAAGTGTACCCAGGAAACAGGTTAACGTTTCGTGACTACGCGCTAGTCATGGTCAGCAGTGGAGGGGGAAAGGCACTAAACATTCCATTCCTTCTTTTACTCAGGAGGCCATGGCTCGTGACTACTCATTCACTGCAACACAAAAGTAAACAATTGCCGCGTCACAGATTAGTTATAGGGGACACAAAATCGTATTGTATGTACGCTGACAAGCTTTAAGGAAACAACTTAACTCAAAAAACGAAAATGCGAATAAATTTAAAATTGGTTGTGAAGTTTGGCGTCTCTTATACATATAAGGCGAATATTACCTTTAAATGGAACATTTTCCTTTATTTTTGATTTTCTCAAAATTGCTCAACGGACTTCATTAAAGTGCTATTTGTTTGAAATTGTTTATATGAGTAACAACATGTATAAATTTGATTCTCTGTGAAGTTTTCATCATTTTGAATGAAAAGAGACATACACTTGCACCCTTTTGGGTTAAATGGACCTTAAAACGTGTATTTAAAGTGAAATGTGTATATAGAACTTTCGGGCGAAGTACATGCTGTTATATTTACTATACTATAGAAAGAAACAATTAATTTAATTCTTATTGCATATACATTTATAAGTTTCCTTGTTTTCTTGTTTGAACGATTGCTTTGCAGCAACATTTGCTACGCGCGCGCGCCCACGTACGCACGCACGCATGCATGCACGCACACGAATACATATAAAATATATAGTGTGAGTCAGAATAAATCCGGCATGATTCAGGTGATCTATTTGAGTATTTTCTTGGAGGGAAGCCCGTAAACGTTTTGTTATGGGACCATACGCCATTGAAGTTTTTTGTAAAATCGTATCGGGACATTCGATAAACAGACTACACAGGGATATCGCAAATGTTTTGTTTTCTTTGTATTTTCGAATACCGCTTTTATCATTTATCACGTTTCCAGGGAATTCAAATTGATTTGAGTCCAATACGATCCGCGTTTCACGTATTAAATTCAGTATGAAATGAGATCGTTTTAAATATTTACGCAAAGTTCGAGAATGAGTTGGTTCACTTGAATTCAAGTTAGCGAAGCTTTTAACATAGTTCTATGTTTTGTAAATCAGTTTTGAGGTTAGTGAATATTTTTGAGAAGAATTAACTGCGAGATTATGGAAAGGATAAAACTGACTCTTTAGGTGTTTTATTACACCAATACCTAGCAAATATTTATTGAGCAAAACAAAATGGCGCAGTGTGTTGCAAAGAGTACAGTGAAAGCTTCTTTGGCGTATTCAATACAATTTGAACATGAAGTTGTTTTCTCGCAACATATTTCGATTTGATCCCATTCCAATTCCACTCTATAAGAGAATTGGCCCAAGATTCAGTACGATCTGATTTTCATGCAGCATTTATACGACATATGTACTGAAATAGTTTTCAATTCCCCATGGAGACGTGGTCATTCTTTGTATCATAATTAATCTAAAACATGCGTTTTGTTGATTAAGTGGTAAGTGATTCCATCGCAAGTTAACCACACTTTGTGACTCTGTGAGTGTCGTAGTCTCGGGCATCAGGACATACTAAAGTGCTCCATTTCAGTTTTACAGTGTGTTTTAAGAATATTCCATTTTATGTACGCAGAACTGGCAAACAAACATACATTATATTTTTGGTGCTGCTTGAAGAAATGCGAAAAGGGCACAATATCTTCATGCTGAACTTTACCAAGGAAATATTTGCCTCATCACAGCATCTTTACTGCCGTGCACCGACTGTGAAAAAATCAGCTTTCTGAAAACAAGCGCATCATCGTATGGGACTGCAAAGAAATGAAGAACTCTAAAATAGGAAGTTCTTGTAGCGCATGGCATATGTACAAGCCAGTCTTCGATTACAAGAATTCTGGGTGAATATGTCATCTTACCCAGTTCATTACTGGGGTAGCATGTTTTCTAATCCGACTGCAGTTTCTCCAGTGGTATCTTCATAAATAAATCTATCAACCAAGATTTCATAAAGCTTATTTCGGATGGACGAGAACGGATGTCATGATTAACACTCACATGACATATTTGGGCACGTGAAAACTATAAATTTATTAGGGCTACAAATTAGCAATATTAGTTTGCAGTTTGGGCTGCAGTGTGAATGACACATCCATCGAGACCTATTTACTACCTCCACATTTGTCATGGCAAATTTATTTACAGTTTACTACATGCTTTTCCAGAATTTTGGAGAATGCTCCTTTAGAAATATGCCAATTAATTTGATCCCAAGGCAACGGGGCAAGTGCACATTCTCCCAGTGACTAAAGTGATTTAGTGTAACAAATCCTGTTTTCTGGATAGGTATAGGAGCACCGAAGTTCACTAGATCTAACCCCTTTATATTTTTTCCCCTTTAGAGACATGTTCAGAATGTTGTGTACGAGACGTTGATTGATGTTGAAGGGCTGATGGCCAGGATCTTTGAAGCACTTGATGCTATTCATGATATTGCACGTACTTTTTAAAAAAAACTCGATGACCATTGCAATGACGCTGTCATCTTGCTCCGAAGTAAAAGCTGGGTTTTTTAAACACATTTTATAAATGCTTTTGCACTCATTGACTTCTGTGTTGTTCTTATTTTAACCATGTTTGAAGTCTTTAAAAAACATGTTTGCTACATTTAACGTTGTTTTAACTTCTCAAGTAAATTGTATATTGATGGAGAAAGTTTGAGCAAAAATAGTGGTATTTGCATATGCTGTTGACAATGGTACGTATTTACAATTTCAATTTGGTCAATACGTTCTGGCTGATTTCAGAGTAAATGAATTTAGTGCCAAATAAATAACATTCTCAAATTATTAAGGTAATTACTCTCTTGTTTAAAATGAAAGAATATACGGTTACTTCAAGACTCTCCCATACCTTACGTAGCAACAGTTTAATGGAATTTCATCTAACTTGATGTGGGATTTGAAAATCGTTAATGCCCTTTAGCTGGATGACGTTTACGGTCATACTTTCCCTGAAAGAAAATGCTGAAAAAAACCCCAAATCACGCTTTACAATTATTCGCTGTTGTTCTGACTCATCTGTGTATAGCAGATAACTAAACAAAATGGATATGTGATGCACTCGGGAAATTTAAACTCGGAAGCAATCCAATTTCCATCTTCAGGATTTTGGGGTAGATGAACTTGGCATTTCAATTATTTTATTCACATTTATTTGACTTTTCGTTTCAGATTTCACCTACATCCTAGTATAAATTATGTAAGCAGTTTATTCTGCAATAAATAGGCATATCCTTAACTTTTCGATTAAGTGGGGCTTTGAAACGTCCACCATTGAGCAGCACCTAGTGCCACTCTATCTAAGCTGCAAGCATAGAATTGAGATTTTATATAGCCATAGGGTTTAGAATAACATTTCCCAATGTTGTTTTTCTTGAACAAATAAAGTTTAATGGGATGCCTCCTGATACTTAAATTTGTTTTGAGAACCAACACAAGCCGAGCGGAAAAAGATGCACATGAGTTTGAATGTTATGCAGATGTTTTGGAAACGTGATTTATTTTAAATTACTGGAACACATAGTATAATGCTTAAACCATTACTTTTGTATAGAAAGCCAGAAACTACGAAAATATTTCTGAAATTGATTTGAAACACGCAGTAGGTGTTGAAGGATTAATCTTTTTTTAATTAAATACATCTAAACTCCATATTTGAGTCTTTGAATTGGTTTACCTATATAGTTTTATGTTCGGGTTCTTTAGGTTTAAAATGAGTAGTATTTCAGTAATTTTATATGGCAGCGTCACCAACTCGCTGAATTTTGTTCTAGAACAAACAGGCTTATTCCGTAAACTGCTGCTGTCGTCCTCCTTGATCTAGGGGTAACATGGTAGCTGTAGGTTCAAATCCGGAGGAGGGCGACGGATTTTTTGTGGGCGTTAACAATCCTTAGCATGACTTCCTTCAGAAGGGAAGTAAAGCCTTTCGTCCCACGTCGTAGATTTAAGGCATGTAAAAGAACCTCAAGCCTAATAAACAGGTCTCCGAGCAAAATTAAACGTTTTTTTTTTTTTTGCGCTAGTATAGAATGGGATTCTGAAAGCCGTAGTAGTTAAAGAATGTCCATAAATAAAACTCAGTTCATTTATTTTCCGTGCACGCAACAGGTAAACAGAAAGAGACATCGACAGCAATGGCAGGTCTTTCGTTCCTTCCACATGCATTGTATGACAGTTTATAACGTCGGGAACAAACAGCAATCCAAACAGAGGTATTGCCATCCTGCGTTAATTAGACGGGTTGGATAAAAGAATACAAAACGGAGACATGGTACTTGGGAACCTATCACGTTTGTCAATATAGTCAGTGGGAGTTTTTAGTCTTCGTGCCACATTTATTGAACACAATTCGAGTTGCGTAGACGGTAGAATCAATCAAGTTTTATAGGCATGGGGATATAAGTAAACAATCATGACAAAGTAACACAAGCAGCAGAAATCTTTTCAGCTCGCTCACAAGCCACAAGATGAAATAAAATAGGTAAAGTGGAGACCGGCAACATGACTTTGTGGTGCTCCTAAAGCTAAAGCAGAAGTTTGAAATAGTTTCCTCCAGTTTGTTGTGTGCCAAATTTCATTATTTTTTACCTCTCAACTATGCAGTTTAAACTTTTGCTCTAATTTCCAGCGTCCAACAGTTTAAGGCATATCTTGAAAAGGAAGTACAAAGCTGTAACATAAACGGAAAAAGCACAAATGGAACGGTAGGAATCAGAGCTTCAGAGAAGAAAATTAATCACAATGTTATAGATTCCAAATTACAATATTAACCTCACAGCATAGAGGAGGGAGGTATTACGAATCACAAAAATAAACTAGACATGCAAATACATCTACTTTCTATAAATGTACACTGGAGTACATTAAACGTTTCCTATTCCCTTCGACCGCAATAGTGTTTTCTCCCCGTAAATCTTCACTAACTCCCAGTAGCGGTTCTCTACGTGACTGACCTGAAAACAAATTCAAGGACATAAGCATAACCAATGTTACATTCGTTGTGAAATGGAAGGCTGGGTCACATACTGTCTCTATGGAAGATTTTCGACACGTTGGTACATAGGAAAGGCTAAGCCGACTACAACATAATTCGGCACTCCAAAAGGAGGAGTGAAGTATTTATTTGTATGTGTCATTACTTCGGGCAACAATAACAGGATTTATATACATAAGAACTTTCATCAGCGGCTTGTACACGGTAAATTTATTGCCGTTTTCAAACGGGAGTAATCAAAGCGATCGTGGGTGGAGATTTGTCCAGTACCAATATAAACAGTTCCATTTGTTGGAACATAAAAACGTGCTTCGGGATTATTGTCGAGACAACTAAATAACAATAATGGTAATAACAATAATAAAATGATAATGATAAAATAATGATAAATAATAATAATGATAATAATAATGACTATGATGATAATAATAATAATAATCGTTGAAGTTTTTTAAATTTTCCTTTTAAGAAAACATTCTTTGGTTTTATTTTTATATGTATTATTGAGATTTCGTACAACACACCTATTTATAACACTAAGGTACTCGTAAGAATTGTTAGTTTTCGTTACAGATGTTAATATAAGGGGTACTATTTATATTTAGAGCCTAATAATAAAAAACAGTAATTTGTCATTGAAAATTGCTTTATTGTTTCTCGAAATATTCTCTTTTATGTTCAATATACTTTTGCATGCGTTCGAGCTAGTCATAGCATTTTTTCCTATCTGCTTGAGACACTTCCAAAACATGGTTTTGGACGCATTAACGGCTTTTTATGTCTTAGAAAGTCGTATCCCACGCACTTATTTTTTAATGTTCGGGAACAAAAATAAGTTATTGTTTGCCAAATCAGGACTGTGCTACGGATGAGTAATCAGTTGGTTTTTTTTTTTTTTTTGTATTCAAATAGTCTGTTGTTAGACGGAATGTGTGAGCACTCGCATTGGCTTGGTGAAGAACGGTTCGACGGGACTTTTTGGCTTTCGTTGTTTCATTGAAGACTTCCGGCAAACTAATGATTGTGATTTAAAATTGACCGTTTTACGTTCCTCTAAAGGTACTGTTATCAAATTACCAGTTTTTCTAAAAAAACAAAAAAAAAAATACACACACAAAAACAGGTGACCATTAATTTCTAAGTGCTTCGATTGCGAACAAGGTTTGTTTTTGGATTTGGTTCACCTTGAAAGACATCCATACAGTCGACTGCTGTTTATGTTCGGCTTATATGCACAGCTACAGACTCCTCACCTGTTACAATCTTACATAGGTAATCGTCTTTTGAAGAGCTGGTGAAAATAATGCATAATGTTGCCTCTATCTCACAGTACGTGACATGGCGATCTTGCACCATCAGTTTTAGAACAGCATCAATTTTTTTTGCACAGCTCCTGGAGCGACTTTCACGAATTCTGTCAGTGAGCAAACGACGGTCCTGATCTAACTCGTTATACCAGCGTTTCACTGTGACAAATGATGGAGCTTCATCGCCAAATGTAGTATAAGCTGATCAATGCTCTCTTGTCTTCCCACGTCAAAAATCATAATAATCCTCACACGTACATTTTCACAAGTTAATTCCATCTTTTCTCTGAGACACAATTTTAATAACGCTTTATTAAATAAATATTTGAAATAGGTTAAGATCGACGATATCAAACTTTAATGTGGAAAAACCAGATGCAATCAGTGTTGTCAAGACTCAAAATATAAATAGTGGCCCTCATTCCTAGCTGATTCTCAGATCTCTCAATTTGTGTTTCATTAAAATAAAACGCAATTATATCGTATAGCATTAACATAGGTAAAGCAGACAATTTTGTAGGTAATTAATGTTAATTTGTTTATACGTTTGGTAGAGGCGTGGCTTAACGTAATTATATCGTGCAATTTCTGTAGTTTAAATAACAATCATTATCCAATTAACCTAATGTATTACGAATACTGTGTAATATACAATGTGTATTTAAATGTATATATACAGAACTCCGGGTTGCTTTGTTTTCTCTCATGGAAATTCTGAAAGAAAGTGTAAATAAATCCTGTGTCATTTACTGTAGAGCATATATTTTACTAAGATGTAGGGAAATAATACAACTGACAAAGTGAATTTGTATATAAAGGATAAAAAAACAAATGTTAATCGCACCAGTAGGAAGGAACAAAGCCGAAAAGAGTAGCATGCCAAATGCGGTCCATTTACCACAACACACTGAGGCGTTATTCGTGACAAATATGAACTCTGGAATGAGCGAATACTCGAACGAGTACTTACACATTTATTACCAGAAGCTTACTACGATATTTTCGAATGAGCTGGCCTCGAAAAAAGGAGCGAGTTTTATTGTATATTATGGAACAAACCAATAAAATGCACATTGACAGATCTATTGAAGACCTCCGTTCGTTCACGATTGCGCGCCTTAGCGACCACGGCTAATTCAGTAGGGATAAAATAATAAATAGCATAATGAACCCTAGAATATCTTTAATTATCAATATTTCTGTTTAATTCTAAGGGATTATTGGATCCAGTTTGGTGGAGCGGAAATTAAGTAAGAAGGAATTGCAATCAGCTTCCACCTGATAGTGAGAAGGCTTTGAGAATTAGATGCATGCTTTATACAGAATATTATTGCAAATGTATTATTTATAAGGATAATCTAACTGTTGTAATACATTGATTTATAAGTTATCTTTTTATTTTATTTGCCAACGACACTGCATATTACCAGGATATTATAAGCGCAGCCGTTGTGCTGAAATTTCGTCCCAGAGTAGTTGTTTTACATGGCAGTAAATCTACGAATGTACACTTAAAACAATAGACCTGGGCCGGGTCTGAACCCGCGACTTTGGGGTCAGAAGGTCAGCTTTTTTTTTTTCTCATATGAGTCACATAGACAAGCTACTATCTGTACATTATTGTGAGGTGTTACGATTCTATTGCAATCTAATAAATTCCAGTATAATATTTTACTTTATGTGTGTATGTGTGCTAGCAAACATCTAATGCATAAAATGACTAATGAAGCGTAAACTGCCACTGTTTTATATCGGAAATAGTCATTTTGGTATGAACAGCAGTGTTGTGTTTGCAGAAAAGTAGTATAATAAAACCCTTATCTCATACCGAATTTCTTTCTGATCACCATGCTTCAGCTTCATTCATTTAACGCATTAATTAGCAAATAGAGTCGTAAATTAAAT
Source organism: Hymenopus coronatus (assembly GCA_030762935.1). Lineage (NCBI taxonomy): Eukaryota > Metazoa > Arthropoda > Insecta > Mantodea > Hymenopodidae > Hymenopus > Hymenopus coronatus. The sequence goes on along the minus strand of CM060888.1, from coordinate 106,701,166 downwards.
CCCGATGTTGATATTTTTGTCGAGGTATCCCTTCAAAGTGGAGGGATTAAAATATTATCCAAGTTTAACCCACCACTTTCTGCTTGGTTCCATGGTTTTCAGCGTATTCAAACATAATTTTATGTTTTTTAAATTCAAGTTAAGGTATATATTCTAAAGACCAGCGTTTTATATTATAGCTCTAAACGTCTGCCAAATAGAAAAAAATATGATGTGTACCATTCACATGACTTTCTCTACATCTCTGCAACAAATAATTCTTAAAAAGCTTATACTCCTATTTACTTCATGCTAATGAGAAAAAATCTGATGTGTTCCATTCACATGACTTTCTCTATATCTCTGTATATTATTATTGTTAATAAGCTTATCTTTTATTTATTTCATGCTAATCGAGAAAAATTAGCAGAAATAGTCTTATTTCTTACTTTATTGTAAGTAGAAGCGAAATAAGGGAGTATCATTCATTAAAGTGAAAGCTTGTTGCTATGTGACTGATGTTTCTTTGTTTGTATGGATAGGAATTGACAAATTCCTGTAAGAGAAAAATGTGTTTTTCAAAGCTGAAACAAAGAAAAAAAAAACGATCAACTCCACGAAAAAAAGTGTATATAACATTAATTGTGTGTTTTAATGTGCTCTACAATTTTTGTGTGTTAAGTTTTTGTCCATCTCTTACGGTTTATTAGTTATGAAAAATTCATCCAGAATAAAGTAGTCTTCGGAGGCTATTCCCAGAAAATTAAAAATATACATTTTATTTGTCAGGTACATAACTTTAATATACGATATTTTAATCAAAATCGTTAGAGCAATTTTTGAGAAAATCGAAATTTTTGAAAAAAGTTTCATGTAAAGGGTAGTTTGGGGTGGGGGGATTTTCTCAAAATCTTCGTGTCGCATCCCTGGAAGGTACTAAACTTAAATACCAAGTTTGGTATTTTACCGACTTTACGCTTTTGAGTTATCGTGTTCACAGACACACTAACACACGGACACACACACGGACCTTTTTCTGAAAATACTTTTTTTGAATACAGGGGACCCTAAAACATATATTTCCGGTGAAATCTTGGTATTGAATTTTTTGGTGGAGTGCAATACATTCTCTATACACTATGTACATAGTGAGTATAGAGAAAGTAAAAATAACAGAAATAGTCTTGTTACTTGCTTCCTTGTAAGTAGAAGCGGAATAAGAGAGTGCCATAGGTTAAAGCGATATTGAAAAACTGGTTGCTATGCCATTAAAGTTCCTTTGTTTGTATGGACAGTAGTTGACAAATTCCTATGTAAGAAAACATGTTTTGCAAAGCAGAAACTAAAAACAAGGAATATCTCAAAAACGGTCAACTCCACGAAAAAAATGCATGTAACATAAATTGTGTGTGTTAACATACTCTACATTTTTCGTGTTGTAAGTTTTTGTCCATCTCTTACGGTTTAGCAGTTATAAAACATTCCGTAAAATTCATCCAGAATAAAGTACTCTTCAGAGGCTATTCGAAGAAAATTCAAGATATACATTTTATTTGTCAGATAAATGTCTTTAATATACGAAATTTTAATTAAAATAGTTTGAGCCACTTTTGAGAAAATCAAAATTTTCGAAAAAAGTTCCATGTAAAGGGCAGTTGGGGTAGGGAGGAGTTTTCTCAAAATCTTCGCGTCGCATCCCTGGAAGATACTAAACTTAAATACCAAGTTTGATATTTTACCGACTTCTCGTTTTTGAGTTATCGTGTTCACGGACACATGGACCATTTTTCGAAAATGCTTTTTACTTTCTCTATACGCACTATGTACATAGTGTATAGAGAAGGTATTGCACTCCACCAAAAAATTCGATAACGAGATTTCACCGGAAATATATGTTTTAGGGTCCCCAATATCCAAAAAAAGCATTTTCACAAAAAGGTCCGTGTGTGTGTGTCCGTGTGTCAGTGTGTCCGTGTGTCTGTGAACACGATAACTCAAAAACGAAAAGTCGGTAAAATACCAAACTTGGTATTTAAGTTTAGTATCTTCCAGGGATGCGACACGAAGATTTTGAGAAAAATCCCCCCACGCCCAACCCCCCTTTACATGGAACTTTTTTAAAAAATGTTTGATTTTCTCAAAAATGACTAACGATTTTGATTAAAATTTCGTATACTAAAGATATTTACCTGACAAATAAAATGTATATCTTGAATTTTCTGGGAATAGCCTCTGAAGAGTAGTTTATTCTGGATGAATTTTACTGAATTTTGAATAACTGCTAAACCGTAAGAGATGGACAAAAACTTGCTACACAAAAATGTAGAGCACATTAAAACACACAATTTATATTGTATACATTTTTTTCGTGAGTTCGTCATTTTTTAGACATTTCTTATTTTTAGTTTCTTATATTAAAAACTTATACTTTTCTCATATAGGAACTTGTCAACTCCTATCCATTAAACAAAGGAACTTCATTGACATAGAAACCAGCTTTGGACTATTATTTTAACGTATGGTAGTCCCTTAATTCGCTTCTACTTACAAGGAAGCAAGTAATAAAACTATTTCTGCTCATTTTTTCTGATTAGCATAAAGTAAGTAGAAGTATAAGCTTTTTAAGAGTAATTTGTTGCAGGCATATAGAGAAAGTCATGTGAATGGTACACATAATATTTTTTTAGTTAAAGGGGACCCTAAAACATATATTTCCGGTGAAATCTCGGTATCGAATTTTTGGGTGGAGTGCAATACCTTCTCTATACACTATGTACATAGTGCGTATAGAGAAAGTAAAAAATCTGATGTGTACCATTCATATGACTTTCTCTATACCCCTGCAACAAATTATTCTTAAAAAGCTTAGGCTTCTATTTACTTCATGCTCATCTAGAAAAATCTGATATGTTCCATTCACATGACTTGCTCTATATCTCTGTAAATGATTATTGTTAATAAGCTTATCTTTTATTTATTTCATGCTAATCGAGAAAAATTAGCAGAAATAGTCTTATTTCTTGCTTTATTGTAAGTAGAAGCGAAATAAGGGAGTACCATAGGTTAAAGTGAAAGCCAAAAGCTGGTTCCTATGTGACTGATGTTCCTTTGTTTGTATTAACAGGAGTTGACAAATTCCTGTATGAGAAAAGTATGTTTTTCAAATATGAAACCAAGAAAAAGGAATATCTCAAAAACGATCAACTCCACGAAAAAAATGTATATAACATAAATTGTGTATTTTAACGCGCTCTACATGTTTTGTGGGTTAAGTTTTTGACAATCTTTTACAGTTTAGTAGTTATGAAAAATTCATCCAGAATAAAGTAGTCTTCAGAGGCTATTCCCAGAAAATTCAAAATATACATTTTATTTATCAGGTAAACAACTTAAATATACGATATTTTAATCAAAATCGGTAGAGCCATTTTTTAGAAAATCAAAATTTTCGAAAAAAGTTCCATGGAAAGGGTAGTTTGAGGTGGGGGATTTTTCTCAAAATCTTCGTGTCGCATCCCTGGAAGATACTAAACTTAAATGCCATGTTTGGTTTTTCAACGACTTTTCGTTTTTGAGTTATCGTGTTCACAGACACACGGACACACACATACACACACACACACGGACCTTTTTCTGAAAATACTTTTTTTTTGCATACAGGGGACCCTAAAACATATATTTCCGGTGAAATCTCGGTATCAAATTTTTGGTAGAGTGCAATACATTCTCTATACACTATGTACATAGTGAGTATAGAGAAAGTAAAATATCACAAAATTACACTTGTGGTTTATTATATAGCTAATAATAAAATGAAAGTTTGTCTTTAAAGTGGTAGTCATAATATTTTTTTATATATATTTTTACTTTCTCTACATAGTAATGATGCATAGCTAGAGAGGGTATTGTACTCCACCCAAAAACTCTATACCGAGATATCACCGAAAATTCAAGTATTAGGGTCCCCTGCTTCCAAAAAAAAGTTTTTTTAGAAAAAGATTCGCGCGCGTATGTGTCTGTTTGTGTATGGTGTCCGTGAACTTGGTAGTAAAGTTTAACATCCTCCATAAATGCGACACGAAAATTTTGAAAAGAATCCCTGCACCTCAATCTATCCTTTAAATGAAAAATTTGTGAAAATTTCGATTTTCTCAAAAATGGTTCTAATAATTTTGATTAAAATACCGAATATTAAGGATCTTTACATGGCAAAGAAAATTTATTCATTTTAATATTCTCTTAATACCTTTAATTCTGAATGAATTTTGCCTAACTGGTAAACCGTAAGAGATAGACAAAAACTTATTATACAAAAATGTAGATCTCCTTTAAGCACCCCATTTTTTTCGTGGAGTTGACCATTTTGAGATATTTTTTGTTATTAGTTTCACTTTTAAAATACTTGAAATTTTCTTATGTGAGAATTTGTAAACTCTTGGCTCTGTAAAGAAAGGGGTTTCAACCACATGACAACCCACTTTCAAATGATTTGAGTATCCCTTATTTCCTTTCTACTTACAAGGAAGCAAGTAAAAAGAGCATTTCTGGTAATGTTTATCTCGATTAGCATGAAGTAGACAGAAGAATAAACTTTTTAACAATAATTTGTTACAGAGATGTAGAGAAAGTCAGTGAGTAGAACACATCAGATTTATAGTGTACGTTCGCTAGAACAGCTGCTTGACGAATTGTTAATACTTGATTACAAAATAAGAAATACAAGCTAACACTTTTTGTGTTAATCATTAGCTTTACCAGTTTTTTGACAAAACAATACATAATTTACAAAGAATAAAAATTAACATCCTTTTATTGTATATCTGAAATGTATATGTATATATTTCTGGTCTTGTATTTTTTCATGTAAAAATGTCAGCTTCACATCGTCTTAACAAAACCGACTCTACTTACCTTGCACCAGTATTTAAATGTAATATATTTCTTCTCATACTGCTGCTGAAATTTTGCTGACTACAGCTCCGATTCAATGTTTCTGACTTGAATTGAAATTTCCTCGGAATTTCACGTATTCAATCATAAGATTGTTGTTTAGAAACGAGAGGTCAGAATGAGCACTGTCGTCTACGTCCGCATTTCGTATTTTGGTGTCGACGCTTCCTAGGGAGGTGGCGGTTGGTATAGTTCATTGCATAGTATTCAGAAGGCTGAGAGGTTATGTCACCAACATGATACCCTATGCTTTTTATAGGAGCTATAGTGTATTTATACTACATTTAATTTAATATAGAGAGCGTTTACTGAAAACTATTGTATGTAGCACTGTGTGTGTGTATGTGAACAGCTTAAAAGGTAACACTGAAATTCGGTAATTACTCGTAAGTTTAACATATACCAAGGATGTGACATGAAAATTTTAAAGATTCTCATCACCCCAAACTACCCTTTTACATTGAGTAATTTTCGAACATTTTGACTTTCTCAAAATGAGTCTAACGCTTTTGATTAATATACGATATATTTAAAATATTTTCATGACAAATAAATTGAATCTTGAATTTTCTGAGAATAGCCTCTGAAGACCTCGTCATTCTGAATGACATTTCCACATTTGGTGAACCGTAAGATATGCTAAAATTCTTACATCAAAAAATCCTTCTGCATATCTTGTAGCAGTCGATAGATCAACTGCTTGCTGTGCAAGTGTTCCTTGGTTCGGTTCCCGGCTGAGACCTGGAATTTTTCTCTAGCCAGTATCCCCCAGAATCTGGAACTATGAATGAGAGAGTGAATATACGTGTTGCTAATGCATAAACTACAAAGAAACCAGAGAGTAAATAAAAATAAAATAATCCTAAGATAACATACATAATCTAAATCGTGGTAATCAAAATAAACATTAGGAGCAACGTTTGTATTAGTTCCTTTTAAGTAAAAGAGAAATTAGATAATATGTTAGGTTAAAGGATAGTCCAATCTTTTAAAAAGCCATCGCTATTCGAAACAGTTGTAAGTCGATTCACTTTGCACGGCTAGAAGTAAAGCAAAAGAGAGATGAAACGAAAGATGACCTCCCATTTAAGAATAATTTAAGCAGCTTAACATTTAAACCAATAACAATGAATATCTCGGGAATCCACAAAAAATGTATATGACATAAATTCTGTATTTTAACGAATATAGCTTTTTGTGTAGTAAGTTTTTGTCTATAGCTTAGGGTTTAGCAGTTAGGCAAAATGCATCCAGAATGAATAGGTCTTCAGAGACTATTCCCAGAAATCTAAAATATACATTTTATTCGAGATCTAAATATCTTTAGTATAAGGTATTTTTATGAAAATATGCAGATATTTTCAAAAATAATTTCATGTCAAGGGTAGCTTGGGGTGCTGGATTTCTGAAAATCGTATCGCATCCTTGGAAGATACTAATGTTGAATTCTTGGAAGATATAAACTTAAATTCCAAATTTGGTATTTTTGTTTATGAGCTACGCTGTCAACACAAACGCACACAGACCGACCTTCTATCGTTCAAATGTGATTCATTCGCCCTAACCACTGAAGCGATACACTTGACAACTCTATTGATATGACCTGTATGCATAAAAATATTGCAAATTAGGTAAGAGAGCCATTCCAGTTGTTTTATACATTCATGTACATTTTTATGCCAGAATTGCAAAATTAACACAGAAGCTTAAGCCACACAACCGCTGCACACACACACACACACACACACACACACACACACACACACAGCAGAGTGAAAGTATCCCAAAAACTGACAACGTCGGGATGCTTCCACGAGGTGCAATAACAGTATCTGAAGAAATAAGAAGGTTATCGGACAAAGGAAGTCAAAGTGGACAACCAATCACCGGCTCCGAATTGAATTTATTTCAAATGAAGTAATTTGATACTTAACATTTTTACAATCCAGCTGTAGTAGTTATAATGACACAAAAATAAAAATAACAAAATAGCACAATCCCAATATGATACTGCAATGCCTGATAAAATCAATAACATTGCAAAGCCAACTGTGTCTCAAGAGAAAGTATTTTCCACATATAAATAAAATCTACCCATACTATAATAAGGAGATCAAGCAAACATTATATGAAACTGGAAAGCAAATTCTTTTATTCCTTTTTATTTTTTGAAAAATAGCTGAAGTTTTGGAAAATTCCTCAAAAAGAGACACATTTATATAGTAAACTCCCAAGAACAGTTTAATCCTAGTTTAACTTATTAATTTTCCCCTAAAGATAATCGACAAAACCTACCGCTTGGTATTGTTAAACAATAGGTTAAACAATAATTGCCTGGTGAACGGACCTTTATTTCTAAAAAACTAGTTAATTTTATAGCCACAGAGAACACAAACTTACAGCAAATAAAATATAAATTTCTGTTGATACCTAATTCATTAGAGCAAATTACAAAGTGAAATATATCTATTTAATCGAGATATAAAACAAAAAACCAAAGAAGAAAAAAAAAAACTGAAAATAGTAACACACACCACCCTGAATACAAGAGAAAATATTCCCGCAAAAAAAAAAATTATATATCACAAACATCAAAAACATTATTAAGAAAGACTCCTGTTAAATCCTATCAAGCTATACTAAATCACACCCAGTAATATAATATAGCTATCACCAGATAAATGATAAAAAAAAAAAAAAACCTTAAATCCCATGAAGCCACATTGAATCTTACCCAGTAATAGTACAACTATCAGCAGATAAATTGTGAAGAAAAACTCTATTAAATCCTATGAATTGACAACTGTAATCTACAAATACAGAAAAAATTCATAAATATGGAAACACTTTTCTAATAAAATAATCATGTATCTAATTGAGCAGAACCTCTATATCTCTTTCTACGTCTTTCTTGACTTATTCCAGGCATAACAGTAAAAAATTGGTTGAATTAGCCAAAATTTACAATTATAATTAACCAAGTTAATCCTTGCAGTTAGCGGAATTCTAAAAGACATGCTACATTTTATTCCTATAACGGAAGTAGCAAATTGCACCTATTAAAATATTCCCCATAGACTGCTAAAATTTCAAAAGAAAATTACTCGTGAGTATTTTTAAAATAACCACATATCTCGGACACTTACATTCCCCAACAAAACGCATCTAAAATAAATAATAAAACACGCCGAGTCTAGTAACAAATTGCTCAATGAAGTTTCATGCCCCCGCTATATATCTGAATGTTTCAACTCACTTGAGATAGCAGTCCAGTAACAACTTCTGCATTCCTACCAAAATTTCAACGCACTTTCATTAAACACGCTTAGAAAGAAAGAAATGCCGTAGAACTAAAACTCAAACTGTCTCGATTTCAAATTTAATTTAGGTTCCAAGGTAAAGTGTCACGTTTCCAAAACAGGAAGTTCCTGCACTGCATCCCGTTGCAACAAAGTAAATATCGATGCTTCATGACTAACTCTCTACCTCTCGACATTGCCGTCCGAGCTGAACCACGAAAACACCAATTTTGTTAAACATACCGGTTCTATAAATTTTGGGAAAAATGTGAGTAATCAGAGAAGCCCTCAAATGCGTTATCATACCTCCTGCTCAGGATTATTTAAATTATCCCTCATTTTTCCTCTCATTACAAACATGTTTACACAAAAACGCTCCTAGAAATCTTTTCTTTCTGCTTACTCTCCATGTATGTTGCACTTACGTCCCCGGCTATTCAATGTCTGTGGAGAAGCAGAAGCTCTGTATCAGAAAGAAGCCGGGATGTCTAATATAAAATTGGGGAAGTGGAGATATGAAATGAATATAACATGGAAGGCTGGAAAGATGCTTACGGAATGGTGGAATGAATGGCGGGTTAAACCGAAGAACACGGAAAAAGCCCGCCCAGACGGCGTTTCTTCCGTCACAAACTGCGAATCCGAGCTGCCTAAGCGAGAGACGAGCGGTTTAACCACTCAGCCATGGCTAATGAGACATTTTAAGTACAGTTCTTGCTTAATTTTCTCTGATTGCTCCCCTTAAGGAGCTAATGGGCGTTAATTTAAAATTTTCGCTAAAAATGAATCCTTTTTTTTTTTAAATAGTTTATTAGCCTTGTTTTTCGTATTTCTGAAGTTTCATGGCTCTTCACATTTGTAGATAACTGAAACAAAATCCGTCACATTAGAAGCCTGCACCCTTTAAATATTCTGCGCATGTAAACTTCACACTTAATTTACTCCTATTTCATTCTTTTTAGCAATTTGCCACAATTAAAATGCATCTTCTTTTAGAGTTTTTTTTTTATGGAAACTGGTTGAAAATTACACTGCATGTTCAAGAAACTTCGACTAATAAAACTAGTATTGCAGTTTTAATATATTGTACGGTACCTGGAATAAAAAATAAAATAAAACAGATGACATAAGAGCAAAAAAAAAACAAAAAAAAAACAAACAAAAAAAAAAACAGGAAATGTATGTCAGAAGTAAAAATTATTTATCTACTATTATAATAAACAGTGATGTTTTAGTTCGTAGTTACTGCGCAACAAAATCTATACTTAGTAGTCAAACAAAACACAAAACACGCCATCAAAACATAAAATAAAGGTACAACATGACATAAAATACACTTTAAATTTGATCATCTACAGCTTATTTTACTTGATAAGAATATTATCATTAAACAAAAGAGCTGATCTTGCCATAGAATGCTCACTTCAAAGACTCCAGGCTTTAATACTTAACATTTCTCCAACAAATGCTCCATAACTTGTCCGCTTCATTACCCACACAACAGTTCTGGAGTTTCGTATAGTTCATATTTAAATGTTCTTTACTTTTCTGTGAGTATTTAATAGTTGCATTTGGGACTACTATTACATTTTTTTCCAATGAACCGTGAAAATCACGTTATTCGTTCATTTTTGCTTTAAATTTATATGTGAAACTAGCATTCGAAATTGAAAAATACAACATTTGTAGATTTATGGTGTCTTTTTTCCAAAGCCCAAATTACTCTTTTTTAGGCATATCACTTCTTGGCACATTAATTTCATTAAATATAGTAAATATACAAGGCATACTAAAATACTATGAACGTAGATAAAATATTGTGGAAAATACGTTACTGGTTTAGTAACCAGCTTCTTAATAACTATTATTCTGTACAGGGAGCAAATATAAACCAATTGATACTTAGTTTTATCAACCACAATTTCTAGAACATTCAGTAAAATTAAGTCATTATTACATTAAAATTATAGGATATAATTTTTTAATCATAAGAACATTAACAACTAAACAATCCTTAAATCTATAGAGTTGAAACTTCAGTGGGTTTATATAACGGTTGTATAGCAGTGTACAAAAATTAAATTTGCTAACTTTAAAAATCTTAGAATTTAGATTTGAAACCCTCTTGCCCTTTTAAATTCTGTATCATATAAAACTTGCACTTGCGTCACAATAATTTTAATAAGGTGAGATCAAACATACGATTGATTTTTTAACGCTTTATTTAATTTCTGAACCATTTTCTATGTCGAAGGTTGGTTCATTGCTTTAGCAGGCTTCAGAAAATGCGAATTCTACTGTCTTGTCATATTTAATGTATTATTTAACGTAACGCATGAAACAAAGAGCGAGAAAAGCATTTGGAGATTTTTGGTTCCAGAACTGTCATTTCGTATTCATCACTGCGGTTTTGCATTCTAGGGAAATGACAGGAGGTCGATATTCAATAGCAGCGTGACATTTCTTTTGTATTCGCAGGCATTTAATTACGAAAGCATCCCCTCAAAGGATGGTTCTTTTCTACGCTTTTCTAAGCGCATTACTTTCGGGTAGACGATAAGATTTTTATGAATGAAAAAGCATCCTTTTTAAAGGATGAGCTCTGCAGTTCAGAAGTATAATAAGAAGGGACCGAAATGCTAGGGAGAAGAAAGAAACTAATGCCGTAAATCGTGATGCGTTTTAAAAACTGTGATTTTTGTTAGTCGCATACACATTATATTAAAATTACACTATAAGAAAAACGTTTCCCGTAAATTGAAAGTATTGTCAATTACCGAAAGAGCGTAAACTTTATCACATTATCTTTTATTTGAACTATCGTTTTAATGCGGTTTATCATCGTTAAAATGAAGCGTTATAACTGAGATAAATTTTACTTAAATGAATATACATGTAGACATTTTATACAATTTATATATATTTTGGACTTGTTTATTCACTAGAAATTACATACGCTTATCTTTCACGATCAATTGCATACGAAATTTCAGTCACCGCATGTACATAAAAATAACATAACTTAGGTAAGAGAACCATAGAAGATTTTCCAATTGCTATATACATTCTTGCATTTATAATATCAGACATGCAAAATTAGAAGTAACAAGAGAACCATAGAAGATTTTCCAATTGCTATATACATTCTTGCATTTATAATATCAGACATGCAACATTAGAAGTAACAACACAGAAATTCACTCACTTTACACCTGTGGAATATATTCATAATTGTTGTTGTCTAGTTTTACGAGCTTTTAAATGTTGGTAATAATTGTATTTATGCAAGATGCCCATATACCTGGGATTTTATTTATTTTAAAGCTTCCTTTATTGCATGGTTCCCTCATAGGCAAAGCTTAATAAACACAAACATTAACAAGAACACTTATAAATGTTTGAATATATCAATAGGAAATAGGACAATATACAATAAGCTCGAGAAGATAGTTGTGTATTTCTGAGTATGAAATTCTATGGAGAATATGCAGAGTATAATATATATCTATTATGTACTCAAAATATATCTATGTATATACTTTACATACATATTTGATAGTGGTATATGTCCATACAGTTGTGGCATCCTTATAATTATAACTTTGCTGTCTCTAACTTAATAATGAACTTTCGCAATTAGACCTTCTTACCATTATAGCCATAATAGAACCGAAAAGAAATTTGAAGGATGCATACATTTAAAGAGTGCTTCTTACATTATTCAACTGTGCACATAAAAGAAAAAAATATTACCAGGAATTGGAAGTTTAAATACACAAGAAGTATACTTAGGAAGAAAACAAAGCTATGATTGCATTAGCGACCGAATTATGTATATAGATTATGTATATATGCGTGCATATATAAGATTATAATGTAGAAAGAGATACCTAATACTTTTAACATATATACTCCTAAAGAAGGTTGGGAAGAATTAAGTGAAGACCTTTATGAACTGCTCCAACAACTACACTCTTCTCTGACGGTCAAAATATTTTGATCACAGAAATCGTGATATTACCTGACAACTTCAAATAGTACGAATGGATACACTTAAAGCTTTCATAGAAAATAACAAAATAATGCATTTTAAAGGACTGGAACTTAGAAGATTCAACATAATTTTAAATCAGAATATTATTAACAGTTACATAATTATACTTATTTGGAATGGGATGCCATGCTTGGAAGAGCAGGATATTACTATTAAATATAAAAATAATAAAACATTATCTATCCCAGTATTATTATGAAACTATTCATTGAACGACCAATTAAAAGTAGAATAGAAAGGAATGAGATGAAGTTCATTGGAAGTGTTGCAGGTCTTAGGCTGTTAAATTATAAACCAATTGGAGACATACGCCAAAAATTAAACACATTCAACCTTACAGAAATAACACACAAACAGGAGCAAGACTAGTGTTAATACGTATTAAAAGAATGAATAGTGATAGATTGAATACTAACAAGAGGACAACAATTCCTATAACAACCATGGCCATTATAAGAATCAACAAACGAACCAATTGTAGAGACATGCAACGCCAGATCATGTGTATTTGTTGCATGTTCTAAATCAACACACTTCTGAAAAATCCTAAATGATGTGATGAACCGAAATAAATTACTTATCTGCAATGGATAGGCTAAAACTTATAATGATATGACAAGCAATATCTGGTTTCATACGTTATCAATTTTAATTCGCCGAAAATCAGAAATGTATGGATGCTCATGAAGAACATTTGGAGAATGTATGTGGTTGCAGAAGATAAAACGTTCGCAAACTCATATTTTATGTATTACTTTATCTGTATAAATAATAGTTTTCATGTTGATGTATAGGTATAGTTTTACAGGACACTTTCTATGACAGATATTTTTACAACCGTAGGGACTTCTCTCTTTTCTCATATTCCTGTGTTTTGGTAGTCACACCATCTTTATTACATGTCATATGCCACAGAACGTTCCGCGGTGCCTTATAAGTCACTGGGGGAATGTTTATAAGAGTTGTGATACCAGACTGCTTCAAGCACAGCTGCATTCTCACGTTTTTATTCTAGTAGCACAGTACAGAAATCTTCATGTTTCCACAATTTTTATGTTTACTTCCCCTTATTATTTTGGTACGCTAATTAGTGAACTATTAAAATAAGATAACAATCATTTAATACAAACCCGAGTTATGATTAATAGTAAATAAGTAAATAGAAAAATATATAAACAATACATCCCTTATGGGCAAATGACCTGTTGCTGGGCGTTCATTAAGCATGACTCTTTTGTCGTTGCTTACTAGGTTGTTTTATTATTCCTTGCGCGCTTTTTCACTAGATCGCTCACTTTCGCCCCTGTAGTTTATTCTATGTTCTTAGGTTACTTGCCACTTCAGAAATTGATTACTGCAAGTTGGATTGACACTGTTTTCTTTGTTTTGTTTTAACTGTTAACATTATCACAAAAATTATGGCTTATACTGCAAACAAGGAAGTTGTAAGCCCGCCTGGGTAGTGTGGTGATAGCATGTCTGCTTCCCATTCAAAAGGTCGTGAGTTCGAATCTCGCATATGGTGAATCACCCGGATAAGGTTTTTTTTAAAGGAGTTTTCCCTTATCCTGAGAAGACGAATGTCGAGTAACTTAAACTCCATGAACCTCGAGATTATTTGAGCATCATTTCACCAATTTCATTCATCGTCCGATGTGACCAACCAGGTTAAAGACGTTAAACTACAAAAAAGAAAAAAAAAGAAAAGGAAGTTGTGTATTTCTGGGTAAATGTATTTTCCAATTTCCCCACTTAAGTCTGTCCTTGACTTGCCTTATTCACAGTGTTCCTGCTGTCCGTTTGAAGCCGTTAGCCCACTACATCTTCGGTCTACCTAACATCTGAGTCCTATTCTTGGACCCATACTGTAGATAGCTGGGTTCAGTGACAGTGGTTCATTCTGGCGACGTGCCCTCCCCACCTCCATTTCGGGCTGCTCCTTCCGTAGTACAGCAACTTCCTCAGTCATCTTTCTTATTACTTCATTTGTCATCTTATTCCGTATTGATATATGTAAGAATACTTAGTAACATACACACTCTCTTTATTGTTGCCAACTGAAACAATGACAGTTTTACAATTTACATAGCTCGAATATAATTGAATCGATATTCTTATTACAGTGTTTTCTGTTGCACGCGGCATTAAAACATACTTAACTAACAATTTTCTGTCAAGAGTGTTCCCGGATTTTACTTTTCGTTAGTTTAGACATATCTAATGTATATAATCTAGACTGACACGCTGGTGTGGCAGAACTTGGTGCTCATAGTTTTATTGTGTATTTTTCTAGACGTGCACTCAAAGACATTAAAACACGTTTTAAAATACTCGAAAGAGTATTTCGCTGTCTCCGCCTGTTTTAGGGGTGCATGGACACATTATTTCTGCATTCCTCCAACTCGATTAATATTAATTATAAAGGAAAATACGCTTTTATAATAATAGTTTGTTGAAAATGGATTAACACATTTATCTACTATGGCACAACAACCAAATTTGGGGCCTCTGACGGTTTCTTGATCAATTGAGCTTCTAGTCCAGGAGTTCACTTTTGTGAGCACATGGTGACGAGGGATTGACTTATCGCTCACAGATGACATGATAGACGTAATCGCTAGTTGCGGATGTGAAAATGACTTAATTTATACCAGAAACCTTTTCTTTCAAGGTATAAGATTCTTTTACGTGCACATTAAACATGTAAGACATCAGATGGTTTTTCTGTAAGTTTAATTTTATTGTTTTGCCAATAAAACGAATTTCCGATGTTTATTGCTGAATGCTTTGGACGTTAGATGCAGCTAAAGTTCCAACCATTAGGACTATGTGAGTCTCAAGAAAAAAAAATCCAGAGAGGCAGTGATCACTGAAAGCATGGTTATGAACATTTTTGCTCTGCTCTCTATTATCTGCTGAAAATCCCTTTCTCTTGAACTAGAGAAGCATAAGACGTAGCAAAGCCTAGATGTCAAATGTAGCATAGAGTGTTCCAGCTTCAAAATCTTGTCGAGTCCACTTTTTTTTTTTGGTCCTCCTGGGTTTATATGTGCCTGAGGTCTGTAATTGTATGCTGTCTGAAGCTATTCTGTTTTCTCTCATCCTTTTGTGTTTTGTTCCAATTACATCTGTATTATTTTATTGTTTCATTTAATTCTTCAGTATTTAATTATTGTTTTGTTTCGCTGTGTTGTTTTTAGCCAATCTGGTGTGTCCTGCTATATATCAAGAGTTTCATTTCGACTGTCTTTATCCTTTTTTGTTTTGCAGACGTTCACGTTTCTGATCCATAAGCTATAGTATGAATCGCCATTGCTTTTTATAGCTTTATTATAAAACTCTAATGTGTTATATCCTTTGGTGTTACTACAAAGCATACTTTAAGGAAAATCTTGTGTGTTCCATTCACATGACTTTCTCTACAACTGCAAATAATCTATTCGTATATCAATGTCACACGGTCAAATATTTTGGTCCAAAACTCTTCCAATTTGCAGTTGGAAAGTATTTTTAATCAAAATATTGTTCTTCTATTTATCAGGATGCTAATCTAGATAAAATAGCACAAATGGTCTTATTACTTGCTTCCTTAGGTAGTGAGTATAAGGAAAAAAAAATGGGATACACTAGGCTAAAATGACAGTCCAATTGTTAAAACCCAGTTTTTATGTCAAATAATAGAATTTCGGTTCTAATTGCCATGCCAGGAGTAAAACAAAAAATACATGATACGAAAGATTACTTTCCTTTTGAGAAAGGTTTAAGTAGGTTCCTTAAAATTGGAACCAATAACAGCTAATATTTTGGAAATGGTTAGCGCTACAAAAAACTGTATATTACACAAATTGCTTACTTTAACAAGCTCTACATTTTTGGTGCAATACATTTTTGTCTATCTCTTACGGTTTACCAGTTACGCAAAAGTCATTCAGAATGAAGAGGACTTCTGGGTCTATTCTCAAGAAATTCAATATATATATATATATATTTTTTTTTTATTTGCCATGTAAATATCTTCAATATACTGCATTTTAATCAAAATCATTAGAAGCATTTTTATAAAATCGAAAATTTAAAACATGTTTCATAAATTTAAATATCAAATTTGAAACGGAATTTTGGTTTGCTGAGTTATGCTTCACACACACACACACACACACACACACACACACACACACACACACACACAACGTAACACAACCGACACACAGACGCAAATATCTTTTTCTAGAAATACTTTTTTGATTCAATACCTTTATTACCTACTATGTATATCGTCCTAGAGAGAGTAAAACTTTATTCAACGTATACTTTTTATAGTTTTAATTTATTCATTGAAATGAATTTATAATTTGTTCTAATTACTGTTGAATAAAATTAATTGAAGTAAAAAATGAGCTTTTGTGTTAGAAGGACTCATAATAGACATAAGATGCGTTTAGCGTTCCGTTGAAGCCAGTTCTGTGGCATTCCTACTGCTTATAGAGGACTCAAGTTAACATGCTAACACTTCTGAACTAGATGTCATGTTTTTCTACTACACGCGGGACAAAGGAAACGGGTACTATTCACTTGTCACAGACAACACTAGAACTTACTTGGCACACGCCGTTCTAACTCTGCCATATACTTCAACTTTCACCATTGTGTTTCAACGTGTCCGCGGTTTTATTCGTTTCAAATTACTGGGCGCGGGTCACATGAATCTCGAATGCCTCATTATTTTCGGAGATAATTTTAAATGATTCCATAATTGGCATTTTCTGAAATCTGCTCACGAGGCTTTAATACCACCTTTTGTGCTTTTAGAGTTTGTAGGAACGTTGTGACTGCTGCTAATAACCATGCTTTGAGTGAGCACTATCTCTCTGGCAAAACCATTATTCTTGAGTCTCACATGGTCAGTCCTAATGGCTGGAACTCCAGCCGTTTCTAACGTTCAAAGTATTCAGCAATAAACGTCCGAAATTCAGTTCATTGGCAAAGCAATAAAATTAAACTTGCAGAAAAACCATCTGATGTCTTAAGCAGTTTCCAAATAACGGATTTATTTTACTTTGCGTGACAAAGCTTTTAATATCCCCTTTAATGAAATGCGCTTATTGATGAGATGATAGCCAAATATTTTGCATTGCTTAGGTCTTAAATGCTGTGCAGTTTTTGGGGCATTGAGGAAGGCCATCTTCGCTTTAAGGTGGCAGTTTTATTTTGATATTTGAATGCGTAAACAATGATTAGCATTATAATTTTTTTGTAAAACTAAGGATTAAATCATTGAAATGATAAATGCACAGAAGAAAATTTAAGAACTTAAATAGATTCGGAGCTTCATATAACATGTTACTGCATTTTGTTATATTCTGACACTTCTCGGGTTTCCTTCGATTAAACGCCACTGTCTGAGGGTGTTTGCTGAGTTGAAGCAGGTCCTGAATTTCAGCATTAAAGACGGCCATTGTCCAGTCTTCATGCCGCAGACAGTCTTTTAATTAATTTGGGAGGGAGGAAAACGTGGCATTGTTCGATTTACTAGCCCCTTTTCCGGGCCGGTCTCATCACGATTTTTATTTGGAATTACTATCCGTAATCCCTGGAACATCTCTAGAGAAGTAACGTGCTAAATGGAGTGGTTTTAATCTTGAAATCAACGTTTAGATCTTTTTAGGCACGCTCCGAGGTTAATGACGTTGGTTACTACCATCTTTTGCATTTTGGTATCCATTACTTCTTCTGTTATTGGTTTATTAACTTACTGGGATTATCTTGAAGGATGCATTCTGAACGCTGTACGTCGTTATCCCAGGAAAATTACTAAGGTACAAAAACCGAGAGTGAATCATATGTACATATTATACATATATAGGTTCCTTAAAGGCCTAGGGAAAAAAATTCCAAAATTCCAGGAAACTGAAAAGAAGCACTGGTAGAGTTTCACAATCTATTTACTTGAAATATTTTAACAAGAAGATATTAAAGGTATAATTGATTACCACTAGTACACGTTGGTTAAAATAAGTTTTACATTTATTTAGATTTTTAGGTTACAGGCCTTGAATTAACAATTTGAGAAGTAAATCTTGCGATTAAAATCTTGTCCGGACTAGCAAAGTGAGTTTTTCAAAGTATAAAGAATTTAGACTTATAAAAATATAGTAATCCCCACAATTTTGACCAAGCCAAAAGAAAGCCCGCTTTTACCTACCCTTAGAGGCTATGCAACGAACGTTCCTCGGCGAATTTCCAGCTGGAGCGGAAGGAATGATTAGTTCAAATTTTCCCAACCAGATCGCAGCTGAATCTCGTCACATAGTCACTATGAAGAGATTTGTTCATCCTATAAATGCGTGACGTCAGTGAGGATAACCATATCTGGCGCACATGTGGAAGGGAGTAGATAACAGTTCAACATGATCGACCCTTAGTTTTTGATAATTTTGTGTTTATTTTAATCTAAACTTGTTCATAAAGCTATTCTCTTACTCGTAATTTATAATTTGGTCCTTTTCGTTTTTCCGGCTTTTAGAAACAGTTTAAAATCTTAACCTTTAGTATTTTTCCTTTATACGTTACCATCCACCGGTTGTGCCATCGGACCTCGATGCTGTAGACTTTAACTCATTTGTATACCCTTCTGAACAATGGTTTCATTTATTTTAGTTTTAATGTTTGAGTCACCTACTAATTTATATCCGCATTCATACTTTGAGATTTTAGATAGGGTAAGAAATAAATAAAAATTTCCTGTCAGTGGGCATCGAACTCTAGCCCTCTGATTTAGAAGTTATCACTTTTCTGCTTCTATGCTCTACTGTGCTCATTTAGGTACCTATGATTATGTAGTTATATGTTTTATTCAAATATTAGTTATTTAACATAATTCAGGCAAGAAGGAAATTTTATATTGTTTGACAAATAAAACGCATATCTTGAATTTTCTGGGAATAGCTTCTAGAGACCTCTTTATTCTGAATGCATTTTGGTGAATTTTACGTAACTGGTACACCGTAAGAGACATACTGCACAAAAAAAATGTAGATCACGTTAAAACACACATTTCATGTCATACCCATTTTTTTCGTGGAATTGACCATTTCGTAAATATTCCTTGTTATTTGTTTCAGACTTTAAATATTTGAAACTTTTCTCACACGAAAATTGGTAAACTCTTGGCCCTGCATAGAAAGGGATTTCAACCACATGCAACCAGTTTTTAAAAAAATTGACTATCGGTTAACCTAGTGTATTCCGTTATTAACAATAATTTTGTTACAGAGATGTAAGGTGTAGAGAAAGTCATGACAATGGAGCACATCAGATTTTTTTTAAACAGTTTCCGTAATTTTCTTGTTATTGGTTTCAATTTCAGACTATATAAACTTGTATGAAACGGGAACCCACCTTTCGCTTCAATCTATTTTGTTTAATTCCGGCCATTCAAAAAAAAACAAACAAAAAAAAAACAACAACAATTTCAATTGTTTTACATGATGACGAAATTTTAAATGAACTATCAGTTTAGTATTCCCTTATTTTTGTAGTACCAACAAGGAATCAAGTAATAAGATTTTTTTTTCTGTTAATGTTTAATCGTGATTAGCATAGGGTAGATCGACTAATAAGATGTAAGAATAATTTGTTGCAGAATAGGTAAAGAAAGTTTTGTAAATGTAAGCACATTAGATTTTGAACGTGGCTTAATTTAGTCTGCACCATCTCTTTAAAGTAAAACAAGGTTACATGTTGTGCACAATAGTCCTCAGAATATTCCACAGACAAGGTAGCCGCCATGAGGCAAAGAAGGACTTTCCATCGAAACTTCGCTTAGTCAGAAGGCAAAACTCCAAGCTTCTTGCAGAGCGCCAAGCGTTTCAACTTGCACTAGCTTCATTAAAATGCCTCAAGTGTTGCTTAAATAGTGAGCTTTAACAACGAGGGAGTCAGTTGAGAGGTATAGACGCTCTAAACTTAACCACGCCTCGGTGATTCTGTGATACAGGAGAAACGTTTAAAAATAAACATTTCATCGATCATGGCACCCCACAGCAGCGCTTAAACACTGTCATAGAATAATAAAAGTGTAACATTCGTGTTTTGTTACTTTTATTGGTTAGTTTTCGTTAAGGGGAGTCGTAATACCCTATCTTACCAATGTTTTATCTATTATCTCAGCAACATTTAAGATAATGAGCTAAACTTTACAAGGTATATTTAGCAATATTTTTATTGTTTATTGATGAAAAATAGAATACTTCTGTTCATTAGAAGGAAAATGTGTGTTTTTTTAAATAAAACTCTTAAAATTTAATTGAAAATTTATGATTTTTAAATTTAAAAAAATAACTAATCTATACACATACATTTTTTTCCTTCAAATAAAGCCTATTTAGATGCAAATGTGTGACACAAATTTCAGTCCTTAGTGTCAATTAGTTTCTGACATAATGGGTCATTTATATAGCAACTTTTACTTCTTCAGAAATTCCTTTCAGAGATGACATTTTAAAAAAATTGTATCCTAACTTTCTAAACACAACTTTGCAGGACTTCGACACTCTCCAATGAAGGAAATATGAATCGGGTGCCAATGCTGCGAATAGCTAAAATTAAAGTTTTCGATCAAAATAAAATTAATATCTCTTCACTAATATTTACAAAGTCATTGATGTTTTACCAAGTGAGTGTATCAAAACGTTCTAAAAATGCTATGCAGGATTATTTTCAACAATATTTTTAAACTATTTACAAATAGCATACCTCTATGAATGAAAGTTGTACCAAAATGAACGGGAAATTCGAAATGTCGATGTGCAATTAAAACATTAAAATGGAAACAAAATTACGAAACTCTCATTTCGACTCCACTTAAGTCAATATTTAAGTAAACTATCTTCCTTCGCAATGTTTTGTCTTAGGGTTTATTATTAAGTATAATGATATAGTTTAGGAACTAAGCCGTTAAATCAGACTGGAATAAATACACATAAATGATATATCTCTGAATTAAACTCAGATTTACGACACATACATTTACTACTTTCTCTAGCAATATGTACGATGTACGCAGTATATATTCCATCCAAAAAATCGTTACTGAGATTTTCGTGGTACTATGTTTTGAGCTCCCCTGACTCCAAAAAAGATCGGTCTTGGTACCTCAGTTGGTTAGGTGCTGTCCTTCTGAGCTCAAGGTCGTGGGTTAAAACCCGGCCCAGATTGATGGTTTTTAAGTGTGCTTAAAAGCGACATCCCCATGTCAGTAGATTTACTGGCATCTTAAACAACTGTTGCGGGATGAAATTCCGACACACGGGCGGTGTTGATGTGATCCCGGCAATTGACAGCGTTGTTAACAAACAAAATCATTTATGACTCCAAAAGAAGCATTTTAGAAAAATGCCCGCGCGTGTAAGTGACCTGTGTGTCTATGGACAGAATAACTCAAAAAAACGAAACAAATTAAACAGAAAATTTAATTTTAAGACCAGATCATCACAAGATGCAACATGAAGATTTTCAGGACAGTCCACTTATCCAAACCTTCATTTATATGGAAAATGTTTCGAAAATGTTAATTTTCTCAAAAATGTTACTAACATTTTGAATAAAATTTATATTATAGAAATTTAAATGATAGATAAAAGGTATATCCTAAATATTCTGGGAATAGCCTCTGAAGACCGCTTTATTCTATATAATAGGTAAACTGTAAGATATTGTTAAAACACATAATTTAGATAATAATCATTATTTTTGTGGAGGGGTTAACTATTTCCGAGATACTCATTTTATTGCTTTCAATTTTAAAATACTCACCTATACTTTTCTTAATTTGTCATTTCTTTTCTTTTTTGATTTACTTTTGGCCGTGCAAAGAGAACCGAATTTCAATTACATAGTAACCAGCTTTTTAAAGTTTTGATTATCACTTTAGCTGTTTCTACTTATAAGGATCCAAGTAATAAGAGAGGTTTTGCTAATGTTTATCTCTACTAGCATGAAGAAGATAGAAGAATAAGCTTTTGTAAGAATGTGCATTACAAAATAGGTAGCGAAAGCCATGTCAATAGAATACATCAGATTGTTTTTAAATTATTGGGCATAATTAGCATCCACTTGGACTTTCACTCCCCCAGAATGTGGCAAAATTGCCAAAGGATACCACGACGAAGTAGTTGGTCCTGTTTCTCAATACTACGTTGAATTTAGGCGCAAAAATTAAACAAAACGATAAAATGTAGAAATAAACACAAACTTCTGTTTTTGTTTGTTTCCATGACGCTACTGGAAGCTGTCATATAAATATCGCAGCCGTTTTTCAGTTTAACGGCACACGCAAATAATTATTCACGCCTTCTGTTTAATTTGACATAGGTTATATGGTTTGTTGGTTATAATTTGTGTGGCCAGATATAATTCAGGCCAGTCACATAGAGAACTGATACTGACTAGGTGCAGTCAAATATTCATTAGCTATCTAAAAGGTGAAAACCTCACGCTGGGAAAAACGAACGACTTCCACGATTTAGGGAAATAGGCCACTCTTCGTGCAAGTTATTACGTATTATGCACGCATGTTTCTTTGGAACTCAGCCCCATAACCTTCTTTCGGTAGGTTTCGGGCAATTTCGGAAGCAGAGCAGTGCGGCAGTAACTATAGGGGGTATCGGGTTCGTATCCCAGCTGCAGATTTTGGCTATTATGAAATGGTATGGAGATGTGGGTGCCCTAGCTCAGGCTTTTGTTAGAATGGAATCTCTTTTCAGGTGTGATAAGACACAAGGGTTTTTCTCGAGTTCCAGATTATTATTGAACTCACTTATTCATTTTGTTCTGCCTTTTCTGCCGTCGAACACACACGCATTCCTCCTAAATTTTCTACTCTTAAGATTCACTTTACTCGACCGCGCTATTATTACTTATTACTTTTGACCCTCTTTTGGTGCAGTGATTTCGTCCTTATTCTGGTCCGTATTAAATCAACACTATATCCGTCACAACCAAAGGTTGCTCGGCTCCACTACGGAACCAAATATCACATCTTACCTCCGCGGATGGTACATGCCAAGTGCAAAGGTTTCGCTCGACCAGCAAGGGAATTGTTTCTGTTTACCTTGTTATGTACATCCTCGGGCAGTGTAACCTCACCCCTTCAGAACAATGTCCTTCCCTTAATGGTACTATCCT
The DNA here is from genome assembly GCA_030762935.1 of Hymenopus coronatus. Classification (NCBI taxonomy): domain Eukaryota; kingdom Metazoa; phylum Arthropoda; class Insecta; order Mantodea; family Hymenopodidae; genus Hymenopus; species Hymenopus coronatus. The sequence continues at coordinate 106,677,700 of CM060888.1, read as the reverse complement.
ACCTGGGTCGCTTGTCAGCCCGTGACCTGTTTGACCTTGCCTTCTTCCCTAGCCATTTTCAATCTACATTTGTCACCTCTTAGTATAGTTTATATTATATTGGACATAATTTATATCTCCCTTTTAAATAACTTTTAACCCCGTGACATGACATGTAATGTCTCAGCAGAGAGGCAACATTGAGACATGAAGTACACTAAACGCCCTAATATCTAATGGCTTCAATGCTAAGGTGTAGCTCCCAAAGTTCAGGCACATGCACGTGCGCTTTGTTTCGTTTAATAATTTAGCTTGTATTCACCACAATACCTGAGAGCCTAAAATATAGAGACTTTATTTGGTTGGCAATTGTGTGTAAAGAATGCGGGTAAGCTCTCACTTCCTCCTTGAGGCTTTCGCTATCCCGTAAAACTACCGCACAAGACAAGGTGCGCACATAGCTTATGGATCTCTACACAAAGTACAACAGAGGTGTATGAATAGGCCTCTAGTGTTCTCTTTGCGATGACGGCGTTGAGAATATTGCAGATAGAGATAGAAATTCATGGATTACGAGTATTATTTGGCATAAGAATATCTAACCATTAAAGCCAGGACGAAAGGTCATAAAGTTGGACTGTTATTGGATGCTAAGCAGGTATGTCACATGCGACAAACCACTCCCATCCCCGGTAAGGTCTATTAGCATTTAAAAACATTATTCATCAGACTGGTGTTATCTGCTGCCAGTGAAATTTGGTTGCTCTTTCCAGCTTCTGTGTAGATAACTTGAAGTCATTTACTTAGGAATCCCTATCCCTAATTATCACTTAAGAGCTCCACCGACCGCTTTGATACAATTGCAGACATCTGAATTACAAAGAGGATTTATCATCAAACCTTGTTTAGAATGAAAATGCCTGAATTTTTTTCCAGGTTTTTCTCAGCCTTAATAGCTGGAAAATGCGCGTAGGTATCCTAATTAGGCCTGGAATATTTTCTGCCCCAATTATCATTTACTTTTATGTATCATCAGTATCCATCGCCTGTGGTGCTGGATACAGTAAGAATGGGAGTTAAACACTGCTAAAAATTACACTGCAGTTTGTTTAGAAGTTGTCCGCATACGACAGGTAGGCACAGCGCGACATCCAGAAGTGAGGGATGTGAGAGAAACGATGATGTATGACATACCTTCTCCTATAGGAGCAGTGTATATTGATTCTTCGCATTCGTTTTTTTTTTCCCCCAAGGCATACAGCACACTTCAACCCTTTGCACACCACAAAATAAAGGAGAGGCAATTTTTAACATTGACCAACGAGTGGGATGGCTCTAACGGTTACATCTGTAACATTCGGGAGGTCTTAAGTTCGATTGCTGTTGCCTACCTAGGATTGTTTGGGGTTTCCCCAGGTCTCGAGGCGAATGTTGAGTGGAGGTTTTCCATCCCCTAAATTTCCTTTCCCTCCGTGTCGTTTCCATGGTCACTTAAATTATCCCCTTGGTCTCGTTCAGGGTTGGAAGTGTCGGCGTTGTTGCTCGTTGCGGCATAAACCTCTCCTTTCTCCGGCATTGGTGGTTGCCGGGATGAGAATCACATTTAGCGATGGCGTTGGACCTGGTCTGCATATTTGACAGTCGGAATGCTTCAATCTAGAAGTTATTTGGAACCTGTTATTACTGTACCGTAATGACTGCTCCTGGTTCCGGCCGCCCGATATATCCTCTCATCTCATCCATCCCTTAATGGGGCGACTCCTCGTGGAGTGTACTATTGGTTGTAGCTATTGTGAGGTTTATTAATGTTATAAAAAGGGGTCTATTCCCCTTGATCACAATAGCGTTTTACCCTTCGCAAGGTTTCCACCTTCAATAAACCAACCTTTGACCAGCTGGTATCTGTTTTCTATGTGACTGACCTGAAAAACAATCCAGAGAACCAAAAGCGAACCAAAAACAACGCTATAATCAATGTGAAATTAAGGACGCTCATCCCGGAGATATCACGAAAAAAACATATGGCCACAGTGAACGAGAATCGAATCCGGGACCTCCAAAATACGAGCCTCACACTTTACAACGCTTGGTGGCAACACCACATTTTCCGGTTGTATTAAGATTTTTCTTCTTAATCATAATTGCAAATCCACGTGCAACACATACGGACGGTTATTACTTAACAATGTGAATTGCCAGACCATTTTACAGAGAAACTGTACAAAGCGGTTTCAAGTGTATCATAATTAGGATCGTGGAGGAAATATATTGCAGTCTAGGAAACCGATGTGTTTTCTGAAGACGCTTGTCACCCAGTTTCGCAAAACGGTGGGAAATTTTGGTCCATCCACTAGACTACAAGGTCGCTGTATTTTAAAAACTTATTGGTTTTATTTCAGGGGAATAAATTGTATCAAAAAGGAATATCTATTGTATACAAACCTTAGGTTGGTTTTTAGAATAGCTGAAGAAATTGAATAATACAGATTTCGAAAGGATATGACAGAACTGGCTAAGATGACCTGCAAGGTGTGTAGAAGCTAATAGATATCATACTTACACTTCTTGAAAGCTTCATGATGTTATACTTCATTTTAGATATTTAGTTGAAAGGCTATGTGAATAAATACAAATATCGCAAATAAATGCGAAGCAAATTCATGTGGTGTTTATCATACATTAAGTCTGTTTTTGTAGTGTTTAACGCCGGCTTTAACTACTTATGGCACCGCAGGCGGTGACACTCATGATACATGAATGAAGATGGAACACCGGTGGAATGCGATGGCGGGGGAAACCGGAGATCCCGGGGAAAACCCGCCCCAGCGCCGCTTTGTTCACCACAAATCTCACATGTGGTCACTTGGGATCGAAACCTGGTCCGTATACGTGAGAGACGAGTGGTCTAACCACTCGGCCACGGCACGGCCATACATCAAGTCTGGTCACCTGCAACTGCAACATATAAATATATTTTGGATACTGCTATATACGCGATTCACAGACAGTATATTTCAGTACCTATGTGTTTTTTTGTTTTGTTTTTTGATTTCTTTTTTGATTTGAAGTTCTAATACGCTTTAACCAACAAGTCATATCGGATGGTGAATGAACGAGATGGTTAAAATGATCCTCAAACAAAGCCTGGATTCCTGGAGCTTAAGAGTTATTCGAAACTCTTCTTTTCAGGATAAGGGAAAGCCTCGGAAGAAACCTTATTCAGGTAGCTCCCGTAATTGAGATTCGAGCTCGGTACCTTTAATGTAAAGTGAACACACTACCCCCATATCGAGGAGGCATTGTACTATTTTCATGTTCACAAACATGACTGTTACCATTAAACTCCCTCTAGAGTACATACAGAGAGGTCTTGGATGAAGCTCAGCTGTTTCTATTGCCAAATGCAACATGCGTTTGAAATACCTCAAACCTAAATTAAATTGACTAATTCCAGGCAATAGGAAAAAACATCTTATGTGTTCCACTAACATGACTTTCCCTAAATCGCTGTTACAAATTATTGTTAAAGTATATTCATCTAATATATGATAATCGAGATAAACATTGGTGGATATTTTCTTAATTACTTGCTTCCTTGTAAGTAAAAGGTAAACAAGGGAATACATTAGATTAAACTGATAGTCAAATCTTTTAAAAGCTTGTGGTTGAAATCCATTTCTATGCATGGCCAATTTACAAATTTCCGCGTGAGAAAAGTTAGTGTTTTAAATTTGAAAACAACAACAAGGAATATCTCAAATATGGTCAGTTCCACGAAAAAAGTATGACATAAATTGTGTGTTTTAAAGTGATCTACATTTTTGTATAGTAAGTTTCTGTCTATTTCTTACGATGTATAAGTTACGCAAAATTCAGCAAAATTCATTCAGAATAAAGAGGTCTTTAGAGCGTATTCCCAGACACTTCAAAATACACATATACATATCTTTAATATACGGTATTTTAATCAAAATTGTTAGAACCATTTTTGAGAAAATTAAAATGTTCGAAATTATTTCCATGTAAAGGGTAGTTTGGGGTGGGGGATTTTTCTCAATCTTCGTTTCGCATCCCTGGAAGATACTAACATTAAATATCAAGTCTGGTATTTTACCCACTTTTCGTTTTTGAGTTATCGTGTTCACGGACACAGGGACCTTTTTCTAAAAATTCTTTTTTGGATACAGGGGTACCTAAAATATGTATTTCCGGTGAAATTTTGGTATCGAATTTTTCAGTGGAGTGCAATACCTTCTCTATACGCTATGTACATAGTACGTATAGAGAAAGTAAAAACGGTAAATAAGATATTTTGTGTTCCTTATCATCAGTTCATTAAATCTGTGTATGTATATGATTTCTATCAAAATAAATAACATTAGTAAATTATCCGTCTCGTTAGTGCAATGGTAGCGCTCCTGCATATGGAGTGGGGGACCAGATTCTTTCACCCTTCTTGTGTACTTTTCATCATTACCCTCCCGCGGAAGAGGAATGACACCACCACGGTATCGTCCTGAATGAACGCGTGGTTGGGATACGGTCTCCCACAATTCCATCCCTGCTATTGACCGACCTTCGGAGTGAATACTCGTCATCGTCATTAGCAAATTATGGCAATAAGTTTTGGAAGAAGTTTGCAGAAATAATTAGTAACAATACAGTTTTAAGAAACTTAATACCTCTGCAAAGGCGTTGTTTCTGCTATAGATTACAACTTTGCTTCAAGTTAAAACATGTCTGTGTGACAGATGGCATCATGAACTTTAATAAACGTAAATCTTGGTACAAGTAATTCCACACACTTATAAGCTTTTCTGTTATCAACAGCGATGCATACTGCACATTTGATTCGTAGTTCTTGGAAGTGGTTTTGAACTATGAATTTATTTAAGACGACTTACTGGAGCACAGTATAGTCGATTTACATTGAATATTTCTGCTGTTACAAGAGGATATTCAATTTTCCGAATGACAGCGCATGTGATTCACACTTGATGTAACACATCGTTTATATGAGTATATTCCCTGAAAGGAGGGATCGATGTTCATCCATAGCATGATGTGCACGAATGCCTGAATACACAGATAGTCAATTACTTTTAAGCATACATGAGGAATGGGAGATTTTGTTCTTCAATTTCTAACGCACGATATTAAATGAAATCACTGCCCGTCGAATGGCGGTCATCGTTCTGTCTGCTCAACTCAGAGCAGAAGATTCCCTTTGAGCAGAATGATTTTTGTTTAGAATCTTCCACAGAGTTTGGAAATATGCATGTGTTGGTGAATGTGAATGTATTTCAAGTAAGAAATGCCTAATTGTTTCTCAACTCAAAGCATCATAAATGAACATAGAAGAAAAGAGGAATACAAAATAAATAAAACAATAAAATACTTAATTTCTCTGGTTACCCTCCTCGTATGTAGGACTTAACACCCCCAGAACTACTAAGCTAGGGTCAGAGACCTAGTGGAGAGCAGAGATCCTAGATCAGAGAGAGGCCAGGATGAGTGATCAGCCCAATGTCTAGTATGAAAGTGAAGTGAATGATATGAAATGACGGTGAAAAGCATAACAGGAAAGATGATTCTAGAGCAATTGGTGGAGTGACTGACGGTGGAAACTGAAGGAACCGGAGAAACCCCAGGCACCGTTTCGTACACCACAAATTCCACATGCAGTCCACTGGGAAAGATCCCGGGCTGCCTAGGTGAAAGGCGAGTGGTCTAGCCTCTCGGCTTCGGCGCCGACAAATAGTTGAATATTCAATGCTATGCCGGCACGTTGTCATGGTAGCTCAGTGGAAGAGCAACCGGCTAGAGACCGGGAGATCCGTAGTTCAAATCCCGGTTATGGCATTGAATTTTTCAGTCTGACTCTACCTATCCAACTCCTGTCCTACACACGGCTTGTGTGAAAAAAACATTAATCCAATAGTTAAATATTTTGTTTAACATAATATTTATTCGAATTTAATTATTATTGTGAATTATTACTGTTGAACTTTATCATATATGAGATTTCATATGTTTGACAGGATTGAATATAGTCCCGATAGAGCATGCAAATATTATTTTTACCAAAAATACTTTTTAATCACCCAAATAGAAACATATGTGTATTTCCGAGCGAAATAAGGAAAAAGCGTTTCTGAACTGTTACTAATGTTAGGAGTTTGAAGAGATTAACTGACAGAACAAAAGTGAAACTTGAATCTTGAACGAGGTGTTTGCGAAGATGATACAATAGGAACAAGCGAGGAGCATTTGGATAATTTCATAGCACCTTGTGAAATATACAGTAAAAGTCATATTGCTGCACATAAGCAAAATCCCCAAACTGGCGTTCATTTTATGTGCTGTTTGGCTCTAGAAATATTGAGTAATTGGAAATGTTCTTGATTTGTTAACCAAAATTATTTAGCATAGATTTACAACATTGTATAAAGAAAGTTGATATCTGTTTACAGAGCCCATAATTATATTTATAAACAGTCGCGTTAACACTGGAATGTTTTCTCATGACCAGTAAAATATCACAAGACTTTGTATTCTTTAGGATAGGACGAAGGGCCATGTGCAAAAATATGTAGCAGGATCCTTCCCAAGGGCAAACGTATGGGTGCTCTGTCATTAGTATTCGACAATTACACACGTTCATACCATAAAGAATTGCTTATTTCCTTTGAATCCTAGAAGGTGATACTGAACATATTTTGCATTGCTGAAACCCTTCTTAAAACAGTAATGCCAGTTTTAATGCGCCACTTGAGAAAACTAATGTCATAATGTTCCACTGCTTCATTTGCTGAGAAAAAGTGATTCCATACATTTTGCTTTTATTTTTGTGAAAAAAAAAATCACAAGGTACTAGGTCAGGGCTGTAAGGTGAGATTCTATGATGATGATCTTTAGGGCATCTAGATACTCGGTTGTTGTTTTGTTGTATGCGACTATTTGCTGTCATATAAAATTGTTTTTCCTTTCGGACGTTTTTGATGGTTTTTATTTCTAAATTTGCGGCATGTTTACCGATCGGCACTAATGGTATGTATATTTTCTAATACTATAATAGAAATGTAGACCATTTTGAAAAAAAAAGAAAACTAGAAAATATTATCTTGGCAGCACTGCGAAGTCGTCCGGATTTTCTAGGCGTTGACTCCTTTCGAAAGTCCCATTGTGCGAATTGACTTTTCTTTTCAGCATCATAACTATGAGTGTAAGCCCAAAATTCATCGCCAGTAACTATATTGCAACCCAAATTGGAATTTTTCCAGAAATTTTCTCCACCATCAAGGCGTTTTTGTTTTGATCGGGAGTCATAAGAGTCCATTGACAACAAAGTTTTTTCAGATGTAACTATTGATGTAAAATGTTTCGGATTTGAGTGGCACTAATTATCAATATCGTCCAAATAAATCCAAAAGATGTCATCCAATCTTCAAGCATTGCTCCTCGAACAGAGGTAATATTTTCATCAGTAACAGCAGTTCTTAGGCGTCCTTCACGAAATTTATCGTCAAGAAAAGACCAAATTTAATTCACAATAGGTACTAATTATAAGTTGTTTCCTTAATAAGGCTTCTTCAGTAAACGCATTTAAAAACTGATATTCAGATTATTTAAGCGTCAATGATAATTAAATGTAAAAAGTTATAACCCGGAAACGCTCTCCACTAAATTCATTTTTTGCTGAATTAAATGCATATTTAAATTTTAATTAAGAAACTTTAAAACATGTAAAACTACACGACAGTAAACTCACAAAACATTAGAAAGTAGCTGCCAGATATAAATACATTTCATGTTTTTAGAAGCATTGCATTTCATGGACGCTCCTTCACTACTGTGCTTCTCAGCGCCTTATTCTATGTTGAGCCTGAAAGACAGCTTAATTTTGCTCAGAGGTCTCTTTATCATGCTTAAGGTTCTTTTACGTGCCGTAAATCTACGACACGGGACCAACGGCTTTACTTCCCTTCCGAAGGAAGCCATACTAAGGATTTTATGCCCGAAAAAAATGCATCGGGCGACTTTGGGTACAGGAGGCTAGCACGGTAACCACCACACCACAGAGGGCGATTGAATATGTAAGTTTAAACTATGGATGTAGGTATATTGCAATGATTGCATTGTTTTATTTCAGAAATATATAAAGTTAACTGCAAGGTAGAGCCATTATGTTTCACTTTTTGACAAAATATTAGGGACTAAAAAATCGACTCAATACTAAACTTTTAGGAAATAAGAGAGTATTAGTATATTAATTATGAGTAAAATAGTTAATTTAAAGACCTAATTTAAATGAAACAAGTGACAAACTTAGGTACATAGTGAACAACTGTTGGTTTATTGACAACTAGCTTTTCAAAATAGGAGTCGACTTGTTTTGGAAGCAATTGTCGCCATGCGTATGTGCGTCAGATTAAAAGGAGACAATTCTATTCCTGAACAGAATAAAAATAATTGAGTCTTTATTGCTTTTTAGATTCTCTAATATGTATAGTAGGGAAGTATTGTACTCCAATTACAATTCGATGTCAAGATATCACCAGAAATATATATTTTGTGATCCCTGAAAAAAACAAAAACAAGAAACATCTTAGGTAAAAGGTCCACGCGCGCGAGTGAGTGTGTAGGTGTGTCTGTGAACCGTAAGAGCGTGAATTTCATTAACTTCTAAACTTGGCATTTAAGTTTGTGTCTTTATTGCAAAGATTTTTAACCTTTCCACCCTTAGCTACCCTTTAAATGAAACAATTTTTCTAAATTTTTAATTTTCTCAAAAATGACTGAAATGATTTTAACTAAAATAGCATTTGTATACGAAATTTTAGGGCAAATTAAATGCCTTTCCTTAATTTTCTAGAAATAGTCTCTAGACTCCTCTTCATACTGGACGATTTGTATATAACTGGTAAATCGTAAGGGCCAGAAAAGGCTCATTGCACAAATATGTAGATCTCGTCAAAACACACAGTTTATGTCAGCTGCATTTTATTGTTATCATTTTCGAGATATTTGTGTCATTAGTCTCAATTTTTCCATTCTTAATACTTTTGTCAAAGGAAAACGGTATTTGTTTTTTTTTCTGCTGGTTAAGCAAAGATAATGAAATTTCAAAGCCTTTACATAGCGACCAACTCATTTAAGCTGTTATCATCACTTAAGCCTACTTATTCGTTTAATGTAACTAAAGCATTTTTGCAGTTATCTCGATTAACGCGAAGTAGATAGAAGAATAAGCTTTATAAATATAAGTTTGCTGAAGAATAGGTAGAGAAAAGCCTGTGAATGTACCACATCAGAATTTTTACCAATGCTCGGAAATTACATCGAAAGTTTTTCTGCAATAGACCGCCCCCCAAGGAAATGGAATAGAGGAACATTGCGTTTAAGTCACTCTACATGAAGTAATCCTTGGATGATTTTAGATGCGCGGCTTTGTGTGTGTTCGTATGTGAATTATTATTTATAGTGAAAGCTTATTGTAATGTTCAGCAGCTCATTCAATGTTTATATCTGATATTTTACTAATGGGTGGAATGCATGTATTCAATTGAAAAGACACTTAAATGAATTCCAACTTAATTGAATTGCGGTAGGAAATTATTTATCGCACCAAAGATCCGTGTATCATTATAAAATTGCATTTTAAAAAAAAGTTAATCACATTACGTTTATCTGGAAGCAGCAGAGAGCTCAATTCAATTCTGCAGAGTTGTTTTATCGCACTTTACAAGATAAAATCTCATATCATGCAGCAATTCCGTCCGTTCCAAAAGTGTTGCAACGAAATAATCTATTTAAAATGTAATTATAGAACTATATTTAAGTGAATAATAGTAAATTAGTATGCGGCAAAGAAAACTATTTGCAGCCACATTTTACTATTACATCGTTAAATTAGCGGACAATTTATTGAATTCTGGTCGAAAGTATTAATGTTAAGTTTGTTTTTCCAGCAAAAATACTAAAAACAAATCTATTGGTAGCGGTACATTTGCAAGGAAACCTCGTCGAATCTTTGAAATTAAACACTGCTGGAGATTTGAAACTAAAGGGAAGCGGAAATTTAAGATCCGCATTATCATTGGATGCGAAAGCGGCGTTAAAGATGATGTGATCATGAATCTTCACACATACAATATGGCAGGCGTGTAATGAAATGACACAGCGAGGGCTTAACGTCGCTTATACACTGAGGTATCCAAACACTCATTAAAACCTTTATTTTTATAGAGGTATAGAGAGCCGTTTACCGCCTGCAAAACCTATTCCACGCTGGATAGGTAGAGTCAGACTGAAAAATTCAATCTCCCGATCTCTACCCGTTTGCTCTGCCACTGAGCTAACATGGCAACATACCGGTATAGCATCGAATTTCTCAACTGAGCGAGCTTAAATTATTTTGAGATGGCAGAGCAATCGGCTAGAGATCGGGATCCGTGGTTCAAATCCCGGCGATGGCATTGATTTTTTCAGTCTGACTCTACCTATCCAACTCTTGTCCTTCACACGGATATGTGTAAAAAACAATTATTCTATTCCACGCTCTTTGAACTCATCTGACAATACGAGGCTACAAAATGGCATGTTATGAAGAATTCAAGAATTTTTAGCAGGATCATGTGGTTAGATGTTACTTGTTTCTGAAGTCTGCGCGCGAGATTTCCACCCTCGTGTATCGCAAGATCTAATGCTTCTGGTGTAGAGAGATAAATCATTTATTTGCCAAAGGAATACAAGTATTCATGACATCGTCAAAACTGTAAATTATATCAACAATCAAGTAAATTTTACACTATAAAATTCATGTAAGCTACATAGGGGATTTGCTCTCGATGTGGTACTGACCCTACTCTTAAAAATCTGAAATGAAAGTTTCCTATGTGTAAAGGTATGGTGTTGTAAAGCTTAAGATATATATATAATGGAAACTACTTGTACTTATACTGTATTTACTCTTATGTATATGTTAGAACTACTTCGAGTATCATGATTGTGCAGAAGCACAAGTTGTAAATTCAGTAATATGTTTCTTTACACACAGGCCAGGGTAAGTATACCAAATTGAATAAAAACCGGTTTACAATGAGACTTAGATGAAGCTCTATAAATTAATCTCAAATCTTTCTTTTGCAATATAAACACACTAAAAGCAGAAGTATGGTTGCCCCAAAGTAAAAAGCCATAGTTAAGATGACTCTGAATGAAACCATAATGAGCTGTAATTAATGCCTCGGTAGTGATATTATTTTTTAATACTCTTAACATGAATAAGCCCTTGCTTACTTTCGTAGCAACATATTCAGTATGAGTTAGCCAGCACAAATTAGATTCAAGACGCAAGCCAAGAAATATTAACTGATTTTTTATCGTCAATATTTAAAGCCAGATCATCAGCGAACATAAATGTCTCACAGCAAGGAAATGATGAAAAATGATGGGAAATGAAAAGATTAAGGGACGTGTAGAAGCAGATCTCTCATGTTGACCCCCAAAGATCGAGTATTAAAGTTGTACGGTTTAGCTTCAGTCATCCATAGGCACCATCACACAAGAATCAAGGCTGTACTCCAGGCTCGAAGTATGTTCGGCATTGGTTTCTGCGGGCGAGCAGCTGCGCATGAGCTGTACATCCTCACGGTTCATCAAGGTAAGGAATATCAAAACTGGACTATAGACTGCGGAAAAATGTTGCGTGTGATCGTACAATATGGCGATCCGATGGTAGGGAGAGTGTGACAACATGTCTGTCTTGTAGAGTGCCAATTTTATTGTTAAGTTGGGGAGCGGTTGGCAGTATTATGATGCGATCATATCTCTCTCAGAGATGCTTGGTCCCTTATTACTTTACGATAATGTTACGGCACAAGTTTCTGCTGATATTTTAATCACTTTCGTGCTATCTGCTATTGGAACCAGATAGAGATCCAGCATTGTCTTTCAAATAGATGCACACCGGTTTACACTGAAGGGCATTTAATATGCGAGTGGTTTGACGTAGCAAATGTTCTATGTACGTAGTTTGAAACTTAAATCTCTAGAATGTTCCAGAACGGTGATTTTAGTGCTGTTGACTGCTGTTCCCCAGGAAACCTTCCGCCACGGGCTTCAGATTAAGCCTGCGAGAGTGGAGACACTATAAAATTAAAAGTTAGGTACACGTTCTATAAACTTTAGCTTGCTGATACCTGTCCACCTTTATACTGGATCAACTCCAGTGATTGAACCTGTCCTTGAGAGCGACACTTTCTTCGTGTGCAGCACTACAAAAACAATTGAAATTAGTATTTTAGTGTTTAATTAGTAATTAATAAAAATAAAGCAATGTCCTTGCAATTGATTTAAACGAGAAAGAAGCTAAATAAGGATTAAACGCGCTTTTAATGATAAAAACAAACTAAACTCCGAGGCCCAACGGCCCAAAGTTGGGTCAGGCCTACTGCCCGACAGCTGCGTCCCCCACCTGTGCCCATCACCAGCGTCGTGTGTAAGGTGCAGTGTTAGAGGGAGGGACATGGTTAGCGCCCCGAGTACCTCCCGGGTGGTTAATGGGTTTCACGCAACCTGGAGCTACTTTTCCCTCAAGTAGCTCCTCAAATGACCTCTCTCCCAGGGACGTCATGAGGCTGATGCACTCCGGACCAAGTCTTCTAGCGGGGGAAAATACAGGCAGCGTATCTCGATGATAAAATAACTTCTTTGAACTCCATTCAAAGCACATAAATGCTTTCCTAAAGAAAACTACAAATACAGTTATAACTGTTTATAAATCAATGCGTTTTCGGCGAGCTTAGTAATTTTAATACACGACAAGATTCCACAATGGGTTTCATTTCTTATTGTTAAAGTGAAATTTTCGCCGCATGTTGGTGCGAACTTAGCTCTACGGTATGTTAGATAACATTTCTATGGAATGTATTAGTAGTCTACCCAAGAAAAATGTTAACACACGCCAATATCTGATACAACAGAAATAAACTAGCACGAAAACCCTCAAGCACACATAGAACAACACCCATAAACTTTCTGAATCGAACCATAATCACACAAAGGAATAGAAGCTCTAAAAACTATTCAAAAACCAAACTTATAACATTATTTTATCTCATATAGCACAATAACTAAACGGCTTCGTACGATTCTGTAATCTACACTAATGTACACAATATACGGATTCTCGAGAACACGGTAGAGAGTTAACAACGCTATGTATATTTAATATATTCGCCCAACTGTGGTAATTGAGGGTCATGCATTAGCGAAATTACACAGGTGGCTTACTATAGAGGGATACAATCTAATTTAGCAAACGTTTAGCTCCTTTTAGGTTAAGCTAGACATAATATTTGGATGATTTGGATGATTTAACCAATATATATATATATATATATATATATATATATATATATATAAATTGTTCATACAGTGCTAAATCTTGCTACATTCCTTTTTCATAGTCGGCTTACCCTCCTCTTTTGTAGGACTGCCCACTACCCCTAGGACTTACAAGAGTGCCTGGGGTTCAGCACCTGTAAGGAAGCCAATGAAACACACCAAAGCATGAATCACCTGACGAGAAGTCGGCCCGTAGCCTGGCATGAGCGTGAGGAAGTAGATGATATGAAATGAGAGGGAAATGGATGTTAGTAAAGGTGAAGATGGAGCAATTGGTGGAATGAGTAGCGGGGGAAACCGGAAGACCCGGAGAAAACCCGACCAGACCCCGTTTCGTTCACCACAAATCTCGTATTTCGTCGCCTGTGATCAAATCCGGGAGGCGAGCGATCTAACCACTGAGCCACCTTATGAATATTTATATATTTTAATGTATCTTTTGTATTTTTTCTCTCTAAATCCATTCTTGCTTTACAATTACTTATTTGAAAGCTTTTTGCTTGTTTACTATTTCACTAATGCACTCACATATAAATTTAACATGAAGTAAAGGAGTAAAAACAAATGTAGATAAATGTCTTTACGACAGTATCACGTGAAAAAGGTGTCACTTTAACGAAGCACAATGGCCAAAACTGTTAACTTGGACGCAAAAGATAAAATGGGCAAATTGGTTACAAGTTCCAAACGGTAAAGCTAAACTTCATTACAAGAAAACAATTACAAATCACATAAATTAAAAATCCCTGAAATTTACAATTGACCTTGCTGCAAGATTACAACTTAATTTAAATTCTCCGTGTGTGTATCAGAAAAAATTATTTCGTAACATTTAAGGGAGACAAACAAGAAAAACAAAAGTGTTCAGAAAAGTAATCACGGCAGCTGATGTTGCCTAATGCTCTACATTACTCGATTATAGCTCACAAGATAGTGCCTCAGTTAGCGCACACTCGAACACCTGGAAAGCAAATCATCCAGGCAATCTACACTGCGAGCCACTTAACCTCAGAGGGTGGCCGGAACGCCATCTTAATCACCAAAACAAACTCATGAAGATGAAGCTCTTAGGACCACATAGAAACTTCTAGCAAGAAACCTCTGAGCGCGAAGTTTAAAATGCCATAAAAGCAACTGGTATAGCAGCTGGAGACGAAGCCAATAACTGAATGTCTTCTTTTTCTTCAAATTCTCTCAAATTTAATTTCTTATAATTATACTCTTTTCTTGGTATTAATTAATAAGCATGGTTTTGGGGTAATCTTACAGCTTATAAACTAGAAGATTAACTTATGATTTACAAGTGCATAGAGAAAAGTAAGTTATAATGAATATTAGCAATGTAAGCATTTGTGTGTTTCAAAGCTATCTGCCTTTACCACAGCCAAACCAGCTTGCTTTTTAGGAGTAAGAACAGGACTACACATATAGCAGAATTTTATAGCAGCGCACATCAAGTAAACCGCAACGACCCTATTTTTTTATAAAGTGACTATTGGGAGAGATATGTGTGTGTGGGAGAGACCTGAAAGGTGACAATATTCGATGGTGATGCCCGCTAGTAAGGACGGGGTCCCTAACGACAAGTAGCTGTCATCCTGGCGCCGGCTAGCCTATTTCAGGCGTGTGTCCTCAGGGATCCGAACTACCTCCAGGAAGTAGACCCTCAGCGAATCTGCTAAACGCCAGGGAGAAACATTTCCAAAGAGCACAATCCACTGGCCTACCGCAACACACCGAACGCCGTCATTTGGTCCTTAACCTTGAAACAGACAAAAGGAAATGATGTACAGGAAATTTGTATAAGAAAAAGCATTCCGGTAGGTATATGCCTATCGATCCGGAGAAAACATACAAAATCGCGGTTAGAGTGGTCGGTACGGAGGGAATAGATTGTATTGTAAATGAAAAATATGAGCTCAAATATTCCACCTACAAAATTGTAATGTTATACAGTTTTACAATGTCATATTTAGCAGTGCTGCCATTGGCTTATTACTATGTTCTGCTTGAATAGCTCAGAAAAGTAGAATAGTTAACTTCAAGAATATTAAATGGGGAATCTATTGTCGCTTATAGAGGATAGTTTTGGAGGCAGATCATCTTTTCTCTAGAATCACTTCTGCAGTATGTAATGTGCATGCTGTATGTGATTGTTTTATATCTGGCATTTAAAATGCTAGGGCACTGCTTTATACACGCCTTTCCGAATCCCCGTCCACTTTGTTCAAATGGGCAAACCATATAACATCAGAGATGTTAACATATCTATAGCTACTGGTTTATCATTACGATGTGCTCAATTACTATTCTGATATTTTTAATCGCGCAGGATGCAACGTGTATTAACTGGCATTTAGCTTTGATTGCTACATATACCTAACAGACCTACTATTTGTCAATAGCTTCCTCCAGACTATCCGTAAGTAGGACAGAATTTGGAAAAGTTGAGTCAGAATAAAAATGCAATGCCACAACCGGGGTTCACCTGGTTGCTCTAACCACTGAGCTACAGTGAGAACATGACGACACACATTACATTCCCCAACTGACCCACGTTGTTTCCGATGCGTTACAAGGAGATCTCAAATTATTCAGAGAAGGCGTACTTCAGTGGCGACTTGCAGCAATGTAATAACCAGTTGTTAGGTCAGCCATGTTAAATGTTTCCTCCACATTAGCTGTGTGTGGAGTTAGAGAGATAGATACAAAATGAAACATTCAATGACATAGACGGGATTTGAACCACGGATCTACAGATATTTTTTTCCACTGCCTTTAACGCAGTGGTCATATTGGTGGCTTTTACTTTGGAATATATAGCATTCCACCAATGATGTTAACTTGTATGTAGTTCATTGACTTTGTTTTTTTTTGGGGGGGGAAGGTTATCCATTCAAACAATTTTTATCACCCCCACATTCACACATTTGTTCATACTTCCAGGCTTTGGGAAGGACAGGGAATAATCTTGGCCTGAGAAAAAATCTCAGCTCCAGCCGAGAATCGAATCCAGGAACCCTCGCAGACAGGTACTCTGCCGACTGAGCTAGGGGCCGCTTATTATAAAACGTATAGCATAAATACTAATGCAATATTCCGTGATATGTTAGTGCAAGAATAATGATGATGCCTTGATGGTACTGCTACCACTATCGCCCCCGCCACCACCACCGCTACCATTAGCACCACCACTACAATATAATAATAATAATAATAATAATAATAATAATAATAATAATAATAATAATAATAATAATATAATACGCCCGATCTGAAGATCACCTGTTTGTTGTTTTAGCAAAATAAAAATCACAGCTGTGCGAGGAGTGGTTAGGGCGGAGGAAGTCTGAAGTTCAGACCCCGCTGATTAGCTTTAAGGCTATAATTATAGCCTGTTGTATGCACCCATACTTTGTATACCGCTGTTTAAGAAAATACTTTTAGGTGCTTCTCTGGATATAAATTTAATTAATATTTCTAGTGTGTATGTGTGTACAGAGTCCCAAATATAGACTTTTGAAAGCCTTGCAAATATAGGGTGGGAGGTGAATAAGTGCAAATATTTTCAGGAGGATGTGATGATCTAGTATTTGCAGTTTTTTTTTTCCTCTAAAGTTATTTCACAATTATTTTAGGCTGGCTATTATTCCTCACTTTAAACGTTCGGTGATTGTTTACGTAGCAGGTCACACGGTTGACACTCCTCTGTTCTCTACCCTTCGCCTTGCCAGACTATAGTTTCTGTTGTGAGGGAAGAATACGATCGGTCTGAAACTTCGACCAACGTAACCATATTGTTTGCGTACAACATTAACTGATTGGGATTCACGCGTATTCAGGCTTCATCTTAAAAGTATGGAACACAATTACATTATTATACTTAATTAAAATTTGGTTTTATTGAACAAATGCATGACTCAAACCAAATGTAAGCATTTGTACTCCGTTCTTTAAGCTATAAAGCGACTGCATTGCTCTTACAAAGCAGAATATTTAAATTAAACCTCAACATTTAAAACACCTACACATCGGGAATTAAGAGAACTTGTGTCACTGATCATTTGGTACACTGTAGTTAATGTTCATCTTTTGGGAAGATGACAATTTAGAAATCGCTGATTATACAGGCTGGTAGATTTCCCTGTTGCTGCGTAAATTAAATGAATCTCTGCTAATTCAGCATGTGTAAAGTCATTCATTGTGTAAGAGAAGGTTAGTGACTGAATCTGTGGGTTATATGGATGTAGGTCGGCGTGCTAGAGTTGTACTAAACACAGGAGCTGACTGTTGCGTGATGTATATAAACACTAGAGAGAAATAACACAGTGCCACTTAAAACACATTAGATCGTGACATTTGTGTTTCAATGACAATGCTATTAGTAAGCAGAACAAATAGATATATTTGTGTTAAACGTATTATTCCCCATTAAATATCAACTCATTGCACTTGTTTACCTCACAACTTTTATAACCATTATTGCCACGCCATACACAACTATTAGATAAACTTCAAGAAATGGATGTGGATTTGGAAATATAAGAGTTGATAATATTTATTTATAATATTTATTCACGCAATGTAAGATTTTAGCTTCTGTAAAACATTTCTTTCGTATCATTTCTTTACCCACTAATTTTTTTCATTACACGGAACAAACAAAATCACATTTAGTTATTGGAAACTCAACTTTATAAATAACCCTTCTTCCGGTGTTCATCACAACAATAATAATAATAATAATAATAATAATAATAATAATAATAATAATAATAATAATAATAATAATAATAATAATAATAATAATAATAATAATAATAATACTGCATGGTTTGGGCCTTTTTCACGTTCCGACTTCACAAAGTAAAAACTTACCAACGTTTTCTCGGTCTTGTTACCTGTCTTCTTCCTCTGGGCTTATTTTTGTGTATGTTGGATGGAATATGGGTAGAATTCATCCTACATAGATGATCATTCCAGTGTTTCCTTTGCTCCTCTGTTACAGCTGAAATGATTGTTATATTTAGTTCTCGCCTGATGTCGTTGTTTCTCCTATGGTCCAAAAGTGAGTGTTCAACTAGAGGTCTTAATTTCATTTCTGCTCTTTCATCTTGGGTCTTTTATGTTAATGTAAGTTCTCAGCTCCGTAAGAATCGTTGATAGGGGTCATCATCTTGTTACATTTTCGAATAGTGTCTCTATGGATTTTATTTAGTAATGAGCTATTAATAGTACCATCTAGCTTTGTAAAGTTATTTAGTTTATTTTCTAAACTACTATGTCTTAAATTTGAGGATTGAGATTCCAAATGCCTAAAATTAGAGACCTGCTCAATCATTTTAGTGACTACTACTATTTTTATACTTTGGTATTTTTCCTTCAAAACCAATCTAAAAGTATCCACAAAAAACTAAATTTTGTGATTTCATTTAATTTAAAAATGTATTTTTGTAAATTTTGTTCTGAGTGTACAAGTATAATTTCATCATGCGAAAAACAACAGAACATTTATTTAAAACATAATTTTCGTCAAAGCTTATAAGCCTTTTTATAAAGAACTCATCCATATATAGGTAAGTTAAATACAAGAGGTGATAATGGACATCCCTGTTTTTCTTACCCCTGACTGATTTCTTTAATTGATATGCAACCAAGCATGCAGTGTTTATTAAGTAAATCTCAGATTATAAATATTTCCAGAGAGAAGTCAATGGAATTTGGTGATTTAAACAAACAAAATCAGGGCTTCCTAAGCTGTTAAAATAAAGTGCGAAAGGGGTTCCTGATTCGATTCTCGGCGGAGGCCGTGGGTTTTCTTTAACTAGAATCATACCTTTAAGCCCACAGAGTCTGGAAGTATGAATGCTGGAGTGTATGTGTGTTAGTCTAGTAGTATCCTTGTGGCGGATTTACAGAGGTAAGTTTGGAATATGACGAGGTTGCCTGTCAGCAAACAAGGGACTACGTTTCCTCTGTCAGGAGTCAGAGTGACATGAGTGTGTCGTACACCTCTGCAAGATAATGAAGATGCATCTGCATTATTGTAAACACTTCTGCTCCATACATGTTTCTGCTCTTAACTATCACTTAAAGTGAGGTAATGCTCTTTCCATGTCCCTTTTTAATGCAGAACTAATATGTAAACCGTTGATTCGTTTGACGAGGGCATTCATGCATTATTACTTTTACTATCCATAGATACACAATGCACAGTAACTAGTTATTGCACTAGTATTATACCCAAAACTTCGATATCAATATTTCACCGGAAATACCCGTTTTAAGACCCCTTAAATAAACAAAATTATAAGAAAGTTCGTGGTGTGTTTGTGTGTCCCTCTTCCTGTGACTGTGAGCAGTGTAACTCCACAGCGAAAAGTTCACTGAATACCAAACTTGAAATTTAAGTTCAGCATCTCCCAGGGATGCGAATCAAACATTTTAAAGAAAAATCGGCACCTCAAATTAGCGTTTACATGGAGTATTTAAAAATATATTTTAAAAATGGCGTAATGCTTTCATAAAAGTATATGTTTAAGATATTTTCATGATAAGTGAAATTACATGTTGAATAGCCTCTGAAGTCTTAACTCTGAATGTCTTTTGCATAACTGATAGACTGTAAGAGATAGACAAAATCTTACTATACAAGATACATAATTTATGACGGAGTTGATTTACTTTTTGTGGAGTTAACTATTTTCGAGACATTCCTCGTTATTTATATACATTTTATCAAACCGCAATTTTCTCAAACGGGAAGTCGTCACTCTTTTGTTTGTTTTTACTCCTGACAATGCAAAGAGAACCGAGTTTTAACGCTATCAAATAGTGACCATCTCTTAAAATATTTGACTACCGCTTTAACCTAGATTTCTTTTATACCGGCTAAGAAATAAGTAATAGGATTATTTCTGTTAATATTTATATTGATTAGCATGGAGTGCATAGAAGAATAAGTTTTTGTAAAAATAATCTGTTGCAGGACAGGTAGAGAAAGTCACTTGAACGGATTACATAAGCTGTTTTTTCGAATTCAAACCATAAGGAGAGCTTTCCCGACGCATATTTTGATTTTTCTGAAACCCCAAAGTTTACATTTTAATTCTCCGAGGATTCGGAATAATCTTTCCACAAAGCGATGTGATTCTTATTACTTTCTCTACACGTACTATGTACATTGCATTGTGTTGCACCCATAAATTCGATTTCACCGGAAATATATGTTTTGTGACCACCTTAATCCGAAAAAAAATCGTTTTTAGAAAAAATGTCCGTGTGTGTGTGTGTGTGTCTGGGCAGTATATCTCAAAAACGAAAAGTCAGTTAAATACCAAACTAGGCATTTAAGGTTAGTATCTTCCAAGAATGCGACACGAAGATTTTCCATTAAACCCCTCCTCCTACATCTACCCTTTAGATGGAACAAAATCTAAAATTTTGAATTTCTTAAAAATGGCTCTAACGATTTTGATTATAATCTCTTATATTTAAGTTATTTGCATGAAAAATAAAATGAATATCTTCAATTTTATGGGAATGGCCTCTGAAGATATGTTTATTCTGGATGAATTTTGTGGAATTTTGCATAAAGTTGTAAAGCGTAAGAGATAGACAAAAACTTACCACACAAAAATGTGAACCCTTGTTAAAACGCACAATTTACGTTATATACATTTTTACTTTCTCTATACGTGCTAAGTACATAGTGTATAGACAAGGTATTGCACTCCACCCAAAAATTCGATAACGAGATTTCACCGGAAATATATGTTTTAGGGTCCCCTGTATCCAAAAAAAGTATTTTCAGAAAAGGGTCCCTGTGTCTGTGAACACGATAACTCAAAAACGAAAAGTTGGTAATGGGGATGCGACACGAAGATTTTGGAAGAAATCCTCCCACCCCAAACTACCCTTTTACATGGAATTTTGATTTTCTTAAAAATGGCACTAACGATTTTGATTAAAATATCGTATATTAAAGATATTTACCTTACAAATAAAATGTATATCTTGAATTTTCTGAATAGCCCCTGAAGACTACTTTATTCTGGATGAATTTTACGAAATTTTGCATAACTGCTAAACCGTAAGAGTTGGACAAAAACTTACCACACAAACATGTAGAGCACGTTAAAACACACAATTTATATTATATACATTTTTTTCGTAGAATTGATAATCTTTTAGATATTCCTTAATTTTGGTTTCATCGTTAAAAACTTAAGCTTTTCTCATACAGGAATTTGCCAACTCCTGTCCATACAAACAAAGGAACTTCAGTCACATAGCAACTAGCTTTTGACTATCACTTAACCTATCGTACTCCCTTATTTGGTTTCTGCTTCCAAGGAAATAAATAATAAGAATATTCCTGCTATTTATTTTCTAGATTAGCATGAAGTAAATAGAAGTATAAACTTTTTAAGAATACTTTGTTGCAGAGATATAGAGAAAGTCATGTGAATGGATCACATCAGAATTTTTTATTGGAGATGACCGTTTTTGAGATATTCCTTGTTGTTAGTTTCAGATATAAAATACTTACGCGGGACGGGAATTTGTCGTCTTCTGTCTATTCAAACAAAGGTACGTCAGTCACATTACAGCCAGCTTTTAAAATATCTAGCTATTGATTTAGCCTATGCTATTCCCTTATTTCCCTTCTACTTACAAGGAAGCAAGTGATAAGGCCATTTTTGCTAATTTTTTTAGATTAGGATTAAGTAAATAAAGAATAAGATTTTTAACAATAATTTATTGTAGAGATATAGAGAAAGTCTGTGAATGGAACACATCAGGTTTGTTTTGCTTTGGATTGTTAATTTTAACATTATTCTACATGTAAATCTGTATATTTTGAAGTTTCTAAATCAAACTTTGAATTTAAAGGTAGCAGTTATTATTTTAAGTTAAGGTTTTAGTACTTTAATTGACGGAAATGGAAGTACATTTATTGAAGGGTACGTAATCATTTTACACTGGACAAAATATCATCATTTTAGATTTCTCATTAGCTGCCAGCAGAGATGTACTACAGTGCAAAAAAAAAAAAAAAACAAAAAAAAAAACTGAAGACTTAAAAAATATCAAAAATAAGAAAAAATGCAAATTATACAAAAATAAAAACAAATTTATTATGTGAAATTAATTACTATCTACCATTTGCTTTTAAGTATGTTTTAAACTATCCTTACGAAAACACAGACTGCCTCTGAGGTTGCGTGATTAGCGCGCTGGCCCTCAGGTCCTGGGTTTGTTCCCCGGCTCGGGGAATATTTCTTTAACCTGAATCATTCCTTATACCTCACAGTGTCTGGAAATATGAATGATACAGTGAATCTGAGTTAATTTAATTTTTCTCACACAATCCGCGTGTAGGACAGCTATTCGATAGGTACATTTAGACTGAAAAATTCAATGCCATAGCCGGGATTTGAACCACGGATCTCGCTCTAACCACTGAGTACCATGGCAATATACCGGCACGGCATTAAATTCCTCAACTAACTCGCATGCTTAATGCAATGAATTCAATGTCATGTCGGTGTGTTGACATGGTAGCTCAGTGGTTAGAGCGACTGAATAGAGACCGGAAGATCAGTGTTTTAAATTCCGGCTATGTCATTGAATTTTTCAGTCAGACTCTATCTATCCGAAAGTTAGTGTGTTTGAAGAAAGCGTTATCAATACGTTAATAATCTACGGTCAATGAGTTGTTTTACAAGTGAAAGTTTCGGATATGATATTAGAAGTTGAAAGGTGTCATTCAAAACAAGGAATTAAAAACATCTCATTTGTTACGTTAACCTTTCTCTCTGTACCTATTTTGCAATAACCTATTCTCTTATTATTGCTTCTACTTCATGCTAATGATGAATCCATTTTATTATATTACTTATATGATTCGACTTTGTTAAACTAGTCAACACATGAAGCATTTGAAATTCAATTCCCTTTGATTATCCAGGAGAAGGAAAAAACAAATGGTGACTTCCCAATTGAGAATAATATAAGTATATTAAAATTGAAGCCATTAATACGTAGCATCTCGAAACATTAGCTGTCTGCCCCTTAAAAACGCTGTAATAAGTTGTGTGTTAACAAGATCTACATTACTATATGGTAGGCAGTTGTCTATCTCTAACAATTTCCCGGTTATGTGAAAGTATCCTTAATGAAGTGTACTTTAGAGACTACTTCCAATAAAATCAAAATAATGAAAACCTGTTAAGCCTATGGTATTTTCACCAAACTCATTTTTGATAAAATTAATTATTTCGAAGCATTTTCCATGTAATGAGTAATTTTGAGTTGGAGAGGGTTTCTTAAAAGTCTCGTGTTGCATCCTTGAAACATGTTGAACTTAAACATATTACATATTTTAGCAACTTTTATTTTTGGATTATTCACAGACAGACAGACAAGCAGGTAGACACACATACACGAACTTCTTTTCATAAAAAGGCGACCCAAAAAGGGATTTCCACTGAAATCTCGGTATCGAAATGTTGAGTGGAGTACAATGCTTCTCTTCCTGCTATGTTCGTGGTAGATGAAATAGAAACGCATTTTTCTATCTTACTCATGTTAATTAAGATAAACAACATTTCTTTGCATCTATCGTTAAGTAAAGGAGGCTGAAATGATAAGCAGACCTTTAAAATGAGGGACAGTATGTAATGACTGAAACACTCTGCTCTTTCCATGAGATCGCAAGAAACAACATCACCCCACTTCAGAAAAATAAATCTATCGGTAAATTCAAACTAATAGCCACTAACACAGACGTCTTCGGGAATACAGTCTCTGAATGAGGAGAAGACGGTGTGGGTTATGACATAATGTTACAGTCCATTAACCCCCTTCCCTGAGACGTGCTATTGTGGACTATCTGTCGTAGTGAAATAGCTGCTTCAAATCATATAGGAATCCACGGAAACATGGATGGGGATAAATGGGAGGAACTATATGTAACGTTTATTTGTTCCAAGAAAATGTAACGTTTATTTGTTCCAAGAGTTTACAACGTATATATACGGCTAATATAATACGTTATTATATTGCGTGTCACAAAGAGCAGTTAGAGACAAGTAATCTGAACAAAATGAAGTGGTAGTACACTGATTATCATGCACAAACATATATTGTTATTATTATTATTGTTATTATTAATAGTAGCAGTAATCTACTATTACTATAATCATTATTATTATTATTTACATTATTATTATTATCATCTTTATTATCATCATTATCCATAATACTATGTAGGAGTATAATTTAATAAATCCATAGAGTTTTAACCATACTTTAGGAGATGTAAATGGAAGCTTAATATTTTTAGAAATGTGATAGTGGATAAAGATGCATAATTAATCGTACTATAGAGATGAAACATGTAGCTCCAGGAAGTGAAGAATTTTTCAAAATTGAAAACAGTAAAATCGCATTCACGATCTCGGATGCCAGATGCAAATCTACGTAAGCAGTTAAAATTAGTTGCATGTGATAGTGAGTAGATTGAATACTCTTGTGTGATAATGATAATAACTCCATGGTACGACAGCTCTCAAGGAATCTTGGCCGTCCCCCATCTCGGTCCAAACATAATGGATGGGGTGCAGTATTGGAGGGTAAGACGTGGTCATGAATCGACCCCAGGGCCGGTTAATACGGTCCTCATGACCCGGAGCCGCTACTTCTCCATCAAGTAATTCCTCAGTTGGCCCCCCCCAGGGACCTTTGTGTGATAATTCCTCTACCAAATTCACTCTTCGGCTGCGCCGTGGCCAAGTGGTTAGAGCACTCGCCTCTCACTTAGACGGCCTGGGTTCGATTCCAAGCGACCGCATGTGAGATTTGTGGCGGAAAAAGCGGCGCAGGGGCGGTTTTTCTCGGGTTCTTCGGCTTTCCCGTATCACCTATGTCATCCCCTGCAGTGCCACAAGTAGTAAAAGCGGGCGTTAAACACCTCAAAAAAATAACTTTTCACTGTGACCTGGAGCAGATATTTACACTGCAGCAGTGCGATTCTGTACGCTGCCAACTGCCCACAATTCTTTTGTATTGCGGTACAGTATCTGTGATGAAGCCTTCGGAGACGCCTTCACCAACATTTTGGAAACAACTGATATAAGTTGTGCGTTTTAACAAAATCTTTATTCGTGTTTGTCTCTCAGCGGTTTACCAAGTATGTAAGTATTCATTTAGATTGAAGAGGATATCACATGTTACTAGTAGAATACTTGAGACATACGTGTTTTATAAAGCCACATATTCGATGGTATTTTAATCAAAATCATAGAGAATTTATTCAATTAAATAAGAAACATTCTCCACTTACAGGATAGTTTTGGGTGCGCGTTTTCTTAAAAATATTTTTGTCGCATTTTGGATAGTGCTGAACTTTCTTACCTCAGCTACGCGCGCTTTCTCTCTCACTCATTCACTCTCTCCCTCTCTCTTTATCGAGCGGATTAGCTCAGGCGATTTCATCTGTGGTCCACATTTGGGAGGTTCCGGATTCGACCTCAATAGTTTCTGCGCTGGCCTTCTGACTCCGAAGTAGCAGGCCCAAACCCGGCTCAAACCGATGGTTTTTAAGTGTGCTTAAAAGCGACAGCTCCCATGTCAGTAGATTTACTAGCGTGTTGGAGAACTCCTGTGGGAGAAAATTCCGGCACACTGGCAGCGCTTATATATTACTGGTAATTGACAGTGTCGTTAATAAATACATACATTTAAATTTAGAACTAGGCTCGATCCCCGTGACAGGCCTACCTGAGCCGTGGTTACCTTTCGAAGCGAATTCTCAGTGGGTTCACTGCATCCCCCGAATATTGGTCCATCCGGTTCCCATCATTCCCTAATCTGCTATTCTGGTTGAAGGACCAAACGAGTTGCGGCTGGATGCTGGATTGCGCTTTGTAAAAAGGATATCCTGGCTTCGTCTTTGGGAACACTCGTTCGGGACCCACTTTTGGGTATCGAGATTCACCGGGAGACTCGGAGCCCATAAACAGGGTCTAGGGCGACGTGAGAGATGTTTAACTGCATCCATCCATGCTTTCGTCATCCCGATCTAACCCCTTCACCCAGTATAGAATGGGACGCTGAGAACCACAGCAGTTAAAGAACGTGGATAAATAAAACGCTATTTCAGTAAGAGGCAAAGGGCCCTGAGGGCCTACGTCCGGTGCTCTATCTCAGGGGACCGTGTCCGTGTCTAGTCGTAGTCTTGATCCTCTCTCTCTCTCTCTCTGTGTCGCACACACATACAGAAGCATTTTCCTACACATTCTGTAGTTTTCTCTTTCCCGCTCGCTATATATTCGTTATAAAGTCTGTATGGTAGGTCTGTTTTATTTCATCGAATCTTTAAACAAATATAGTATAGTTGAGTTGTTAGTTTCATTTTCAAATGTTTGAATCATATTATTTAATTTGATTTTGTGCATTTTCTTAAACTGAAAAACTAAAACATTATTTTAATTTGTTTTCATTGAATTCTTTGATAAGCACTTAGCAGTTTTATCTAACATTTAGCATTAATTTCAAGCTAATTCTTTTATTTTATTGCTTCTTTCAAAACTAAATGCTTGCGCAGAGTAAACATTTCGCTTAAAGCACGCGCAAATTAGACACTGCTAAAAACTATTATGGTTTCCATAATGCAACAACGGCTTCGTAGCAGATTCTAGTCTACTTCGGGTTCAATATTAGTTTCCCACATTTGTATGTAAAGACGAAAATTGTTTATAAATGTTTTCAATGTACCTTTCCAGCTCTGTTTTTGATTTAGAGGATAGAGTAGATAATATAAACACATATTCTACTAATTGGCTTGTGATGCGCGCATCTATACTCCTCCACACTAAAATCTTCCCAATGATTCCTACTAGCCATACGATTTTCGAGTTATAAGGCTCTTCAGATTTTTAAAATATCTGATGTGTTCCATTCACATGGCTTTCTCTTCATCTCTGCAATAAATTATTGTTAAGAAGCTTATTTTTCCATTTACTTAATGAAAAAATTAGCAGAAAGGGTCTTATTAATTGCTTCCTTGTAAGTGAAAGGGAAATAAGGGAATACCATAGCCTAAATCAATAGACAAATCTTTTAAAAACTGGATTATATGTGATTGAAGTACATTTGTTTATACGGGCAGAAGTTGACAAATTCCCGAATGAGAAACTGTTACAAGGAATATCTCAAAAATGGTCAACTCCACGTAAAAAAGGATATAACATAAATTGTGTGTTTTAACGAAATCTACGTTTTCTGTTATTTAAGATTTTGTCTACCTCTTACGATTTCCCAGTTATGTAACATTCCGTAAAATTCATCCGTTATAAACATGTATTCAGAGGCTATTCCCAGAAAATTCCAGATATACATTTTACTTTTAATATTAATATCTTACATATAAGAGATTTTAATCAAAATCGTTAGAGCTATTTTTGAGAAAATAAAAATTTTCGAAATATTTTCCATTAGTTGGGGGTGTCGCAACCTTGGAAGATACCGAACTTAAATACCAAGTTTGGTATTTAACGGTCTTCGTTTTCGAGCTATGCTGCCCACAGATATACACACGGACATTTTTCTAAAAATATGATGTGATCCATTCACATGACTTTCTTTACATCTCTGCAACAATTATTGTTAAAAAGAATATGCTTTCATTGATTTCATTCCAATCAATGAAAAATTAGGAGAAATAGTCTTATTACTTCCTTCCTTGTAAGTAGAAACGAAATAAGGGAGTATACCATGGGATAAAGTGATTGTCAAAACCTGGTTGCATAGTGACTGATGTTCCATTGTTTGTATGCACTGGAGTTGACAAATTCCTGTATGAGAATGGTATAAGTTTTTCAAAGCTGAAACTAAAATTAGGAATATCTCGAAAACTATTAACTCCACGAAAAAAATGTATTTAACATAAATTGTGTGTTTTAACATGCTCTACATTTTGTCCATCTCTTACGGTTTAGCAGTTATGCAAAATTTTGTAAAATTCATTCAGAATAAAGTAGCCTTCAGAGGCTATTCCCAGAAAGTTCAAGATATAATTTCATTTGTCATGTAAATATATTTAATATGCGATATTTTAATCAAAATCGTTAGTCATTTTTTTAGAAAATAAGCATTTTCGAAAAAAGTTCTATATAAAGGATAGTTGGGTTGGGGGATTTTCTTGAAAATTTTCTTGTTGTATCCTTGGAGGATACCAAACTTAAATACCAAATTCGGTATTTAACGGTCTTTTTGTTCTTGAGCTATGCTGTCCACAGACACACTCACACACACGGACCTTTTTCCAAAAATGCTTTTTCTGGATTCAGGGGGACCCTAAACATGTATTTCCGGTAAAATCTCGGTATCGAAATTTTGGCTGCATGCAATATCTTCTCTATACACTATGTACATAGTACGTGTAGAGAAATAAATATATTTTTTGAATTCAGGAAGTCTCAAAACACGTATTTCCGGTGAAATCTCAGTATACAAGTAAAACAGTAAGACATTTGTTTAAATTATAAAGAGTTAAACGCTTTTCTTAAGAATATCATGGTACTGGCCTAGTGAGCATTATGCCTCATGAGGAATTTTGCACAACAATGTTGCTAGTAGACGCTAAAGAGTATACATGCCGGACGTGCAACACATCAGCATTCCCAGACTTGTTTCCTGTTTTAGCTCAAATAATGGGACTTCCTAGATTTGCACGAATACATTTATGCAGTCATTCAACCGCGATACTGTGTAGCGTATTCATCCATAATTCACAATTTCTGTTACTGCACACAACACGAATGCATATGTTAAGTTATATGTTTATGGATATTTTGAATTTGTTTCTTCTGTAAGTAACTTCCGAAACGCTTGACGTTCTATATTTGTTCATTCTTAGACTGGCTTAAGTAGTTCATTCAGCTTTTACTCTTGCATTAAAATTACCTATTGATGTACAAGCCCTTTCGATGTACTTCTATTGTCAATTCTCTTGCTTCAGCACATATTTATTAAATATTTCTGTCTACCAAATGTAAGTATAAGAAACAAATACATCAAAACATGCAGTAACAGGTTTAATAGAAAATACACATTTTAATAAAATGTCGCAGTGGATCTTGGGAAGGATTTAGTGCTAATGGAGCATAATATTCAGGAAGGCTGAACAAAGTTTTTAAACTTGTGTAACATACAAGTAAAACAGATACTGCAGATGCATAATAGTAAGTCAAAGGATTTAATACTATATAAATTTATCGTATCATGAAAATAGTGAAGAAAGTAACATGTTAAATAGTAATAGCTCTGTATACAAAATAGACACAAAATAATTATAAGAAGCTAAAAGTAACCCAAGTAGAAAGCAACTGGGTTAGATGAACTTAATCAAATGTGTTGATATGATGCCACAGTTTTTTTCTGTTTAAACTTGTGTTGGAAGAGTTGCTCCGTATCTGTAGAACGGAATATAGTTAGTTATTTCATTATTAAAAAAAAACAATAGAAATTACACAGAAAATTAAAGAGGATAAGTTTAACAAACACAGTATATAAAGGTATGGGATATGTTTAATCAGAAATTACAAGCTATTACTAAAGCAGCAATTTTAGAATCTTCAAATCAGTCAGATTTCAAGAAGAGATGTCATCATGTAATGATTACATAAAAATTGTTAAGTGTAGAGTATGGTATAGAGTCTCATATCGTATAGAAAGCCTTTGATAAGATAAAAAGACATTCAAGAGGTGCCGGGTTCGAATTTCTGTTAAGGGTTTCCCAATTTTTTTCCCATATTCTGAAAGATTACTCTTATATTGGGTGACTATAAGCTCTCTGGACCTCGAGCTCATTTTATCCATTCCAACGATTCCATTCCGATTTGACTTACTGGGTTTAAAGGCTTTAACCTCAGAAAATGTAAAACGATTCCTTTCTCTAAGATATTAGAAATAAAAGGTTTTCTTAAATGCAATAGTACTAGTAAGAGTTTATATATAAATAATAAAAGTTATAAGGCTCTAAAAATCCAATGAGGCTTTGATAAATCAGGGTGTTCTACAGGGGTAATTTATCACGTTCTAGTCATTAAGTGGAAAAATAAATATAGTTTGGGACTAAAATATGATTTAATAGGTCTCTAGATACGTTACTGAATGGTGGTTATAAGCTGAATACTTATGATGCACAAAGAGGGTATATAGATAAGCAATGCGAACCATTTCTACAAAAAAAAAAAAAAAAAAAAGATAAACATTTAAAAGGTAAGTACTAGTAAATGAAAAAAAATAATCTTAAAACAACTTTCCCACTTTAATTATCTAGGGGAAAATATTAGTTTTAAAGAGGATAAAGACATCAGGAAGAAACTCAATGGATTTCAAGCTATTTACACACGGTTGGCATAACATTGGGGAGGAAAACAATAAAAGAAGCAAATAAAATTTTCATAAAGTTATGGATGTACTTCTCGTATATGGTTCCGAATCAAGGGCAATAACACAAAATAAAGATTGCATATACATTCAGCAGAGACGAAGTTCACGAGAAAACATAAAATAAGAAATGAAACAATAAAATCCGATCTAAATTTATATTTTTTCGGTTGTTAAGATAGAGGAAAATTGAACGAAATGAAAATATCCTGTTAACATAATCACAGAGAATACATAGCTGAAAAATAATTAACTTTATTATTGATCTATCGGGAAGAGAGGTCGTAATTATAACATATGCACTTTGGGAATAAAAAATCACGTCACGTGGTAACATAGGACAGGGATTAGAGCACTTAACATGAAGTGAACTTATTCCATTGAAATTATAGATTTAGTACACTAATGAATAATTTTGAGAGAGAGACATTTGACAAAAACAAGCAATTGTAATTACGGTGGTTATTACCTGAGACAGAATAAACCTGTACAAGCAATTGTTTCGGTGACTGTCCTAAGTCCACTCTCATCAGTTAGAGCATCGCCGGCTTCACACACTATCTTTACTATCGCACACACCTCCTATGTTAAGTTATATGATGCTTATATAGCAAACACCTCCTTTCAGGAAATTGCAAATGTAGTATGCTAGACGTTATTTACTTTGGGCTCGTGGCATTCTGCTCACGCATGCCATGAATTAACAAGAAATTCAATAGTCTCAACACACAATTAAGTATATGATGACATACTTATTGTATTATGTGAAGTAATAATTGAAGTGTCTGATTGATTTGTTAAGCTTTTGGCTCATACAATATAGTATGAAGTGCCTGGACGATAGAGATTCGGAACAGGTAATAACAAACAATCCTTGATGGCAGAAGAAAACGAAGATACACAAGCTGAGTTCCTCTGATACTATGTAAAACGTTTTTAGAAAACTGTCTGTGCGTCTGGTGGCGAGAGAAAGGTAGAGTAAGTAAGTCAATTTCAAGTCCCATGAATACCAAAATTCGTTTAGCCCTACACAATTTCATATGTAAATGAAGGGCAATCGGGCTAATAACCAATATATATATGGATTTTAAGTAAAACTAATATTGTTTGATCTTCCCTGCCCAGTCGTTAGCTTGAAAGAAAAGCATGATGATGATAATATTTTTATTGTAGTCATGAAAATCTTTGTCCAGACACAGCAACATGAAAGGACTCACTCCACAGCTTACGCAGCCTTTACTGATCTAAGGTATTCAACCATCCATAACAGTGCCTCTGCAGATGTGCAGCATACTCACCCGGAGAGCTCTCATATGCGCAAGGTAATTTGCGGCGGATTTGTAGACCATAGTGTT
Organism: Hymenopus coronatus; assembly: GCA_030762935.1. NCBI lineage: Eukaryota > Metazoa > Arthropoda > Insecta > Mantodea > Hymenopodidae > Hymenopus > Hymenopus coronatus. Next base: position 106,645,496 of record CM060888.1, on the reverse strand, counting down.
CATTATACGGATGGCTGTGTACATGCCTTAGATCCCACAGAGCCTATAATGGAGCTCGAGTCCTTGATACTCCGGTTAGTCACAGTTATTAATTGCAATATAAATAGGAATTTACAATGTTTTATTGAATCACATGATCAATGAGCAATTAAGCATTAACGAAACAAATCAGACTATTTGAGAAGATTCAGATTAAATATTGAGACGTTTTATTGTTATTAACATTTAATTTTGTTAACTTTGTTGACGAGAGATCAAGGAAAACATGAAAACATGCCTATTGGGTTTGTTTTCAAATGGCAATAGTCTTCAAATGTTGCTTTTTCGCAGAAATAAGTTCTGTTCATCACTGGGCGTATCTCTCCAAAAGAATACCAGAGAACCAAAAGGGACAAAACTGACAGCCTACTCAACACTGCCAAATATAACACAATATAAAATACTTTGATGCAAAAAGTAAACATAATTTCAATACTATTAACACCATTATTTGGTACTAATTAGTATTCCTAATTGGCTCTTAGTTTAGTTTTCCCACATTTTCACTGCTGGACTTATGAGAAAATAATTTTAAACTATCGATTTTCCAATTACCTAACCGCACCCTACAGCTTTAAAATCTTAATAATATCTGTTTTATCATACAGTTCATCCAAATCATCCGTTAAAAGAACTAATTTTCTTATTGTTAGCACAGTGATGTGTCCATAGAGGTCAACCTAGAGGGGCAAGCTACTTTAACCTTCCCCTCAGGTCACCATGTTAGGGGCATCGCCACCTCAACAAATATCAATATATATTTCTCATTAAAAATAAAAAAATTAAATAGTGTTTAAATAGTTGAAAAGGTTGTAAAGGATTATATTTATTTCAGATACAAAGTTCTGTTGTTAAACAAAAGCAATGATGACACAACCTAATTCCAATTAACATCGAATCAAAGTCGGAGCACATAAATAATGAATTCCTCTTGTGTTTACACATCCATAGTTTAATTATCTATTAGAGAAACATATTTTTCTGCTTTAATATAGAGATTAGCTTCTTTAAATAAGGTGAAATTCATTTTGCATGTTGTCAGAATTCCACTTTTATATGAATCGTGGTGCATCCATTTTTCGAGTTGGAGACCATCGTTACCTGTAAGCTGTAGCACGTTTTTAAAATTACTTTTTTTATCATTTGTATGGTAATAGATTGAATGTTCTGGTATTCGGTAAACGCTGCTATTGTCATCCGCTGTCAAAGCCACAGATCTTAGATTTTCATTCAGGGGCAGACCAAGTTATAAGCAGGAATGGACTTATGCTCATTCTTACTACACGCGACGTCACAGGTGGTGGAAACTGATGAAAGGAAATGATAATTGAGAAAGTATATTTGGGAAGGAAACTTTGCAGGCATACTTTTATCTTTTATGACTAAAACATGGAAGAAAACCTCTGGCGGGATTTGAACCGCAAACCTCCCGTCAATGAGCCCATATCTTAACGTCCTCGACCACCCGTGTTGGTAGGAATTTGCCGAGATGCACACACTCTGGAGCGGTATCGGGTTCTTATTCGGGGCGCAGGTTATAGTTATAGGAATGGTGTGGGTTTGTGGGTGGCTTAGCTCAGGGTTTTTAACAGCATGGGAACTCTTTCAGGTTATTTTGGCCTTTTCCGCCGTAGAACACACGCGTATACTTCTTAATTTTCTGCTGTGACGTCGCACTTTACCCGCACGCGACTATTATTATTTATTCGTTTGATGCAGTGATATGTCTTGCACTATGATCGGTCTTAAAATCACTTACTTCCGTCACAACCAAGGGTTACACCACGCGTTCAAATATCACATCTTGGTCGTGCGGGGGTTCTTCGTCAAGTGCCTCACAATTAAAAGGTAGCCTGTTCGTCTCCGCTACGGATTCTGAATATCACATCTCGGTTGTGCTGGGGTTCTTCACCAAATGCCTCAGAAAGCGTCCCCTTGACCAGCGGAGAGCATTGCTTTGCGTCCCGGTGGTCCCCTCGGTTCAACGTTCTGACGTAGCGGTATCTTGTACCCCGAGCTCGTGACTTATACGTGTCAAAAAGTCTTTCTACCCGTCCAATTTTCACTGTACATTTATATTTTCTCTTCTGAATAATTCATTTCCCCGGGGCAAGACATATACTATCTCAACTCGCTAGGAAACAGGCTAGGCATTGGTTTTCATCAAAGTTGAAATTAATTAACCAAAATTGGAAATTGATCGCCTTTACACCGTACTATGATTAAATAGCATTTATTTTTGTAGTTGCACTAAATACCCGACTTAATTATAATCCTTCCCTCCCCCCTTCGTATAACAACTTGACGCTTATGGCTGTGTCCGTTGGCGAGAGAGGCATTGTTTAGAGGAAGTTTTGCGGGTTCCACCCCAGTCAAGGTCGATAGAATTTAAAGAACATTTAAATACTGCAGCCTCAAGTGGAATGCAGAGAAACTCTTGAGGTGACACTTATTGCTAGCATGTTAAATAAACTTGATTGTAATAAAACATTTCCTACAATTGCTCTAGCATATCTTAATTTAGTCTTACCACACAAATAAACCTTTATATACCTTATAATGATTTCCTATTTTATTGGCCTGTATCGTAAATTTTGCAGAATTTACAAGTTGCAACCAATATTTAGCACTGTTACGTTAGGTTTGATAGAGAAACCAAGGTAACACATTTTTGTGGCAGGATAAAAGCCATAGTTCTAGTAATTTATTAGCTCTAGAAATTTATTATGTGTAGATCTCATAGGAAACACACTCTTTGTATATAACTTGGATTTCATTTGAAATTTTATTTAACAATCATAAACATTATTATATACCTATGTGTAAACATATTGTGTATTCCATATACATGCCTTTCTCTATCTGTTCCGCATACAAACTTTTCTTACAAACATTTTATCCACATCATACTAATCGAGATGCACATTAGCAAAAATGGTCTTGTTGCTTAGCTCCTTGCAAGTAGAAGGGAAATAAGCAAATACAGTGGGATAAAGTGAGTCAAATTTTTCAAAAGTTGCCGCTATGCCATTGTCATTACGGTTCTCTTTCTATGGTCAGGAGTGAAGTAAAAGAGAGATGAAACGGGTAGGACATTCCGTTTGAGCAAAGTTGAAATATTCTGAAACTGAAATCAATATATATATAAAACGAGATCCACATTTTTGTGTAATTAGTTTTTGCTCTTACATTTATCAGTTTACAAAAGTCATTCAGAATAAAGAGGACTTTAGGGACTATTCACAACAAATTCAAGATGTATATTTTATTTGCCAAATAAATTTATTTAGTTTACGACATTTTAATCAAACCCGTTACAGCTATTTTTGAGAAAACGAACACTTTGAAAAATATTCTTTGTAAAGGGTAGTTTTAGATGAGGGATTTTTCTTAAAATTTTGCTATCGCAAGTTTAATATTTAACCGACTTTTTTCATAGTCATATACACACGTACCTTTCTGTAAAAATACTTTTTGATTCAGAGAACCTTAAAATATGTACCTATTTCCAATGAAATCTCGCTATCGAAAATTTAGGTGGCATACGATAACTTCTCTGCCTACTATGTACTTTTTACATACTTGCTAGAGGAATTAAGATGCAGTTATGTTATGAACTTTGTTCGCGCTACAGCAGATTTACTTCTAAAATATAATATACCCAGGTGGCATACGATAACTTCTCTGCCTACTATGTACTTTTTACATACTTGCTAGAGGAATTAAGATGCAGTTATGTTATGAACTTTGTTCGCGCTACAGCAGATTTACTTCTAAAATATAATATACCCAGATGGAATAGTCATGTCAGTGCTGCCAAGCTAAACGCGCGCCCTAGATCCTTTTATAGTGTTTGCTGGTTATTCAGGTGATATGTAGGGCAAATGAAAGACGTTAAAGTTGAAAAGAGAAAGCAATGAGTAGTAAGGAACATATAATTACACTACTGGTGCTGCAAGGTTGGTTTTCACATAAAAAATAAATGCATGCTGTTTAACATGTAAAACTTCTAACTTAAGATCTGTAGATATAAGTTTGTCAAACTTTACTTTTATATGAGTGCATGAAGCAATATTTAAAAATTTACATTTTAGATGGCTTCTCATGAATACACACTCTTTAGTTCAAATTTGGACCTAAAAGCCAGAGAGCAAATTCAGGTCTATTTCACAATAGTACGTGATGGTGTTTACCCACCACTATACTATGATTTTCAGCAGTACATACAAATGGAAAGTTGAATTATATTTGAACAATTCTTTGCAACCATGACTCTTCGACTTTTCGTACGAAATCACTACAGTTGTCCTGTCTCGCTGAGGTTTCCCGAACACTTGTTTCATTAGTATTAAATCCCATGGAATATGTGAGCCAGTATCACCTCCACATACAGTCATGTTAGAGACGTCTTGGTTTGCTCAACTGATTTTCATCCCAGACTTTAAGTTAACCACACTTTCAGAATTGAGTTATAGGTGTTATTGCATTTTCATGAAATTTAAAAAGGTCTTGATTTAATTGTTTTTTCACACAAGCCGTGTGTAGGACAGGGGTTAGATAGATAGAGTCAGACTGAAAAAATCAGTGCCAGAGCCGGAATTTGAACCAGGATCTTCCGGTTTCCAGCCGGTTGCTCTACCACTGAGCTACCATGGCAACATACCGGCATAGCATTGAGTTTCTTAACTGACTCGAATATTTCCCGGTAAATCACAAGGTGATCTCAAATGGCGACTTACAATGTTGTAAGTACTTTAAGTCCCAGGATTCTTAGTATAGCCAAATATTATGGACAATTGATATTGATTTAATTGGTTTTTTTCACACAAGCCGTGTGTAGAACAGGTGTTGGTTAGGTCAGACCGAAAAATTGTCTGACTCTACCTATCCAACTCCTGTCCGAGTAGAGATACGCGAGATCCGTGGTTCAAATCCCGACTATAGCATTGCATTTTTCAGTCTGACTCTACCTATCCAACTCCTGTCCTACACTCGGCTTGTGTTGGCTATACAACGAATCCTGGGACTTATAGTAGCATTGTAAGTCACCATTGGGGTTATCATCTCAAAATAATTTGAGATCACCTTGTGGTTTACCGGGAAACGTGCGAGTCGGTTGAGAAGTCAATGCTATGCCGGCTTATTGCCATAGTAGCTCAGTGGTAGAGTAACCGGATAGAAATCGAGAGATCCGTGGTTCGAATTCCGGCTATGGTAATTAATTTTTCAGTCTGACTCTACCTATTAAAAGGTCTGTCAATCTGAACCCTGACAGCTGAGATCCTCGATTGTGAGGTGATCACTCATATTTGAACCATGAATCTGAATGTAGAAGCATCTGACTCAGGTAATTTCTATTCCTAAAATAAACCCAGTCTGTACAGTTTTTGAATTTAATGCGTTAGCAGTGGATACATAATATTAGCTTTCATTCCAAAGAGAAAGCTCTGGCTTAGCTACTGATTCTGCACAAGATCGTATTTTGCTGGCTGCATGGACTGGGCTCTTTGTTGTAGCAGTTTACGTGCTTTATCAGCACATCAAGGCCCTTGGCTTCCACTGCTGCCTTTACCAGCTTCATCCTGTATCAGTCTGGAAATCAGAGACGGCGAGTAAAATCACAAACTTCTGACGGAGCAATCCCTTGGGAATCGACGCTTAGCGATACAGATGGAGCCACTGTGATGCTCAGTAGGAAATACACCAAAATAAGAAAATAAATCATAATCGAAGAGAAGTCATGCAAAGGAAACCAGATTATTTACTGTAATAATTCTTGGAAGTGAATTGGGACTAACATAAAAAGACTTTACGACGGCTGGTTGTATGCATTGATGGGGTTTAGATACTATTAATATGATATTCCTCATTAAATTACGAAGTCAGGTAAATGTTCGTAGGTTTTAACTCAACCTGCAGATTGTATATATCTTTTATGAAAACATTGATACCGTTAGTAAATAATGTTTTTATTTTTACACAGTTAAGCTTGTGGTAAAATATTTTTTCTTTCTCTGCCTAACTAGAACACATTAACAAAATGTAGCACCACCGCAAAAACGGCTAAAATTATTATAAAATAGATCCCTAATATATTAAAGATTATTATTGTTATTTAATAATCCAATGCTTAGCAAGTTATACACAGACTGCAGATATACTGACTGACATGGAATATTACACTGAAAGGGAAAGTTCACAAAGGATACCTGTCTTCAGATTTATTCGGCCATTACCACCGGTCGTCTGCCCTCACCTGACGTGAATGCTAGGTAGCGAGTTTATCACGCATTACCTCTTGCAGAGGATTAGGGAACGATAGGTAGAAAGGGGTGGATGTCAATAGCTTCGACGTCACGTTAGTGAAATTTATCGTATTTTCCCAATATTTACATTTGGATCATTCGCTTCGGTCTCGTAAACTCGCAAATGCGGCATTTATGCTTATAGGTAACGTATTCTTCTAGTCTGGAAGTACTCAACTTACCAACTTCTGTGATTGCTGGTCATTTCCATCTCGCGTGTAAAGAACGCACACAATGGTCTGGTGAAAACCAGTTCTGTACCACCCAATACATCAACCTGTTTACAAACTCGGCAATGCAGACAACGTTCCGTTCCCCACCTCCACTTTGACAGAGGGCTAACTAACCTAATAATGATGTTAGGCATTTAAACCTAGAGGCCGAATAAATCTGAATACACGGTATAAAGGAGACCATAAAGATCCAGCCTATTTTATATTAATATAAAATTTATATTAACATCCAACAGTGTTATAAATTATAAATAGATTCATAAATCATATTTATATTTATTATTCAATTAAAGGGGATGCTCGTTAACAAACTCCCAAATTGAACACTAAATCAACAAAAAGCAAACAAGTGCGATTATTGGGAAGGAGACAGCTATTCTAGAGAGGGCTTTTGAAATATTAATATAAGTATCTAAATAGCGAAGATAAGGTTCTGCTAAACATGTGTATGAAACAACTGAAGATAATTAAGAGCAAGAAGTGCTGATGGGTCGAACTAGAGGAAATTTTGTCCAAGATAAAGATGGAAGATATATAGAGGAAGGGAGAGAAAATTAAAACGAATTGCATAAGTCAATGAAAATACGATAGAATACATTAGTAAACAAATATGGGTTGAGTTAGAAAACATCTGATTTGTTACACTAACATGAGCTTCTCTAACATCTGTTTTACAAACAGACCTCTTTAAAAGATTCTTCTTCTTTCTACATCATGCTAATCGAGATAATTATTAGAAGAATGTAATAATTATTTAGTTTCTTATAAGTAGACAAGAACTAAAAAATGCGCTATGCTAAAGCGATTTCGCTTCTTTGCTTGGCCAGGAGTAGAATGTAAGAAAAACGGACATTTCCTATCTGAGAAAAGTATAAGCATGTTAAAACTGAAAGTAATAAGAAGGAATATCTTGGAAACGGTCAACTGTACAACACAACTGCATATCACATAAGTTGTGTGTTTTAACGAGATCTACATTTCTTATTTAGTAAGGTTTTCTCCATCTCTTTCGATTTAACCGTTATACAAAATTCTGCAAAAATCACATTGTTCTTCAGAGGTTATTCATAAAAAATTCAAAATATACATTTTGTGTTGTAATAACTTTAATACGCGCTATTTAAATAAAAATCGTTAGTCATTTTTGAGAAAAACAAATGTTCAAATTTTTTTCGTGTAAAGGGTATATTTTTGGGGAAGGATTCTCTTGAAAATCTTCGTGAGGCAGGGAGCTAGCAGAAAATGTAGCCCGAGGACAATGCATTATTATTATTAATATTATTATTATTATTATTTTAGTAGCAGGTATTCCAGGAAAATGAACACAGAACCTGTGAGTCATTGTAGATATAGGCTCTCGGAAGTCAGATATTTCCAATTCACGGTGAACTTGTGCATTACGTATGTCTCTCTCTCCATCATTGCAATGTCTCTGGAATACTTGGAAGCGTTGAATCTTAGTATAAGAACACCCAAAATAGAACTGTATCTGGACGTGGCTGCAGAATAATAGTAGAGTACAGTCAACATATGGAAAAGACACGAGGTTTCGGGTCGGTTACGTGTTAGGGAGACGAATATATGGGATTGAGTTTTAACGTTGATATGGGTATGCCAATCAAGGTGAACGCCAGGATATTTTACTGTTCGATCAGATGGCGACGGTAAAACATAGCTAAGCTATTTTTTGTGCAACTGTGAGCCACTTACAGATCAAAAGAGAAAACGCTTTAACCGAGGGTACATGCAATTGCACGAACATAATAAGGTTTCAAAAATAAAATTAACCTTTGAAGCTGTAGTTAAGCTCAAGTCATTTAATTTAAAATGTAGAAGTGTAACCAATGTATCATTAATCGAGTTGTTGCCCAGAAAAGAGCAGCAAAGGAGATAAAACTATCATATACTCATGATTTATGTGGTGAATGAAGGACAAAATTTAACAATACACAAGATGCCCATATTTATTGACGTATAAAATGATCATTCAATAAAATAATTCGATTTATTCATGTATACATTCATTTAAACATATTATTGTGGAAATAATATATTTTCACAACACAAAGTTTTGTTAAATCATATGTAAAGGCAGGAGCATACAGGCTGTCCCAGAATTCAACCGCACAAATTGGCAGGATTGTAAAGGGGCCGTAGATAAACAGTTTAAGATACCGAACCTATTGTCCCTTTTACCAAATGAGAAAGTTATGGCATATTTTCTGTACGGCACATCAATGGCCGTAAATTAAAACATTGTGGACTATGTGTTCTACTTTAATTCAGAATGCCGCATTTTTATGCCAGTGTGCGAAGGAATGTACTCTTGGTGCTCAATCAATGATATTAACTTATTGGACTTGTAACCTTGGCAAAATTGCCTATTCTTTGAGGGTGTGTACGCCACTGTTAAGTTAGGTCGATTTCAGATCATATGTACTTAGCTAGAGCGCTCCGCTATAACATACTGGTGGGTGAGTCGGTATAGTGCTGGTAAACAAATCCCACGATACAAAGTTCGCACCGCTCTCTGAAGTTACCGGTTTTAAGTTTTATGATTTTCTTATTTTTTCCAAGGATATACACTATTTGAGCAGCACTAATATGCCAAGAAAATAAACCCTCCAGTACAAAATACTTTCAAAAGACTGTGAATGATATTTGCGTAGCGTAAATATTAAATGCAGTATTTGTTGAGGAACCTGCCGAACATTTAGGTTTGTTGAAGACATTTATGTAATGCGTGCTTTGAAACGTAGTAACTCAGTTATGACTTTAGCGATGAAATAATAATAATAATAATAATAATAATAAAAAAAAACAACAACTAATCTATTGCTAGGATTCGAATAGAGGTATTTAGATTTTATTTGTACTTCTGTTCAGTGGTGTTATAACAGTTGGTAGGGCTGGCTTATCGCTCAAGTAACGCTTTAACCCGTGGGAGGGGTAAGCTAAACTCCTTCCGCTCGTGGCAAAACAGTCAACAGTGTTGCATTACTTTTCTCAGATTCGGATGACTAGTCTTCAAAATCTACAGAAATCAGTCAGAACACAGTGAACACACAACTATTACGGGCAACAGTACTTCCTTCTTCCACTCTGTCACGCGCCTTTCCACCTCGCTTGCTTCAGACTAAGAAAACACTACCTCTTTCCAATCTGCTTGGCAGGGCTCCCCATCCCACTAGCATTTTGCCGTTTTAACCACTTGTGCTACTGTGGTTCGCGAACCTAGCTTCTGAAAACTATGTCTAATGCCTACACGTACCATGAATTGCTCAACACTGTGTTCATATTGTAAAAGTGTACACATTATGTGTAAGGAAAGAAATTGTTTCAACGAGGTGCGAAACGGAGTTCACACCGACTTACAACCTAAGATAACCCATGCTGCGAACTTCTGAGCTCATATGCTTTTTGCGTGTAGTATCACCACTCATGCTTAAGAGCCTCGCTTACCAACTGTCCGTTGAATCAGATGAGCAAGTACTGACACGAACTTTAGTCTCTGTGATGAGGTTCACAGCACTCCTAGAACTTTTGAGGATGCAAGGTTCATTTCTTCTCAGGTGCAATCTCTGCGGGAGTGTTCCTTATCGACAAACCGAACAGTTCCTCTGGTGATCTGTTGTATTTTTATCTTCGGAGACTATTATTTCTCGATCTCTTTCTATTTGCCTTTCCTGCAGAGCAAGTGTATCCAAAGGTAGAATACACTTTCTTCACTAGTACATAATTCTTAATTATTAGTTTTATGTAGGTACTTGTTCTACTACAATGATAGCTGTTCATTTTTATTTGATTTGCAGTTCATCGACACAATAACACTTTTTCGTAAACTCCCTGCGTACAATTGTAATGTGTACATAACACGTCAATGTATGAAACACTGTAACTCCTTTAAGGGGTATGCAGAAGTGTATCCGTTAAGGTGTTAAATGCAATTGTTAATGAAATGTTCTCCGTTGTATTTGCATACTAATCGTTCATTATATTTATTTTGTTTGTTATTACAATAAAATCATATTGCGTAACACACCAAAATATGAACAACTCATTATAAAATGTAAAGAAAGGGACAACATAAAGAATAAAGATACCTACGGAAGCTTGAACCCTCAATATCCTCAACCTCTTAACCCGTTACACACATGTTAAGCATACCGCTAATTAATGCCATCGTATATAAAGTCTCTGAAATCGAGTGTTTAGGTGTCGGGCCACGGTGCAGTTTGATCAGTGGCGTGCTAACCTTTAATACATGTTAAGTTGTAGCAAAGAATTTAGAATCCACAGCATATAGGTTCCGTATCACTAAACGTTTATCTTGCATTCCTCTACAATCCTGCCAATTTGTGTTGTTGATTTCTGGGACACCTGTGAGAGCCATTAAAATTAAAATAAAAACATAGAATTATGTTCTTACAGGACGTTTGCGACAGTTATAGAAAGCAACTGAAGTAATACATATAAATACATGTTAAATAAGGGAAAATCTTATCTAGTAAGACTTTAAACATGCTAACATAGTAAAATAACTGTAATTAATGATTTTAATTTCTTTAATTTTATTGCAAATAGAACTAAGGAAAAATACAGAACTAGAATTTCCGAATGTTGAAAAGTTTAAGTGATAAAATAATCTCACTGGTTGTAAATAGGAAAGAAGGCTTTCAAGCAAATATATGCTTAATTTGCTGCGTGTTATGTATCGTTCCAAGTATTAAGTATTTTAACTACTGATGAATAAATAGTTAACTTGAAGTAAATCTTAATTTAGGCGTACATTGAAAAAAGTTTTATATATAATGTTTGGAACATTCTATATGAATTACTAAACAAATTAATGCATACAAAATGATTAGATATATGCAATCTCTATGAAAAAAAAACAGTGAATATAAAACTAAGTAAAATTAAAAAGATGAATAGAGTGTAATATTATTCCATTTTAATAATTTATAAGCCAGTAGGATAAGAATGTCAAATAAGAGGTGGCACGAACAAGATTTGCAGAAATGCCAGATGCTTGTTGGATGCAGAAAAACAAGAACATTAATCTGTAAATACGTTAATAAGTGTACATACGAGAAAACAGTGTTTTAGGTTGCCTCTAGATGCTAGAGTAAAATAAAATGACATGGCTTGATATTTTATGTAAGATAGTAGAGTATAACCTTTAATAATCAGATAATTAAACGAAGAAATTATAAAAGTTTTAAAGTTAATATACCGAATAATTGATAAAATGAACATATACATTCGTTTGACATAGCTTACATAGAATATTGTATTTGTTATTGGTAACATTAAAGCTTTTAATATAGACAAAAATAAGTTATCACGGTATACGAGTCGTAGTCTAAACCTGATGTCGGGAAATGACTAACTTAATATGATTGCGGTGAACACCTTCCATTAGATATCTTCTAGTTTCAGACGGGTAAGAGTTGTTAGTCACTTGTTTTTCATGATTAGGCTAAGAAATATCCAAGCATTAAAACCAGGAGGAAAGGAAAAATTGGCACTGTTACCGAGCTTTCCGCTGTGACTTCATAGATAATTAACCAACCCCCCACCAATCCTTTTCAGTATGTGTGTGCCACCACTGCCAATCAGGACACCGCGTTTTACCTCCCATCAGAGACTAATGATTGCTATTGTATACGTGTTATTGATGGTTTGAGTTTACTAATTTTTGCAACTGCTTGATGACTCTGTCTCAAATGATCATGCTTATATTTTCATATTTTCTCTAAATGTATAAACTAAAATATGTCGTTTGGTAAAGTAATTCGTTTCAAAGGGTTTAAATAAAAAGGAGTTAAAATTTGACATTAAACGTTTCTTCGCCTTCATTTTCGATAAAACTATGCTGCTAAATTTAAGCATGGCCGCATATCCATTAAAGATGAGCGTTCAGAATGTCTCAAAACTGCTAGGACCGACGAAATTGGAATAAAAAGACAATGCCGTGCTTCAAATTGCCAAGATATGCCAGTTCAGTGAAATTTAAAGCCTTAATAGGACATGGTGAATTTATTTCATTTTACATACAGTTATGAGTATAGGAAGCTTTCCGCTTGGCTGCTACGTGAGTTAATACGGACAAAACGCATTAAAATAAACATTTTCTCAGGAGTATTTAAATTGATTAGACGCAGTTTCAGGAAGTTTTCGCCAAGTTTCATAAAAGTAGGTAAAACATGCAGTAGCATAACGTTTAGGTATCTAGATACTCTAGAAGCTAATGAGCAATTCAAGCAGAGGAATGGAAGTGGGTCAAAAGAAAGCAAAAACAGTTACATCTATTACAAAAGCCATTGCTAGGGTTTTTTTGGGGGACCTCGTCATGTGGTACACATGTGTATTACCTTCAGAAGAACAGAAGCATCAACGGGGAGTAGAGGCTTCAATACTAATAAATAAAGGATATTATTCAGGATAAATGTTCATACCTTGCTAAAAATCACGTTCTCTTTCATCACTGTAATTCAACTTCATATAGTTAGGAAGTTGTTCTGCAAACCTGGATGGACACTTCATTTCAAATTGTTTCTACATTCGTCATATTCGCTGGACTTGGCTTCAGGCAATTAAGTTTTGTTCTTAAATCTTAAGAAATGATTATGTGGTTGAAATCAAATGAATATTTCAAGCATGCATATTTTGCACAGTTGTACACATCATATTTGATAGAAGTTGTCAAAAAGTCGTTGGAATAAATGTAGACATTGTATCAACATCTGAGTTGGAAACAAAATCTTATTCTTAAATCATATTTTTATATTGTGCAGGTAGAGAAGTATTAGAAACGTTATCATGATTTAAAAGCTAGTTTTTAAGTAATAGGAAAGCTTGTCTGGTTTAAATCTATATTTGAATTAAAATGTACTAATATCCGTATAGTTCTACGCAATGACCACTTGAGATCAAATTTGGGAAAGTGCTCCAGCTTTTCCTCTTTCATTTGTTACTCTTTAGGGGGCTTAAGATTTCATACTTGAACCGAAAATTGTAGCATCACAAAAAGTATTAGTTTAATTCAAGAGTTATTGAGGAATAATTACCAACAGAAATTATTAACCTCTGCAATAATTGCCGTATCAATTTGAAAGCGTTATCATTATGAAGTTGATAACAATTATTGTAATCATACTAAATTTCATGAGCACATGCTAACAAATATCACAAGAAACGCGCTTTTTTATGAAAGATTCGAGTAGGAAATAACGTTGGCGAACCGTTGCATTCTTTTTTAATTTCAAAAGCGAGAATGAAATGAAGTGAAGTTTTGTTTATAGACGTTTTTTAGCTGCTTGTAGCTCTTAACGTTCTATTCTATATTGGGCATGAAAGACCAATTAATTTTGCTCAGAGGCCTCTTTATCAGGATTGAGGTTCTTTTACTTGCCGTAAATCTACGGTACTGTACTTCCCATCCGAAGGAAGTCATGGTAAAGATTTTTACGGCCGAAAAAATCCATCGTCCTCCGCCGGGTTTGAACCCGCGACCTTAAGTATCTGAATTGTATTGGCGGACAGTTGAAGTTAAACGATTTAGAGGAACCCAGTGGTGAACAAAATGAAATTATTGGAAAGAAAAGTCGCCAATAAGGTTATTGATAGATTTTACTTAATTTCACTTAAGGCTTTCCGTAGTAGTTACAGAGAATTTGGGTTGTAAGCTTCATTTCGTGTCAGATTTTCAAGTACTTCGTGTCAAATCAGTCGCTAGGACAACACGCTATCCCTTGAGTCAGAAATGTAGCGCTACAAAAACGAAGTTTTAACAAATTGCGCACAAAGCAAGAGAAACGTAAAGCACATTTAAAGTGTAAAATGGTAAAGACTGGCCAAATCTTGTAAAATATATCATAGAGTAAATGATGCGTTCAGTCAGCCAGAAATAAGCAGTTAACACGGACTTTGTAAGGTTATGAACACGCGGAAAACAGAAGAACGGTATTACTTTGAATCAGCTAGATTATACTCACCTTGCGTAAATGAATAATTAACACAGAGATCTCGCAAATGTAAGGTAAAAATAAAAAAAAATAAAACGTGTACGTGAACGACATCCGAGTGTTCTGAAAACGCTTACCAGTGTCAACGTGTAATGCGGGCAACTGGTAATGGACAAACATAAATCATGTACGAGGCAAAGTGAACATGAATCATATGTTTTCTATATGAACATACGCCTATTCCGACTTCACAATTCCTGCATCCCGCCAAACATTCGACTACTACTTGCCTTTATTGGTATTTAAGCTTTATTTCGAATTGTGCTGTTCACACTCGCACACGCGCACGCGCGCGCGCGCACACACACACACACAACTTTCTTTCTAAATATTCCAAATACAAACTATTTATACAAAAGATTATTCTTTTATCTACATCATGCTAATCGACATAAACATTAGCAGAATTGGTCATATTACTTTGCTTCATTGTAAGCAGAAGGGAAATAAGCGAATTCACAAGGCTAAAGCCCTATTCAAATCTTTTAAAATCTGGTCGTTATGTGAAACAACTGAGGTTCGGTTCGCTTTGCATAGTCCCGTTTAAGAAAAGTATGTAGTTTAAAGCTGAAACCAATAACAAGGGATATCTAAAAATGGCCAACTCTACACGAAAAACGTACATGACATAAATTATGTGTTTTAACGAGATATACATTTTTTGCGTGGTAAGTATTGGTTTATCGCTTGCGCTTTAGCCGTTATGCATAATTCTGCAAAACTCATCCAGTATTAAGAGGTCTTGATAGGCTATTCCCAGAAAATTCAAAATATACATTTTATTTGTGATGTAAATATATTTAATATACGACATTTTAATTAAAATCGGTAAAGCAATTTTTGAGAAAAACAAAAATTTTCAAAAAAAAAATTAAAAGCGTAGTTTGTGGGAGGGGGGTATTTTTTAATAAATATTCGTGTCGCATCCTTGCAATATACTTAACATAAATTGTAAGTTTGGGTTTCAACGCTCTTTTTATTTTTGAGCTATGCTGCCCACACACACACACACACACACACACACACACACACGTACACACACACACACGTACACACACGTACACACACACACGTACACACACACTCACACACATATTGGAACTTTTTCTAAAAATCTGATGTGTTCCATTCATATGACTTTCTCTACATCTCTGCAAAAATTATTGTTAGTAAGCTTATATTACTTCATGCTATTCAAGATAACCATTAGCAGAGATGGTCTATTACTTAGTTCCTTATAAGCAGAAGGGAAACAAGGAAAACACTAGGCTAAACCGAGAATAAAATATGCTAAAATGTGTTTGCTATGGGATATCGTAGCCAGGTGTGGACAAGTTCTTCTATGAGAAAAGTTTAAGTATTTTAAAATTGAAACTAATGACAAGAAATATCTCGAAAACCTTCACGAGAAAAAATGCATATGATACAAATTGTGTGTTTTAAGATCTAAATTTTTTGTCTAAGTTTTGTATTTAACGGACCTTTCCTTTTTGAGCTTTGTTGTCCACAAACACACATACACACAAACATTTTTCTAAAAATGCTTTTTGGATTCACTGGGCCCCAAAATATGTATTTTCTGTAAATCTTGGTTTCAATGTTTTGAGTGCAATGCAACAGCCTTCTCTAGGAGAGTAGAGTAGAGTAGAGTAGAGTAGTAGGAGTGGAAAAATTAATAACGTTGTTTTCGGATTCAGAAGACCTCGAAACATATATTTCTCTTGAAATCTCGATATTGAAATTTTGGGTGGAATAAAATACCATTTTAGCTACTATGCACATTGTGTGTACATACATGCTAGAGAAAGTAAAATGCGCGTATGTATTTGTGTGAAATCTCCAAATCTATTTTTGGCCGAACTGCAACACTTTTTCTACTGCCTCATGGTAAGTAGCTAAGTAAGTGGTACGGAGGATAAACACTGTCGTTCCGCAAGCAGTTTCCCAGTGCAAGATGTTCTCATAAAACGGCTCAAACGTGAATGTTAATTCTGGAGATTCAGGAGCTGAGTGTGTCATATTGAGGCAGAACAAAGATGCAAGTGAGAATAGCATAGTCTGGAAACAGCATATGTAACAAACCAAGTACATTAAGTGAAGCAAGGAGTAACGGAAATGTCTATGATACAATAATGACGACTTCCTCAATAGTGAGACGAAGAGCTTACATTACGTAAACAAATCCTTAGTTTTTTCTCCCTGTCAAGGACATTCTGGAGAAGGAAGCTTTAAATATAGCTAACCAGACGACGAAGCTGAAATTGTGTCAATCAAAAGCATCTATTAGAAGCGCACCTGGAGAACTGAGGTCACCACCTTGCCGGTCAATCCAGCAACATCCTCAGAAAGGGCCCAGGAGATCTAAGTCTCCTGTTTCAGTAGAAATCAGTATAAGTGATTTTTGTCCAAAATAAATATAAATTATTCGGTTATTCTCATATTATAAATTATATATTTCATTACTAGACATAACAAACTACATTTATGGAAAATAGCCACCAATTATAGATCCTAAAATAATGATATAGAATTGTTAAGTTGTTTTTACACAAAAACATAAAAGTCTCAAGGATAATATATAATAAACATATATACAAAATGTCCTCCGTGCTGAGTATAATATCCAAATGGGAATAACTAGAATATTGGCACTACCTACAAATGGGAATTACAATTTAATTACTGATTATCGT
The DNA here is from genome assembly GCA_030762935.1 of Hymenopus coronatus. NCBI lineage: Eukaryota > Metazoa > Arthropoda > Insecta > Mantodea > Hymenopodidae > Hymenopus > Hymenopus coronatus. Next base: position 106,628,196 of record CM060888.1, on the reverse strand, counting down.
AATGTTGTGAATTAATAAAGTAGGTATCGTTTATTTGGTTTGTGTTAATATATACCGACACAATCCTAACCGTTGCTGTATTTTGTAAATTAGGATTTAATTAGATTTTAATGAACTACATTCCTGTTAGGACAGTAGAACCGTCAAAATACATTCCTGCCAGCAAATATCGTTTCGAAGATTTCTACCAAACTCGGACACTTAGACTACACGCTTCACTCATGCGTTTTGATAAGCAGCAATGTTCACTTTGTCCGTCTCGGTTTGGCGTCTCAATTTCGAACATTAAAATACTTCCATGGCACGACAGCTGACAAGGAACTTTGGCCTACCACCCGGCTGCTGCGTCCCCCATCTTGAGCCATGACAGACGTCATGAATTGGAGGGTGAGACGTGGTCAGCGCCTCGACCCCCCCCCCCCAGCCGGTTAATGTGGTCCTCATGACCTGGAGCCGCTACTTCTCCATCAAGTAGCTCCTCAATTGGCCTCTCAGGGACCTCACGAGGCTGAGTGCATCCCGGTCAGGTCTCCTAGCGTTTGCAAAATTCCCACGTCAGTACCGGGAATTTAACCCAGGTCTCCCGCAACTGCGCTACCACCGCGCTAAGGAGACGCCCAGGTTCGAACATTACACAACATTAATTCCTATGATTAATAAGCTTTTATATAAGTACGCATATATTAATAACAATATTCATATTTTTCAAAACAGTCTATCACGTAGCCTTAACCCCGAATTTATATTACCACTCAATTTTTAAGCATTGAAAAATATTTTTGTATACATTTTCAGTTATAACACATACTATAAGGCTTGAAGTAATAAATTACTAATGTTTACAAAATTTGTGTGTAAGAGGTAAATCATTTTACTATTTTAACATTGTTGGTCATAATTCCAGTGGCATTTAAAAAAGGAGAAATTTTTCGGATTATAGTACAACTGTATAGAGATTTTGTAATTTCATTTCCGTCGTTCTCCTATGTTTTGCATACGGTAGAACCGACTGTAGCTGGGAAAATACACAGACATATAAGCGGCAAAAACAGCTGCTGTTTCCCGAGCTAAAATAATTTTACCTAATGCAATATTTATGTTGTAAAATTTCATTAAATACAAACATATGCTTTAAAATATACTATATCGATATGCACCGGGAATTAAAATGGAATTGTTGCATAGAAAGTTTAAAATTAAACTATGTGAAATATGTTACTGTGCTCGTTTTTATATATTAAATTCGAAAAGCACAAAAGTAAAAGAAAAAAGAAAAATAAATCAAACCCCAGCAGTTGCACTTCAAAATGAACCTGAAATACTGATACACAATGAAGATAGTATGAAATCCATGCAATCGATGAAGCAGTCATAGGCTTGTTAAATAATAATAGTTCTATCGTTAGAACAGCGTTAGGTAATTTTGAAAGTTGAACGAATTATAAGTTTTAAGCCCAAATTAACTAAGAAACATAGAAAAGAAGCAAATAAAGTATACAATAATCTCTAAATAAATTCCAGCTTGTAAAAGTTTTGACTGAGAGTTAAAACTACTAAGTATTCTTGATAACTGAACTAAACTCTCGTGTTAATACTTCAGACAGTGGTTGGAACAAAACGGGTCCTGGATCTGGAACCCGCAGTCTGAGGGGAGAGAACTTCCCTATTGTGCCAAGAGATTGGTTAATATGTGCAATTGGTTAAATAAGTTTGTCATAGAAACAGAACAAACTATTAACTTATTAAAAAAATTCTGTGTTCCATTTTCTTGACTTTCTTTTTCTGTTCTGCAAATAAAATATTCTTACACAAATTAATTCCTTTATCTATATCATACTAATCGAGATAAACATTAGGAGAAATTGTCTTATTACTTTCTTCCTTCTAAGCAGATGGCAAATAAGGGGGTACACGAGGCAAACGCGATAGTCGAAAATTTAAAAAACTGGTAGATATGTGAGCAATTAAAGGATCGCTTTGAATTTCCGGTAAAACAAAAGATAGATGAAAAGTAAGATGATCCCGTTCGAGAAAAAATACGTGGTTTAAAATTGAAACCAATAACACGCAATATATCGGTAACGGTCAATTCTACAATAAGCAATATGAAGAATTGCGTGTCTATTTCTTACGGTTTATGCAAAACTCGGCAAATTCATCCAGATCTTCAGAAGCTATTTCCAGAAAATTTAAGGTATACATTTTATTTGTGATGTGAATATCTTTAATAAAAATCATTACAGCCACATTTGAGAGAAACAAAATTCAAGATCCTCCGAAAAAGTGAAAAATCTTAAAATTTTATTTTTTAGTTTTGTTATTTCAGTGCAATATATGAACTTTCAACTTTAAAATTATATATTATTTATTCTATTTTAAGCCTGTGAAATACAAATTTGAAATTAGCGCTAAGTGGGCGCAGTACTTTTGAATGACAGCTCTCAAGTCGCTCAACTTATTATCATAGAAATATTCAAATGTTTCGCTACTAAGGTGTGGTTAATTAGCAGTGGCAAGGTTTTAGGACTGGTCAGGCTGTTAAACATATTAGCGCAGTGCTTGTACCACAGATAGCCCCAAATAATTACTTTCCATATGATTACTGCGTTTTTGCATGTGCTTTGATAATTTCAATCAATTATTTAACTTCTATCTTGTGTTTAATTTACATAAGTGTTAAAATGGGTAGAAGAAGCAATTTAAAAGTGTTTAAAACAAAGGAAGAAAGTTAATAAGCCTTCAACAACTAAAGCATTTTCTAACCTCAAATTTATCACCAACTCAGGTAAGCCCAGCTAACATAAGCAGCTCTGCTAAGGAACTTAGACAAAGAAGAGCAGTACAGTGCTTGGAACTAAATAAGAATGAATGGGAATGAAGTAATTGATATAGACATTTTATTCCCAATACTTTTAAATAATGCATTATGTAAAAGTGGTTTTGAAATTTTGACAAAAAAAAAAAAACACCACGGAATTCCAGCAGAAGGTTTATTGAGATGTACGTCCTGTACATCTGAAATGGAATTTAATACAGCTTATAGATAAAAGTGGTAAAAATTCTGAACCATTTTCAAACAATGCGCGATTAGTATATGGCTTGCGAGCTGTTGGTAACAATGTTTCTGGTGGAATTTCGCTTTGTAGAATAGTAAATAAACCCCAACCTCCTACTAAATTGAGTACTTCTAAACAATATATAGGAAGTAATGTAGAAGATCTTGATAGGCATGCCATGAAACCTGCAATTGAATTTGTGACTGAAAATGATAACAGTCGCGACTTGTCAGTTGCGTTGCCATTTGTTACTAAATTGTGCCGTAATTACAAATTTGTAGATGTCGTTGTGCTTTCAAAACAATGTTTATACAGGAATAAAAGTAAACAACAACATGAAACTGCAAATAGGAGGTGGAGGTGCAAGAGACAAATACCATTTTTGAGAAATTTCTTCCTGCAAACATGTTAGATACATTAACTAATTAGGGGATGTGGATTCTAAACCATTCAAAGAGGATATAAAATCTTATGCAGATGAAGTAAATATTCAGAAAATAGGATGCATTGGACACATACAAAAAGGAATGGACACCAGACTGAAAAAATTAAAAAAAATTATAAAGGACAGAAGCTAAATGATGGTATGGGATTAACCCTTTCAGACCTGACTTTTTATGTTTCATTGAAAAAATTATCTGTGAACCTCCTTGTCCATCTTGTAACAAAAGCTCCAAAGTAGTTCTAAACTTGGCCACAGATAGCAACACAAAACTTGAAAACTTGAAAAACATAACAGTTCACACCCCCAAGTGATCTAAATAGTAATTACAGCTTTTAAATGTATTACATAGTCTGTAGAAAGTCATGTCCATTCCAATGGACACCGGGACTGAAAGGGTTAAATGGAAAAACAGATTATCTGCAGCTACCATTGACAGATTATAAATTCATTATGGACTGGCTATCGGACAAAACACTAACAAGGAAGATATGAGGAAAGCTATAGGGGCACGATTTTTACTTTAGCTATACGTTCTCTATACCCTCTCTATACATAGTGGATAGAGAAGGTATTATATTGCACCCAAAAATTCGATACCGATATTTCACCGGAAATATATGTTTTGAGACCTCCTGAATCCAAAAAAGGTATTTTAGAAAAATTATTCCTTATGTGTGTGTGTTCGCGCGCGCGCTTGCGCCTGTAGGCAGCATAGCTAAAAGACTTGGTATTTAATTTCAGTATCTTCCAAGTATGCGACACAAAGATTTTCAAGAAAATCCTCCCACCCCCAATTACACTTCACATAAAAAAAATGTTCGAAAATTTTGATTTTCTCAAAAATGGCTGAAATTTCATTAAAATGTCGTATTTTAATGATATTTACATAAGAAATAAAATTTATATCTTGAATTTTCTGGGAATAGCCTCTGAAGACATCTTTATTCTGGCTGAATTTTGCGGAATTTTGCATATCTGTTAAAGCGTAAGAGACATACACAAACTTATTTAATAGAAAATGTAGAGCTCCTTAAAATGTACAATTTATGTTATATACATTTTTTCGTGGAGTTTATCTTTTTATATTGTTATTGGTTTCAGCTATAAAATATTTATACTTTTATCATGCGGGAATTTGGCAACTCCTGTCCATACAAACAAAGGAACTTTAATTATATAGCAACCAGCTTTTGACTATCACTTTAGACAATGATACTCCCTTATTTCCCTTCTACTCGTATGGAAGCAAGTAATAAGACTATTTCTGCTAATTTTTTTCTCGATTGGCACGGAGTAAATAGAAGAATAAGGTTTTTAACAATAATTTGTTGTAGAGATGTAGATAAAGTCATGTGAATAGAACACATTAGATTTTTTCACTTAGATTCACTTGATGAGATCCTTAGCATGGTTTTGTCCCTCTGAAAATGAAAGCTGGTGCAAGTACAACAGGGGGAAGGACAAAGGAGGACAAATATTACCATAAACATCCTCTATCAGGCCCAATATTAGAAACTATAAAGGTGTTATTCAGAGATCTGAAAGATAAAGTTTTATTGCAAAAGCGTGTCCATAGTCGAACCTAGAACGCCAATGAATGTATCAACAGTATTATATGGTATAGATGCCACAAGACAGAATTTGTGTATCTGAGCATACTTCATTTAGGAATATATGATGCTGTAGCAAAATTTAATAACAGTAATACAATAAGGTGAGATGGGCTAAAAAACATGGACTGCAATTTAATAAAGACAATTCCAAATTAGACAAAGAAAAGATAAGGGTCTTTAATAAACCCTTCAGAGCAGTGAAACAGAGAGAAAGGCAGCAAATGATGTAATAGGAAACTGGAGGATGAAATGGAGGTTGATCCAGCGTGTGGGTCAGGAATGCACTATAAGTTACAACTTACATTTTTTGTAACTTACAATTTTTTATATATATAATTTAGCTTTTCTCAAATTCTAGAGAATATATTTCTTTGAAACTTCCAAAATATGTGTATTACAATGTTTTGCATATTTAAAACCGGAGTTTTTTAATAAATATAAATTATTTCATGGTTTGCATAAAAATTCTGAAACATGAGGTAAAATAAATATTAATACAATTATGTTTAATTAGAAAAACAAAATATGTTGAAATCTGTGTTAAAATATGGCCAAAAACACAATGTTGCGACTGTAAAAATTCAACTATGTGCTCTGATTAAGAGAAAAGCTCATTGATTATGGCAAATTTAAAATTGCCAAGATAGGATCTTTCGGAGCACCTTAAACTTTTTTTCCATATAAAGGGTAGTTTGGCGTGGAGGGAATTTCTTGAAAATCTTCATATCGCATCCTTGGAAGATATTGAACTTAAACACCAAGTTTGGTATTTCACGGCCTTTTAGTTTTTCAACTATGCTGCCCACTCCGCACACACACACACACACACACACACACGCACGCACGGAACTTTTTCTAAAAATGGATTTTGACAGCACGTGTGTACTATGTGGACAGAGAAGATATTGTGTTCCACCCAAAAATTCGATACCGAGATTTCACCGGAAATACTTGTTTTGAGAGCCCATAAATCCAATAAAAGCATTTTAGAAATATTTCGTGTGTGGTCTGTATATGTGTGTCTGTGTAGCTCAAAAACGAAAAGTAGGCTAACTATCAAACTTTGTATTTAAGTGCAGTGTTTTCCAAGGATGCGACACTAAGATTTTCAAGAAAATCCCCACACCCCAATGAAACAATTCAGAGGTGATAAACGACAAATAAAACACTGTGAATTCAGTTCAGAGACTTGGGTTATAGTGCAATAGGCACACTCAATAGTATATACAATTAACAATGGGAAATACTTTATATTGCCTACGGTGCGGAAGTAAATGTAGGTGTTTCGTATTTTTCTAGTTTATCTTTCAATATGGTAAAAGATCTCAATTTAAGTGAGATGGGTATCATATAATTAAAACATATTGATATAAATAAATAATCCTATTTAAATGAACATATTACTCCCTTATAAGTACGACATCCTAATAGGCTGATTTCAATGTAGGATTCTAAACACGGGGATGTATGTCTCACTAACTTCTGCATTTATCCCGTAACTATACTTGAGTAAACCATTGTATCAAAATGTATATTAACACCGATAAACGGTTTTAGATCCATTGAAAAATGGCAATTTCGAATAGAAGGGAAAAATGGAAAATAGTCTGCGAGCAGGTGTAAACAGGTAAATCAAGAACAAACATTCAGATAAATATACAGCTTACTACTGAGACAATATTAAACTGTGCATAGCTGGATTTCAGGAAATACCTCCACTTTGCTGAGCTTCAAGCGCATGGCTTATTTGCATAAAACAAATTGATTAAAGTATAATTTGTTTGAAATGGTGGAGAGATGAATAAAATGATACCTTAAATTTTCTTTAAATAGCCCTTGATGCCCACTTCATTCTTATTGTATTGTATACCTTGAAGAGACAAATTAAACCTCTACTACGAAAAATAATATAAACTAATTTTGGAATACCTTGGTAATTGCTATTCAAAGCTCCACTCGGATGTAAATTATGAAACCAGTAAGGAAATATTAACATATACCATGATCATGTACTTTTTATTCTTCCAGTGTATGACCTATTATTTTTCACTTTACCTCACTGTTTATAGAAGTATCAGAGTATAATATATTCAATTTTTCAAACTCATGTTTCACTTAAGGGAGATGCGTTTAATGCAACTTAGGTGACAGTTAGTTGATATCATCAGTTACAATCTTAAAAATAAAATTTAAAGCACATTAGCCACTTACGAAATATTAGCCATTATTTAATGGCTTTATTCACCTTTTAAGTACCTAATAACTTTTAAATGTTAGTGGTTTAAAGGCTCTTGTTTTTCAATAAGTCAGAAAAGAGTGTGCAACATTAACGCTAGCATATATACTACACCTTTTAAATAAGTTACTGCCATTTTAACGTCCTCTGTGCTCCTCTGTCCCTATATGGACTTGATTAAAAGAAAATGAATAAAGGTTTTAAACGAATAATTTTGTTGAATAGGTATGAAAATGAGTCATATTATCAAAAATGAAGCAGTTTCACACACTTTTATACTCATAATTTATTTTTTATTTTAAATATAATTACCTCGCTTTCATAAGAATAAATTTATAGTACCGCACCTGAATAATATATACTCCATTACATTTATTCTTTCTCTAGCACGTATATACAATGTAAATAGAAGGTAGAGAAGGTATTGTAATCTAACCAAAATTTTTATACCGAGATTTCACCGGAAATACAGGTTTAGACTCCTGAATCCAAAAAAGCAGTTTTAAATAAATGTCAGTGTATGTGTTCTGTTTCTCTAAAGCTAACATACTGAAAAGTCCGTTAAGTACCAAACTTATCATTTAACTTCAGTATCTTCAAAGGAAGATTTTTAAGACAACCCCAAACTACCCTTTACATGGAAAAATCCAAGGATTTTGATTAAAAGACGTACATTATGTCAAAGCGCATATTTTTAATTTTCTGGGAATAGCTTCTGAAGACCTCTTCATTTTGAATGACTTTTGCATAACTGGCAAACCGTAAGAGACAGACAAAATTTACTACATATAAATAAATGTTTACTACAGAAGTCGACCGTGTTTATTCTTTTTTTACTCCTGGCCCTGCAAACAAGCGAATTTCGTTGACATTAAATAAAACATTTGATTATCACTTTACTATAGTGTATTCTTTTAATTGTTTTTTTGTTTTCTTCAAACACACAGATGCTCTCTTCCATACATATTTCCAGATTCTGTGGGTGATATAGAATACTTCTAGTTAAAGAAAAATTCCCCGCCTCAGCCGGGAATCGCACCCGAGACCTACAGGTTATTGCATCTTTAATGCATACTTCTGTACTAATATGTCCCTATTTATAGGCGCTTCAAAAAACGTTGTGTTAATAGTGTGGTCGAATACGTTTCCAGAATATTTTCTTTAGGTTATAAAAGACTGGTTATTTTGCAGCAGGCGCCCTTCAACAACAAGGTAACGAAGACGTACAGTAACGAGGAATAGGTAGGGATGCAAATAGATGCAAACCTTTCTGCTGCACGAGGACTGCATCAACAACGGCTTCCATGACGTCTGTCACAACAGGTCAAGAAACATTGCTGTTCTCCGCATAATCACTGCTTGCCGTACACCAGATGCCGCAGCGAGGTTAAGGGCGATATCTTCAGCACTCCATACACATGGAGGAAATATTCACGACAAAGAAGGATAAAAACTACAGCATCAGCACATACGATACTTTATTGTTTAATAACTTGTATTTCAAATACAAACTGAGTCAGAGACTGAAAGTCCAACAACGAATGCAAATTATTAATTGACTAACGATCATTAAATTTTTTAAGGGAAAAAAATAGGAGCTTTTTTTTTAACTTTTTATTTGTATAGCCCCTTTAACTTCAATAGTTATATCGGAGTTTTGAGCTGTGAAACAGCTCATATTACTGCAGATTTAGAACATTAGGTTAATCAGCTTTATATCACTAAACATACGCACATTCAACTTTTATTGGGGAATAATTCTGGTTAAAGAAACATTTCCTGCCCCAGCCGGGAATTGAACCCGGGACCCCCGGGTGAGATAGGAGTTTAGTTTTGCCATAAGTAATTCGCCTTGGATTTATATCGCGTAACAAACAGTTGACATGGCTTTAGTGGCATATTAATTGAATTCAATGAAAGTATTTTCATTATTTTGACAACACACATCACATCTACGCTCTAAAAGCCACAGCTCGCAATTGAATACAATTTACTTTGTACACCCCTTAAATCCCTGTAACATACAATCCACATAACAGGCGCGCTTTCCTCGTATAACTTCAAGGAGTGGAAAGCAATTCGGGAATATTCTGTATATGGCGCAGAAACAAAATGAGGATTGTGCCTCTCCTATATTACTTCATCCCTCCTTTTCTTAGTTACAAACATTTTAAAAGTATCTCAGCGAAATAAATGTGATACTTGCTAAAGTTAATAAGGGCCTGAAACATGCTCCGTTACTGTGAATGTTTATTTTCTCTATACGTACTATGCACATAGTGTATAGAGAAGGTATTGTATTCTACTAAAAATTCGATACCGAGATTTCACTGAAATACACGCTTTAGGGTCCCCTGTATAAAAAAAAGTATCTTCAGAAAAAGGTCCGTGTGTGTCCGTGTGTGAACACGATAACTCAAAAACGAAAAGTCGGTAAAATACCAAACTTGGTATTAAGTTTAGTATCTTTCAGGGATGCGACACGAAGCTTTTGAGAAAAATTCCTCCACCCCAAACTACCTTTTACGTGGAAAAAATTTCAAAATTTTGATCTTCTCAAAAATGACCCTAACGATTTTATGCCTTTTAAATTTAAGATATTTAAGTGACAAATAAAATGTATATCTTCAATTTTTTTGGAAAAGCCTCTGAAGACATATTTATTCTAAATGAATTTTACGGAAGTTTGCATATGTGCTAAACTATATGGGATAGAAACATTTTTACCACACATAAAATGTAGAGCTCGCTAAAACACACATATTATGTTACACACATTTTTTCGTGGAGTTGACCGTTTTTCAGATATTCCTTATTAGTTTCAGATTTAAAATACTCATACGGGAATGTATCACCTGTCCATACAAACAAAGGTACTTCAATCACATAGCATTAGATTTTAAAAGATTTGACTGACGATTTAGCCTATTGTACTCCCTTATTGCCCTTCTACTTACGAGGAAGCAGGTAATAAGACTCCTACTGCCAATTTTTTCTCGATTAGCTTTAAGTAAATAGAAGATTGAGCTTTATAACAATAATTAGAGAAAGTCATATGAATGGAACACATCATACTTTTATTGTTTAAGGATAGAACAGTTTATCATTTTTGAGATATTGGGTGCCAAAATAGAAGGCCACTATCTTCATTTTTCTAGTAACATTTTACATAGTAAAGTTAATTAAATATACTGTATTTCTTTTGAGTGTTCTCTTGAAATTGTTTCCTGAAGTAATAAAGAATTTTGAAAGTTTGCGTTCCCATAGTTATGTTTAGGCCGAATATTTTATTTATTTTTAAGCAAACGCAAGTCATCATATACTCGGAAGTTACTCTGAATGTAAAATTGTGAGCTTCTCAATGTAGGAAGCTATGAAAGAGGAATATTAGCGTTCAAATATGAACATTTATTCTTTGCAAGATGGGCTTCAAATAACTTCTATCCAGCTTGCATTACTTGTGTATCTACTTAAAACATCGCCATCTGGGATATACTGATAAACAGAGTCTAAAACATGTGATGTTTAACATTCACATAACTTTTTGTGGTATTTATCGTTTATTAGTGGTTACATTTTTATGAGATCGCTTAACTTTCTATCTACTTTATTTTAATTGACATACTTCATTGGAGAAATAAATTCATTGCAGATTTCGCTATAGCTACAAAGAAAATAGCTATATCAAAATGTATAAAAACTAGATAATCTCTGCTGGCATTAAAATTTCATACATTTTCCATACAGTCGCGAGAAACATCTGAAAATTGAGGACTTGAAAAAAATGACTTAAGTATTGAAGAATTAAGGGGAGGAAGGGGAATGTGTATGAAGTGCTTACGTTTTAAATACATCTACATCGATATTTTATAACGAATATCTACACCACTTCTACACAATAAAACAAAATACATATTCAAGTTAAAGTATATAGAGAAGTTTACACGGGAAGATGAAATGGAAAACGAGTTTTCATTTAGGCATGATTATTTTCATGTGCCACATACGCTATGCTCGGTCATAATGTGGTGATCATTAACATACCGCAAATTATGATCCCTATTATGGGAATATTGCACAGTTTGTGATAAGTGGATTTATTTCCATAGCATTATAATACATTTGTAAAAGAACTCGATTATTCGAATTATTCGTTTCTAGATTTCAGTCTCTCAGCTGTGGAATACATGTTTCTGCATTTAAATTTTTTTTTTTGAGTTTGCGGTCCTCTGTTTTGATGTGATGATTCACATTTCCCATTATAATGAAGATATCTTGTGGGAAATGTTACGTAACTCAAATTGATAAAATCTATTTTTCTTAATTCTGCAGGGTCACTTCTAAATATTATATATGTGTTTAGTTTAGAAGAGAAATGTTTTCTGCCCTGTGAATCGTGTTGCAGATTCTGGATGTTCAGAGGTTTAAGAGTCGCAGAGGCGTGGAAATGTGAAACAGCATCTGCCGCATATTAGTTATGATAATGAAGAAATTAATCCAACTGCAGCCGATCCCAACAACAGCAGCAGAACAAAAACGACGACGGCTTGCTAATGATGCATACATTATCTTATGAAAGAAAGGGTAGCTTTTGTGAAGGTTTGTTGTGTTTTCAGCACAGCGTTCAAGTCAGGAACAAAGTAATGTATAAATTAAATTCCAATGGAGAATTGGATAATCTGAAATACATGAATACACATTATTTATTTCTGCCAAACTCGCAAGATAGTAGAATAAACGCCCAGTAAGTCAATGCATTCACATTGCTGCCTCTAGCGACGTTGGATTCTGTCACAGTGAACTGCCACCTAGTGGCATTAACGTAACATTGTACTGAAGATACAGAAGCAGCTCTGCTGAAGAAGCATAACAGTTGCGCATGCGCAAAATCTCTTTATAACGTGCACGACTCAAGATGTGCTACTGACAATGATGCACATTTCATCCAGTTTAGAATTATAGATCGGTGTATTTAAATGTTTTATCACGTATATGTTACATTTAATAGCATTCATAGAAAAATGTGCAATAAATCCACAGGATGTAAAAAATTGGGTGTTCACGTGCTCTTATATCGCCACTGGCTCTGACCTAGTTTCACCTTGGTGCAAAGAGCAACTGCTTGAACCCCAAACACAATCAGCGTGATGTAGATCGGTGTTGAGATGGAACAACAGGCAATTTTCAGCGACGTTGTCTAAAATTAGCTTTTTGAGGAAACTTTAATGGCAAATTGTGCGAAACGTGTTGCTTCTACAGAAACATTTAGAGGACAAAATTGATTTAATTACTCATATGTATAATTTTATACTAAAATAAATAAATATTAATACCGTGATAAATTACTCAGAACTCAATTTTATATGAAGAATCAGTGCAAAAAATAAAAGGAGTTACTATAATACTTCATTTAGTGTAACACATATAGTGAACAGTTAAGCTATGTACACTCTATATATTTATATTCATAAGACCTAAATGAGGCATCACGTGATTGTTAAATATAAACTTTTATTCTGTACATTTGTTTTCTCTCGCTAAGTGAGGTTATATGAAGATGCTCCCTGACTATCGTATCAAGTAGGGACTTCAGTATCAAAGCTGTCTTTATTGCTGTCTAGATACTAAACTACAAGACAGCTGCTATATCTTATTCTATTGAATCTGCTGTTTTTAACATTTTTACATATATAAGAAACTTAGAAAATTTCGATTATTTAAAATACAATGGCAGTAATCTGGTATTTTCCCGCTGTGTCCTAGGTACTGTTTTTCTGTAATGCAGTAACATTACGCAAGGGAGTCCAACAAAAATGATTATATTATTAATTGCATAACAACATCTAAGCCTGGCGGAGCGCGTGCGTACGTAAGCCCTATGCACAATAAACCCAAAAATAAAATTACTCTATAGTCAAGCACATTATGATATATTTGGACGTGACCTTCCTTTTAATGCCCTGCTCCTTTGTTTTATAAGAGAGTTCAGTTCAATTTAAGTTCTATCACGCGTTTCGACGTATATTAGGCCACCTTTACAGTGCTTTCTTGATCTATTCGCAAGGGATCAACTCATCGCCCATAGATAGCACTATAGGAAAATCGCAATTTTTGGACGTGAAAATGAACGAATTTAACCCAGAGACACTTTCTCTCAAAGAAAATCGTTCCTTTACGTGCATGTAAACATTAAACAAAACCAATGGAAAGGAAATTGTGTGTTATTTATGGACGCTCTTTATCTGCTATGGTTCTCAGCGCCCCATTCTATATTGGGTGTGAAAGACCGCTTAATTTTGCTCAGAGGCCTCTCTATCAGGCTTGAGGTTCTTTTACGTGCCGTAAATCTACGACATGGGAGCAACGGCTTTACTTCCCTTCCGAAAGAAGCCATGCTAAGGATTTTTACGCCCGCAAAAATCCATCGTCCTCCGCCGGGTTTGAACCCGCGACCTTGGGTATATGAAGTCAGCATGGTAACCATGGCATTATTTACCTTCCGAAGGTAGAAGAAGAATTTCTACATTCGAAAAACTCCATCACCCTCGAACTTGAACCCGCAACCTTAGGTATTAAACGCTAGTGTAGTAACTACTACACCACGAGGGCGATTTTATAATAGAGCAGTAACTTTTAATAATTGTGAATCTATTCAATTTCGTACTTCTATGAACTTAGTTCAGTGAACTGTTGCATATTAATTAGAAGTATGCATACCTTGATCTTCATCAATCGCATGGGTCCACAGTCCGTACGTGCTTTTGCAGTACACAAAATAGTAAGCAATATTAAAAACAAAAAAAATGAGGAGAATGAACACTAATATAAAAAGACAACCATATTCTAATACAGCATCTTAAATATACAACTCACAATGAACGGTATTCCGAAGTGTTAATGTAGGTACTCTATTATAAATGTATAAGGTATACACACAATACCAACACCACAACAAAATAATGACCAGAAAGGATGACATAAGACTATACAAAACATAATAATAAGTTTTTGCTGTTCTCATCACCCCCCTCTTCTCTACTATCAGCCAGTCCAGCTGTTTCTCCTTGAGCAGACATTTATTTATCCCCTCCATATCTTCCATGCCTGCCAGTAGCGTCCACATCTCTTCATTCGCGGTGGTAAAGGATCGGAGTACATACTTTTTCCTCCATTCCTCCGTACTCCTCCATTTTGCAAAGATATGGGTCCACGACTCTTCCTTCTCGCATATGAAACAGATTCCCATAACTTTCTCGCCAGTAATTTTATCATCCATGTTCATGCTCCTAATTTAATCTTTGCGAGCCCCTGTCTACTTAATTTGATATCTGTTTTGATGTATTGCTCCATACCGCACTCTGATTTTAGCCCACACTGTACTTCCATGGAATCCTTCTCCATTCATCGCGCAATTAGCTGTCTGTCAATATCACAAAGGCGGCTTTTAATCTTTCTCACATCTTCCGTCTATTTCACTGTCCCACCATCCAAATTTATACCATCCTAATGGTTTCTAAACCCTTCTATAATTTTGATGCCCACGTCGATTACTTTCCATTCTAAACTGTTCCGATAGCAAACAATACAAATTAGACTGGTTTTCGTGAACGATTCTCATCCAATATTTAACTGCTCTGTTTTTACAGTCTATTATTTCACTATGGGCCCCAAATTCCCTCATCATTCCGCAGTTGGCCGTACTCCTCCCAGAATTTCTTTAAAAGATTGGGTCCTTACTTGGTCCAGATTCCCTGTTTGTTGCCTATCCCATATTTCTCCTCCATATGTCATCATGAATCTAACTGTTCCGTTTACTGTTTCCATTAAGATTACGGATATATCTGGAATTCTGCTACGTTATGGAGAGCTTCCGCTGTTTTCATTTTTGGATTGTGTTTCGTGATATCACTGAGTTTTGTTCATTTTCCGTTCATTGTAAATGTGAGTCCTAAGTACACAAAGGATTTACAATTGTCCAGTGCCTGTCCTATATATGTCCAGGTCTTCTCATTGGTATAAACAGAACCGTTTTTTAAACTCATTGCCTTAGTCTTATTACAGTAACTTCATTGCAATGATCCTTCTTGAGTTTGTCAGTCCTCGTTGCACTTCGTTAACTGGCATACAAAGACGCGCTAGAATATGCAAATCTCCCAGTACTGGTTTTCCGATATTCTCTGCTACCATTGCGTCAGTAATACCATCCAGAGCTTAGGCAGCTCTTCGACGCCCTGTTTCTATCATACTTTACACAGAATTCGACATTTTGATAGATTGTGTGCGATGCTCTAATCATATTACTTGATAATCCCTTTCTGTGAAGTTTAGCCATAATGTATTTTGATTGATAGAGTTAAATACCTTCTTAAAGTCTACAAGAGCACAATGAAGCTTTCCTCGCTTAATTAACATTTGTTTTTCCCTTAAAGAGTCCAAAATAAAAGCGGTGTCTATGGTACTGCCCTTCTCTGAAACTCACTTGAAATGTGTAAATTTTGCCAAATTTT
The DNA here is from genome assembly GCA_030762935.1 of Hymenopus coronatus. Taxonomy (NCBI): domain Eukaryota; kingdom Metazoa; phylum Arthropoda; class Insecta; order Mantodea; family Hymenopodidae; genus Hymenopus; species Hymenopus coronatus. The sequence goes on along the minus strand of CM060888.1, from coordinate 106,612,339 downwards.
GGTTCCCAATCCTTACGCCTACATTACACTGTGCAATAAATTTTAATTTTCTCCATAATTAGCATCAGAGTAAATCCCTATAGTTATCCGCATTTCCCTTACCTCTATAAATGAGACGAATAGTGCCCTTTCCCCAACAGATAGAATAATTCGTTCCAAGAAACAGCTTGTTACATATCTGGAGCATACTCCTACAAAACTCATTTACACTAGGGCTTAAAAACCTTCTGGCAGCAAACGCCCAACCCTGGAACTTTTGCCCCAACCTTTTTTTTTTTTTTTTAATACAGCTCCGGGGTCTGGTCGGGACTCCGGCGCTGTATACCCTACTTTTATTTACCTAATTCTTTTGATTAACTTGTTTTGCTATATGATTACTGAATTGCTGTTTTCTTCTGTTTTACACCCACATATGCACAAACATATAACACCCATGCCCAAGGTGGGACTCGAACCCACGATCCCCTGCACTACGAAGCACCAAAGCGATACGCCTTGGCGAGCGCGGTCATGCTTCTCAGCGCGTATGCTATTTCCCTTGGGAAATGTTATTGTAGGCTCTTCAGCTCGTATGCTATTTCCCTTGCTGAAACGTTATCGTCAGGCTCTTCAGCGCGTATGCTATTTCCCTTGCTGAAATGTTATCGTCAGGCTCTTCAGCGCGTATGCTATTTCCCTTGGTGAAATGTTATCGTAGGCTCTTCAACTCGTATGCTATTTCCCTTGGTGAAATGTTATCGCCAGACTCTTCAGCGCGTATGCTATTTCCCTTGGTGAAATGTTATCGCCAGACTCTTCAGCGCGTATGCTATTTCCCTTGCTGAAATGTTATCGTCAGGCTCTTCAGCGCGTATGCTATTTCCCTTGGTGAAATGTTACCGTGTAGCATTGGGATCTCCAAACTTCCCAAAATTTGTACTTCCCCTGTATTTATTTGTATTCCTCATATGGAGATTCTGAATAAAATTGGTTTGTAATATAAACAACCCCTGAGTCATCTATATACTATATATAAGAGAAAAACTAAGGAAGAGATTAGTGAAGTAGGAAATTGCATTGTGGATCCTTTAAAAACTTAAATGTTTTAAGTATAGATGCAGAGGCAAAATGAATACAGTAAATGGGCAGTAAAATTAAGTAATGCAAATGTTCTAAAAACGAGTGCACGAGGGAATGGCTATATTAAAAGTGATCAGAAGAGGAAAACAAACTGACAGAGCCTTTAGGTTAAACTAAATTATTTGTTAAAGAATGCCCAGGAAGTAATTTAACGGTGAATGTGAAAATTATTCAGGGTAAAAGAAGATGCAAGACAGTAGAAAATGTTAAGCATGCGCAGATAAAGAAGCAAATACAGAGCATCGTGCAATCAAGTATCTTTCGTTTAACAAAAATTTATTATTGATTGATTCACTTTGTGTTTGTGAACACTTATAAAACTCGGGATATCTACACCCGACATCTACGCAATATCTACATTCAAGAAAATCAGAAAAACATGTTTTCTAGTCGTTTAGACCGTTTGAGGACGATTTATGAGGGTTGTAAAATACCTCTAAAACTGTAATAGTGTGAAACAGCTGAGTTGATATGGCGGCCTGTGATGCCACTAGGCACGCCTGACGACATAAACATGTCAGTAACTCTCAAGTTTGTCTACTTAAAAAAAAAAAAAAAAATCTCATGTGTTCCATTCACATGACTTTCTCTACATCCGGCCGCACCATGACCGAGTGGTTAGACCACTTGCCCCTCAACTAGACGGCCCGGGTACGATCCCAAGCGACCGCATGTTTGTGGTGGACGAAGCATTATGTTGCCATGGTAGCTCAGTGGCAGATCAACCGGCTAGAGATCGGGAGATCCGTGGTCAAATCCCGGCTATGGCATTGAGTTTTGCCGATCCCGGTGGCCGCGCTCGCTAAAGTGTCTCGCTTTGGCGCTTCGTGGTACACAGGATCGTAGGTTCGAGTCCCGCCTTGGGCATGGGTGTTTCTGTGTTTGTAAAGTGTCTATGTTTGTGTATGTATATGTAAAAAGGAAAAACGTTAAGAATAATAAGGTCTACTAAGGAAATATAGGAAACTGAAAAAAATGGAGAAAAAAGGAGAACAGCGCCGGAGAACTGACAAGCCTCCGGAACTGTATTTAAAAAAAAAAAAAAGGCGGCACAGGGGTGGGTTTTCTCTGGGTTCTCCGGTTTCCCCCGCATTCGCATTCCATCGGTGCTTCATCTTCATTCCATGTATCACAAGTGTCATCGCCTGCGGTGCCACAAGTAGTAAAAGCGGGCGTTAAACACTACCAAAAAATTCTCTACATCTCTGCAGCAAATTATTGTTAAACAGCTTAAGCCTCTATTCTACTTTAGATAATCGAGATAAACATCAGCAGAAAATGTGTTAATTACTTGTTTCCTTGTAAGTAGAAGGGAAATAATGGAATACACCAGGCTAAAGTGACAGTCAAATCTTTTAAAACCTGGTTGCTATGTGGTTAAAAACCGTTTCTATGCAGCTTTTCGTGTGCGAAAAGTTATTTTAAATATGAAACAAATAAGTAGGAACATCTCAGAAATTGTCAATTTCACGATAAAAACGTATATGACATAAATTGTGTATTTTAACGTGATCTACATTTTTTGTGCAGTAAGTTTTTTTCTATCTCTCACGGTTTACCAGTTACGCAAAATTAATTCAGAATAAAGAGGTCTTTAGAGCCATTTTTCAGAAAATAACATTTTGGAAATTTTTGCCATGTAAAGGGTAGTTTATGGGGGATTTCTCTCAAAATGTTCGTGTCGCATCCCTGGAAGATACTAAATTTAAATACTAATTTTGGTATTTTACTGACTTTTCGTGTTGAGTTGTCATGTTCACAGACACGTGGACGCAAACACGGACCTTTTTCTGAAAATCTGTGTTCCATGCACATGACTTTATCTACATCTCTGTAACAAATTGTTATTAAAAAGCTTATTTTTATATCTAATTCATGCTAATTGAGATAAACATTAGCAGAAATTATTCCTTGTAAGTAGATAGAAGATAATGGAATAAACTAGACTAAAACGATAGTTAACTCTTTTAAAAGCTGGTCGACATGTGGATGAAATCCGTTTCTTTGCATTGCCAGGAGTTGACAAATTCCAACATGTGAAGCATTTTAAAATGAAACCAATAGCAAGGAATATCTCAAAAATAGCCAACTCTGCGGAAAAATGTACATGACATAAATTATGTATTTCGTGGAGATCTACACATTTTGTATAGTAAGTTTCTTTCTCTCTCTTACGGTTTACTAGTTATGCAAAATCACCAAAATTCATCCAGAATAAAGAGATATTCAGAGGCTATTCCCAGAAAATTCACAATATGCATTTTATTTGCTGTGTAAATATCTTTAATATATGGTATTTTAATCAAAATCATTTGAGTCATTTTTGAGAAGATCAAAATTTTCGAAAATTTGTTCATGTAAAGGATATTTTGGGGTGGGGCATTTTCCTAAAAATCTTTGAGTGGCATCTTTGGAAGATACTAAACTTATATACCAAGTTTCGTATTTCACCGACTTTCCATTTTTGAGTTATCGTGTTCACGGGCACACACACACACACCCGGGATCCTAAAACATCCATTTCCGGTGAAATATTAGTATCCAATTTTTGGGTGGAATGCAACACCTTCTCTATACACTATGTATATAGGACGAGTAGAGAAAGCAATAATGCCTTTTTTGGTTACAAGGGATCCTAAAATGTTTATTTCCGTTGACATTTCGGTATAAAATTTTTGGGTGGAATACAATACCGTCTCTATACACTATGTACATAATACGTGTAGAGAAAGTAAAAAGAGAGCTCTAGCAACCAGTTTGCAGTGGAGACATCGTCCATCATATTTTATTGTCTGCGCTACACTTTTGCATGCCACATAGCTTTTACCTCTTTTTCTAGCACGTAAGTGATACATAACTGGAGAAGGATTGCATTCCACCTTAACATTCGACGCTGATATCTCACCTGAATCCAAAAGAAGCATTTTTAGAAAAATGTTTGTGTGTGTGCGTGAATGTGTGTGTGGGTATGTCTGCATGTGTCGTCTGTCCATGTGTCTGTAAAAAGCTTAACTCAAAAACGAAAAGTCCGATAGTTAATACCAAACTTGATATTTAAGTTCAGCATTTCTAAAAGATGCGACACGAAGATTTTTAAGAAAATATCTCCTTCCTCAATTAGCTTTTATATGGAAAATGTTTCGCAGATTTTGATTTTTTTAAAAAATAACCCTAGCGATTTTAATTAAAATAGAGTACTTTAAAGGCATTTACATAACGATTAACGTTTTTATCTTGAATTTTCTGGGTAATGCCTCTGAAATCCTGTTCATTCTAAGTGATAAACTAAGAGAGAGAGAGAGAGAGAGAGAGAGAGAGAGAGAGAGAGCGAGAGAGCGAGAGAAGAGAGAGGAGAGAGTGAGAGAAGAGAGAGGAGAGTGAGAGGGAGGAAGGGGAGAGGGAGAGGAAGAGATTCTTATTGTTTAGTTAAAACACACAATTTATGCCCTATATAATTTTTGTAGACTTAACTATTTGCGAAATATTACTGGTTATTAGTTTAAATTTTAAAGTACTTGAACTTCTCTCAAACGGGACGCTAACATTCGTTTCATCTCTCTTTTGTTGTACTCCCGGTCATAAAAGAGAACCACATAGCAACAGCTTTTGAAAGCCTCTGCAGCTTAGTGTATTTCCTTATTTTTGATCCACTTACAAACAAATAAGTAACAAAACCATTCTTCTACTGTTTAACTCGATAGTATATAACAGTTAAATGAACAAGTTCTTTAATTAGTGACCGAATAGGTAGCGGAAGACATGTGAATGAAACACGCATTTTTTTATTGAAATTTCAACGTAGTCTTAGGCTTAAGCATATAGATGTGACATCTCCGTATTAACTTTTAGGCTTAAGCATATAGATGTGACATCTCCATATTAACTTTTAGGCTTAGGCATATAGATGTGACATCTCCGTATTAACTTTTTCTTTGAAATATGTGTGTGTTAAATAATTAAAAAAATCATCAATGTAAAACCTGGTGTTATCGTGAAAACAAACTGAGTGGAGCACTAGAAAATGTGCACAGGGCCACACTGTTGTCCGCTGTATATTACTTCGGTGGGTCGCCTTAATAAAATAGTTATTACACGGATGAAGCAGGTAATGCCACAAATATTTGTGATGGGTTTTCGGTTAGACTGGAAATTGGAATTAGACATCTTTAATACAAAGGTAAAAATAGACACGTCTGTTTTATTTAAAATTGTGATTTAGAAAGGACCGCTTGCTCATTCGCGCTCCGCATATCGCTATCGGGCTGTTATTCAATGTTGATAGGTATCCTTTCTCAGTGTTGGCATCTGATGAAACTAGATTTTGTTGTGTTTCCTGTGATTGTTCAAAATTAAGTGTGTGGCACACTTTCTGCCAACTGTGAGATGAGATGTACTGGATGATTGAATATTCCGAAGTTGTAGATATGCAGTTAACTAAAGTAAGGATATGGTGACACAACAATAAACGAAAGAAGTCTGATAAAGTGCTGAGCAATATTCAGAATGGACGAATGGACAGATTCCTCTAAATAGACTATAAAACCGTCAAATTCTTTAAGTTTAAATATCATATATGTGCATGGCGAAACTCGATTCGGACGTCCTCACTCATAGCACGATTTTTAGAATTGTGTGAGCGTAGCACCACAGACATGAAGCTCTGGATGAGCTTCACATTTCGTTTATAAAAACATACCATTCTTTGCTTGGTGAAAATTGTTTCAGCAGCAGATTACATTGAGATTTATAAATCACTTGCACGGTTATGACTAATTTTACTTTCTCTAAACGTACTATTTATAGTGTATAGAGAATGTATTACACTCCACCCAAAACTTCGATACCGAGATTTCACTGGAAATATATGTTTTAGGGTCCCCTGTATAAAAAAAAGCATTTTTAGAAAAAGGTCCGTGTGCGTCCGTGTGTCAGTGTGTCCGTGAACACGATAACTAAAAAACGAAAGGTCGGTAAAAGACCAAATTTAGTATCTATCCTGGGAAGCGAGACGAAGATTTTTAGAAAAATCCCCCACACCAAACTACCCATTACATGGAACTTTTTTCGAAAATTTTGATTTTCTAAAAAATGACAAATGATTTTCAGTAAAATATCGTATTTTAAAGATATTTATCTCAATTAAAACGTATATCTTGAATTTTCTGGGAATAGCTACTGAAGGCTACTTTATTCTGGATGAATCTTACGGAATTTTGCATAACTGCTAAACCATAAGAGATGGACAAAAACTTACAACACAAAACTGTAGAGCACGTTAAAACACACAATTTATGTTATATACATTTTCTTCGTGGAGTTGATCGTTTTTGAGGTTTTCCTTGTTTTTGATTTCACCTTTAAAACAACTTTTTTTTTTATTTATGGACGCTCTTTATCTGTTGTGGTTCTCAGCGTCCCATTCTATACTGGGCGTGAAAGACCGCTTAATTTTGCTCAGAAGCCCCTCTATCAGGCTTAAGGTTCTTTTACGTGCCGTAAATCTACGACACGGGACCAACGGCTCTACTTCCCTTCGGAAGGAAGCCATGCTAAGGATTTTTACGCCCGAAACAATCCGTCGTCCTCCGCCGGGTTTGAACGCGCGACCTTGGGTATATGAAGTCAGCATGGTAACCATTACACCACGGAGGGCGATAAAAAAAAAAAAAAAAAAAAAAAAAAAACTTATACTTCAACATACGGGAAATTTTCAACTCCTGTCCATACAAACAAAGGAACTTCCAGTCACATAGCAACCAGTTTTTGACTATCACTTTAACCTATGGCACTCCCTTATTTCACTTCTACTTACAAGTTAGCAAGTAATAAGGCTATTTCTGTTAATTTTTTCTCGATTAGCATGAAGTAAATAGAACGATAAGCTTTTTAACAATACATTGTTGCAGATGTGTAGAGAAAGTCATGTGAATGGAACACATCAGGTTTTTATATACGAAGACGACTTATAGAGAAATAAAATTAGCTTCTGTTTTGTCATTGGACTTTTACTTTCTGTATCAGTAGAATATACATATTTACATAGTAAGTACAGAAAAAGTAGATATCGAGATTTTACCGTAAACACTTCCCTTGAGGACCCCTGCTTTTTTAGAAAAAGGCCCGAGTGTGTATGTGTGTGGCATAACTTAAAATGAAAATTCAGTTAACACAAAGCTTGATATGAAGTTCAGTGGCTACTAAGGGTGCAGCACGAAGATTTTCATGAAAATTCCCCCAAGCAAAACTATGTACTATTTACTGGAACGTTTTTCGAAATTTTGGATTTCCTAAAAAATGACTCTAATTATATGGTAAACCAGTACATTAACGCTATTAAGATGGCAAAAGGTTTATCTAGATACTCTGGGAATAGCCTATGAAGCTCTCTTCATTCTAGATTATTTTATATAATTGTAAAACCATAAGATGTAAGCAAAAACTTAAGTGTCCAAAACTATAAATTTGGTTAAAAGACACAAGTTATGTGAAATATTTTGTGGAAATAACCACTCCTGGGATATTCCATATTATTGGTTTCAATTTTAAAATGCATCCCACTTTTCTTAAATGGTATGTTACTTCCTTTGCTTGCTCTGTTCAAGTAAACAGTAAAACACACCCCATAGCTATTAAAATGTTTACTATCGTTTTAGACTAGCATATCCCCTTATTCCTTTGTATTTGCAAGAAAGTATGTAATACAAATTTTATGTAAAGGAAGCAGTTAGAAGAATATGCTTTTTATTATTAGTTTTCAGGATAGCTAGAGAAACTCAACTGAGTGTAACAGTTAAAGAAATATATTTCTGAATGTATAAAAATCAAACGGTCGTTACTTCCTGGAGGACTGCGAAGGTTTTCAGTAGAAAACAGAATATGCTTATTCAGGCTAGTACAACAGCTGCCTCCCTGCTTTGAGAGCAGCAAAAATCGGAGTACTCGAAAGTTCGCCCAATGCCGCTTCGTCCGCCACAAATCCTACTGGAGAAGGAAGAGGAGTCTCCTAATGGATGAGCATGAGTAACTTCACCACCACGGTTCCCGTAAGGAAATAAATTTCGTTGCATATTGTGTCAAATATTCCTTTCACTCCGCACTACTCTTTATCTGGAAAACATTTCGAAAATTTTGATTCTATCAAAATGGTTCTGGTGATTTTGAATAAAGTACCGTAAGAATATTAAAGATACTTATATAATAAATAAAATGTATATCTCGAAATTTCTTAAAATAGCCTCTGAAATCTTCTTCATTGTGACTAACTTTTGCCCAGCTTATAAAGAAGTTAGTATACAAACATTGTAGATCTCGTTAAAACATACTTTATGACATACACTTTTTCTTGTAGGATTGACAGTTTTTGAGCTATTCTTTGTTATTGGCTTTAGTTTTTTTTCCTCAAATGGGACCAATCAAAGCAAACCGCACCTCAATTGTTTTTCACATGGCAACCAGCTTTTAAAAGATTTGACTATCGCTTTACTCTCTTATTGACCCCTGATATTATAAGACGCAATGTTTCATATGGCTATTTTCATTAGGTTTTTCTGCTCATTTTAACCAATTATTTGCCGGCTTTGAAATCAGGTTTGTCACCAGACTTTATAATTAAGATGTCACCATTTTCTAGCCTTTGTCTTACCCATGACTCCTGGAGGTCAGCAGATGCAAGGAGCCTTTACCAGATGATACTTCCGAGTCAGAGATGCCCGCGTAGACAGCGTCGCTACACCCTGAAGTAGAACTACCCAATATTGGAGTCTCCACCCGCTACCTAAGATAAATCAAAATACTGGATAAGGAAATTTGGCCCATAACTTCCCGACAGTTATGACGCTGATGAAGACCTGGAAAAAATGCCCCAAACGACGATCCCAGCTGGATTTTAATCGCGGATCTCTCGCTCACGAGTCTGACGTAGCATTTAGGCTTGAAGCAATCTAAGCATTTAAAAATAAAACTATACTGTCTAAAATAGTACTAAAAATCATAAAGTATTGTTTGGTACGTGAAAGCCAAGGAGATGTATGTGAGCAAATTACGTGACGTCATCGCTCGACGATATGCACGAAAACTTCTTATAATGGCGTGTCTAACGAAAGTGACATAGCCAAGAATATGTAATAAATACAACACGTCATGATCATATATAAAATAACTAAGACTTTGTGTTTTTAAAAGTCTTAAGCAAATAAAACCTAAATAAACATGAAATGTGGTAGGAGGAAAAGGGGAACAAAAGAGATTACGATATACCGAATGCTGTAATTTTTTTAAGAATGTGACAAAGTAGGAGTACAAAACTTAGCAAATAATTTAGAAAGGTGCATAATTGTACGCACGTTATTTTGTTAGTTATTTAAATTAATTAATTTTAAGTAATAGGAGCATATAAAAATGTATATTGTATATGTATAGTGGGAACAAGAAAACCTTCGTCCCCATGGTAAGGTGCTGATTACAATGCTTAGAAACAATCATCTTCAACTTTATGATAGGAGTGAACATTTTATAAGGTTCCTCTGATTAGTGAAGACGTAGCCAAAGAGGCTATGAGCTCAGCTCAGAAATCGAGGTTAATATTATAGTAATTCTGTATAAAATCATGTACTTTAATAGTTCTCACCAATAATTTATGTACGTACCTACCATAACACAGTTACTAAGCAGACTTTCTGTAAAGGAAATCAATTCAAGTTGCGTGTCTTGATATGCCGCGTTGTTATAACAATTTCCACGAATAAAAGTTTTAACGTTGCTAAACCTATCAAATTACTTTTAACTTCACTCTCACTTATAAGATCCTACCAATCAAGCATCGGGATTGAGATTCTTGTACTCACTGAAGACGCAGCTAGTATTTACTTGAGGCAAGCAGGATGATAAAAAAATTAACAATTTTACTGCAGAGAAGAAAGGTTAAAACCGCGCTAAACAGAATTTCCAGTAAGCGTGACCAACGTAACAGATCCAGCGGCAAATTCAAACATATAAAACACGTTTCAAGGTAGCTACCACTAAGAGGGTCCAAGGTGAAGCTCCAGAGACGCTCAGCAGTCCAGTCAACTCCGAGACTGCAAGTCCTACCGACAACGCAGAAATAAAGTTCCACACCAAGTCCCTGCTTTTTAATGACCGTAGGCACTTATTTCTGGGTTCCAATTAGAATGAATTATTCTTATACGTGTTTTCGGAGTTTTCTCTTGTCCTCAAAAGATGAATTTGGGGCGACTCTTAAGCTCTATGAGCCACGGGCTTTAGTTCACCAATTTCATTTATTGTCCGATATTACCTAACCAGTAGAAATATTTTAAACTTAAAGAAAGGAAAGTTATGAGAAATGTTTAGGTTAGAGCTCGCCGCAGATATGAGCTTCAAACCCCATATAATAATGTTAAAGGCATAACACCAAATATAAAGATGCTTCAGTGTTATAACACATTTAAACATGAGTATACACACTTTTATGACTATTTCCTGGAATCTGTTCCTGTCTCCCCCTTCTCTCCTTACCGGACACTCGTACGTGACTGCACTCTTCACACTCCCACTGGTCTGCTCACCACACATATATGAGAGGCGGCTCCATAAATATCTGTGTTAGGAATGAAGACGCCATTTGTTTCAAACAAAACTTATTTATTTCTCAACGTGGTCCCCTTTTAGGAATTTAGAATTCTTCCTGCCATTTTTGTAACCCCTTCAAAAATAGGAATTCTCAAACAAAATACTCCTCTGTCTCGACGCTCACCTCATTTGATCTAAATTTTGATCCAGAGAGCCTTTTCTTTATATTTGGGAATAAGAATAAATAGCAGGGAGCCAGATCGGGTGAATATGGGGGTGTGACAGCAATTCATAACATAATGTCTGCAGTTTGGTGACGATAGCTCCGGATGAATGTGCTGGTGTTTTGCCGTGGTGAAAGAACACTTTGTTTTGAGCCAAATGGGGCCTTGTCTCCTTCAAATTCTTGTCGAATCAGATAAGCATTGTTCAATAATCGTTCTTCCTTTTTCTAAGTTGTCAATGAGTAGACAGACAGTCAGACACCTTTTCATATCCTTCTTCGAATATCCCTTTTCCGGCCGATGGGACCGTCTTTGCCTTCTTTGGAGCAGATTTACCGGGAGTCACCTATTTATTGGTTTAATTATTGCTTGATTTTCGGAGTGTAATGAATCATGGTCTCATCAATGATAACTCCACTCAAAAGCTCCTTCGTACTTCACTTAAATAGCTTCGAAGTTTAAAGCCGCATCCTCTTGTATCAACCGTGAGCAATCAGGCCGACAACTTTTTCACTCTCCAACTTATCATTTCAAATATACATTGCCATTTTCGTCGACACACGTATGCGCTTTTTCACTTCAGGAACTTTCACTCTACGATGAGCGAGAGACTTGGACTTTTACTATGATTTCGCCAGCAACCACATCTGCCGGTTTTTCTGCCACTCCTCATAAAAGCGGATGTTCGACCACGTATAAGGTCATTGAACCATTATCTAGTGTCATAGAAGGTTCCCCATATAGTAACCCATTGTGCTCTACTCTCTTGGGAAATTTTCCTATCCAAAAGTAATAATCGAATCACTGAACGATGTTAAAGTTTTTCCATTTTAGCGAAAACATATTGAAAACTAACTAAAATATCTGCAGTAGCACATTTGTGTAACAAATAGCAGTACACGATGGTAACACCAATTGCCTAAGCAACATCTCTTTTGAAACATGGATATTTGCTCCGTTCGCGTATAGGAGCTGAGGAGTTAAATTTAATTCTGTATGATGACTCGGTCCAACATAAACTTTTTAACATTAGTACCTGTTAAAGGCTTCTTGGCATTGACTGTACTAGGCCTCTAAGCATCGGAACACATCTTCAAATGCTGTCTGGCGATGGAACATAAAGCTGGTTGACACAGGACTTCGATCGCGCCTAGTTCTTGGCGCTTTGCCTAGGTCAGTCCTGCTGGAGGGATGTGCGCTTTAGGTTGATCAAAGCCGACAGCGAAGCTTTAAAACTACGTCATACGTGACGTCAGTTTATAGTGGACTAAATGCATTGCAAACTGTTGCGTAGCTTCTGCTCTTCTGTCTTATCTTCTGAGACATGTATATATCATTTTAAAGGTACAGTATCAATCTCTGCTCTTTGGACTGACCATCCCCGTTTCGATACAACTCATAGGTGCAGAGTGCTTAGGAAACGAAATTGTATAACTTCTTTTGGAAAAACAAAAGATCTTCCTATTCCCAACAAAGCGGAACTTCCCAAACTTATTTTAAAAATTTCCCGATTTCACGCCAACACGTTTTCCATGATCAAGACGTAAAATGTTCACGCCTTCAAACCATGTGGAGCGCAATGGATATTTTTGGGGCTAAATTCTCTAGCTTGGTTTCCTTCTGAACAAAGATAAAGCTGGTGCCGTAGATTCACGTCTCCTAAAAGAACCTCAAGCCTCATAAAGAAGCCTTTGAGCAAAATTAAGTAGTCTTTCTCACCAATATTGAATGGAATGCTGAGAACCACAGCAGTAAGGAGCGTCCATTAAAAAGAAGAAGAAGAAAAAAAGAAAAAGATCTGAGATGTTCCATTCACATGACTTTTTCTACATCTCTGTAAGCAACTATTGTTGAATAGCTTATTCTTCTATATACTTAATGCTAATCGAGATAAACATTAGCAAACAATGGTCTTATTACTTGCTTTCTTCAGTAAAATCTTTTAAAAGTTGGTTGCCATGGCATTGAAATTCAGTTCTTTGCATTACCAAAACTTGACAAACTCCTGTATGAGAAAAGTATTCTAAGTGTGAAACCAATAACAAGGAATACATAAAAATAGTGAACTTTACAAAAAATGTATAACATAAATTATGTATTTTAATGAGATCTAAATTTTTTGTGTAGTAATTAGGCTATATCTTACGGTTTACCGCTCATGGAAATTTCAGAAAAATTCATCCAGAATAAAGAAGTCTTCAGAAGCTACTCCCAAAAATGTAAGATATTCATTTTATTTGTCATGTAAATAGCTTTAATATAAGGCGTGTTAATCAAAATCGTTAGAGCCATTTTTGAGAAAATAACATTTTTTAATTTTTTTTCATAAAATCTTCGTGTCAATCCTTGAAATGAAATGGCGTTTTGTTTATGGACGCTCTTAACTGCTGTGGTTCTCAGCGTCCCATTCTATACTGGGCGTGAAAGACCGCTTAATTTTGCTCAGAGCCCTCTCTATCAGGCTTGTGGTTATTTTACGTGCCGTAAATCTACGACACGGAACCCACGGCTGTTCTTACAAAATATTATTCCTTTATCTTCATCATGCTAATCGAGATAAACATAAGCAGAAATGGTCTTATTATTTGCTTCCCTGTAAGTGAAAGGTAAATAAGGGAATTCACTAGGCTAAAGCGTCACTCAACTCTTTTAAAAGCCGGTCGAATGCGAGCAATTGAAGTTAGGTTGTTTTGCATTTTCAGAAAAAATAGATGAATCGGAAGGTGATCTGTCTGAGAAGATATCGAGTTTAAAATGTAAACCAATAAGAAAGAATATCTCAGTAGCGTTCAACTCTACAACAAAAATATATATGATATAAATTGTGTATTTTAACGGGATCCACATTTTCTGTATAGTACGGTTATTCTGTCTCTTATAGCTTTGCTAGTTATGCAAAATTCCTTCAGAATGAATAGGTCCTCAGAAGCTATTGACTGAAAATTTAAGATATCATTATACCTATGATATAAGGAGCTTAATATACAGTATTTGAATCAAAATCGTTACAAATATTTTTGAAATAATAAACATTTTCAAAAATGTATCATGTAAATTGTAGTTTCGGTTGGAGGTGTTTTTTAAAGACCTTCGTGTTGCATGCTTGGAAGAAACCAAGGATTTAACGGTCTTAAAGTTTTTTATCCATGCTGTTCAGACACACACACACACACACACGCACACACACGCACACGCGCGCGCGGACCTTTTTGTAAATGTTTTTTTTGGACCCTGGGGACCTCAAAATATACATTTTTGTTGAAATGTCGACATTTTTGGGTGCATTACAATACCTTCTCTATACACTATGTACTTAGTGCGTATAGAGAAAGTAATGAATCTCAATTTGATTTTGGTTTCAATATGTAGTTGCTGTAACCTTCGGATAGCATCCCTTCATTTAAAAAAAAACTGACGCTGAATCCATATAACTTTTTATATCTGTTTTATAACAAACTGTTCATATGACTCTTTTATATGTATTATGCTGATAAAGATTAACATTAGGAAAATTGGGCTTATTGCATATTTCCTACAGGTCAAAAGGAATAAGGGGTAGCTAAAGTCAACTATCTGAAGAGCTGTTCACTGGATGATGAAATTCCACTCTCTTTGCATGCTCTGGAATAAAATAAAATAAAAACGGATTTTGACTTACCATTTGATAAAGGTATGGATATTCAACAATTCAAAACAATATATAAAATATCTCAGAAGTGGTAAACTCCACAACAAATATACTATTATTATGTGCTTTAACGAGATCTACATTTCTTGGGTGATAAGATTCCCTCTGCCTCTTATAGTTTACCAGTTATGAAAAGTCATTCAGAATGAAGAGGTCTCCAGAAGCCATTCTCAGAAAATTCAAGATATACGTTTAATTTGCAAACATACAGTTTTTAATCAAAATTGATTCAGCCATTTTAGAGAAAATCAGAAGGGTAGGTTGGGGTTGGGAAATTTTCCTGAAAATATTCATGTCGCATTTCTGGAAGACATTGAATTTATATACCAAGTTTTCTTCTTATCTGGCTTTTCGTTTTAGAGTTTCGTTGTTTGCAGACACCCAAACATACAGAAGTTTATCTTTTTTCTTCTTCTGAAATTGCTGTTTTTTTATTTAGATGTCTTCAGATATACATTTCCGAGTAATCACATATGATGTGCTTGCTTACACAAGACTTTAAACGATAAGCACATCTTTTAAGAGCGGGTCGCATGCGATGGCTTTAAAATGTCTTTCTCTTTGTATGGCCAATTGAAAAAATAAATTGACTCACTTTAGTTCATTGCAGTTTTATTCCCCTTATGTAAGGAAATAGTATCTCAATGTAATCATTTCTACTAATGTTTATCTTAATAAGCACGAAGTACATAGATGAATACGACTTTTGAGAATAGTTTGTTGTAGTGGTAGAGACACTTATTTGAATGTAGTGCATTGGATTTTTTAAGTTATTCTGTTCATAGATTTCGCGCACACACGAAACGTTATGTATTTCCGGTGAAAACTAGATATCGAATTATCCGTACCTACTATGAACCTGGCAGAGAAGTTAAAGAGTGAGATTTATTTTTCACAGAAAAGAGAGGGCTACTTAGGAAGGAAGACTGTGCAGACAGCTGCAGACATTGCTTGGTAAATCTTTAAATTGAATAGAGAGCAAAAGAGGATATAATGAATTTTCTGAGTGAATGAGTGCGAGAGGGGGAGCAAGATGGAGAGAGAAGGAGGTCGGTAAAAGAGAGACGAAAGAGAAACTTCTCTTCTCTCATCACTCTAGTCAATTCCTCATGCAATACAAATGATGTTACAATAACCTATTACTCTTCTATAAACTCCAGAATAATAAATTCCACATTGACTATATGATTATAAATATAATGTATAAGCAGGTCTAAAAATGAAATTATTACAAGAAATAATATTACTATGCATATCCAACTAGCGATATACCTATAGGTTCATGTATTATTCAGGTCATTGTATTATCTAATCAAATTCATTGTATTAGTGTTAGTTAGCAAGTGGAATCAGACCAGACCTTAAACTATCCCTTCAAACATATTGCTGAAACCAACCACACTGCTTCTCAATGAGCAGGAACAAAAAAATCCGATGTGTTCCATTCACATGACTTTCTGTAACTGTACCATATACAAACTATTCTTACAAAAGATTATTACTTTATCTACTTCATACTAAACCATATAAACATTAGCAGAAATTGTCTAATTGCAGCTTCCTTCCTTGCAAGTAAAGGGTTCACATTGGGCTAAAGTGAAAGTGAAATCTTTTGACCGTATTGTAACATTTTGCAAAACACATCCAGATCAAAGAGGTCTTCAGAGGCTATTCGCAGAGAATTCAGAATATATATATAAAAAGTTGTGATGTAAGTATATTCTGTATACATGAAGTCATCATAGATTACTAGAAAATAATAATAATCAAAGCATTCAAGGATTAGCATTTACTATTTTATTAAGCATTTACTTTACTGCTCTACAACTATTTGAATATATTGAAGCACTTTTACTATGGCATACAGCATTTTAATCAATATTGTTAGCCATTTTTAAGAAAATTAAGATATTCAAAACATTTTCCGTGTAAAGGGTAGTTGGGGCAAGGGGATTTTCTTGAAAATCTTCGTGTAGCATCCTTAGAAGATAATTTTAATTTTTCAGCTATACTCCCACAGACACACACATATACCTTTTTCTATTCTCTTCGGACTCAGTGGATCTCAACACATGTATTTACGATGAAGCCTCGGTATCTAATTTTAGAGTGAAGTTCAATACCTTCTCAATCCACTATGTACATTATACATACGAGCTAGAGAAAGTAAAAATCTGATGCGTTCTATTTACATGACTTTTTTTAGATCTCTATAACAACTTATTGTTAAATTGGTTATTATTGTATCCGCTCCATGCTAATTGAGATAAACATTAGTAGACATGGTCTTATTATTGCTGTAAGAGGAAGGGGATACTCTAGGCTAAAGCGATAGTCAGGTTTTTTTAAAAGCTTGTTGCTATGTGATTGAAACTCGTTCCCCTGCATGGCCAGGAGTTTGCGTTTTAAATCTGAAACCAATAACAAATATCTTGAAAATGATCAACTCTACGAAAAAATGTATATGAAATAAGATACGTTTTTTACCGAGATGTGTGTTTTTTGTGTAGTAAGTTTTTGTCTATCTCTTACGTTTTACTAGCTATGTAAAATTCATCAGAATAAGAGGTCTTTAGAAGCTATTCATTGAGAATTCAAAATGTACATTTCATTTTGGATGTAATTATCTTTAATATGCGGTATTTTAATCAAAATCGCGAGAACCATTTTGAGAAAATAAGCATTTTCGAAAATGTTTCCATGTAAAGAGTAGGTTGGGGTGGAGAATTATCTTCAAAATCTTCGTTGTGTAGCCCTGGAAAACACTTAAATACCAAGTTTGGTATTTTACTGTATTTTCGTGTATTGTGTCCAGTGAGACAGTACAAGTTGTGTCACGGGTTTAAAAATTATCTACAAGGGAGGTATAAATTATAACAAATATACATTATACTAAGAGGGGATACATTGAAAATAGCCGGGGAAGAAACATTGAAAACGTCCAAGAAAGCAAGGGCAAACAGTTGTCACGAGCTGACAAGCGACCCAGGTAGGATAGCACCGTTAAGGGAAGGACATTTAACTAAGGGGTGAAGTTCCACTGCCCGAGGATGGACATAGCAAGGAGAACAGAAACAATTCTCTTGCTAGTCGAGCGACACTTTTGCACTAGCCATGGTACTTTCGCGGAAGTAAGATGTGATATCTAAGTCCGAGGGGGAGTCGCTCGGGCCACACATGGCCGCGACGGAAATATTGTTAATTTAATACGGACAAAATCACAAGCCCTAGCAGATGCGCAGAGGTAAGACGTGGTAACTGAGTCCGTGGTAGAGATGAACGGGCTACATACGGCCACGATAGAAACAGTGTTTATTTGATGCGCCTACAGACGGTCAAAAGTAATAAGGAATGATAGGCGCGGTCTTTAAAGCGTGGTTGAAAAACGGGAACATTTAGGAGGAATGCGTTGCGTTCGACGGCAGAAAAGGCCTAACAAGATGAATAAATGAGTTCGATAATAATCACTTGTCTTATTATGCCAACAAAATCCTGAGCTAGGGCATCCACATCTTCTCTCCATTCCTTAATATAAACCTGTACACGGGATACGAACCCGGGACCTCCTATAATACGTTACCGCCGCAACAGACACACATAAAATGGACCTTTTTCTAAAGATGCATTTTTCGTTACCTATTGGGGACCCTAAAACGTTTATTTTCGGTGAAACCTAGGTATCGAATTTTTAGGTATCGCAATACCTTCTCTGTGCACTATGGAGAGAAAATAACAATATATTACAAGAACAGCTGAGAGCCACAAATAAACAACTCAGATTCAATTGTGAAGCTTTAACAGCGCAGTGTGAAAGGAGCAATAAAAGCGCGAGAGACAGTACAGTATAAAGGATGAAGTTGATTGCAACTGGGATCTATCTGGAGCCGCCAAGTGTAGCTGAGTAGCAATTATGGCATTTCCGTTCTTTTCAACCCCAAAATTGCAGTGCTGTTTTGCAGCTGTCTAGTTATCTGAAGGACGGGGCTCCTCGGTATTGTGTCATATTATTGTGTCTTATTGCTTGTTGTTCACTCTTGACATTTCAAAACGTCTTTCAGTTATCTAAGAGCACATCTTTCTTGAAATATTTAGGACGTAAACTGTTTATATTTACAATTTGCAAATGACCAGGACATTTGAAGGAATAAAACAATAAATAAACATCAACAATTAAGCGCGCACGTTTTTTTACTTTACTTTCTCTAGACGTATTATGTACTATGTGCATAGTGTATAGAGAAGGTATTGTATTGCATCCAAAAATTTGATACCGAAATTTCACCGGAAATACATGTTTTGTGTCCGTGTGTGTCTGTGACATAGCTCAAAAACGAAGATCATTAAATATCAAACTTGGTATTGAAGTTCTGTATCTTCCAAGGATGTGAGACGAAGATTTTCAAGAAAATCTCCGACCCCAAACTACCCTTTACATGAAACAAATTTGGAAATTTTGATTTTCTCAAAAATGGCTCTAAAGCTTTTTATTAAAACCTATTATATTTAAGATATTTGCATGCCAAATAAAATGTATAACTTGAATTTTCTGAGAATAGCCTATAAAGATCTCTTTATTCTGAATGATTTTTATTGAATTTTGCATAACAAAACTTACCACACAAAAACGCAGATCACGATAAAACACACAATCTATGTCATATACATTTTTTTCGTGGAGTTTGCTGTTTTCGAGATACTCCTTGTTATTGATTTCAGTTTGAAAATACTCAATTATCTCATACGAGAACTTGTCAGCGCTTGTCCAAGCATAGAAACGGTTTCAACCTCATAGCAAGCACATTTCAAAACATTTGATTGTCGGTTTAGCCTAGTGCATTCCCTTATTTCCCTTCTACTTAAAATAAACTAAGTAATGTTTTAATGTTTTAGCATTAAATATATAGAAGAAAAAGCTCATTAACAATAATTTGTTACAGAGATGTAGAGAAAGTAATGTGAATGGAGCACATCAGATTTTTTTTTGGGGGGGGGGTTTGGCTCCCGTCTTCATTCGATACGTTTGGTGCAATTTCAGAGGCAAAGCAGGCAATTTCAGATTCAGACATGAACTACGCTATACACCTGACATATAGTAGCTTAAATGCTAATGTTTCATTCTGACTATAAATGTCAGAGTTCATACACCTACGCAAGTGCTTGTTTCGTCTATTTATTTATTTATTTACTTGAGTTGAGGGCTGCCATGTAGACAAAGCATAACTAAACAACCTTAATTCAGCTAGGTCGCGGTAAGTAACAACCTATTCACCATAGTGATTGAGGGTCTCAAAGAAAAACTTCGGTTGATAGCAATGCAGAAAGATAAGTGGGCCACCTCTCTCTTCTTCCCTCGCTTCCGTGAAACCACCAATCAAGAAAAGCTGCGCGCATGTATGCATAAATAACATTAATTTTAGAATTCTATGACAAAATTTATTGTTAGGTATGGCATAGAGCGTGGGTAATACTTAATGCTTTCCAAATATTTCTATTATTCAATAATATTTATTTACGCAGTGTCCTAATGATTTTGAAAAAAACATAGAAGTATACTAAGGAGTTGTGTGAAAAATTCCAACCTCACTTTTGAACAAGGAAGCTGAATTATTTCTCATGGCAACTAAAATGAAAATGGAAAAATCACAGAATTGATAAACCAGTAAAGTTTAGAGACCGCCGTTTGTTTGTTTGAAGGAAAACACACTAACATTGTAGAAAAGACAATCCTATATATGAAATAACATATGTAGGTCCATTCGACTCATTAAGAGGTAATTTTTGTTAAAAATATCCCAGCCATTACATTCATATAACCTTCTATACCCATTTCTGATTCAACTATTCTTAAAAATCTGAGGTATTCCAACCATATGAATTTATTGAGCTGTTTCGAAAACAAACTTTTCTTATTCTTTTATCTATATCATGCTAATGGAGATAAACATTAGCAGAATTGGTATTATTACTTGCTTCTTTGTAAGTAGAAGGGAAATAAGGGAATGCAAGACTAAAGCGATAGTTAAAAGCTTTAAAACCGAGCCCTATTAGAAACAATTGGAACTTGGTTCTTTTTGCTTACTAGAAGTAAACAAATAGAAACAAAAAGAAAGATGAATTCCCGTTTGAGAAAAGTTTAAATAACTTAAAACTGAAACCAATAACACGGAATATCTCTGAAACGGTTAACTGTAACAAAAAAGTGCATATGACATAAATTGTGTGTTCTAATGAGATCGACAGTTTTTATCTATCTATTGCGGTTTACCAGCTATACTCGTCCAGAATAAGAGGTCTTCAGAGGTTATTACCAGAAAATTCAAGATATACATTTCATTTGCCATACAACTATTTTAAGCCTATGATATTTTAATCAAAATTGTTAGAGGCAGTTAGAGAAAGTAAAATCCTCGAAACATGTTCCACCTTAAGGGTAATTGGGGGTGGGAGTGTGTGTTCCTGAAAATCTTCGTGTCACATCCTTAGAAGATACTGAACTTAAATAATCAGTTTGGAATTTATCCGATTTTTCGTTTTTGTGTTATGCTGCCCAGAGATAACGCACATACACATACATACATATTTTTTAATTTTTTTTGATTCAGAGGATGGATCCTAAAACATGTATTTCCGATAAAATCTCGATGAAATTTTGGGTGGAAAACAATATCTTCTGTATCTAATGTACATTGTACATAATTGCTAGAGAAAGTTAAAAAAGCACATCTTAACTACTTCACGTTAATCCGGATACAAATTTGTATAAATGGTTTTATTACACCTTGTAGATACAAAGGAATAAGATAACACATTAGGCTTAAGCAGAAATGGTCGCTATATGATGATTTTGAAATTCCTTCTATTTGTTTAACTAGCAGCAAGAAAAGCGAATAATCTTATCCTATTTGAAACAATCTGATGTGTTCCATTCACATGACTTTCTGTCATTCTCTACAGCAGATTATTGCTACAAGGTTATGCTTCTATTTAATTTATGCTAATCGAGAAAAAATTAGCAGAAATAGTCTTATTACTTGCTTCCATGCAAATAGAAGAGAAATAAGGAACTAGCATAGGCTAAAATAGTAGTAAAAAACTGGTTGCTATGTGACTGAGGTTCCGTTGTTTCTATGAACAGGAGTTGAGAAAAGTAGGTTTTTAAAGCCGAAATCAATAACAAGGAATATCTAAAAAAAGATCCACTCCACGAAAAAATGTTCATAATATAAATTGTGGGTTTTAACGAGCTCTACATTTTCTGTTAGGTAAGTTTTACTCTATTTCTTACAGTTTGCCAGTTATACAAAATTAGTAAAATTCATCCAGAACAAAGTGGTCTTCAGAAAATTTTATTAATCAGATAAATATCTTTAATATATACGATATTTAAATCATAATCGTTAGAGCCATTTTTGAGAAAATCGAAATTTTCGAAAATTTTTCCATATAAAAGGTAGTTGGTGGTAGGGGATCCTTGGAAGAAACTGAACTTAAATACCGAATTTGGTAGTTTTGGTTTTTGAGCTATGCTGTCCACAGACACGCAGACATACACTCACGCACACATGGACCTTCTTCCAAAAATGCTTTTTTGGATTCAGGGGACCCAAAACATGCATTTTCGATGAAATTTCGGTATCGAGTTTTTGGGTGCAATACAATACCTTCTCTATACGCTATATACATAGTACGTGTAGAGAATGTAAAAAAAATCTGATGTGTTCCATTCACAATTCTCTACATCTCTGCAAAAAATCATTTTATTTACTTCATGTAATCAAGAAGTAATTAGCAGAAATTGTCTTAATACTTTCTTCCTTGTTAGTAGAAGCGAAATAAGGGAGTACCATAGGTTAAAGTGATAGACAAAAGCTGGTTGCTATGTGACTGAAGTTCCTTTGTTTGTATGGACAGGAATTGACAAATTTCTGTATGAGAAAAGCATGATTTTCAAAGCTGAAGCCAAAATCGAGGAATATCGCAAAGACGATCAACTCCACGAAAAAATTATATGACATAAATTGTGTGTTTTAACGCGCTCTACATTATGTGTGTTTTAAGTTTTCGTCCATCTCTTACGGTTTAGCAGTTATGCAAAATTCCGTAAAATTCATCCAGAATAAAGTAGTCTTCAAAGGCTATTCCCAGAAAAGTCAAGATGTGCATTATATTTGTCAGGTAAATATCTTTAATATACGATATTTTAATCAAAATCGTTAGAGCCATTTTTCAGAAAATAAAAATTTTCAAAAATTTTTCAATGCAAAGGGTAGTTTGGGGTGGGGGGATTTTTCTCAAAATCTTCGTGTCGCATCCTTGGACGATACCAAACTTAAATACAAAGTTTGGTACTCAACGGTCATTTCGTTTTTGAGCTATACTGCCCACACACACACAAAAACACTCACACGCGCGCATGCACGGACCTTTTTCTGAAAGTACTTATTTTGTTGATTCATAGAACGTTAAAACATGCATTCGCAATGAAATCTCGGTATCGAACTTTCGGATGGCATACAATACCTTCTGTACCTGCTATTTACGTGGTAGAAAAAGTTACAGATACAGCCGTAGCTTCGCTTTTGTATATAATTTCACTTGAGTGTATTAAATAATAAGTAAAATGGAAAAAGATTTGTATTATTACCATTGGGTATACCAATAGAGAATTCTCCGCGTAACGGCGAGGCTCGCATTCGGGAGGTAATGTGTTCGATTCCCCTTGGGCCGGAGAAATTGCGCTTCTACAAAGAGATTTAAAAAAAAAATATTGCTTATGTACATTAAGACAATTAGATTTAATAATAAGACTTGTATCTATAGGATTTGCTTATTTGACTTCCTTCATTTGTTAACTCATGCTTTATTTAAGACTTTATTCATTTTTGTGTGCGGGAATGGTAATTCATAATGTAAAGAATTTTCAGAATATTCGTTTCCGATTTATTTCCTATCTCCATAATTTCCTTTCATAGGTTTCGGTTCTAGAACCAGGGGACAGCGGTTTGTAAGTCGCCGAAGCACGGGGGAATATGCGCTGGCGCTTGGACGCCCTTTCTTACTGGGAATTGTCTCGTCTATTCCAGGACCCCTTGGTTGCGGTGACCAAGGTGGAGCTGGCCGGCGTCAGGATGCAGTCAGGTTGGAACCGTTAGTAGATACCTTCTTGCTAGTGCACTTCGTCGTTCCTATCCGGTCGCTCTTCGGGTATTCCCTTCCTCCTTCGCTCCCAATAGGACGACTTTGAAAGCACAATGAGCCCACTATGTCCTATGTGTGGTGATATGCCTCATTTATTGGAAACTTTTCCCTCTGGATACCCCTCCCTACAGCTATCGGATCTTCAAGACGATTTATTTTTACCACTTATACAAGATTTTCATCCTCAACCAAGGCAGGCTCTCCTCTTACCTCATTGCCAGGATTTTGCCTTCCGAGTGATCAACGCCTATTTTAACAGAATACAGCCTACCCTAAGTGAACTTTTACTTTTCACTAGCACGTATTGCAATCCACCGAAGATTACGGCACTGAGATTTCGGCGAAAATACATATTTTGAGATCCCCAAATGCAAAAACGCACTTTTAAAAAAAAGATCCATACATATGTTTGTGTGTTCCAAACAGCATAACTGAAAAACGAAAAGTGCATTAAATAACAAATTTGATATTTAACTTTAGCCACTTCCTGTGATATGAGACGAAACATTTCAAGAAAATTTCCGCACCCCAAATGTAAAAGGAAAACTTTTCGAAATTTTGATTTTCTGAAAATGGCTGAATGTTTGAGATATTCCCATCACAAATTAAATGCACAGCTTGAATCGTCTGGAAATACTCATTGAAACCCTTTTCATTCTGGATGATTTTTGCATAACTAGTAAACCGTAAGAAACAGAAAATTTCTTGCTACACAACAATGCAGATCTCGTTGTCGCAACAACGTGGTATTATTCCTTGTTATTATTTATCTTTTACTCAAAAGAGGAAGTCGTCATTCGTTTTCAGGTTTCATCTATTCATGCAAATAGAGTGGAATTTCAAGGCGATTATATAGCGATTAACCATTAGAATATTTGGCTCTCCGTTTAGCCTAATGTATTCATTTGTTTCCCTTAAACTTGTAAGAAAAATATATAAAAACGTTTCTGGAAATGTTTATCATAAGCATGCAATATATGGAATAATAAGCTTTTGTAAGCATAAATTATTCTGAATTGTGGTCAGAATAGATCATATGAATGCAACACATAAGATTTTTATATGCAAGCGCCGCTGTAAATACGCATTGGTCATTGGGATCTTGAGAAACTGTTTCGGAAGTCCCTTATATTTATCTCCTTTCAGAACACCAATTTTATGATCTTGTGAATGAATTTCAGGTTAAGCGTGGTTTAAAAAAACTGTTGTGTGAAAACTCACCAACACTGTCTGTTGATGTTATAAAAATCGAAACTGTGTACAACAAATGCTCTTTGTGGGAGAAGAGTTGGAATTTGGTCCACTAAAGATACAGTAAATTGCGGTTCCTATGTGACATTCTCATTCCACATTTAATTAGTTGACTGAAGAAGAGAAATCATATGAGTGGTTTCACTGAGATTCCTCAAATATATTACATTGACAAAATGAAAGTGGTTGACGTGGATAGGTTATCATGACCCTTTCGCTTCCCTACACTAACTATATCTAATAGTCGTGAGTTTTATTTGTGGAATGAAAACGTATACCATCAAATCGGCATGCATTGGAAGATGATTATTAAATTAAATGAGAAGTATTACGCTAGCGGAAACATGCCGTGCTATATGGAAAGCTGTTTCCTAGGCTATTAATTAGTTAATAATTTTAGGTAGTGAAATGATGAGTATTAGCCGGTCGTCTGTGTAGAGCTGCCCACTAAACAGTTTTGTTATCAATTTGTATCACTCGCGGCTTCGTACACAAATGAACTCGCGTATTCGGGCGAGTTAGGTACGAGTCTCGCTCTCGATCTATTCCTTTTGGTACATCGAACGAGTATGAACACCAGTATAGCCAGCCGTAAAGGAAAAGTTCAGTCTGTTTCAGTTGCGTTGTTGCTTTGTGCAAAACCTGAGTTCGCGAAATATTTGGATCCAGCGGTGAAGGTGAAAATGTTTTAAGATGTGGGTCTACTAGGAACTTCTAAGAGGCATTTGTCTGGAACATGCGTGATTAAACTGTAAGACACACTAGTCCGGAATTGTTTATAACTTGAGATTTGACATGTCTTTTTTTTTTTCTACATAGCCCTTATCGGCCTCTAAAACTGCCGAAATAGCACTCGAGCTGCCCCTCTTTTTATTACGGTGCCTGTAGTCCATATTGCTAGCATCCAACAAGCATGGAGCTTGTTCCAACTCTCGTGAAGGACGATCCTATTCCATTTTAACAGGAAAAACGCAATAAGCAGTGTACAGCAAGGTTTATCTGCGCAAGCACAAGTTCCGGAACTTCATTGTACTCCTCGCGCAGCGGGAACTAGCAACATTTTCAGAACATATATATGGTTGTGTATTAGGAACACCAAACTAGTATGGAACAGTAAAGAATTCAAAACGTTGCTGGACTGGTAGCAAACTAATCAAGAAAGATAAACAGTCCGAACACACACACACACACACAAAATAATCGGTATAAGTAGTAGTCTATTAAAGTTGGCAAGGTAGCTCCTTCCATATTCACGACTCCACTAGTTTTCCTACCAAGTTGATCATCATATCTTTTTGGCGATGACGGATTTACAAGGCTAGATTCAAGACTGTTTTTGATTCGTTGAATTATTAATTATTAGTTATTCCATAAGAAATATGTAGAATCAAAATGTAAAGCTAAATAAATGCTATTGGGTTCTGTATCTCATTAGAATTTGAGAACACCTTGTTCTTTACTGGTAGAATTCGAGTCGCATGGAAGTGAATACGACACGGAAAGAAAAGGATGAGTGACGAAACATTTTATTCTCATTCCAACTTTCCATAATTACTTCAGCATTAAGATTATCTTAAATACATTTTGTTATAAAAGTTTGGTAAGAAAGTGAATATAACTTCTTTAAAGTAATATGAAATTGCGACTTTTTTAATTCTTTTCATTTCATGTAGTTCATTTCTGTGTAACTCAGTTCCTTACAAAAGACATTTCAATTGAGTTTGTAATACCAAACTTGTCGTGGTATTTCTTCTACAGCTAATTTTCGGTTTGATATCCATCCTTTTGATCCTTTCAAGTGATATGTATAATAAAGAGGACAAGGTAATTTCTTTCAACATCTCCTCATAATATTTCTCTTACACCCCAACTATTTCCTTGTTCCTGAGCCAGAAACGACTGTTCATTGGTTAAGGTATCAGTGACTGAGTTTTGACATGGTCGATAGAAGACTCAAATATCTAGCGAATGTCTTCCAACCGAGCAAAATGTTTCTGTTTGCACCCTTTTCTTCACTCACTTCGTTCAATCCAATGAGAGGCCGAGAAAGCGAGCAACACAATTGATAAGGATATTCTGTCATAATTAAGTAAAGAAAAACACTATAGGTAACCGAATGCATCGGAACACGTTTAGTTCTTGATTGTACATAAAACAAGTTCCGTACAAAAAGTTGTGAGTTTAAACGCACCTTCAAATTAAATGGAGTTTTGGAGTTTTTCAGTTAGAGCATAAAGCCGGAAGAAGCGATGTTAAGAAATAGTTCGGTTATTGTCGAGAAAACGCAAAGTAGTGGTAGTGGTTGGGCAGTTTTATTTTTATTCCCTTTAAGACTTTGTACCGAGGTGATGCCGTGGCAGAGTGGTTAGAACGCTTCCCTCCCACCTACGTGCCCCAGATTCAATCCCAAGGAGCTGCATGCGGAGTTTGTTTTGGACCAGAGGGCGTCTGGAGATTTTTCCAGTTCCTCTGGTTGTCCCCGCCACTCCATCCACCAATTGCTCCATCATTACGTTTTCTTTCATCAATTTCGCCAGATTTCATATCATCTACTTAGGTTCATACCAGCTATTGGACTGATCCCCCGTTCCTGGATACTCTATATGATCCAAAGCCCATCTACTCAACTGACGTCTGACTCCAGGCATTAGCATTTAAGTCCTCCGTATCAGGAGGATAAACAGGTGAAGAAGACATTTCGTACTAGTACGTTCGAGTATTTATAACATTAAGGCACTCTCAAGAATCGTTCGTTTTCATGTGGAGGATTTTTTCTTTACCGGGTTTACTCTTAGGTTTGTTAATATGTACTCGTTAAAACAAAACTTAAGTTTTAGTGGGATTGTTTTATATCACATTAAAATAACAGGATCTTTTGAGTCAATTAACTTATTTTGTGTTGAAGGTTGGTAGTAGCATAATTTACTTTAATACTAAGTACAATTTCTGTACTTAATTATTTAATTTATGGTATTAGTATATATAACTTGTAATTTGTAAAAGCAATGAGTACTTAATTTATTGTATTATATATAATTTTAATGTGTGCTTAATTTAAATTTCTATTAACATGACTGAGTTATCTTTTTTCTTGCAGAAATTCTCAATAAAATATATAAAATTGAATTTATTGGAACATATTTAATATATATTTTGCTTAGGTGTAATGACAGCATAGAACATGACATGTAATTTTGGTAACAAAATGGAATACGTTTTTAGCGGAACAGTAGGTAGAAACAAATCGAAAGCGCAGTAACATGGTATATACTATTGGCATTCATGTGCCTTAACACAATACTCCTGACAACAGCGATATGATATGACCTTTTGAATGAGTCATGTCATTTCCCCAGGGGGGACATATAAACCGGCAGTTTAAGCTTGATTTGTTTTTGTTTTCGAAAGAGTTGTGCTCGAAGAAACCAGCGAATCTCATCATTATGCAATGTATGAAACGAACTAGAAAAATATACAGTCATGGACAAAAGTATTCGTACAGTTGCAAATACATTCAAAAATATTTTATTCTGAGTATTTGACACTTACAAAATCTAGAACAAAATTCTCAATATGATCACACACCCCACTAACGTATACATATAATGGAATTAAATTTACATTGATCTATATAAATAAATATAATGTTTATTTTAATAGGGTGCATTTTAAGGACATAAGTATTCATACAGTAACATAAAATTGGTTTTCTCTATGCATTTCTTCCTAGTATTTTGTATGCAAACCTCTGAATTACTTCTCTCAGCTGATTGGGCATTGCATTATTTCTGCACGAATATTATGCCATTCTGTCACAAATAGCTGTTTTAATTGCAGTTTGCTAGACATGTGCTCATTTCCAGCTCATTCCATAGGGGCTCAATAGGATTGAGATCTGGAGATTGTAAATGTGCTTTTAGTGTGTGTGGAGTATTATTTAGCACCACAAACGGACAATTTCTGCAATATGTTTAGGATAGTTATCCTGCTGGAAATGGTAGTTGTCACCTAAATGCAACTTTTCGGTACTTTTCTTCAAATTTCCTTTCAATATGTCAAGGTGTGCATATCCGTCCGTAATTCCCTCAATAAATACTAATTCCCCTACAACAGAAGCAGCCATGCATCCCCGGACCATTCAACCACCGTCTCCATGTTTAACAGTTGCTTGCAAATTTTGAATATCCAATGCTGTATTCGGCCTTCTCCACACTTGCATTCGGCCATCACTATGGAGCATATTATATTTACTTTCATCTGAAAATAAAACTCTGACCCAGAATACATTATCCTTTTCTGCATATTCTTCCTGCTCTTTTGATTTTTATTGCTGATGCATGGCTTCTTTCTTGGTACCTGGAATGGAATCCTGAATGATTGAAGAGTCGTCTAATTTTTTTAGGTGTTACGTGCTTCTCAAACTGTTCTACATTTGAGGCAATTTCAGAGGAGGTAATTAGCGGGTTTTCCTTCACCATTTTCATCACCGTCCTTTGCTCCCTAGATTTTAGTTTCTGCGAGCAACCCACTCTTTGTTTATTTATTAGTGTATGGGTATTTTTTTTTAAAATGTTCAATAACACCCTGCGCTGTTGAACGACTTCTTCCTACGGTGCATACCATTTCAGAATATGATTTTTTCTGTTTATGTAGTGCAACAATGACCTCCCTTAGTTCTAAAGGTGTTTCCTTGCCTTTGTGACCCATTTCGATCTTCGGCAGCTAACCAATTACTCCATTTTACACGACTAGCAAGCTACCCTGCAGCTGTAGGTGGCAGGCACATTGTGGGCTATTAGATAACTATTTGTTCTGTGTTTACTATCGCTGCACGAATAGTTATGTCCTGCGTAAAATGCAACTCTTGAGAGGAAACATTTTTACTTTCTCCATACGCACTATGTACATAGTGTATAGAGAAAGTATTGCACTCCACCAAAAAATTCAATACCGAGATTTCACCGGAAATATATGTTTTAGGGTCCCCAATATAAAAAAAAAAATCAGAAAAAGGTCCGTGTGTGTGTGTGTCCGTGAACACGATAACTCAAAAACGAAAAGTCGGTAAAATACCAAACTTGGTATTTAAGTTTAGTATATTCCAGGGATGCGACACGAAGATTTTGAGAAATATCCCTCCACCCCCAACTACCCTTTACATGGAACTTTTTTCGAAAATTTTGATATTCTCAAAAATGGCTCTAACGATTTTGATTAAAATTTTGTATATTAAACATATTTACCTGACAAATAAAATATATATCTTGATTTTTCTGGGAATAGCCTCGGAAGAGTAGTTTATTCTGAATGAATTTTACTAAATTTTGAATAACTGCTAAACCGTAAGAGATGGACAAAAACTTACTACAAAAAATGTAGAGCACATTAAAACACACAATTTATGTTATATACATTTTTTTTCGTGGAGTTCGTCGTTTTTGTGACATTCCTTAATTTTGGTTTCTGCTATGAAAAACGTAACTTTTCTCATACAGGAACTTGTCAACTCCTATCCATATAGACAAAGGAACTTCATTGACATAGCAACCAGCTTTTGACTATCACTTTAACCTACAGTTGTCCCTTATTTCGCTTCTACTTACAAGGAAGCGAGTAATTAGACTATTTCTGCTATATTTTCTGATTAGCATAAAGTAAATAAAAGTATAAGCTTTTTAAGAATAATTTGTTGCAGGGATATGGAGAAAGTCATGTGAATGGCACACATCAGATTTTTTATGTTTTATGGAACATTGTAAATGTAATGCCAGTGCTCAAGAATGCCAAAGGGATGTTTGACGTTGATATGTGTGACGCTTGTTTACGTTTTTAACTGTAGAAATGGTCAAACTAAAACATTTTTATCTACATTTGCAGCGGTACGAATACTTATGCCCATGATTGTAAGCCCTTGATAACTCGCACTTGTGGCATGTCCAGCTCCCAAGGAGCAAAACCCCGTGCAAATGGAATTTGGAATCTATAAATATACATTATTATATACGTTCATATAGGCACCCTTTCAATTTTAAAATATGTTATAAAACAGTTAATTTATAAATAAATTAAAACATCTAAAGTGGATTTGTTATTAAAATAAGTTATATTGCATGTCTGATAATACTGAGTAAAACGTTTGAAAATGCGTTTTCTACACACATAATATGAGAGATGGACTTTCTATTTTAAGATAATTTAGAAAGTGGCTGCATAAATGCTGAAGTAAATTGTTTGCCTATATCACTGACTAGCGTAAACATGTTCTGACATTATACGTTTTATATATGAAATCTACTGTCATCCCAACTGGAAATTTGCCCATTTATTTTATAACTGAGTAACGTACATATACAATTCTAGTGAACGCACCTTATAGCTGCCTATATTCATACATATACATTTTAACTATTTTTATTAATATTTAGTATGCCACTGAACAAAAACTATATTTGGGGAAATATAAAACTTATGGTATTTGCTTGTAAGTCATGCGCTTTTCATTGCACAAATTTTCAAAAACTCTGACTTGGTCGGGGTGAGAGTGCTGGATAACATAAATAGGACTATAATTATATAAAAACTATTAAACTATAATCGGATATGTTAAATCCACATTGTTTTCTCTATCCTCTATCATTTATTAATAATTATACAAATTATTCTAACGAAAACGTGTTTTTCCACTTCATTATACTCGAGAAAAGCCTTTGCAGAAATGGTTACATCTCCTATCCCGTTAGGATTGGTGATGGTCCAATGTTTAAGAAATGGTCACTATTCGCTGGAACAAATCAAACTATCAATAACCGATATATCGAAAATGGTTTACGTAACGAAACTGTGTATTTTAAATATATCTACAATTTTGTGTAGGATGTTTTCGTTAATTGCTTAACGTTTATCAATTATGAAATATTGTATAAAATGAATTCCGAATGAAGACTTCACAAGCTATTCCCACAGAGCTCAGCCTTTATGGATGTTAATTTATATCAAATTAATCACAAATTTACTGACAATATACTGTTTATCTGTTAAGTCTAAATAATTGTACTGCATTGTACGACGTATTTGTCATGAACATTTGTTTAACATAAGATATTTTAACCTAGATCTTCAGGACTATTTTTATAAAGCAAACAAAATTATGAAAAAGTTCCATGCAAATAGTAGTTTGATGTGAGGGGATTTTCTTATAAACCTTAGTGTTATGCCTTTGGAAGATACTTGCAATTACACATCAAATCTGTATTTTAACGACTTTTCATTTTTGAGTTGGGCTGTTCACGCGCACACATGCTTGTACACGGAATGTTTTTAATTACTCTTTTTAAATCAAGGAGCCTCAATGTATTTTCGGTGAAATCTCTGTGTCGAATCTTTGGGGGAATGTAATACCTTCTTGACCTTCCATGTACGTGAGTCATGGAGACATGAGCTATTTCTATGTGGAGCTTAATCCATACCTAGTCGGACAGGCGGTCATTGAGATGGGTCACCCTGATCCGGTTCAGGGTTCGGCTCAGAGCTATCTCCACCACGTCCATATCACTAGTTATTTCCTCTCCCCGTCTCATTTTCTGGCATCGCCGCGCGCCATGATATGACAGATTGCATTCTGCATACACATTTGCCGCATGTTTGCCCCGATGTATGTTTTTCAGAAAATATTTAAAGTAATGGGCATTAATAGGTTAAAAGATCCTGATAAAACTGGTAATTATCTAATTGGTATTAAATTCGAAAATAGCTATATGTTACCATATGTTACTTTTGATTTAGTGGAATAAAATAAATCTACATTTATATTTAGATAGAATAATTAATTACCTTCGTTTATAGTGTTAAAATCAGCTGTATCGAACGTTTGTTTCGCTTTTGAGGTAAACATAATCTTTAGTTATAATTTAATTTTTTTTTCATAGAAACCGTGTTTAGGACAGGAGTTGGGTAGGTAGAGTCCCAGCTAGTTAGTTATTATCATTATTATTATTATTATAGAGCAGTAACCTATATTAAATGTTTCCAATATGTAATATTTGTTTAGCTTTAACATACTGTTATGTTCGCTTATGTTTAAACGTATGTTTATTATGACAATTTTAGGCTAGAAGTCTTTCCCTTACTGCTCTTTAGAGTGAGCAATTTACTCATTCCATCCTATTTGATCGCTTAAGATCAGGGCCGCTATTTTGCTGATTTGCAAGATTGGTGCTCTGGTTGCCTGGAGTCGTCTAATGAGCCTTTATAGATGTTAATTTATATCAAATTGATCACGAATTTACTGGAAATACACTGTTTATCTGTTAAGTCTAATTAGTTGTAATGCATAACTTTATATCTTTATATTTCGTTAGTGTAGGTTCAGTAAGCAGTGTGTGAAACCAAAACAAAGAGCTTAAAAACATTACTAGTGATATCTATCGAAACCAGGATGCTAATATAGATCGTAACTGAATGCTACGTTTTTCCATTTCGCTTGTGATTCTGTGTATTGCCATATACAATTGAGATCTTCCGTCAAAATCAAGGTATTCCGTGTATCGCTAACAAGGTTCCTTAGTTCTAATATGTATGAGATTTTAAGACCATCTATAGATGAAATGTCTGGAAAGCTGTTATGAAAGTATGTCCTGAACTCACATCGCAGGCCTTAAGTATTACCCTTCAACATTAGAAGAACAAGAAGATGAGGAAAGGTCGATATCGAGAAGGGCATGGGAAATCAATTCAGTAATTATTCTTCTAGAAAGGCACTTGGCAACGAAGAAGCCTGAGTGAGGGTTAGACGGAGAAAAAGAGAGACAGAGAGAGAGAACGGAAAGTGAAAGTGATACAGAAAGGACTATATCCTACTATTCGTATTTGTGAGAAAAGTTATAGAGCTTTCAAACGTGCTTTATATTAATTCATAAATCAAAATGGTGTATACATATAACATTGAATTGAATTCCTTTGTTACTTATACACCTAATACTAGTTAGCCTTATGGTTTACTAAGGATTAATTAACCGTGCTCTATTATTAGCAAAACTGCGTTCACGACCACGGTTTTCGCGCAGTAATGAAATAGAAATACAGGCTCAGATATTTTAGGGAACTATACTAATACAAAATAAATTCATTGCCTTAAATATTTAGCGGAATATACGGATCAGCAGTGTTCCATATTTGAATGTAAGAGACAAATAAAAGGGAATTAAAACGACCTGTCCATTACACGCGATACCGCAACCATTGAGTCTAGGTTATAGAAATAAACGACTTTAAGAATCAGTTGCAATCCTTTCTTTATTGTGAAAATTACAACAAAAAAAAAAAGTATACATTTTATAAATCAAGGGACTGAAAATAATCACTTATTATAAGAAAAACAATGGATCAGGTGCTGCTCGGTCTCTTTATTTGTGGCGATATTTTACGCTGTATATGACTTTACTGGGCTACGAAAAGCCAATGAAGGGATTTTTTTCTTCCAAAATAAAGCCGGAATTACGATAAACATAACGAGAGTAGACGTGAAAGCCTAACACATTGTAATAAACAAAACTATTTAGGATTAACTGAATATAGCATATAACTTTGCAAAATGTCAAACGTTTCCTTTCCGTTACTCTAAGTTTGGTGTTACTTGGCAATTATAACCAGTTAAAATGAACAGTAGCATAAAGAAATAAAAACAGCTGCCGATCAAGAGCCATTCATGTTACTTTAAAGGGACAAGGTATCTGAAATGGTAAAAATAACTTTTTTTGTTTTAGATACTAATGTAGCCCCTATTATTTCTAGTTTCAGAAAATGGAGGGTTAAGAGGATTTTAATACATTTAAGTATCATTTAAATGCTAATCTGCATTTCTTTAAAGCTGTTATGTGGTGCTTCTTTTTAGAACCTTTGTATTTTTAAATTCATTTTTCTCAAAACAGAATTTTTGGATACATATGTACCCCTTTTCTCAGAAAGTATGAGAGCTGGAAACCTGAACTTTTCAGCACATATGTACAACACATAGTGCATTTTCTGAACCACAATCGTGATGCTATAGTATATGTTGATCACATTAATAAAGCAACAACATTGTACATTTTCCACGTTTGTACTTTTTTGAATTTGCAAACATATTTATTTGTTAATTTCTACTGAAATTGTATCATAACTAAACAATTGAGTTTCATAAGATAGCTTATTATATTAAAATAAGCATGCAAATGTGTGATTATATATTGCAAGTAGCATAAAAGAAAAGGTACACGAATTAACATGTTTTAAGACTAGCTTTCATTATTTTTCTGCCGAATGAAATACTTTTTATACACTCAACCACATAAGCTATTAATGGAAACAACTACTGGAAATAGTTTTTATGGTTTATAGAATAATTTGTACAACTTTCTCGAAAAAAAATTAAATACTTTAAGAGCAGTGGTAATTCAATTCACTTAGGTGTAATTTCCATTGTTCAGACTACTTTGTCCCCTTAAGTATATGCATCTTTTAAAACCTTTCATTTAGCAGCATTTCTTACCTTCACGTTGAATCCCGTCTCGTTAAGTAAAGTTCATCGCAATCGTAGTATAAGTATGTAAATACTAAACTTATATGAATTTGTCATTTGACCTTGTACATAAAAGCACCTCTGTTGAAGCATATCACTTCTAAACGGAGAATAAAAAAAGAGCATATTGATCGGTATAATGGTTAGAGATGAGGTTAAATCTAGTGTAATAATAAATACTTAGTTTTGAATTTCATAGCGCCTTTCACGGCGTTGTGCTTTAGCTAAAATTTAATGAAAACGTTATGGTCTACTCGTCTGTTAAAATAACAAAAACGTCATCATGATGCGTGGAGTTCAGAACATCGGAGACCTCTGGTCCCAGCGTGTAACTTGTGACTGTGCAGAAAACAGGTTAATCTGAGTATATGCAGCAGAGAGCAGACTTTCCTCTAGGTCAGAATTAATTCTCCAAGTAATCTCCCTTCACGGAACCACTCGACTGCTGCAGGTTGAATGGATAATTCCTGCCAGAGCTTCACTACCTGACCAGGAATATATCTTGAGGATCTGCCACTGCTTTCCGTAAACGTATGGTAAGATGAAATTATCAAAACCGTTAATGTACTTTTCTGTTTTCCTGATTGCTGTTTGGGGTCTAAATATAAATTATATAGCACTTGTATTAGTGTTTTACACGTACAATGTACTAGTGTATAGAGAAAGTATTGAAACGCATCCAAAAATTCAATACAGAGATTTCACCGGAAATACATGTTTTGAAACCAAAAAAAGTATTTCTAGAAAGGGTTCCATGTGTATGTGTCTGTGTGTCTTCTGTCTGTCTCTCTCTCTGTCTGCTCACAATCGAAAAGAGACCGTTGCATAGTAAACTTGGTATTGGTAGTTAGTATTTAGGTTCGGCATCTTGCAAGGATGCGACACGAAGATTTTGAAGATAATCCCCCCCATTTCAAACTACCCTTTATATAGAACATTTTTTGAAAATTTAATCTTCTCAAAAATGGCTTTAAAATATTTTTAAGATATTTAAGATATGTTTAAGATATTTTTATGACAAACGAAATGTATATATTGAATTTTCTATAAATAGCTCCTGAAGACCTATTTAGTCTGGATGTGTTTTGTATAATTGGCGAAGTTTAGTTTATACAAAACATGTAGATCTTATTAATAAACGCAATTTATGTCATATACAGTTATTTTGTAAGGTTAACCGTTTTCGAGATATTCCGGATTATTGACTTCAATTTTAGTCACTTAAAACTTTTCTCAAACGGTAAGACGTCCTTCTTCTCGATTGTTGACTATTGGCAAGCAAAGAGATTGGAATTTCAACTGGTGTTAACCTGTGCGTTTTCTTATTTCCCTTCTACTTACAAGGAAGCTAGTAATAAGATTAATTCTGTTTGTTTATCTTGATTAACATGCTGTAGATAACGGCTAAATGTTTTGGGTAAAAGACTTGTTTACTGAACAGTGATCATCAGTGAATGGAACACATTAGAATTATTCCCTTCTACTTAAGAGATCTGACCCAGAAGTACCTGACCTGACGTATAGAGATATAGTGGTTGTTTCAGACAACAGCAATGGTAAAAAGTACCAATCTTAGAGCACCTAAGTTTGAAGTTTAGCATTTGTTTGGCAGCCGTCATTAGTGAATACTCTCAGCAAATTTGTAAACATGGATAAAACTGGTCATCGGTATGTGATACAATACTTTCATTTGAAAGGTCATAGTCCAACTAATATTGAAGCTGAGCTAAATTTTACTTTGGAGGAGTCAGCTCCTTCATTTAAACTGCGAAATATTGGGTGCTAGAGTTTTAAGTGTGGCCGTACGAGTTGCCAAGACGAGCATCTCAGTGGTCGACCAAATGAGTTTACCAGTCCAGAAATGTAAAAACAATCCACAAAATAATGACCGTCGGCTGAAAGTGCGCGAGCTAGCAGACATTGCAGGCATTTCAAAACGTTCTGTACATCACATACTGACTGAAAATTTGGATATGAGAAAGTTATCTGCAAGGTGGGTGCCGTGTTTGCTCACAATAGAACAAAAACAGCGTCGGGAGAATTTTTCAGTCGAGTGTTTGGTAATGTTTCGCTGCAATACAGTTGTGTTTTTGCGTCAATTCATAACAATGGATGAAACCTGGATCCATCACTTCACACCTGAGACGAAGGTACAATAAAAACAGTGGATTGGAAGGGAAAATCGGCTCCAAAGAAGGCGAAGACAGTTCCAGCTGCAGGCAAGGTCATGGCGTCAGTTTTTTGTGACACACGTGGGATAATTTTCATTGATTATCTTAAAAAGGAAAATGAATCAATGACGAATATTAGCGAGCTTGTTACAGCGGGCATTTAGCGAAAAAGAAAGTTTTGTTTCATCCAAGACGATGCATCGATTCAGACGTTCAGTATCGCCATGACCAAAATCAATGGGTTAAAGTTTGAATTTAGCCTGACTCTACTTGCCCGTGTCGGAAAGCCACGCAGACCGTAGACCATATTGTGAAATGCAGCAAAACGCCAGATACAAATTAAAAGAAACAATCCACAAAACTGAAGGAACATGGCATTGGAACAGAAAGAACTTAAACACATACATTTTAGACATTTTAACAAATATGTGAAGGCAATATTGTATGACAAGGTCTGAAGGACAAGTGGGGTGAGGATTATCCATTTAAGATATGTTTACACGTTTGGAGGGAAATTCTACAGTTTTGATAAGAGCTCAATGAAATATTTACAGTTAAAGCAACTAAATTCAACTAAGAATAATATATAGTAGAACATTAAAATATATTTTCAGAAAAAATCTAAATTTTAGA
The DNA here is from genome assembly GCA_030762935.1 of Hymenopus coronatus. NCBI lineage: Eukaryota > Metazoa > Arthropoda > Insecta > Mantodea > Hymenopodidae > Hymenopus > Hymenopus coronatus. The sequence goes on along the minus strand of CM060888.1, from coordinate 106,573,933 downwards.
AAAATGATATTTTCCAAAACATTCTAGTATTGCCAAAAATTAATATTTCCAGATGTTTATTTCCAGATGGCTTAATGTGAGCTTTATTCTATAAAGTACAATATTTTGAATATCATGGCTTAATGTGAGCTTTATTCTTAACGTAGAATATTAGTAGATAAACAGTTCAATTTGCTTGGTTGAAAACCTAAAAATTCAAAATACTGGTGATTTCTATTGTAATTTTAAGATTCTACTTTATAAAAACCACAATTTATGCCATTCACATTATTTTTGCTGTTAACAATTTCCGGGATGTTTCTGGTTAAAATACCCACACTTTCTTAAAATACGATGTCGTTATTCGTTTTTCTTGCTTTTCATAGCTCTTCATAGCGACCAACTTTAAAAAGATTTGAACTATCGCTTAAGCCTTGTGGAGTCCTTTATTCCTTTGTGTCTTTAAGAAAATATGTAGTAAAAGCATTTATAGAAATTAATTCACATGAAGTGCCTAGAAGAATAATCTTTTTTAAACAATAGTGTGCTGAAAATGAGTGGAAAACCTCGTGTAAATGTAACACATCTTGAGTTTTAGTTTAATAATTGATTCACACATACATTTATATTCCTACACTACTTCCATGCTTCTGGGGAGGATGGGGAATCATTTTGACTACAGCAAAAGTTCCTAACCTCCAGTCGTATTTGAAACCGCGATTGGATTTAGAAGTGGTAGTTATTCTTATTATTCTTTTTCTTCTTGTTATTATTATTATTATTATTATTATTTATGACACTAATATTGTTCTAATAAAAACACCCGCTGAGCAAATTGAATTATTTCAGCAATATTAATATGAGTATGCTTCCTTTATTGGCAATGGAAATAGCTTAATTTTGCTCAGAGGCCTCTCTATCAGGCTTGAGGTTCTTTTACGTGCCGTAAATCTATGACACGGGACTAACGGCTTCACTTCCCTTCCAAAGGATGCCATGCTAAGGATTTTTACACCCGAAAAAATCCATCGTCCTCCACCGGGTTGGAACCCGCGCCTTGGGTATATGAAGTCAGCATGGTAACCATTACACCACGGAGGGCGACTTCTTTTATTGGCATGATTAAGCAGCCAACCAATCATGCAACTAGACTTGTGCAGGGGAGGTAGCCACGTCATCCTTTGATCTAGTACCAACTGAAGCGCCTTGGTTCCAAAGGGTCGCTACTTTTGTAACCAAGTGTACGTTAAAAATACCATTTATCTATAGATATAACGTTATTGGTGTGGTGATTAGGGCAAGAAATTAAATTCCTCTCAGTATTTTATTATTCTGGTTTGGCTTCAGGATCGCTGTTTTAAAGCGCTACTTATTTTATTATCGATGCTTTTTATCTTATTGTATCTGCATCCGTTTTCTTTCCAAACTTATCGCATTATACTTTGCGTCTCAATGGAGACATTAACAATAATACGTGGAACACTTTAGAAATTATGATGTCTACTTTTAGATTTTGGTTTGAAGTTATTTTTCTAGATGTGGACCAAGATAAAGAGCGATTTATATCGCGTAGTGTAATATTTTGTCATTGGCAGTTAAGAGTTTATGGCCTAGAAAACAGGAAATTGAATTTCGTCATCCACACTGTGTTCTACGATGTTACAACGAATAAATAGAATAAACATATTACAAATGTAACATTTTCGTAGCATTTTCACTTTAAATAGAAGATTAGAAGCGTTAAATGTTCACACTACCTAATTTCATATGAAGTATTCTTTGCAAACAACTTATTATATCAATTCTATCAGAATGCAGTTCATTAGTGAAGATGAATTAGGAAATGGGTTGTATTAAAATTCGCTTGAGCTGAGTTGTAACTCCATTAGTTAGACAGTATGAGTTGAAGGTCATGCTCCAGGAAGTAATTTGTACAGATAATGAAACACAGTATACGGAATTCTGAGATTAACCATTACATTTGCTTTATCTCTGTGTAAAAAAACAGAGTTTCTCAAAAACTCTTGAAAGCGTAAACCCGCCATACATTTAATCAGTTCTGGCAAGTACAAGATCAGTTCTCATTTTTTATGTACGTATAATATATCGGGTATAAGGGAAGTCATTTTATTAATTTAAATGTCCTGGGGTAAGATCACTTTTAACTGCAATGCTCGCCCTCCCCTAGCTCAGGGTTTTTATTAGCATGGAGACTCTTTCAGGTTGTGGTGAGACACAAGTGCTTTATTAACTTAGTCCGGCCTTTTTCCGCCGTAGAACACACGCGTATACTTCTTAATTTTCTGCTGTGACGTCGCACTTTACCCGCACGCGACTATTATAATTTATTCGTTTGATGAAGTGATATGTCTCCTACTATGATCGGTCTTAAAATCACTTACTTCCGTCACAATTAAGGGTTACACCACGCGTTCAAATATCACATATTGGTCGTGCTGGGGTTCTTCGTCAAGTGCCTCACAGTTAAAAGGTAACCTGTTCGGCTCCATCACGAATTCTAAATTTCACATCTTGGTTGTTCGGTGGTCCTTCACCAAGTGCCTCATAAAGCTTCCCCTTGACCAGCGGGAATCATTGTCTTGTGTCCCGTTAGTTTTCCTTGGAGAGGGCATTCTCGCCCCTTTCCCTCGGGTCAATGCACGGCAGGTAACGGATCTTGTACCCCAAGCTCGTGCCTTATACGTGTTAAAAGTTTTTCTACCCTTCCCATTTTCACTTTACATTTATATTTTATCTTCGTGATATAATTTATATTCTTGGCTATGATTTATATTTCTCTTCTTAATAATTCTTTCCCCCCCCACCGGGACAAGACATGTACTGTCTCATAATATACATGAACTTCTTTCTTTCCTTTATTCCACTTAATGTTTTCCACCTCTTTCATTATTTTCTTCTATGTCAAAACAGCCATTTTTAAGGCTAACAATGACGTAACTAAAGAGCAACTAGATTTGGTTGGGCAATTGAAGAGCTTTTCTTTGATAGCTTTGTGTATTAAATTTCTCCGTTTAACCAAAATATTACTTAATCAAAGTATTAAGAGCGCCGCAATTGCAGTGTGATGGTGACAGCGGTATCTTTATGTTCTGATGAAATCACCTTTAGCTTGCTCATTTATCACATAACCTCAAATAACCAACACTGCAATAGGAAGTTAACCTAAAACGGTTTACTATCCGGTCCCGTCATTTCTCCACCATTTTCAGATTCCAAGAAAGATTATTGGGTATGTACATAGTTTATAACTGGTTCATTTTAAGGAATTTCAAAAAATATACCTGTTTCTTTCTGTAAACGATGTGACCAAGGAAACATAAGAAATATATTTGATTTTCATTGTTATCATGCGTCATTGACTCCTTAACTGGGTGCATTCCGCGTAGCATTGAACGGGGAAGAAAATTGAACAGTATCATGGTCATCTAGCGGCAAATAAGTACGTACGCTAGAATTCGTCACCAGGAAAACTTCTTTGCTTCTTTATTTTAAATGATAGGAGTAAGCAAAGGACAGTTAACACCTAAACATTTATTTGAATTTCGCCACTGCGTTGCATCATTGTCTCGATAAACTGGTGCGTTACCTTAACATTGAATGGGGAGGGAAGAGGCAAGTACTACTGCCATTTAGCAACAAATAAGCGTGACAACACTGCGATCTGGCGGCTGTGTACGGATTGTGTTCCCTTATCCCTGTATGCTGATTTATATTATAAGAGCGTAAAAACTTTCCATGCGCTTATTAAACATTTTCTTTTACCCAAACCTTGTCGTAGTAATAACGAGCATAAAAAAAAATGTCCAATTTGGTGCAGTCGTTTGGAAGTGATGCGCGGATATACATTTCGGCGATTCATTTATATATTAAAAGAGCCAATATTTTAGCGCAGATACCTGTATGCGAAATATAAAACGTATAATTTACTTTATTCACCGTCCTGTATTTGGCATGTTTTAACAACGCTGTGATATAAAAAAATTCATATGACAAACTTTATACCAAAAAGGTCATTCTTGGCTTATAAAGGAATATTATTCCAGTTCGTTTTCATATAATCACAGTAAATAAGAAGCTATATTTGCGTCACGATGTGCACTCGAAAAGCTGGGCCCAGTTAATTACGTTGCGCATACAAGCCTTGATATTTCGAATTAACACTTCTAAAGTAATTATTAGGTATCAAAATGATTACGTAATTATTATTAGAGAAATTATAATATTTATATATTAAGAACTACAAAAATGTACCTACAACTTGTTTGCTGAATTATTACGCCGCTTTGACCAACAAAAATCTCGCATACGATCACTTGGGATCGAACCCGGGCCGTCTAGGTGAGAGGCGAGTGGTCTAACCATCAGCGCCGGCGCGGCCCCTTTAATAATTGGTTTTCCATAAAAATGGAGATACAAATTTAGAAAAAAAATCTCCCTATCCTCTTTTTCTGTGAGTAAAAATCGGCTAAGTAACTTAGTTAACCATTATACATTCTACAAAAGAGTAGAATACTCTACGGCGTATTCATTTGAGAATGTGCCACGGTACGCTGTAGACGGACACTGCTAAGTCTAGATTTCAAGAGCCCCCTACTACATATGCAGAGTTGCATGACTTGTACGTTGGAGAAGTTGCCTATAAAGCGAGGGATTCAATTTGAAGGTGATATAACTTTCTACGTCCTATGCGCTTTAACAAATCACGTTTTTCATTGGCTTGCCAGGCAACTTCTGCTATTCCCTTTAGACCTTAAAATTCTCTTCAAAATATTGACTCAAAACGATGACACTTTGAAATTGACACGCCGTATTTGCTATAAGGAAAAGGCCTAATGGAAATATTGCAAATATATGTGCAAGATTAAGAATAAATTATTATATTCATAATATTTCGCAGAAGCTCAATGACGCTCAGATTCTTCTCTGCAGTCATAACATAAATGAGTTTTAGACTTAGCTCATCGTACTTCTGGAGGGGCATTTGTACTCTTGTGGTTCAATTTTGACTAACACAGAACCCTCGGGACTATTTTCCTAATTTTTGTCTCAAAATATGTTATTGAACTCGCAAATAAAATAAGAATATGCAGAACAATTGTAGAAATTATAGTGAATATTGAATCGAGATAACACAACTATTCACAAATGCTTATAAACCTTGTCGAAATCGTTACTCATCTTACGATGAAGAAATCCAAGAAATAATGACATACCGAGAATTGGAATACAGAGTTAAGCAAATCGATTGTAACAGATTCATACTAGAAATAGTACCAGATGTGGGTATAAGCTCACCTGCAATCACACCTGGATTCCCTAAACAACAGCGTATCTATCCAGCAGTCGATCTCATTTCCACTGCCTTCTTTCTAACGGTTTTATAAGTGCTGCAAGGTGTTCTACCACTTCATACTAAGTACAAGGAGAGAAGTTAAGATACTAGATGAATATGTGGCGTAGAATTCATTGAAAAGAAGCATATCGATAAATGGAACTGCATTATTATCCTAAGTTGACCATGAAACGTAGAACATTATTAAAAGCGTGATTTCAAAGGGACATTTGAATTCTTTCTAAATTAGCTTTTCCAAATTATTACACATTTGTATTGCAGTACGACTTTTTGAATAATGATCAAAGTCGGCTAATTCATGCATCGAAGAATGTTAAGAAACTTGAGAAACACAAAGAAGGTGCGGGTGTAAAAGACTAAACTGGGCAGCTTGACCAAGATGGATGTAGCTCTGTCATGGTCACGTGTAGAACACGCGTGTTGCATGCAGAAGATATTTGAGTCAGAGGTCATGCCGGTCACGTATAGAAGACGGCCACATGGCGTTAGGGTGATTATAAATTATTGGCTTTCTTTACGCTGACCATAACTGATAACTTAATGCTTTTGTTGTCACAAGAGAAAGTGAAAGCTTTGAGGTTAATATCCCCATTTGGTGTGAAGTATACGCTCGTGGCACCCTGGTTGGTGCTTGGTTGCTTAGTTGTTTCTCTACTCTCATTTCAACTCGTATTTAGAAGTTCCGATTTGCGTTGTACTTTTAGCTAGAAGGATTATTTTAAAATTTAGTTTTCTATTTTTATTGATTAGTTTGTAGAGAAACTTCTATTTTTCTATAGCTAATCTGAACCTTTGACATGAGAAGCAACTGGTGGTATTCATAACCTTGAGTATTGGTTCTAAACTGACCAAACGTCCTATATTCGAGGGGGGATAATGTGTTCTGTATTGCCATCATACGGAACATCAAATATCCTGTACGTATATGTTCTGAGCTTGCAGTTCACATTTTGAAATACGCCCATGTTCATTCGGTACATCAATAGTGGTAGCTGCTGGTCACATAGGCACGCTATACTGCTGTAAATTAGATTCTTGTATGCCTGGTTAATCAAAGGGTCACGTGGTGATGAAATCATGTTTCTGGAAAACCGCGAAGAAGAAAGGTGCTTACGGTTATAGGGATGGTATTTTTACTCTTTCTACCCTTGGGTACAATGAATAAAATACGAAGAAAATGTACTGCATTTCACCCACCGGAAAATACATTTTGAAGGCATCGAAAAGAAGTACTTTTACAAATAGCGCGCGCGAGTGAGGCGCGTGTATGTGTTGAACAGCATAACTCAAAAATGAAAAAAATGAATAAGTACCAAACTTTGTATTCAAGTTTAGAATCTTCAAAGGATAAGATGCAACAATCTCCCCAACCAACTTTTACATGGCTCCTTTTTTCGAAATGTTTGTTTTTCTAAAAATGACTAATGGGTTTGATTAAAATGGCCTATAGTAAGGATATTTACAGGGAAAATAAAATGTAGATTTTTAATTTTCTGAGGGTAGCCTCTGAAGTCCTCTACATCTTGGAGGACTTTTGCATAACCATAGACCGTAACAGTTATACAAAATCTTACTATACATATGTATACCTCATTAAACATACAATTTATGCCCTATACATTTTTGTGAAGCTAGCCATCTTTGAAATATATCTTGTTATTGGTTTAAATCTGATTAATTTTAGAATGTAGGTTTTCGCTTTTCTAAAACGCGAATTCGTCATTCATTTATCTTTGTTATTCTCCTGGTCATGCAGAGAGAGCCGAATTTGAATATAATCGTAGAGTGACCGATTTTAGAAATTTAATTTAGCCTAGTGTATTTCTCTATTTCCATTCTGCTTATAAGTAAATAAGTGACAGGACCACTTCTAGTAATGTTTATCTCAATTAGCGTCAACTGTTTTTACACACTAGTGGTGTGTAGGATAGTAGTTGGAAATGTACGGTTAGACTGAAAAATATGATGTGCTCCATTCACATTACTTTCTCTACAGTTCTGTAACAAATTATTGTTATAATCTTATTATTCTCTCTAGTTAATTTAACAGAAACGATCTTATTACTTAGTTCCTTTATAAGTAGAAGCGAAATAAGAGAATACACTGGACTAAACCGACTAACAAATATTTTAAAATGTGATTGCTATATGGTTGAAATACGTTTCTTTGCGTGAACATGAGTTGACAGGTTCCCGTATGAGAGAATTTTAGGTATTTTAAAGCTGACATCAAAAACAAGGAATATCGCTAAAAAGGCCAACTCCAGGAAAAGAGTGTACATGGCATAAATTGTGTGTTATATCATGGTCTATATTTTTTGTGTAATAAGTTTTTGTCTATCTCTTACGGTTTACAAGTTATGCATAATTTCGCAAAATTCATCCAGAATAAACATGTCTTCAGGGGCTATTTCCAGAAAATTTAAGATATACGTTTTATTTGTCATGTAAATATTTTAAATATAAGAGATTTTAATGAAAATCATTACAGCTATTTTTTGAGAAAATTAAAATTTTCGAAATTTTTTCCATGTAGTTGGGGGTGGGGAAAATTTCTTGAAAATATTTGTTGGAAGATACCATACTTAAATACCAAGTTGGTATTCAACAGTGTTTTCATTTTTGAGCTATGCTGTCCATGGACACACAGATACACGTGCGCGTGCGCGCACACGCATACACATACACGGGCCTTTTTTTGGATTCAGGGGAGACCTAAAATATGTATTTCCAGTGAAGTCTCAGTATTCGACTTTTTGGGTGGAATGCAACACCTTCTCTATACACTATGTAAATAGTACGTGTAGAGAAAGTAAAAATGCTAGGATTTGAGCAACGGATAGCCTAGATTCCACCTAGTTGCTCTAATCACTGAGGTAGCATGACCATATGCCGACATTAAGTTCCCCAATTGATTCCCATTTTTGCCGGTAAACCGCAAGGAAATTCCAAAAGCATTTTGAAATAACGTACTTCAATGGCGACTTACAATATCGTAGGTATTGAAGTCCGGCCTTAATACTTTAACCAACTATAAGATCGATCATCATAAAATAATTATTTATTCTACACCAGCCGTGTGTAGAATAGAAATTGAAAAGTTAAAATTAATATGGCCAGGAGATCCGTGGTTCAAATCCTGCTATGGCGTTGCAATAGTGTAAATATTATGTATTAATATGTATATTTCAAAGTAAATTCACCTCTGCATTTCTTAGAAATTTTGACTCGTACACATTTAATTGATGTAAGTATATGTATTGTTTGCAAGGTCGATACTTATTAGTTCATGAGTGTCCCTTATTATACAATCTCGCAAGTCTAGTTAGATTTATTAATTCTTACTATTTAACACACTCGCGCACACTCCAATATTCATACCTCCATACTCTGTGGGGAATGCTTCTGTTTAAAGAAAAATTCTCCGCCAGGAATCGATTCTAAAGCCTGTGAATTGCTGATTAAAATCTTTTGAAATTTAAATTATTCTCATTAAAATAAAGAAAAAATATATTACCTTCAGTTTTAAATTAACTTGCTAGTAAACTTTTCTGCACAACCTTTACTTTTAATAGATAATCATATGATTTACTCATGGATTTATTTTCCAATGTTATTCTTATTACCTTCTCTACCACATGCATAGTAGAAAGAGAAGATATCATATAGCACCCAAAATTATATATTGAGATTTCAACGAAAATATATGTTTTGAGACCCCCGAAATAAAAATCATTTTTAGAAACAGATTCATCTGTATCTGTGATCAGTTAACTTAATAATGGAATATTGAACAAATACCAAAATTGGTATTTAAATTCAGTGTTTTTCAAGGGTGCGGCGTAAAAGTTTCCCAGAAAATTCCCCCCTCCAAAACTAGGCTTCAGATCAAACCTTTTCCGAAATTTTTGAGTTTCTCTAAGATGGCTCTGACGACTTTTAATTAACATAATACCTGTTTAAAATATATATAATTTTAATTTTCTGGGAATAGCATGCGAATTTCTCTTTATTTAAGAAATATTCTATAAATTTATGTAATTAGAAAAGCATAACAGACAGACAAAAATTTACTGCTGAAGAAATGTGGAGCTGTTCAAAAACCACATTTTGTGTAAAATAATTTATTTCGCACCGCTAATGTTTTCCGAAATAAGAAGGCGGTTGCAAAATTCTACCGACAACCCTTCAGGGTTACAGAGGAATAGTTTAGGACCACACTGAGAGAGACACCTAGGATCTTTGATATTAAACTTTGCGGCAAGTAATGATTTGGCACTGGAATATGCGAACTAATAATAGCACATACATAAAGGCTGAACTCCATGCGGTGCTGCTTTCTGTTCAAAAGCCGGATCTCATCCATGAAATTTAATTTTTCAATCTGATTCTAGCTCTCCCAACTTTTCTGTCCTACACAGGACTGGTGTGAAAAACAATTAATTCACACTGTGGTGAATGAAATCGGTAAAATGGTGCTAAAATGAGCTCGGGGTCCATGCAGCTTAAAGTTATTCGACATTCGTCTTCTCAGAATAAAGGAAAAACCCGAAAAAAACCTTATCCGGGTAAGTTACTGTATCGAAATTGGAACTCGGGACCACTAGAATGTGAGACAGGCACGCCTCCCCCAAGCAGAGGCGAGAGCTTTTCTGTTTTTGTGCACAAATTAAGCATCTGTTATTCTTGTGCACTTACAAACTGAACACTTTAGCAGCATAAGCGGAAAGTCTTCAGCGTGTTTCATTTCGACGCAATACTGATTCAACAATTTCGTAAGACTTGTTTCAATTTAAATTTTACTTATAGTTTGTTTTGTTATTGTAGTATGTTATAGACTTCTACTTATGTCTTTTAGTTGTTCGTTTTCATATTTATATTTTAAGACCTTTTATAAGCCCAGTAAGAAACGAAGCAGGCCTAATTTTAATGTCACAGGAGTTTTTTTTTTCTCGTAAAAACGACCAAAGTGATTGCTGGTTCATTTAATCAAAATAGTGATATAATTGATGAGATTAAAAACACACAGTGTACGAGTAGCTCGATATGGAATTATGTTTATAAGCGTAATAAATAGTCTTGCTTGGAGATCTGGTGTATTGATAGTATTCGCTATTTTGTCTTGCTTATCATCCAAATAGGACGGGATTTCAAAGTCATCACATAGCGACTATCTCTTAAAACATTTATTATCGCTTTACTCTAGTGTGTTCCCTTATTTCTCTTGAAATTATAAGAAAATGTGTAATAAAACCAGTTCTATTTAGGCTGATCTTCATTAGCAATAGTAGATAGAGCGATAAGCTTTTGCAGTAAAACTTTGTAGCAGGATAGGTAGAGAAAAACATGTGAATGTAACGTAATATTTTATTCTATACACTTTGTATAATCTATTTATATTTACAGCTTTCAGGAAGTAAGCCACTTTCAAGCAAATAAAAATTTACTACCCAAAGGCAAGTCCTTCACATTATCCTGCCACTTATGTTCTTCCTAATTTTCGCTGGATATTTGGTTCACCTTATGACATTTAATTTGTTTTTATATTTAGTATAATGTGTAAATAAGTTTGAATTAAAGTTGACAAGTGAGAAATCCTTCAGTAGCTAGAGAAACAGGTCACGATTACTATTTATAATTGATATGTATGAGCCAATTAGTTTCGCATGTTTTATATGAACTTTCTCGGCATATTTTGTTATTTCTCATTATTACTGCGGTTAAAAGACTCTTAAAAAAAACCATATGATGGTAGATTTCAGCATACAATAATTTTATGTTTACAAATCCAGTAGGAGAATTAATGAAATTATATGTTTGAGGTTTTTATATTACTTTTGTTTTAATAATTGCTCATGGTTTATGTTCTTCTGGTTTATTTTGTTGGCAAAGGATACATGAGCGCCATATTAAACGTAAAAACAACAAAAATTGTTTTGAATCCGTGGTCATCTGACGTTTTATTTTACACTTTTGACGTTCTAGCCAAAGGTACCATAATATTATTCACAAAAATCTGTTTATCTGTAATAACCCTTTACTATTACAAATATGGAAAAAAGTTACTTTGGTAGTATCTTTAAGTGTTCGTAGCATTAAAATAATTTTAGCGTTGATCTGTTGTAAACGGTATTAGATAATAGATACTTAAAACTCCATACATCTTGATGCTTATGTCTTTTTTTCTAGCATTTTACCACAACCTAAACCTGAATGCGCATTCAGTTTATAGATATGTACTTTTTATTTTTCCTGCTACATAAACATCGTGTACGTAATTTGCCTTTCTAAAAACCTTTCGTGTTTATTGTAAAACCCAGCTTTGCAGATTCCAGATCGAGCTACTCTGTGCAGTCAGCACAATTATTTCTCCTGATCTCGCTATAAACCGTGACAAACCTCTGTTTTCTAAATCTAAAGAATCTGCCGTTCTAAACGCCTATCACCGAATAAACGGTGGAGAGACTAACTTATTTTGAAATAGAAGAACTCTATCAAGAACCAATTAAAGACGCTGTTATCTATCAAACAGAGAAATGCTTCTCCAGTTCTATTTGCACTAGGCTTATAGTGGCCTCTTAAGGTGGCCCTTAAGCACATACGTGCACAAACTATTTTTAATTAATAAAAACTCCTAAGCGTCCAAGTCTCGACATTCCGTTAGAGTATCAGTTAGGGTATCGGTTATGCCTATGTACTATGTGTGGTACAACACTTTTGAGCCTATCCTCCTCTAACGGTTTCTTGATCAATGGAATTTCTAGTTCGTGAGTTCATCACTATGAGCACAGGGTGACGAGGGATAAACTCATCATCGTCGAAAAAATTACTTTTGGAGGTGAAACTGGCAGAATTTAGCCCAGAATTTTGGACCTACAGCAGTAAGTTACGGTAAAAAGAAAGCGGGGCTGCCCATGTGGAACCCCGCCTTTCTCAACTCTGAGAGCTACTTTAGAGATCTTCTTTAATTCTGAATGTCGCAAACATAGTGCAAAATATCTAAACCAAATTCGTATTGCAGTGATCTCGCATGGGGATATATTTTCTTTTATTCTTATATTGTTAAACCACTTTTGATCAGTTATTTACGACCATGCTTTTTATTCATTTAAGTTCTGTAATGTATAATAGAAGCATTGAAGTTTACTTATTACTTTACCATTTTGGGCATACTGATTACAGAACCCCAAATTGTACCTTGTATCGGAACAAACTTTGAAATGATATTGCTTCCGCCTCGAAGTTTAACACCTATATTAAGCATGCAGTTTAAACATATCCCAGGGGTTAGGTCGGGTAACTAATAATTCTGCCCTGCAGCTCCTATAATAATTCTTGATATATCTGTTATGTGTAAGCAGAAAATCGTTAAGTCCACAGTTGGACCCGCTTGTGAGCTTTACTGACACAGGAGGTTAAACAATTCTAACAGTTCCAGCCATTTATTCAGGTTTTTTGTAACCATTTTCTTAATTCCTCACCGAAAACTTTGCTAATAAAGTTCATGTGAAGAAAGGTATATTCACAATGCATAGCATTACGGTTCAGAATACTCGTAAATGATATGCCTGGTACGATGAGAAATATGTAGTGTTTGTATTTCAAACGGCTCGGTCTTACCATATAAAGGAACGCGATTAACACAATTCAGTGGAAATGTTATATTAATGTTGAATGATACCTTCCACCAATCCAAATTCAAGGCCGCGCCACTCGCCTCTCATCTAGACGGCTTGGGTTCGATCCCAAGCGACCGCTGTGAGATTTGCTGTGGAAAAATCGTAGCAATGGTGGGTCTTCTCTGGGTTCTCCCGCCATCGCATTCCACCGGTGCTCCATCTTCATTCCATATATCACAAGCAGAGCTAGAAAGTTCGTACCATTTCCTTATGCAGGGTAAGAGCGGCCAGACTTGGCATGCGGCGCTACTTACATGAGCAACGGTCAGCGTAGAGTGCAACCCATTACGGCAAAACGGCTATTACTGCATAACACAGAACCACGTTGGAAGCAAGGAATGCGTTGGAATAACATCTTTGTTCTGCTCAAATGTGAGCAAAATTAATTTGTTTCACAACTATAGTAAGTTTTCCAGCTGTGTAGTTTCTCATGTACCTGTTTAGAAACCGCTGGCAGTTCTAGTATAGAAGCTGTAAAAGGTGTAGTAACAGGGCAGCTTCAGAGAATTATATTAGTGATTGCAAATTAGTTCAAAAAGTTACACTCAACTAGCACACTGTTACAGTCCAGAGGTATGCAGCTGTGCGGCATGTGGAAGAATTAAGATGGAGTTAGCAAACCACGAGTACCCTACCTGAAATAAAGATGAAAATAAGAATGAAAAGGTAATTGAAAAGAATGCAGGGTTCAGTGTGACGTATCGCATACAAGCTGAACTTTTAGATCCCAACAAATGCTATTTGCTTGGTGATGCTGATAGGGAACTGATAATATATTTCAAATATGCCCCAATCACATCATACAAGTGGAATGAACTTTTTTGCATTACAAATCTTGTTTGTTGGAACGCAGAATGAGTTTTTCATTTGAAAGGCTCAGAAGTACATTATTGTTTTCAGTAATATGGCTGCAGTAGAGTAAAGATTTTGTTTAATTCCTGCTTTGGTTTTTACATAGTAAGAATCTTAAGGTGTTTAAGAAATTAATTTTATTATTTGGATATTATTTTACATTTGATCAGTAAATACTATAATCCCTGTTTTAATCACTTGGGTGTTTTCATAATGTACGTATGTAAACAAGAAAATCAGTCATCCTATACATATATATGTAACAATTTGTATATTGTACATAATTAATGCTCTAAATATGTGTGCATTAAGGAATATCTCATGTCATTTTTGTTCGCTGGAAACAGTACTGTTTACTTTAAATCAGGTTTGTTTACCTCTCCATTGTACGTTTCATTGTTTTGATATGGCGAGATATCTGGACGCAACCTATATTGTGGTACGGCGAACGGTACGAACTTCCTAGCTCTGATCATAAGTGTCATCGCCTGCGGTGCCACAAGTAGTAAAAGCGGTCGTGAAATACTATCAATAAAAAGGCCATATTCACGCTAGCTATCATTTTACAATTATGCTTTAACAGCTCTAGAAAATGAAAGAGTGCATATGAAGTACTTAGTGAATAATAAGCAATATTCCTCAAAGCCTTGAAGAGGGTTTTTTAACTTGAGGCATTTTAGCTAAAATCTTGAGCACACTTATAGTTTTAAACATGCATAATACTATTTAAAATGCATGTGTATAATTAAACTGTCAATAGTAATAATCGATGCAGCAAGTGAAATACCTTACGTATTAATTAATACCGCAGTGAAATTTTCTTTTCACCAGTGTAATTCGGGATGGGACCAACATTGCATGAACAAATAAGAATATTCTGGTTGAATATTCTGGTGGATTTACGGGATAGAATTATCTGATTCTCATAAAATACAAAGTGCATTTAAAGACAAAAGGGCTAAAATATAAATAAATTTGTATGTTATACTAGCTGACCCGGCGAACTTTCTTCCGCATTAGGAGCAATAAATGAGCAGTTTTTGGATTTTATTAAGTTCAATTTTTTATTAGGATAATAAATACAAATACAAAAAATCAGATGTGTACCAAGCACATGACTTTCTCTATATCCCTGCAACAATTTATTCTTAAAAGGCTTATACTTCTATTTTCTTTATGCTAGTCAGAAAAAATGAGCAGAAATAGTCTTATTACTTGCTTCCTTGTAAGTAGAAGCGAAATAAGGGAGTACCATAGGTTAAAATGATAGTCACAAGCTGGTTGCTATATCAATGAAGTTCCTTTGTTTATATAGATAGGAGTTGACAAGTTCCTGTAGGAGAAAAGTATAAGTTTTTCATAGCAGAAACCAAAAATAAGGAATGTCTAAAAAACAACGAACTCACGACGAAAATATATATAACATAAATTGTGTGTTTTAACGTGCTCTACATTTTTTGTGTAGTAAGTTTTTGTCCATCTCTTACGGTTTAGCAGTTATTCAAAATTCATTAAAATTCATCCAAAATAAACTACTCTTCACAGGATATTCCCAGAAAATTGAAGATATACATTTCATTTGTCAGGTAAATATCTTTAATATACGAAATTTTAATCAAAATTGTTAGCCATTTTTGAGAAAATCAAAATTTTCGAAAAAAGTTCCATGTAAAGGGTAATTGGGGTTGGGGGATTTTCTCAAAATCTTCGTGTCGCATCCCTGGAAGATACTAAACTTAAATACCTAGTTAGGTATTTTACCAACTTTTCGTTTTTGAGTTATCGTGTTCATAGGTACACGGACACACTGACACACGGACACAGGGAGACACACACGCACACACACACACACACACACAAACACGGACCTTTTTTGTGAAAATGCTTTTATTTGGATATTGGGGACCCTAAAACATATATTTACGGTGAAATCTCGGTATCGAATTTTTGGTTAGAGTGCAATACCTTCTCTATACACTATGTACATAGTGCGTATAGAGCAGTGTTTCCCAA
Source organism: Hymenopus coronatus (assembly GCA_030762935.1). Classification (NCBI taxonomy): domain Eukaryota; kingdom Metazoa; phylum Arthropoda; class Insecta; order Mantodea; family Hymenopodidae; genus Hymenopus; species Hymenopus coronatus. The sequence continues at coordinate 106,558,036 of CM060888.1, read as the reverse complement.
CCTTTTGAAGGTCACTGCACCCTTTAATAATAAATATTAAACACCAGGGGCACCCTTCCTTGAATTAAAAGAAAATTAAGTTTAATATGTTAATTTATTGAAATATTATATAATAATAACGTACACCATAATATAATACAGTAAACTTTACTACAATCACTGAGTAAAAATACATCAATAAATTTTGTTCGATTAATGATTAATGTGAAACTTGTGATTGATGCTTAGAGCACAGATATGTGATGTCGGGTCTTACAGTTGACAGTGAAACACGCAAATCATCCTCAAGGTTATTCAGTCTATTTCTTGCTTTGCATTTTATTGTCACCATAGCAGAGAAGGCTTGCTCGCATAGATAGGGTGTTGAAAAGGGCAAAAGTGCGTTAATTGCTTTCTTCATTGGGTTAGGGTACTCCTCTCTCCGTTGAAGCCAAAAACTAGCCACCGACGCCTCACTCTTGGTTAACTTACCTTTGAGTGTGGAATCAGCGCATAGATCAATAAATTCATCTCGTTCGCAAGCAGTGAAATCTATTTCCTCTGCACTATCTACGAAATCAAATGGTGAGACAACCCAGTCGAGATTCGTAGTGGAAATAGTTGGAAAGTACGCATCTATTGCATCTTGCAATCTTGATAAGTGATCACAAATGCGGTCTTTCAGTTTACCCAGATCTTTATCTCCTGCCACATTAAGAAGAGATGGAAAGTTCGACAAATCTCCTTTTTGAAGTGCAGACTTCCAAGGACTAAGTTTTCTTTTAACTTTCATTTTATTGGTTGAGGAGATTGTTGTTTCATGTCGACCCTGCATCGAAACATTCAGTTCATTCAGCTTATGAAAAATATTTGCCAGATACGACAGTTCAAAACACCAAGAATCACTTAGTAAGAGCTCATTAAATGTGTCTTGATTTTCATCCTTAAAAAAAGTTTTTAGCTGTTCTTTAAGCTCGAGAAACCGGTTCAATACACGACCCCGCGACAACCACCTTACTTCTGTGTGAAGTAACAAAGAGGTATGAGCTGCATCCGTTGCGCGACATAAGTGTTCAAAAATTCTGCACTTTAAAGGTCGAGTCTTCATATAGTTCACCATTTTCACAACTTGGTTAAACACTTCAGCAAAATCTTCATTATACGCTTTCACGACTAATGCCTCTCTATGCAGAAAACAGTGAGTTATAATAATGGATGGATTTTTATTGAGAGCTCTGGCAGTAAAACCTTTAATTTTCCCAGACATAGATGGTGCACTGTCTGTACATATACCACAACAGTCTTTCCATGAAAGATCATGGTAATTGAGATAGGAATTAATAGAAACGAAAATATCATGGCCTGAGGTTGTGGTCTCCAGCGGTCTACAGAACAGAAACTGTTCACTAATATCTTTTTCATCAATATATCTGATAAAACCAAGGAGTTGCGGTTTGTCACCAATATCGAGACCCTCATCTACTTGCAAAGCAAATGTTCTATAAGTTTTTATTTTCTCCGTGACTTGTTCGTTGATATTGCATGACATTTCAGATATCCTGTGGCTGATTGTGTTGTTGGACAGAGGGACTTTCGAAATTTGATTAGCTGCTCCTTCGCCAAGTATTGTTGAAACTATAACTTGACATGCAGGGCCAATGATTTCCTATCCAAGAGTATGAGGTTTCTTTTTTTTAGCTATCAGTTCTGCTACTTTAAATGAGGCCTCAAAAGCAGTATCGCCTATGGTCATTCTCTTTACCATTCGCACAGCTGTTTTCTTCTGCCCTTCTAATATATGTGAAAAATACATTACAATTTTCTGTGACACACTAGGATGCTTTGTTGTAAGGTGCCGCTTCAGTTTGCTAGGTACCATGGCCTCGTTGCTAAGTGTTTCGCCACAAACTAAACACACAGGGATAGGGTTTTCCTCGTTGTTATTACACTTAAATCCATACGCTAAGTAACTGTGCTGGTATGTTCTTTTCTTTCGTTTGTCTTCTTTATGTGGTGAATTCGACGGTCCGGGAGAAACTGTAAGATTTGGCTTCTTAAAGCAAGCAGTAGGAGCCGACTGTTCTCTTTCACTGTCCTGGCGTTTACGTTTAACAATGAACTTATCCATAGCGAAACACTGTGAATCAACGCGAGGAAGACAACTGAAAGCGCCAAGCGGCATACACTTTTATATATTCATCTGTCGAAGTCTCGGGAATGTTCATGAGGAAGCGAGTAGTCGGCAGGGTATAGCTGTAATGCCATCTGTGGGATACTAGTATAACTGAATTATTGAAATGAATCGACCGCTATCACCATCTGCCGTGCATGAGAGTAATTGATTTGACTTATTTTATTTCAAGACCTTACAAGACTTAAGGCTTCAGTACAAGGTATTTTTTTATCTCAATATCTCGCGGCACACCTTAGCCAATCACACGGCACCCTAGGGTGCCGGGGCACACCGGTTGGGAACCGTTGGATAGAGAGAGTAAAAATCAAGTATTTTAATGATTATTTATTGGCGGTGTATTTTGGTGCATGGGTTGCACTCTTCAGTGAAGCATCTTGTGATAGACATTTCTTGTTTTATTGTAAGGCGCAAGAACAAATCACGCAGATTGTCTTCCGACCCGTGAACAAGCCACATATAATTGACCATGGGAAAAACATGGATTTTCTCGACTCAGACCACAAATTTTCAAGTATTGGCCTTGTGATTTGTTAATGGTCATGGCGATTGCAAGACGGATGGGAAATTGAAGTCGTTTAATCTCAAACGGCAAATCGGTTCGGATCATCGGGATCCTCGGAATGAGAACTTCCTCACCTTCGAATTTTCCTTTTGAGTATCATCGCATAAATCACATTGTTCATTGCCTTCCGTTGGACGGTTTTGGTTGGTTTTATGTTTCGAAGCATGATTACTACCGAGCCAACGTTTAGTCGTAAATTGTGCGGTGGTAAGCCAGGCACATCCGAGGAGTTTAAACATTTAATTGGATAGTTGCTCTGCACGCGCAATTTCATTCGCAATGTTTCGAATCCTAGTTTTATTACGGCTTTGTCGGGAAGGATTCGATTGTCTTGGTCGCGGCATTGGTAATGGTAATATCGATACAATAAGCTAATAGAAACTCGAAACAAACACCATAGACAACAACGAGTTTAGCTGTCTATTGCGCTTTGTTATACCACGTTTTATGTCACGTCCCACGGAAACGGGATAAAAAGTATCATATATCCGTCTCCTGCTTCTAAGCTACCTCCCCACCGATTTTCAGCCAAATCGGTTCAGCCGTTCTTGAATTATAAATAGTGTAACTAACACGACTTTCTTTTGTATATACAGTGGTGGATGGTGATTTAAATGACAGGGGGTTCACCACTTTTACTGCTTAATGAAGTTTACCTTTCCAAATAATTTGACTTTCTAAATTATTTAAAATATATCTATAGAACTAAAATTACCTTAAAATGATCCTGAAGACGTTGATAGGTTTGAATCTCCTGTGGAGGTATGTTTATAGAGAAAATCCATTCTCCTTTCCTTTTTCGTGGCGAATCTGTCTATGACTCTGTCGTTGAAATGTGGAAGCTTGTGGATCATTTCCTTTTCAATGGATAACATAGCAAGAGCAGACAACCTATCTTCATCCATGGTGCTTCTAAGAAACGTTTTGATCTGCTTCAAAGTGGAGAAACACCTCTCTGCTTCACACATTGTCATTGGGACAGTAGCTACCAATTTCAGCAATTTCATAACATCTCCAAAGGGCTCTTGAAGGCTATTTTCAATTAAAAACCTCAGAAGTGTCACTGAACTTTTCATTTCCTGAAAATCATCTCGAGAATAAATGACCTGTAATTCTGTTTTTAACTTAGGTTTATTTAAAAATGGATAAGACTGCACAACAGCAGAAAGCATTTTTAAGGAAATTTATTCTTAAGTGTAGGGAAGAAGTGCTGGTCAAGTAAATTAGAGGCCAATAATTGGCTGGAGAATTCAAACCTTTGTTTGCTCTGTTGAATTATTATGTCACATACTTCTTTAGCTGCTACATTCCTTGTTACGTACACGTCCTCGCTTCTTCTTTTTGCTACATTTGGTTCTTCCTTGATTATATTATCAACATTGTCTCTAATTTTCTAAATTTCATATTCGAATGCTGCTATTGCTTGCTTTATTGATACAGGATAAGTGGTGCGCTTTTGTAATTGGCTGTACAAGATATCCACGTGGGGCATTATTTTATAAAATACCTCTAACCAAAAGGAAAATGTTGGCTGTTGCAGTTTCAACCTTAGACCATAGGCTTGATTCACAGTTGTCGTTTGGTTGCTGGTGTCTTCAATTTGTTGGAGACATTCCAGAATGTCCTCTTTATTTTCATGAATTGTAAGAACTGTTCTGCTTTTAAAGTTGCGTCTTGTGGCTGATCCCTGAGGGACTCATGCTTCACTATTGCATCTAGAACAGCCACTCTTTGAAGTGAATGAGAGAAGAATATTGACACTTCTGCAATAGTATTGAAAAACAGTTTTACATGTTTATTTTGACTATTTATTTGGTGAGCATAACAATGCACATAATACGCGATATGATACTCTTCTCTTACGATTGTTTGCACCCCTGCATGTTGGCCGCGCATGACGCTAGCACCATCATAACTTTGAGATATTACTTTTTCTTTCTGTTCTTGTACAACTTCGGCGGGGACATTTTTAATGCAAGCTGCTAAGGAGGAAGCGTCATTACCTGGTGGATTTAAAAATATCCAAAATCTTTCAACAGGCTCTCCAGTAGATAACGGATAACGAAATACTATAACCAATTGAAATTTAGAAGATACATCAGATGTTTCATCTGCTATCACAGACACGAAATCTGCCTTGGCTATTTCAGCATTAATTTCCTCACGACACACATGTAACATACATTCTAGTAAATCATTTTGTATATCCTTGGATGTGCCCTTAAAGATTAAGCATTGCTCGTGTGCTCTTTTACAAATGTATCTAAAGCTGAAGAAAAATTTATTAGCCCTCTGAATATTCCAGGATTGTTAGATTCTGCTGTTTCATCATGTCCACGTAAGGCAAGTTCAAACTCACCGCAGAATTTAATACAATCATTTTGGAAAGAATATAGCGATTTTTCCTTACGTTGTCATTGTGTCTTTCTATGTTCTGCCTAAAAGCCGAGCTAAGTTGCCGCCTAATTTCCGTTTTTCCAAGGACTGATAAATCTAAATAAGCATTGTTATGTGTAATAGATTCCTCGTGCTTTTTAATTTTCTGTTAGGTGACTTAGATCTGACACACCAAGGGATGTCCAGTTTGTATCTTTGCCCTTAGCAAACAGTAAGCACGGAAAACAAAATAGCTTATTTGTAGTACTGCAAGCACAAATCCAACTATTTCTTTTGTATACATTTACATTGAAAGACCTGCAAAATGTCTTATCTCGGCTGGTTAGCGCTTGTTTTAATTCGAGCTGAGGTATTGGCCTGCCAAGCTTCTTAACTTTACACTTCTCTTCCAAGCTTAAAGCTGTGAAGTTTATTTTTAAAAGGTATTGAACGCTCTTTGAAAACAAGCTCGAACAGATGAATATGCATATGAACACCAAACCACAAGTATATAACCGAATGTACTGTTACATATGTATATTATTGTTTACTGAATCACTCTATTACAATGAAAACACCCGTGTTATTTATTGCAGTCCTGTAGCTTTTCATTTCGGATTAATTCGTGCGTTTCCGCCAGAGCCGACTGGCAGCAGAGCTGGTCATCTCTCCAGCTCAAATCTAGATTGTTCGCGACCTTTCCCGTTACCCATCTCCGCAGAAGAAGCACCGGCAAACTTATTCTCGGAGGTTCAGAAGAGAGATTGAACCCGGGCAGCTCGTTGGAACGTATTTGGCTATTGCAAAGACTTGAAGGCTTTTCATACGATAAAATAGTTTGAAAATACAAATGAAATGAATAATACGAGAAAGAATAATTATGTAAATTATACATTTATGTATTTTAAAATGCAACTTTTTCCCGGGGGTTCACTGAACCACTGAACAAATAGGACACGCCGCCCCTTTATATACTTTTAAAAATCTATATCTATATATATTATATAGATTTTTACTTTCTCTATAGGCACTATGTACATAGTGTATAGAGAATGTATTGCACTCCACCAAAAAATTCGATACCGAGATTTCACCGGAAATATATGTTTTAGGGTCCCCTTTATCTAAAAAAAGCATTTTCGAAAAAAGGTCCGTGTGTGTGTGTGTGTGTGTGTGTGTGTGTGTGTGTGTGTTTCCGTGTGTCCGTGTGTCTGTGAACACGAAAACTCAAAAACGAAAAGTCGGTAAAATACCAAACTTGGTATTTAAGTTTAGTATCTTCCAGGGATGCGACACGAAGATTTTGAGAAAAACCCCCCACCCCTAACTACCCTTTACATGGAACTTTTTTCGAAAAATTTGATTTTCTCAAAAATGGCTCTTAACGATTTTGATTAAAATTTCGTATATTAAAGATATTTATCTGATAAATAAAATGTATATCTTGAATTTTCTGGGAATAGCCTCTGAAGAGTAGTTTATTCTGAATGAATTTTACTAAATTTTGAATAACTGCTAAACCGTAAGAGATGGACAAAAATTTACTACACAAAAACTGTAGAGCACGTTAAAACACACAATTTATGTTATATACATTTTTTTCGTGGAGTTCGTCGTTTTTGTGACATACCTTATTTTTGGTTTCTGCTATGAAAAACTTATACATTTCTCATACAGGAATTTGTAAACTGCTGTCCATACAAACAAAGGAACATCAGTGACATAGCAACCAGCCTTTGATTATCACTTTAACCAATGGTACTCCCTTATTTCACCTCTACTTACAAGGAAGCAAGTAATATGGCTATTTCTGCTAATGTTTTACTGATTAGCATGAAGTTAATAGAAGTATCAGTTTTTTAAAAATAATTTGTTACAGGGACTGATAGTCATGTGAATGGTACACATCAGATTTTTAAAAGTTACATTCTTTTAGCGAGTTTACTAGTATTTTTATCTACAAGTTGGATACAACATTTTTTATGAAACTTTAACATTTTAACTGCGGGAACTAAATCGTGCAATAATTCGACATTCATTGCTATTCAAAGTGACCGTATCTCCACCTATCTGTAAATGGGACTTCAGTCTCTCTTCCTGTATTTCATTTATTGTTAGTATTATTACCAGACGCGTTGAAACGATAATAAATAAGGCAGCCACTTGACTGCATTCCCGTCATAGGAGAGAAGTGAGCAGGTGTTTCGTCAACGATATAATATATTATCTGCAGAGAATATAGGTAGTTATTAATACAAAATTCATATTCGATGTATAACATATTGCATCAAGAAAAAATGTGTAAAATAGTCTGTATAAACCACGGTACTTGGAATACGAGTATTATGCAATTGCTGTAGGAAATAAATCGCCCTCCGTGGTGTAATGCTAACTTCATATACCCAAGGTCGCGGGTTCAAACCCGGCGGAGGACGATGGATCTTTTCGGGCGTAAAAATCCTTAGCATAGCTTCCTTCGGAAGGGAAATAGATTTACGGCACGTAAAAGAACCTCAAGCCTGATAGAGAGGCCTCTGAGCAAAATTAAGCGGTTTTTCACGCCCAGTATAGAATGGGACGCTGAGAACCACAGCAGTTAAAGAGCGTCCATAAATAACACGCCATTTTTTTGCTATAGGAAATACGTCATTGATATTATATCTTCACACAATTATACAGGATACTGAATACAGTAATAGCTTGTTTAATGATAAGAATGCATAAATGTTTTAAAATACTTTTGTAATGTCTATTAAAATGTCTGATGTTCTATTTATACCCGGCTTTTAACTTCCAAGTCGCGGCGATGGTGAGTTACCCAGGTAAGTCTTTTTTACATGGATTCCCTCTATCCTGAGAAGATGAACATCGAATAACTTTAAGCTCTATGGACCCCGAGTTCAGGTTAGCATCATTTCCCCGATTTCATTCATCGCCCGATATGTCTTATTAAGTTAGTGGACATTAAACTTATAATAATAACGAAACCAACAATGAATCCCAAGATCATTTGAGCATCATTTCACCAATTTCATTCATCGTCCAATATGACCAACCAGGTTAAAGGACAAGGTACAAAAAAATCATTATCAGAATAATACAAGAAGAAAAAAAAGGGGGAAAAAAAAACAAAAACGGTAATCAAATAGAAAAACAAGAAAATGTTGGGGAAATGGAAAACGGTGGGTGAGACAGCAAGCAAGATCTGGATAGCACAGAAAACTGATTCCTTGGGACCAAGCGCTGTTGCTATTACGGGGTCGGCAAGTATTTTTTTCCGGTGATGTGTGTTTTGATCCAATTCCAGCTCATGCTTTTGAATGCAAAGTTGAATGTCCTGCTTGTTTTCCTATTTTAATATACACGTATGCATAAGCTATATTGCATCATTTAACTTATGACATATTTATCATTACAAACATGGAATACAATAGTGTTTGATAGTTGAAATTTATCTTTAAATCTTACCTGGCTTTTTCTTCAGTTTTATTTGCTTATATTTACTAATGATTCATACTTATGGTTATACAATAGCAAATACAATTTGCAATCTATTGTATTTTACTTTTTAGATAAAAATTGGGTGTTGATAATCGATATTTCAAATAAATGGTTTAAAATATTGCTTTATTTTATTACCATATTCAAGTTTTCGTGCAGGCAAAATTTATATAATCCATTGTCATCGAAGACAGTAGAGCATCTTCCAAAGTTTGTGCCCTAATATAGTAACGTTCTCTGTGTGAGCGCATATAGGTATATGTTGAACGTATGAAAATAAACAAGAAGGTATTTTTTAGCCCCCCGATAGCTGTTTTATGGTCACCAAAGCAATCACAACGTTGCAGCCTGCTGAGCCCGAAGAGGGTATAAACAGGCTAAACTGTGTCGGTGCGTTTTTGTTTCAGTAATCCCTCTAGGTTTCCGCTTAGTGTTTGTTCTTATCAACTGTCGTGGCGCGGTTCTTTTTTTCTGCGGATTGCGTCTTCTATTTCCCTGTTGGAAGACATTTTACCTGTGCAATTGAGTCTTCCTCTCTATTCTCTAGAGAAAGCATGTATTGTTTGTTTTCTCGAGACTCGGGGGAGTCGAAGATACGTTCGATAACCTTTTTATATAAAATAGAGTGTCTTCAATAGAATTTCTGACAGGGTGAAGCGGAACTTTAAAACAAAACAATGCTTTGAATACTCTTAATCTTATCGCAGCATTTATGTCAGTGTGCGTAAATGTCAATATCTTTGTAGATTGTTTTTCTATAGTGATAGACTTCGTGTATGATACTCACGGTAAATTCTTTTCTCATATGAGAAGTAGTTATTCACTTTTTCATCATGAACATGCAAAGAGAAGGTACTATCAATCTAATTACATAGCTACAGCTTTTAAAGCATGTGAATATCGCTTTAGCCTATTGTATTGAATTATTTCCCTTCTACTTATAAATAACTAAATGGTAAAACCATGTTTGCTAATGCTTACATCGATTGGCAGGAAGTAGATATAAGAATAAGATTTTGTGAGAATAATTTATTGCAGAATAGGTAGAGAAAGCTATATGAATGGAACACAACATAGTTTTAGTTTTAATTACGAGAAAATGTTAAGAGAACGCGAGGTGAAAACATCAGATGTGCTCCATTCGAATGATTTTTTTCAGCTGTTCCACATAGAAAGTCTTCTTTCAAAATATTCTTGTTCTTTTATGTACATCATGGTAATCGAGACAAACATTAGCAGAAATGTTATTGCTACTTGCTTCCTTATAAGTAGAAGGAAACAAGGAAATACACTAGGCTAAAGCGATAGCCAAATCTTTTAAAAACTGGTCGGTTCGCTTTGCATGGTCAGCAGTAAAACAAAAGAGATAAAGAAATGTGACTTCCGTTGAAAAAAGTTAACGTGGTTTAAAACTGAAACTAGTAACAAGGAATATCCTGGAAAAGGCTAACTCTCCTTTAAACGTATATTTAGCATAAATTAAGTGTTTTAGTGAGATCTACATTTTTTATGAAGTAACAATTTATCAGTTATGCGAAATTCAACATAGTTTATCCAGAGTTCTTCAGAGGCTATTCCCAGAAATTCAATGTATACATTTTTGTCATGTAAACATATTTAATAAACGGCATTTTAATCAAAATTGTTAAGCCATTTTTGAGAAAAATATTTTCCAAAAATTTTCCATGTAAAGGGTACTTTGGGGTAGGAGGATTTTCTTGGACATTTTCGTGTCAAATTCTTGGAAGATACTTAAGATAAATACCAAGTTTGGTGTTTTCGTTTTTGAGCTATGATGTCCACATACACACAGACACACACACCTAGTCTTAAAAAGGTATTTTTTTAGACTCAGGGGATCTCAAAGTATATTTCTGGTGAAATATCGACATCAAATTTTTGGGTGGAATACAATACCTCCTCTAACTACTATGTACATTGTATGTACATATGTGCTAGAGAAAGTAAAAAGTGACTAAGATTCAGGGAATGTAGTTAGTAACCTAAATACGGCATGCCATGCTCTGTCGTCCTCCTCCACTGCTATGGAGTGAAACATATGCTTCTATGTATGAACACATGAACTGAAGTCATTGTGTAAAGAAGATGCATATATTTATTTATTACAATCTCTGCACGTACTGTGTACATAGTGTATAGAGAATGTATTGTGTTGCACCCAAAAATTTGATAAGAGATTTCAACGGGAATACATGTTTTGCGTCTCCTTGAATCCATTAAGAGCATTTTTACAGAAAGGTCCGTGTGTGTATGTGCGTGTGCACCTGTGTATGTCTGTATGTCTGTATGTATGTGTGTATCTGTGTACAGCATAGCTCAAAAACGAAAAGGTCATTAAATACCAAAATTGGTATTTAAGTTTGGTATTTTCCAAGGATGCGAAAGGAAGATTTGCAACCCACACCAAACTATTCTTTAAATGGAAAAAAAAAGAAAATATTGATTGTTTCTAAAATGGCTAAAGATTTTGTTTAAAATCTCTTATATTCAAAATATTTACATGCCAAATAAAATGTATATCTTGAATTTTCCGGGAAGAGCCTCTAAAGACCTCCTTATTCTGGATGATTTTTATTGAATTTTGCATATCTGGTAAACCGTAAGAGAGAGACAAAAACTTACTACCCAAAATTTTTGATCGCGATGAAACACACAATTTATGCCATAAACGTTTATTCAGGGAGTTAGCCACATTCGAGATATTCCTTGTTACTGATATCGGTTTTAAAATACTTAAACTTTTCTCATACGGGGACTTGTTAACACTTGGCCATGCAAAGAAAAATATTTCAATCCCAGAGCAACTACATTTTAAAACATGCTTTATTCCCTTATTTCCCTTCTACTTATAAAGGGATTAAGTAATAAAATAAGCTTCTGATAATATTTTAGCATTAAATAGATAGACGAATAAGCTTATTAACACTAATTTGTTACAGAGATGTAGAGAAGGTCATATGAATGGAGCACATCAGATTTGTTTTTCTATAATGGAATCGTGAGTATATCTTCTAACACTAATTAAATGTCCAGTCCTGAGTTTTGCGCTCATACGCTGGTAACTGCTACAGACCTCTATTCAGTTTATGTCAAGTGTTTATTTAATAAAGAGTGCTTTTATAAAAAAAAAAAAAACGCTCTAAAGAACGAAGACATCTTGGACATTCCCTATTGGCTCCGAGGTTTAAGCAAAGCCTGACGATTCAATTACCTGGCATCTGATAGGACAGGAGTTGGGTAGGTAGAATCGGACTGAAAAATTCAATGCCATAGCCGGGATTTGAACCACGGATATCCCGGTCTCTAGCCGGTTGCTCTTCCACTGAGCTACCATGGCAAGATGCCGGTATAGCATTGAATTTCTCAATTGACTCGCATGCTTCCCCACAAGGTGGTCTAAAGTACCTACAACATTGTAAGTCACTTTTGGGGATTGTCATCTCAAAATAATTTGAGATCACCTTGTCATTTACAGGGAAACATGCGAGTCAGTTGAGAAATTCGATGTTATGCCGACATGTCATGGTAGCTCAGTGGAAGGGCAACCGGCTAGAGACCGGGAGATTCGTGGTTCAAATCCCGGCTATGACATTGAATTTGTCAGTCTGACTGGCTCTTGCTATCCAACTCCTGTCCTATATTCGGTTTGTATGAAAAAACAATACCCACTGACCATAATATTTGGCTATTCTGTGAAGTCTGGGACTTAAAGTACTTGCAAAATTGTAAGTCGCCATTGGAGTTGTCATCTCAAAATAATTTGAGAACACCTTGTGATTTACCGGGAAACATGCGTGTCAGTTGAGAAATTCAATACTATGTCGACATGTAGCCATGGTAGCTCAGTGGAAGGGCAACCGGCTAGAGACCGGGAGATTCGTGGTTCAAATCCCGGCTATGGCATTGAATTTGTCTGTCTGACTCTACCTTTTCATATTTCCATATATTTTTGTCATTTTTTTTCGCCTCTTTGCCATACTGACTATGGAAGTAAATCCGGTAGATACACACCGCAACCTTCTGCATAGTAAGAGCTACTCTAGAATTCTACACCACGTGTGTAGTTAACCCTAGGATTTTGACAGGAGTTTAGCTATAACAATAGGATGAGCATCTCATCTGCCGCATGCATGGGCTTGGATTAGTTGCTCTTGGAGTGCAAGTGTCACGTAAAGCACCTGACATCATGAGATATGTAATGATATATGCATGCTGAAAGCTGCAGACCGTGATCCAAATACTAGTAGCATAAACACGAGTATACAGTTTGGCTAGAAGACATTCCTTTTTTAGTTCTCTACCACGCAGGTAGAGAAGGAGTTTAATTCCAACAAAAAGTTGACTCCACGATTTCACAGGAAAAGTCTATTAAAAACCAAACTTGATATTCAAGTTCAACACCTTCCAAGGATAAAGCACGATGATTTTCAAGAATGTACCCCACCGAAGCTACTCATATTGGGAATATTTTTTGAAAATTTTTAATATTTTTAAATTGGCTCTGACAATTTTGATTAAAATAAGCACGTTTTACAATATTTTCATGATAAATGGAATGTATGTGTTGAATTTTCTAGGAACAGTCTTTGAAGTATTCTTCATTCTGGACGACTTTGCATAGCTGGTAAGCCGTAAGAGATAGAGAAAATCTTACCTCCCAATGGAGATGCATTCCTGGTTATTGGTGTAAAACTTTTCAATACTTAAAACCTTTCTCATTCCATATCGTTCTTCTTTTGTTTTACTTTTTGGCAATGCCTTAGTCACCCTTTAAAAGATTTTGACTCTCGTTTTTTGCCCAGTGTATTCCTTATTTCCCGCCTACTTATAAGGAGCTAAATAATAAAACAACTTTTTAAAAATGTTTATTCCGATTTAATAAGACGACGATAGAAGGACAGCTCTTTATAAGAAAAGGTAGAGAAGAAGATGTGGGTGGAACTCATCGAGTTTTAGAAAAAAGTGTGTCTATGGAAAGCGTAATTCAAAAAGTTCAGCACCTTTCATCCCTAACTAACATTTATATTTTCCATAATTTTGATTTTGACGCTAACTGAATTGCAATATGTTTAAGACAGTGTCATGAAAAATGAAACGTATCTCTTAAATTTTCTAAGAATGCCTATGAAGCTCTCTTTATTTTGGATGACTTTTGCATAACTGGTAAACCATAAGAGATAGAAATATATTAAAACATACAATTTACACCACAGTCATATTTTCTTGAGTTAACCATTTTCGATATATTCCTTGTTATTGCTTTACATTTTTTTAGTGCTTATACTTTTTTCAAATGGAAGCTCTCATTGGTTTTTTACTACTGGTCATGCAAAGAGAAGCGGATTTGAGTGTCATGCAATAGCGAGCAGTTCATACAGGATTTTACTATCACCCTAATGCATTCCCTTATTTCCTTTGTACATATTGCAAGGAAATAAAAAATAATACGACTTGTGCTAGTACCTAACTTGATTAGCATGAAGTAAATACAAGAATAAACATTTGCAAAACTAGTTTGTTGCAGAATAGGTAGAGAAAGTCAAGTAAATGGGGCATATCAAATTTTTGCTGTCATATTGCGGATTTACATTATGCCTAAGTGGATAACGGAAGAACGCGTGTTCTGTAACTACCTTGAGTTCTAATTAATTTCGCTCATTCGCAGAAGATTTACGGCTGAATTCAATTCAGCAAGGCATACGAGTAGAATTATTTCATTCGCAACGTTATTACACAGCGGAAAAATAAATCTAATAGTGTATTCATGTTTTACTTAAATCAGTTTTTACTTCTGTACATATCAATGTCAGATATATTGCGGGAGTTTAGGAAAGCAAAAGTTTGTCTGTCATCTTTTGTGTCGTGAATATTACAACGCATATTCTTCATAGCAAAAACCACAATAACCACAATAAATTAATTAATTTGGAGATACATAACAGAATTGCTTCTAGCATACTTCCTCTCTGCACCCATATTCCGATGAGATAAATACTTCTAGAATCCTAAACCTAACTATTAAACATCTTGTTCCTTATTTATTTTATATATAAACACCAATGGCGCAGAGTTTTGAAACAATTCCTTAGTTTTTCTACTGCAGGCTATAGGTTACCTCAACCTGTTTCAGTTCCAAATTACTACTCAAATAATCGTTTTTTACTACATGCGCTATGTACATAGTGCACAGAGAAGATGTTGCATTCCACCCAAAATTCGATACTGAAATTTCCCCGGAAATACATGTTTTGGCTTCCCTGAATCAAAAAATTTTTTTTTTTTTGGAAATAGGTCCCTATGTACGTGTGTGTGTCTGTGGACAGCATAGCTCAAAAACGAAAAGACCATTAAATACCAAACTTGGAATTTAAGTTTGCTATCTTCCAAGGTTGCGACACGAAGATTTTCAAGAATATCCCCCACTCAAACTACTCTTTACATGGAAGAAGTTTCGAAAATTTTGATTTTCTCAAAAATTGCTCTAACGATTTTCATTAAATTCTCTTATATTATGTGACAAATAAAATGTATATCTTGAATTTTCTGGGAATATTTTCTGAAAACTACTTATTTTAAATGAATTTTACAGAACTTTTCATAACTGCTAAACCGTAAGAGATGGACCAAAACTTACTCAAAAATAATTGTAGAGCATATTAAACACACAACTTATGTTATACACATTTTTTTCGTGGAGTTGATCGTTTTTTGGATAATTGCTTGTTTCTGGTTTCAGCTTTGAACTTTGTACTTTTCTCATACAGGAATTTGTCAACTCCTGTCCATACAAACAAAGGGACTTCACTCGCATAGCAACCAGATTCTAACTATCACTTTAACCTATGGTACTCCGATATTTCGCTTCTACTTACCAGGAACCAAGAAATAAGACTATTTCTGCTATTTTTTGTGATTAGCATGAAGTAAATAGAAGCATACATTTTTTAACAATAATTTGCTGCAGAGATATAGAGAAAGCCATGTGAATGTAGACATAAAATTTGAGATTTCGTCTTCTTTTGGGTCGATAATTTAAAGATAGCTTTAAACATTCTGTTTGTTGCATAATTTCACATGCTGTTTTCTTTATTTTGTTGGTATAGCTGTTTGAGCTATTTAACGTTTAGCTGTTATCTTATTTCATTGTTTGGATTTTTTCCATTCGCCCATATCCTGGTATTGATCTGGGTAATTTCATTTATACTGCGAGTATGTTAAATGTTATGATGGTGCTCATAGTCTATATTTCAGAGCCGTAATTAAAAACAGATGTTACCATTGGATGGGTAGAGCAAGACTGAAACATTCAATGCCATTGCCCGGATTTGAACCACAGATCTCCCGGTTTCTAGCTGGTTTTCTACCCATGGAGCTACCATGGCAACGTGCTGAAACGGCATTATATTTGAGCCACCTTGTGATTTACTGAGGAATGTGCGAGTTAATTGAGGAATTTAATTGCATGTCGGCTCGTAGCTCAGTGGTTAGGGCGACCGGCTAGAGACCTGGACCTGCACACGACTTGTGTGAAAATATTAAGATATCATTATTATATAAATAGTTTAATTATTGATTATTTTATACTGCCTTTATTTATTGTTCGTTCCGGTCATGCAACTACCCTTAACAATTTTTTTATCTGTTTTACTGATACTTATTATCTCGTATCCAAGTCTTCTTCCATTAGGTTGTTTTCTTGGGTTATTTTTGACCAAACTGATTATTACCCTTAAAGGTTTTTGCAGTTGAAATTTACATTCTTTTACTAACATGCTGTAATATAAATCTCATCTTTTGTATTGCATTCTTCCCTTTTTCCTAATAAAACTGCTAATATCAGTACTGGTATTGCAAACGCTCTAAGAGATATTCGTTTCTTAGTTTGTTATTTCCATAATCTTATCATAGAGTCTATATAAATATTAAGTGTGTGGTTGACATGGTGAATCCCTCTATTAATAAAACTTTTTCTTGCTGATTTGTTTTTATTTTGGTTCCACTCTACATATTTACAGTATGGTACTCCTTTTTCCAACGTAGTCCATAATTTTGGTCTTGTCACTTTTTCAAATGCTGTTTTTTAATTTTATAATGTATACCTTAAGTTATACTTCCTACGTTTCTCAGCTACATGATCTGTGCAGCTTTGTCTATTCCAAAAGTCAGTTTTTCTGGTAGATGCATTCATATTGTATTGGTTAATCTGTTGCTCATATTATTTGATAGTAATAAGATTTCCCTATACTTTTTCGTTTTTGTCCTTTCAGCTATTTTAAACAGCAATATTGTCTTACTCGGCTTAGTTCCCTCAGAAATGATCCCTTGTTTCCAGCATACTGTTCATTATATGTTGTAATAATTGTCTTTGTATACTTCCTGGAATTGTTCAACAATTCAGCATTTAAATTATCGAGACTAGTCGCTTTATTACTTCTGGATGTTTTAATGGAAATTTCCAATTTTTTATTTGTATTTTCTGCTTATTTTGTCACTCAAAACTAAGGACTCTGTGCTGAATCATCATAACATTTATATCTGGTGTATATTTTAAGAGTTTTAATATAGGTATTTCTAAACTTTGTCTTGTTAACTATGTAAGTTGTGCTTCATATCAGCTATACACAACCTGTGACCTGGCGTGCGGTGTAGTTGATCCTCTTGGGGCGGTTAGGTCAGCGAAATCCGAGGCCACTCAGTTATCGTTCATGGAGCTGTGTCTTTGTTCAGACGTGCAGTTTGTAATGTGGAAGCTAGGTGTAGTGTAGTGATCTGTAAAGGTTGAAATGAAAGTAAAGTTCTGCTTCAAACTTGGAGTATCGCAATATGTTACGCCAGGGTATGGAAAGTGTTTTTTTTTTTTTTCCCCCCCTTAAAGGTTGTGTGTTTGATTTGTACAAGCAATTTCGGGTGACTAAAGGTGCAAGAAGAAATTCAGAGTCAGGTTTTAAAAACCGGGTCGCTATATGATGGCTCTGTAGGTCACTGCTCTCTTCGTGACCGCAAAAAGAAAACGAATAGCGACATAAAATTGGAAACATATAAGTATTTAAAAATAAAAAATAAAAATAGAGAAAGTCATGTGAATGGAAAATATAAGTTTTTGGTTTTGTAACTTAACCACCTTAAACATGGTTAATTATATGGGACGATGAACGAAATTGGTGAAATGATACTCAAATGATTTTGGGGTCCATAGAGTTTGAAGTTATTCAATATTCGACTTCTCCGGTTAAGGGAAAACGCCGAAAAAACCTTATCCGGGTAACTCATCCATAGTGAGATTCGATCTCAGACTTACATATTCTTGATCTTGTAAATTCTTGTGGGTTGAAAGATGTTATTGCAAATGCTTGGTTAATGGCTGAGTTAAGATAGACTTTTAAAAAGATAACGGAGAAAACATCAAACTGTAGATGAATTAGCACTTTGAATAGAGGTATATATGCTATCATATTGAATAATAGACTAAAACCAATTGCTGATTGAAGAACAGAGAGGCTTTAGATTGGGTCGTTGCTGTTTGGAATACATTTTAAATTAAAACATATATTGTATACAAAAACAGAATAATATCTACCTAAAAGGGTATTCATTGATTTCGAAAAGCCTTTGTTTGGGTAATACGCAAAAATTGAGGGATATAACTTTAAAAGAGAATATCCAAATCATCTTGTGGGAACCACTAAGCGATTACAGAAGGGTACAAGAATAATTTTAATGGGTCAAAAATATAATGAATTAATATTAATTAATAAAGTAATTAGACAAGTTGATATCAATAATGTTGTGATTGCCGGCTCTGTTTAGTATTTACATAGACGATGCCATAGGAGTGGAAAAGAAAATGTTTATAAGCAATTAAGAGTTATCAAAAATACTATCCTTATTATGTAGATGATCTCATTAACTTGGCGTATAGAGAATATACATAAAAAATCTGATTTGTTCCATTCACATGACTTTCTCTATATCTCTGTAAATTAATATTGTTAATAAGCTTATCTTTTATTTATTTCATGCTAATCGAGAAAAATTAGCAGAAATAGTCTTATTTCTTACTTTATTGTAAGTAGAAGCGAAATAAGGGAGTACCATAGGTTAAAGTGAAACCAAAAGCTGGTTGCTATGTGACTGATGTTCCTTTGTTTGTATGGAAGGAGTTGACAAATTCCTGTATGAGAAAAGTATAAGTTTTTCAAATCTGAAACCAAGAAGAAGGAATATCTCAAAAAGACCAACTCCACAAAAAAAAAAAAAAAAAAATGTATATAACATAAATTGTGTGTTTTAACTGCTACATTTTCTAGGTTAAGTTTCTGTCCATCTCTTACGGTTTAGTAGTTCTGAAAAATTCATCCAGAATAAAGTAGTCTTCAGAGGCTATTCCCAGAAAATTCAAAATATACATTTTATTTATCAGGTAAATAACTTTAATATACGATATTTTAATCAAAATCGTTAGAGCCATTTTTTAGAAAAACAAAATTTTAGAAAAAAGTCCCATGTAAAGGGTAGTTTGGGGTGGAAGAATTTTTTCAAAATCTTCGTGTCGCAACCCTGGAAGATACTAAACTTAAATATTAAGTTTGGTATTTTACCGACTTTTCGTTTTTGAGTTATCGTGTTCACAGACACACTGACACACGGACATACGGACACACACACGGACCTTTTTCTGAAAATAGTTTTTTTTGGATACAGGGGACCCTAAAACATATGTTTCCGGTGAAATCTCGGTATTGAATTTTTTGATGGAGTGCAGTACATTCTCTATACACTATGTACATAGTGCGTATAGAGAAAGTAAAAAAACTTGGTGTGTTGGCTGAGCAAAGAGTCAGAAATATAAGTTAAATGTTTGTTCAGATAAAACAAAAATCAGATGTGATCTTCATACGAGTGAATCTTCTTAGAAACAAAATTGTAATACATCGTAAAATAATACAACAGTTCTCTGGGATACAATATTTGCTATAAATATGATCAAAATGTAGACATTAAATTACAGAGAGATAAAATGATATGTGGAACAATAACATTCACTTGAAGATTACGCGAAAGACATACAATAAGGGTATGGTAGTGCCGACCTTTTGAAGGAGTGAATTGTGGATTCACAGATAAAACATTAAAATCACATTCAAGCAGTAGAAATTCCTAGAACTTGTTAGATTGTACAAGAGGGAAAGATAGAGAATTGCGAGAATATTGAATATTTACTTAATAATAATTGATAAAATATTCCTGCACATAACATTTGAGAGAACATCTGCATCAACCAGAGGAAGCTCAAATACCGAAAATGACCTTGGATTATTCACTTGGGGTGACATAGAAAGAGATGGTGATGAGACCATAATATGCCGAGATAGCTAATACTTGAAAAGTAAAGGGACAAAGAGAACTGCGTGATAAATTATTATAAAATGATACCAATCTTAGATAGATTTTAATTCGGATATATGACCACTCATCAACTAAACTACTTAGAGAAAATTTCTACAAACGCCTTTTCTAGAATGCGCTTATATGCCTTTAGACCGCTAGCCTATGATTTCATCTCAACGGATAAATGCTGCCTACTTACGAACACCTACATTAAATCGAAATACTTGAATAGAGATAATTATTTATGTAGGAGATAATGGAACTACTCCTTTATTTGGCGGTCTTATTAGGATCTAAGGCAAGAGAAATACTTGTAAGAGATTGTGGAGGAATACAAAGGAATTCGAGAGCGGAAAGATAAGGGAAAGAAAGGTGAAGCAGTAGGGAAGGTAAACTAGTGCGAAGAAAGAACATCCATAAGTCTTGGCTGCAGCTCCTGCACCGAAGTAAAACTACGAATAAATAAGGAATTGCGGATAATAAATTGATAGTGTCTGATATTTGTCTCCAGGTAAAACTAACCTATAAAGCTGATAAGTACATTTTGCACACTATTTATAAGTGTTTATTTAACCTTCTTTCTCCAATACTTTTTAGTTTCAGTATGAATACCTCCACCTCAATAGATTCAATAAAGATAGGATCGTAATAGTAACTTTTCAGATTTGGCATTCTCAATATTTTTGCTAGTATACGGTTTTACAGCCAGCGTATTTATTACTTAAACATGAAAAGTGATATGACAATATTTGAATTTTCTGACGAAGAAGATAGAGATAAACAATAATTAGAGAGCACTTTTATTTTATGCATTATATTTAGAGGTGATACGTTACGCAAAATGTTGTGATTGTGGATGAGAATAACAATTATAATGGAACAGCATCTAAGCTATACCTCTTCCTCCACAAATGTCACTTTGTCACTGGAATCAACCATTCAGCTACGCCCCGCTATTGATGTTCATCTGTTCCTTAATTCGAGTTGTGCAAAACCGACATTTTACTCGTAAGATCTCGTAGATCATTATGAAGCAAACAGTTTCTGAAATGAAAGCTACTGAATGAAAGCTGGGTGATATTTGAAGCATGGACGGCTCTCTTAAGTGTGAACTGTTGGGAGCACGCAGTCCTTGAGAGCCCTCTCAAACGCGTAACATCTCACAGATGTACTATGCCGTGCATCGGTCCGCATCACTCATCTCGGACATTTTGCAGCGGTGAAGATGAGTCACAGCTATCGATAAAACTGTAACGAGAGAGAGAGAGAGAGAGAGAGAGAGAGAGAGAGAGAGTAAGTGCGAGTGGTTTTTGATAGTTTAACGTCCTTTAATCTGGTTGATCATGTCAGACGATGAATGAAGTTGGTGAAATGATGCTCAAATGATCTCGGGGTCCACTTATTCGACATTTTCTTCTCAGGATAAGGGAGAACCCGAAAAAAAGTATCCGGGTAACTCACCCTAAGCGAGATTCGAACTTGCGACCTATTGAATGTGAGACAGCGACGCTACCACCACACTACCCAGGCGGGCTAACATGAGAGTGGGTAGGAGCGTGAATGAGTGAGAGTGAGTAAAGTGTGTGAGAGTGAGAGCTCCTCCTAAATATCGAGGAGCAGGGCTGCTTTTTTTTTTTTTTTTATATTGTTACATTTATATAACCCCATTTAACATTAAAGGTCATGTCGGAGGCTTTGCTTTAAGTTCTTTACGTTGGGTTTAAATCGTTTTATTTTCCTTACACACACATACACACACACCCACGCGCATTCACTCTCACATACATACATGCATGCATACCTACCTACCTACCTACCTACCTACCTACCTACCTAACCTACCTACCTACCTACCTAACCTACCTAACCTACCTAACCTACCTAACCTACCTAACCTACCTAACCTACCTAACCTACCTACCTACCTACCTAACCTACCTACCTAACCTACCTACCTAACCTACCTACCCTACCTAACCTACCTAACCTACCTAACCTACCTAACCTACCTAACCTACCTAACCTACCTAACCTACCTAACCTACCTAACCTACCTAACCTACCTAACCTACCTAACCTACCTACCCTACCTACCCTACCTAACCTACCTAACCTACCTAACCTACCTAACCTACCTACCCTACCTACCCTACCTACCCTACCTACCCTACCTACCCTACCTACCCTACCTACCCTACCTACCCTACCTACCCTACCTACCCTACCTACCCTACCTACCCTACCTACCCTACCTACCCTACCTACCCTACCTACCCTACCTACCCTACCTACCCTACCTACCCTACCTACCCTACCTACCCTACCTACCCTACCTACCCTACCTACCCTACCTACCCTACCTACCCTACCTACCCTACCTACCCTACCTACCCTACCTACCCTACCTACCCTACCTACCCTACCTACCCTACCTACCCTACCTACCCTACCTACCCTACCTACCCTACCTACCCTACCTACCCTACCTACCCTACCTACCCTACCTACCCTACCTACCCTACCTACCCTACCTACCCTACCTACCCTACCTACCCTACCTACCCTACCTACCCTACCTACCCTACCTACCCTACCTACCCTACCTACCCTACCTACCCTACCTACCCTACCTACCCTACCTACCCTACCTACCCTACCTACCCTACCTACCCTACCTACCCTACCTACCCTACCTACCCTACCTACCCTACCTACCCTACCTACCCTACCTACCCTACCTACCCTACCTACCCTACCTACCCTACCTACCCTACCTACCCTACCTACCCTACCTACCCTACCTACCCTACCTACCCTACCTACCCTACCTACCCTACCTACCCTACCTACCCTACCTACCCTACCTACCCTACCTACCCTACCTACCCTACCTACCCTACCTACCCTACCTACCCTACCTACCCTACCTACCCTACCTACCCTACCTACCCTACCTACCCTACCTACCCTACCTACCCTACCTACCCTACCTACCCTACCTACCCTACCTACCCTACCTACCCTACCTACCCTACCTACCCTACCTACCCTACCTACCTACCTACCTACCTACCTACCTACCTACCTACCTACCTACCTACCTACCTACCTACCTACCTACCTACCTACCTACCTACCTACCTACCTACCTACCTACCTACCTACCTACCTACCTACCTACCTACCTACCTACCTACCTACCTACCTACCTACCTACCTACCTACCTACCTACCTACCTACCTACCTACCTACCTACCTACCTACCTACCTACCTACCTACCTACCTACCTACCTACCTACCTACCTACCTACCTACCTACCTACCTACCTACCTACCTACCTACCTACCTACCTACCTACCTACCTACCTACCTACCTACCTACCTACCTACCTACCTACCTACCTACCTACCTACCTACCTACCTACCTACCTACCTACCTACCTACCTACCTACCTACCTACCTACCTACCTACCTACCTACCTACCTACCTACCTACCTACCTACCTACCTACCTACCTACCTACCTACCTACCTACCTACCTACCTACCTACCTACCTACCTACCTACCTACCTACCTACCTACCTACCTACCTACCTACCTACCTACCTACCTACCTACCTACCTACCTACCTACCTACCTACCTACCTACCTACCTACCTACCTACCTACCTACCTACCTACCTACCTACCTACCTACCTACCTACCTACCTACCTACCTACCTACCTACCTACCTACCTACCTACCTACCTACCTACCTACCTACCTACCTACCTACCTACCTACCTACCTACCTACCTACCTACCTACCTACCTACCTACCTACCTACCTACCTACCTACCTACCTACCTACCTACCTACCTACCTACCTACCTACCTACCTACCTACCTACCTACCTACCTACCTACCTACCTACCTACCTACCTACCTACCTACCTACCTACCTACCTACCTACCTACCTACCTACCTACCTACCTACCTACCTACCTACCTACCTACCTACCTACCTACCTACCTACCTACCTACCTACCTACCTACCTACCTACCTACCTACCTACCTACCTACCTACCTACCTACCTACCTACCTACCTACCTACCTACCTACCTACCTACCTACCTACCTACCTACCTACCTACCTACCTACCTACCTACCTACCTACCTACCTACCTACCTACCTACCTACCTACCTACCTACCTACCTACCTACCTACCTACCTACCTACCTACCTACCTACCTACCTACCTACCTACCTACCTACCTACCTACCTACCTACCTACCTACCTACCTACCTACCTACCTACCTACCTACCTACCTACCTACCTACCTACCTACCTACCTACCTACCTACCTACCTACCTACCTACCTACCTACCTACCTACCTACCTACCTACCTACCTACCTACCTACCTACCTACCTACCTACCTACCTACCTACCTACCTACCTACCTACCTACCTACCTACCTACCTACCTACCTACCTACCTACCTACCTACCTACCTACCTACCTACCTACCTACCTACCTACCTACTCTGCGAGGGATAGGGAATACTTCTGGTTAAAGAAAAACTGAATAGATCGCAGAACACAAAAATATTAGGGTGAGAAGTTTCTATTGTATACGACCAATTTACCTCTTTTGTTAATCCAGCAACACAAATTCTTTTGTAAGAGCAAGATTTTAGCGCATTAGAGGGCTATGTAATAGAGAGTTTTATAGACTACACAGATCTTTTCCCTAAATTTTAGCAGCTCGGGACTTTTCCATTATAAAGAGCGGTTACGTGAGTCTAATACAAAGAACGTCCAAAATTAATCACGTGACGTTATTTTAGCGCTTCTTTTCAGCCAATCAGAGATGAGCTCTAAGATTGGATATTTTAGGTATATAGGCGGTGAGCACGCAAGAAAATAGGCTTGTTAGGCTCTTTATGCTGTATGCTGTAGGCCGTATGTTGTATGTACGTGGATGCGGTAGTGTTGGTGCTCGAGTATGTGACATTTTACGCGAAATAGTGTAGTCATCGCCTGTGTTGATATGTCACGTAATAGGTAAGTACGCGGTAGTTATCGATGACCGTAGAATACGAGAACTTGGTAAACTGAAGAAAATAGCACTAGTTATGAGCATATACTTCTACGTCTTCAAGAGCTGCTATGTCAGGAGGCGCTCGTAGGATTAGTGCCTCATTAAGTAACAAAGGTGAATAAAAGTATCAACTCTGAGCAATATGAAAGTGAAGTACTTCTGTTTGTGAGTCCAACCAGTGTGACATACCCCAGTCTCTTTCTCCCCTCAGTGAGAGCCAAACCTTTGTTCTACATGGATGAGCATAGCCGGTGCATCATAGAACTTCAAAGAGATATGTACACGCTCGTTTATAAAGTATTTCACTGGCGCTAATTCAGACCGACTCTAAGGTAGACGAAAGATACAGCGAAAATTGCACATTAGTTGATTCTAATCTAAAAGATATAATACTAACAAAATATGAGATAAAGTAGGGCGGTAGTGAATTTATTCGCGCACGCATCCTTATGTTTACTAAAGTTTACACTTAATTACCCTGTTATCACAAGAATCGTAATTTGCATCGTGCTCCCATACTAGCCTTAACCTTATTAAGCTGCAGGTCTGTATTTCGTAAATCTAGAGGACCATCATACTGACTTTTGTGTACATTTTTCCATGAATAAAAGTGTCATCTCTGCGTCTCATTACATATTTAGTTTAGTTGCTTACTGTAGCAGACTGTTGCAGTTGTTTGTATCTATGATACAAGTTTCATCGAGCTATGTTACTGGACAGTAGCACAGTATCCGAAGGTTATTACTTTCTTCATTAGGTTTTGCACAGCAGTGTAACAACATCAATAATAATATATTTTACTTAGATTATTTTTTTCAATTATAAAATAATATGCCCTTACTTGTCCTAATGTACAACTAGAATTGGTTATCCTTGAGACTCTATGTCCGCTTAGCTCCTTGGCCGTTAGCGAGTGCAGTGCTACCTAGTCCAGACTATTCTCTGTTGGTCACTCTCTCTCTCTCTATTTATCCACCTTTCTTTTACCTTTTCGAAATACTGCCTATTTGTTTAGTTTTTCTCTCTTCCTCGAGATTCAATATTTTCATCGCAAACATCTCTTCTGGCATATTATCCTATCATTTATTCTCAAATTTCCTTCCTCCAATTTCTTACCTTCTTACATTCAATTAAACAATATCCAAGCACGACAGCTCACGGGGAACTTTGGCCTACCACCCGACCGCTGCGTCCCCCATCTCGGTCCATTACAGACGTCATGGATGGGGTACAGAATTGGAGGGTGAGACATGGTCAGCGCCTCGAAGTCCCCGGCCGGTTAATGCGGTTCTACATCAAGTAGCTCCTCAATTGGCCAGGGACCTTACGAGGCTGAGTGCACCCCGGCCAAGGTCTCCCAGCGGGGGAAAAACCTCCACGCCGGTACTGGGGATCGAACACAGGTCTCCCGCTTGGTAAGCAGCTGCGCTACCACCGCGCTAAGGAGACATTCAATTAAAAACTGAACAAAATTGTCCACCTCCTCGTAAAAAATTCAATGTTCTAATTCATTGCCTCTTATTGCTGTCAAATGTATTGTTCCTGTCCTCATCCAGTCTAATCCTTCCCTCTCTTTTTTATTTCATACATCTACATACTCCTCACCTAACCATTTTTTTTTATATTTTTCGGTTTAAATAAAGTGAATTTTATATTCATGCTGACCCCACGTTTCCTGTTTGTGTCTGCTATCCTAATTTCTCACTGATTTCCAAAATCATTTTTCATTTTCTTCTCCCTTCCCTATATGTGTCCGATCCTTATTTTCGTCACGAGCACTCCTATAACTACAGGACAATTATTATATATGAACCATGATATTTCCGTGATTGATTGTGAAGCATAGCGATCGATACGTACTCGAACAATTTGCATCTACAAACACTGAAAAAATTACCGAATTAACCAGAGTGAGTTTCAAATTCTCGACCTCTATGTTGAACCACAGGGCGCGAACCTTATACTACTGGTTAAAATGTATTTCATGAAAGTTGGGCAGGTTCATCAAAAGGAAATAATAATAAGGAAATGTATTCTGTAATTAAATATTATGGTATTTTTTCGCCAATCACTCAGCAATTGTTCATATGTGACGTACTACAAAACAGACTAAGAAATAAAAATCTGATATGTTCCATTCACATGAATTTCTCTACATCTCTGCAACAAATTATTGTTAAAAAGCTTATGTTTCTATTTACTTCATACTAATTGAGAAACAATTAGCAGAAATAGTCTTATTACTTGCAAGTAGAAGCCAAATAAGGGAGTACCATAGGTTAAAGTGACAGTCAGAAGCTGGTTGCTAAGTGACTGGAGTTCCGTTGTTTGAATGGACAGGAGTAGACAAATTCCTGTATGAGAAAAGTATAAGATTTTAAAGCTGAAACAAATAGCAAGGAATATCAAATCCACGAAAAAAATGTATATGGTATAAGTTGTGTGTTTTATCGTAAACTACATATTTTATGTAGTAAGTTTTGTCTACCTCTTACGGTTTACCAGTTATGCAAAATTGAATAAAAATCATCCAGAACAAAGAGGTCTTTGGGGCCATTCCCATAAAATTCAAGATATGATTTTATTTGGTATGTAAATATCTTATCAGATTACAGCAGATACATCAGATTTTTTTGGAATTCAAGGGGACCCAAAACATGTATTTCCGGTGAAATCTCTGTATCGTATTTTTGGGGTGCAATGCAATACTTTCGCTATACACTATGTACATAGTGTGTGTAGAGAAAGTAATAATGATTTATATCCTGTTAGGCAATGTATTCAGGTAAGCTTTCTCCCAACCACGAAACTCCAGGAAAAAGGAAAGACAAATACGGCGTTTCAGTTTTGCCATTCTGATCCCCGACCATACTTCGGAAGCTGCTTGTTAATAGGATTGCAAATTCACGTACAGCGAAGCTCTGTGCGTCCCAGTTGATCCCTAGTCGAGGACACGACTACAATAATGCGATTTTATTTTGGACAGTCTCACAGTAGCCTTGCATTATCATCTCTCCTCGTGCAAATGAAATTTCAACTTTTTGCGCTAGTGCTCTACCTGTTAAAGAGATTGTCGTAAATTCGTTGAGTACCACATTCGTTACGTGACTTTAAAAATATGTGCTCATTCTGTGACTGTGTGACTAGACGCGGAGAGATAAAATATTGTCAATTTGAGTATATACGTTACTTTGTTTTTGGGAAACGTGTGCACTGTTTGTGATGTCAAGAAGTCTTATATTATAATGCCACGACAATCCACGTTAAAACTTGCTTATATTAAATTTTTGTATACCGCTATTTAAGAATATACTTTTAGGTAATTTTATGGATATTATATTAGTTAACAATATTAAACTTTAAAAAAAGAGTTTTCAATTAAATCAATTTTACAATAAGTAACATTACTTATTAATCCAAAAAATCTACATATGCATATATCAATGCAGTTGAACTTCTACAAAGGAATTTATACATGTTTGTCTAAGAAGCCTCAAAGTTTGCAAAGGTGCATAGATTGCATAGAGCACTGGTTAAGGAAGTTTCACTTCTCTGAAACTTTGTAGGTGGCCTAGGTTAATAGAATAGAGGACTGCAAATAACAGTGAGGGACGAGAAAGTCTGCTGTAGGAACTACACAATGTGCATTGTAACTTAACATAGAAGTTACTGGAAGTGAAGTATCTTCAGCATTATCATCTAAGACTTCTATCACAAATCTTCATACATTCAAGAGATTCTCAGAAACTTTCTTTTACTATGGTCATCTGTAGCCAGTGTTTTAAAATCTCCTTTATATTACTATTATATATTCTCCAACAACTATTTGAACCTTTTACACCAAAGGGCATTTCAGGTTTATAAATATATAATCAAATAAGGATTTGAAAGACAAATTCATAATATATGCTAACCCAATAATTACATTATTAAGATTAGCTTTTTTACAGAAGAATAAAAAGCTGGAGCTTCTACAAAAAGAAAATTTAGCCATTTATATGGTACTACAGCAATGCTTGCTGTATAAAACAATTTATAGTTTGTATTTGAGATATATACATAAAAGTAAGGCGATATTTACAAATTGTTCCGATGATGTCACAGAGTCCGGACGTTTTTGAAAAGCATTCTTGTTTAGCTGCAGCAGAAAGTATGCAGAACTTTGAAAAATGTATTTCTAAGATGTTTTTTGGAACTTTATCTCGCATGTGTCGTTAGGTAGTCATTTTTACGTAGACAAGAGAACTTTTCCGGACATAAACCAAATGTTCAGAAATATTAAAATAGAAGAAAATAAGCGCAATAAATAACAGCGTACTAAAATAAATAAATACTCCATAATAAGAATGGGATTAACCTATATTAAATACGTCTACAACACATGATAAACAAACAATAACATTATTGCGATATTAGCCGTTCCAGTGCAATTAATTTGGTTTTATGCATTGGGCTTTGAATCTTGTGCGGTTGGATATTTTCTCAGTCCCTGCAGGGATTTGCTTGGACACGTGTTTGACCTGGTGGCAATTTACTTGGCACCAGCAAGCATATTGTGAATAAATTGCTCAATAGCTATCAATCCAAAAAGTTGCTGTTCACATATTAGTTTCTTATATACTTATCAGTTTGCATTTTATCCAATTTATGATTACCTCTTCAGCATTTATTTGTGCTATTGGTGGTCTTAATCAATTTCATCCCTATTCTATATATTAGGAATCTTAAATAATATTTGAATAATCTGTTTACTTTGGAAGAACTGAAAGAACTAAAAAGAATAATTAATGAATGTTAATAAACGTTTTCTTAAAGGGTTTGAGAGGTGTGTGATGCAAGCCCCATAATTTCAAATCTTCTATGACGAGGGTATATGGTTATTATAAGTCGCGTCTAACGTTTAAAAGGCACTGTTAACTGGTGCGTACTTTACATACGCTAGCAAATCGACCCACCAATACCTCACCATTTAGTTTTTTATCACCAAGTAGTGAATATCTACGCTGCTATTTAAAATTAATTACTCTAAGTCATTTATTACTTTGATAGTTTTTTTTTTGATAGTGTTTAACGCCCGCTTTAACTACTTATGGCACCGCATGTGGTGACACTGATGATACATGAATCATGGAGCACCGGTGGAATGCGATGGCGGGGGAAACCGGAGTACCCGGAGAAAACCCGCCCCAGCGCCGCTTTGTCCACCACAAATCTTTGTCCACCGCTTGGAATCGAACCCCGGCCGTCTAGGTGAGAGGCGAGTGGTCTAAACACTCGACCACGGCGCGGCTCCTATTTATTACTTACTCTACACATACTATGTACATAGTGTATAGGGATACCGAGATTTCTCCGGAAATATACGTTTTAGGGTCCCCGTATAAAAAAAAAAGTATTTTCAGAAAAAGGTCCGTCTGTGTGTCAGTGTGCCCGTGTGTCTGTGAAGTCGGTAAAGCACCAAACATGGTATTTAAGTTAATCTTCCCGGGATGCCACACGAAGATTTTGAGAAAAACCTCCACACTACAAACTACCCTTTACATGGAAACAATTTCGAAAATTTTTATTTTCTCAAAAATGACTCTGACGATCTAAAATTTCGTATATTAAAGATATTTACCTGACAAATAAAATGTATATTTTTAATTTTCTGGTTATAGCCTCTGAAGACTACTTTATTCTGGATGAATTTTACGGAATTTTGCATAACTCGTAAACCGTAAGAGATAGACAAAAACTTACCAAACAAGAAATGTGCAGCGCATTAAAGCACACAATTTAGTTATATACTTTTTTTCGTGGGGTTGATCGTTTTTGAGATATTCCTTGATTTTGGTTTCAGCTTTAAAGAAACTTAATATTTTTTTCATACAGGAATTTGTCAGCTCCTGTCCATACAAAGAAAGGAACTTCAGTCACATAGCAACCAGCTTTTGACTATCACTTTAACCTATGGTGCTCCCTTATTTTGCTTCTACTTACAAGGAAGCAAGTAATAAGACTATTTCTGCTTATTTTCTCTTGATTAGCATGAAGTAAAACAAGCATTAGCTGTTTAACAAAACTTGTTGCAGAGAGGTAGAGAAAGTCATGTGATTGGAACACATCAGATTTTTTTTCACCTACACTTGATCTTCTCTTTGTAATTTTAGTGTTGCGAAATTATGACTTTCCAGGAATAAAATGGCTATCAAATGTGAATAAAACAATTGGAGGTTTAATTAGGTAGAGTACCATCATCAATGTAGACCAAATTACACTGAGGTGATTGGAATGTTGTAAAACAGTAAAAAATTGTTTTTACGCTATTCTATTTTATTGCGTTAACTCAGCATAGTTTTGTTTCCTCACCCATTTATATTTTAATACCTTCAGGTGCTTCATTCGTTCTTATACACTATTTTTGAATTCCCTTAGATATTTCATTTCTTTTCTTATTAACTCTCATTTTATTTGAATAATTAATCTATTCATTATTTTACGTTTCTTCGTAGTTTACCAACATTTCGTCTGTGCCTATACATATTTAGTAAAATGCGAAATAAATAACCTACTTAACATTTGATAGCGTTCCACACGCTATATACACTTCTTCATAAAGTAATATATATCTGGACCACTGCACACTTTCTACCTTCAGCTTTGCACCTTTGAACTTGAATAGTTGGACGCCTATTGTTTGTCATAAGGCAAGAAGTTACAGGATTCAGCTTCTTTTAAAAAACTCACCAAATCTTGTCTACATCTCCTCTCGCTTGGTGTTCGTTGTAAATGCAATAATAGACACATTTCTTTCTGTCTAATAAACCTTTTATACTTTATAGATAGCAAATATTCTGAAATTTTATGTAAATATGTTATTATCTGAAATTCCTGATTATTACTATTATTTTTGGTTACTTTATCTTTTTTTTTTTACCTGGTAATAGTTTCCTTTCAAGTTTGGTGCCATATGTGAATAATAATTGTGAGTATTGTGGTTTATACTCTGCTTTAAATTTGTCTAACCGAAACATGGATTCCAACTACGAGTAAAATTCATCAGTTAGTAATACTGAGGCATCAAAGTATGTTGTAACCTAAAAAGAAAAAAACAAAAAAACAATGTGATTGATTCAGTCGATTATGCTCCCACTATTCAAAGTGTACAACAATTAGCTGCTAAAGTTAATCAGTCTAAGATTTGCTCCATAATTTTCAAACAAAGGGTTTGAGAGGTGTGTGATGCAATCCCCATCATTTCAAATCTTCTATGACGAAGGTATATGGTTATTATAAGTCGCGTGTAACGTTTAGCAACAAGGAAATCACAGATACGCGTATAACCAAGGACAAGGAAATTAAAATAGGAAGTCAGGAGTTTCCCATAAAAAGAAGAATAATTTCATCTGAGTGCCCTGGCAATCCGCTTTATGTACTAGAGAACCAGCTGTTGTCTTTCGGAATACAAACCCTTGCATCAATGTCTTTCTTCTCCGACCCCAGACTGTCTCGCATCTTGAGTTTTCGTCGGCAAACTTTCGTGCCTGCGGAAGATGAAAATGAACTCCCTGAATCATTTCAAGTGCAAATCTACCACATTGGATATATGTATCTTCTGTTATTTCCATCTTATTTCCAATATAAGCACCAAGGCCATATAGTCAAAAGACTGTCCTTTTGCGGATAGTGAGGTCAAACGCATCCAACATTGAGCATATTAGTGATACTACAACAATGAATAACAAAATTTCATCCACACGAAATACTAATACAGTAGGTTCTAGTGATAATTCAGTAATAAAAAACGTTACCCCCCCCAGTCACCCACGTGTAACAAGTTGATACTGGTGAGATTACAACAATTCAAATTAAGATTCCCGTCCAGCCAACAAGATTAATATAGAGAGCATTCACGTGTTTCTAAGCTTACTTTACATTCTCCTTCACTCAACCCTTCAAACTTCCAATACTTCAACCTCCAGTTACATCATTAGCAGTCAATATGAGTAGTAGCAATATAATAGAAACTCACTTCAAATCGCTGATATGATCTCTTCTATTTCCTTGTCTGAAAGTGAGAAAGAAATCACGATTTCAGATTTTTCTGATACAAAAATCGTCACTAAAGGAAAACGAAAGAAAAAGTCAAATAAACAAATAAAGGAAAAAAACACACCCGATAATCTAGATCTAAGTGTATGGAATAATATAAAGATAATCATTGAATATTAGTATGCCGAATTTTTAACATTTTCGGCAGAACCAGGAGTGCTAAAGGTTTCACAGATGATCTGAAAGCCTTAGTAAACTTTACCTAGCAAAGGTACTAAAAACCAATGTTCACGATTAATTATAAAATTAGAAGGTTCGAGCATACAATCATAATGAAACTGATTCAATGAAATTACAAATAGCTTTTATGCAAGAATAGCCTACTTAAAACTACTTACCAATGATTACAGACTAAAGATCTTCAGGAAATTAAGTTTGCAGAACAATATTTTGCGTGGCTGTACAACGTCCTCCTCTAACAGACAAAATACCAATATTGCAAGTAGTGGGGTGCCAAATTTTGTACAGTCAGAAACATTTTTAAAAGACTTGAAGCCATAGCAGTCAGAGTAAAATTAAATTTCATTGTTAGCATGTGCAAAATATACCTTCCTGTTAGCTACGACTTAAATATCAATGAACTGGACAGTCTTCTTGCGCAACTCCCCTTAGGATACTTTAATACTCATAATATTTTATGGGGATTTAAAAAATAATAAGAGGGCAGAAGACATATTATTGAACATTGGCTGAATGATCATGATCTCGTTCTGTTAAATGCAGGTTTAGCCAGTCATTTTAATGTGAGCTACGCTTCTGAAAGTGCTATGTATTTGAGTTTCTCATCCAAAGACATTGCGGGAAAAATATTTTGGTCACGTAATAAACAACTATATGACAGCGACTATTATTCTTTAAACACACAGTATTTATAATATTTTTTATCGGATAATAAATCACTTCGGGAAGTTAAAACTCACGAACAGCGGCTGACCAATGAAGCAAACTGGCCATTGTTTCAACTTTCAATATTTGCATTTATATATAATTTAACTGAAACAACATTCTTGCAAACTTATAATGTGACACATATTGTTCAACAGTTAATTAATCTAATTACATCAGCTGCTTAATGTGCCATTCCAAAAAAATCTGCAAGCGGTCACTATATACTGGAATGACGAGTACACATCAGTTATATAAGCCAACAAAATATATTTTAGAAAGTTTAAGAAAAATAGCTCTAAAGAACAGGGCATTTCATATAAAAAACTAGTGCAAAAGCACGTTACGTCGTTAAGTCTACAGTGACTAAGTTCTTTAATGATTCCACCTCCTACATGGACAGTGAAACTCCCATCTCAACTCTTTGAGCTAAGATAAAGTCAATTAGCAGGTGTAAAACTCTTTCCTTCCCTAGGAGTCTAGGGGATACCACCCTCTAGCTATTAGCACTGTTTGCTAACGTCTCTGCCCATAATCCAAGTAACAACTACTTCGATCCTATACATTCCTAACGGGTCTTACTAAAAGCACCTCTA
Source organism: Hymenopus coronatus (assembly GCA_030762935.1). Lineage (NCBI taxonomy): Eukaryota > Metazoa > Arthropoda > Insecta > Mantodea > Hymenopodidae > Hymenopus > Hymenopus coronatus. The sequence continues at coordinate 106,523,333 of CM060888.1, read as the reverse complement.
ATTAGTTTATTAAATCTCAACTTAAATGTAATGAAGATCAGTTTAACCATTTACTTTACACGAACATCTTCAGTGTATAAATAAAAGAAAAACGCCTGATCCTGGACCAAATGGCATCCATTACATTCATTAGCATTCATTATCAATTTCTTTGCTCATAGACGCCTTAGAGTACGCATCCAAGATAAATTGTCCCCCTCTATGGAAATAGTGAACGGTCTACACCAAGGTACTTAACAAATGCACTTTTATTCCATATCACTACAAAAGTGTTTTTCTTAGCGGATGATGTTACTCTTTTGTGCAATGTGAAAAATGTTTGACAACACATATCATTCAGAAATCCTTGAATGAAGTCTAAACTGGGCAAACAATTCATGCAAAAGAGAGGCTGAATATATAGTTTTCTCTAGGACCAAAATATTTGAAAACCGACATTATTCTCAATATTGGTGGCATTAATTTATGTAGAAGGAATACTTGCGAAATCCTTGGCATAAGAGTAGAAAAGAAAAATACGTGGAAACAACACGTTATGTCTCTCAATGCAGAATGTGATCTGACTAAACATCATTAAAATAAGTGGGGCTCTGACCCTCCCTGCTTAATCAATATGTATAGAAGTGTGATACAGTCCAAACTAGCTTATGGGGCTGTAGTGTAAAGCTCAACAAGTAAACGACTCCTTCAATTACTTGATCCCATTACCAACTCTGTACGTCGTGTAAGTTTGGGAGCTCTTAGATCTGGATCAAGCATCAGCTTACTTGTGGAGGCTGCCTTTTTTCCTTGGACTTAAGATGTAGATAATGTCCTCCAATTTCTTCTGTTCAGCTTTCTGCTCACCAAGTAATACGACAAGCAAATATATTTTAATTGCTTCAAAATAATAAATGTCCTGGTACCAAAACCACTGCGAGCAAGGTTCCTGAAATACTACTCCCAATTCCAAATTGAAAAACTTTCTGTTCTTCTGAGAGAACTTTATCCTAACCCTCAATGGCAGCTTTTAACCCCATCCATTGATTTGGAGGTGTCACAAATACCAAACTACTCAGCAATTCGCAAACAAGTAATCCTGCCAACGATTTCTCTTCTCCATAAAATACCACAAGGATCACAATGTGTAAACCGATAGGTCTAAATGAGATTCAAAATCTGCATACACTATAGTCACCTCTCGCCTTCAGAAACTAACTCTTATCGTTTATCTGACTACTTCTCCGTGTTTTCATGTGAAACCTGAGCCGTCCTCAAAAAGAGCCCGTCTGGGTAATGTGGGGGTAGCGTGTCTGCCTCGCATTCAACAGGCTGCAAGGTTCGAATCTCGCTTAGACTGAGTTAACAGGACAATTTTTTTTTTGGGGGGGGGGTTTCCCTTATCCTGAGAAGACGAATGTCGAGCAACTAGGTTCCGTGGATCTCGTGGTTATTTTGGGCATCATTTCACCGATTTAATTCATCGTCCAATATAACCAGCCAGGTTAAAGTACGGTAAGCTAAAAAAATAAATAAATAAGAATAAAAACACTTATCAAAGCAATTGAAATAAGCACTCAAAGGTACAAAGCTCCACTTGTGATGATCTTCTCTGACTCCATGTCAACAATTACTGCTGTTGCTAACAGATTATCTAAGAATCCATTATTCACAGTATTAAAAACGGTTATTTTATCACAACAATAACGGCTCCCAAATTTCATTGGCATGACTTCCATTACATAAAGGCATTACCGGAAACGAACATGCAAATGTGACAGCTGAATCTGCTATGAGGGTGCAACACAATTTTACAGGATGTAAAAACAATATAAACAAAAACTAAATAAATAAAAAAGCAAAATAAAAAATAAAATAAAAATGTGTTTAACACCTGTTGAGGATCACTGGGGCAAACAGTGGAAATCTACACCCTCAAAACTGCAACTGGTTAGGAAATCTATTACAGAACAGGAAATATAAAATCTTAATTTTCGAAGGAAGCAAAAAGTCCTACTCTTCCAGGTTGCGCATCTACCTCAGCCATGGTTATCTGATGAACAAAACAACCAAAGATCCGTGGCCGAAATGTTCAGCCCGAGAAGACGTATCAACGTTTCACCTTATCCTCGCGTACCCTGCTTTACTGAATGAAAGAAGGAACTTAAACCTCAACAGTGATCCCTATTGAGTTAAACGTTTAGATCTCTATTCCAAGGATGTAGAAAAACTATCAAGTTAAAGGATACATCTCAAATGTTGTTTTTGATTTACAGTAATTTAAACGGTTATAGTCAGAGTTGATACTTTTATAATTGTTTACCAACTTTACTGTATTCTACTGCTGCCAAAGATCCAATAGATAAGTTTATAACAAAAGTTCTAACGTATTGTATTAAATTTGATACATAAATTGGTCTTGATATGTAATCTTGATATGTAAGAATACTGTGGTCGTTGATAACCCTTGTTGTTAGAAAGTGATCTTAAATAAATCAATTAAAAAGGAATATTAAAGAATGTTTCTTATTTAGGATAGGGAGTTCAAACTAGGCAGTCTAGTTTACTCTAGCTAAGATAAAAATGTTGCTGCGTTCTACTCATTCGTTTACCAGTTACTGTGTGATAGCATACAGAAAACAAATATTTGTCTTTTACTGAAAAAACCCGGTTTCTTTAGAAATTTAGTCACAGAAATCTATAGTAGATTTAAAAAAATTATAATCTGTTATATAAATGTGTTGCATGTGATATTGTGCCCAAAGATGAACATTATAGTAATCGAATATTTACACTAGGTTAACAAATTGGCGACAGCGTGCGGACGAAAGCTAATGGCAACCTGTATGTGTTAGTGACAGAGTTATCCCATCCACCTTGATACTGCCTTTTATGGTTGAGATATACTCTTGCTATAATTTCTATAAAAAGTAAGTTACTGTGATTATTCGAAGACGGCGGCAAACAGCGTACCTTCCAGAGCCAAGCAAATTCTCACTAGGAATGCCACGGGTGCCAACGACGTCTTAGTTTGCTATAGGACGTTGGAGACTATTTTGATTAGAATAAGTATCTCTTCAGTTGAAGGACTTAGCTTAAACAGAGGAGGGGAACATTTTTAGTAGAAGCACTTAAACGTGACGTGTTACTGATATGGAGGAACTACACACAAGATTTTATTTCCTTTAAGGTGAAATGCCTTTCTGATCCGCTTGCCTGTTCTTCATTTTATACTGCGCAATTTCCCTTCTTTGGGTCTTGTCCTTGACGTCTTTTGTCACAGATGCTCATTCATTCCATAGAGTGCCTTAGTGCTCTATTTTCTTATATTCCTCAGATCTTTTGTTACATCCCCTTCACCCCACCTCGATGTCTTTATACGATCCTTCTCTCTTTCTTAGCTTATCTCACATAACCCGTTTTGCTGGCTCAGTACTGCCAGGTCTGAGAAACAGGAATCAGCAAAAATATCTTACATTTTGTTTCTTCTGTAAGAGTTCGTCTAACTTTTCAGCATATGTTACAACACAGTTGAATAGAATAAAACATACAGAGCTAGAATGCAACATAGCAGTGTGTCTTAACTTTTTATTTTGTTAGTACAGTAGTTTGCGAATAATGTGTTTACGATTCAGTTCTATCGAATAAAATGTTTGAGGTTATCTAAATTAAAATTATACACGACACTCACCAAACAAGATGGTTCTCTGATAGTGTATGAGGTTCCGGAAGGCAGGCTATGTACTAGATATTTGACTATGGATTTTTTGCAGTTTCCCTGGTAGGTATGCAAATTCTAGGATGGGTTCCCTTCTATCACAGCGTTTCTGCACATAATTTCCTGTCCCGCTTGTTTCGGACGGCGGTTGGTATGTTGCGGCAGTTTGATCCCTGATTCTTGGCGAGACTGCTGAGGCGCCCTTCCATTCTGAGAGCGACTCTCAGTCTATTCATAGGACCTCTGGGTGCGAATGGTTAAGACTAGCCGGTAACAGGGTGGTTAGAAACATCGTCCTTGCAAGCGCACATCGTGTCCGGATCTGCTCACTTCGGGTCTCCCCTTCATCTCATCCTCCAAGGTATCACATTGGAAGCACAAAGGGCCCACTGTTGCTTTGCTATATCTGCCATACTGTGCTCCAATACTGGAGGACCCTCCATTCTATCTATTAACGCTCGCACGACTTTTTCTTCCCTTTATTAATTTACAGACATCCTCTTTGTACTAAACTATTCGCATAAATGTGATTTTTCTATCTACTTTACGTAAAATTTAAAGCAAATATATCTAAATCAGATTAGAAATTAAGAAAAATACACGCAGTTACATGCAAGTTACCGAAATTAAACTTAATTGTGCATAGGTATCACAAGTAAGTTTCTTATGGTGAGGCGATAATGCTGGGGAAAAGAAGTGCGTTTTGAAATATTTCACATGATGCTGCACCAAAATAAGCATAAAAGACAAACTGTGTAAGCAACCAATATTTCGTAAACATCTTATGTTATTAAAAAGTAATGGCATTATTGATAGATTTCATAGATTTCTACTATTCTAAAATCTTTATTCATGTCTTACGACTTCCAATACCTCTTATAAATATCCATTACATCTTATTTTAGAATAACTAAATTGAATTATTTTTGAGAGAGTATGGCTAGGTGAGTAATTTGGTATTTCAGGAGCCTTTAATCAGAGATAATATATGGACATAGACTATCACTGAAACATGAACCTTTTCCTACAACAATGCATTCTAGATTTAGCAGACTCCGGATTATTTTTCATTTAAACTGGGAAATCAATTTTAGGGTAGAAAGTCGATCTTCTATCTTAAATATGCAACAGAGACAGACTCATTAAAAAGAAAAAGGTACCCTCATGTGAGCGTGAGAATATCCTTGTTTTCAAAATTAGAATTAATAATTATGATGTGCCTTAAGCTGGTATGTAGGTCAGGTTATATCTTTCGAAGATGTAAGTTGCCTTCCGTGATGTAACGGTTACTATGCTAACTTCATATACCCAAGGTCGCAGATTCAAATTCGGCGGAGGACAATGGATTTTTCGGGCTAAAAACCTTTAGCATGGCTTCCTTCGGAAGGGAGGTATAGCCGTTGGTCCTGTCTCGTAGATTTACAGCACTTAAAATAACCTCAAGCATGATAAATAGGTCTCTGAGCAAAATTAAGCGGCTTTCACGCTCAGTATAGAATGGGCAGTAGAAGAGCGTCCTCCATAAATAAAACTCCATTTCCATTTTTTGTTCGAAAATGTAAGACGGAATTTTCCTGAGTTCAACCATCGGAGCGCCGTACATTACGTTTATTGTTATCTAAATCCTCTGAGAATGTTTACTGTATCATAAGAAATGTTGAACTCTCCTTAAAATTGTTTCTTTCACTAGTTGTGCTGGGTAGGAGTTCGGAAGGTAGAGTCAGACTTAACATTTCAATACCATAGCATTCTGTGCTTGAAATCCCAGCATCATATTGGATTTTTCAATCTGACTAACTTTCTATCTCATTAGAAACCTGGTTATATCACACTATTAGAAACAGATCTAAAACATGAATTACCGTAAATGCTGCAGTTTCATATACGTATCATATCTCTGAATCTTACCTAATTGCTTTGCTCCTCGTATATGTTACTATAAATGCATATCTGTGGTATAGTTAAACTTAACCTGTTTCATCAGTGACCTAGTTCAGCTACCTCATTATAACATAGCTTCGAGGTTAGCTTAGCTATCACAGTCAAAACGTCTTGTAAAAATCTAGCTACTATTTCAAATAACAGATTATTTATACGCCCGGTCTCGTGTAATAGCATCATGAAGTCATTTCACTTAGCGACAAAAATGAAGTTTCTACATTTTTAAGAACAAGCAAAAGAATGGTCAATTCTAATTCAAATGAAACAGAACAGTTATAGAAAACGAAAACATAATATCGAGTTTTACTACTCTTTATTGTTTAATTACAAACCTGTTTTTACTTATAGTTAAATTTTAGTAGTAGACAGTATCAGTATAAGCTGTGTATCTAATACATTTAACATCTGAGTAATACAAATCTACTTTTACAGGTTAATGTATTTAAATGAACAGACTTTTAAGAACCCTTCAAACAAGCAGAGGATTAAAATAATCTGCAACTTTCTAAGAAAGTGAATAAATGTATTCGAAATCTGCTAACCTGGGTAGTGAGTTGGTAGAGAGTCTGCCTCATATTCAACAGATCGAGAGCTCGAATCTCGCTTAGAGTGAGCAAAAGTGGCATTGTTTTCTTATAGGGCGTAACATAAACTTTACAAGGTTCAGTGGCAGGTAAATAGGTACCATGTGACCATACTTTCTTAATATACTCACGTGCCAGATTCTCTGTATACAGAGAGTATCAGAGCAGTACGATTCAAAAATATGTGAAAAAAAAAGAAAGAAAAAAGAAATCTAGTTATGTGAACTTCTGTAAAAAGGTTTAAACTGTGATGTACACTTTGTGTGTCCACGTGTACAAGAATGTTCGTTAAATGAGCAAGGTGAAATTCTCGGCCAGTGTATTCATAACGCAGACATAATTTAAATTTTGCTTTCTTATATTAGTATTTGTTTCAAAATAGGTAAAAGGAGTTTCAACTTTATTTGCTAAATAGTTTTGATTTATTATTTATACTAAATTATTAGCTCTTTTAGTTGGAAATCAAGTTTACCTATTATACTAAATGAATACATATCCACCCCATCATTAAATGGAAACTTACTGTATAGAAATAATCATTCAACATCAACGAAATAACAATAATAGGCAGTTCCCAATTTGATTATTTTGGAAGGACAGCCTTTTGCCTTTTTCTTTACTCAATTCCCATATAGCCGTTAATAGTAGAAATGGTGTTTGTGTTTCTTAAAATAGAGCAACTGGAATATTGTGCAGTATAACATTCTTTGTTCTGGCGGTTTCATCGTAAACGTAAATTCATCCAAGTTGTGTAAGGTTTATAAGGAGTCTCCTCCTTAATTTGTAACAGTTAATAAATGAGTATCATAATTTAAACGTAGTTATACTTCGCTTGAGGATGATCAAATAGAAGGATGCCCCAAATCTGCAACCACTGAGGAAAACATTGAGATAGCGTACTCTATGGTATTTGACGAACGGCGATTAAAAGCGTACAAAGGAGTGCATTTCCTAGACATATCGGAACCTGCACCACAAGTTCTACACTATTAATTAGGAATGAGAAAGCTCTGTACTAAGTGGGTACCGCATTTGCTGAATACTGACCAAAAGAAATTGTGAAAACGACTTTCGTTGCAGAGTTTGTAACTGATTTTGTGCACCGATTTGTTACTGTGAGGTATGGGTTCACGCTATACGAAAAGAAACGAAATAGTGGCCAGAAGGTGGCAGCTGCGCACCAAAGAAGATGAAATGAATTTCATCTGCCGTAAAGGTGATGGCAAGTGTTTTCTGGAATGAAAATGGGATTTTCAACAGGGTAAAACAGGTACATACGTACTACACAAGTCCGGTTCAACTGAATTAACAAAATACCCCAGAAGAGATTATGAAAGACAAGAATCATCTTTCCACCAGGACAGTGGATCTGCTCACAATGGATGGTTTGGTTATGGGAAAACTAATGGATTTGAAGGTCGAATTGAAAGATCCATTCCATTCCCCAACTTGGTACCATGTGACTTCCATCTGAAGGAAATCTGTCGCTGGAAAACATTTTGCGTCTAATGAAGAGCTTATGGTAGCCGTATTTTAGAGACCTTCCAGCACTACATTTCAGGGATGAAGTCTTCTCACTGATAAACGTTGGGCAAAGCGCAAAGACATAAAAGTTGGCTGCGTCGAATATATATGTATGCATTTTCCTCTATAAAATGCAATTTTTCATTGCAATACCGAGAACTTTTCACCATGCCCTAATATTATGCAAGCTGCGTGTTTCACTTGACGCCATTCCAATGCGGACTGGATGATATCTAATGGGTATCGTTCATAGACACCTCTCTCTTTCTATTGAGGAGGACGAACTATTAGGTTATTACCATTTTATCATAGCCACCATATGGATTCTGTCGAGTATGAAAATGCAAGATAAATTAATATCGTAACACTTCCGTTGGATGATGTATGCATGGCGAAAGACTGCCGTGTATCACACAATAAACAGCCGATGAAGTACAATTGGTAAACAACCTTAATTAATAAATGTAACGCATATTGCTTGTCGTGTAGCCTGGAGGCTCTAGCCGTAAATAAAATTTCTATCAACCAACGCCCCTTATCACATAATTTTACAGGCAGTATAGGTTTCCCTGAGCTTCCATCTGCTATGTTATGTGAGCACTTTCTGGTACGAAGTTTTAAAAATACAGTTTCTAAATTAATACAACATAGATAAAGCTAACAAGAACGTTTTCCTTCCTTTAGCATGAAACATTAATGACTAATGGTGTAGAAACAAGTCACTGCAGTCCTAAAGATGAACTTGAGCATTGCTTTTACAACACATACAATCGTCTATTGGACGAGAACTTCGCTGTAGAAGTAGCTTCTTTCATTTTGTGATGCTCCGAAAGCAAAGCGGGACGGGGTGTTACAATCTCATGTCTTGACAGAGTTAGGTCAACGTTCTTGACATTTCCGCTCTCAGAAACACATGTTACATCATCTTATTGGTGCCACACTTCATTCAGTTGAATTTTAATGAGTTGGCCCGTGAGTGTGATCCATATTAAGCCATATTACGAGCTGTAACGATTGAGAATTTTCACATAGTATGTGCATAATAATTGCACCAAAAAGTCATTTTAAACATCTTTCAGATTTATTCATAGTTTTTAATATTAAAGTATTACCATCCATTAAAGGGTTTCAATATCCATTTAGTATTTTTCATTGCAGTTAAAATGAGTTTTAAGTGACAATTTAATAATATATTATCATAATTTATTTCAAAACTGTATTCCAAATTTTCTTTTCACTGATACAATACATTATTTTAAGACAAATTAACGTTTAAAGAATGATCGTTGTTTAATATATTCATAAAAATCGTATCGGTATAAAGTATACAAAGAGAGATTTACTTGCATATAAATGCTATCTTGGTTTTTATTCTTTTTTTTAGAATTTACATAGGAGAATTAATACCAATCATTTATATTTAGGAATAAAACAGCTGAGAAAAATTGCTGCTATATCACCTTATTTACAATTATTGCAGAAACACATTTTTAAACTGCAATAAGTTGGCACACACAGAATGTGGTGGGCTATCCCCATGACCGCGTTCACTAAAATGTTTAGTTTCGTGGCGCAGGGGATCGCGGGTTCGAGTACCGCCTTGGGAATGTGCGTTTGTGGTGTGTATATGTGTATATAAAGTAAAATGTGGTAGGTACGGTTTCCAGGCTGGATAAATTCTTGATATTTCGAATGCTGCTGCGGCAATCATAATCTATATTCGGGAACTCAAAGCGGCCGTTGGTATTCATGTTTCCACTGGTTTCTGTATGTTACTTGGGGTCGTTTGGAAACATACGCTAACACACTGACTCTAGTTCTGAAAGATTTCGCATCTTGAACCATAAGTAAGTTGACAAAATTGGGGCTATCAGTTGAAAAATAATAGGATTAAAGTATAAGAAGCAAAACCACGACCTAAACTAATATTATGCCTATAAATATGTTTAGGTGACATTTTTTGTTGTAATTCTCTTTTTACATGGGGACATTTAATGGCAAAGCCTCCAAAATTACTTCATACAAGTATTTAGATATAGTATATTACTTCATACTTCATACCTAAGATAATTTGAGATTTTTGTTTTAATAACATCGAAACGGCACATGGATATTTGTGTGAAATGTATAAAATAAAACAAAGGGACATTAAAATACATAAATAGGAACAACAGTTGTTTCGGAGGGTGATATGTTGAAAGTGTGAGCTATTACAACTAGCTTGACATAAAGGGAAATGGGAGTGAAATTTTGACAATATTCGGGAAAAAAGTCGAAAATTGTTTTTTAATAGTAAATAGTTGTTTGAATGTTTGAGCTTCTATAGAGAATCAATATTTAGCTGTCCTGCTCTTGTTCGGGCTCAACAGCCTTTTAAAAATCATACAAAATGCATGGTTACTAACATACCTTTTCGTTTTTCTCAAAACTACACCTTCAACATGTTACATGCGAATCAGGGTTTGTTTAAATACAACCACATTTTCCTAGAATGTGCAGAAGTGTCCATTTCAATATTAAAAATGAGAAAATTATCATATATTTTGATGACAAAATAATTAGTTTTGGAGATTAAAATTTCTAACCCTTAAAAGGCTTGTAACAATTCTATAAACAACTATTGAAATATTCCCATTTAAAGTTTTTGTGTGTGGTTAAAACCTCAAATTCATAAAATGCTAACCAATTTTCTCAACTTTGAGGCACAAGGTAGATTTTGACTATGCAACATATTTATATAATTACATTTATGGAAAAATTTATATTTTACAAAGCATTTAAACAACTTAAATGACATTTGGTATTCATGTTAACATAAACAGCAATGCAATTACAGTAAAAATAGGATAATCTATACAGACATATAGAAATTTTAAATTTCACTCCCAATGTCCTTTAGCATGCTTAAAATAAAGAAGTAGATTTGTAAAATAGATTTATACGTTTAATAATATTTGTGGAAGGAGGAGATAAGAACGGTTCGACGTGTCTTTACGATGGCTAACACAAAATCCCAACATCCGCAACCAGCCTGAGCTCAGGCAACTGGTTTCCTAATTTGCCTTTGCTGTCTCAAAATACTCACTGAAGCATCACTGTGGGTGTCTCCATTGTGTAAATATGGAAATTATGATGGAAAAGGTTACACTACACCTCAGGCTTACGAAATTATTTATAATATGCGCAAAAATTATAGTCTAAGAGAAGTCAGAAAACTGTGGTCTTAGAGGATGAAGATTTAAGACGGGAATTCAAACTATATTTAAGGAAATGAAAGCGCCAAGACTGAAGCAATTTCACACACTAGGTTCTGTGCAACAGGATATAGTTATAGATTCATGGCAATAAGGCCAAAAGTAATTAAAAGTAAAGGTGATCGCAGTTTGGATTGAATGAAATCAGTACTCCCTTTAAGTCTATATCATAAACAAGAATAGGAATTTCTAAGCATTAATACCATGACGGAGGAAAATAGGGTTGAATTATCACTGAACTATAGGAAAGGGGGTTACAGATGAACCATCCCCAACGCTTACTCAATGTTTGGTGTTTGCAGAAAAAAAAATCGTGTTATTTACTGCCTGTCAGTGACCCTTGGTTTCCCTTATTTTGTTGTCTTTGATTTGACATTAGATAACTTGCCAACTGCACCTAAAACTGTAGGTAGACAAATGGACAACGTGGAGTACCAACAAGAGTGGCTGAGATCATTTAGATGCGGACTCCAACCGAAATCTTCGCGGTTAAAATCTATACAGGACCATCCTACCTAAATGAGTTTTTCCCCAGGTTTTCCCTCAGCCCATATAACTGGCAAATGCCGGGGAGGTCCCCTTAACTTCAACCTGGAACATTTCCTTTCTCACGTATCAATTCACGTGATGTGGGCCGGATGCAGAAAACAATGGGCACTAAACGTTATTCACATTTAATGAAGGATGGGGAAGAATACAATACAATTACGCACACTTCTTATCACAGACATACGAAACACTTGGGATTATAGCGCCCGCGGTACAGATGAGGCTACAGAGGTTGCAGCTATATCCAAACGCACCTGTATGGTGTACAAAGCTATGGTTAAGTAGTTGTGTAAGTAACTGCGCTTCTAGGAGACAATGTTTATATCTGAAATTTAAAGCTACCAAGTTGCCCAATTGCCCCGCATTTGGCATGTGCAGATATCCCTTCTTGCGATAAAAGGGTTGCTGAATTCAACAGGGCTATTCCAAGACAAAAACCGGCAGAGGCGGGAGCTACCTTCGGTCTATCTCTCACAATGAGCTCGACCCGCTCACAGTCTCTGTCGCCCTCCGTGGTGTAGTGGTTACAATATTAACGTCATATACCCAAGGTCACGGGCTCAAAACCGGTGGAGGACAATGGATTTTTTTCGGGCGTAAAAATCCTTAGAATGGTTTCCTTCGGAAGGGAAGTGAAACCGTTGATCCCATGTCGTAGACTTAGGACACGTAAAAGAACCTCAAGAGGCCTCTGAGCTAAATTAAGCGATCTATCGCGCCCATTATAGAATGCTACGCTCAGAGACCACAGTAGTTAAAGAGCGTCCATAAATAAAACTCCATTTCCATTTTATAGTGTCTGCTGATAGCAAGACGTGTAAAGCGAAGGTTACTCTTACCGTTACTACACTGATAGCGGGGTTACTTCAAGCTAAAACCTAAGTTCTGCAGTTGTTTTAACGCATCAATGGATATCTGCGCACACAAAATACATGGTAGTCGGGCTGCCTGGATATTTTAATAATAGGTTGCTGGCTTAAACTTATTCACACAGTCTCCAAATATGTTGTCAAGAATTGAAGAGCAAAACATGAAGTAGGTATACTGAAAATAAAAACGAAGTACAGGGTGGACGAAAAGTCCCTACCCACTGAAGTAAATAATAAATCAACTGTTACGTATTAAAATATCATTATTATTTTAAACTTTTTCACATTTAAAACTTCACAATGCTTACATGATTAGGGCTCCAAAACATGTGTGTGAATTCCATCAGTTGGATTCGACGCCAAGTTCATTTATTCATGCTCTTCAACGTATCTGGTGTGACGGTTGTAAAGGCAGCACGAACTGCTTCCTTCAGGTCATTTTGGTGATGTTTCCGTACCTCTTCTTTAATAATACCCCAAAATACACATTATGAAGATACCGAGACAATCCACCACATGTGATGATTTGGACAGAAATGACAGTAAATATCTGTTAGGCGCGTATTTTTTATGGGTTTATAAATCAAGAAACTTATCTGAGGATGCAGAACGAGCGGTTGTTCCCACAGCTGAGAGCCAGAGGATTAATGGAAACCGTTATGTTTCAACAGGACTGTGCTACACCGCATTTTGCAATGTCAGTTCGAAGGTGTCTTAATCAAGTTTTTCCAAATCGCTGGATTGGTCGAGTATTAGTTAATGCTCCTGCCTTGGCCTCCAAGAAGCCCTGACCTCGACCACACCGGAAAATGCACTCTGGAGTATTATTAAAGAAGAGGTGCGGAAACATCGGTACACCACAAATGATGACCGTTTACAACAGATGTGTTGAAGAGGATGAAGAAACGAACTTGGCGCCGAATCTAGCGTTGATACTGATGGGATGCACACAGGTATTTGGGAACCTAATCATGTAAGCATTGTGAAATGTGAAAAAATTGAAAATAATAATGTTATTTTAATATCTAATAGTTAATTTATTATTCACCCCAGGGGGTAGGATCTTTTCGCCCACTCTGTAGATAATGATTGGAAGGGAATAGTTATTTGTATAATGTTAAGAGCAACCGCAACCAACCCACTTGCTGCTGTACACGTGCTTGAGTACGGTTGTGGTTATTCAGTACGTGCCGCATTGTCCTGTGTAGTAGCGTGGCCAGTATGCCAACGCCGTTTTTTTTAATGTGGCGCCCCGCCAATAAATTATTTCAATCTTGAATGAAAAGCAGCGTGCTTCTTCATGGAGTGTAATGGTGATAAAATTTGTTTAATATTGCACACAAAATATTTCATGTCAACGCCATTTTAATACACTGTATTCTATTTATTTTAATTTAAGCGTTTTCGTTGTAAGTTTGATGCTCCGTCAACTACTTTTCATTAACTTTTGGTGAGTAGTAACATGGCGTCTTCATCTTTCTAACTTAACTACTAAATTTTCGACAGCTCCAACGGTTTGAAATCGCCGGTATGTTTTGTCACATGCGTTCATGATCGTCTGCATTATTATTGACATTCAATTGTTTTGTTTAATTAAGATGATCTAAGCTCAAACAACTATATGACTGCTATTCCACTGAAATTTTAAATACATAACATTAAATATTTTTGGTTTTTAGTGATTTATGTCAGCCTAAGACACATTAACGGAAGTTTCATGCACAGCTTGTAGGGAGGAAATATAATGGATAGAAAATGAACATACAAAAACTTATTATGCAAAGTGATTATTCATTATTTTTGTCCTAACTGGAGTAGCACCTTCTTCTACTGCGTAGACAACTGCAGGAACTGAGACATTTTCAGCTGCTGACCACGTTGTTTCTTGAACCTTTGTTTAAGAATTACATTGTCGGGAGGACCTCATTTATTTTCAGTGTACTGACTAGCACTGTTGCTGATACAACATCTAATACAGTATCAATCTTGGTTCTTAAATCAATCTAACTGGAACCTCTTACTCCATGTCACACAATATGTTTTTACATATATAATGGCAGGAATATGAGATTTGTTGTAGTTAAGTTTAGCCTGCATTCTTTGAATTACGAGGGGAGTGTTAAATATGGTTTAATGGCTAACTATTGTCAGAAAACAATAACAATCCCAGGTCGACCTGTCTCAAATTGCATTCTCTTCTCAAATCTTTGAAAATAGTGTTTTCGTGGATAGATCTAGGCCACCCGGCAACTACATCTATTATATGAAGGTTGGAATCCGGAATGTCTTGAATATTCAAAGAGAAATCGATTTTCTATTTCTGAAATGTGCCATAACACGCCGAGTTCTATACGTAATTGGTACATTAGTGAATCTATTATTCTGATGGCTGCAGTGAATGTGAAGTATTATAGAAGTTTTGAATTACACTTTGACTTTCATAGACGATGGGATATTTCACGAATTGTGGTTTTATAAATGCAAGTATGTTTGAAACTTTTTGAACGTACCTACAAATTGATAAGCTGTTAATGTCACCAATAACTGTTTAATATATACCTGATAAGTCAAAATAGAATTTCAGCAGGAACTACCGAATTGGTGTGTATTCTATTCTCTCCTCAAACCAACTCCTAATAACGCTCTAATAACAAATCATTTTGTTAAGCCATATCTCTCATGAGACATTTTCTTCTAAATCGTCAAAATCATAATTAGAAGGTAACACATTTAGCATGTTAAATACATATGTTCAGCATCGAATGATGATGTTTAGCATTTAAATTAACGAATGATTAAGGAAATTAATGATGCGTTTAAATAATAACGAAGATCGGTAAAACAGGCCTTAAATATACTGTTCTCATACACATTATTTAAGTTAGAATCTGTAAAACAACGCACTCTTTGTTACTAAGTGAACTTGAGTATATATCACAGATTTAGTACAGGCTTACTACCTCTGATCATTACCTTCAGTTCATAAATGGTTGCCATTAGCAACCGACACACCACAATGGCAAATGGTTGGTTGAACAACTTCGCGGGTGTAATTTCTTGACTATGGGCCTCAAGTATTTGGGCTCCTGCGATATATTCAAGGTCCACTAGAGGTAAAAGTCTAGAGGTGAAAGTGCTGGTAACTCAAATGCATCTCTGCTTCATATCCAGTGTCCCTTGCAGGTTGTGTGTTCGGTGGTAGACTGATACTACACTTTGTCAGTAAAGCTGTAAAATTTCACCTCGTAATTTTGGTCGTAGTATATTAATTATTGTATAAAGAAATGATTGGTATAAATAATTTAATATATTAAGATCAATGAATAGTGCAAAAGATATAGTTTGTCATTAGCGAGGCATAATGTTGAAGCACGAGTTACAAAATCTCTTGCTAGCTTCGGAGTAATTAGTAAAGGCAAGTTACGCTGGAAGAAGCAATTAGCTCGAGGCCGTAGTAGCAAGGGCAATAAGCCATTTGGTTCATTGAGTTAGTGTATTCACAATCCTAAGGGATACATAGACGTTAGCCATTTGTAAGAATTTAGCCATACGAAAGGTTTGCGCAATCAGAATGAATGCGACCCGCTCACCGTCTTCGCTGATTAGCACGAAGGGTAAAACGAAGATCGCTCTCAGCAGACATCCACTTGTGGGTTTTAAGTTAAAATAGCCCCGTTGCGCTCTGCAACTCCTTTAACGCACAAAGGGATATCTGCACACATCAATACAGGGCCACCGGGCACGGATATAAATAGATTTAGCAAGAAAAGCGTTACGACTTTCAGCATTACACTTTGCAACTACATGATGATCATACAATCAAGCGACTGAACCCCCCCCCATATTGCAATAGCTTTGCTAAACAGTTATTGGAGAATCTATTAATAAAGTGAAGAGCTAATACAATATTTGTATTTAGAGTAAGCATTTTGACCATAATGATTCTGATGGGAAAACTAGTCTGGGTGTATGTATGGGTTTGCCAGAATGATTTGCAGTGTTTTGGATTTAATCAAGTGCCATATAGTGTATAATTTGAAGGGGTGATCTGTATATTTGCTGGTTGGAGTCGTTAATGATGCATCGCATTCTCTCCTCGCGGCTGATCGATCGCTGAAACGTGAGTGGAGAGATTCCATATTTCAACAGTTTAGTTGAAGAGCATTATTCATCAGCACGTAAACTGACTGTTGTAAACGAAGGGGAATATTTTGACCTTGCACTTTCTAACAAAGAGTATACAGAAACGGAGTGGCTTTACAAAACAAGCTACAAAATATGTAATTAGTCAGAAAGTAATAGGCCATCAAGGTGTGTAGAAGAGAGAATTTGAAGCTGATTTTGCGAAACGTTTCGTAATTTTAGACGGTATAAGGATGGTTGTAGAAGAGTCAGAATAACTTGAAAGGATCTCGCATCAGCTCTGTTTCCGCTGTTTGTATAAGTATTGAAGGGATACAGATTAAAGTTTGAGTGAATGATAATTAGTATTGAGGTAATTTAGCCCTCAAAAGAAACAAGGGAACTCATTGATATAAAACTATAACCTGGGAGATGAACAAAACCTTTGTTAATCTACATTTAGTCAACTTCCTTTGGAAAGAAATGTAATTTTATCACTAAAAGATTTTCATTGGTGATTTTATCTAATTTCCCATTGTTTTTTAATTTAAAGAAAAATTAATATGTTTTCTGTTGGTAATGTATTATAAAATATGTGCATAACATACTCGGACTCAATCTATAGAGTTAATCTGCTTCACAAGCTTAGCATTGATCAGTTAGATCTAATTTGTGTGGAACTTATTTAGCCAAAGTAATAAAATTATCTCCTGTTTAGATTTCCTAGTAAACATTTGAGTACTTGCATTCACATCTTCTGTATTTAAACATTTTAAGAAACTAAATATGAAGTTAAATCGTCAGAATGTAATGTTCAGATTTCTTAATCAATATTTGAATACTTCATTCGAATGCTCAGTATTAAAACCGTTTAGAAACGAGAGATATGGCTAAATTGTTAAAACATTTCCTCATAATTATATATTTTATTCATATAATTTACAACAAAGCTATCAATTCTGTAATCAGAGACCATATGAGAATAAAAAACACTGTAGAAAACTATGTGTCACACAGTGCCTTTTCTGCAACAGAGCATAATCTTAAAATGTTTAGAATTCTTAATGCCGTGGTTTATTATTATTTATTAACACAAATAAAAATTAATGTAATACTTAATAGAGGAATCCGTTTGTTAAATTTTGTTTATACTTTATTTGCCAAATTCTTAGCAAACAGAATAAAACTATAATAAGCGCTATTCTTCTATAACATTAACAGGCTTTTAGAAAGGGTAGATCCTGTGTAGTTTCACAATGGTAAAACTGCTCTAAACGAGGATAGAATATAACTTTCCAATTTATATAGCTTTCATACATTATGATAAAGCTTTTACAAAAGTTAGTAGTTATTAAAGGTTGGAAATAAAGGAAATTAAAGCATACCTTAGTCACACAATGCCTACAATTATAGTATTCGAATAGGAACAAAGATAAAAGTTCAGGTAAACCTTCTAATAGTGAATTTAGTAAATTGCAACGCCTTATTTAGTATTTATATTGGCGATGCCATTGGCAAACAGGTTATTTATAATTCTAAGATGGATAGTAGAAATAAGGGTTTCGCAGAACAGAATGAAGTTCAGCTATTTGACTGCTGTGACAATGAGGAAATGAAAAAGATCAGGATATGGACCAGAAGAAGCAGATAATCAAGCTAACTGTTCGGTAAAAGAGGTGGGTGAGGACTGGTCCATCGTCAAGCACTATAAAACCTGGCTTAAAGATTCAGGAAATAAACATAGTAAAATATTTATTAGCAAACTATGCAAGAAAAGGCCTGAAAACTTATTTGCTCTTCCCACAGGATAGTGAAAAAGCAACTTAACATGATAAGACTGTTTCAAGGTTTGTTAGATTGCAATAGGGTTCAATAATTTAGCAGTACTTTTGCTTAAATTGGGAGGATATGGGCTATTACGGAATTTGAATATTTGATTATGCAAGAAAGGAAATAAGTGTCCAGCATATTCTGCATTCTATTGTCTTCGACTCGCAAAACATACTAATTTTGGTAAAAAGCTTTTAGTAGCACAAGATTTTAATCAATGTTGTTTTAAGACATACTCATTCGTGAAGGAGACACGTATTTTGTGGTATTACAACGAAACAGATAGCACACTGGGCCTTTAGGCTGAAGTACGTACAGAATTTATGGAAGCAGACAACATAAGACAAAATACAAATATGACACCTAAATTTATGCAGCAGACCAATCAGTTGTGGCATCTACTGAACATGTTCAGCAAATATATTCTGTAAAATTAAGTAAGGAATGTGGAACACATGTCTTTCTCTACACTTCTGTAACAAATTATTATTAATAAACTTATTCTTCTATCTACTTCATGCTAATCGAGATAAATATTAGAAATTGTCTTTATTGCTTCCTTTCTTGTAAGTAGAAGGGAAACAAGGGAATACACTAGGATAAACCGATAGTCACATCTTTTAAAACTGGTTGCCATGTGGTTTAAATCCCTTTCTAAGCATGGCCAGAAGATTACAGATTTCCGTATGTACCTTAAAACGAAACCAATAACAAGCAATATCTTGGAAATGCTTAACTCTACGAAAAGTATGGCATAAATTGTGTTTTTTAAAAATATATAATATTTTGTGTGGTAAATTTTTGTCTATTTCTTACGGCTTATCAGTTATGCATAATTCACAAAATTCATCCAGAATAAGGAGTTTTTCGGAGGCTATTCCCAGAAAATTCAAGATATGTATTTTGTTTGTCCTGAAAATATCCTTAATATACGGTATTTTAATCAAAATTATTAGAGCCATTTGTGAGAAAATAAAAAAAAAAAATGGATTTTTTCCAAGTAAAGGGTAGTTTGGGGTGCGGGAATTTTTCCAAATATCTTTGTGTTGCATCTTTGGAAGATACTGAACTTAAATATCAAGTTTGGCATTTTACCAACTTTTTGAGTTATCGTGTCCTCAGAAACATGGACGCACAGACACACTCACACACATGGACCTTTATCTAAAAGTATTTTTTTTATACAGAGGGTATTTCTGGTGCAATCTCGGTATCGAATTTTTGGGTGGATTGCTTATGTACCATGTACTTTGTGGAGAAAAGGAAAATTACACAGATAAGACACAATAATGGTAATCCTTGGACGAAATCCTGTTAGGACTAAAACCATGATTGTAATATTTCTGTTGAACAAGTTGTGGATTTTAATTATTCAAGAGTTTTTATTGACAAGTAGGTATAGAATAAGATATATAAACACAATGCTTACCATAATTTAACACAGTTAGAAGAATATGTTGAGCAAAGTTAACAAGGCAACTGTTGAAGTTTTATAAGGCTTTCGCGTGCTATATGGATGTGAATGGGATTCTGACAGATGAGATTTTTGAGACTTGAAGTAGGTCTTTTTGTCTCTAATGGTCAAACAGAGGAGTAAAGGGAAAAGGAAAGAATTAGGAATATTTAAATTAATAAATAACATCATCGACTATAGTGAACATTTTTACTATCTTGTTTGACGAGTTCCTCAAGAACCATTGGATTACAAAACTAAAGGTCGAAAAAGCCGAGGAAGTCACTTTCAAAGATTGATTCTGAATAATAATACTAAGAATAATAATTGTAATAATACTAATACTATTATTATCTTCATTATTATCACTATCATTATTATAAGCCAGGTAATGCTCTCATATTTTTCATAGTTAGCTATCCTAAAGAGGAAATCGCTGGCTAGGTTGTCAACTACAGACATTACTTACCTTGGAATCCCAACCTCGGTACTACCACCTTGGGCAAGAATGGGATGGAGCACATTAACAGATTTCGATACTACTGTGGTGGAACATTTATTATTATTATTATTATTATTATTATTATTATTATTATTATTATTATTATTATTAGCTATTTAAATTTAACAAAGCAAGGAATAAAAATACCAGCTTTTAACCCGAAGTAAAACTGCATTAACAAGGCATGGGACTTCTTTAAGCTAATATTATTTTACTCAGGCTTACTTTATTTTTTCTTAAGTCCTATAAATAAATTCTTCAGGCGTTAACTTATGGAAATATATTTCTTTAAATGTGTGTAACATTATACATTTTCTGCCTAAAATGCGGAAATACTATTTGCTGAAGAGTTTGGAAATTGATTTACACATTCATGTCACCGCTGTACTCTACATTTGAAAGAGGGTTGAGGAAACAATCAATTAAATACCGTGTCCTGCAAGGTCTGTAATTGCTCCTAATTCATGATCATAGTTTAACAAATTATCGCTGCTGACTATTAAGCGATTAAGCTATGTAACAGAGACCAAGTACGTGATTTTTATGTCATAATTCGTGCTTATAATTATTTACGTAAAACGGCCGTTTAAATTGAATTTAGATTTGGTGTGTATTTTGAACACATTACATTATCCTAAGGTTATATTTGAATAGCATAGAAATAAACATTGTAAGAGCCTACAGCCTATTTCGGGAAACCATATTTGATATTATAAGCTGTTAATTTAGAAACTTAGGTATTCCAATATTACCCAACTCTCTCTTCCCAACCGGCCGGTAATATAAGTTTTATTTTAAATATTACTCGTTGCGTAAAAACGCATTTGAGAACTTTGTACCTTCCAGAAACTTAAAATAATAACAGTACGAGTTTACTACATGAATGTATTCATTCAATCATGTAGTAAACTCGTACTGTAGCTACCAGCAGTGACTAACAAGAGCAAATGCTCTTTCTATTCAACCGCTTTCACAGCTCCTTCATTATTATTTTAAGTTTATGGAAGGCACAAAGTTTTTACTAGCTTAAGGTTGAAATGTAATCCTAAGTTATAAAGCTTTAGTCATAATAATAACAATAACAATGATAATAATGATAATAATAACAATAGTAATAATAATATTAATAATAATAGCAACAACAATAATCTATACTCCATAGCACGACAGCTCACAAGGAGCCTTGGTCTGCCTCCCGGCCGCTGCGTCCCCCATCTCGGTCCATGACAGACATTATGTATGGGGACAGTATTGGAGGGTGAGACGGGTCAGCGCCTCAACCTCCCCCGGCCGGTTAATGCAGGACCGCAAGACCTGGAGCCGCTATTTCTCCATCGAGTAGCTCCTCAATTGGCACCTCAATCTCTCGAGGCTGAGTGCACCCCGGTCCAGGTCTCCCAGCGGGGGAAAAATTTCCACGCCGGTACTGGGACTCAAACCGCTTGGTAAGCAGCAGCGCTACCACCGCGCTAAGGAGATGACCAAACATTACCTACTTTATGCCTAACGTCCTCCAACTAATTTAGCAACGCAACACAGCTACAGGCAGAACGAATCCCGTCACTAATGTAATTGTGACCTTTAAGCCTTGTATCTATGTTTGCAAGTTGAAGTTCCTTTTGTGCAGTAGGCGTCTGTCGATTCTCGTTGGAGAGGGACGGTACCACGTGCTGCTTTTACAACCCTCCACAGCATTACATCGTCACGTAGTTTCAAACTCCGCCTGGGCACACGTATTGCTTATTTTACAGTCTATGGAGCTTTAAAATGTAGCACTTTCTACAATGCATACAAATGTAATAAAATGCTAAGATGTAATATGCGAAATATGTGATTTTCGCGTTGAACTTGAGATTATCATGTAGAGTAACATTGTTGCGACACGAGTTTTCATTATGAATATCTCATTAGCGCTGTGTTTCTGAACTTCGTTTTCCTGTAATCTTTAGAAACAAAATTAGAATATAACATAACTCCATGGCACGACAGCTCACTGGGAACCTTGGCCTACCGCCCGGCCGCTGCGTCCCCCATCTCGGTCCACTACAGACGTCATGGATGGGGTGCAGTATTGGAGGGTGAGACGTGGTCAGCGCCTCGAGCCCCTCCCGGCCGGTTAATGCGGTCCTCACGACCTGGAGCCGCTACTTCTCCATCAAGTAGCTCCTCAATTGGCCCCCCAGGGACCTCACGAGGCTGAGTGCATCCCGGTCCAGGTCTCCCAGAGGGGGAAAAATCCCCACGCCGGTACTGGGGATCGAACCCAGGTCTCCCGCTTGGTAGGCAGCTGCGCTACCACCGCGCTAAGGAGACGACCAAAATTAGAATATATCCCACCTTTTACAATTAAGTATATTAATATATACTTTAATTGTTTTCTCACAGAAACCGTGTGTAGAATAGGAGTTGGATAGGTAGAGCCAGGCTAAAAAAAATTAATGCCATAGCCGGGATTTGAACCCCTCTAGCCTCTTCTCTGCCACTGAGCTACCATAGCAACATGCCGGCTGACCACCTATTTAACTCCTGTCCTACACAGGTTTATGCCGTGCAATTAAAAATTATCACAATTGTCCATAATAGTCGGCTATATATGAGACTTAAAGTACTTATAACATTATAAGTCGCCATTGGGGTTGTCATTTCAAAATAATTTGAGATCACCTTGTGGTTTACAGGGAAACGTGCGAGTCAGTTGAGAAATTCAATGCCATGTCGGTATGGTGCCATGGTAGCTCAGTGGTAGAGCAACCGGCTAGAGACCGGGAGAACCGTGGTTCAAATTACGGCTATGGCAATGAACTTTTCAGTCTGACTCTACCTATCCATATTAATATATAGTTCAACACATATATCAACATTGTTGGCATTTGAATATTTTTCGTGAAAATATTTGCCATTCTCAAGTACCTTAAAAATTAAGATGCAATTATTGATTTATTCCCAAATTTTGACACATATACTCCTAATTATACTTTTGATGACATTTAAATGTTTTACTGAAACCGAAATAGGCTCTGGCTGTAAAGAATATATAGAAAGTTAAGTTTTAATGGTATTCTTGAGTATATATTATGTTCCTGTGTTGGTTTTAAAATTAAACAATTGTTGTGTTCTTCGTAGAATATGCTCACTGGGTAACCTATGTAGTAAACCGGCAGTGATATCCATTGCAGATTATTTTTACTACCACTAGAGTGCAGCCTCTGACATCAGTCGTATCCGTACCAGTGTACATAGAAAGCTCTCTGTCCGTTTCATGTTGGTCGAATATGATCATTGCCGACGTTTGACTAGGATCTATCAATCTTGTTTCGTATTTGCCAGCTACAGACGTTACAGTATGATTGATTTACGTCAGTCAAAAGTGAAGAATAGTGCACATGAATGACATACAGTGACTAGGTGCATGTGTTAGCGTGTTAGGTTGTAGCTATAATATAATTTGTGTTTCCACAAACAAAATTCTCACGAGCTTAAATATACCTGAAAAAATCTTATGTGCTCCATTTACAAGACTTTCCCGACATCTATGCAACAAATTATTGTTAAAATGGTTATGCTTCTATTCACTTCATGCTAATTGAGAAAAAATTAGCAGAAATAGTCATATTACTTATTTCCTTGTAAGTAGAAGCGAAACAAGGGAGTAGCATAGGTTAAAGTGATAGTCAAAAGCTGGTTGCTATGTGACTAAAGTTTATTTGTTTGTATGCACAGGAGTTGACAAATGTTTGCATGAGCATGTTTTTCAAAGCTGAAATCAAAAACAAGGAATATTTAAAAAACGACCAACTCCACGAAAAAATATATATATGATATAAATTGTGTGTTTTAAGGTACTCTACATTTTTTATGAGGTAGGTTTTTGTCTATCTCTTACGGTTTAGCAGTTATGCAAAATTCCATAAAATTCATTCAGAATAAAGTAGTCTTCAGAGGCTATTCCCAGAAAATTCAAGATATACATTTTATTTGGCATGTAAATATCTTGGTTATAAAATATTTTATTCAAAATCGTTAGAGCCATTTTTGAGAAAATAAAAATTTTCGAAAATATTTCCATGTAAAGCGTAGTTGGGGGTGGGAGTATTTTCTTGAAAATCTTCGTGTCGCATCCTTGGAAGATACCAAGCTTAAGTGCCAAGTTTGGTGTTAACGGACTTTTCGTTTTTGAGGTATGCCGTCCACACACACACACACACACACCACACACACACACACACACACACACACACATTCGCACACTTTTTCCAAAATGCTTCAGGCGGACATGTATTTCCGGTGAAATCTCGGGATCGAATTTTTGGGTGGAATACAAGCCTTCTCTATACACTATGTACATAGTACGTGTAGAGAAAGTAAAAATCTCTATAATCAACTACTTACATTTCTTCTATATACATACAAATATCTTTTCTAATCATATACGTGTTAAATCCAAAACTAGTGATGCCTGCCTCTGTAGGTGTTGGGTAGCGTGCCTGCCTCACATTAGAGAGGTCCCATGTTTGAATCTCAGTTAGGGTAAGTTCCCCGGATAAGGTATTATCCCAAGAAGAAGAATGTAGAGTAAGTATTACGCTCTATGGAACCCATACTCATTTCACCGATTTCGTTCATTGTCCAATACGAAATGAAAGGATCTTTAACTGTAAAAGGATAGGGAATTTGTAGCTCATAGTTTAAAGTTAAAATCGCTAACTGTTAACATTACATTGTTTAGCCAATAGAATAGTATTACACCACTAACGGAAAGCAACATAATTTATCGTATGACAAGCATTAAATCACTCGTGATCTTTTTATTCTTTTTTTTTTTTTTCCTTTATACTGCTAGTTTATTTAGTAGTCATTTAGACGTAGAAAACATTTTAGCATAGAAAACACACACATACGGCAGTACATCCTCATTTATCGTGATTTGCTAGTTACGGTACTGATAAATTCAATAATCTTTAGGAAAGCTAAAGCATAAAATCTTATTATATTTGATGGAAACTAATGATGTTTTGTTCTTTACTGTACCATATTCTTTTTATCATTAGAAAGGCGTAAATACAAATATCATTAGAAAGGAATATCTTTAAAATGGATCTATTTTAGATAGCGTGTATTTCTTTACATGAACTATAATTTGTAATAGTATTGCAAAATCTGTTGGTTTGCTCAAAGGCATTCTCTGTGACTAATTTTTACTTTCTCTACACGTACTATGTACATAGTGTACAGAGAAGGCATTGCATTACACCCAAAAATTTGATGGCGAGATTTCACCTGAAATACATGTTTTAGTGTCCCCGGTATCCAAAAAAAAAACACATTTTTAGAAAAAAGGTCCGCGTGTATGTCCAAGTGTCTGAGAACATAACTAAAAACATCTGATGTGTTACATTACATGACTTTCTCTACATCTCTGCAACAAATTATTGTTAAAAAGCTTACGCATCTATTTGCTTAATGCTAATCGAGAAAAAATTAGCAGAAATAGTTTTATTACTTGCTTGCTTGTCAGTAGAAGCGAAATAAGCGAGTATCATAGGTTAAAGTGATAGATTTTTAAAATATCAATATTTTAGGATATTTTTACTAAACACTACCCAAGAAGAACATCTCTCTACTCTATGCAAAAAGAGTGCAACTCTTACAATATTGTTATTTTAAGATTGCTTGCTTACGCGTATCTTGGTAAAGGAAAGAAAGTGAACAGAAAGAAGCATTTCTCTCAGTACTGTGGACTTCGTATAGTACGCAAACATACGTGATATCTTCATCTTGAAACGAGCCACGCAACTCACGCGTCTAACGTGGTTGGTAGCGTTTCACCCGTGCGTGACGACACAAACTGTTGCATATCCAGTGGCTTCCTCTACAGCTGATGCCTCTATGGATTCTGTTGCGGAAACCTCAGTTTAAGAGCGAACATTTCGCTGTGAAAATTACGCTTTTAGAATGTGCCCTCTTGGCAGTTATGTACAGGATTGTAGCCACTCGTGCTGTATCACCTTATCGTAGGTACTGAAACAAGGGCATTCACCCCGGAGCAAACTTCTCTTCGAGCGTGCGCTACTAAACTGAACTTCAGGAAACTCGAGCATCTTAGGTTACACGCTCCGTTTTTGTGTGCGGGCAGAATAAGGCACAGGTTGAATACGTCAAACACTCATGTTTCTGCAAAAAATATTGATAATACAATGCTATATCTTTTGTTTGAATTATTTGGGATTCTATATTATCGAATTATTGCATTAGCATTTAAGAAAAATAACCTAAACATTTATATTAAATAATTACGGTTTCTAAATAAAAAACATAAAATTATTCTTCGCAGTTTTAAAATTATTAACAAACAATATTTAATAGTTTATGGAAGAGAAGTACTTTTATTGAAGGATGAAAATAATATTAATCAGTTTAAGGGTATTATTTGAGGGATGAAGAAATATTAATTTTTAAATAATTTTAATATGACATTTTTTCAATTCCTGTTTCGTAATAAAATACAGTTATTGATTACTGGATCTCGTATATTTATGAATGCTGTATGTACCAGAATGGTTACTTTTCTACTACTTACCTAAAGTAATGAGAGAAAATATTGAATTCCATACAAAACTTCTATATAAAAATGTCACCGGAAATACGCGTTTTGAGGACCCTTAATAATAAAGGTCCGTGTGTTTTGATTAATGTTTAAAACAATTTAATGTAAAATTACACACATATATATATGTGTGTGTAATTTTACATTATATATATATATATGTATTACATTTTCTGGGAGTAGCCTCTCTCTCTTCTTACTGAAGTTCTCTTCATACTGAATAAATTTTGTGTAGTCGATAAACCACAAGGGAGAAAGGTAAAAAAGGTACAACTTGTTATCGTACACAATTTATGTTAGCTTTTTGTGAAGTTAACTATTCCCGAAATGTATGTTTTGGGGATTCCTGATTCAAAATAATTGGAAAAGGGTACGCATGTGTGTTTATGGGCATGTGAACAGAAGAACTCAAAAACGAAAAGTCGACTAAATACCAAACTTGATCTTTAAGTTCAGTATCTTCCAAGAATCAACCCGAAGATTTTCGGGAAAATACCTCCACCAAATATTTTTCAAAATGCCCGCTTTTCTAAAAATGGTTGTAATTATTTTGTTTAACATACCTTATATTAAATATATTTATATGGCAAATAACATCTATATCCTGAATTTCTTGGGAGTAGCCGTTTCATATATCTTTTAATTTGTTCCTGATCATGGAAAGAGCACCGAATTTCAGGGACAACACATAGGGACAGCTTTTAACTATAGCTTTAGACTAATGTATTGCCTTATTTCCCTTCATGTCATAAGTGACTGGATAATATTGTCATTTTGTTAATGTTTATCTTCATTAGCATGGTCTAGGTAAAGAGTAAAATAATAACCTTTTCTAAGAGTGGTTTATTTGCAGATGAGATAGAGAGGGGGTGAAAGAGGGTGATAGAGGGGCAGAGAGACACCAGATTCTTTCCACTAGTTGATATGCATAATATTCACAATGGGCAGAGATGGTATTTTATACCGAAATTTTACCGGAAATACATGTATTGAGGATGACTGAATAAAAAACCATCAGTGTGACTCTGTGGAAAGCATAGCTCAAAAACGAAAATAGCAAACTTGGTATTAAAGTTTAGTGTCTTCCAAGAATAAGACACGAACATTATCAGAAAAATTTCCCTACCACAAAATACTCTTTACGCGAACTTCTTTTGAAATTCTTGATTTTCCAAAAAGTGGCTAACGATTTTGATTAAAATGCCGCATATTAAAGAATTTTTACATGACAAATAATTCGCATATCTTGCATTTCTTAGGAATAGCACCTGAAGTGCTGTTCGTTCCACATGACTTTTGAATAACTGGTAAACCGTAAGAGTTAACAAAAACATACTTCACAAAAATGTAGATCTCATTAAAACTCACATCCCTTTTGTTTTATTCCTGGCCATGGAAGGAATTCAGCAGCAGAGCCTTTTTCTAAAAAATGCTTTTTTGGGTTCAGGGGACCTCAAAAATATATTTCCGGTGAAATCTCAGTATCAAATTTTTAGGTAGAATATAATACCTATTGCACCTACCTTGTTTATAGCATGTTTTGAAAATAAAAATGCTTATGTTTGCGAATTCTTGCTCTATCAGCAACAAAAGGGGCAACATGGCTAACTGGACTAAAATCGAATAAGATAAAAATCTGCATTGTTAGTTGAATAACTATAAAGCAAACGTGGAGGTGGAAACTGTGAACCAAGAAGTGCAATAGTTGTTAGACCAGGTATTGACAAATCCCGGGCCACTTTGACACTCAGCTTCCATTACTTGTTTGAATCGAATAGGTAGATGCACTAAAAGACGGCACTGAGTTGATTATTAAATAAACAGTTGTGATTTTTATATAAGTTTAGACTATAGTAAAATAATCCAATTTTAATTATATTGTGAATTAAATTCACTTAAAATTACAATTATTTTGTTAAAATCTGGATTCGATAGAGCTATTTTCAGCTGCGCCAACAGATGTTCATCAGTCAAGCGAGATCTGTATTTTGACTTGGCTTAATTAATTTATGTAAACAGTGCCCAAAAATGTGTGGAAGAAACAACAGCCGACATTTTATTAAACAGAATCTTGATTTGTGTGTTTTGCAAACGATAACTCTTTGAATAGATCAACGCCGTTTACCGTGGCAATACTATTGAAACGTGTATCATTCTTCACAGAATGTTATTTGCAATCAGCAGGATTTACAAAAAGGTAAATTTCATTCTTGGACAAGTAGATTTCCTGGTAAGGAAATATAATTATTAAATGCCTCATTAGGATTTGTATTTTGAAGGGACTGCAAACAGATAAAATGTTATGCCTACTCGTCTTGTAACTGCCTCTTACTGTATTTTATACACTTAAGTGTTTGTTTATTTACTATCTTACCACAGGAAGTAAGTTCCAAAGTAACTGTCAACCAAAAAGATAAAATATTTATACATAGTCTTAGAAACTGCCATGACGTTCCTTTTGAGTCCGTCGCATCATTGCTGCAGTGTTGGAATAGGTTTAGTAACCTCATGCTGGCCAGTTGATAATATAATATTTAAAATTATTAGTTTAAATTATATTTGTCATACAGTGCATTTTGCAGTATAATATGTTAAAAATGTTTCCAGAACTGCTCGGTGTAGAGTAACATACCCGATAGCCATCCACTGATAAATCCAGTCTCCTTCTGCAATATTTTTCTGTAGTTTAACGTCCTTTAACCTGGTTAGTAATATCGGACGATGATTGAATGAAATTGGTGAAATGATGCTCAGATGATCTCGGGGTCCATGGAGCTTAAATCACTCGACATTCGTCTTCTCAGGATAAGGGAAAACCCCGAAAAAACCTTATCCGGGTAACCTCACCCCAAGCGAGATTCGAACTCATGACCTTATGAATGTGAGGCAGACACGCTACCACCATACTTCCCAGGCGAGCTAAACTATCTTTGTCCACCATTGTTATTTTGTGTACCCCCCCCATTTAGGACTGATACCCCCCTAAGACTTAAAACGGTCAGAAATTTGTCGGGGAGCTAACATCACAGAATGGAGTACCTGGGACGGGTGGTCGGCCCGTAGCCGGGCATGAGCATGAGGTATAGGAAAGGTGGTGATGGAGCAATTGTGGAATCAGTGGCGGGGGAAACCGAAGGGCCCGGAGAAATCCCGCTCAGATACCGCTTCGTCCTACACAAATCCCCAAGTGGGCGCTTGGGTTCGAACCCGGGCTGCTAGTTAGGAGGCGAGCGGTCTAGCGCCCCAGCAGTTCTGTGCTTTTATAATATATATCATACTTTATTTGTAAATATTTACTTCACTGAATTATTTTTTGCTCTGCTTTAATATTTTACTTTATGTAGCTATGAAATCCTTCAGTACCGTTTACGAAAGCTTTAGGAATGCATGGGCATTTACTGGTTTCTAGCTAACTCCAACACAAGAACAGAAATAATAGTTGAAACAAAATTTAATTAAGGTTTTATTTTACAATACCGCAGGAAAGAGATTTGTAACTTAATGCATGGTCAATTATAAAGGGTAATTATAAAGAAAATCTGACCCTCTAGGGAATGGTTGAGCAGTGGAGAAATTAAAAATAATATGGGAAACAAGAACATACCAAACACAGTAAACAATTTTTTGTGACTGAAAGTGCGCAAGAAATGCATTATATTAATGATTAATCCAGCATCTCAATGACAGAGTGGTAGTTTGAAAAGAACTTTTTGCTTTTTATACACGTAGAATGTGCATGGTGTATAGCAAAAGTACAATATTGCACCCAAAAATTCGATACGCAGATTTCACCGGAAATAAATGCTTTGAGACCACCTGAATAAAAAGGAAAGTATTTTTAGAAATATGTCCTTGTGTGTATCTGTTAATTTGGTGTGTGTGTATGTGTGAGTAGCTCAAAAAGGAAAAGTCCTTTATATATAAAGCTTCATATTTAAGTTCAATATCTTCAATATCTTCCAAGCATGTGTCAAGATTTTCAAGAAAATCACCCTACTCCCAACTACATTTATATGGAAAAAAATTTAAAATTTTCATCTTATCAAAAATTGCTCTACGATTTTGTTCAAAATCACGTATATTTAAGATATTTATCCAACAGATAAAATGTAGATCTTGAATTATCTGGCAATAGCCTGTAAAGACTTCTTTATTATGGGTACATTTTTCTGAAGTTTGCATAACTGGTAAACCGTAAGAGATAGACAAAAACTTACTGCACAAAATATGTAGATCTTTTTGAAACACACAGTTTATGTCATATAAAATTTTCATAGAGTCGGCCGTTTTAGAGAGATTACTTGTTATTTGTTTCAGTTTTAAAATACTTAAAACTTTTTCATACGGGAGCTTGTCAACTCCTGGCCACGCAAAGAACGGATTTCAATCCCATAGAAACCATATTTTAAAACATTTTACTGTCGGTTTAGCCTAGTGTATTCCATTATTTCCCTTTTACTTATACGGAATTAAGTAATAAAACTTTCTCTGCTAATTTTTATCTCGATTAGCATGAAGTAGATAGAACAATAAACAACAGTTTGGTACACGGTGTATAGAGAAGGTATTATAATGCACCCAAAGATTCGAATGAGATTTCACCGTAAATATATGTTTTGGGACCCCTGAATCCCTCCCCCCCCAAAATGTATATATTTTTAGAAAAAGATCGGTGTGTATGTGTGTGTCTGTAGACAAGATAGTTCAAAAACGAAAAAACAGTTAAATACCAAACTTGGTATTTAAGTTTGGTATCTTCCAAGGATCCGACACGAAGATTTTCAAGAAAATCCCGCCTCCCCAAACAACGCTTTGGATTGAACTTTTTTCAAAAGTTTTAATTTTTTCAAAACGATTTTGATTAACATATCTTATGTAAAAGAAGTATTTATGCCAAACGAAATGTATATCTTGAATTTTCTGGGAATAGACGCTAAAGACCTCTTCGTTCTGGATGACTTATATATAACCGGCAAGTCGTAAGAGATACACAAAAACTTACTACACAAAAATGTAGATCTCTTTAAAATACACAACTTATTACATTTTTTGTAGGGTTTACCGTTTTCGAGATATTCCGGATTATTGGTTTCAATGTTAAGCCAGTTAAACTTTTCTCAAACGGAAACCATCTTTTTATTGTTTCTTGTTTGTTTACTCCTGGCAAGTAAAGAAATGGAATTTCAATTGTTTCACATAGATATCGTTTTAGCACGTGCATTTTCTTATTTCCCTTCTACTTACACAGAAGCTAGTAATAAGACTAATTCTACGTATCTGCATCATGCTAATAAAGATAAACATAACAGATTAATATTTTGAATAAAAGGTTGTTTACCGAACAGCTAGAAGTCATGTGAATGGAACATGTTAGATTTTACCTTTCTACTTGCAAGGAACCAAGTAATAAGAACAATTTCTGATAATGTTTATCTCAATTATCATGAAGTAATTAGAAGAATAAGTTTTTTAAAAATAATTTCTTAGAGATCTGTGGAGAAAATCATGTGAATGGAACACATGATGTGTATATAAACATTAATTACCAAAATACAAGTGTGATATTTGAAAATAATGGTAAAATAAATATAAATAGTTCCCACTGAATTTTGGAATATGTTTTATATGAGCTTTTGTATATATAAATGTCTGCTGTGCTATATTTATATAACTTTCTCAACTCATACATATAAGCTATTGTTATGACATTTATGAATGTAGCTGCTACTACTTCTTATTTCATATTATCCACATTTACACATTTAGTTGTACGATATAGAAGGTAAGACGATAGTTGAATGCCTGATGTGATGGCCTTGAAATTGATGTTCTTTGCATAACGGAAAAAAAAAGAAAAAAAGAAAAGAATCGGGACTTCTCAGTTGAGAGAAGCATAAATATCTGAAAATTACAACCAATAACAAGGAATATCTCGGAAATAGCTAACTTCACAAAAAGTTTACATACGTTGTTTGCGTTAACGAGAGGCTGTTCCCGGAAAATTTTAGATATACCTACATTTAATATGACTTTAAGATATTTTAAAACCTAATCAAAGCATATACATACACCATCCTTTTTCATGAAATTAAAATAAATATTCAATTTTTTTAGAGAAAGATTAGCAAAAGCGTTTTTCAAAGTTCCTTCCAAACGATTACCACAATATTAATATAAATATATGTTACAAATATTAAATATATTTTATTTTACTAAACAAAAACTTATTTTTATGGTTAACCAAAATGTTTTATTTTTGCTTACACTATACAAGTGAAAATAATTAAAACCAAAGTACATGCAAATAACAGAGATATATTAAGATTTACAAAAAGGCAGTAATGAATAGTCCAATTTAATGCTATACCAGTAGTATACTCTTAATTGCATGTTTAATTAGTAGTGAATGCGGTGATGTGAAGATACACGTGACACAGCTGCTTACAGATGCAGTATGCACATGGGTGATCTTTTTGATCGTTTCCGTTGCACTAAATACCGCTTTAGTGTTGTATTATTAATTTCCGCTATTGTAAGCCACATACAATCACATACAAACAATTAAAACATCGAATCTTTTTACTGCACATTAAACGTAATTGGACAATCCGGATTGATGGTTGCGGTTCTGTCGAAATGTCACATCTGTTCAATTTCAACAAGCATTTACATCGGAATACAATAGAGTTGTGCTGTCAGTTGAGATATTAATTCAGTTTACACGTTTACATTCAACGAGCAGTATTTGGCCAGATAGCTCAATAGAGGGATTGCTTAATTAGTCAGAAATGTGTACGTCGCGATATAAAATACACGTTAAAATTGTGGAAACTAAGATTACTTTTGCAGCGATGTTCATTTGATATATACTCTGCTACTACCATAGTTGTCAGCGGAAATGGAGTATCTAGATTTCACCATAATACGCGTCTAGTGGTCCGCAGATACAAAACGATAAAGTTATAAAGAAAGGTCACAGACTGCACCAGAGAGAGAGGGGGAGAGAGAGGGAGAGAGAGGGAGAGAGAGAAAGGGAGAGAAAGGGAGAGAGAGGGGAAGGGGGAGAGTGATTCGAATAAACACCAAATTTCGTATTTAATCCCAGCATCTTGCACGGAAACACACTTTTGGGGGGGGGTAAAGTTCTCTGCTTCTAAATTGTGCTCGCACAATTTTAAATAATAAGGAACAAAATGTATATTGATAATTTTTTTGAAATGTCCTATGAATAAATAATTCTTCTTTTTAGTCTGTTTTACTTATGCAAACTTGTGCTACACATAGCTTATGTGAAAGCACAATCATCATTGATTAAAAATAGTTGGTTAAACTATTAAGCCTGGGATTTGTATTTATGACGGATTTATAAGTGACCTTTAGGATGCATTTCTCAAAATAAATTCGAGATTTCGTTATGGTTCATTGAAAAATATGAGAGTCAGTTAGGGAATTGATCTGAATCTACTGTAGTTTGGACACCGGCATAGAAACACTTATTGTTGAAGAAACACACATATTTTTAGGTAAATCTTTACATGAATAATGGGACAAAGGAGTAACTTTTTTTACGAATAATGCAATAAACAGGGAAACCCATATAAAATATTACAGGTGAATAGCTGTTAACGAACAGACAAAAAAACAAATATAAGGGATTCCAAATATTACTGGAGAAAGCTGCCTTCTGAATTGGGATATGAAAATATTTTCGTGACAAAATATTTTCTCCCTTCATGGACCCCTCGGGGCCCAGCCTCAGAATTTTAAATGAAACCTGGGTAGTTCTTTGTATATTCTTGTTACCCACAATAAACTTTTTTTTTCTAAACTGAATTGTTGAGTTGTTACAGGATGTTTTATTTGAAGTACCTCTATAAATTGTTAGAAAACAAATAAGTCAAAGTACGCAGATGATTACTTTAAATTACTTTATTAAATGCTCAAAGTTGCCTCCATTAATAGCTACACATATGATACTTCTTTTGGAAATGTTTTCCTTAATTTTTAACAACATACAGGGGCTAATAGTGTAACAAGCTTCATTTATTCGAAATTTTATATTCTCTTGGCTGTAGGTACTTTCAACATTAGTTGATGTTTGATGTTACCGCATAAAAAAATTCCAAGGGTGTTAATTCAGTTGAAGGAGGAGGACAGATGATAAACCCAATACGTCTAATCCACCTATCACCAAGTTTTTTCATTTAGAAGATGACGTGTGCGTATTGCAAAATGTGGTGATGCACTATCCTCTGATACCACCCTTCTCACTCTAAAGGGCAGGTGGGAGGCAATTCATGGTTGAGAAAATGGCAATATGATTCACCAGTAATTGTCCCTTCAAAGAAGTAAGAGTTGTCATGAACAGTTAGTCAAGAATTCGCACCACACATTTAGCGACCAATGATGCTGAAAAGGCACAGTTCTCATCTATTTTGGGTTTTCAGGTGTCCAATAATCATATGTCTATTAAGTTGACCAGTGTTTGGGAATGTTGCTTCATCGGAAAATAATGTTTGCCAAGAAGGTACAATGGCATTGGATAACCACCCGGAAAAAGCAACTCCATTCTGAAAATCCCTTTATGTGAGCTCTTGACGCAAACAAACATGATAGGGATTGTATTTTTGCTGCTTTAATATCCACTGTCTTTGGAAAATTCTCTTTGACTTATCTTTAAATTTATTTTTACAGTAGTTTAAGATTGAAACTGGTTTCATTCACTTTTGATTTCACCTTCAAGAGACCAATATTCTTTATACTCCCATACTTATGAAGTGTTTCCAGTTGTTTGAATTTCATATGCTATTGCATCTCGTATCTCTCATTGAACACTGCCGATGCAGTTCGATAATTTCCCCTGCGTTCGCCTAGTACTAAAGTCATATTATCCTCTATATCAAAATCTGCCATTTTTAATTTTAAGCAGCCGCAGTAAATAACCAACATGGCTAGCTACGTAGGGTGTTGTATTTTAGGAGCTTTGAAACTACAATAACTCCAGTTGATACTTTATTTTCTTTCGAAGATCATGAGGGAGATGTTTTCAAAGAAAAT
The DNA here is from genome assembly GCA_030762935.1 of Hymenopus coronatus. Classification (NCBI taxonomy): domain Eukaryota; kingdom Metazoa; phylum Arthropoda; class Insecta; order Mantodea; family Hymenopodidae; genus Hymenopus; species Hymenopus coronatus. The sequence continues at coordinate 106,487,347 of CM060888.1, read as the reverse complement.
ATCCTATACCAACTCAACAATTGTATGTTAGAAAAAAATTGCTGTAATAAAAGCTACTTAGTTTATTGTGGGGAACCAGGAATATACAAAAATGTAAAATAGTTTTTTTTTTAAAATTCTAAGTTAGGACCTATTGGGGGCTCCATGAAAATATTTTACATATCTTGTGATACGGAATATTTGGAATTTTTGGCATTTGTTTTTTATTTTTTGCGTTTAAGAGGTGTTTACCTGTAACGCTTTATACCTATGAGCCACCCTCTATACGAATATACAATTCGAAGAGAAATTCAAGCAACAGAAAGGGATCTACATTATTTTTTAAAGTTGTGACTGAGCTTCTGCGGGTATTGGCGACGTGATCCAGATGAACCGACAACGAAACATTCGTGATTTGGTTAGTGGATTCTACGATTCCACACATTTTGTGCGTACTTAATGAGTAATCTAGCGAAGCAATTAGGAAAGGCGGGTGACTCTCAGTTGGTAACATTTGACGATTACGTCAATGAGAATGAACAATTTCTGAAGCATATAGTTAGTTGCAGGAGACGAACCTCTGTGCCAACACTATAAACCAGAAGGAAAATATGCCAGTATAATACGCGGCGTTCCCAAATGAATGTAGGGGATTTAATGTTTTGTAGTACTTACAGTTTATAACGTACAGTTATCAAATGAAAGAGCAACTCAAACAGTTTTGATAACGCATGCGTTGGTTGGTTTCATTTGTTTCGACTGTCTGTTGTTACACAGTACTAGTGTCAAAATGGCTCTTATGGAGCAAAATATATTCTGTATTCTAGAGTTCCATGGGACTAAATCTGCTATTACTGTGCAACGAGCTTTCAATTCTGATCCTCCAAATGATAACATCCGTAGATCAGTTTAAAACCACAGGCCGTATGTGTAAAGGGAAGAGTACGGGACAACCAAGATTGACTGAGGAGCGTATTGTGATTTAAGGACCCCTTGCGCTGGAAGAACATATTTGATCATCTTCATAGTGCTCTGAAAAACCAGTTATTCGGCAAACTATCTTCAGGAGTCATCATTCTTCACTGTAGTGAAGACCACATATCACCAATATTGTTACTACACTGCAAAGACAATATGGACATTCTCGAACAAACTACATATTTTGTCCTAGATATTAAAGCTTGCAGCTTTCATCTGCCAGGGCCATTGGAGACATTTTAAAAGGAACAAAGAGTTCCCTCTGTTTGGAATTTAGGAGAAAACGATTGGTTTAAGAAGCAATCAAAACCATTCTTCGCGGACGGAGCTTAAACTACCTATACAGTATGTCGGCGCCATGGCTATGGATGACTTATTTTCAGCAAATTCTATCCGAAAATATTATGCTTTAATTTTGTCTGTGTTAACTTTGCTTTGTTCTGAAATAGTTTTATTTCTTACCGAATACTTTCTATGCCACTGTTTTAAAATTCCAAAGTTACTTCTAATTGTTTTCAGATTTAGGTAACAAGATACCTTCAAAGGCTGTCTTGGTTACCGATATGGTTTCATGTTTACGTTTTGGGAGCTACTAAGCAAGGAAGCTGCCATTATTTAAAAGAAAATTTAGACGGTTGCCATTATTTAAAACAAAGCCAACATATATGCAATGACCTTATTTACATTTTATATAATCTCATTAGAAAATAAGCAACGGTGACTAAGTCTTCAAAGGATATCGGCTCACGTATTAAAAAATCCAAATTTTCAGGGGCAAATATTTGGAAACTGTAAAATCTTTTTTCATAAATATTATATTTTATTCAGATTCGTTTTTCTTCCACAGTATATCTTTGCCTCTTCCCAATTTTAGAATGCATTATATTTGCAAAGAGGATATTATTGGCTGCTTACAGATATTTTCAGACATAGATACATTTTATTCATCATGACAGTACATTCTAAATCGATGCTGTAGTCAGCATAATTTTTGGAAGAACTGCAGAAAAAAACATTAACAGTTTCGATTCAGAGGGCTGGTTGTTTAAAAAATTCATTGCCTTGTAGTCTAGAAAGTGGCTTGTTTAAGCATGATATATATCAAAGTTTGCGTTTTTTGCTCTCGTATCTAAATGAGTATTTACTATGGAAACTTAAGTTTTGTTAGTACCTCTGCTTAATTATTTCCATTAAAATTAGGTTGCACCTTACGCAACTGATTTAATTTATCTTTAAAATCCCTTGTACAAATGTTTCTTACAATTAAATATATATTTAATTGTCATTATCTGTTACAACATGTAATAATACATATTAAAATATAAGAGTTTTCCTTGTTGTATGTGAAAGAGAAAAGTATACAAACAAACATTGCTTCTTTTAGATATTAAAGAACTAAGGAATGCAAAGATATGATAATATTTCAAGCCATGGCATCTCTATTGAAGCTTCATTTCTGTTAATAAGTTTTGCTGTATGAACTCATTAAGCATTAATGAAGACACATAACTATTAGTACATTGTTTTTGTTATAATTATATTAATTAACCTGATTGGCCTAATTATTGGTTAAACTTTGAAGCCTGGTACTTACGACGTTGTAAATTTCCATTGTGGTCTGCCATCTTAAAATAGTTGAAATCCCCTTGTGTTTTACCGTTTAAATGCGAGTCTGTTGTGGAATTTAATGTCGTGTCAGCACGTTTCATTTTAGTTCGGTGGTTAGAGCAACCGGAGAGATCCATGGACCCGGCTGTGGCATTCAATTTTTCAGTCTGATTCTACCTTCCCAAGACACACAGATATTTTAAAATTACCAGATATGATCTTACCTTTATACACGTATAGATGGATTATCCTCGTTCAAAACTGTTCGAATTGAAGTTTCGGGGTAGGAGAGGTGAATATGATAGAAACTAAAGCAGTTTTCCAAAAGTTATATTAAGGACCACATTCTGCTTTAAAAGCTTGAACTGCTAACCTTATGTCTGAGATAATGTAACAATAGGAGCAGCTGGTACCAGAGAACCCGAAAGATTAGAGCTCTGTTGAATACGTTGAGCACAAAAGCCACGGCTAACATTTTCAGCTCTTGAAAATGGCCCTAAATTACTTCAGTTTCTAGGAATTAGTTAACCTTGCAACCCAAGTAGTTAGTTATTTACTTAGATCATAAATATATTACAACATTTTACTTTCTCTACACGTACTATATACATGGTGTATAGAGAAGGTATTGTAATGCACCCAAAAATTCGATACCGAGGTTTCATCGGAAATACATGTTTTGGGTCCCCCTGAATCCAAAAAAAGCATTTCTGGAAAAAGGTCTATGTTTGCGTGTGTGTCTGTGAACAGCATAGCCCAAGAACGAAAAGACCGTTAAACACTAAACTTGGTATTTATGTTGGGTACCCTGTAAGGATGCGACACGAAGATTTTCAAGAAAATCCCTAACCTCCAACTACTCTTTATATGGAACTTTTTTCTAAAATTTAGTTTTTCTCAAAAATGGCTCTGACGATTTTGATTAAAATATCGTATAAAGATATTTACCTGACAAATAATATGTATATCTTAAATTTTCTGGGAATAGCCTCTGAAGACTACTTCATTTTGGTAGAATTTTGCATTACTGCTAAACCGTAAGAGATAGACAACTTATCACACAAAAAATGTAGAGCACATTAAAACACACAATTTATGTTCTATACATTTTTTTCATGGAGTTGATCATTTTTGAGATATTCCTTGTTTGGTTTCAGATTTGAAAAACTTATACTTTTCTCATACAGGAATTTGTCAACTCGTGTCCATACAAACAAAGGAACTTCAGTCACATAGCAATCAGCTTTTGACTATCACTTTAACCTATGGTACTTCCTTATTTTGTTCTACTTAAAGGAAGCAAGTAATAAGATTATTTCTGCTAATTTTTTCTCGATTAGCATGAAGTAAATAGTAGCATAAGCTTTTTAACAATAATTTGTTGAGAAAGTCATGCGAATGGAGTACATCATATTTTTTATTTAAGTTTTCATTAACTTTAGATAATGTTGTTTATAATTTTATTTGTCAAAAACGTTTCCTAATAGCAGTAATCTTACAATCATTTTAACTTTTCCAGAAGCTAGTTTTATGTTATATTCAAATTTATCCCAAGAGCAGTTGCAATGGCAGCATAAAAAGAATTACAACTCATACAATCCAATGTTACAATTACATGCATTTTTGTATCCACTATTCTACATCTATACCAAAAACCTTATGTTTTACTAATTAGTTTATGTGAATTGAGATAAAATTTTTAACGTTAATTAGATATTTTAAAGTCACTGTGTAATGGCTTTGAAATTCCGTTTTTTTCTGGAATACGAGTAGAAGAACGATTTTGAAGTAGAAAAAGTGTAAGCCAATAGTAAGGAGTATCTAGGATACTATGATTAATGCTAAAATACCCAATATATTTTATATAACTGGCGAGACCTTCAATTTTGTAAGTTTTGCTCCTATCCTATAGTTACCAAACCATAGAAAATTCATTCAGAACTAGTACATTTAAAATATTCTTTTCAGTTGCCATGAAAATATCTTAAACAGGATATGTTAATATAAGTAATTAGTGATACTTTTGTAAAAACAAAAAATAGCAAAACATTTTCAATTAAATGATTAGTTTGAATTGGGAATTTTCTTGAATTTCTTCGTGTGTTATATTCCATATTTATGCTTACATGGAACATTTACCAAATCTATTGAGTTCCTCAAAAATGGTTCCAATAATTTTGATTAAATTGCCATATAAGGTACTTAAATTGCATAAAGTGCATTTCTATTTGGGAAAAAGCCTACGAACTGCGCTTTATCTGTACGGAATTTGTTTAATTTTGATTAAATAAAATAATAAATATAAAAAGGGCACAAAAAGTAGAGTTTTAAAACACGCAACCTATTTGAAATATTTATTTTGTGGTGCATGCCATTTCATAGATTATTTTGTTTCAGGTTTGCATATTTCAGTACAACATTTCATTTCGTAAGTACGGTGCACTTTCAGTTGTTCCTCGTAATATCGAATTACGGAATTTCAAGGCTGGTGTACCTCGACCAGTGTTTTATCCTTTTTACCGATATTGAAATGTGTAATGATGTTTATAGAAACAATAATCTCAATTAACTTATGTAGACATACGAATAGAATTGTCCAAGAAAAGTTTGTATAAGTTGTATAAAGTAAACACCACAGGGTGGAGAAAGGCGCGTGATTGTAAAACTAAAGCTTTTCTCTCTTCTATGTACATGCTTCATTAAGTGTTTCACTCTGAATTACCTTTTGTGTGGCCGAATTCAGAAGAGATTAGAAATAATAATTGTGTAATTGGAAACACAAACTGCGTCACTAACATACTTTGACCAAATATATTTTGTATCTTAGGACTGGTAAAATAGAAGGAATCGAAAGTACTCGGTGAACTAGGGGGCGTGGTTGTTTACATTGTGCTCCTTCACCTCGCCACGGATCTTCACTTCGGATACAAGGTTGTGAACTACTTCAGACAAAACTGGAGTGGTATGACCTATTTTATCGAAAGCACATGGTGTTTTAACCTAAGCAAATCTACTCTCCTGTGATTGCTTCCTAAAAAGTCAGATGTGTTCCATTCACTGGACTTTCTCTAGATGTTTAATACAAATTATTGTTACGCAACTTATCTACTTCACGTTAATCCAGATAAACACTAGTAGAAATGTTCTTATTACTTGTTTCCTTGTAAGTGGAAGGGAAATAAGCGGCACACAAGTGTACTTAAAGCGACAGTCAAATCTCAAATCTTTTAAAAGCTGATTGCGATGTTATTAAAATTATTTCTTTGTGTAATTAGGAGCTCACAAATTCCCGTAAGAGAAAAGTTTATATATTTTAACACTGGAACCAATTACAAGGAATATCTTCTAAATGATTCAATTCCACGAAAAAAAAAAACGTTTATTACAAAAATTATATGTTTTAACGTGATGTTAATTTGTTATGAAATATTTTTTGTTTATCTCTAAAGGTTTACCAGCTGTGCAAATCCATCCAGAGGTCTTTAAAGACTATTTCCTGAAAATACAAGGTATATTTTATTTGGTATGTAAAAATCTTTAATGTACGGTATCTTAATCAAAATCATTAGAGGAATTAATGAGGAAATCAAAATTTTCTAAGAGATTTTAATATAAAGGGTAGTGGTGGGGGATTTTCCTAAAAATTTTCGTGTCTCATATTTCGAAAGTACTAAACTGAAATACCACTTTGGTGTTATACAAACTTTTGGTTTTGAGTTATCTGTTAAACGAAAACACACATGGAGCTCTTTGCTAAAAATGCCTTTATTTTGGATACATGTGTATGTGTTTCCTATGAAATCTCAATGTAATATTTGGGTGGAGTGCAGTATCTGCTCCACCTATATACTATGTACTAAGTAGGGCAAGTAATAGGTTCCACAAAAGATGCAACTGTCTGGCCCAAGCTCTTGGAGACCATTCATAATTGAGTCTACAGGTAATCATAACATTATGCATAGAAACTTGCTTCCTATAATACACGCGTTCTGCTGTTGAAGTTGACATAAACTCGACCATAAACTTTTAATATATACATAGACGTTTGGAAACTCCAAGATTTCATATTTATGTTCGTCTACGTCAAACACAGGAAATTAGCCAATCTGAGAGTGACTCTCCATAAACTTCACCACGTGATCGTTCTGTCATAAGATTTTTCCGTCACCATATCTTGACTCGCTAACTACTTAACTCTGTAACATCATGGGTCAGGAATCACTCGTATATCTATAAAGGTTGAAGTAAATTAAACTGTGACTATTCATGACGCTTTTTTTTTCTGAGTTTGCTGCTTTTATGCACTTTGATATTCGTACTTAAACTCTTTTGCATGTCGCCAGCTGTTTAAAACTCTCTTGCGTTTGGTTGCTCTTTATGTTTGAATAAAATTGTCGTTTTAAGTGGCAAAATATCCTGTTAATTTTAGTAAGTTTTACTTCATCATGTTAATGATGAATTGGCTACTTTCAAAATTTAGGGTGCAAAATTAATTAACTCCCCTAGATGGAATTAGTGGTTTCTCTAGAAACAGATTTATGTAAGAATATTACAGTTGTCCACACATAGGTATCATAGAGAAAAGGGGTGGGAGAGGGAGAGAGCGCATTAATGCTCACTCCGTTGTAGTTAACCCTCTACTGCCTAATCCCAAGCCATACCACTTCCGTGCAACTTTCTCAGTAACTGGCGATATTGTAGCTTTTTGAAAATTAGAAGATATACATTACTTAGTTGTTGTTATTATAAAGTGACAATTTTATAGAACCTAAAAAAACAAACATCTCATAATCCAATCTATGTATTCTGAAATGAAAATTCTACCTGTAATCCTTTACTCACTGTTGGCGGATGGCGGTAATATAGATACGCCGTCCTTTGGGCTTTTTTTACAATTTGAATTTGGAGATACACCAATGGCTGCGGCACTTGATTCCACGACCTGTGTAATGGATATTGTTCGTTTTTCAGATTTCAGCACTTCTCTCGTCTTCCAACACCAGTTAGAATAATATGAAAGCAAATAAACTAAATAGGACTAAACACACCATAAACATTTCCATATTTTCCTGTCAACAAAAAAGTATATCTAAATCAGTAGGCCTAAAATTATTTACAACACGTTTTGCTGTAGCGATAGCGGATATCTTTATCAAACCTCTTACGGTTAGCGAGAAGTAGGCCCTGAATTATGATAAGCAGATGTTTAACAAGTCCATATCGCCTTTTTCTATGACAGACAGAAAAATATTCCAAGAGATGAATGTGTCTGAACCAAACGCGATGTTATGATTAGTGTGAAACGAGTGGCAGGGAGTTTAAAAAAATTGATGTGTTCCATTCACATGACTTTCTCTACAACAAATTATTGTTAAAAGGCTTATTCTTCCATTTACTTCAAGCTAATCAGACAAACATTAGCGGAAATGGTCTTATTACTTGCTTCCATAAGTAGAAGGGAAATAAGCGAGTACCATAGGTTAAAGTGATAATTAAAACCTGGTTGCTATGTACTTGAAGTTCCTTTTTTTGTATGCCTAGGAGTTGACAAATTTCCGTATGCGAAAACAAGTATGTTAAAGCTGGAACCAATAACAAGGAATATCTCAAAAGTGATCACTCTACGAGAAAAATGCATGTAACATAAATTCAGTATTTTAACGAGATCTACATTTTCTACTAAGTAATTTTTTTTTGTCTATCTCTTCCGCAAAATTTATCCAGAATAACAATGTCTTCAGAGGCTGTTCCGAGAAAATTCAAAATATACAGTTTATTTGTCATGTAAACATCTTTAATATACGCCACTTTAATCAAAATCGTTAGAGCCATTTTTCAGAAATTAAAAGTTTCGAAAAATGTTGCATGAGAAAGGTAATACATACACACATACATACAAACACACACGGTTATTTTTCTAAAAGTTCTTCTTTTTTTTGGATCCAGGGGATCTCAATACATGTATTTCCGGTGAAATCTCAGTACAAATTTTTGTGTGCAATACAATAGCTTCTGTTTACACTATGTACATAGTAGTGTACAGAAAGTAAAAATAGCCTCTCTTTAAGATCGGTGTGACTTACTAATTTTAGATTTAAACACAATGGTTAAGTGACTTAACATCGAAATTAATGCAAGTGCTGTTTCAAAAAAATTACTCGTATCATCGTGTTTAACTTCATGCTAGGATTAGGTAACCATACCGGTGTGTTAACCTGGAATTACAATGCACTTAACATAAAGTGACTTAACGACCATTAACATAGCGACGTAAAATTTAAGCATAAACTAAGCCGATATGTTGTAATTGACAACTACAAACAGTTGAGCGCAAAATAGTTGAGCTAATATGGCCACTACCGACAGCACACAATACCAAAATGAATAAGAGCTAGTTATTTGATTAAAGAACGATAAATGCTACTTTATCTACTAATTATGATAGGAAAATAATTGTATGCACTCCACTCCAAGATTGGACGTGGAGATTTCACCGGAAACATATATGTTTTGAGGTACCTTAATTAAAAAACGAGTTTTCAGAAAAATATCCTATATGTGTTCGTGTGTATGTGTGAACAGCGCAACTCAAAAATGAAAAGTCCGTTATACACCAAACTTGATATTTATGCTCTGCGTCACATCTAAGCTTGTAAGGACGTGATACAACGTTTTTCAAGAAAATCATCCCAACGTTTGCTAAGCCTTTATGTGGAACATTTCTCAAACATTTTGACTTTATCAAAATTATGTAGCGATTTCAATTAAAATAACATACGTTTAAGATATTTTGTGACAAATGCAATGTGTTTGTTGAATTTCTTGGGGATAGTTTACTGTATAAAAGAAGTAGATCTGGTCAAAGAGCACGATATGTCAAATGCACTTTTTTATTTACTGTTAACCATTTTCTTGCTACTGGCTTCAATTTTTCCATATTTACATTTTGCTCAAATTGAAAGTAGCTATTATTTTTTCTTTCTGCTGGTTAAGCAAAGAGAACGACATTTTGAGGTCTTCACATAACAAGCAGCTGTTTAAAAATTTGACTATCGCTACATTAATTCCGTGTTATCTACGCGCAAATATTTAATAAAGGAATTTCTGTAGATATTTATCTAAGTTAAAATAATTATCTTAACTGACACCTAGAATTTACCAAAACCAGATAGACGAATAGGCATTTTTAAGGTAAGTTTACTGAAGAATTAGAAGGGCAAATAAAGCGAATGTATCACATAAACTTTTTTATATGAGTTAGAATCGTTTCAGATAAATGGATAAAAGGCAAGTTACACATGTATCAGCCCAAATTGCCCCTATCTCATTAAAACCACTTTTTAACGCCAGGGTGCTTGCTTTTCATCCGTACTTTAAAGCATAAGAATCTGGACTGGTATAGGCGAATTCTTTTAAGTTATGAATCTTAAAAGCAGGCAATTGTTTCCCTTGAGATACTGTGAAGCACACACTTTATCTGGTGTGGCTGGGAGCCAGAGTGTTATGACTGCAACAAAATTCATTTAGGCATTTTTCATGAGCGCGCGCTAAAAATTGCTCCCTTTTCCCTTATTTGAAGCAGTGCCAAAAGCATCGCTTTGAATGTAGATATAAAGTACATACGTTATAAACGGTTTTCAAGAGTCAATAAACATGCTTCTATGCCGATCAGTATAAAACGCCTGGAAGAGTTTGTCATCTCATCAATATTTCAGTAGGCAATTCAGGGAAATATAGTCATGGTGGAAAAGCAATCCGTGTCTCTTATTTATTCGATAATCGCTTGAACTGTTTTAAATTCACGCGAAGAACATTTTTGATCACCGTAAACGGTTATTGAATTCTCATTGGCATTTCAATGAATTATTTTAGTTGCTGCTTTCTTTTTCTTCTTTCCCTGTTAAACAATGGACTCAGTCCAAAGTGCCCATTTTCTCCACAAAGTGCTGCCCTTATTCATTCTTTTCATTTTCATCTTGCCTATCATCTTTTCATCTTGGACTATCTCTTCTTAGTCTCTCACTAGCTTTCATCTCCTGGACTTGATTCACTTCTTTCATCAGTACGTTGTACTTTCCCACAAGATTTAGGCTGATATTTCTCAATCGTGTCTGAAAATGATTTTTTTCTGTTTTACTTATCCCCTTATAACATGATTTCTTACTCTGTCTCTATTTATTTTTTCAACTGTTCTGTTCACGTAACGCGTTACTGCTTTTTAATTAGCAAACTATTTGACTCATACTTCAAGGTTGGTTTGTAGGCTATGTTATAAAATTGTTGTCTGATTTCCACTCTAATGTTCTTACAAAGTATTTTTTATGCAACCATTAGTCTATTATATTTTATCATACTTCCAGGTCAGTGTTCTTCTGATGTATACTTATTTGCCACCCTCAATACACAAACGACGATACCTATCTTATAAGTTCATTTACTATTACTATATTTACACTTATTTGATTTCTTCCCCAAATCACCATTGACATTGTTTCCCAGACTATATATTCAAATCACACTCTTTAGCCACAGAATTTAATATTGTCAAATATCTTTGTAGATCATCTTCCGATTCTGAAAATAATATTTGGTCATCAGCCAAAAAAAAGTCTTTTGATATAAGTAATGTCGGACAGTGAAGATGATACTTTTAAGGTTTAATAGTGCCAATTTTTCAATTATGCTGTTTAGGCATTAAAGCAACAGCAACTGTGATAGTGCACATCATTGTCTAAGTCCTCTATTCATCTGGATAGTTTGTAGTTCAGGTATTAAATTGATTGCGCTTTATTAAGAAATTGGTATGGCTAGACTTTAATTAACTGGAGTTCAAGATATTCTACATAAATATAAAACATAGTTTCTGGGGATTGATCATGCAATCTTAGTCCAGAAACAAATATAACTGCGTATTACATTCCCTCATCTTCTCCATTATTTGCTTTAGGGTAAAGATTCTACCATAAGTGAACCGTTCCTTCCGAAAGCTATTCTGCTCTTCTGATACTACTATTGTTTCTACAATTGGTTGTGGTTTTAACTTGAATATGCTGGCGTAAATTTTATTGGTAAAAGAGATGTACACCTATGGTTTATGCACTCACATTTATTCGCTTTTATATGGATATTTATTATTTGCGCTGTGCTAAATTCCTCCGGGGTTTACCCACAACCCATAATTCATTAAATAATTTTAATTTTATTAATTGTAGCATTTGCATCTATCCATTTAGATGTTAAAATTAAAGGCTTGTGGGCGTTTTGTTTTCAAATACAACTATCTAGCAATTTCCGGCAATGATTTGCTATCGCCTTGCCTGAAGAGTTTGCATTTTGTGCATGTACAACCGCTGTATTTTTAGCTCTACGCAGTGATTTAATATCCCGTTCTCCTCTCTGTGACACGCACACAAACATGGATCCTTTTGTAGTTTTTTTCGGGGAGTAACAGAAGAAATTTCCGATAAAATCTCGATATCGAATTTTAGGCTCGAATACTTACTATATTAATCCCTGGCAGAGAGTAAAATTTTCAAATTTTACTAAAAAAACTGTGAAGCAGAATGTGTGCTCGTGGGAGGACTAAGTTACATAAATCAGCGTCCTGCGGCCGTGAATCCCTCGAACCATTACGGTCTTCTGTTGTGCTGCACACTGGTCAATTTATTTAAGTGGTGTTATCTTCAGCATCCCAAGAGATTGAAGTTGCTGTACAAGCAGTCGCCGATCCTAACAATCTCTGGGGCAAATAAACCCAAACTCCCTGAAACCTTCGCAATTCATTTCCTCAAGCACTATTTTATGTTGCACTGAGATGCGTCTGGTTACTGGTTAACAAAATAAAGTTAAACCCCTGGTGTATCTGGAAAACTAGTGTAATGAAAATTCACTGAAACCTCCATAGATGTACACATTTACTGGTATGGAAAGCTCTGGTTACCAGGGAAATTAAGTTAATTATTTCTCCATACCAAGCAGAATTGGCTTAATTATGAACTTTTGTAACTAGGCAAAAAGTTTGCAAAGGGTCTTAAAATTTAAGAGTCCTTGCGATTATGTGGACTACCTAGTAAGAGTTAGTCCATTATTTAATATAACATTTTTATACCCTTATTCCCGCATGCTTTTATTACAAAACATCATATAGTAATAGCTGCAGCACTTGATTTATCTTTATGATGAAAAAAATACTTAAATTCGCATTTAGACATTTCCTATAGATAAGAAAGTGAAGTAAGAAAGATAATTAAAGGGATTGTCTATACGTGATGGCTTTGAAAAACCATGCCTTTTGCATGCTGAGGTAGTGTGCTCCACCTAGCGAATAATTATTACAACAATAATATTACTAATAAAATTAGTAACAATAATAATAATAATAGTGAAGGTGATAATCGTGATGATAATGATAATAATAATAGTGGTGATAAAATGATAATCATGGTGATAATAATAATGATAATAGTGATGATAATAATAGTAGTGAAGATGATAGTCGTGATAATATGGTGATAATAATAATAGTGATGATAATAATAATGATAATGGTAATAATAATGATAATGTAGTAATGCGTGATTATGAAGAGGATATTGAAGAAGCACATATACATTCTGTCAAGAAAGTACCGGAAATTGCTCATTTAAAATGCATGTTTAAAAGGGGATTGGAAATTATTGTTGTCGCTAAGTTGGTACAACTTTCCTCTATACCCACGCGGAATTTGATCGTCATCTGTCATCTAGTTTGTTTACAGTACGCCATTTTGTTAGTTCATTTCAAAGGTGATTTGCGATTTTACGATGGATTCAAATATTGAACAAAGAATCTGTCTCAAATTTTGCATTGCAAATGGTATTCCGTGTGCTCGGCCATCAATGGTTTCAACTGGACTGAACATCGCTAAAGTGAAGATAATGGTGTCTGTAAATGGTCATTTAGGTCTGAGAGAGATTGCCGCTGACCTTTTTGTGTCTCAAGAATCGATTCGTACCATTTTAAACGATTGCTTGGGCATGGCACGCATTGCGGCTCAGTTAGTTTCGAAAGACTTGAATTTTCTACAAAAACTCAATCGCGTAAGGATTGCTGAAGACATGCTACAACGAGCCAGTTCCGACCCCACATGCATAAAACGCATTGTAACGGGTGATGAGTCGTGGGTTTACGAGTTTGACACTCAAACCAGTCAACAAGCTTCCGAATGGCGCCTTCCAACTGAACCGAAACCTAAAAGGGCACGTCAAACTCGATCAAAACTGAAGGTCATGTTGACAGTTTTTTTTTTTATTATCGGGGTGTCGTGCACTCAGAGTTCTTGCCAGAAGGTCAGATGGTAAATAAAGCCTATTATCTGAGCGCTATGCGGCGATTGAGAGAACAAATACGGCGAAAAGGGCCAGATTTGTGGATCCTGCACCACGATAACACACCAACTGACAAACCTATTATTGTGAACGAATTTCTGGCCAAAAACTCAACAAATTTCATCGAACAACCACCGTATTCACCTGATCTGGCTCCTGCTGATTTCTTTCTCTTTCCAAAACTCAAGTTACCACTTTGAGGCACCCATTTTCAGTCGATAGAAGACATCACGGATAAATCGCGGGACAATTGACGTCGATTCCTAAAAGTGCCTACAAAAACGTTTTGATGATTGGATTATTCGTTGGCATAAATGTATAATTTCAGAAGGGGCCTACTTTGAAGGCGATAAAATAAAATTGGATGAATAACTCATTTTTTGTGTTTTATTGGCAAACTCCCGGAACTTTCTTGACACAGTAATATATTACAAATTGAGAACACTTATACTGAACGACACCACGACAAGAGCAAAAACATTGGTTAAAAGGGATTTTGTCTCTGTTATTAAGGTCCCGTCACGATAGATTTCCGGTATTCAGCATATCCAAGACTTGGTTACAAGAATGCCCCTTTTTTACCTCTTAACCCTCCGTCAGGCGCAATGTATATAAGAGATAGTCTTTGCATGCCTGGCTTTCTGCTGTCTGAAACTTTTCTAGAAGTGAAATTTTTGTGTATTTTAATGTTTTATTTATAATTTAATGTTATATAGTTTATTGTTCAAAACAATACCGTTCCTTAAACTGTTTTTCATAAAAATTAGTTGATTTCCGACAGTGGAATGTTTTTGCATCAGCCGAAACATAGATTTTTAATTCCTATTTTTTTGTCTTAACTGGAACCTTTTTTCTTTCTTCGCAATATCTGTCTTCGAATCTAAGGCAGCGAAGAAGAAACTTGAAGCGCTACAGATTTATTAGCAATTGAACATATTTTTTCTACTCAATCTCCATCTGTGTCCCATAGCTCCTCTAAAATGAGTCTGCTGCTGTTTAAGACTCCTCCCAAATATAGAAGACTTGGTGCCTATTTTTCGTTAGCTTTTAAAAACACGTCACTTGAAAATGCGAAAAGAAATCCGTAGGAATACCCATACTGTCTACATTATATTTGAAATTACTACTTACGAATATTACAATATCCCAGGAAAATTGCTTGTCCTGCACCATTGGTTTGGTATGTCCTGCTTTTCTGCCAAGAAGTAAAATTTAGTTTTTTCTACACGCTTAAAGGTCTAATTGGATGAGGAATTTACAAGGATCAATAGACTAAAATGTGAAGCTTGTCTAATTTGAAATGTATTTCATAAGAATGGTACCAAAGCTTTAACAAACCAACTTAAAATAACATGAAACGTATTTCTATACAGCGAGTTCTAAATAATGAATGTTGCCTATCAGTTCATGAAATACCTTTGTTTTTTCAATAGAAATGCTATAGTATTTTGAGAATAGGGTTTACATTAAGATGATGAATTTAATTTTTTTTATTCTACATCGGGTGTAAAAGTAATAAGAGACATCCAGTAATAATTGTGAAGTTTGAAATTATTAAAAGACCAAACATCACCTTCAATAAATTCTACTACTGCCATGCTGGACAAAAACAAATAAAGCAGCTGTTACTGTTAACATGCTATCTGAATTGATGCAATACGGGGGTAGAACTCCTAAGAAGAGGTTACGCAATCTCTTTTTTAAAATGTGGTATAACAAACAAATACCATGCAAATGGAATGAATGAATAGTTTATCCGATATATAGAAGTCTGATGTGTTCCATTCACATGCCTTTCTCTACATCTCTGTAACAAATGATTGTTAAAAGCTTATGCTTCTATTTACTTCATGCTAATCAAGAAAAAATTAGCAGAAATAGACTTATTACTTGCTTCCTTATAAGTAGAAGCGAAATAAGGGAGTACAATAGGTTACAGTGATAGTCAAAAGCTAGTTGCTATGTGACTGAAGTTCCTTTGTATGGAGACGAGTCGAAAAATTCTACTATGAGAAAAGTATAAAATTTTTAAAGCTAAAACCAAAAATAAGTAATATCTCAAAAACGACTAGCTCCACGAAAAAAAATATATAACATAAATTGTGTGTTTTAAAGTGCTCTACATTTTTGTGTGATAAGTTCTTGTGATTCTCATACGGTTTAGCAGTTATGAAAAATTTCGTAAAATCCATCCAGAATAAATTATTCTTCAGAGGCTATTCAGAGAAAATTCAATATACTATTTTTCAGGTAAATATCTTTAATATACGATATTTTAATCAAAATCGTAAGAGCCATTTTTGAAAAAACCAAAATTTTCGAAAAATGTTCCATGTAAAGGGTAGTTGGCGGTGGGGGGGATTTCCTTGAAACTCTTCGTGTCGCATCCTTGAAAGGAAGCAAACTTAAATACCAAGTTTGATATTTTACCGAATTTTTACGGACCTTTTTCTGAAAATGAATTTTGGATACATGGGACCCTAAATCATATATTTCCAGTGAAATCCCGGTATCGAATGTTTGGGTGGAGTGCAATAACTTCTCTATACACTATGTACATAATACGTATAAAGAAAGTAAAAAGAATGTACTAGCTATGGGCTAACTATACACCTATTACCCTATTGAAAATAGGAGACAATTTTTTTTTGCAATTCTATTGAACAATAGATTAATAGATAATTGAAAATAAGTTAAATGATTATCAGTCAGGTTTCAAATAAGGCCGGTCAACAATAGATAATATATTTATGTTTAGATAATTATTTGAATACAGTTATGAATATAACATTTCTTTATTTAACACACACACACATTATTTATTATACATTATTATACATTATTATACACTATTATATATTTATTATACACAAGCATTTGACAAAGTTTGCAGAAGTAAAGTGTTATATTCTTTAAAGAAATACCATGAGCCTGGAAAGTTAATTAGATTAATATCAATAATACCAGCTAATAGTGTGGCAAAAGTGAAAATAAATAATTGTTTGAGTGAACAATTCAGTGTTGAAACTGGAATGAAATAAGGAGAGCCCCTATCTGCAATATTATTTAATATAGTAATACATTCAGTTCTAAATAGGCTGGATTTGAAAGGTTACATTGTATATAGGATAAAACGATGTATAACCTATGCAAATTATATCCTTTTCGTTGCTAGGACGAAAAAGGCAGCAATAGAAACATTTCTAAAATTAAAGGATGGGTCCGCACTGTATTGATTAATATGGAAAAATAAAATGTTCTAAAGAACCAAACAAGTTGGAAGACTTAATAATAAATAACCACTCAATAAAAACTCTACAATTCCTTCAAGTATCTCGGGTATCAAGTATCTCAAAATTTTCGAAAATTTTTCCATGTAAAGGGTAGTTAGGGGTGGGGGATTTTCTTGAAAGTCTTCGTGTTACATCCTTGGAAGATACCAAACTTAAATACCAAGTTTGGTATTCAACGGTCTTTTTGTTTTTGAGCTATGAAGTCCACATACAGATAGCCACACACGGACCTTTTTCTGAAAGTGCATTTTTTGGATTCAGGGGACTTAAAACATGTATTGCCGGTGAAATCGCGGTACCGAATTTTTGGGTGGAGTGCAATACATTCTCTATACACTATGTACATAGTACGTTTAGAGAAAGTAGAGACATTATGTATTTTACGAACAAATTAAAATGTATCAGTCAATATAACTTACATTTTTACTGGTTGCACATTACCGCAAGGTATTGTTGTAAATGTTCTTGTGTCATACCTAATCTTCTATCGACAAAGTATCTTTCATTATATAAAAAGATCGTTCTACTTCTGTTAATGTAATTGGTTCATATTTGAAACAACTTATTGCACATGGATCTCTGTTTGACACAATTGTAGTCTCACCTTTTATTATTTTACATATCTGTTTTGCTTAAACCAAGCAAATATTAGCAGACATTACACGTTTACACTTTTCACTAATGGCACTTCCCACTTCACATGGTTCAAATTCAATTTGGCTCTCAGTTTCTTCCACTAGATTCATTGATGTCACAAGGGTTTCTCTCCCTTTTTAAGATTCAGGCAAGTTAGCATAATGAACTATGTAAGACAAGCTATTATGAATATTGAAATTATTTAGCAATATTTTCCCTTCCCGAAAGGATGCACCTTCATCTTCGGAGAGTGCAGGAACAGCCTCACTTAAGTTTTCGAGGTTGTCGGCGTAGTACAGGGCAGCAGAAACCACATCCCTCGTCTTGTTAAAACGGGCTTTGGAGGCAAAGTGAGTCCAGGTGCAGATTTTTGAAGATATTAATTCGCAATGGCGATTTTAGAAAATATTTCTTGTTGTTGGATATCAATTTATTTACATCGGGAAATGAACTGCGAATCTCCTCTTGATATTCTGTAAAAGCTGTGTGCCGGATATGTTAAATGAATCAATTGAGGGAATAGAACCTTCCAAATATCACCAACCTTCTTCATGTATGGAGCTGCAACAGATAAGAACAGGAGCACAGCGTTGTGTTTTACACGCCCAGGCCAAAATAAGTTCAACGAATTTGCAACAACTTGGTTGTACTGTTAGCTGTTACCAATTCTGGTATTAGTAAGAATACTTTAAGTGCTGTAGCCTCCACGGGTTCCAATTTTCCAATAATTACGTTGGTAATATGTTTTTACCTTCTATCCGTCGTTTCGTCCATGGAGGTCCATATTTTTTTACCATTTACTTCCTGGCGAATACGTTTTTGTAAAAAGCTTTTCAGGGACTAATGTTCTAATTTCCAGAAAGGAATGCCAGCATCAATTAATATTTTACACAAATCTAACGAAAATTGTGATTGTTTGATAGATGTAGTGAAAGGTGCGTTTTCTTCTTTCCACCACTCTTTGAGGCAAGTGAAAATATATGGTTTGTTGCTGACAAATGTTTGTCTATGAAATACTATTTTTCATGATTAACGGTTTTCTCACAAATCTAACACAATAAAACTGTTCCATCGGTTGAGAACCAAATTCATTATCGTAGCTGTAAGGTTCACTTTTCAAAGATTTACTGAATTCAGGCCTTCTATTTTCACCCGACAATAACCGAGTACTGACTGCTCCGAGCAGAAATTTCTTCCTCCTACAACAATAAACACATGCAGCAAACAATTGTAACAATAAGAATTATTGAAATTTATATAAGTTATTATACACAATTATAGTGATATTTTCCCACGTATCAAAATTATGGTTTAAATGGTTATTTAAACAATAATTGTTTACTGCGTAAATTCATTGCTCTAATAAAAATGAGCCACGTGATGCCTTTTTAAAAATATTCACATACAAGCATGCAGTTTTAGAGGAAATGAATTCAAAATTTTTTATAGGTTCCATTCACATGATTTTCTCTACATCGTGCAACAAATGATTAAAAAGCGCATGCTTCTATTTATTTCATGCTAATCGAGAAAAATTTAGCAGTCTTATTACTTGCTTCCTTGTAAGTAGAAGGGAAATGAGGATGTACCATAGGTTAAAATGATAGACAAAAGCTGGTTGCTATGTGACTGAAGTTCTTTGTTGTATGGACAGGAGTTGAGAAGTTCCCGAATGAGAAAAGTATAAGTATTTTAAAGCTGAAACCAATAAAGCAATATCTAAAAAAAAAAAAAAAAAAAATGATAAACACCATAAGCTGTGTATTTTATTGTGATCTAAAATTTTTGTATGATATGTTGAAAATCTTCGTGTCGCATCCTTGGAAGATATCAACCTTAAATACCAGGTTTGGTATTCAATGGTATTTTTGTTTTTGAGCTGTGCTGTCCACAGGCAGACAACCCCCCCAACACACACGCACATTTTTCGAAAATACTTTTTTTTTTAATTCAGGATGTCTCGAAACATATATTTTGGTGAAATTTCCGTATCCAATTTGTGAGTGCAATACAATACCTTCTCTATACTCTATGTACATAGTTCGTATAGAGAAAGTTATAGGGCTATCAGATTATATTTTTACTTTCTCTATACGTACTATGTACCTAGTGTATAATGCACCCAAGAGTTCGATACATAGATTTCACCGGAAATACGTGTTTTGGGTCCCCCTGAATCCAAAAAAAGTATTTTTGGAAAAAGGTGCGTGTGTGTGTGCCTTTGTACAGCAGAGCTCGAAAACGAAAAGCCCGTTGAATACCAAACTTGGTATTTAAGTTTTGTATCTTCCAAGGATGCGACACGAAGATTTCCAACAAAATCCTCCCAATCCCAAATCCCTTTACATGGAACTTTTTTCGAATATGTTGATTTTCTTAAATATGGCACTAGCCATTTTGATTAAAATATCGTATATTAAATACATTTACCTAGCAAACAAAATGTATATCTTGAATTTTCTGGGAATAGCCTCTGAAGGCTACATTATTCTGGATGAGTTTTACGGAAATTTGCATAGCTGCTTAATCTTAAGAAATGGACAAAAGCTTACCACACAATAAATGTAGAACACGTTAAAACACAATTTATGTTGTATATATTTGTTTCGTGGAGCTGGTCGTTTTTTAGATATTCCTTGTTTTGGTTTAAGATTTGAAAATACTTATACTTTTCTCATACAGAAATTTGTCAACTCCTGTCCAAACAAACAAAGGAGCTTCAGTCACATAGCAACCAGCTTTTGACTATTACTTTAACCTATGATACTCCCTTATTTCGCTTATACTTACAAGGAAGCAAGTAATAAAGACTTTTTGCTAATTTTTTCTCGATAAACATGAAGTAAAAGACGCATAAGCTTTTTAACAATAATTTGTTGCAGAAATGTAGAGAAAGTCATGTGAATGGAACACATCAGATTTTTAAATATTAGCCCTAATTAGTGGGGAAAAATTATTACTTTTCGTGCTTTCCAGAATTCGTTAATTTCCAAAATCTGATAGTTTATTTTTTAAAATTTGAGCATTATTTCCAAAAAACAATCTGACCACTTACTTTAATGTGCTTTTGAGAGGCCGTATAAATTATTTAAAACAAATTAGTGTGAAATTACATTCTATGGAACATTTTAAGTCTGGAAAATTGTTGGGAAAAAAATTACGATAAAATGAGGTTTAATGTTGAGGGTGCCTACTAATAAGCATGCGATTACCCATCTATAGCTTTAATTATTTGGTAATTATTTGCTCCAAATGGGAAAAACTGTTTTCTTAAAGTTTATAAGTCATACTATTTTATTATCAAACAAAATAATTTTTAATGTTCCACAATTTTATGTCCCATTTCATAGATTTATCAACTTAAGTCTAAAGTAATACCAAAAATGCAAATAAATGTTAATAGTGAATGCTTTGGCACTTATCCACAGAAAATGAAAGCAGGCAGACTGGACGGTACCCTTGATGCTCTCTGCTTATCTGCCTTAGCGTGTAGAAGCAATGGTAAAGATGGGTGGCACTAAGGTCATTGTGGTGCCATTACTGCACGCTCTTTATGTACAGAAGCAGAAGTGTAGTTGTCTAGCACTAAGGCCTCTTTAGAGGCAAAATAGTATAGTACAGTGATGAGACCCAGTAGTTACCGCAGTCCTAGCCACGAGACAGCTCTTAAAATGTCTCTCGCGATATGAACACCTTGTTAAATAGATGTAAAATAAAATGGGGGGAGAAATACGATCCTGAACGCTCACTAAAACAGCCGAAATACGTTTTTTTTTCTTTTTAATTTTCGAGTGGAGGGGAAAAATCCACCTTAAGGACTAACCCAGCAAGCCCGGAGTGTCGGGGTCTCCCATGTGGGCATACCGACTAAAAAACCCCTCCACCGGTATTAGAAGGAAGAAAGGAGAGGCGGTACTGCATGATTGCACCCGCGGATTCAAGGCGATAATATAACTGACTGCAGGGTGTAGTCAGAGGGGTGAAATGAGGACCGGGAGACAGACTTGACCGAGGCCCAGACTGCCACCGCGGAGTATTCGGGGAGAGGAAGGAAGGAATTCTAGGGTGAAGGATGGAGTTAGTGCTGGTTGACTCTGTTGAGCCAGTCGTCGTATCCTGTGACGTTTTCGAGCCTAAGCCCTTGGCGTCTACTTTGGATGTTGAATCTGGAAGTTTGAGGTGCCGACTTCTCCAGTAGAGCTCTCACCTCCTCCCTGAAGATGTCGGTGGCTGCTGTTGCTATTGCTTGGTGAAGTTCTGGATGTGAATTGGTGCTGTCCTGTTCCTGAAGCCTGTCCTCCAAGGCCGTCAGCTTAGCCGTAAGAATCAGGACCTCCGCGTGGAGGTCCTGAATGGCCTCACTTAGGCCCTGGATTTCCTGCTGCAGGGTGGTTGGTGTTGGTTGTTCAGTCTGCGGAGATGGCTGTGTATATGATGGTGTCCGGGCTGGTTTAGGCGATGAGTGCCTGCTCTTTGGGTAGCTGGGGCACTGGGCTTGCCCGGTGAAATATCCCGTACCACCACAGGTGGCACAGAACCGGCGACGGCGGCGGAGGTCGTGCCCAGTGCACTCCGAAGTGTATGCGTTGGTGCCACAGTAGTGGCACTTCGGCGGCGAAGAGCAGGCTTCTTGGCTGTGCCCGTAGGCACAGCAGCGACGGCAGGGCCGGTGTCTTTCCTGTTTGCTTGCCTCAACGTGCAGAAGTCGCCCTAATAAGGGCAACCCTGTCGCCAAGGCAGCCTCCAGGTCTGGTCGGTCCTGTAGCTCCACCCTAACTAGTGGTGTCGGGCCCCGGTCACAGATAATTCTAGTGGCCCTCGAACATGAAGGCCATCTAGATTGTGCAGCGGCGAGGAGGTGCCGGGTGGAGAGATCCCGAGGGACCCCCCTAACCACGGCACTGTACCGGGGCGGCGGCGGCGTGGAGCTCAGCGGTGGCGGCGATGTAGTGTTGGCTGCCGGTGAAGCAGCGGCGGTCGGCGGCAGTGGTGATGGTGAGCGCGGCAAAGGTGCAGCGCTCACTGCCGGCGAAACGGCAGGTGGCGGAGATGCCGTTGAGCGCTTCCTACCGGCGGCTGCCGGAGAAGCGGTGGCTGCTGTAGGAGCTGCTGGTCTGCGTTGTTGCTTCCTCTTCGGCATCTCGAAGCGAAGTTCCCGAAATACGTAGACGCAAAGACGCAATGCAATCGATATATATCGAGCTATAAATCACTTCAGTCTGAAAAACTTGTCCGCTTACTAATAGCATTTTCATTTAATATTTCAGAGTCTAATGTGTTTTGAACGACTCTGAGCTATTAATAAAGCATCTACATTAATTTTCATTTCCATTTTTTCCATTATCTGATATAATAGTTTTGTAGATTTATTTCCATGTTACTTTATGAATAGCTATTGCCTGAATAATACATTTTAGGAGACAAGTATATGGTGACATCTCCTATAGTCCGGAATGGTAAAGGCCACAGGACAGGAGAGGGTCACTGTGTGTCAATTGAGACAGTACATATCTTGCCCCGGGGCAAAATTATATCACGAATATAAAATATAATTGTAGAATGAAAATGGGAAGGGTAGAAAAACTTTTAATTCGTATAAGGTACGACCTCGGAGTACAAGATCCGCTCCCTTTGAGCATTGATCCAAGGGAAAGGGGCGAGAATGCCCTGCCCAACGGAACAAGCAAGACAATGCTCTCCGCTGTTCAGGCAACAGAACAACCAAGATGTGAAATTTAGAATTCGTGATGGAGCCGAACAGGCGACATTTTAAGGCACTTGACGAAGAATCCCCGTACGACCAAGATGTAGTATTTGAGCGCGTGGTGTAACCCTTAGTTGTGACGGAAGTAAGTGATTTTAAGACCAATCATAGTACGTAATAAATCACGGCCTCAACATTAATAAACAATAACATTAGCGGGCGAGTAAAGTGTAACGTCACAGTAAAAAATTAAGAAGTATACACGTGTGTTCTACGGTTGAAAAAGGCCGGACTCTTAATAAAACACTTGTGTCTCACCACAACTTGAAACAGTCTCCATGCTCATAAAAACCCTGAGCAAATCCAACCATAATTCCACACCATTCCAATACATATAACCTGCGCTCGGGACGCGAACCCAGTACCATCCCACAATTCATGAATAGGAGCATGAATAAGTCTTGAAATTAATTTAGTCTCCTTCATTCCATTGCTATCTTCCAACAAAAATATATACACCACTGAAGCTTCATTAAAATATTTTTTAATTCAAGCTATTGCATCCTCAGCAGTGTGACTTAACATCTGAGATACGGAATAATAGTCATCGTGAAAATTTCCCCATGAACATAACTGTAGAAAATAGTGAAAAAAAAAAAAACAACTGCAAATACTGGATCTTCACATGTCCTCAAACGCTGATACAAATGTTTGCACTTATTCACTTCCCACCTTATATAAGTCCCAGTGGCGGCCGGTGATTTGTTGAAATATTAATTCCGATAGCTTATACTGAATTCGCAAATTGGGAACGAAAAAAGAAATAAGTACAAAATGTGTTCAAGCTAACCTGGAGATGTCATTTACAAATATAAACTCTAATATTTGACGAAAAAATCTATTCGACTTAACATTATTGGGTTATTGTATAATACACTAAATCTCACACCACAGTAAAATAAAAATTCGAGGATACAAACAGCAAACAAAGCACAAGCTACTATGTACAGATAAAACATGGGGACAATTTTAGCAAGTGAGAAATAAATTTTACTTGGAACGATCTCAGCGCCGTCTATGCTTGAAGGGTTACATGAAATTAAAATTTCTAGGATAATCAACATAATAAATATCAATATAAAATGAAATCATCAATTATTAATACCAAGCTTCAAGTTTTGTTTTTGAACAATATTTTATTAAAAACTTAATGGAAAGCATATCATTTAATATTCATAAAATTCTTGATTGTAATTAATTAAATTCTTTAACAAAAAAAAAAAAACCAAAAAAAAAAACCGATGTTCTCAAAGGTGATGGAGTTCCATAATGGCGACGCGTTTTCAATTAATTGTTCAGGAAATCTGATGTTAATCATTAAAAATACATAAACATATACTGCTCCAAAAAAGACAGGGAATTAAAGTTATTTAGTTAATGGAGGACAGAAGTGAAGACAATTAGAGGAACGGCTGCAGCAACTGGATATTTCCCGCCTTCATAAGCCTGCTTGCCGGAGTGTGGTCTAGACAACATATTAACTGGCAGCACTGTCTTGGGTGGAGCTATTGTTCATATGTCATTTCCAATGGGCACATGGAGCTCATAAACCGTTGTGTTAAACAACATCTCCTAATTTCTCTCTCCGCAACTGCCCCTCGAAGTTGCATATCGCAGTATTTAGAAGCTTTGCTAACATGGCTGCACAGATGGACATTCAAGTCCTCTACAGATAATGACCTCTTCAGAGTCCTGGAGAATCTTTTAAGGATCACGTATTTTATTTATTAAATGGACCTCTGGTCATAACATTTTTTAAGTCAATGCTAACTTGCTACTCCTTATAGAACCATCCATGACTAGGCTGCTTAGACTGTTTTAAATATAATATTTTAAAGAAGCAGCTTGTAGACAGTCATGTGTTTATCACAGATGATTATGAGAAGGCATTGTTACTCGACATCTCTACTGTTTTGTTTTCTTGCGGATGTTTCGAGGTCGGTTTTCTCCATGCTCAGCAGCTATTCAACTGGCTCCGTTGGTTATTTGTGGAGTTGAGAGATGAAATCCCATAGAAAATTCTCTGGCGAGAAATTAAAATTTGACACATGATACTTATTTTTATAAGCATCCTCTCCCATATATCAAGTTCGGCGTTCGGCTGCTTAGCTGTCTGGTTTTAATGGTTTTATATTTAGCATGAAATCATGATCGGTAGACCAAAAAATCTGATGTGTTCCATTCACATGACTATCTCTATATATCTGCAACAAATTTCTGTTAAAAAGCTTATGCTTCTACCTACTTCATACTAATCGAGAAAAAGTTAGCAGACATAGTCTAATTACTTGCTTCCTTGTAAGTAGAAGGGGAATAAGGGAGTAGAATACGTTAAAGTTATAGTCAAAAGCTGGCAGCTATGTGGTTGAAGTTTCATTGTTTGTATGGACAGTAGTTGACAAATTCTCTCATGAGAAAAGTATTTTAAAGCTGAAACCAATAATAAGGAATATCTCAAAAACGGTCAACTGCACGAAAATAATGTGTTTTAACGAGCTCTACATGTTTTCTGAAGTAAGTGTTTCTCTCTCTCTCTCTCTCTCTCTCTCTCTCTTACGGTTTATCAGTTATGCAAATTCCGTAAAATTCATCCAGAATAAGCCTGTCTTAAGAGGCTATTCCCAGAAAGTTAAAAATATACATTATATTTTCATGTAAGTATCTTAAATATAAGATATTTTAATCAAAATCGTTGCAACCATTTTTGAGATAATCGATAATCAACATTTTTTGAAAATTTTTCCACGTAAACGGTAGTTGGAGGTGGGGGATTTTCTTGAAAATTTTCATGTCACGTCCTTGGAAGCCGTTGAACTTAAATACCAAGTTTGGTATTTGACGAACTTTTCGTTTTTGAGCTATGCTTTCCACAGGCACACATGGACGTTTTTCTAAAATGCTTTTTTTGGATTCAGGGGGCCTTAAAACATGTATTTACATTGAAATCTCGGTATCGAATTTTTGAGTGTAATACAATACCTTCTCTGTATTCTATGTGCGTAGTACCAGTAGAGAAAGTAAACTTTTGCAGTTACATTTTTATGTTTGTATTTCACACATTCCTTGCGCTGCTGTAGTCTGGTTTGTGCGCGTTTTTAATTTTTCTGGGTAGGACATATTGCAGTCTGAACATTCGATTCTGTATATGTCTGATATCGTTACTGTATATGTATTTTAAGTTGTTGCAACGTTTTGTACATTAAATCTGTTTTTACTTTCTCTATACGCACTATGTACATAGCGTATAGAGAAGGTGTGGCATTCCACTCAAAAAATTTGATACTGAGATTTCACCGGAAATAGACTTTTTTGGGTCCTTTTTATCCAAAATAAGTATTTTCAGAAAAAGGTTCGTGGGTGTGGGTGGGTGTGTGTGTGCGTGAACACGATAACTCAAAAACGAAAAGTCAGTAAAATATCAAACTTGATATTTGAGTTTATATCTCCCACGGGTGCGACCCGAGGATATTGGGGGAAAAAACCCCGAACCCAAGCTACTGTTTACATGGAAAAACTTCAAAAATTTGGATTTTCTTTATAATGACTTAACGATTTTTATTAAAATACCGTATATTAAAGATATTTATATTACAAATAAAATGTATATTTTCTGGGAATAGCCTCTTAAGTCCTCTTTGTTCTGAATAACTTTTGCTGAATTTTGCGTCACTGGTAAACCGTAAGAGAAAGACAAAAGCTTACTACACAAAACATGTAGACCACTTAAAACACACAATTTATGTTACATTTTTTTCGTGGAGTTGATCTTTTTTGAGATATTCCTTGTTATTGGTTTCAGCTTTGAAAAACTCATTCTTTTCTTATACAAGAATTTGTCAACTCCTGTCCATAAAACCAAAGGAACTTGCACACAACTTCTGTCTATCACTTTAATCTATGGTACTCCGTTATTTCGCTTCTGCTTACAAGGAAGCAAGTAATAAAACTATTTCTGTTAATTTTTTCTCGTTTAGCATGAAGCACAAGCCTTTTAAAAATATTTTTTGCAGGGATGTAGAGAAAATGAAACACATCAGATTTTTTATGTTACGGTGGTATTAAACTTTCAGAAGCTATTACTGAATTAATGATATCCTCGCGAAGGATGTGTGAACTTTCTAAACTGTTTTGTTTTATTTTGTGTATCAGTTTTATATTATTCTTTATATGCTTCTATCTTTTGAATTTCCACATTTTCTTTTCAATCATTTGCTTAGAGAATCCCTTATTGGTGGCTGTGCTGACTATTTAAAAGTGACATTGTTTCTGACTTTATGCTATTTAAAAACATACAGTCTCTCCTTCCTTTTCTTTTTCTGTTCCTCTAAAGCTAACTTAATAGTTGGTGTGGCATCTCTTTAATGATTTATTTAGTTTTATATAAACGAAAACGTCGTTATATTAAAGTGTTATAGGAATATAGATTTAAAACTATTTTAAAAGACCATACGGCTGTAAAAGCTACTTATAAATAAAATAAGTGGTTTAATAGTAGTAAAGTCCGTATTTATTATTTGGGTAATATTTGCTTTCTTTTTCACAGACCGTATCCACGCTGTAATGAAACAAGTATTTCACGTTTCCATAGTTACTGTTTCAGAATATTTTTGTAGGTAACAATGTTAGTTGAACAGTTTGTATTTAAACTGCCATTGTTTAAGACAGCAAAACATATTTTCAGAAATTTTGGTTTAAAACTTATATAACTTTAGTAATATTATTTAGTGTGTTATAATAAATTCATCAAGTGCATTTTCTTTATTAGAATACATTTGGAGTAGAGTTGCATTGTTTTGACAGAAGCTGTTATGCATATTGTATTTATGTGAGTAGTGTTTATAAGATTGTTTGAATTTTAGCTTGGGTTTGGACTAGCGGTGTTATGAATTCAAAAATATTGAGACAGTACATGTTGTATTATGTGGTTTAAAAGTTACCTAAAAGGGGTATATAAATTATAACAAACATAAATTATACATTGAAAATGGCCAGAGAAGAAATATTTTAAACACCTATAAGTAGAGAGACAGACAGATGTCACAAGCTGATGAGCGACTCAGATAGGATAATATCGTTAAGGGAAGGACATTGAACTAAAGGGGTGAGGTTACACTGTCCAAGGATGGACATAACAAGGAAAACAGAAATAATTATCTTGCTGGTCAAGTGACACTTTTGGCACTGACATGGAACATCCGCGAAACTAAGATGTGATATTTCGGTCCGTGGTGGAGCCGACGGAAATAGTGTTGATTTAATACGGACCAGAGTAAGGACGAAATCACTGCACCAAAGACGGTCAAAAGTAATAAGTAATAATATGCACGGTCGAATAAAGCGTAACTTAGTAGTGGACAATTTAGGAGGAGTGCGTGTGTATTCGACGGCAGAAAATGCCGAACGAAATGAATAAATGAATTCAGTAATAATCTGGAACTCGAAGAAAATCACTTGTATCACACCTGAAAAGAGATTCCATGCTAACAAAATTCTGAGCTAGGGCACCCACATCTCCATACCATTCCTAATTGCCAAAACCTGCACCCGGGATACGAACCCACAACCCATATTTACCGCCGCAAAATCCGTCAAAATATGTTTGTGTGTCTTTTTTTATTCTCATTATATGGTTTTTAAGTGAAACGAAATAAATTAAACTCGTTAACCGTAAGTCATTCACTGACTAACATAACTGTGAAATTAGACCTCTGTGAGTTTTGTCAGCAGGTACATGATTTCATAAATTAAATTAAGAAGTAGCAGGAAGAGAATGTCAGTAACATGGCACAACTCAGCGCTTCCTGTTGCCGCCGTCTGTGTCTTGCTTTCAGACCTGTTTCAGACAGATGGAACTTTATAAAAGTAAAGATGCGGGCAAAGGTTGGAACTCGGGCGTTCTCTGTTGTACCAGAGAGAGAAAAAAGTAGTCTGCAACAAGCTCTCTTTTTACTTTCTCTACCACCTGTCCATAGAAGGTAAGAGGAAGGATTGTACTTAACCCACATATTTAGTGTTGAAATGTCAGCGGAATAATACTCTGAGGCCCTTTTAATCTAAATAAAGTGTGTTTAAAAATGTTTGTATGTTTGTGCATGTACCTGTGAATAATATTATCCCAAAAGGAAGTGACCGATAAATATAAAAGTTGATACTAAGGTTTCACTGCACAATGGGCTAGACCAAGGTACTCTGGTTCCCGACAATGGAATGCGCCCGAATTAGATCCTACTCGTGAGAGTGAAGATTTTAAGCCCCGGTTATGGAAACTGTCCATTCAGCATCGTGAGGAAAGCGACGATCTGCGATAGGCAGCGATCCCGGCATACTAGCCAATATTGCTACTGGGGACGCGTGCTGCTGGCCAGATGCCCACCCCTATTGGTTGGATGATCGACCACCTCTGCAGTGCATAAGTGGGCGTGAGGTCGGCAGACGGATTGGTAGTCCCAGATTCGTAAGGGCTGTAGAAGCACGTGACGATTTTATTTGTTTTTAGTATTAGATTCAAAATCTCAAATTATTTAATTATTTAAATTATTTATATGAAAATAGAATATATGGATTCAATTTTACTGAGAAAAAAAAACCAGTGAACTCCCCCTCTTTTGAAAAGAACTTTCATACACTTTTGTATAGCAGGCAAACCATAAGAAATAGAAACAAAAAAGTACTTTACATGAGATACAGTTCTTTTGCTTTGTTTCAGAAGTTTTTTATGACTTTATTCTGATATATTCGTTGTTATTGTTTTCATTTATCAAAATTCACTCGTTTAAATATCGTTTTGTTCAGTGGATTCTCGCGGTCGTGGAAACAGAATTATATTTTAAGGCCATTATGCAGCAATTAGTTTTCAAGCATTTAACTATCAATTCAACGTCTTCTACTCCGCTTATAGCTGCAACGAATTTTGTAATGAAAATATTTCTACAAATCTTATCTGACTTAAAGAAGTATGTAGAACAATAAGCTTTCAAAAGAATAGTTTTGGAAGTTATATCAAATAAATGAAAGTAGGCAGACAAAGTAATGTGAGTGTAAAACATAAGTGCTGTGTTCAGTTATTTCTGGCGATGTAATGGAGAGCGTATGGCATTTCAAGATAGCAGGTGATCTAGCTACCCCGTACTTTACGTGTAGAGGTACATAGATGATAACCTATCGTAGGGTTAGTCCGTAGTAGCCATATGAAAGAAAATCTGATATGTTCCATTCACATGACTTTCTCTACATCTCTACAATAAATTATTGCTAAAAAGCTTATTCTTCTATTTACTTAGTGCTAATCGAGAGAAAATTAACACTAAGGGTCTTGCTACTTGCTTTATTGTGATTAGAAGGGAAATAAGGAAGTACCATAGGTTAAATCGATACCCAAATCTTTAAAAAGCTGGTTGCTATGTGATTGAAGTACCTTTGTTTGTATGGACAGGAGTTGACAAATTCCCGTATGAGAAAAGTATAAGTATTTTATAGGTGGAACTAATAACAACGATCAACTCCATGAAAAATATGTATATAACATAAATCGAGTGTTTTAACGAGATCTACATTTTTTGTTAAGTAAGATTTTTTCTATCTCTTACGGTTTACCAATTATACAAAATTATAAACATGTCTTCAGAGGCTATTCCCAGAAAATTGAAGATATACATTTTATTTTTCATGTAAATGTATAAATATAAGAGATTTTAATCAAAATCTTTAGAACCATTTTTAACAAAAATCAAACTATTCGACTTTTTTTCCTTGTAAAGGGTAGTGGAGTGGGAGGGTTTTCTTTAAAATCTTCGTGTCACATCCTTGGAAGATACCGAACTTAAATACTTTAGTATTTAACGGTTTTTCATTTCTGAGCTATGCTGCTCACAGACACACGCACGGACATTTTTTTTTAAAAATTCTTATTCTGGATTCAGGGGTTCTCAAAACATATATTTCGGTTAAATCTCGCTTAAGAATTTTTGAGAGCAATACAATACTTTTCTCTATACACTTTAAACATATTACGTGTAGAGAAAGTAAAAAGCATACGCAGTGGATAGAATCAATCCATGCGAATAGAGAATTGTTTATTTGCCAACTGCATGCCCTACAAAGGCATTCAAAAGTGAATGATGCAGTGTCCTATAATTTAGTGTATAAACTGAAATATATTACATAAACTGACTGACGAGTGTTATTTTATTTATTTATTTATTTATTTACACCCTTTAGTCATATCGGGCGATAAACGAATGAAATGGTGAAATGAAGCTCCAATAAACTCGGGGTTCATAGAGCCTACAGTTACCGTTATTTGTCTTCTCAGGATAAGGGAAAACCCCGAAGTGAACCTTATCCGGGTAAATCACCCTAGCCGAGATCTGAACTCGGGATATCTTGAATATGGAGTAGACATATAGAGGCGGACGATATTTTGCACCAAATTATTCAAATTGATCAATTATTAGACTCATGATTGCCAAACCGCAATTAGGTGCAATATTTTCAGTAGCATGTAAAATAATCCCGCTTTTGCTATGCTTTCAACACTCAGTTTCTCTCGCTTTCTGTACGTGTTCAGTCAAAAGACAGTTAAAGAGAAACTACAGGCCTAATGCCGAAAAATTAAGGCTTTTTATAGAAATTTACTTAATTCCTTCCTTAGGTGGCTAAAAGATTCATTTTTCTGTGTGGATATTCTTGTCTCCCATGATTCAAAAGAATTATTTTTGGAGAGATAATGGGAGTGCACAATAATACTGATTTAAAAAAAAACTGGCTTATGTGGAGTCCGGCGAATTTACATAGTGTTTTTGCTTATATTTCCAAAATAATGGTCCCCACGAACGCATTTTTTTATGTGACAATGCCTCCAATAAAATCTAATGTTTTCCATTCACTTCTCTACCGGCTCTTCTCTTATCAAAGTTTATTCATATTTATACTTTCTGCTAATCAATATAAACATTAGCAGAATGATCTTATTACTTAGTTTCGTTTAGAAGTGAACTAAGGGAATTAGTTTTAAAAGCTGTAGTTATGAATGACATTGAAATTCTTTAATTTTCCATGGCTAGGAGTAAAACGAGAGAAACCAGGGGTCTTTTTGTTTGAGAAAAATATAAGTATTTTAAAAATGAAACCGAAGTCAAGGAATATCTCGGAAATGGCTAACTCCACGAAAAAAATGTATATCACATAAATTGTGTATTCTAACGATATCTGAGTTTTTTTTGTTTTTTTTTTCTTTTCTTTTGTGTAGTCCGTTTTTGTCTGTCTCTTACGGTTTACCAGTTATGCAAAAGTCATCCAAAATGAAGAGACCGCAGAGGCTCTTTCCAGAAAATTCAAAGTATACCTTTTATTTGTCACGTAAATGTATTTAATATACATTTTACTCAAAATCTTAAGAGCGATTTTCGAGAAAATAAAAATTTTCGAAATTTTTTCTACGTAAAGGGTGATTTGTGGTGGGGATTTTCCTCAAAATCTTTGTGTCGCATCCTTGCAAGATACTAAACTGAAACACTAATCTTCATTTTTGAGTTAGACACGGACACTGGTCACACCACGGTCTCTCTCTCTCTCTCTCTCTCTCTCTCTCTTTCTCTCTCTCTCTCTCTCTTTCTCTCTCTCTATCTTAAAAGCAACGTATTCAAATATTTATATACAGTTTCCAAACAACTTCCAGAACCAGTGATATAAGCAATTTAAGAGTATATGGAAGGTTATGCTTTCATTTTGGATTTAAATTTCCCTAAACACTAAAGAATGCTTTGTTCTCATATTCTTGAACTTCTCCCAAAATCAAATCGAATACAGGAACCATAACTTTGTCCTTCCTTAGACACCCAAACTACTCTGTGTTTGACTTTGTAGATATCTCTTCATACGTTGAAAGAGCCTCAGAACTCAACGGGTCTATTTCATGTCTGTTTCTCCACCAGAGAGGAAATGACCTGAGACACCTCTTAGTACGCGCTCAATATGCGCTACCCGCTCATATTTTACACTGGTAAGGAAAGGCGTAAAACGAAGTTCGCTCAGGCCAGTTCCGCTTTGACATGTTTTAACTTAAAATATGCACGTTTAGTTTTCCATCAAATTGGGGCAGAGCCACCAAGTATAAATGAATAACAAGAAAATCTGATAATTTCGTGGGGATGAATTATTCCGCAACAATTTTAAGAAAACGTTATTTGAGAAGTGAATAAACAGACCATAATACTACTTTTTTTTCCAAATAAGCTGTTTGAGAAAATATTTAATTGCATTAAAACAGAATCCAATAAAAGCAAAACATTTAAGCTTTAGCCTTCATAAATCTCGCTATCATAATGTAACTTTGATTTGTATACTTAAGATTAGTAAAGAATTTAAACTGGAATCAAAAATAAAAATAAAATTATTTTCTTGCTTTCAAAGAAGCAAGTTTTATGCAGCTTTATGAAATGTTTGTTATTTATACAATCCTCCTTAATATTCTCTTAGTGAAATTTTAATCCGAGAAAACGCATTCTATTTAAATGGTAGTCCAAACATCAAATCGCCTCTTTATTTGTTTCTGTTGTGTAAACTTGAATAAGTAATATCTCAAGGTGAGATAGGACCTACCTCTGTCAGTGTGCATCGTTAGGGGGTAGTATGTTGAAGTTAAAGCTAGTAATCGCGCTTGCAGGGATGCACTTTTATTACCATTCATTGAAATTGAATACAATTAATTGCTGAGGAAAAGTCGTACTGCTTAAAACTGAACTCGACCCTTTACTCAACGTTGATCAGGAGTGCGTCTTGCTGTATATAAAGTTCAGGGTAACGATCACACTTGACCTACTTTCTGGGGTCTTTATAGGTAATTCCATGCATATGTCAGCGTTGCTTTGTTAGATAAAGATATGTCATCATTTACGACATCTTGCCTCCAATATCGGTTGCTCAAACTGATCAGAAATATATAATTTATCCAACATGACCATCAATGTGGCCAACAATAATATACAAAACGGTTGCGTTAGGCATTTTAAAGAATTTACTTTGAAATTTAATGATTTAATGTCTTTTCACATTCTATTTTGCAAGAAAAGGGTGCAAAATATAAGCTTTATTGCTTAAGGTATTTCATGCCACCTTAATTGAAACTTCATGTAATAAACTAATTAAAAGTCATAACTGAGTTTAATAATCTCCAGCGTACGTTCAAAAAAAACTATTAATTACTATTTTACCTTAATAATGCTTGGTATTTATTGAATTGGTGTTGTGATAAATTGGTTTAATGGATACTAAGTTAAACATTTACAAAATGCTTCAAAAGTTTATTTTTGTTGATTCATTATTAAGAATAATTATAGTTTCAACATCTGCAATATAGCTGATGATTAGAAATACATTTACCGAGTTTCTGAAAGTCACGGCGTACAAGGACAGAATGTCTTTAAGAAAAAAACACTGTTTTTTTTTTTTCATTTTTGTTTTTACGCGTTGAAAACGCTATATACGATTCAATTTGTTAACAGTTTCTCTCATATTTTATAGGTAAATACACAAAATTATGAGTAATATTTTGATAGGTTATCATTGGCGGAATATTTAATTTAATATCACATTGAAATGCTGAAACACGTTGTTTCTTATAAATTTATACGTTTTTCACAAGAATTAAAATTTTAGTAAAATTGTTTTAAATATGTTCTCTTAAATATTCGATAGTGTCGAAATACGATTATTTTAATACATTTTATTTTCTCTAGCCCACATGTACAATGTGCATAGTGAGTAGAGAAGGTATTGTATTTCACCCAAAACTTTGAAGTTGAGATTTCACCGGAAATGTATGTTTTGGAGTCCATTGAGTCTGAAAGAAGCATTTTTAGAAAAAGGTCCATCTATGTCTGTGGACAGCATAGTTAAAAAACGAAAAGATTGTTAAATACCAATATTGGTATTTAGGTTTGGTATCTTCCAAGAATGCGACACGAAGATTTTCAAGAATTTCCCCCCACCCCAAACTACACTTTACACGGAAAATTTTCTAAAATTTAGAATTTCTAAAAATGGCTGTAACGATGTTTATTGAAATCCCGTATATCAAAGACATTTACGTTCCAAGTAAACTGTATAACTTGAATTTTCTGAGAGAATTTTCTGAAGACCTATTTATTCTCGATGGTTTTGCCAAATTTTGCCTAACTGCTAAACCGTAACAGATAGAAAAAAAATACTGCACAAAAATGTAGATCTTGTCAAAACACTCAATTTATGTGCATTACATTTTTGTTGTGAAGGTAACAGCTTCCGAGATATTCCTTGTAATTGGTTTCAATCGTAAGGTGCTTATACTTTTCTCAGACAGGAAGTTTTTCTCCTGACCAAATGAAGAAGCGTTTAGTAATGACCATCGCATAACAACAGATTTTAAAGCATTTAGTATAGCATATTCCCTTAGTTCTCCTCTACTTATAAGGAACTAAGTAGTAAGAACATTCTGCTAATGTGTAGAAAGAAGAACAATCTTTTGTAAGAATATTGTCTGTAGAGCAGCTAGAGAAATTCATGTGAGTGTTATACCTCAGAAACTTTTCACTATCTGGACTCTTTTGGTTACTATTAAAATAATTAATCTATTAATTAATAACAAAACTATTAGATGTATTGCAATCACAATGTGTGTGTTTGCTAATGATTTGACATGTTACTTGCAGAATATTTCATGAAATGTATTCATAGCTTTAGAATTTAGCAATTTCACGTATGATTACCCTTCATTTCATCAGAAATAAAGCAAGGGAAGTTACGCTTTAAATGAACTGAATTACCACTGCTCCTTAAGAATTCAATTGTCTTTCCAGAAATTTGTATGAATTATTCTATAAATCATAAAAATTATTTTAAGTGTTTATTTGCATTAATAGCTTATGTGGTTTAGTGTATAAAAAGTATCTCATTTAGCAGAAAAGTAATAAAATTTAGTCTTTAAACATGTGAATTTGTGCATTTTTTCTCCAATTCTGATTAAAATAAATAATCACACATTTGCATGCTTGTTCTTAATATCATCAGCTATCTCCTGAACCTCAATTATTTAGCTATGATACAATCAATAGAAATTAAAAAAAAACAAATATATTTCCAAATTCAAAAAAGTCAAACTGTGGAACATTTGCAAAGTTGTTGCTTTCATAATATGATCAATATATACTATAACATCACGTTTGTGGTTTAGAAAATTCAACTGTTTGTTGTATATATGTGCTGAAAATTTCAGCTTCGCAGCTCTCATAGTTTCTGAGAAAAAGGTACATAGATATCCAAAACTGCTGTTTTGAGAAAACTGAATTTAAAGATACAAATGGTTTTAAAAAGGGCATTGTATAACAGCTTTAAAGAAATGAAGTCTAGCATATACATTTTCTGAGACTAGAAATAATAGAGGTTTTATTAGGGCCTAAAACTAAAAAATAAAAGTTTAATTTTTCCATTTCAGAGTACTTTGTCTCCTTAAATTTGCTCTCTTACGGATTTTTATTTTGTTTTTCGTAACTGCGAGTGTGAGCTGCAGTAAGGCACACACTATACGCAGCGCTGTAACTTGAGATTTGCTCCCCGTCACCCCATATGAGCGCTTGTTCTTATTTAATACACCAACTTGTCATCAGCTTTGAGGAAAGCATTGATCGTGTTACGGTAGAACACGCCGGAGCGATGCTCTTCCTTTGTAACTTCTAGTGGGTTTGCTTCCGGGAACAATTACTGCGGTTTCTCTGAACTTGCCGACATACACTCCACGCTCTACACTTCATACACCCATATCGGATTTTTAATGTTAACTGCACCTTCTCCCATTTATCGTTTAACATAGCTTCCGTAGTCCTTTCTGCATGTGTTGTACATGGAACATGCCAGATAAATAGTGCAGATAGAGTTCTCAAAACGAATAGTTAATTTAACCACTGTTTCATTTTCTTACCCGTATTATATAATTCAAAATGTTTTTTAACATGCTTGCAATAATACTCTATACTAGCGTGTATCCATGGTTACAGATCAATAGCCTGTTTAGTTTTCGAATTAAACAGACAACTTTTGAGTTTTCACAAAAATGAAGGATATGGAAAAACGAGCACTGACTAAATGCTTCCATTTGAAAGGCTGAACGCCTAAAAAAATCAAGGAGAAAATGGGCAATACATTGAAAGATGTGCCCCTTTATAATTAATGATTAAAAGATGGGTTGCAGAGTTTAAAATGGGACGAACGAGCGCTAGTGATGAGCCTTGCTCTGGAGGCCCTGTAGAAGTGACAAATCCAGAGATCACTGAAAAAATTCATCGTTTAGTCCTGGAAGACAGCAGATTAAAGTTGTGTGAGATAGCAGAGGCTGTAAACATATCAAAAGAACGTGGAAGTAATATTTTAAGTAATATTTTAAGTAATGTTTTGGGCTTTCATAAGGTCTGTGCAAGATGGGAGCCGCGTTTTTTGACACCTGATCAAAAGTTAAAAAGAAAAAATGTTTCTGTTAAGAATGTGGAGCTCTACCGTAAAAAATCCCAGTGAATATTTGAGACGGCTTATTACCATGGATGAAAATTTGATACATCACTACACTCCAGAAGGTAAATCACAGTCAAAACAGTGGATTGCTTCGGGTGAATCAACTCCAAAAAAGGCAAAGTCAATTTTGTCAGCTAACAAGGTTATGGTGAGTGTTTTCTGGGATACACAGATTACTTGGAAAAAGATAAACGCAGCACTGGTGACTACCACGCAAGCTTGATGACAAAAATTAGCTGGAGAAATTATTTAACATAGTATACGATATAGAAGGTTTCAAACATTTAGATAAACTTTGAAATAACTGTGCCCTTATTCATATTTATTTTATAGAAAAGAATTCCAGAAATATATTTATCACCACGTCATCTGCTTCTTTTTATTACAGTTGTTACAAGTTAGGGGTCAAGTACAGAGTTTTATTATTGGCATATTTGTAATCGTAAGTACGTTTGTCAAATTTACTCCAAATGACTGCAGAACCTTTGTATAATAATTCCACCCTACTATTTCTACGTTTAAAAAAACTTAGCAGTCTATCATTAGGCTCTATTAAATGTTCTCTAAATTTATTGATATGTCCACAAATATCCTCTGAGAAAGATCTCACAGCCCACCACTAAAGCTAGCGGGGGAGGCACTTAAAAATGGCTTCACATCGGAACTTTGAATTGGGGAGGACTACCAGGAATTGAGAAGCAACACCTGAAATCAAACCCGACAGCATGAAAATGAAGAATGTCAATCTAGGACTGCACAGGAATACAGAGTACAGGAAGGAAAAAAGAAAACATTAGCATCTGGAAACAGCTGATGCCTCAGCAAACGAGGTTACCGAATATAAATATTTTAGTAGGAAATTTTAAAGAATTAATAGAATAAATGTGCACAAGCTGTGTATAAGTTAAACAAATTACTAGGTCCTTGTTATCACTCCTTGCGCGTCGCAGTTTAGTATTCACATTACTTATAAAGTTCTTCTTGTGATGTTACTCGTTTTCTTTCTTTTAAAGGATTATTGTAATTGAACAAAAGTAGGTTTGTTGATTGTATCAGTATGTATTAAAATGAATTATACATTTTCGAATTTAAAATATATAATTTGTTGATTCATGCAGAGATATAGGTGAAAAATGAAAAAATGTTAAGTAAAACGAATTTTTTTAGAAATAATGGAAGCTCAAGAGAAAAACGTATTGTAAGTAGAAAGGAACTTGTACAGATTAGAGAAATAAGACCATTTGAAAATAGTCAAATTATGAGAATAGCTTAAATAGGGAACAGGAAACAAGAAATTAGAGGGATAAAAAGTAGATAATGCAGGAGGTAAGTGATTTAAATGCAATGATGGGGTGTCAAAACCTAGGAAAGAAATCATTGAAAGTATAGAAAAATCCGAGGAGAAAATTATCAAACTAGTTGGAAAAAACGGGAAATAAAAATTGAGACAGGAAGTAGCTAAGCAATTAGATAAAGCAAGGGAAGTACCAAATTCAGGCTTATAACAGATGAGGAAGTATCTAAAATTAGAACAAAGACAGACAAAAGTAGAAAGGGAAGGTAGGAGATAGCTAGAAAGTCAGAAGATATCGCAGATAAAGTTAAATATATGGAAACAAACATAAATAAAAGTTTTGTTAGAAGATTTAAGAATATGCATGAATTATAGTGATTAAGTGAACCAACAGCAGAAGACAAAACTATGCAAACGCAATCAGCGGACATATCAATGCAAATATGGGTGCACTCACGCAGTTCTATAGTGAAGCTAGAAATGCTGATGTACCTGTATTTACAAATGGAGGCCAGCAACACATGTACTTGACAAACAATCTTCTAAACGAGATTTCACCTCCAATTTTTGCGAATGGGGACTCGAACTATCCAAAACCTATTTGAGATTTCAAATATGTTTTACGAAAAATGTATACCGTGGGAGTACAAAATGACAATTGTTAGAAAATGCTTTAAAATAAATGCTACAACTTGGCATAGGAAACTACAATGCCTTCAAAGCTTTTCTGAATGTGTTGTGAGCAGATACTAGACAGAAAATAAACAAGTTAGACCAGAGCAATGGGAAATGTAATCAGAGAAGTGGCCATTCGATGGGTGATTATTTTATTAAAGTAGTCAAAAAATACAGAATGCTAGATTCACAAATCGGCGTTAAATGTCGGTTCGATATTGTGACAGTATATTTGCTAAAAACCGTTTCCATTATTTAGTGATAGCAAAAGCATATGGCGTGTCTAAGATGATCAATTTATTATGGGTGTTTGAAGAAAAAGTAAAACAAACAAACATTTGCAGTAGAAAGTGTTAGGAATAAGGAAATAAATGCGAAAGGTTCAACTTCTTCGTGTAAGGGACACAGTCTCCTAAAATAAGAAATTAGGAATAGATATGGATATCCAGTACCTACACCAGAATCAGCACTTTAGGAAATTAAAGTAGAAATGAGAGGTCCCCAATAATAGCATTGTTGTAATAGGCGGAGTGATTCGGGTGCAGGAAAATGGTGTATCTAGTCAAACGTGGCGCCTTCAATAAATACTGGGAAGAACAGTTGTGTTAAGTAAACCGAATAGTGAGTAAACAACAATGATTAAAACATGTAATATTCTTTTAACAGGAACGAACAAATTAAAAATGCAATGCACTGCCAAGAATAAAACTGATAACAGATAGAGATAGAAATAGTACAATCTGTTCACAAATCTTTTATAATGAACTGGTAGATTAATAGCGGTATGGAATAGACGTCGTTGCTTGTAAGCGGGATATTTTGCTCAGTAGCAGTGGGCAAAAGCAAAGGAAAAGTGACACTTCAAGTGATGATAAGTGTAGAAGTAAGAAGTGCAATTTCAATTGTATTTCCTGAAGTACTAATGTTAATAAATTTATTTCTTAACCCTCCTCGCATGTAGGAATTATACCTCCCAGGACTTGCAGGCCAGTGCCGCAGCAAAGGCTCTCTGGATCAGCCCGATGCTTAGTATAAAAGAGTGGATGATATGAAAGGACGGTGAAATGGATGACAGAAAGATAATTATGAAGCAGTAGGTGAAATGAATGGCGGGAGAAGCCGGAGAATCCGAAAAAAAAAACATCCCTCCACCGTGAATTCTACATGTGGACTCCTGGTGAGAGGCGGACGGTCTAAGCACTCGGTCACTCCTCATCAAGGTTGCCGGTCCCCATGGCCAAGCTCGCTAAGGCTTTTCGCTTTGGTGCTTCGTGTGCAGGGGATCGTGGGTTCGAGTCCCACCTTGGGCATGGGTGTTATATGTTTGTGCAATGTGTAGTATATGTTTGTGTAAAGGAACAGTAAAACCAGTAATCATACAGTAAATTTAGGGGGGAAATGTAAACAGGGGATACAGCGCCGGAGTTCTGAGCAGACTCTACTGTTTTTGAATAATTAAAAAAAAAAAAAAAAAAAAAAAGCTTAATAACCACTGTTATACTAAATGTGATTGTTTACAACTGGGATAACCAACATAATTTTTGAAAGCAGATTTTATAGCTTACACATGAAATAAACCATTATAGTACTGTTTAGTGAGAATGACATGTCGGGAAAGGTAACTAGGAATAAAAAGGATGAAAAATTAAAGTGAAATTCTTTCTTTGTGCTATATATTAGAATAGAAGCTATGGAGCTAACAGAAGTAAACATAAAAACGATTTGGGTTTGAAAATGGGGAACATATAGGACATGACGAGGGATTATAAATACTTGATACCTATGTGGAAGAAAATGCCAGAGAATA
This sequence comes from Hymenopus coronatus, assembly GCA_030762935.1. Lineage (NCBI taxonomy): Eukaryota > Metazoa > Arthropoda > Insecta > Mantodea > Hymenopodidae > Hymenopus > Hymenopus coronatus. The sequence continues at coordinate 106,445,409 of CM060888.1, read as the reverse complement.
ATCGTTGTAAAAATCCTTTAAAAGTTTTAGCTATCAGAATGCACACCGGTGCTATAATGCAGAAAACGATGAACAACTATAAACTCTATTTGGAGAAAACTTAAATCAGGAATATTACCAGTTAACCATGTGTAAGGAGCACTGTTAGTGCTTATGTATCCATATATGTTCAAATAGAAGCTGGCTTGTTAGACTGTTCATGGAAGCAAATATTTTAATGAAACTGAAAAATAAGAATAAAGTGTTATCATTGACCATACTATTTTATAATCCTGCGTAACATGTCTGATAATCCAGAGTAACATGTGTTGAGAAACATAAGCGTCTGTTTCTGCATACTTGCACACAAGAATTTTAAAGACTGGGTTACATGTTTGCCGCTGCACAGAAAACATTAGACAGTAGTATACATTTAAAAAAAGGTTTCCAACTATAAAACTTATGCTAGGGAAGAAACCACAGAGTACATACGACTTTGAATATAAATAACGTTTAGTTAAGTGACAAATCGGGTCATTTTGAAGGAAGCAAGACAACAGAACAAAATTGAGAATCAAAAAGAAAAGAAAGGGAGCATACTTAGGAATCCAAAACAGTTGATTTAGTTCCCATTAACGTAACAAATTGACATACTTGCTATAAGGTAGAAATAGAGGAATGACAATCATTAGTTGTAAATTTGGTTATATACCCGGGAATTAAAAGATACCCATTATAAAAATAATGTGTGGGCGGCTTAAATAGTGCCGTGTTCGTACAGGAGACATATTTCTGGATTTGAGTAAATTAAGGCTGGACCGGCTTGTGAGGGGTTTTTGATAAAAAGGAACAAAGCCTATCCTCCAAAACAATGAAATTTAATATAAATATTTCACCTTAAAATATCTTAATGTCCATATCACAATTATAAATGTTTGGATGTAATATTGTTTAGAAAGGTTATGGTAAATATGCAAGAAGAAAAGGATAAGGTTGAAAAAGATTATATCGTATCTGTATTATATAGTCTGTGTAATAGTTTTATAGCTGATACTGAAAAACTGGTTCGAAACGCAGGAAGAATACTTTAAACTGGACCAATCAAAGAGTAAATGTTGTCAGAGATGAGTAAAGAGCCTAGAGATATGGCAACGGATAAGTGGGAACTCCGGTGGAGTGGCCGTGATATAAACAGGACTTAAGATATTAAAAGAGCGTGCATTTAAAAAATATAGTTACTAGTGCATCTTCTGCTTCTTCCTCTTATATTTGCTATCCGTTAATGATAAAATACTGTGCACAGCTCACAACTCACTTAGCGGCAATCTTTAGACGATTTGCCGTAGAGAATTTTAATCACAGTAACTTAATTTTGTTATTTTTACTTCGGAAACAAAATTTACTTACAACGTAAAGTTTTAATACTTTTGAAGTTAGCAGATTTAATTTGACGCAGTTACAATTTATCGTGCCTAATTTAGGAATATTTGGTTATGCATCTTATAACAATCGGTAATTCAGTTGTTAGCCTCAATTAAGTATTCTCGGTAAATCTAACTTGTATTGTTCATTCTCGCAAACACCCATTTTTCAGAAAGAACTGACAACTTAACTCTGTAGCAGCTAGCTAACAATAGGACTTCCAGCATTTAGACTTAAAGTTGCCGCATGACTGGAAGTAGGCCTGTTAAATGTTTCTCACCAGCTAACCTTCCACCTTCCAATACTTCTTGAGGATTCACTTCTGTCCTCCACACTGTAATTAACCACCTTCACTGTTTAGTTCTTGTAAAAAGGAACTAACAAAGGTCATGCTGTCGCACCCTCAATAATACTTTACCATTATTTTCTTAGTAGGCCCCTTCCCAAACTAAGCTCCACATTAACAATGGTCAAGGAGTTCACATCTTATCTCTTTGCGTTCCCACTTTGAATTCAGCTGGCACGCTAGGACATGCATTCATCGGAACATTTGAGTAATACCAACAGTCACCTATCCCCTTAAATATTATTACAACTAAAATAAATTCATCCTTATGTCGTACATTCCTCATAATAGTTGCATTTGGAATTTAAAAAAAAGGAACACTTATAAAATGGAAATTTAACTAGGTTAGTTTCCTATTTAAAACAACATTAACCACATTCATAAAATACGCAATTCACCTATAAATGTCCACGAGTATATTTAAATCATATTTTACTAAGTGTCGATATTTATTATTCTGAGAATCGTACTAATACCTCGATGGTAACTAATAGACAATTGCCTCGCATCGGTGTAATACACCCTACAAAATGTGACAGGCTGGAATGACGACAGTGCAACTGCAATTCGATTTGTAGCAATAGAGCGCTCTCTCTCTCTCTCTCTCTCTCTCTCTCTCTCTCTCTCTCTCTCTCTCTCTCTACGCTTGTCGCGCTAGCTCCACCTGTCTCCCAGTTACTCACTTCCCCTGTCTTTCCACACTGCAAATTGTTCCGATCCGAACTGATTAAGTCTGATGCACAGTTTACAGAACCTATGCACCTCGATTCGACAGGTGTGGTTTAATACATTTTAGAGGCCCTGCAATTAATTATTATCTGCGAGTAGCTAAATTGATGTCCCAGTACAAGAATATAAACATTTTTGTTTTTGAGAATACAAAGAGTAGTAATAATTATTCTATGAGAAAACTGCAGCATCATTCCTGAAAGTGGGAATATAGATTTTTGTGGTGAAACTATAATGATTATATGATACTAATAATGATAGAGTTATCAATTAGTATGACTCTTAATTTCCTCAGCTTTAGCGCCGAAATGCAGCTGAATCATCCTTGGATGGTGACCATGTGGAAATTACATGAATAACTATTACAAATGAAACTATATGTTATAACGAATATTTTCTTTACTTGGGTGCATTAGCAACGAAATGCTGTGCTATTTGTTTTCTGGGTATTCAAGCGACGTGAGACTAGACCATACAAATAAAATTACAGTTAGAATGTGCTTAACTACGTGTTGAGATGAAATAATAATATATTTTCTGATTTTATTTTTATGTTCTGATACATAATTATTCTAAAGTAAGAGCTGCAGCTTTCCTGACGACGCATTAACTCTTAAGTGTTCTCAGGCTTCTAGTGAGCTAGATGCATATTTTCGAAACGTTGGAGTCAATCCACCTACTTACTTGTCTAGAAGCTCTAGAACCCTTAGACATAATTATTCTGTTATAATAATACACTGTCATATTTTCAATGGCATAGATGTTCACTACCTTGAACGCTATATACTCATTTTGGTTTGGTAACAAACAAGATAAAACAAACCTTTAAGTTGCACATACGAAGGTAGTTTGATAAATCTGGTAACTTTCCATGAAGAAATGGAACATTTTTCTTGAGGCTTCTGGTTCGTAAGCTTGATTATTCAAAGAATCATATAAACATTTCCAACAATGTGTAGCGTACAGTTCATGCACAAATAAAAACAGAAGCGAATGAAGTGCTCTCGGACTCCACACCATCATTAAGGACGGTTTACTTTTGGATTGATGAATTTAAACGTGGTCAGACGACGCGCGCTCCGACTGCCAGTTGAGGTTACTAGGAAACCATTGACCTAACTCATTATACATTAATTAATACAAGACCAGCAAATAAAATGTTGTCAGATTACTGAGATTGTATCTCAACTGATCGAATGCACAGAGACTTGATTATGTGGGTGGGCTCACAGTCGACCAAAAGTGCATCCGGAGCAACATTTCAACAAAAAGTCGGCGATGTTTAGTCGCTATCCATAAGGCTTTTTGCAGCAATTTGAAACTTTCATTATACCTGGATAGGCAGTCAAAGCAGTGAACAAAGTACACTGAAGAAGGCAAAGACCTTTGTCATCTGGTAAATTGCTGACCACTTTTTGGGGATTTCCTAGGAATAACCCATCATGCATTTGGATACTTGGGTTCACTGCAAGTTGCGGTGCCCTTTGAAGCCGGATTCTGCTTTGCTGTACACTAACTGCTGATGCCATAACTACAGCTAGGTTGGAAGTTTACCGGCGGATTTTACGCCGCCAAATAGCACTGTTGGCGCAGCTGCTCAGCCAACCGGCTCGCTTTTTGGCATTTTTTAGGTAGCAGTCATTAACAATATTCGCAGTGGATAAGAATGCGCTTAATACTTTTCTTCGCCCAGAAAGATTTGGTGGACACTGAAGCCTATTAACTCCAGTTCAAAGAGCATGGCACTTTACCAAGGTGCTTAGTTTCATAGGAAAGAGGTTTGAAAGAGCAGATTTGTGATTAAATTGTTTTATTTAAATAATTTCGTAGTAGCGTTTCTCTGTATGATGCATACATTTTCTAACAAATTGAAGTAAATATTTAAAACTAATTAATACTTACAAAGTATTCATAGCTTTATTGATGTATAATTGTTAAATATATGTTTGATTATGCGTTTTCGATTTATGATATATTATGCTCAGCTCTCTTCTTAAGAGAGTGGAAAATGTGTTACTTGTCAAAATGAACATCAATGATTTTTCCTTTTGTAATCTGCCGATGCTATATTGGCGATGTAAATTTTATGGAACATTTTAATATGAAAATAGCATACAATACTTTTAAATACAATTTAAGACAGTTAAATTATTTTTAAAGTTAAATTATTAAAATAGTTTATTATACTCGCGGTGTTGCAAAACAGTCTAGCTAACATCCGGTTTTATTCATCACGCTTGCAATTATTTCTTACATAATTTCTTATAGAATACATTTTAACAGCTCTTTGCACATATTTATGCCTTTATTAGCATTCTTTTATTAGTTAATTTATCATTAATTGTGGATCCACGAGTAATGCAATAGTACTATAATACAGTTTCAAATGAGTTATTTTATAATGCATCTTAGGTTAGTTGATGTACGTGATTGCGTCACTAGGCATTTTCTGTAAATGCATTTCTTTTACATTTTAACTTTAAGGCAACAAGTTCATACATATTTTGCATAATTTTATTAAATTTAAAGAAAATTAAACGTAATATAATTAATTTGGATAAATACCACGCCAATTCTCATAGATTACTTGGAAAAAGGCAGAACTATAACTGGCCCTATTATGTTTCATTGTTGGATTGTTTAAAATCTGCGCAGGTTGAAAAAAGATCCAAGTCGGCATACGAAAATATGCTCTGTTACCAGAATAATGCAGCGTGCAACACAGCGATAACAATAGCGAAAGTGCATGAATTGGCTTTGAATTGATTCCTCATCCACCATATTCACCAGATTAACCCCTAGTGATTTCTTCCAAATCCCAAAGTTGAAACATTGGCTTGGTGGGAAGAAATTTCCATCAAATGAGGTGATATTGAAGTCAACTAATATTTTGCAGAATTTCCAGAACCTAATTTTTTGATGAGATGAAAATATGGAGAATCGATGGACCAAGTGTATATCCCTTGTCTTATGTCGAGAAATAAGGCAAGTTCTGCAACAAACACATTCTTCTTGATTTTTACCAGACCTCTAATAAAAGGTTTAACACTAGAATGGGTTCAAACCCGTTGGAGGATGGTGGATTTTTTCGGGCGTAAAAATCATTAGCATGGTTTCTTTCGGAAGGGAAGTAAAACCATTGGTCCCGTGTCGTAGATTTACGGCGCGTAAAAGAACCTCAAGCCTGACAAAAGAGCTCGGAGCAAAATTAAGCGACCTTTCACGCCCAGTATAGAATGGCTCGCTGAGAACCACAGCAGTTAAAGACCGCCAATAAATAAAACACCATTTCCATTTCCATTAGCACTCGATTGAACTGCTCGTCATTTTGATGTTACTGCAATTTTAACCTCCAAAATTAATTTTGTGGTAAGAAACTATAAGCTGATATGCGTGTTTCTGCAAATTTACAAGAAGTTTCCTTTTTACATTCTCTATACGCACTATGTACATTTCACCAGAAATATATGTTTTAGGGTCCCCTTTATCTAAAAAATAAATTCGGAAAAAGGTCCGTGTGTCCGTGTGTGTGTGTGTCCGTGTGTCTGTAAACACGATAACTTAAAAACGAAAAGTCGGTAAAATACCAGACCTGGTATTTAATTTTAGTATATTCCAGGGATGCAACACGACGATTTTGAGAAAAATTCTCCCACCCCCAACTACCCATTACATGGAACTTTTTTCGAAAATTTTGATTTTCGCAAAAATGGCTCTAATGGTTTTGATTACAATTTCGTATACTAAAGATATTTACACGACAAATAAAATGTATATATTAAATTTTCTGGGAATAGCCTCTGAAGACTACTTTATCCTTGATGAATTTTATGGATTTTGGCATAACTGCTAAACCGTAAGAGATGGAGAAACACTTACATGACAAAAAATGTAGATCACCTTAAAACACCCAATTTATCTTACATACATTTTTTTCGTGGAGTTGATAGTTTTTGACATATTCCTTGTTTTTGTTTTCAGCTATGAAAAAATTATACTTCTCTCATACAGGAATTTGACAACTCCTGTCCATACAAACAAAGAAAATTCAGTCATGTAGCTTTTGATTATTAGTTTAGCCTATAGTATTCCCTTATTTCCATTCTGCTTACAAGGAAACAAGTAATAAGACTATTTGTGCTAATTTTTTTTCTCGATTAGCATGAAGTAAATAGAAGTATAAGCTTTTTAAGAATAATTTGTTGCAGAGATGTAAAGAAAGTTGTGTGAATGGAACACATCAGATGTTTTAAAACTTTGAAATTGTACACCTGCAAAGAATCCGAATTTTACTCTTGGGATTGAATACATTCTGTAGATGTATTTATTGTAAAAACGCATACAGGATAGCTTAGATTTTATATTCCAAAAATAAATATGAATTGCTTATTGTAGAATAAACCTGTTTTTCCTACATCTTTGAAAACTGGACCTACAGAGAACCTTTCAAGTACCAAGAAGTACTTAATAGGTCCACTTTTAGAATAATTTTTATTCAGCTGCGCAGGGTAATGTACCATCCCATGTTAGCAACCTGTCCATGAAGCAACAGAGAACCCCAGGGGTTTGCGTTTGGAAAAATGCTTCACACAGGGTGAAAATATTTCCGCTTTGATGTATCTAGAGCCTGTCATGTAAATTTCAGATCCAAGGGCTGGGCTTGTCATTACGAAACTCCTTTGAAAATTAGAGTAGTGGGATGGTTACTCTAACAAGTACACATCAATGTATCCCTCTTACCATCCCCATTTCTTATAGCCATCATCATGTTATCCCAGGAGGAACAATGCGTTAAAGCTTTTTTTAGTGACAACAAATAAGTCTCCAACTGAAGTGCTCGTGTATTCGAAATCTATGACAAGAGTATAGTTTATAGTTATTTTACATATTTAACTTCGGGATAACCTCATCATATTCGCAGTCTCTTAGAAATCAGCCTTCCAGCATGTAAACATAACAATGTTTACAAGCATTTCACTTCGAAGAGAAAGCTATAAAGGTTTATAATATCTTTTTTCTAATACCTCCCAGTATACAAAAAAGTTTGATGTTATATGGGTATTGTCTACCTAATCTTTTAGAAACCATTACTTTCTCTACACGTACTGTGTACATGGTGTATGGAGAAGGTATTGTAATGCACAAAAAACTTCGATACCGAGATTTGGGTCCTCCTGAATCAAAAAAAAAAAAAAGAAAAAAAGAAGGAAAAAGACCGTGTGTGTTTGTGAGTGTGTGCGTGCGTGCGTGCGTGCTTGTGTGCACAGCATAGCTCAAAAACGAAAAGACCATTAAATACCAAACCTGTTTTTGGTTTCAGCTTTAAAAAACTTATACTTTTCTCATACAGGACTTTCTCAAGTCCAAACAAATAAAGGAACTTCTGCCACATAGAAACCATCTTTTGACTATCACTTTATCCTATGGTACTCCCTTATTTTACTTCTACTTACAAGGAAGCAAATAATAAGACTATTTCTGCTAATTTTTTCTCGATTAGCATGAAGTAAAAGGAAGCAGAAGCTTTTCAACAATAGTTTTAAAATTTAAAATTTTCGGGCTATTTTGCCGTGGTCTGTAGGTTAAAATATGTTTACTTAAAATATTTCTACCTAACGTTTCGTCCCTGTCTGTGAGGGACATCTTTAGAGGTAGATATATTTTAAGTAAACATATTTTAACCTACAGACCACGGCAAAATAGCCCGAAAATTTTAAATTTTAAAACTATGGACACCGGCCGTGAAAGCTTACGCATATATTTTCAACAATAATTTACTGTAGAGATGTGGAGAAAGTCATGTGAGTGGAACGCATCAGATGTTTTTTTCATTCTTCTGTCTACTCCATGTTGGTACAGAAAAACATAAACCAAAACAGGCTTACTATTTATTTCCTTGCTGGTACAAGAGAAATAAGGGAATATACCCGGCTACTTGTCGCTAAGTGATGGTATTGAAAACTATTATTTTGTTTCGTCACGTGTAAAATAAAAGATAAAAATGAACGATGACTTCCCATTTGAGAAACTATAATTATTGGAGCATCTATACGATGATTATTCTCAATTAATCATAAATATATCGGAACATTTTATTTTATCTTTGGTACATAAGCAGGCATGTTAGTAAATAGAGGACTTGTATTTAACGTAAATTTAAAACCAAATTAATACAAAATCTCGCTTTAAAATCAATAAACACCTAACTAAGAATATCTTGGAAATAGGTAACAGCACGAAAAACTGAATATAAATGTGTCTTTTAGCAAAATTTAATTTTTGTAATAACATTTTGTGTTTCTCTTATTGTTTATCTGTTATACAAAATCCATCCAAGATGAAGAGAGCTTCAGAGGCTATTTCCAGAAATTTCAATTTATGCATTACATTTGTGATTTAAATATATTTAATGTATAATAATTTACTTTTTTTAGACTCGGTTAGAGAATATAATTTTTAATAACTTCCATGAAAATAGTAATTCGGGGTGATAGAATCTTCCTGGAAATTTTCTTGTCGATTCCTTGGAAGATACTGAAATTAAACATCAAGTTTGATATTCAACCGACTTTTCGCGTTTTAGTTAAACTTTTCACGCACACACCTACCATCCAGGGTTCCTCAAAACATGTATATGTTTATAATCGATTTGTTTAGTAGTATGAAAACACCTTTTCTACCTAAAAATACACTGTGCATTTAGAAGAGTAAAAAAATATATTAGTGACGTTTGCAGAAATGATTTCGTGTCACATTTACTTGTAAATGCTGAAGGGAGACAATAGGAAAAATCTGATGTGATCCATTCACATGACTGTCTCTAGATCTCTGCAACAAATTATTGTTAAAAAGCCAATGTTTCTATTTGCTTCATGCATTCGAGAAAAAAAAAATAGCAGAAAGGATCTTATTACTCGCTTCCATGCAAGTAGAAGCGAAATAAGGATGTACCATAGGTTAAAGTGATCATCAAAAGCTGGTTGCTATGTCACTAAAGTTCCTTTGTTTTTGTGGACAGGAGTTGACTAATTGCTGTATGAGAAAAGTATGTTTTTTAAAGCTGAAACCAATAACAGGGATATCTAAAAAAACGATCAACTCCACGAAAAAATGCATATAGCTTAAATTGCGTGTTTTAACATGCTGTGAATTTTTTGTGTTGTAAGTTTTTGTTCATCTCTTACGGATTAGCAGTTATGCAAAATTCCGTAAAATTCATCCAGAATAAAGTAGTCTTCCCAGAAAATTCAAGATATAAATTTTATTTGTCAGGTAAATGTCTTTAATATACGATATTTTAACCAAAATCGTTAGAGCCATTTTTAAAAAATCAAAGTTTTCGAAAAAAGTTCCATGTAAAGGATAGTTTGGAGTGGGGGGCTTTCTCTCAAAATCTTCGTGTCACATCCCTGAAAGATACTTATCTTAAATACCAAGTTTGGTATTTTACCGACTTTTCGTTTTTGAATTATCGTGTTCATAGACACACGGACACACTGACACAAGGAGACACACACACACTCGGACCTTTTTCTGAAAATGATTTTTTTTGGATACAGGGGACCCTAAAACATACATTTACTGTGAAATCTCGGTATCGAATTTTGGGTGGAGTGCAATACCTTCTCTATACGCTATGTGCATAGTACGTGTAGAGAAGGTAAAAAGTAATGGACAGAACTTTATAAGCGGGGTCACTGTGTAATGGCCTAGGAATCTTCAAACAGCTGGCTTCAAGTTATATATACCCAAACGATCTCAACATAGAACAAATAAACAACGACAATGTGTCGCTGATGGCAGCTGAAACGCGGTCTCGTAATTGTTTTTCACGCTCCAAAAGTCTGTACACGGAAGGGAGAATAGCTATAACTTCACATCCTGGATTTAGTGCTTGGAAATTTCTTAGCCTGGTGATGGCTTTTAAATTCCGTCTTCCTTGTGCGACCATATTAAAGATGGTCCACGACTTAGATTCTAGCTCATTAGGTTGGGTTCTCTTAATATTCACGTGTATTCAGGATTTGGTAGCATGATACCCAGGTTTTCAAGGGTGGTATCACAAAATAAACCTTAGTGTGAAGAATAATGCTGATGAAGGTGTAAACGTTGAAGCTTATTGTTCTTCATTCGTTACTAAGAAATCAGCTCGCCATTTGAAACTGTTTAATTATGTCGTGCCGGATGGCGAATATTCTTGACATGATCGACGAGGATTTATTACTGTTAATCTAATGAATGCTAGCCGTCACCGTCTGGTAGATCTGAGCTTACATCGCTGGGCGAAGATTGAAGCGAGAGGTAATCTCGGATGACTACCTGAAACTGTGTTCGTTTTTGTTTCTTCATATCCTTCCACCCCTTTCAAGCGATACCCATTTTGATAAGTTAATATTTACAAGCCTGTTTGTTCTCTGGTGAAAACTCAGTGAACAATTTGCCCTCAGGACAATCACGGCCACTAATTCTTCGTTTCGCTGGAATATCATTGTCGCTTGAACGGCGACTGACAGACCCTCACGGTCAAGCTTCCCATATGCTTTTACCGCCTACAGTCAAACATCTCCTTACCTCGGCTATTTTGTACATTTGAATTATCGACATTACTGTACTTCCTCTGGTACCAACATCATTTTCATATCTATAATTACTTCTATTATATTGTTAATTAGTGATTATTTAAATTAATTATATGAAATAATTAGTCTCACAAGGAAAACATCCAAAGAGCTACATTCACATGCATTTCTCTACCTATTCTACAAAAAATATCTACACTTAAAAAAGAAAAGAAAAAAAGAACTTACTCTTGTATCTAATTCTTGCTAATCGAGATAAACAGTAGCAGAAATGGTCTCCTTACCTATTTCCTTTTAGGTACAAGAGATAAAAGAGATAGTAAACTATAACATCTATCTATTATGGTATTTTAAATCCTTTGAGCATTTGTCAACAATCAAAATATTGGAAAGTGTTCCATTTAAGAAGAATTTTATGTGCGGACTTTCTTGTAAAAATTCCTTTTGCATCCTTGGAATATGCTGAATATCACAAATTTGGTTTCTAGTGACCTTTATTTCTTATTTTACGTTGTTCACATACACAAATATTTTTTAACTTGGTATTTAAGTTCAGTATTCTCTAAGGATGCGATACGAATATCTTCAAGAAGATCGCCCTACCCGGAACTACTCTTTACATAAACATTTTTCGAAAATTTTGATTTTCTCAAAAGTAGCTCTAACGATTTTGTTTAAAATGCCATATCTTTATGTTGTTTTCATGACAAACGAAATTTATATTTTGAATTCTCTGGGAGTAGTCACTGAAGATCTCGTCACCCTGGATGGCTTATATATAGCTTTTGTGTAAGCAATAAACCATAAGAGATGGACAAAAATTCTCTCATTAAAACACAATTTATTTCATGTACATTTTTTCAAAGAGTTAATGTTATTGGTTTCAGTTTTAAAATACTTCAACTTTTTTCAAACGGTAAGTAATTTTTGTCTCTCTTTGTTTATTCTTAGCAAGCAAAGATCACTGAATTGACTATCGCATTAGCGTAGTGCATTCCTTCATTTCCCTTCTACTTACAAAGAAGCAAGCAATAAATCAATTCTGCTAATGTTTATAATGAGGTAAATAAAATAAGAATCTTTTGTAATAAAAGTCTGTTTTGAATAGCTAGAGAGAGTCATATGAGTGAAACACATTGCATTTCTTTTGTTTAGAGAGTCTTCAAACACATATTTAAGGTGCATTCCTGATGTCGAATTTTTGGGTGGAACTTAATTTTTCTCCTACTCGCTATACGCAGTGGAGAAAGTCAATTAATAACGACTTATCACTTGAAAAGGGTGGGTATATGGGAATTAATACCGGCACAAAAATAAGGTAGGAAAGCTTACATATTAGCTATTTCTTTCCCCGCTTCTATAGGCCTTCTTAACACAAAATTATTGTAGTTTCCCAACATCTCTATGTTTTAATGTAAAACTCTACTGATAATTCTAGATTGTAAATGTTCAATTCATTAATTAAACTTTATCTGCTGTACACATAAGGAGCTTATATGTGTCTTTCGAATGTCCTATATATCTGCATTTATCTTGAGTTTGACTAGGTAGTTAATATTACAGCAAATGAAAAAGTGTCTCAAATGAAGCTTAAATGAGCCAGAAGCTCTTTTAATATGCAAGTCGTTGAAGGCAAAAATTCGTGAATGACACAAGCTAGACATCAGTTGAATGAGTTCCTGCTATAAGATACTTTAAGGCTATTTATATACGTATTCTCTATTTACTACATACACTTTGCGGCCGCAATCGCCGAGGTGTGTGAGGGTTTTGTTTTGGAAGTCTTAGCTGATTGTTAGCGTGCATTGTTACACCTGCGCGAGTGGACACAGGCGTCAGCGAGCACTTTAACATTGAAGCTCCGATTGTTGCACCTGAGTGAGTTAGTGACACCTGAGGTGATTTTGGGCAATTTTGTTTTAGTTAGGAAGGGCCTTTGTTTAATTTTACTCAATTCACCCCTCACATACCAATCCAATGCACTCCTCACATAGCATGTGACTGCTTCTGGAAATTTATTGCCACGTCTTCGACAGGCATACGCTATAATATAAATAAGAGCGATAAAAATATATCCTTTGAGTATACTTCACATTAGCATACAAGGTAACGAAATAGCAGATGAAGCTGCAAAAGAAGCAACTAAGCATCCCGCCAGTGATTCGTCAATTGCCTCTCCACACCAAGACGTCATCAACTTCATCAAACATGGTACATCATGTGTTTGAAATGGTCATCAATCAAGAAGCTCTGGCTGCACCAAATCTTTTCTACATTCCCTAACTCTCAAAAGAAGAGATCAAGTAATCATCACTCGGCTGAGAATTGGGCACTCCAAACTCTTCTCACTAAGGACCAACCTCCAAACTGTACAAGCTGTGACAGGCCTCAACCACTCAGCACATCCTCATAGACTGCCCATTACACAATAGAAGTAGAAATAAGTCGGCATTTCCAGTCTTCCTAATGCGGTTAACACACCTAACTTGCTGAAGAATATGCTGCAGTTTCTAATAGATACAAAACTTTCTGATATATTGTAAATATATAGTAAATTTAGCCTAAGTCTATGATTGTGTAATTGTAAATTGCTATCTTTTAACATTTTAATGATAGGTTCTGATAAGGTCATGTACTCCAAACAACTTACATTTGTTGTGTGGAGTACCAGCCGCTGTTGTCGAAGCGAGCCTCGTAAGGAAACTATTCCATGGTTTCACAAAAATTCTGTCGTATAAAGACATTTATTTGAAAACAGATTTTATTTGTAATCAGTGGAAGAAATAAAGAGCAATTTTTGTTACAGTATACTATTCCCAGTTAAATGTTAAGAATGTTAAATGGAATGCACTCCAACAGAATCAATGCCCAATTTGTGGTGAAAAGGAAGATATGGGAGATATAGTTTATGATTGTAAAGGTACAGAGTTTTGGAGAAAACAAGAGTATAAATAGTAAATGGCTGAAAATTGACAGAAATGGCCTTACTCAAAAATTTTAATAAGGATAACAAAAAGGTAGGTTACCACTTGGCTAAAGTAAAAAAGAAATGGATGTGGTCAGCAAAAAGAGAAGTAAATGAAACAAAAGTTCATAGGTTGTTTTAAGAAATATTGAGCATGTATATTTCTTTTATTATTATTATTATTATTATTATTATTATTATTATTATTATTATTATTAGTGTTATTATTACCTATTATTATTATTAGTATTATTATTAGTGTTAGTAGTATTTTTATCATTATTACTATCATTATTATCATTATTATTGTCATTAGGTATTATTATTATGACGATTATGATTATGATTATTATAATGACTACTATGATGATTATTGTGATGATTATTATTATCATCTTTATGATTAAAATATATGTGCGAGATTATAAGGAAAACTTGTTTAGGAATATGGCAAGATAACAGCCTGAGCTGATGTATATATAAATAAGAAAATAGAATGCGTCTTCAAAGCCCAGATCAATGAAATAGAATTAATTACTGTTAGCCGTGCATAATTACACATCGGCTTAGACATTTAATTAACACTGGCTACTTGCTGAAGATTACCTAACACGTTCCTTAACAGAACATTAGCACTGTGCCTTACTTTAGCAACTGCCATTAGCACATTCAAGGAAGGCTGCGTGCTAGTGTATGAATTAACAAGAGCTGTGCATGCACTTACTGGAGAAAGTGTAAACTGAAATGGAAATGAGTCTCGACATTTCTAGCCTTTGTCACACAGAATGCTTAAACAATCTCATGATTATTCATCATCTACACCCAAATGTGTTTGTTGTGCAGGTAGTATTATCACGCATGATGTGTTGTGAAATGTATAGCTTAGCAGCAGATTGCAAGCCAATTCACTACTGGATTTAGGAGGCTCATGTTGACACATTACTTTATTACAAGTTCCAAATCTTAATATGATCAATAATCATAATCAAATACTTAACTTAAGCTTCTTCAACAATAAAATATCAATATTAACTAAAAATATTGATACAAACATGATAGAGTTTGTATTTTCTCTAAAGTCTTGTTGCCTTAAAATAGATGTCAGTTCACAATATGTAGGTTCTTATAATGAGGTAATCTCGTAATAAAACTGTAGATCGATAAAAGTTTGCTGCAGGTAAACGTTTCATGATCAAAGCTTTGATTCTTTTTTACAGTCATCTTATCTATACCGTCATTCTTAAAAACTAATATTTCTTTTTTCTTTCCATCGGAATAGATCGTTACCGCGATGAACGTTTGAACGTATTTATAATTAAGCATTCTTGCTTATTCTAGAATCCTTCAGAGACCAAAAAAGTTTGACATGACTTTCTCTAGCTATTTCACAAATACACTTTCCTTATGAAAGATTAATCTTTAACTACGTCACGATAATCAAGATAAATATGGCAAGAATTAACTTACTACTTGCTTCCTTGTAAGTAGAATGGAAATAAGGGAATACGCTAGACTAAAGCGATAGTCAAATCGCTAGTGAAACAATTGAAGTTAGTTTCTCTTTGCTTGCTAGGAGTAAAGAAAAGAGAGACGAAAAGAAAGCTGTCTTCCGTTTGAGAAACGTTTACGTTTAGTCCGCCTGGGTAGTGTGGTGGTAGCTTGTCTGCCTCACATTCAAAGGGTTATCATTTCGAATCTCGCTTAGGTGAGCTACCCGGATAAGGTTATTTTTGAGGTTTTCCCTTATTCTGAGAAGACGAATGTCGAGTAAGTTCAAGTTCCATGGACCCCGAAATCATTTGAGCATCATTTAACCAATTTCATTCGTCGTCCGATATGACCAACCAGGTTAAAGGACGCTAAACTAAAAAAAAAAAAAAAAATTAAGCACCTTAAAACTGAAACCGATAACTCGTGATATTGGTTAACTCTACTCGGTTACTTTATGTATATGACATAAATTGTGTGTTCTAATGAGATCTACATCTTTGTCTATCTCTTACTGTTTACCATTTATACAATGTTATACAAAATTCAACCGGAATGATGAGGTCTTCAGGCGCTATTGCCAGAAAATTCCAGATATAGTACGTATAGTGTCATAAAATATCTTAAACATATGAGATTTTAATAAAAATCGTTAGAGCCATTTTTGAGAAAATAAAAATGTTCGAAAAAGGTTAGAGGTATTTTGGAGTGAGGGTATTTTTTTTTAAATCTTTGTGTCGCATCCTTGGAAGATACCGAAATTGAGTACCTAGTTTGGTATTTAAAGATTTTTTATTTCTAACTATACTGTTCACAGTCACACGCACGCAAATGTTTCTAAAACGATTTTTTGATTCAAGCTTCTCAAAACACACATTCCCGGTAAAATCTTGACATCGAATTTTTGGGCAATAAACTTCTCTATCCACTACGTAAATTGTAGATACGGGCTAGAGAAAGTAATATACATAGGAAATGTAACATGAGACGAAAATTTCTTTCAATGCCAAAGAATATTAGGTAAAATATTAAAAATGTGAATTGGTAAAAAGTAAGATTAAGGCATCATATCGAATTTTACTTGTAAGAACAAACTGTGCATATAATAACAAAATGAAGGTGACAATGAGGGAATGCAAGTTTGACATGTTTTGCCACATGTTGTAGTGCATGTCTCGTGAACAAATATGCTTATACAAGATGTTGCTTGTTTCAGTACATATAGCTGCTTTGTTTATCTAATATTTAAAAAAGTGGGCCCAAAAGTGTAATAATTGTACACAGCACAAATAGAACACCCATCTGCAAGGTGACAGTATCAGCCAATAAAATAAAAACATGACATAATAAAGTACCCCACAAACGATAAGGAATGCGGTGTACGGAACAAGAGAGTGCCGGTTTCTTTCTGTGCCTTGTGTACATATTTAGTATGTAGTAGCACAATGAGCTAAGAGCAATCTTGATAAGTAGCCTATCTTAAGAAGAAAGGAGAGACAAAGGAATTTTGTCACTGCTATAAAGAATAATTTCCCTTTGGACCGTTGAAGAGGGTGGACTGAAGAGAAACTAGGCAGATAAGGCGAAGAGAAGGAAAATAATAAAGCTGCTTAAAACAAAGTGGACGAAGAAGGATCATATAAAACTTATGAGGAAGAAGATAATAACTAATTGGACGAAGGGAAGCTATAAGAGTTTCTAGAAACACCAGTAAGAAAATTATTCGAAGCTGTAGGAGAAGCTGTATATATATATATAAATATTTCATACACGTGGTGCACACGTTTGGAGGAGGCTAGCGTTGGAGCAAGTATCTGAAAAAGAAGACTAATTGATAACTGCGTGAGTGACAGAAACCTAAAAGGCTTGCTTTATACTCGCAATTCTCTTGAACTCACTATTGGAGCTGAACGGTCGAAGTCAAAGTAAAGTGCTTCTTCAAAGAATAAACAAAGAAACACTATACGAAACTTGAATACTTCGAATTCATATGAAGGCACAAGTTCCATGTGATATTGCGAGGCAATTTCAGCTTTAAAAGAGCTGGCAGAAGACAAACAAATTGCAAAAAACTTTGAAAAAACGTTCACTGTGGCAGCATATTGATCTTCAGTCGCAAATAAAAAAGTTGAAGTTTGTGTAATAGAATCCAATCTGTGCTACACTGGTGAAGAAGAGGATAAATTGCGCTTTTCATTTTGGTAGAAAACATTGTTAAACAGCTCATTCTTCTATTTACTTCATGATAATTAAGAAAAAAATAGCAAAAATGGTCTATCACTTCCTTCCTTTAAATAGAAGCGAAATAGGGAAGTACAATGGACTAAACTGATAGTTAAATGTTTTAAAAGCTGTATGTCATGTGACTGTACTTCCTTTGTTTGTATGGTCAGGAGTTGACAAATTCCCGTATGAGAAAAGTTTTACTATTTTAATATTGAATCCAATAACACGGAATATCTTAAAAACGGTCAACTCGAAACTCGAAGAAAAAATGTATATAACATCAACTGTGTGTTTTAACATGCTCTAACATTTTTGTGAAGAAAGATTTTGTCTATCTCTCAAGGTTTACCAGTTATGCAACATTCCGCAAAATTCATCCAGAATAAAAATGTCTTCAGAGGACATTTTCAGAAAATTTAAGATATGCAGTTATTTGTCATATAAATATCTTTAATATACGATATTTTAATTAAATTCGTTAGCGCCTTTTTTGAGGAAATCAAAATGTTCAAAAATGTTTCCATGTAAAGGGTAGTTGGGGTTGGAGGAATTTTCTTGAAAATTTTCTTATCGCACCCTTGGAAGACACTAAACTTAATACTAAGTTTGGTGTCAAACGGTCTTTTCATTTTTGAGCTATGTTGCTCACACACACACACACACACACACACACACACACACCAGGACGGACATTTTTCTAAAAATATCTCTTTGCATTCAGGTGGTCTCAAAACATATCTTTCCGGTATCGAATACAATACAATACGTTCTGTATACACTAATACATAGTACGTGTAGAGAAAGTAAAAATATTCTACAATATTATGGATTGTTTAAGGGTAACAACTAAAGAGCAGCACCTTTTAAAACTCTTAATATATTTGTTATATAAACGGTGTGTTTATTTAAGCGCTGATCGAGCGTAGATATTTCTAGCTTCCTTTTTAGCAGGGTGAATATCATGGTTACCAATTACAGCTAGTTATTTTCTCTGCCACGCCTACGAAGTGGATAAAGCGGCGTCTGGGCGGATTTGCTTCGGGTTCTCTTGTTTCCCCTGACAAGTGGAAACCACTTGCTCCATAGTTATATTGTCTTTAATCGATTTTATATCATAATCTTCCTCATTTCATAGCATCGGCTGATCACCCATTTTGGCTTCTCTCTGATCTTGAGCCTTTGTTCCACCCAGGTATCTGACCCCAGGTGCAGGTTTGCAAGTTCTGGGTATGTAATTTCAGAAGGTAAACAGAAGCAGAAGTAGTAAAGTATACCAAGTAATGGAGTGTTATATTCTACCCAAAACTTTGATATTGAAGACTCATCGTAAATAAATGCTTCGAACACCACTGCACCCTAAAAATCTGAAGTGTTCCATTCACATGACTTTCTCTACATCTCTGCAAGAAATTATTGTTAAAACGCATATGCTTCTATTTACTTCATGCTAATGTGTAAATAGTCTTATTATTTTTTTCCCTTGTAAGTAGAAGCGAAATAAGGGAGTACCATAGGTTAAAGCGATAGTCAAAAGCTGGTTGCTATGTGACTGATGTTCCTTTGTTTGTGTGGACAGGAGTTGATACGTTCCTGTATGAGAAAAGTATTAAGTTTTTAAAGCTGAAACCAATAACACGGAATATCTTAAAGACGATCAACTTCACTCTTTTCGTTTTTGAGTTATGCTGTCCACACACACACACACACACACGCAAACACACGGTCCTTTTTCTAAATATCCTTTTTTTGGATTCAGGGGGGCCCAAAACCTGAATTTCCGGTGAAGTCTCGGTATCGAATTTTTGGGTGGAATGCAATACCCTCTTTATACACTATGTACATAGGACCTGTAGGTAAAGGAAAAAAAAATATTTTCAATTTATTAGTGATTCTGATCAAAATTCTCTTCCAATGTCCCTTAAACATTTCGGATATGAACAATTAGATGGATTGTGTTTGTACGGTAGGGGTAGGAGTTGCAGATACTCTCTCCCCCCCCCCATTCATTGTTAACTCAAGAACACTGACCTAAACTAGACGACAACGCATAAATGACTGCGATAATCTAGGGTGGTGCTAGCATCGAGGAAGTATTTTGGAATCTAGGAAAACAGCATCAAAGAGGATGAAAATATGTGAAAAGAGGGTCAAAATCGAAATTATTATGTCTCTAAGTGGCAAAGAAATTCCATAAATTTGAGATAAAATGCCTGAGATGCAATAAGGGAAGAAAATCTTTGTGTTGTGTAAGATCTCTTAAAAGTGTGAACTGAGCCATTATCCATGATGTCTGGAATAATGTCACTGGCTCACAACATTGATGTATTCATATACTCTGCACAAATTAAATGCTGTGTTTTGAAGCTAAGAGTTGTTGCCCATTTACAAAAAGTATATAATAAATTACAAATCATTGTCTTAGTAACTCAATACATATATGTACGAACTTATTAATATTATTTATTTTGTAACCAGAGTCAAAATAAATCTGTATATATAATATATGTTTTATAGTATATTATGTATTAAATATTGTTACTTTCTCTATACATACTATGCACGCAGTAGGTGGAGAAGATAAATTACAGCCAAAAATTGGATGTCAATATTTCACCGGGAATATGTGTTTTGAGCACTTCTGAGTATTAAATATAAAGAAAAAAGAATTTTTAGAAAAAAAAACTGTGTGTATGTGTGTGTGGCCATCAGAGCTCAAAGCCGAAAAAACCGCTAAATACCAAACTTGGTATTAAAGTTTACTATCTTCCAAGAATGCGACACAAAGATTTTTATATAAATGCCCCATCCCAAACTACTCTTTACTGGAAAGGTTTTGGAAGCATTGGTTTTTTTTTTTTAAAACGGCACTAATGATTTTGATTAAGTTACCTCATATTAAAAATATTAACATCACAAATAAGATCTATATCCTGAGTTTTCTGGGGATAGCACCAGTAGACCTCTTCATTTAGGATGAATTTTGCATAAGTAATGTAAAGGAGAAAGATAAACATAAACTTACTGCTTTAAAGTGTAGAATCTTGATAAACACAGAATTTATGTCCTTTAAGTTTTGTTTTGGAGGTAACCGTCTCTGAAATATAATATATTGGTTTCAATTTAAAATTACTATTACAGGAAGTCACCGTGATTATTTTGTTTTATTTGTTGTCAAGCAAAGATGCGAATTAAATTGCACAGAGATAGATTTTAAAAAGTTGGCTATCGCTATGGCATAGTCGATTCCCCTATTTCCGTTCTTTCAAGTTTCGTATTTAGCGGAGTTTTCATTTTGAGTTGTGTTGTTCACAGACGCGCGCACACACTCATACAAATACAGCCACATTTTTCTAAAAATATTGATTTTGGATTCAGGGGTCTGATAACATATATTTCTGATGAAATCTCAGTATGGAATTCTGACTCTATTATGTACGTTGTAAATATGCGCCTGACAAAACAGCATCTTCCTACTATTGACTTATTTAAAATAACATTCTAAACAGAAGCAGTATGCAATAAGTGAAATATTGGTACATTTTTAAATTATAAAATTAAAAATGCTATGTTGGACTTCAGGGTAGTCCATCACACATGTTAATATCAGTAACTGATTCAAAACAGAAAATTAATTGTTTTATCGTATTATAGTTTTACTATTTGTGCAGATATTTAAATTTAGGAGACAATATGAAGTAACGTCCCAAATTTTGGTAGTTAATTGGATGAATCGGTAGTCTGCACCTGATAAAATAAAATGCTGAAGCGGTTGACAGTAATTATAAAAAAGGGAAGTCGAAGATTAAGGTACTGCAGATTCAGGATTCTTTAACACCACTAAAACAACTAAAAATTCCTGAAAAAGTATATATATGGATAAAAGAGCGAGAGAGAGAGAGAGAGAGAGAGAGAGAGAGAGAGAGAGAAAACAGAAGTGATAATTCTTTTTTACTTCCTCCATATATACATAGTACCCAACATTTTTATGCCAATATTTACACGCTTTAGGGTTTTAGGGTACCGTGCAAAAAAAAAAAAAAAAAAATAGTGCGAGAGCGCGTGTATTTCTGAACACGTAACTCAAAAACGTAACTTAGCATTAATGCTTAACATCTACTAAGAATGCGACAGGAAGATTTTGAGAAAATGCACTCACTCCAATCTACTCCTTACATGGAAAATTTTCGAAAACTTGATTTTCTAAAAAATGGCCTAAGGATTTTGATTAGAATACTATATATTCAAGATATTCACATGAAAAAACATATCTTGAGTTTTCTGGGAATAGCCTCTTTATTGTGGATGGATTTTGCTAAATTTTGTATTACTAGTAACCGTAAGAGATACACTAAAACGTAGGTCTCGTTAAAACACACAATTTGTCATATATTCTTTTTTCTTTGTGGAGTAGACTATTTTTATGTGTTCCTTGTTATTGGTTTCAGTTTAAAATACTTGTAAATTTTCTTATACGGAATTTTTCCAACTCTGGCAATGCAAAGAAACGGATTCCAACCTAATGCAAACACCCATTATAATATATGACTACAGCTTTAGCCTAATGTATTCCTTTATTTCCCTTCTACTACAAGAAAGCAAGCAGGAAGACCATTTCTCCTAATGTTTATATCGATTAGCATGAAGTAGATAGAAGAAGAAGCGCTTTTACAATAATTTTTTACAGAGATGCAGAGAAAGTCTTGTGAATGGAACGCATCAGACGTTTTACTTTCTCTACTTAGTTAATAGTACATGGAAAGTGTTGCACACCACCCAAAATTCGATACTGAAAAATCACCAGAAATACGCAATTTAGGGTCCACATTTTTAGAAAAAGATCTGCGAGTGTGTCCGTGAATACGCTATCTCAAAAAACAAAAAATGTCGATGAAATGAAATATTTGGTATTTAGGTTTAGCGTCATTCAAAAATACAACAGGAAGAGTTTGAAAAACATCCGTCAATCCCTAGCTAGCCTTTACATGGAAAAAAGTGAGAACATCTTGATTTTCTGAAAAATAGCTGTAATATTTTTGAGCAAAATACCGTAAACTAAATATATTTGTATGGCAAACAAAATATATCTTGAATTTCCTGACTAGGTTTTAAGACCTGTTCACTCTGGATGACCTTTGCTGATAATTGCATAACTGGTAAGCCGGAAAAGAGAGACACATACCTACTATACTAAAAGTGTAGATCCGTTAAAGTACACCATTTATGCCATATACGTTCTTTTGTTGGATTTAGCATTTTCGAGATGTTGCTTGATTTTGGTTTCAGTTTTAATATGTTTAGAATTTTCTTATGTGGAAATTTATCAACACCGCTATGGAAGGAAACAAAGTTCAATCACAAAGCAACCAAACATTTGCCTATCGCTTTAGTATACTTCCTTGTTTCCCTTCTACTCGTAAGAAAGCATCTAGGTAATCAGATTATTTCTGCTAATGTTTATGTCCATTAACATGAAGCAGATAGAAGACAGCTTTTTAACAATAATTTGTTTCAGATATATAGACAAAGTCATATGAATCATCAGATTTTTTCTAACATTCCGTTTAGTAAGGTAACATAATAAAATTGAAAAAATAAAAAGAAAGGTGTTTCATCAACGTCAAGTAGCGTGACGGTTTGCAAACACTAGCGAGCAATAGAACTGCGATTTCGTTCCAGTCTCATTTGAGGAGTTCACAAACCAAACAAATGAAAATCAATCAAACGACTACCGTGCCTCTGCATCGATTTTGTTAACCTCGTTTTTCACGAAAGTTGCAATACAACTTTGTTAACGAATCCCTGATAAAGGTTTTGTCTCCTGCAATACATTCAATTATAATCGCCAGTTTCAGGAACGAAACTTAAGTTAATTAAAACATCTGAATGTAAATATGTAAATATCTCCGATTCCTAAGGTTTACTTAGCACACAGAGATGGGTCTTACAAGGAAAGTACTTGGGCTCGAACAAATATATCTATATAAAATTTTGGTTACAGGACCATTACGCACCCTGCAATGTGCTGGTGGGTGTCGTTTTTCTGCAAAACTCTGCAATCATGCTCTTGATATCACTGTAGATGTCATTGTAGACGCCATATTCAATGCCGATATCTTAACTACAAAGGTAAATGGAGACTTTCAATAAAATGTTCACAGCAATATGAATGATTGCAAAACGCACAGTGAAGAAAACCAAGTTGATCGCATGTCATATTTGCACATGCTATAATATCAGTGTTAAACGCCACGTCAATTACAGTTTTGAAGTTGTCCACTGGTTCACCAATATCGTAGCCAGCGTTCTGCCACGCGTAATGACGTATTAGTCTATATACTCGCACTGACAGAATGCAAATTCAGGATAAAGAATCTGTGATGCAATTTTGGCTGCATATTACTGGGATGTAGTTTAATAAAGTCTGTTATTCTCTTGGCATATCTTTTACATTACCTGAAGAAATATACATCCAGTATATTTTGTAGTTTTAGGCGGAATTATTTTTAAATCTACATATTTTCTACCAGATGCTTCCAGTACTATGTCCAGACCAGGAGTCACAAAGTACTAATGACTTTCTCGACAAATTTGGATTCAAAACTGACAGAAAAATGTCTTCAGATGTTGTTTCGTCATCTTCCCACTCACACTTGATCGACGAAGGCATTTGAAGGCCACCGAGTTTCTATGTCCCTTGACACAAGGGTCCAAACTTTCTTCTAGGTTCTTGGAAGCAAATATAGAGTTTGTCTGCCAATCGTCCTTTCATTGATATATCAACATCGATCGTATAACTAGGTGTTGCACTGGTAACTGATTGCAACATCAAGACAGTGTTTCTCTCCCCTTTCATGGATAGAGTTCTGTAGGAAGAAAGCGCATAGTTGATCGGATCACAGTTCCTTACAGAACTAATTTAGATTTTTTCTGTCGTGATATGCTCATTGACGTCAGCAACAAACGTTTGAGCTCTTTGAATCAGCTCTTCTTCGCCATTCTTATCCTTTCGTGCTTGGAGTATAATGATACGGCGTGATGTTATCCTAAACTCCTTTTTCAAATTAGTAATAAATCCTTGTGAAGCTGTAGAGTTTGTACACCCGAGATTTCTGGCTACGTCAAATGCCCAATGTTGTAAATGCCAATAACGAACGGCGGAACCGCATTCTCGCTCTTCATCGAATTTCGCCATTACACGCTCCTTGATTGTCTTGAACTGTAGTGTACGATTTCCTTTGAAAACTGTATTTCCTTCTCGTTTCTTTGCCACGTATTCCAGCATGTTTTTAATATTGCTTTTAGACTTCAATTTAGGGTATCTTTTCAGAAGTTTGTCGTATGGGTTGAAAGCTCTTACATGATAATCATCGTATATGTTTTCTAGTGTGTTGTCATCAAGCGCCGTGATGATATTTGCGACTTTACCTTCTTATCTTCCCGCACTTGCCATATCACTACCGCTTGAATGAGTTGTTGGTTATTATTATCATCACTACATCTAAATTATGTGTTACAAGAGTATGTTTTTAACTTATGCTCATATTTCTGCACTATAATAGATACCAGAAAACATGCGAATGATTCATCTTCTATACCAATACCATCTTCACGAAGAAGAGTTCTTCGTAACTTCATCTCAACCAATCGCAATACATTAGCAGGATCGATTACCAATCGCCGACCATCTAATGCTTCACTACACAAATAACTTCACAAAACGCAACTTCAGAGGCACACTGCACCGTCGCTACTGGTCTCGACTGGCGCACCGGCAGGTCAATGTGCAATGAGACATGGCACACGGAGAGGCTTCTAACGGACGACAACAGAGTTTTGCAGATGAGTTAGTATCACTACTGCAATAAGGGACCTTTAAATTATCTCTCACGCAATTTTGATGTATGTGTTTGTTCGAGCCCAAGTACTTTCCTTGTTAGTAATTAAACAACCAAGTTTGGAATGATGAAAGTTGAAGACATTATACTATGTTTCGAAAAATGATTTATCAAGATTATGAAGTATGTAAGGAAAACAACTGTCCAATAGGTTGCTTCTTGTTTTATTTAAGGTATTAATGTACAACAATTTGAGTTGCATTGGCTTTTATTTTAGAGCAAGTTTTACGATCTGAAAAAGCGTTTCGTGACATAAATCGCTGAAATTAGCAGCTAGACAGTTTTGCATTTCCAAACGCTACGTTTCACATTACGCGACGTGATAGGAGCTTGAGATTCCCTCATTCAGCAATGTGTCCCTGGTTTTATATTGTTGGTATATCCAGAATTCTTCTCTAGAACACTTTTTACTTTTGCCACTATTTTTTTTAACATTTTACTCAAATGTTTCTGAAATCTTTTCTGTCCCTCAAAATCTTTTGATGTAATTAATTTAGACCTTGTAAATTTAAATCTGTTACAGTTGCAATATAGCCGAGTGAAAATATATGAAATAGTTAAAACAAAATGGTTAAATTATTTACTTCGGTGTGTCATAGACATTTATTGTTTAACAATATATTAGAAAACTGTTATCATGATGGAAACTCCTATTGTCCAAGCTACACCAGGATGAGGGAGTAAAACATTGAGACATTCAGAAAATATGCCGCAACATAGAGCTTAGTATACAGCAGTCTTTTGCCGTGATGGTTTCGTTCTGCCGAATTTGTCACATGCGGTGCTAATTGTGATGGTTATTTTAATGTGGTTCTTCTTTATTTTGACATATTGTTGCAGTCTCCTTGGTATCGTTGCAGCGAACACATGGTACATTCTCAATGAATTGTCTGTTATGGAGGGGTGAGAGGAGAGTGGCCGTCACAGTAGGTGCCTGACGATATTTTAAACGAATTTAACTTATTTCTCTGGTTTCATCGGGACATGATGGGACTAGAAGAGTCAGGTGCATTCAGCTGCGCCGGAGACTTATCTCGTTAGCCACGTTCTCTGTGTGGTAACTCGATTGCTCTGTTTACTTACTTTTTTTTATTAAAAATACAGCTCCGGAGTGTTATCAGGTCTCCGGCGCTGATTTCAGTTTTCTTTTTCCTTTTTGTTCCTCCACTTTCCCTAATTACCTTGTTGACTTATTTGTTTACCATTTACTTTTTACTTACACATACATATACACATTTACAAACACACAAACACTCGCACCCAAGGCGGAACTTGAACCCGCGATCCCATGTGCCACGAAGCCCCAAAGCTAGGCACTTTAGTGAGCGCGCTCATGGAGATCGGCATAACCTACTAAAACCACCCTGCCTGCTTATCGTGAAGCAAACGATCTAATAGACCAGGATGTCACACGGAGCGCATAAGCCCAAAGTAGCAGTAGAGCAGTAGCTGTAGACGGGCAAAGCCGGAGTTTCAGGAAGTAGTGAAAATGACACCGTCTAAACCTCCAAAGAAAGCGCACAACAAATTCCAGTCTGTAATCTTGCGTAAGAAACAAGGAGGAGATGCAATACGTTACATCTCCAAATAGACTTTGACAAGTGATTTTTAGGGCTTCGAGGGAGATAAACCCCAATTGGAGCTATTCTGTCGTCGATGTGCTGCAAATATGACAAATGTACCATTTGTACTGTAACTGGAGGTTATTTATATCGTAAATACAATTTAATAACACGATACAATGACCACGAATGCAATTAACTTTCACAACATTTTTAGCTGTGAACAATATCTAGACTTTGCAGCGAGAATTATGACAATGTTGCCAACACTTAACACGCCAGAGCAGTTTTCTTTATTTGATGAATAAGAGAATAAACAAATGAATTTGATGACACCACAACTTGAGATTTACCGTACTACATTTCTGTTCTTATTATAACAAGATTAAGGTGTTATCTAGTGTGTTAGTAATACAGAATGTTTTGAATCTTCAAAGTTACTAGTAAGATAATAATAGTCACGTTACATTTTGTTGTGTTATGAAGAAAGCTCAGAATTTTTGTTCTGTGATCATTTATTTTCATTTATTAGCATTTCATAAATAACATATAGAAAGGCCCATACGTTTTGTCCAGCCCTGCTTCTTGTTCACTACTATGCACACATCAGTATACTCCAGTACTGGTAGACCACAAAGACACATAATATACAGCCAAGCGCTCTGAGCGTTGTGTCGTTGACATTGCTACCCGTAGAGAGTAATGCCTATTTTTCCACCTTGTTTGTTGACTCGCTTCGTCAGCCCGCAAAAGCACATAAAGCAGGTCCATGTCCTTGACACCGCTGTACCCGGCAGTCGGAAAATGGACGCATGCCTACTTTTCCCACGTTGCAAGTCAGTTGTCAATTTTCGACTTCGACTCGTGTTATTAAACTCCTCCTCGTTCTCTAATGGTGTGTCTACCTTCATTTATCGTGATGTTATATCAGTGCACTTTAAAGCAGAAGGGTTAGAGGGCACTTGCGGAAGAAAACTGAGTAGTTAAGCGATACTTCGTCAGACGCAAGCAGCGCAGAATTCAGCAGAAACATATAGTTAATGAATAAAATATTAAACAGCTAAGGAAGAAGAGACAAATATTAATACTTAGAAATAAAAATAATAAAGGCAATAAAAAAAAAACTGTATCATAGTCTATCTTCTCATTAAACATTATGTACTTTCAGCATCAATGGACCAATACCCCGTAAAAAGAACCTGACTCGGGATCCAACAATACAGTAAAACAGGTTAGGAGAGCATATAATTCACATAACGTTAGTAGATAACATGCAAATAAATTGCATATTTTGTCAAATATATTTCTATTAGAAAATATTACTGTAGAAGAAAATTTTTTAAAAAGTATATTCTCAGTTGACAGAAATAATTGATAGCAGTATTTTAAATTTGTCTGGAGACCAGGGGAAATACGAAAATCATTCCAGAAATTAAGAATGAAAACGCACCAGTAGCCGACTCTTTGTTAAAAGCAGAAATATTTAATCAACACTTCACTTCAATTTTTAAGGTAAAGATTATTAAAAGAACCCAAGCGGCCCACATGACTTTCGAAGAAGATTATCTAAATCACGAAAACAGAAATCAATATTTAGGCTATTCGATATAACAATAAATAACGGAAGCATATCTCAGGATAGGCTATAGTTGTGCCTATTTACAAAGCTGGAGAACGAAAAAATGTGCCGAGCTGTAGGCCAGTTAATTTGACATCAGTAGTAGCAAATGGGATAGAAAAATTTGGTACTTCAAAGGTAAACATGGTTTCTGGAATAGAAATTCTTGTGAGAGTCAGCTAGTAATCCATTTTGTCAGGATGTAGCCGATACACTGCACGCAGATTGGTAGAACTCGTACAATAGTTAGTGACTTGTATATAGCTTTTGACCTTGTACCTGGACGACTTGCATAAAAACTGTGTAATATGCAAATAGATAACAGAGTGATAACTTACATTTGGGAATTCTTGAATAAACAAACCCAAAGAGTGTGGTTGGGAAATACATTATCGTCCCAAACGATGTAACTTCTTGTTCCTCAAGGAGGCTTAGTAGGACCGTTGCTCTTCTTAGCGTGTATAAATGAATTACAGAAAGAGCTGACATCTAAAATTCGCGTATTTGCAGATGATTAGATACATATGAATATTACGACTAAATGTGGAATTATTAATTTACAAGGTGATTCAATCCTGGGAACAATGTAATCAAATTTATAAATAATGAATGTAAATCCATGTAAAACTATTAAATTAAAAAGGAAAAGAATGGTGGAAAGCCTAGTGAATAGTTAGATAGTAAGAAAATACCTAGGGTAACTAGCTAGGGTATATAAATAAGAGATTAGAGTGGGGAGAACATGCGAACTCGGTCACTTGGAAGACGTGGAAAGTGTCGCACTTTGTAATGAATATATTTAAACGCAGCAACGGAAAATCGCGAAGTTTAGCGTACATATTCTTAGCTACACTAAAATTAGAGTATAATGCTACTTACTGGGATCCGTATCGTGTAGGGCAAACATAAGCACTCCAGAGAATTTAAAAAAGAGCAGCTAAATTCGGAGATAGAGGAAAACAAGTATAAGATTCATGCCAGCTTAGTTACTCCTTGGGGAAACTTCACAGAAACGTAGAAAATGAGTAGGGCTATGTGCAATTTTTAGAGTCTATAAGGGAGAATAGGGAGAACCTGCATTGAAAGGTATAACAAAGAGGTTACTAACCCCATTATATTGGGGGTGAAATGACTACCACAAAAAAAATTGATGTGTTCCATTCACTTGCCTTTCTCTACATCTCTGTAACCAATTATTGTTAAAAAGCTTATGCTTCTATTTAATTCATGCTAACCGAGAAAAAATTAGCAGAAATAGTCGTATTACTTGCTTCCTTGTAAATAGAAGCGAAATAAGGGAGTACCATAGGTTAAAGTGATAGTCAAAAGCTGGTTGCTATGTGACTGAAGCTCCTTTGTTTGTATGGACAGGAGTTGACAAATTCCTGTATGAGAAAAGTATAAGTTCTTCAAAGCTGAAACCAAAAACAAGGAGTATCTAAAAAAAAAAAAAGGATCAGCTCCAAGAAAAAAAAAAATGTATATAACATAAGTTGTGTGTTTTAACGTGCTCTACATTTTTTGTTTAGCAGTTTAGCAGTTACGTAAAATTCATCCAGAATAAATAGTCTTCAGAGGCTATCCAAAAAAAATTCAAAATATACATTTTATTTGTCAGGTAAATATCTTTCATATAGGTAAAATATTTTAATTAAAATCGTTAGAAGCATTTTTAATAAAATCAAAATTTTCGAAAAAAGTTCCATGTAAAGGGTAGTTGGATGTGGGGATTTTCTTGGAAATCTTCTTGTCGCATTCTTAGAAGATAACTCCATGGCACGACAGCTCACGGGGAACCTTGGCCTACCGCCCGGTCGCTGCGTCCCCCATCTCGGTCCACTATAGACGTCATGGAGGGGGTGCAGTATTGGAGGGTGAGACGTGGTCAGCGCCTCGAGTCCCTCCCGGCCGGTTAATGCGGTCCTCACGACCTGGAGCCGCTACTTCTCCATCAAGTAGCTCCTCAATTGGCCCCCCAGGGACCTTACGAGGCTGAGTGCACCCCGGACCAGGTCTCCCAGCGGGGGAAAAATCCCCACGCCGGTACTGGGGATCGAACCCAGGTTTCCCGCTTGGTAAGCAGCTGCGCTACCACCGCGCTAAGGAGACGACCATTCTTAGAAGATACCAATCTTAAATACCAAGTTTCGTATTTAACGGTCTTTTCGTTTTTGAGCTATGCTGTCCACAGACACACACACACACGGACATTTTTCTAAAAATACTTTTTTTGGATTCAGGAGGTCTCAAAACATGCATTTCCGGTGAAATCTCGTTATCGAATTTTTGGGTGCATTACAATATCTTCTCTATACACTATGTACATAGCACGTATAGAGAAAGTAAAACCAGTAAATCATTAACAAAGTAATGCATGTGATACTGGATATACTAAAAAATAAGTTTACATGAACAAAAACATGAAACACTTTGTTTTCTTTTGCGTTCACGTGTTTTAACGAACATTGTACTCACTCAGTTATATTTTTTGTTTTCCTTTTATCAAAGTAGGTAACACTCTTTTAAGATCAAAACGCTAACGCAATAACGACAAATGCACGATCTGACTCTGCCGTTACGAGCTTAGCTTTGACATTTTGCACTTGTAAAATTAGTCCTAAGCTCAGCTCTCTGTGACCTGAAATTGGATTATCAAAGCCCTTTGGGATTCAAGTTGCAATTTTTTATTTGCCTTCATTAGTCCATTGCTGCAATAAAACAAAATCTGGTTGTCAGCACTGAGCTTTCTGCACCACCCCATGTTGTAAGTATTAGCAAACGGCTATCACAGCTTGTGTGACAAAGAGAAACATTTTTTGAAAGGTTACACAGAAGGTTTTCAAGAAGTATAACCCGCGTTTATAATTTTGTATTATTCGCATTCTTTCTGATACCAATAGACCACTATTCTTTAGAAAACCGGAATAATACACTTGACATGAAAAAGAGTTATTTATTATACAAGTGGATACACAGACAATCCCTTCGGTTCGCGTTTTAAGTTCTACGAGTAGATAATAGAGGTTTGTCCACTTGTATAATACATTATTTACAGATAGGATAAATTAATATGACAAATATTCAGTTAATGATTTTACAACAGATAGTAATAAATTAGATTAGGAATAAGGCATCGAATTGCAGCGTTCTTATAGTTAAAAATCCGATGTACATTCACATGACTTTCTCTAAATCTCTGCAAAAAAATTGTTAAAAAGCTAATGCTTCTATTTACTTCATGCTAATCGAGAGAAAAAAAAGCAGAAATAGTGTTATTACTTGCTTCCTTGTAAGTAGAAGTGCAATAAGGGAGTACCATAGCGATTAATTCCACAAAAAATATACGTAACATAAATTGTATGTTTTAAGTTTTTGTCCTCTTACGGTTTAGCAGTTATACAAAATTCTGAAATTTTCATCCAGAATAAAGCAAATTTCAGAAGCTGTTCCCAAAAAATTCAAAATTTATCTGACAAGTAAATATCTTTAATATACGATATTTTAATCCAAATCATTAGAGAATTTTTATTAACAAGAAAATTTAAAAAAAAAGAATTCTATGTAAAGGTTTGTTTGATGTGGGGTAATTTTCTTGAAAAATCCTCGTGTTGTATTCTTGGAACATACTAAATCTAAATACCAAGTTTTGTATTTAATGTGGTATTCAATGGTATTTTCGTTTTGAGTGATGCTGACTACATACACACAGAGAAGCCTTTTTCTATTTCTTTGACTTAGGGGACCTCAAAACATATCGGTAATATATCGGTGAAATATCAGTACTGAAGTTATGGGTGGAATACAATACCTTGTATAACTATAACTATGTACATAGTGCGTGTAATAAAAAAAAGACAACTTAGTCGGCCGTATAGAGAACTTACACCCCCTACGAATATCGGTACCTAGGGTCAGTTTTCGTCTA
Source organism: Hymenopus coronatus (assembly GCA_030762935.1). Taxonomy (NCBI): domain Eukaryota; kingdom Metazoa; phylum Arthropoda; class Insecta; order Mantodea; family Hymenopodidae; genus Hymenopus; species Hymenopus coronatus. The sequence continues at coordinate 106,412,675 of CM060888.1, read as the reverse complement.
TCGCAATGTGCTTACAACACAAATATCTTGAATTCTGATAAACAGTAAGAAATAGACAAAAACTAATTAATACACATAAAATATAGATTTTGTTGATACACACATTTTATGATACATACATTTGTTTTGTAGAGTTGAGGGTTTCCCTAGATTGATTTAAGTTTTAAACTACGCAGGTTTTTCAAACGGGAAGTCATCTATAGTTTCATCTCTCTTTTGTTAAACTGCTGGCCGTGCAAAGTGATTCGAATTTAAATTGTTGTTTCATAAAGTAATCTTTGTTAAGAAAGGTTTGTTTTCAGAACAGTTAGAGAAAGTTATGTGAATGAAACGCATAATATTTTTTTATGGTCTAGAGAGAACATTCAACTGCTACATGAGTGTATACTTGCATGAAAACTTGTTTGCTTGGACTTAATCTGATATATCCTGAGCTGTGTCATCAGTGTCACATGGAATCGGTTGTCTTCGTACTTCGCTTGAGTTGCACACAAAACTTGGCCAGGACCGCAGTCAGTCTAGTGTTCCATAGCCGCCCTCCGTGGTATAGTGGTTACTTTATATACCCAAGGTCGCGGGTTCAAACCCGGCGGAAAAAGGTGGATTTTTTCGGGGGTCAAAATCTAGTATGGCTTCCTTCGGAAATGAAGTAAATCCGTTGGTCCCGTGTCGTAGATTTACGACACATAAAACAACCTCAAGCCTGATAGAGAGGCCTCTGAGCAAAATTAAGCGGTCTTTCACACTCAATTTAGAATGGGACGTTGAGAACCACAGTAGGTAAAGATTGTTCATAAATAACACTCCATTTATTTATTTATCTAGTGCTCCATAATCATTTTAAAGCAGAAAACATCTAAAGATCCTCATCTCCGATGTAATGAGAAGTCTATATAATGTCATAAAATTGTGTTCAATTATGAACTAATCTGTTCGGCCCGGGTTTGATCCCTAGCGACCGCATGTGGGATTTGTGATGGACAAAGCGGTGCTGAGGCGGGTTCTCTCTGGGTTCTTCAGTTTTCACCGCCATCGCATTTCACCGGTGCTCCATTTTCATTCCACGTATCATCAGTGTCATCGCCTGCGGTGCCATTTGTAGTAAAAGCGGGCGTTAAACACCATTAATCAATCACTAATCTGGTTAGAGGATTAAAATTGACTTTATGATATGGATAAACTGTTAGCAGCGTATTATAGCAACAGAATTATCCTCACTAGAGCGAAAATGTGGCTATGCAAAGTGTTCAAATTAATATATTGTACGAATTAAATTGTGTGCCTCGGCGAATAACGTAGACTCTTCTGCACCGATCTCAAGTCGTAGTCTGGAAGATAGAAATTCAAATTACTATTTAAATAAATAAAACTTTTCAATATTTTAGCCATCAATTTATTTCCTGTAACTCATATGCATCGAAATTTGGATTAGATAGAAGATAGAAATTCGTATTACTATTTAAACAAATAGCACTGTTTTCAATATTTTAGCCATCAAGTTATTTCCTGTAACTTATAGGAATCGAAATTTGGATTAGTTGGTGAGGGATAAATTTAGTAAAATAAAAGAAAGGCCCTTCCTCCGCCCCCCACCCCAAAAGAAAAGACTTTTGCCTTTTAATAGAAAAGAAAAAAGTTAATAAGGAATCTACATTCCTTTTTATTTCCATCTTCGAAATCATTTTATATATCAGTTTTATAGGCTTATTTCCGTATATTTTTACTAGAATCAGTCATATAGTAATAACTTTTTCATTACGGAACTGATGAAGAATGATATAATTATGATTTTAAACGTGTCTTACAGCACTTGTTTTCGAGCACGTGGATAAGGCATCAAAACTTAGCCTGTAACTGTCTCCCCTATCTATGGCATTGCCCATCATGCTCTTTTTCAGAACAAAACATTACATTTTCTTAACAATTATTAATACTTTCAGTATTGTCAATGATGCGGAATGAATTACCATTTTATATACATTCTGTTCATTCTTATAATTTGTTGTTCATGAAATTATTATGCGTTATTACGTATATTTGGCGCGTATTATCCTTATTTGGTGCCACTTCAATGTCTTTCTGTGCCTTTCTCCTCCTTTTCATACATGTACAAAATAACACATTAAAATACAGGGTTACTACAAAAGAAATAGAGAACTTCAACTGCCTGTAAAACAAAAACTATTAGAGATAGCAACCTAATTATTTTGGAGGTATCTTGAGAAACTCTCAAAGTTTCGTTTGTTACTATTGGTAACGCTGTAGTGTTTTGTTTATTGTTGCAGAAGCTGAAATGGCGGAAAATCCTGTGGAAAAGGCATATTGCGTGTTGGAATTTGCTAGAACGCAATCAGCAACTGTTGTCCAACGACATTTTAGAACACGTTACCACAAAAATGAAATGATGCGCTCACAAAAACCAGCATCGTCTTCACCATGTCGCAACATGTCGATGCAAAAGTCACGCCGTATGACCTTATCTTCTTCACTCAGAAACTGCAACATCTGTAATCTGTAAGGCATCATGTGCAGTCGCTTCCGCAAGATTTTCCATACAGTTGGCTGTGGAATTTGTAATTGCATGCTTGCCCTAGATGTCGATTTCTGTGGGCTTCTTATGAAGGCAGAACGAACACGTTCAACGTTTTCTTCCGAAACTCTTGGTCTTCCCTTTGCACAAACATCCCGTTGTCTCGAATTTTCTATACCAGTCGTAGATTGACTGTCTAGTCGGTGGCGTTTTGTGGTAACGTGTTCTAAAATGTCGTTGGACAACAGTTGCTGATTGCGTTATAGCAAATTCCAACACGCAATATGTCTTTTCCACAGGATTTTCCGCCATTTCAGCTTCTGCAACAAGAAACAAAACACTACAGCGTTACCAATTGTAACAAACGAAACTTTGAGAGTTTCTCAACATACCTCCAAAATAATTAGGTTGCTATCTCTAATAGTTTTTGTTTTACAGGCAGTTGAAGTTCTCTATTTCTTTTGTAGTAACCCTGTATATTAAATGTTTTCTCTGGCGGTTGGCTTTTAATATTGTCTCGTAGGTGATGGACACACTACTCCTACAATGTTTACAATAACTTGTTATTTTACAGTAATATAAAGAGTCTTAAGTCAACTCTGAAAATTGATTATTTGAATCTTAATAGATTAATAAACTCTTAATAGATTAATAAAGGATAAATATAAAACTGTCCTGTTGAATACACTGTAGAGGTTACACAACTTACTTCAAGTTAACTTATCACAATATGAAGAATGTATTTATTACTGTATGCAGAATGAACTCTAAGAAGTGTAAATAACAAATTTCTGGTGCCCTCAGATCATTACTTAATAAACTAGAGTTGAAACCATAATCTGGTGCTTGCTGTGTTTTTAAAACAGATGTGACATGTCACATAGACAGAAAAAGAGATTGACCTATGCATCAATTGGTTTAATTTTAAATGCAGAACGTATAAAGAATTCACTTTCAGAAATCAGCAAACGTTTACTTCCTGCTCTTCATGTAAAACTCGGTCTCATGTAAAAGTATATTTCTGTATTTGTATATAGACACTTTTTAATAAGATAAATAAATATTAGCTAACCAATGTAAATGGTAGTTTGAGTTGAGTTAAAATTTTGGTTTTGCCTCCATAAAAAATCCCCACTTAAATATTAAGCGTGTTGTTTATGTTACTTCTCAATTTTAGGTTATTCTACTAACATGCGTTCCTAATATATCCAGCCGCTTTTCCTTTTAATGTGATCTTTTTTGAATAGGAAGCCCTCAGAACATGCTCTGTAGTGGGAATTTTATATGAATTATTTATCTATTTTACCTTTCAAAACAGGAAGTTAATGTAAATGTGTGACAGACATCATTTAAATCTATAAAATCAATGACATTAATAAACCTGCATAGAATGTGTAGAATATAAAATCAGTCCTATTCTGAGATGCAAATTCACGCAAAAATAGGTTTTCAACACGGCAACCGTAACTAGCATTATATTTGCATTTTTTGTTTACTTCCAGTGTATCCCCAGGGCTGTTACAAGTTTGGCCTTTCAGATTCATTTGAATATTTATATAAGTTGCTATTATTAGGATTTTTAATAGAGAGAAGGTTGGTTTCCATTTAGTAGGGGCTTGCTGTTAATACTGGTAATGCCGTAAAAGGGAAAACATGACACACTAAAAATCCAATATTAAGCCCGTGTTATTGTTATGGAGTTGAAAAGCATAACCACCTAAAATTATAATGTTGATAACTGTTTGAGAAACATTCATTGTGTACATATGAGTTTCAACCATATTATTTAAAACACTAGCGACACCAAATACGTAATATGCAACTGTGAATCAAGATCTGACGTGTAGAGAAAGTAAAAAGGAAATCGTCATATAAGAATTAACGTACGAACATCACTTGACGTATTTTTGCTTTGTAGACACGTATGCATAATGTACATAGTTGGTAGAGAAGGTATTGCATTCCACCTCAAAAATTCGATACAGAGATTTCACTGGAAATACATGTTTTGAGAACACCTAAATCTAAAAATAAAGCATTTTTAAAAAAGGTCCTTGTGTGTGTGTGTGAGACACCTCAACTCAAAAACGAAAAGTGGGTCGAGCACCAAACTTAGTATTTAGGTTCAGTACCTTCTAAGGATATGATACGATGATTTTCAGAAAATCTCTCACTCACTACCATTTTATGAGAATAGGCTGTCAAGCCCTCTTGATTCTGGAGGACCGGTAAACCGTAAGAAATAAGACTATTCAGAAAATGTAATACAAACCATGTACCTATTTCAGAAGCATTTTTGGAATTAGCATTTGCCAAGCTATTTTTCCTACTGGTTTCAATTTTAAAAAACTTCGAATTTTTCAATTGCAATTTCGTCATTCATTTTTATTTTGTTTTACTCCTGGCCATGCAAAGAGAATAGAATTCCATTGTCATCACACAGCGACGGATTTTAAAAGATTTGACTATCGTATTTTCCTTCTACTTACAGGAAGATAAGTAATAAGACCATTTACATATATTTTATTTGGTTAAACTACATTAAAGAATAATATTCTGTAGGAATAGTGTGTTTTTACAGAATAGGTAGAGAAAATTATTGAATGGAACACACGGGATATTTGTATTACAATGCAGATATTATCTTAACAAATATGCATACATAGGGGAATTATACAGCGTGTCTCTAAATTAGACACACTTTAAGTTCGTGTATACTGGTTACGAAAGAAAGTGCGAGTAAATTGTAGAACAGAACGCTATAAAAAACGACAAAAGCAGACACTTTGAGTTGATGTGCTTCATGCATCAACATTAAATCTCTTATATAATTCCAACTGTGAATCCCTGTTTGTAACGTGTCATGCATAAACAAAACACACTCATTTTTAGTAATAAAGCGCGTCTCATGCTTAAAAGGCTGTACGCGTTAAATAGAGCTCACTGTTACATTTACTGTGTGCACTCGAACTTTGGCGCACACTGCGATATTCGTGGGTGGTTCATTAAATGGAATGAAAACGTTATGTTTTTCAAGCACAAAATTATTTATTTCTCAACATACTCCCGTTTTAGATATATACACTTCTCCCAACGTTCATTCCGTTTCCTAACCTATTCAAAAATACGAATTGTCAAGCTCTGCAAAACACGACCCTGTCTCGGCGATAACCTCATTTAATCTAATCTTTGTACCTGCAAGACATTTCTGCGTGTTTAGAAATAAGAAGAAATCGCAAGGAGTCAGGTTAGCCAAATATTAGAGATGAGCGACAGCTTTTCATAGAGCAATTCATGCGGTTTGGCGTCAACTCCAGATGAACGTGTTGGTGCGTTTCTGAGGTGAAACAACAGTCTCTTCATCACCCAATGGGGCCGTGTGTCCTTCAACTCCTTGTCAAACCAGGCTAATGCCTCTTTGCTTTTTGTAAGAAGTAAATGTTTAAGATACCCTTCGCATCCCAGAAAAAAACATCACCACTACTTGGGACCGTCGATGATGGGACCGTCTTTGGAGCAGATTTACCGGCAGCAACTCATTGTTTTGATTGTTGCTATGTGTCCGAGATATGAGTAATGACTTCAGGTTTCATCGACGTGACGATGACGATTTACAGAGATCAGCTTCGAAATTGAAAGCCACACCCATTTGTTTCGAATGTGAGGAATTGTGGAGTCCATCGGGCCGGCAACTTTTTCATCTCCAACGTATTATACAAAATATCAATTGCCAATCCCGTCGACCACCTATCGCCTTGAAGGGGATGCTGGATCAGTTTTGAGAGGATGATTAAGTAAACAAAAAACTATTAAATTAAACTTTAGCCTAAATTTTTAGATGATCAATCAGAACAGTATCGTGGACTTTTTCAACGATTTCTTCGGTAATCCCATCTGCCGCGTGTCTGGAATGCTCCTTATCAAAAACGAATGTTCCACCATGTTTAAAGAAGCTGAACAAAGCTCTATTTTCATAGATAGCGAAAAGGACGCCTTAAATCGCATCCAATCTCGCTTTCATTTCATCGCAAGTTTTCCTATCCAAAAGGCCCTCAGGGGCAATCCCGGCGTACCGGACTAGATGTCATCCAGGTTTCAGGGGTTGGATTAGTGTCAACATCCCTTCCCGTAAAACCGAAGTTTTTTGCATCATCTATGTGCGTCGACCGTTGTTTTCAGGACAGTTTGATAGTCGCTGATTTGGAGGTTACGCAGACTCTCGACGGCATGTGAAGTTGCAACCAGACGATAGAAGTGTACTCCAAAGAGAATGACTTTGTTAGCAAGTCAGACAATGTCAATATTATGTTTGGATTCTGCTCTGTGGAGGACGGTGTGTGACTGCATACAATTGACAAGTTGGATAGGTAGAGTCAGACTGAAAAAGTCAATGCCATAGTCGGGATCTCAACCACTTATCTCTGTGTCTAGTCGGTTTCTTTGTCACTGAGCTACCATGGCAACATGCCGACATAACATTGTGACTCGCATGTTTCCCGGTAAACCACAAGGTGTTCTCAAATCATTTTGAGATGACTTATAATGTCGTAGGTACTTCAAGACCCAGGACTCATAGTATAGCCAACTATTATGGACAACTGTGATTATTTTGAGATGACAGACCATAATGGCGACTTACAGCGGCGTAAGTAGTTCAAGACCCAGCATTCATAGTATAGCCAGCTATTATGGACAATTGTGCTATGCCGGCATGTTGCCATGATAGCTCAGTGGCAGAGCAGCCGGCTATAGTCCGGGAGATACGTGGTTCAAATCCCGGCTATGGCATTGACTTTTTCAGTCTGACTCTACCTATCCAACTTCTATCCTACACACGCTTTTGTGAGAAAACAATTAAATTATCGCAATTGATACGTTGTTTACTTAAGGTAATGTAAGGTTTTTTAAAATTAAGAAGTTTGATCGTCATTGGAAGAGGGTGCTAAACGAGAAGACATTTCGACCATATCTTGCTCGTAATTGCGAAGGAAGAAACAAGAAGAAGGTACAGAAAGCATCAAAGTGAGGGGGAGAGAAAGTGCAATAGATAACACTGCAGGTAAGGCAGTAAAAATTGGAGATCATTTGGCAGTGGTACCAGCCCAGCCAACAAACAATCTACAGCAGTTTGATAAATTAAAGCCAGGTTGATGGATTGGTGAAACATAAAGTATGACAAGCCTTGGGGGAAAGAATGGTGCGAGTATTGTTGACTATAGTTACTTTGGCTACAAAAAAAAAAATGGTGTATTTGTCGAACCTGAAGATGTTTATAATGGAGATTTTCTAAAATCGGTATATGAGATGAAGTTCATCAAAACACTGTTTTCAGTTATCCATCTTGCTACCATGGCGCTCTAAAATTCAACGCATAATTGTGTGTTTCACCTTCTGTTCTGATTGTTGCAGTGTTAAAACGTTAATGCTACAAGTGATACCAAATACACTATAGCTGAATACAGGACACTCTGCCAGCGCAATCTAGCGGGTCGGCCCTGAGCGGCGATCAGCTGGTGTTGCTGTAGCTTCAGTATAGCCTATGTAATAGTAATAATGATTAATTAAAATGTAATTCAGCTGTGAATCGGTCTACACAGTATTATAAGGATTATCAGACAGAAGTATTGAACCATGTCTGGTAAGGTTTGTGCTGTGTTTGGCCTCAATAGCTTTGAACTTCTGAAACGTTCCAAGACCTTTTTCCGCTTTCCACGAGATAAAACAATATAAGAAGATTATATTATTGTGAAACGTTAATACACATAACCACTGCAGGGAAGCAATAATCTGAAAATAAAATCATTGCTGAACATCTCTGAGGAAAATCCATTTATTGAAATTTATAACAGTAGAGTGTGTGTTTTCTATGATGCTCCACACCTGTTGAAACCAGTGAGGAATAATTTGAAAAGGCATGATATATTCTGTGAAGATGGAAAGGTTTATTGGAACTATATTGTAGAATTTTATTAAAAAGACAGAACCATGAAACCTCGGTTAGCTCCAAGGTTGACCAGCCAATGTATTGAACTGCCGCCATTTAGTCCAATGAGGGTATGTTTGGCCGTCGTGTTTTAAGCCATTCTGTCAGTCGTGGCATTAAAACGCATGTTGCGTTTATTTCTATGTCTGATGAAACATTAGCTGCCGCTAATTTCATTGGAAAAATGGACTGTCTATTTGACATTTTCAACTCGTCTCAAAATCATTGTGCTAAAGAGTTGCGCTATGCAATAAATGACGAACGTAAACATTTTCTGTATTTGAATGAATTATCAAAATTCTTAGAATACATCATTGTAATGAAAAGTCTGCTTAAGAAACCTCCTTGTTTTAATGCATATATTGGCATTAAAATTATTGTGGCAGGAGCTAAAATGTCAAAATCGTTTCTCGTATTTACTTACAAGGCGAGCCACACAAGACTGGAAAATTTGTTTTCTGTTGTTAGGAACAAGGGTGGGAACAATGTAACCCCAGATTCTTCAAAATTCGACTTGCAATTACAACTCAGTTATTACAATCGTCTGAAGACTTAAATTCTGCAATGTATAAAAGCAAGTTTTTAGTTCTAAAGTCTGATTTATAGGAAAAATGTAAATACTTTGTAATTCAGACTCCTGTACTAATTATACCAGAACAGCAAAGAGATGATTTTCCAGTTAATGTTCATCAGCGTGGAGATTCATATGTATGCAGCTGAATATGTGCAACATTGCCTCATGAGGAATGTATAAACAAATTGGTAGACTTTGATGAGAGCAGAGGTAGTAAATTTAAAATGTACATATTACTCCGAAGCGTTATGAAAATGCTAGATTCATATTTCACAACGAATCTGCTTAGACAATGTACAACAGCATCAATACGCTATTTAATAACATTTTTCTTCATTATCTTTCTGAAGACTTAATGTTAAATTAAGGTTATAGATGTGTGTAAAAGATGCATTATTCACTTGCATATGTGAAAGTTGTAAAGATGTGTTTATTGACAAAGCAATCAATGTGTTAATAAAATGTTATTTGAATGATGAAAATGGAAAAAAGAACAATGAAAAAAAACCAGGTAGAAACATTAAAGCAAAAATTGGCATGCATAGCCTGTTCCTGTATAGCCAATATCTTTACATTGTTTCTCTGCATTGTTTTGTATTGTATTGACAAAGTATCGTTTGAATAAATAAAAAATAACAATGCATAATACAATATCATTATTGGGTTTATTCTTTTCCTAACATTCAAAATGAATCGCTTGTTCCTTAAGGCCAGGCCACTAGGAGCGCCACTGTCTACCTGTCTCTCAGCTTAACGCAGGGGAAAGTGGAAGTGTCCAGTATTAAGCTATAGTGTAGTGTATTTGGTGATACTATCTTTTCAATTATAGCATAACAACAATACTGTACAATTATATTTACTCGGGATAGTTCTTGTTTACTATATTCTGTGATATTTCTGTTGCTTTAGTTCTGTATTAATTTCTTTATTACTCATGTTTTTGTGGCTGCTCCAATTATATTGTATTTTCGTAACCAGAATATGAATAAATGTATAACCTGGATGACGTTAGTAGTTTTGCGCCTTTGATATACTACTTAAGTAAAAAGTTAATCACTGCACTTTTTCCATTTTAGCCAAAATACATTGAACGATTAACCGAAAATCCTAAAAATCCAAACAAACGGATGAATAAACACCAAATTTGATTTGGTGAGGGATAATGCACCATTTGCCTTAGTAACGCCATGTATTTTGAAACACCTTCTTGTTTTTTTATATTGTTGTACTACTCTGGCAGCGCAAAAATGACACCGATGATACGTGGAATGAAGATGGAGCACCGGTGGAATGCAATGGCGGGAGGACTCGGCCGTCCGCCGCTTTGTTCACCACATATCACACATGCGTTCGTCTGGAATCGAACCCAGGACGCCTCGGTGAAAGGCGAGTGAACACTCGGCAACGGCGCGGACAGCTTTGTATCAACCGCTACATTTAGCAGTTGTAAGACATTTATTTTTCATCTTCACTTTATCTCTTCTATTTATATTTTTGGTATTTAAAATACAACTTTGCAGGCATAAAAATGCTGAAATATGATAAAATTATGATTGTTTATGGAATCATCATTGTTTACCTATGGCAAAATGACAATCAGATTTGTGGAATGTTTTTGTAATACTCCCCTTGAACATTTATAACTCTAATTTATATGCTGTATATTGCCCTATTTCTTATTGTTCTGTCAATCATTTATATGTTCATGTTAATGTTTGTATTTGTTAAGCTTTGTCCGTACAATAAAGGAAGCTATGAAAAAAAAATAGAAGGAAAAAACAATTCATCCGGTTTCCTCTTATTAAAATCCTTGTGAGTTTGGGAAAAGGATACTTTTATATTTCTTCAGAAAATAAGTTTAATGTTATGCAATTGCTTTTATTTCTTTCTTATTTGATGCGACTTGCCATATTTGAACAGAATGAGAATGCTGCAAATGTTAACGACCTACTAAATTTGGAATGCGAAATGACATTTAGGAATAGCTGTTGAAAATTATATTTGTAAACGCGATTTTAAATTTTGAGAAATTGATCCATATAGGTATAATAGAAATACAGCAATTAAAGCGAATTGTTAATCTTTCTTTGTTTTGATTTTAACTCAAATAATATATATTTGCGGTTAATTTATATCTTGTAGTTGCTAAAGCCCTGAAATAGTTATATGAAACATTGTAAAAAAACGGATTTTTTTATCGGCTCACTTTTGGTTCAACTAGTTTTGAAAGCGCATAAATTCTAGTGCTATGAATCCTAAAAAGAGTTGTTGATAAACCACTTCAATCGCAGGTCTCTTTTCTCAAAAAAAATTATTTACATTGGTACTGTGTTCAAATATTTGTGAAGTTTAAAGATAAAACGTGGAATAATAAATGCATTGAAATTAAAAGTTAAAACATGCTAGTTTTCAGAATTTACGTTCGGGCTTGCTGTGAACGAAACCATTTTCTTTATGTGTGCATATATTTCTTCCACGAAAAAGTACCCAATTGTGTCAACGAAATCACTATTGAATACAATACTAAATGCGGTGAATGAAGAAGTAAGTGTTGAGAAAAAATATGAAACGCATTTAATTTTTTCTTAAAGTTATACCTGTTCATCTTTATTTTGATTTGAGGGCAGTGATAAAGATAGAAAAATAAAATTGTGATCGACCCGGATATGCAAATTGGAGCAGGTTTGAACCAAAATGGCGACGAATATATCTGGAGCTTAGAGATCTATAGGGTGAATGAATGCATAATAGTTTCATGATTAACGTGTGGAAGTAAATCTGCAGGTAACCGACAGTAACACTCCCATCGCTAGCTGACAGCACACCGAGAGGAGGTTAAGGGATGATATTCATTAATGTTAAATATGACATAAACTCTGTGTGACACTCAATTTGCTTTTGGTTGAAGGTAACGTTCAACTTAGTATCAACAAGAGTCGATTCTAAGACACTAGACACCTAATAACTTCTTTAAATCTGCTCACTGTAAAACTCCACAGGAACTCATAGAATATAAATCCATGTTGCTTAAGCTAAAATATATCAATAAACGTTTATTGTATCAAATAACGTTATTTTAAGACATTCCCAATTAACGATATGTTGCAGCGAACATATTATGTAATAATAGCCGTAAGCACATTTAATTTATATCAGATCTGAAGATTACATTCACCTAAATCTCTCTCTCTCTCTCTCTCTCTCTCTCTCTCTCTCTCTCTAGCCATCCTTCTACAAATATTCTTGCAAAAATATTTTCTTTCTTGTACTCACTGCTAAGCGTTGCCGGAAATGATTTCAGTACACATTTTGTTAATATAAGTAGTACGCTATAGCAATAAACAGATTTTTAAAACAAGAGGAATACCGGAAACCTGGTGATAGCCAAATGCTTAAACGTGGACCACTAAGCTGGTTTTGAAAACCCTATACTCTTTACACCTGAAATTTTAAAATGTGACAAAAATATTAATAAATTCAAAACAATATTAACGAATATTCGCATACCTTATGCAACAAAACAACGCTTTTGAAATAAAGTATTTATACAGATACACTGTTTTGTGCGTAAGGTCTTGTCTATATTCTATATAAAATTATACAAAGCTATACAAATCCGATTAACACTTAAATTTCACAGTATAAAATATTAAATAAAAAACTTCACGAACGAAGAAACCTTCATATGCTATTCCCAGGAAATCGAGTTACACATTTGATGTCTGTAAATATCTTAGAAAAATAGGATTTTAATCATAATTGTTAGAGCTACTTTGATTTGATGTGGGTGATTTTATTGAAGAACTTCGTAACGCATTTTTGCAAGATTCTGATTTAATTGCCTAATTTGGTATTTATTCAATATTTCGTTTTTGAGTTATGCTGTTCACAAACAGTATACATACACACAATGCCATTCTAAATATTTTTTTGAGGGATGCTCAACTGAAATTTCGACATAGTAATGTTACATAAAATAATCCTTTCTTGTGATATGTAGGTGCTATTGATTTTATCTTCTGATGCAATGTGTGTTTTTCAACATATTCAATATACTTGAATATATTTATGTACTATTTATTCAATGTATTTGTGATGCTGATCTGATCAATGTTGTTCATTGTACGAGTTGGAGGATGGGAGGATTGTTTGTCACAAGAATAATAAATCATATTCGCCAATGTAGACGGAAAGATCCATCCATACCTTCATGAAAATGTTTGTGAAAAACTCAAAAATATACTCTGCCGTTTGTAAAAGTTGCAACACCAAGAAGTAAATTCATGAATGTAATGCATTTAATACCACATATCAGGTATATGGCAATTAACAAATGATAAACTTGTCAAATCTATACATGAACTTTGAGCCCTCAAATTCAGTATTTATTGTGGCCTACATGCCCTGCAATTGGAGCTACTTTACGCCGTCGCATTGAGTAAAAAACGTTCTGAATAGCTTCCTGAGGGATTTCCCTCCACGCAGTTTGTATTTGAGTCCAGAAATTCGTGACACTGGTTACTGGAGGACCGTGACACACCAGGTACCGACCAACCATATTCTAGAAATATTCGATGGACGACATGTCAGGTGAAAGTGCATTAATTTTAGTTTACCCATCTCGATGAATGCGGGACGCTCATCGTCTCCACTGATAAGAAAGAGAGGAAAAGCAAAATTTTTTCAGTCAGTTCCTCACTTACCGGTTTTAACTTGAAATAGGCCCGTTGAGTTCTACAACTTCTTTAATGCTCTAAGATTCCTGTACACGTCAAATACGGGTAGTTGAGCCACCTGGTACATAAATAAATTAAAACGCAAATAACTGTTGCTCGGATAGATTAATATGATACGTTTCAAGAGGCGAGCTATGCATACAGGCTGAGTCTTTATTGGTATGGTATATGTTGATGATCGCCCTCCCAACATCAAATTGTGAAAAAACTTCTTATGAACATGACTCTGAAAATCGTTTCTTAGAAGGTATTAAAGGACTCGTCCTTTCATTGACACCGATACTAATTACCTGAATTAAGCGTTTTCCGCTGATTGATTGTTTTTGTTTGGTTGTTTATTAGTGCGCGGAAGGAAGATGCGAAATGTATTCTGTGAGTGAACAAACAGATATGCATTAAATTTATGTCCTTATGGATGGGAATGTAACATTAGCACGCGAGCATTATAGAAAGCTACAATACTCGAAATGAAGTTACGTTAGCTTGTTCACGAACATTCTGGTGAGCTTACCAACGCTTGAAAGGAGGTTCGTTTGAGTTCGGATGTTGAGCGACCGTGAAGAACGAGTTCTACTGATGTGAACACAGCTTTTTTATTGCAAATTTTAATTTTTGATGCTGAAGTTCCATTAAGTTTACCAATGGCTATTATAGCTTTTAAATCAAATATAAAGGCAACACTGTAACAGAATAGTTAGACTGCTCTCCTCTCATATAGGCTGCCCGGGTTCAAGTCCAGGTCACCGCGTAGGGGCAGAACGGCGCCTGGGTGGGTTTTCTCTGAGCTCTCTGGTTTCTCACGCAATTCATTCTACCAATTCCTCCATCATCAACTTTCTTGTCGTGCATTTTGTCTTCGTTTCATATTATCCACTTACTCTCTTCCATACAAGGCATTGGGGTGACCCTCTATCTCTGGATATTCTAACAGATCCAGATCCCTGTACTCTTCAAGATGTATCTGATCCAAGACATTGACTTGTAAGTCCTGCGAGTTGCAACTTCTCCATATAACGAGAGTAAACAGATGAATGAGCAGCAGAAGAAGAAGATGAAGTACAATAATTTGAACAATTATAATCGTAATATTTTAAATAGGTTTAACAATTGGGCAGAAATCCACTAGATAGCACAAAACGCATTGCAGTAATGAAAGGCGTTAATCGCATGACTATGTGGAGAATGTTCCATTAACACCTTCACCTGTATCATTTTCGGTGTATCAGGAAGAACCTACATTCACATATTTCAGAATTATGTTAGGTTTCTTAAAAAGAACCTTGTTCACTGAAGAGGCAACACTATTTTCTACAAATTTCGTAATACTCATGAGTGGGTCTGTGAAAACCCACATGAAGTATGATAGAACAGACATCAATAGCGGTTTTGCCTGAACGTTTTAACGTGGACTCAATCATCAAAAAATTTGTTGAATACCGTGAAAAAATAATAATAAAAAAAACTCCCACCTCATTGGTTCCTCTTTCTTTCACCCTGAATGTAAAGATTTAAAGCCTTATTTAATTATTTTTGAGTGTGTTAGTTTTAATTATACTTATGATTTATTCAAATAGTTTCTCAGAAATGAGTTTCATCATTTAATTGATGATATTCCTCTGGACATTATCCTAAGAATTTACAGGATGGTGTCCCAGCTGCTTTTTGTCGGATAGTACATAATTTCTTGAATGTTAAATTTAAGCACAGACATTGACGGGGATTCTTTGTTTAACCTGCTGGATCTCTTCATTTGAATCCAATGAAGTTCTTCACCTGGGGACATTTAAGGCTTCTGGTTTATAAGACTCCTGAAACGGATATTGATATTCTGAGAGAACGTATCCATCTTGGATTCAATCCCACAGTAATTTGCAATAATATGGAACGCAGCTTAAGGCATGCGACAAAGCAGCAGAAAGTCATTTCGAGTAATTTCTGTAACCTCAATTTTATCTTACAACTCAGCAATATATGATTTTGAAACCGCTTTTCAGTAGAACATTTTATGTTGTATTTTTGGGAGGGCTTTCCCGAAATATTTATCACAAATAAAGAGTGTGTAGCCAAATGAATTCAAAAACTAAAACTAGGTCACTGATTCGCATTTCATACAGGTGTAATGGCATCCATTATTAAAATAATGCTTATTTAACAATACTTTGCTGTTTCATTTAACAATAATGTATTGTATTTTTGCCTTGTGCATTGCTTCAAATTTGCTTGTTTAATACAAGGAACGTCAATTTTGCTTGTTTTCCTTATTCACGTTGCAGGACTTTTTTACCCTACTGCCAAGCCACATTACCATCTGGTGAAAGGTTTAAATACGCACCAGCGCCCAATAGTATTTCCTGATATGCTCAACAGAGACAGGCTTTCACTCACATGCTCAGATAAGGGGAAAGATTCGGGCTCAGGAAAGTCTGTGGAGGAGCAACAGGATACGTCAGACGTCGATCTTCCAGTGACCTTCACCGCAGTTTGAATTTTACTGTTCCATGTACGGGAAAATGGGAAGACAACCACCTGCCCATAGTGTTAAGAGGGCCCAATTATCATTAAAGGGGAAAATTGGGGGAAAAGTGCAGTATCGTCTTCCTCGTTGTTTTTTTTCTGTGGTTTTCCTTAGTACTTGCAAGCGGCAATTGTTGGAAACATTCCAGACCCAAATTAAGTCTGAATATTTCCCTTCAAGTTTAATTTCCCAATTACTATTTCATGTCACGCATATCATGGCCACCCGTTGTGTATCCCTATATACAGTAGATGAAAATATTTTAAGGAAAGTGATAGATCTTATGAGAAAACTTACCAGAAATGAAAGAAAACACGACAACTCTGGCATGTGAAGTAGTATTTAAATTTAAAAATCTGATGTGTTAGACTCTCATGGCTTTCTCTAGCTGCTCTACAAACAAACTTCTTACGTAAGGTCTTCTTCTTTCTGCACCATCCTAAGCGAGATAAACATTAGCACAATGCACTTATTACCTTGTTCCTTATAAGTAGAAGAAAACTAAAGGAATGTGCTATGCTAAAACGATAGTCAAATGTTTTAAAAGTTTTCGTTGTGCGTTTGTCATTGCAAATCACTTCTTTGTTTGGCCAAGAAAAGAACAAAAGGAAAACGGTCATTTCTGTCTGAGAAAAGTATAAGTACTTCACAATTGAAACTAATAACAAGGAATAACTCGAAGACGGTAAGCTCCACGAAAAAAACATAACTCGCGTATTTTAACAAGATCTACATTGTTTGTTAAGTGAGTTTTTGTCTATCTCTAACGGATACTGGTTATGCCAAATTAATCAAAATTCATTCAGAATAAACAGGTCTTTAGAAGTTATTTGCAGAAAATTTAAGACATACATTTTATTTGTGATAGAAATGGCTTTAATATGTGGTATTTTAATCAAAATCGTTAGCCATTTAAAAAAAATCGAACATTTTTTCAAATAAAGGGTAGTTAGGGGTGAGGGGATTTTCTTGAAAATCTTCGTGTCGCATTCTTGGAAGATACCAAACTTAAATTCCAAGTTTGTTACTTAACCGTCGTTTCATTTTTGAGCTATGCTGTCCACAGGCACATACGCAGACAGACAGACACACATTCACCCACGCGGACCTGTTTCTGAAAATGCTTTTTTTTTTGGATTCAGGGGGTCCTAAAACATGTATTTCCGGTGAATTCTCGACATCGAAGTTTTGCGTGGAATACATTGTACCTACGTACGGGGCTAGAGAAAGTAAAAATGTGCTTTGTCCCAAAATAGTTATGACAGATATACGCAGTATTTTGAAAAATTAAGAATTTTTAGATTTAATGTTCTTTACGTTTGATAAATTGAAACAAGTGAAATGTAATAGATCGAAATAATATTTAGGTACTTTAGCTTCATGAAGCAATTAATAGAGGAGACCCAAACAAATTACTGGTATCTTTGAGTAACTGAAAACTAGTTAAAATACACAATCAGTAGCCTTTAAATAAGAATATAAGGAAATAATATAATTTAATATTATTATTGTTATTATTATGATCATCATGTGTGTATACCTGTACTCAGAAATCCTTCTTTATATTTCTGATGATTCACAGAGAAATAGGAAGGGGAAACAAAGGCAGGCGCAGTAATGTCCAGGTCACTCATTCAATGGCGAGGTGACCCGCACTCGCTAAACCCGAGACGCCCGTGCACAGAATACCTTATTAATCCAGTTTATTTCTCTCGCATTTAGAGCGAGTTCGGCTTCCAAAATGCCGCTCTCTGAAGCCTCTGCTGAGAGTATTAAACGTAAAAATTGGATGTGTTTCATTCACATGAGTTTCTCTAGCTATTCTGCAAACAAACTTTTCTTACAAAACATTTTTCTTTAACCACATCATGATAAACATTAGTTTGATAGCATTATTACTTGCTTCTTTGTAAGAAGATGGGAAATACGGGAATGCACAGGCTAAAGAGATAGTAAAATCTTTTAACAACTGGTTGCTATGTGAAACAATAGAATATCAGTTCAAAAAAGGTACTTCCCGTTTGAGAAAAGTAAAATTTAAATAATAAGTCGGAATATCTCGAAAACGGTTAACTCTACGGAAAAAATGTGTGTGACATAAATTGGTGTTTTAACGAGTTCTAAATTTTTGAGTAGTAAGTTTTTGATTATCTCTTACAGTTTACCAATTATACAAAAGTTATACAGAAGTCATCTAGAATGAAATGTCTTCAGAAAGTATTCCTAGAAAATTCAAGATATAATATTTCTTTTGTCATGAAAATATCTTAAACGTATGGAATTTTAATAAAAATCGTTAGAGCCATTTTTGAGAAAATCATAATTTTCGAAAAGTGTTCCATGTAAAGAGAAGTTGACTGTTGGGCAGTTTTCTTGAAAATCTTCATGTCGCATTATTCTAAAATACGGAACTTAAATCTCGTACAAAGCATTTTAGTATTTAACCGACCTTTCGTTTTTGAGCTGTGCTGCCCCAGACACACACACACACACACACACACTCACACACCATGCATATGCTTCTAAAGTACTCTTTTTATTTAGGGGTCTCAGAACATGTATTTCCGGTGAAATTTCAGTGTCTAATTTTTGAGTGGAATACAATACCTTGTCAATCCACTATGTACATTGTACATTCGTGATACAGAAAGTAAACATCTGATGTGTTTTATTTGCGTAATGCTCTCTACCTATTTTGCACAAATTATTCTTGCAAAAGCTTATTCTTCTAAATACTTCACGCTAATGGAGCTAAATGTTAGCAGAAAGCGTCTTACTACTTAGCTCCTTGTAATTTCAGGCCTAAAGCAGTAATTAAATCTTTTAATATATGATCAATGTGTAATGTAATTAGTATTTAGTTGTTTTTGGAGCGAGGATAAAAATTAATCATAACTTCCATTTTGAGTACAATCCAGGCACTGACAATATAAAAACCAATAACAAGGAATATCTCCAAACAAAAATGCGAAAATGCATATGACAGAAATTGCGTGTTTTAACGAGATATACCGTTATTGTGTAGTAAGATTTAGTCTGTCTCTTTTATGGTTTACGAGTTTATGCAAACATTTTTTTCAGAATGAAGAGGGCTTCAGAGGCTATAATAGAAAACTCAGAATATAGTTTAGTATGTGATGAAAATATCTAAGCATGTGGTATTTTAGTCAAAATCGTTACACATTTTTGGGAAACGAAATTTTTAAAAACTTTGTCTAATGAGAAGTTTGGGGTGATATTTTTTTTTCTAAGCTATTATTGAAAGATCCGAGATTAAAACATCAACTTTGGTCTTTAACGTAGCTTTTGTTTTCGAGTTGTGTTGTGCGCAGACTCACACAAAAATGATTTGTTTAGATTCAGAAGATCTCAAATCGTACATTTCCGGTGAAATCTCAACATCAAATGTTGGGTGGAATACAATCCCTTATCTACCTACGAGTACTATTTGAATAATACGTTGCAGAGTAGTAAAAATTGAAATCTTGATCATGTAAGGGAGTATTCCTCGAAATTATTTCTAAAACTAATGTATCAATAATTAAATGTTTTGAACCTCAGCATTTTTCTTCTTTCTATTTCAGAAAGTATGTAGTATTTCACGTGTAGGTATTCAAATTTTATTTTAGGTATTATTAACTACAGTACTGTATAGTATATGACGGGGGTCGAAGGAAAAAACCTGGTAATGTTAAGCAAACGCAAACTTTTTAATAAGTAAATATTAAAATAAGAACTGAAGCTTTCCTGGCAACGTATTAATTCAAAATCTTCTCGGGCTTCTAACCAGGTAAAAACTTGGCTTGACACCAACGCTGCGAAGAAGTGCATCTTCCTCGTTTTCAGGGTGAACTTCAGTGAAGAGGAAGATGCACTTCTTCGAAACGTTGGTGTCAAGCCAAGTTTTTACCTGGTTAGAAGCCCGAGAAGATTTTGAAGTAAATATTAATTATAATGGCAATAAAATAATAATAACAACAACAAATTAATAGAGTAATAAGGCTTATAATGTCAACTGATCCTTAATCTGAGCTGAGCAACATTTGGTTTTAATTATATTCATAGTGAAACACACATTATGTCGCCTAAGAAGATAGGAATATTTCTGATTAAGGAAACATGTTGTAGCTCCAGCAAGGAGTCAACCTGGTATCTCTGAGCTCTGCTTGTTCGGCCACAAAGATCAGTTTATATATTATTCTGAACAAAATAGGCTTAATCTCAATTACAATGTTCCTACAAAATGTAGTCATATGCAAAAACTTATACATTTATATACAAGAAAGAAATAATCACAAATTGAAATAAAAGATGCGAAGGAGAACAAAATACTGAAAAAGCAAAACAGAGAATAGAAACTACTAGAAAAAAAGAGAATATGCCATGGTAATTCGTTATTCAATTAATACATTACATTATCTTATGTAATCTATGAAAAATAATTAATGGCTATGACATTTTACGTAAAGTTCCAATATACTGAAACATGCATTTAAACCAAAATAACTTTGTTATATAAATATATAGTTCTATATAATGATAACTTTGCATGTATTCGTCTATTTGCTCTAGAGGTAAAAATATTCTTGAATCTACTTATTTTATTTGGTGCATAAAATAATATAGTTGCAGTAAAATGAATATCATTAGTAATATAATTTGATATACTGGTGAACAAAACCTAAGCACGTAATAGATAACTTCATTTACATCAAGTAGTTCATATGTTATGTTAGTTTAAGTGGGGAGCTTGTTACTTGAGGTCTCTCACACGTACATATTTCTGCTGGCACGTGAGTGTAGCGAGATTATATATTATTCCCTGCAACACTGGGAAGTTGAAGAAAAAGAACAAGATAATGTGTGACAATCAGTAAACTGTTACGGTGCACTGTAGTGGTGCTCTTTTTTACAACACGGCCCGTAGACAACATTTGGATGACTTTAAATGGGGATGAATCTTCGGGAAGCTGGAGAAGGAAGATGTGTGACGAGTGTTGCCTAGGAGTTTGCTATTGCTCACAACACTGTTTCACGTGCATGGGGAGTCTTCAAAATCATAGGCATCGCTGTCTCAAGAATAGGAGGATGTCAACTGTACAGCAGATGACCGCTACATTGTGCAACAAGTGAGAAGGGATTCATGTCAAAAACGGGTGCAAATGCAACAACATTTAAGAAGGCTGCTAGGAATGGGACAACTGCACCATTTGCGATGGTCCCAAGAGTATCAAACTTGGACCAACGAGGAATGGGATAGCAACCTCTTCTCGGTTAGAGCAGATTCAGTATGAGTAGTGATTCCCGAAGTACTCTCATCTGGTGAATGGTGGGAACACATGCACCCAGGAACATCCTTGATCATGATCGTGTGGTAGTTCGAGTATGTGGTGTGGGGCGGCATAAAGTTGCATGTGTATACCGACCTCCAAATCTTTGAATTCTGGTCAACGTTATTGTGATACTGTACTCCTTCCCCATGTGCGTCTTTTCAGGGGTGTAGTTGTAACTGAATTCATTTTTATGGATGGCAAAAATAATAAAATCTGAATTATAAATAAAAGACAATTTATAAAACTTGAAGGGATTATAAAAGTTATGTAACATATATCTTAAATGCGCGACCGCCGAACAGCGCAAGTGGAAGATGTCTTAGGAGGAGAGGATATTCGGCGATTGAACTGACCCACCTGTTTCACCGATTTAAATACCACCGAATACATGCTTTGGGAGATGCAATCCAGCACGACCGCGTGTATCAACGACCATCCAACAGTTGTCAACAGCGCTGGCAGAGGAATGGAACGTCCTACCATAACAACTCCTTCTGTGTTGCTGTCCGTTGTGATCATACACTCTTTTAAGAACGAATTCTCTCTGTCTCTCTCTTTTTTGTAAATGTAGAGGAGCATCATGTGACATAGTATAGATTTATCTTATTTTCTATAGTACAAGTTCATTTATGTTCGTCTCATAGCATATTTCTTTTACTTCGTACTACAGCATACTGTAGCAATGTATGCAATCTATGTGTGATTCAAGTTTCATCGAGCTGTGCTACTTTACAGTGACCACAGCATCGAATGTTACCGCACATCAGTGTAATTTATACAGAAATATGAAGTCTGTAATATCTGCTCTGAAATGTAAAGCGTTAAATATTTCTAAGGGTACTTTGTAATATGTGTATGTAGGATAAACATTCAATTCTTTTAAATACTTCAAACTTTAAAAATGTGTATTTACTTTTTCTATTAAGTTGACATGCTTGTGGTCGGCCTCGATTTATGTTATACGTGCTTATAGATAGTGTGAAGAAGGCTGCTAATACCCGGGACTCGAATGTTGATTTATTGGGAAGATAGCTCTTTGTTGCTTTATACGCAACACTCCCCTCGCAAACTATGAGTATGCATTTTCTCACGTTCATAACTGCTTGTGATTGTTTACTTCTCTCCTCTTGCTTCATATTCACCAAAAATTAAATAATATGATTCGGTAATTAATGGAGGAGTACGAAAGTGAGAGTGAATGTAAAATTAAGAAACCTGGATACTTAACAATAAAATGGAGAATGAAGAGAACAGAGATATCAAAAATAAGAAAATTCGAAAAGTAAATGACCTCGAATATCTATGATTAGTTTTAGAATCAAATGTTGATGGTCATTCTGAAATTGAAAAAAGAATAACTGGAGTAAGTAAAGTAGTTAGCATACTAAACTTAGTTCTATGAATTAAGAGGCATTATACATAAAACTAAGATATTTATTTTTAAACTTTTGGTAATATGAAATATGGAACAGAGACTTGGACATAAGGTAGATTAAAACAAATACATTTTTAGCAATAGATATAATTTTGTTGGAGAGCAGCAAGGAAATCAAGAATGGAAAAAAACACCAGAAAACTAAACAGATAATGATAAATATAATATTATTGAAATGACATAAAACGAGTTATATAAATATTTTGAACACTTAAAGAGGATAGCAAGTAGCAGAATTCCAAAAAATGATACTGAATTGAAAGGTCAAGGTGTAGAGAACGAAAGGGAAGCCTAGGGAGCGATTGACGGGACGGATGGAGTGGGTGGTTGGGAAAATGAACAGCAAATCTCATAGAGGAATATGCAGAAGACAGAAATCTATTGAGAAATGAAGTTTCAAACAATAAAAATGGATAATCATTGTTTTGTAGAAAAATCCTAATGAATAGAATATTTGAAGGTTCTGGTTAATGCGTAGGTAACATAACATTGTGGAAACCATTAGAACAGCTCACAATCACTTAGAAGCTTGAAGCGTAGGTATAACACCCATAAAGAGTTTAGCTTAAAAATGTGAAATTCGCAAGATAAAAATAACAGTGGGGATGTTCAGGCAGGCAAAAGAGCAGCAGACTCCGTTAATTACAAGCCGAGATTGCATTCAGGGGAACATATACCATAATATATAATTTTGATCTCTTCCTTTTAGTTTTCCTAATTTTCCTTGATACTATTTAAGTCTTTCGGTATTATTTTCATCCCTCTCCATTCAACTTCAAGTGATGTGGTCAGAGTTTACCACGACGCAGTTTAGTAGCATAAAACTTCTTTGTGCGTTACGCAAACCGAAATTAAAACAGGGCTATATTAAACTTTGATATAATCATCAATTTTACAATAAGGTGGCATGCCTATATTACTAAGATTGCCAAGAAACTAGTTAAAGGAATCATTTATGTTTCGTCTTTTGTCATCTAATGCAAGTTTAATGTATTTCTGTACATTATGCTTTTGAGTCAGCTCCCTTTAATGTGGTAATTTGTTGTGAGAGTCATAACTCTGCCAATCTTTATTTAGTCTTCAATAAAGGTTGTTATTTTACCTTAGTTGCTTGTTGTTGACGCTAACAATTGCAGAATCATATCAGCGACGCGGTGTACTAGAATTTTGTTCCGCAGCAGTTGTTCTATATGCAGAAAATCTACCATATAGAGCTGTCGCTTTTAAGCACACACTGGAGCGGAATTGAACCCGGAACTTGGACTCACAATGCCAGAGCCTTACCAACTAAGTCATGCAGACCCATAAAAGACTGATAAGAGTTCGAAGTAATGTAAAATGTAAGAAGTTTTCAAATTTGTATTTAAATCGCTCCAGATAAATTACTCTGCCCTTGATTATATATGTGTATATACACACTCACATATTACAGATTTAGAGTATGTATGACTTTAAAGTGAATTCTTATTATCACACTAATTTATGAGGCCAGATATTAGAATATCAATAATGATTTTTGTAAATATGTGACGACCACATGAATTTTAACTTCATGTCTTAAAGCTGAAAAACAGCCCTATATACATGCACCATGTGCATATATCAAAGCCACATATATTATTGCAGAGTTTGGTTTGTTACTCATAGTACTTCCTATTCACATGAATTTCTTGAGGAATTTAACTGGAAGATTTTGCTATATATTTTTCAAATACCTTCTCAGAAATTAGAGAAAAATGAATTTGTGTAATGTTCGAATTACTTGAGACGGCTAACCAAGATGGGGCAACCCGAGCCTTGCTGAGTATGCAACCTATAAAACGCATGAGTGGAGCATGTAATCTACACTCCCTGGGCGTGGTCATATTTGTTCGAAGGGGCCATCTGAAGGGATGTCGGCTGACTAGTGGATACTCTTGCTTGATTTATTGATGATCTACTGCCTGTCTGACGAAATAGTGCAGTTGTTAGGGGACAAGTGGTGTAGCATGACATAGTTTAGAGCAGTCAGAGAAGGCTAGAATATAGTGCAGTACAGGCTGACCAACAAAGAATCAGCACAGCGTACGTCAACAGGAATAAACTAAAAAAATTATCATCATCGTTTATCATTAATGCATATTAATTTTCTACCTTGTGAGCCTATGACTACGCGCGGCGATGGTTGCATTTTTGCTTGATTCGAACCCGACCACTGTAAGAGACTCAACTGCTGCATTCCAATATTGCCATGCCGTACAGGACATGCACCGGGAATGATGACGTAATACACGTATCTGTTTGTGTTTACACAAGTGGCCGTCTGCATTTATTTTTCAGACAGGTAATATGTAGGTCATTCAGAGCTGAATAAAATCTTGTTTGCAAAAATAGTAGAGGCTGGGAATGGTTAGTTTATTAGAATGATGCATTTTTTAACACAGGCCAAGTCAACGAGTTTTCTTTTATCAATTCATAGCGTCTCTACTCTAGTTATTTCATTTCTCAATATTCTTTGTGAGCAAAAACAACGTTTTATTTAATATTAATTTTGAGATATTTATTTATGGTTATAGTTATAATTTGTACTATATGGTTCGTATCTACAGTTATTTTTCATAAATGTAGTTTAATTATTTATTCGGGTGTTTATATAACACACATTTGGTATGGCTAGGATGAAATGTAAAATGTATATATTCAGGAGGCAAAGTTGAACGAAGATATCGTATCCCACTCTAAATAGCAAACTTCGGTTACAGCGACATTCCACAAACACGAACCGAACGCATTAATCATTATATTAAATGTAATTTTTGCGTTCCTGTTGCGGTTAATTAATACTTCACTTCTCTCTATGGAAGTCACATCACCACTAGCAGAAAAAATAAATATTTAAATATTATTTGGCACTGATACTCTGTTTTATCTCTTATAAATTTAACAGTTTAGAAGATATTATTGTTAACATATTCAGGACTAAAGTGTGGAGGCAGGAGGTGGGATCAATCATCTTAATACTTAAGAATCAGGGCTTCGGCGCTTCCGGCACTATTGTGATGAAAGGATCTGTTGGGGATGGAAATATCCCTTGGTAGTCACATTCACATAAAACTTATTCACTTGGAGTGCATTGCTAACATGTAAGTACATAGAAAAGATTAAGACAGCTTAGCCCTACCTTTATGCTGAGTTTTATAGTTCGCGTGCTAGAAGGCTCGGTTTGGTCAATAAAGATAATCTTCGACGGCTAATACTATCACACAGCCGTATCCAGCTACTCACATGAACGACTCAGTTCGACTACCGCTACCCATGCGAGAAAATGCTTGTTTATAACATTGGTCGATTTTCGGTCAGGGCGGAAATTGGGAAATCATGTCGTCTTAATAATTTCTATTATTTGAAATATCTGTCGTTACCGGATGGTGCATCCGCCAGGGATAAACCTAGATTCTCCGGGAAGAACTACCTATTTCCATTCGGGAAAACCCTTTTTGTGTTACTCAAAACTTGTTTAAAGATCTTTGTTGGTTTGAAAGTGCTGCCCTTCTAGCCACGCCTTCAGTTCAGGGAAAAGGTGAAAGTCGCTGGATGCCAGGTCAGGACTGTACAACGGATGATCGAAAATGTCCCATTGAAATTGTTCAAGGAACAGATGGGTTATGCCAGCAGTGTGTGGACGAGAGTTGTCATGGATCAACACAATTCCTGAAGTCAGCATTCCTCTTCGTTTGTTTTGAATGGCTCTCCGCAAACGTCGTAAAGTTCGAAAATCTTCAAAATAACGTCAATGCTCATTTTAAATCATTGGCGGCAACATTTTTTGAAGCGGGAATTGCAAAGGTTGTGCACAGGTACGATAAATGTCTCAATCTTTTCGGTGATTATGTTAAAAACTAACTATAAGTGTACAAAACTTTTAGTTATAAAATAATTGTTTTCTATGAACTTTTCTTTTATTTATAGCCTATCGGAGGTTGAAAAAAAACCGTCCTCATTTAGTTCAACATTATGAATGAAATAGACCAAATCTTATATATTCATAGTCCCATATTTCCTTAAAGCTTACTGTCATTTAAGGTGAAGGTTTTGGAAACCAATACAGAGGAAAGGATTGAGGCCGCTTTATGGCTGTGTCCATTATCGTAGCAATTTCTCATTCTGTCGCATTGAATCCGAGGATGAATGGGCCAAGTGGAGTATCTGTCAGAGTCTGATTGTCACCCAGAGACTTCTAAATCTTTCTTTCTCAAACTGAGCATTTGAGGAAGTGCTTTTCGAAGTTTCCTTTTTTGTAAAACTTTACTTTCATTTGTAACATTTAAATCTCCCAACTCTCTAGACATATAATATCTGATTAGTTTCATGGTGTCAGATTATACATTAGTTACCTTTCGGCAGGACCATATTTAATACAGTGCATTACGATATCAAAATTTTCCGTTCATTGTTCTGTATTTGATTTTAAATTTATACTGATTTCCGAGAAGCAATAAAACGGAACACGACTGGCTTCGTTGCTCAGTCAACAGAGCAAATGCCTGCTGTGAGAGGGATCCTGTTTTCGATATTCGGCTGGAATGGGCATTTTTCTCTAGCCAAGATTATTCCCTGTCTTTCCTGGAGTCTGGAATAGGATTCCCAAGTTTTTCTTCCTGTTGTAGCCTATTACAACAAAATGTAGCCAACCTTACCGAAGAATTTGGCTAATAGTAACAATAAACAATACATACTTCCATTCTCGCTACCTTGGTTTTCTAATAGTTTTTTGTTCCACCCCGCTTTTGCTGCAATGGTCCTATCAGTGGTCTTTTCATTTTTGAAACATATTGCCTATTGGGAAATGTATTAACTCGTGTATTAGCAGTTATTGCATTTTGTTTATTTGGGCTATTACACCTTCACACTCTTATTCATAATCTGGGGAGTATAGGGAATAATCTTGTCTAGAAAAGAATTCCCTCCTCCTGACAGGAATTGAACCGGGGCAGGTGCTCTACCAATTGAGCTAAGGAACCAGCAAAGGAGCAATCCTTATTGAATTAAGTGTATAGAATTCTTATTGGAAGATAGCCGGATATCAAGTAATTGACTCATTGCTATTAATATATGCAAATCACCCTTATTGGGAATTAATACTGTGACCACACCTTTCGGCCGTAATCGCCGAGCAGGTGTGAACGGCTTGCTTCGTAAGTCATAGATAATTGTTGTCATCCATTGTTACACCTGCGTTAGTGGACACGTGTGCCAGCGGCAATTTCTTTTGACCTCGAAGCTGGGATTGCTACACTTGTGCGGGTGGACACGTGGGCTGTCGGAAGGTTATTTTACGTAAAAGCCACGCATTGTTGCACCTCAATAAGTTTGTGACACCTGCATTGCTTTGCACGTGTGACTGCTTCTGGAAATTTCCTGCCACGTGAGCGATAGGTCTAAAAAGGCAAACAAAACGAGGTTCAGTTTCTACGGAAAATTCGTAGCCAGCATTAGTAGTTGTCGCCGCAGCGAACGTCGAAAGGAACCATACGGCAGAATTGTTACGAAATCATTCACGAAAGAGTGTTATTTGTGAGCAGATTCTAATTGTAATAAGTTTGTGAAAGAAATAGAGTTGTTTGTTGGAGCCAGCCAAAAACTCTTCTGTTAACAATTTTACTTAGTTTTACTTTTTGCAGTAGGGTACCCAGAAAATATTTATGGGGATATGTGTAGGGATCGATTTTTAATAATATGTGTAAAATAATATATATTAAATTAATACTGAATTGAAACATTTAAAAATAATGATAAAGGAGTTTCAGTTGAAATTCAAATTATATTTTGCTTTATCTGTTAGCAAGGAGGCAGGGAGATTCAATCTCCAAACGCTCCCCTCTCCCCCTTTCTACGTATGTGGCTTTTTGCAACTTTGAATTAAGTAATGGTACAAAGTACATGAGGTGTTAAAATTAATTTGTAATAGGCAATGAATCAATAAAATGAACCTATTGCAAAGATGAATGCTTCGCTCTTGCATGCAATCAGATAATCATTAGCATTGTTAATTATCTTCTGATGGTGAAGAAACACGACTATTTAACAAATTAGATAAAATAACACAATGTTTTAGAATTACTCCTGAGCTATTGTATTTAATAATATTGATTTTATATTCATAAACGAAAGATCAACAGTTTTTATTTTTCTATTACTTTATACATCTTAGTTAGGTTCCTTAGCCCCTTCCTTTGTCTTCTTGCTACTTTATTAAGAAAATAAGGTGTAGAAGAAGATTTAGGCTTGAAAAAGGTTTTTCGAAATTATACTTTTTATATCTTCTAGAAATAAGCTCCCAAGTTTAAAGTGGATTTATGCTTCTTACATAATATAAGAGAAAATAAACTTTTTCTTAATTATAATTAAAACATTTTATTCTTTTTTCAGACTCTCCGTGGCTTCAAGCAGGATTTAACAGAAATGTCCAATTAAAATCATAATACGACATGTTTTCTGTTCTACTGAAGGATTTATGCATCCGTTGGTGGAACACATACATTATTTTTCTCTTGTATCAAATGATACATTGTAATTTAATGTATGGCTTTTACTTTCAAGAAGGTTAATTCAATGCAAAAAGAGAGACCTATACAATCTATTTGTTGCAAAACAAAATAAGTATATTTGAATATTTTTCTATCTTTATTTATTACTGTCTCTACACGTACCATAGTGTATACATAGTGTATAGAGAAGGTATTGCATACCACCCAAACATTCGGTACCGAGATTTCACCGGAAACATACCTTTTAGGGTCACCTATAAATTTTTTTTTTAGAAAAAAACACGTGAAAACACGGAAGTTCAAACATTTAAAGTCGGTAAAATATCAAACTTGGTATTAAGTTTAGTGTGACACGAAGATTTTGAGAAAACTTCCCCCACCTATAACTACCCTTTACATGGAAACACATTAGAAAATTTTGATTTTCTTAAAAATGCTCTAACGACTCTATATTGAAAATAAAATGTACATCATTAATTTTCTGGGAATAGCTTTAAAATACCTCTCTTTTCTGAATGAATTCTGCGTAAGTGGTAAACCGTAAGAAATAGACAAAACTTACTGCAAAAAAAATGTAGATCTCATTAAAACACAGAATTGTCATATACGTTTTTTTCGTGAAATTGACCCTTTCTGAGACATTCCTTATTCTTTGTTTCAGATTTAAATTACTTAAAACTCCTTGCCATAGAAACGGCACATGGGAATCAGCTTTTAAAAGAAATGACTATCATTTTAGCCTAGTATATTCTCTTATTTCCCTCCATCTACTTACATGAAAGCAAATAATTAAGACAATCTTAACTGTTTTTCTCGATTATCATAAAGTAAATAGAGGATTAAGATTTTTAACAACAATTTGTTACAGAGATGTAAAGAAAGTCATGTGAATGGAATCAATTAGATTTTTTATGGCATTTGTGTAATTTTGCACTTTTCATATAAATGACAAATTCGATATTTTATTCATATAATTTTGTATAAAATATCTAATTAATAAGTGTACATTATCGATTACATTTTTGATTAAAGGTTATTATTCTATGAACCTTAACGTTATTCGTGATAAAATTTGCCTAGATATAATTTCAAGAGCTAACTGGGAAGAACCATTTTGGATTACATATTTTTTTCGGATAGTCGATAATTAAGCAGAGAGAGGACTAAAATAATTATATACCAAACACATGTATTAATTTATAATAAAAGCTACTAGTATCAGTATTAAAATATTAATTATGTTATTCACTAAGACTATTTCATAAAATGAGTAATTTATTCTCTGAACAACTTGCGGCACTTGAGCATCACTACCTTTTGATAAACATTATATCTGTTGGCATTAATTCACTGCTTTGTTTTACAAAACGGTAGACAAAGTTTTGTGTTATTGATAGTGACGTAATTTAATAATTTCCGTTTAGATTTGAATATGAAGTTCTATCTTCATTACCTCTTAAACTTTGAAGCACTCTTGTCACTAACGGCTTGTAGTTTCTGTTCTTCTTATTCTTCCTATTCTTATTTTTTGCGCATTTGGCTTCATTTAAATGTTTTGTAGTGTCAACATGGAATTCCATAATTACAGTTCACTATTTTCTTTCTCTCTACTCTTCTTTAACTATGCCTCAGGTCCTATCGGTATCCTTTCAGCGATGCACATCAATCTTTAATGAAAGCCGTATATCCTTATTTTATTATTTACTTAAACAGTTCACTTAATCATACTTATTTTTTGACGCATGCTTTGTATTTTCATTGTTAAGATGTCTTGTGTTACTGTCGTAATTAGTTATATAATATTTATAAAAATGTACTCTTTTTAAAAAAAATAGATTCATTATTACATCACTTCCTTAATTATTATTTAAATTTTACTTTTTCATAACTTATAAATTAATATAGAAATTCGTATCCTTGAATTTTTGTAGTTTCACCCATTTTCTAAATCCCTACACCAAATACATTTATTTCAAAATGTTTTTTCTGCTTGCAAATTTTAAAACTTTATATACTCTATTTGGTTCTGACTTCACCTAACATCTGAGTTTCTGTTTAATGTTTATTGCGTGTTTTCTTTTCGCTCACAACTTAAACACGAACCAACTGACCAATACCAACAGTAAAATAACTCTGGACCTTTGCACTGTATGTGTGTACAAATATTTAACAACTATTACAACGATACAATATTTATTGCTATACTGTTGGGAGTGAGAACTAAATTTCCACATTGAGTATTATGCAATTAATTCTCCAATTAGAAATTTAGTTGAGGCAAAAGAATATCACCAGTTTTCGCAGAAATGTTGCCAGCCCAAATCTCTCTCACTCTCTCTTTTCTTCTGCGCCGTTTCAGTTAAATGTATTTCAGTTTTGCCGGATTTTACTGTAATTACTTATACATGAGTCAAAAAGCGTTAAAATATATTCCCAACCCCGTAGAATAAAACTCAGAAGCAGTCATTTGTTCCCCCATGGTTTTAGTAACCTTCCTCCCATAAAGAGGTGTTTGCGTATTCCCTAATTTTAATTATGAATATTCGCCTACACTTCCTTTATCTGATGAATACGTTAATAGTAGAGACTTTGAGCTTCAAATTTTGAGATAGGCGGCACAGAGTTTGTGTACATATTAACTTCACTTCCGTGGAAGTATCCTCTCGGGGTAAATGCTCCTTCTTTTCTCTTATATGGGTTACTGACTATAGTTCATAATTCCCTCAAAAACAAAGCTTATATTTGTAGATTAAGATTATATACTGAGAGCTATCTGCCACATAATGTCAGGTTTTATCATGTATTCAAAATTAGAAGTTTAGCTCTTTCAATACAGTGTAGTTAACTCGTCCTTTGAGATTATTAACATTCCAGATAATGTTGGTTATTATACCTTTTAAGTTTAGCTAAAATGGATAGATTATGTTATTAAGCTTCGTTACTTAAATGAACTCTAATATCATGAGATGAGAAGATGTGTGCGCGAGTGTGTTTGTGTTTATAAATCTCAAAATTCATTCGCCAAAGTTGTAAATTCATTCAGCATTGAAGACATCAATTCGTTGTGACGGACATGGAGCTATAAATTGCTAAAAGACTAAACATGATTTAAAAAGCCTTTTGCACCTTGATTAAGGAATGTATCTGTGAAAATCTACAGAATTTAAGATAGGCTATCAAAATTTAAACAGTTATTTTACACAACAATAGTGTCTTTTCTGCCAATTATCAATATTCTAACATT
Organism: Hymenopus coronatus; assembly: GCA_030762935.1. Taxonomy (NCBI): domain Eukaryota; kingdom Metazoa; phylum Arthropoda; class Insecta; order Mantodea; family Hymenopodidae; genus Hymenopus; species Hymenopus coronatus. The sequence goes on along the minus strand of CM060888.1, from coordinate 106,379,798 downwards.
GTTATTTATATAATAAGTTTTTATTTTTAAATTAATTGTTATAATATGAATGGCCACACACTACACTTTTATAAATATTGAAATGAAAGTTTCAGTTTTATAGTAAATGAGTTTAAAAGTGGACCTGTCATGTTATATATTTTTATAGTAATCCTAATTAGCGAAGAAAATGCATTACTTTTCGTGCTCTCCAAAAATCTTGATTTTTTCAGAATTTAATAATTTATTTTCAAAATTAGGAGCATTATTTCGCAAAATTAATATAATTATTTACTTTAATATACTTTTGAGAGGTAATATAAGCATTTTCAAATAAAAATTAGTGAAAAATTGCATCGTGTGGAATATTTTGAGTATGAAAAATAGTTGGAAAACATTTTACGAAGAAATAATATTTACGCCCATTAATAAGCATGCACCTACCCATACGTATGCTTCAGTTAATTTTAGTTAACAAGCAGGAAAACAATATATTTTCTTAAAGTTTAGAATTCATATAATTTTATTACGAAACAAAATAATTTTTTAATTTTACAGTATTCTTTTTAAAACTTTAAAACACATCATATTAAGCGGTATGTTTCTTTAATTAATAACTAATTGTTACTATTAATTAATCTAAATTAAAGATCATCCCTAGCCTATCTTTGGCCTGCGACGTCAAACAGGGTAATGAGTACCTTCTCTTAGAAGTGACCCCAGTTAGAGGTGTGAGGACGGTCTTGACAGCTACCTCTAGGTCAACGTCTTATATTTTTAGTATCGAAAATGCCGTCTGGTTAATTTATTACACACATTTCAATTACCATAAGTTAATACATTAAATATACGCAGAACCTTTGCTCGACTAGAAAGAGCACTTGCAGTTGGTGGAAGCCTCCAGCAGGATTCGTTCCTTGTATTTCCTGAATAGTTCACTGAATATCATTCAGTTGTTGCTGATCACTCGCGGGAATCGTTCATTATATAATTCAAAATGCTACTTGGTAATGAAGGGGAGGGATTGACAATTACTGCCCGCCGATGGTCAACATCTAAGATGCATAGTACTAAACAAAGCCTTTGTACTTAAAATACCAACAAATTTGAGTTATAAAAGAAACGCTTACGAATATGGCCTTGACTTTAGTTGAGCATATCACGAGATAGCAAATATTCCACAGAATATAAACAGTTGATGCACAGAATTCCTTGCAATAAAATATAACAAAAGCAGGTTACATTTTATTGTAAGGAATATACATAGATTACCATTATGTAACACTCAAACAAACAGAAGACAATAGTTTAAAGGACCTGTGTTACTTTTGTTTCTTTAATTCTCATTTACCAATGCTGTAAATGTAATGAAAAATGTCAAACTTCAAAATAAAATCTAAGAAATTGATGGCATTATAGTTTTTTTTAGCAGAATGCATGAATTCTTTACATTCAACATGTGAGTCAGTTGAGAAATTTAATGTTATGCCGGCATTTTGTCATGGTAGCTCAGTGGAAGAACAACCGGCTATAGATCGGAAGATCCGTGGTTCAAATCCCAGCTATGGCATTGAGTTTTTCAGTCTGACTCTACCTATCCAACTCCTGTTCTACACACGGCTTCTGTGAATAAATAATTAAATAGATATCTAAAATGTTATTCGACCATTTTGACCAACGATTCTTCCACCTTCAAGCATTTCCAGATTTTTTTTCTTGTTTATTGAAAACTTTACTGTACAAAGGATACATTACAGTTGTGATAAAGAATTGCAAAACAAATGAAACGTGTACATTGCGGTCTACCCTTTTGGTAGTGCCAAAATAAATACTTTCAGGAGAATTCGCAGATAGCAACATAATCGTAAATAGGAGTGCCATTTCCTTTCAGTCCCCTGACAGCCGGACCAGGGGTGATTAACAGGCCGCAGAGAAGGTTGCGATGATGAGTGCAGGAAAGGAGTATTCGGATAGGTAGAGTCAGACTGAACAATTCAATGCCATAGCCGGAATTTGAACCAAGGATCTCCCGATCTCTAGCCGGTTGCTCTACCACTGAGCTACAATGACAACATGCCGGCATAACATTGAATTTCTCAACTGGCTCATATGTTTCCGGTAAACCACAAGGTGGTCTCAAATTGTTTTGAGATGACAACCCCAATGGCAACTTACAACGCTGTAAGCACTTTAAGGCCCAGGATAGCCAACTATTGTGGTCATTTGGTAAAACCAATGACGGAGTATTCACGGAGGACAATAGCAACCTCCGAAACATCAAGGTCAGCTTGCAGGTAGGCATTGTGGATACACCAAGGAGCCCACGTCATCAGCCGCTATATCCTGAAAATGTGATCGGGATGCTGATCCCCAAATGGAGCAGCCAAACTGCCAGAGTGGGCGGATATACCAGACTTTGGAAGATTGGCGGGAGCAGACTTAAGAACTCCGACGTACCTCTGATGTTTCATATAATGATAGTGGGATTTTTCATCTGTTATTTGAATAGTTGGGATTCCATAACAAAATCTGATGTAATATAACAACTGAAGCTTTCCTGGAGACGTGTTAATTCAAAATCTCGGGCTTCTAGCCAGGTAAAAACTTTTATAGAAACAGAAAGAGATACCACATCGAAACTAACTAACAGGTCCGATGGCTTCACTTTGATGCTGTCAAGAACTTCAGCGAATTGTATAGAGTTCTTCACATGGTGTACACACTTACCTACTATTGGTTGCAGCAGATGGATGTGCCAGATGACGAGCTAGGCGATAGGTAGGGCTGCCAATAGCGTCCACTATGGGCCTTAGAGGTATCCCAGGCTTATGGATCTTCGGGAGACCATATAATCTGGGAGGTATGGAGGCAGATAGAAGCCCGAGAAGATTTTGAAAATCTGATATGTTCCATTCACATGAGTTTCTCTACAACTCTGCAATAAATTATTGTTAAAAAGCTTATACTTCTATTTACTTCATGCTAATCGAGAAAAAATTAGCAGAATCAGTGTTATTACTTGCTTCCTTATAAATAGAAGCGAAATAAGGGAGTACCATAGGTTAAAATGATTGTCAAAAGCTGGTTGCTATGTGTCTAAAGTTTCTTTGTTTGTATGCACAGGAGTTGACAAATTCCTTTGTGAGAAAAGTACGTTTTTTAAAGCTGAAACTAATAACAAGGAACATCTCAAAAACGATCAACTCCACGAAAAAAAATTATATAACATAAATTGTGTGTTTTAACGTGCTCTACATTTTTGTGTGGTAAGGTTTAGTTCATCTCTTACGGTTTAGCAGTTGTGCAAAATTCCATAAAATTCATCCAGAGTAAAGTAGTCTTCAGAGGCTATTCCGAGAAAATTCAAGATATACATATTATTTGTCAGGTAAATATCTTTAATATACTATATTTTAATCAAAAGCGTTAGCCATTTTTGAGAAAATCGAAAAAAGTCCCATGTAAAAGCTAGTTGGGTGTGGGGGAGGATTTTCTTGACAATCTTCCTGCCGCATCCTTGGAATACGAAACTTGGTATTTATTGCTCTTTTCGTTTTTGAGCTATGCTGCCCACAGGCGCGCGCGCGCGCACTCGCACACACACGGACATTTTTTCTAAAAATGCTTTTTTGGATTAAGGGGTCTCAAAACATGTATTTCCGGCGAAATCTCGGGTTTCAATTTTGGGTGCATTACAATACTTTCTCTCTACACTCTCTACATAGTACGTATAGAGAAAGTAAACAAAATGTTCTGTTTAATATACTTACCACGATTGTTTAGAGAACGCTAAAACACACTAAAAGAGAAACTGGTCTTTATTCCTTAGGTAATCCAGACTTCATTAGGAGCGCTCATGTAGTTGTTTACAAGCTGATCATGTTGCTTCCGTCTCTATTATTCATTATGGCGTTGGCTACCAACATTAATAAAAATAATACTGCGAGATGGCAAGCTGACGTATCTAGGGGCTTGGAGACTACTGTACATTTTTAAGCACACAGAAAGAAATGCGATACTATAACAATTCTGTGGGTTATAGACGCGAGCTTTAAGCAATAATGATTTACTTCAATAATTACTTCTAGAAATTCTCTGGTGTGTGTTTTAATTTGGATATATTTTTTAAATGAGCTGATTATAGTAGTGTGTATATGTAAATACAGGTATTTTCGACTAGTTTCGTTAGTTGTAGGTAGGTGTGTGTAAATGGATGTTTGTAATTTGCTTTATTTCTAGCATTTTTAAAAAGGCGTGCGAGCGAAGCGAGTGTACGTTCGTTTAGCTCTAGGTTAGTGTGTGTGTGTAAACAAACCGATTTTCGTGTAATTAGCCCTTAGTAATTTCCACTATTTTAGGCAAAGCATGCGAGCAAAGCGAGTAAATAAACTGATTTTCGCGTAATTTGATTTTATTAACTTCCACAGCATTTATCAAAGCATGTGCTCACTTAGCTATATCCATTTTCGTGGATTTACTTTTATTAACTAGAATTTTGTATACCCCTCCTCCTTCCATGTTCCGAAAGCACGTTTTTTATCCTACTGATCGTCGTGCAGATGCGAATACGCAGCATTCTCTCTTTTACGTTAGGTTTAGGTTAATGTGTAAATTAATTTATGACTATTTTTTGTAGTTTTTAGGCATTTCCAGTGGTTTCGCCAAAGCATACTAGCAACACATGCTTAATAGAACAGAAGACTCGCGAATTTCGTGAACAAAATAGATGGGCAGTATAGTTTTGTGTTCACAAAAATGAGAACATGGAATATGTTATTTACATTTTGCGACGGGTTTTGTATATAAGAAAATATGTTAATTGGGCGGGTGTGTGGGACATCACATCTATTAAAGACACAAGATCCATGTGAATTTTAATTACTCAGGTTAGTATTTTCCTGCGGAACCTTTGCCGAGAAACTAAACGCAAGTTATGCAAAGTGATAGCCGTTCCAGTATTTATTGTATAGTTGCAAGATTTGGGTTGTGTCTAGAATGAAAGAAAATAGAGGCAGCCGAAATGAAACATTTGGAGAGGTGTGGCTGGCTGTACAGAAGCAGCAGCAAAAATGAAGATATAAGATATTAATTAAGCATTTTTAACCTGAGAGAGAGAATAAACTAATATATAAATAACTGGAAAGAACACGTTCAAAGAATAACAGCACATGTCAAAAATTAAACCGCAATATAAACCGAAGGGTAAAAGGAATGCAGGCAGAACAAGGAAGAGATGGATCCAACATGTTGAAAAATGAAGCCATAACAAAACTGAAATGTCTTAATCCGTGAATGTTGAAGATCAAAGCTAAAATTCCAATATCTGTCAGTAATTATATAAACGCAAATGAGGAGTAGTTTTAAAAACCTCTGAAATAATAATAATAATAATAATATCATATCTTGTTCAGCCTGAAGTAGTGTTTTGCACTACAAATAAATGATAAGATCTTGATACTCCTTGTTTCTATTCTGATCATCACAATTTAAAAAGAATATCAGCAGAAAGAAAACCAATATTTTCAAAAGCTATTATGTTTTAACATATCTCCACCATTCATTAAACCTTCTTATTCCTAAAAATTTGTCTTTTTGAAGTGATAGTTGACAGTTAAAGGACATAGGAAGAAATTATACCTACGTATCATGTATTTATATTTGTACCACAAATTGTCTCAAAGAAATCTGCTGCCTACAATTATTTGTCAGAAAATTTAAAACGTGTTTTAGTTCAGAAAATACATTATAATATTATTTTAATATTATTATTATTATTACAGAGTATATATATCCACTCTGTGCAGCCAGAATGGTCATACTTCTATGCCAGTAAGTAATTGAATAAATTATAGTGCATTCTGCAGGAGAACAGCACCTCGTTTTGTTCATTTCATTTTTTCTCAAAACGGCTCTTAAGATTTCGATTAAAATGCCATGTTTTAATGCTATTTCCACCACAAATGGAATGTGATTCTTGAATATGCTTAATCCTAAGCGAGTTTCAAGCCGTAAAACATAGGTAAAATCCTACTTCATAGACAATGTGTACCTCCTTAAAGCACAGAATTTATCAAATACATCTTTTTTGAATTTAACCATTTCTGAGCTATTTCTTCTTGTTGATTTTAGCTTTCTAATATGTATACTTCTTCATGGGAAATCGTTATTCTTGTTCTCTATCTCGGCCGTGCAAAGAGTACAGATTTCAAAGCCTACACATAGCATCCACGTCTTAAACATTTTAATAATCGCAAATATCTATTATATTAGCCTAATCCATCATGCCTATAAGGAAATATGAAATAAAATAATTTCTGCTCATCTCGAATAGCTTTAAACTATCAGAATAAACGTTTTTAAGGATAGCTTGTACCGGAGAGAGAGAGGGAGAGAGGGAGAGAGAGAGAGGGAGAGAGAGAGTAGAGAAGCTGATGTGAGTGCAACACAAGGTATTTTTACATTCGATGATGTGAATAGCAGAGGGATAACAATATTCAAAATCCATTGGTTAGAGTTGCAATTACTGATTATGAATTATTGATGAAATTGAATTAAAATATGTATTTATGCAGCTTGCCTCGTGATTTTCACTATACCTGCAGCCAGAGCACAAAGTTGGTAACCTAGCTTGGAAGTTTCAAGTAAAGATAACAATTCTAATTGAACACAGTTGATCTAATTCCATTAATGGAAAGCAAAATAAAATTCAGGTGTTTTCTAAAAAGTGAAAGAATGTTAATTTTACGCTCTGGGCTAATTGTTGCCACCTTCGTCTGAAATGCGACAACTGTGGCATCTCCCACAATTACATTTTAGATGTAGCTGTTTAGATATCTAATTGTATCAACTAGGCAGGTCCAACCGAAGCCCGTGCGAGTTAGTGAACTGTACAATCTAAACACCTTCGCTTTCTTGGCGTGCAAAAAAAAAATCAACAAATGTTTATCCCGATTAAAATAAATTACATAGAAGAGTATAGTTTTGTAAAACAAACTTAATAAACGTTTTGTAACATTGTTATTCGGAAAGTCATACGGGCGTAACGTACCAGTTTTTACTTTCTGTACATGTTCTATGTACACGGTGTATAGAGAAGTTATTGTGTAATGCACCCAAAATTTGACACCGAGATTTCACCGTAAATATATATTTTGGAACCCCCTGAATCCAAAAAGAGAATTTTTAGAAAATCGTCCCTGTGTGTCTGTGAGTCTGTGGGCAGCATAGCTCAAAACTGAAAAGTCTGTTAGTTACCAAAGTTGATTTTTAAGTTCAGTATCTTCCAAGAATGACACAAGAAGACTTTAAGAAAATCCCCCCACCACCAACTACCTATTACATGGAAAACATTTCGACAAATTTAATTTTCTCAAACAGTTTTGATTAAAATCTCGTATATTTAAGACATGACAAATAAAGTGTATATCTTGAATTTGCTGGGAATAGCCTCTGAACACATGTTTATTCTGGATGAATTTTGCGGAATTTTGCAAAACTGGTAAACCGTAAGAGATAGACAAAAACTTCCATACAAAAATGAATAGCTCGTTAAAACACACAATTCATGTTACATACAATTTATGTTATATATAGGTTATGTTATGATATATATATATATATATATATATATATATATTCCTTGTTTTTAGTTTCAGCTTTGAAATACTTACACTTTTTATACGGGAATATGTAAACTCCTATCCTTACAAACAAAGGTACTTCAATCACATAAGAACCAGCTTTATAAAGATTTGATTATCGTTTTAGCCTAGTGTACTCCCTTAATTTCCTTCTAAAGGCAGCAAGTAATAAGAACATTTATACTAATGTATAGCTTGATTAGCATGAAGTAAATAGAAGAATAATATATTAACAATAATTTGTTACTTAGATGTAGAGAAAGTCATGTGAATGAAACACATCAGATTTTTTACTTTCTCTATACGTGTTATGTAATGTATAGAGAAGGTATTGTAATGCACCCAACAATTCGATACCGAGATTTCAACGGAAATACATGTTTTGAGACTCATGAATCTAATCTGTCTGTCTGTCGGTCTGTGTGTATATGTGTGTGACTGTGGGCAGCATAGCTCAAAACCGAAAAGGCCGTTAAATACCAAAGTTGGTATTTAAGTTCAGTATCTTCCAAGGATGAGACACAAAGATTTTAAAGAAAATGCCCCTCATCCCAAACCACCCTTTACATTGAAACAATTTCGAAAATTTTGATTTTCTAAAAAATGGCTCTAACAATTTTGAATAAAATATCGTATATTATATTTATATATATGTATATATATGACAAATAAAATGTATATCTTACATTTTCTGGGAATAGCCTCTGAAGACTACTTTATTCTGGATCAATTTTGCATAACTACTATACCGTAAGAGATGGACAAAAACTTAAATACAAAAAACGTAGAGCACGTTAAAACACACAATTTATGTTATATTCATTTTTTCATGGAGTGATCCTTTTTGAGATATTCCTTGTCTTTTGGTTTCAGCTTTGAAAAACTTATACTTTACTCATACTGGAATTTGCCAACTCGTGTCCATACAAACAAACTTCAGTCACATAGCAACCAGCTTTTGGCTTTCACTTTAATCTATGGTACTCCCTTATTTCACTTCTACTTAAAATAAAGAATGAAATAAGACTATTTCTGCTAATTTTTCTCGATTGGCATGAAATAAATTAAAGAAAAAGCTTAGTAATAATAATTTGATACAAAGATATAGAGAAAGTCATGTGAATGGAACACATCAGATTTTTTCTTGTTGTTTTACTTTCTCTATACGCACTATATACATAGTATATAGAGTAGGTATTGCACTCCACCCAAAAATTCGATAACGAGATTTCACCGGAAATATATATTTTAGGGTCCCCTTTAACTAAAAGAAGCATTTTCGGAAAAAGGTCCGTGTGGGTGTGTGTGTCCGTGTGTCTGTAAACACGATAACTCAAAAACGAAATGTTTGTAAAATACCAAACTTTGTATTTAAGTTTAGTATCTTCCAGGGATGCGACACGAAGATTTTGAGAAAAATCCCCCACCCCAACTACCCTTTACATGGAACTTTTTTCGAAAATTTTGATTTTTTCAAAAATGGCTCCAACGATTTTGATTACGATATCGTATATTAAAGCTATTTACCTGACAAATAAAATGTATATTTCGAATTTTCTGGGAATAGCCTCTGAAGAGTACTTTATTCTGGATGAATTTTACGGAATTTTGAATAATTGCTAAACCGTAAGAGATGAACAAAAATGTACTACACGAAAAATGTAGAGCACGTTAAAACACAATTTATGTTATATAGCATTTTTTTCGTGGAGTTCATCGTTTTTGAGACATTCCTTGTTTTTGGTTTCTGCTTTGAAAAACGTATAATTTTCTCATACAGGAATTTGTCAACTCCTATCCATACAAACAAAAGAACTTCTGTCACATAGCAACCAGCTTTTGTCTATCACTTTCAACTATGGTACTCCCTTATTTCTATTCTACTTACAAGGAAGCAAGTAATAAGGCTATTACAACACGAAAACTTATGGATGAGTGTTTTGTTCAAATAAACGCTGCCATCTGATAGTGCTCTAGAGTGCTTTGGAGGGAGTTATCTGTCTCTTTTTTGCAACAGTAACTGCTACGGTCTTCTGCTTTTAATTATACGTACACTGTGCGTTTATAGCGCACGTTAATATGAGTACCTGACATGGGCGTGTTTTGTTACTCTCTAGTTAAATCAGTGATGCTTCACATTGTGATATTAGAGTTTCATCTCAAGCGAAATGTTGATTAAAGACGCATAGGGCTGCATGAGAACCACATACTAGGTGTTTAGTTTGATGTTAGTTTCTCGAATGAAGATAACTCTCAAAGAAAAATAGAGCAACAGTAAATAGGGGTCCGAATATACTAAAATTAAATGTGTTATTTTGCAGTTAGTGACACACTCTTTTCCTAGAAACTAATTTGTAAACTTTAAAACTCGTTTGTACTTTATCCCTTTTATTTGGTTCTTGAATCATCAGAGCACAATTATAGTGGCGTAGTTATTATTAAAGGGCACATTGAAAAGTTTCATTCATACTGTGAGCAACAAAGGCTGAAACATTATCTAATAAAACTTGCGCTTCGTACAGTTCTATAGTTCGTTTTATTGATGGAATGTCGGTGCGCATATTTTATTAATAGTTTTACTTTACGGCATTTTTGGTGGCATATACTAGGGTCCGCTGACAGGTCCCGAGCCTCACACAGAGCCTGTTAGACAGTAGCATCGTAAAGTTTAACTTTAGACGAGATTGTGTCCACTTTTATAGGTCAATAGCTTGTTTAGTTTTCGATTTTCAGCACTTTAAACAAGACTTTAATAAGTTTTCACGAAAATGGAGGATTTGGAAAAACGAGCAGTGATTAAATGCTTGAATTTGAAAGGCTTAGATTCTAAAGAAATCAAGGGAAATGGACAGTACATTGAAAGACTCTATCCCTTTAAATTCAATGATTAAAAAGTGGGTTTCAGAGTTTAAAATGGGACGTACGAGCACAGGTGATGAGTCTCGCTCTGGAAGCTCTGTAGAAGTGACAACTCCAGAGATCATTGAAAAGTTCATTGTTTAGTACTGGCAGACCGCAGATTATAGTTCCTTGAGATAGCAGAGACTGTAAAGATATCAAAAGAACGTGCAGGTAATATTTTAAGCAATGTTTTGGGCTTTCACAGGGTCTGTGCAAGATGGTGCCGCATTTGATGACACCTGATCAAAAGTTGCAAAGAAAAACTGTTTCTGCTAAGAATGTGGAGCTCTACCGTAAAAATTCCAGTGAATTTTTGAGATGGCCTATTACCTTGGATGAAACTTGGATACATCACTACACTCCAGAAAGTGAATCAGTCAAAACAGTGGATTGCGGCAAGTGAACCAACTCCAAAAAAGGCGAAGTCAATTTTATCAGCTAACAAGTTTATGGCCAGTGTTTTCTGGGATGCACAGGAATTATTTTTATTAACTACTTGGAAAATGGTAAAAGTATCACTGGTGACTACTACGAAAGCTTACTTCAACGTTTGAGTGATGAGGTGAAAAGAAAAATATCTCATTTGGCAAAAAAAAAAAAAAAAAAAAAAGTCAATACGACAATGCTCCGGCCCATCGTTCGGTCATTGCAATGGAAAAAATGCGTGAATTAAAGTTCGAATTTCTTGAACATCCATCCTATTCACCAGATCTAGCACCCAGTGACTACCACCTGTTCCCAATTCTCAAAAAATGTCTTCGAGGACGAAGATTTCGCATCAACGAAATCATTGATACGGTAAACAGCTATTTTGAGAATCCTGATAAATCGCACTACAGAGGTGGTTTAATTAAATTAGAACACATATATGACAATGTGTGTTAGCCTTTCTGGAGATTATGTTGAGAAATAAAGCAAAAAAAAAAATTAAAATGCTGTTTTCATTGAAAGCCCCGAGGCTTATCAGCCGACCCTCGTATTATGCGCGTTGTTTGAAAATAAATTGTATATAACCAGTAAACCACGTTTAGACACGTGACCAAGTTATCGTGTGCTACGCTGTTTCTAATGGAATGTGTTCCTCCTCCACGTTATCTCCTCTCCGTTTGCCGGCTAATCTGCGTGCACATGTGCATCTATTTCTTTCAAGTTATAGTGTGTTAGTACTATTACAATGATAAACACAAGATACTTTAGTATAGAATCTCTATGTATTATTGTTTTTTTGTAGCTTAACGCCCTTTAACCTGGTGGGTCATATCGGACGATGAATGAATGAAATTTATGAAATAATGCTCAAATGATCTCGGGGTCCATGGAACTTAAAGTTACTCGACATTTGTCTTCTCAGGATAAGGGAAAACCCCGAAAAAAACTGTATCCGGGTAATCACCCTAGGCGAGATTCGAACTCACGACCTTTTGAATGTGAAGCAGACACGCTACCACCAGACTACCCAGGAGGGCTTGTATTATATTTATGTAACAAATAGCTGTTGTAGTGAACTGAGATACTATTTTTAGACAGATTCTTTGCTGTTCGAGCTCTCACATGGGGATGAATCGCGATCGTAACTATATAAATCGCCATGTTGTTACACAGGAAAAAATTGATGATATCGGGAAAAGTTAAAACAGAGTCCAAAGAAATCTCTGAGAAAGCCTGCAGAGGATTTACATGCTGCAAACTTTGGGATTGATTAAATGTTATTAGCTATCTACTAATTCAGCGGTTGCAACCACACAGTGATCTGCGCAGAATTAATTACTACAGATGGGTGTTGCATATTTAATACTGGCTTTGTTGGCCCAAGTTTATTTTTTATGTACGGAGCTTGGATTTATTTATATGGTCAATAAACATTAATGACTGTTAATTCAAATTTACGTAAATTACTGAGAGTAAAGAGCCTTCACATCGAAAATCAACCGTAGACGTAACATATACGCAGAAGCTTGCAGCTATATATAGGCTCATTCACGATAGTTACACTGACATTGACGTAGACATAACCTTAGCACATTAACATAGAAGTTTGCAAACGTCAAGTTTTTGCGTCAAAGTTAACATGCAACGTAGGAATCGACCAACGAGAACCACTACTCGATGTGTTATTAAAATGGCTTCGCTTGATGATTTTCTCTCATTTCCCTTACTGGATTATGATAATCTCCTCCGCTATTCGTCTTTGACTTAAGGGGATGAATCCACCATCACCTACAATCGTTCTTTAAAATATTAAACACCAAGCAAAATGAATACTCTAGTTTCATATGCACGAATTGTTTGCTATTCACTCGCAAGGCGCAGTTCACTTGTTTTAATTTCTAATTGGTTATTGTCTACGTTTACGTCTGTCATTGAGAATGCTCAAGGTGCATTTAATTCTGCGTCTATATTCTAAGCCAGTGCGTTTACGGTTAATTTTCAATGTGAATTTCCCTTATGTGTGGCACAAGGGAATACTTTCCAACATCTTCTCTGCCGAAAATATGAAACTATTGTAGTTATAATGTGCATGAAAAAGGTATGCGCTTGAATATTTGACTCTGCTGCAAACAGCGTGCTTTCCGGTGTGAAAAAAATTTCCATTTGGTCGGCCACGTCCGCAAACGAAGGCATTGTGACCGAACTTGGCACGCGTGTTTAGGATCATACCCGATACAGTTCTGAGATACAGAATGGACAGGTAAATTGCCTATTAAATAAACGAATAGATACTTGCATTCATCACCAGACCACGGATATAGCAAAAACTCTTGTTTAAAGTCTTCAAGCCCAGGCATAAATCAAACACAGCACCAGCCAGGTACTCTACCGACTCTGCCACGTCAAATATGTTTTTGAATACTGTTTGTGTCGTTGCTATTATATATGACACCACACTGGATGATACACGAAGTGAAATAATACATAATTATAAAATCTGAAGGTTCCTTTCACATAACTTTCTGTACATCTCTGCAACAAATTATTCTTAAAAAGCTTATTCTTCTGTTTACACAATGCTAATCGAGAAAAAATTGGCAGTAAGAGTCTTAATATCTGTTTCCTCGTAAGTAGAAGGAAAATAAGGGATTGTACTAGACTAAACCGATAGTCAAATCTTTTAAAAACTGGTTGCTATGTGACTGAAGTATGCTATGTTTGTATGGGCAGGAGTTGACAAATTCGCGTATGAGAAAATATAGCTATTTTAAAGCTGAAACTAATAACAAGGAATATCTCAAAAACGGTAAATTCCACGAAAAATATATATATGATAAAAATTATGTGTTTCAACGAGCTCTACATTTTATACGCGGTAAGTTTTTGCCCATCTCTTATGGTTTACCAGTCATGCAAAGCTACGTAAACTTCACCCAGAATAATAAATTGGTCTTTAGAGGCTATTACAAGAAAATTCAAGCTATACATTTTATTTGTCAGGTAAAAATCTTTAAAATACGACATTTTAATCAAAATCGTTAGAGCCATTTTTGAGAAAATCAAACTTTTCTAAAATAGTTCCATATAAAAGGTAGTTTGGGGTAGAGCTATTTTTCTCAAAAGCTTTGTTATGCATCCCTGGAAGATACTAAACTTAAATATAAATTTTGGTACTTTATCGGCTTTTCGTTCTTGAGTTATTGTGTTCACATACTCCCGAGCATGGGACACACGGACACCCGAACACACACACACTTTTTCTGAAAATACTTTTTTGGAATACAGAGGATCTTAAAACATGTATTTCTAGTGAAATTTCGGTATTGAATTTTTGGGTGAAGTTCAATACTTTTTCTATACACTATGTACTTAGTATGTGTAGAAAAAGTAAAAATAACACATTAAATATACCCACCTGATATTAGCAGATTATAAAGAGTGAGGAACCTGTTAGTCGGGAACAATGCCGCTGGTAGAATTTGAATCATGTAAATCATGTTAACGAGTCTGTGTCTTGACAACATTACTGTCTTCTAATTTAATTTATTTCAGCTACAAGTCTTGCTTCATTTGTGTGTGTTTAAGATTATCAAGGCATACTTTGCTAGGAAACATCAAGTTAATAAAACTAAGATAACGGTTTTTGAGGTTATATTTTTGCTTTCTAATTTGCATTTTAATTTCGGAGTTAAAGTGCAATAGCCTGGCTAGTGATGAAGGGCTAGGGAATGGCTAGAAGATGGGTTACGTGTATTATTTTCCGAAGGAGGAAAAACATTCAAACAAATTTGATGCAATTGTATGTAAATTGTTTCACAGTAGCCCGATACACATGAACAGAAATGGTGAATACGTGTTAAGGGAAGATTAAAAACTGTGTTTTATTCATTTGTCACTTGACGTAGGCGCTTAAATTTGATCTATCATCAATTTGATGGTCTGCCAACATTTCGTTTGCCGTTTGGTCCACTGGGTAATAATATTTGGTAATTTGGCTTCATCCACTCCATGCGTCCTGCCAGATCGATATTCTGATCCAATTTTCAGTGCACTGTAGATGCAAACTCTTTTTGGTTACACTAGATACATCAGCCACCACGGATTAGCGTGTTACCTACATGGATATGTCTATGATCATACAAAAATAAATAAAAGTGCCTAATGTGATTCATTGACATTACTTTCTTCACATACTATCACATATATTGATTCAGCTTCTGAAGTATTCTTATAAAATTGTTCTTCGTGTTAATCCGGATAAAAGTCATGATATATTTACAAATTTATTGTAAATACACTAAGAATAAACGACAGTAAAACTTTTAAAAAAACATATCGTTATGCGATGGCTTTGAAATTCCATGCTCTCTGTATGAACACAAGAAAATATTAATAATGATTTAAAGCAATTTGAGACACTGTACTTTTCAGGAGTTACCCATATGCCTGTTTGCCTTTTTAACCATCAATCCAGAAATCATACTCCAGACACGATCCCTCGTCAATCTCCTCTCCAAGTTAATCTTGGCCTGCTCCGTTTACTTCTACCACCAGTTGCCCATTGTAAAATGCTTTTGGCCACCTACCCTAGTCCATTTTTCTAACATCGCCATAACACAGAAGAGCTCGTCTTTCGGTCCTTTCCACCATTGTCGGTTCCACATCCATCGTCTGCTTCGCTCCTTTATTTCTCCTTTTTAACCTGCAAATCCTACCAGATCGTCTTATTCCATCCATTTCCACTGACAGGATTTTAGATGTTTGACCCTGCACCAAAGTCCATTATTCAGCTTCATGGTGCATCATACTTCATTTAAAACAGGAAGGATAAGAACAAATAGAGAAAAAGCAAATTCCTTGTAGAATAAGGTGGACCAAATATCGGCCTGTATAAGGGAATTAAAATCATTATTGAAATATTTTGAAATATTTGATATGAATTATTGTTGAATCAAGGAACTGCAACCGCTGATGTAGATACAGGTTAGTACAGGCACGAAACATTTTAAGAATGTTGAATGGAGTATTATTGAGCAGGACTACATTAAACGTTAACAAAATAGAGGGTTTTAAAATCTGTTGTGGAACAATGACTAAAACTGTAAAGCAGCTGCACATTTACATTCTCGTGACTTTCTTCGCGTTTCTTCTTTCGCTTATTTGTTTATAACGCGCTTGGTCCAGAATGCGTTATAAATATTCGTAAATAATGTTAAAGCAAAGTCTCAGTATCAAGAGAAACTTTTAAAAAGCGGGTAGAGAAAAACAGGCTTTGGAGTATCTTGGTAGAGAAATGAGAAAGGAGAATATTATGAATAACTTTTGGAAAATGGCAAGAAAGAAGTTTGAGGATTTAAAAGTACAAAACATATTTAGCTAGATAGCTGAAAAGAGACCTTTGGTTTTCTTTTCACAGACTAAAACTTCTTGAGGAGAGGAAAAAATATATAGATATGATAAATATAAGGAAGCAAAATTATTACACTCGTAACAGCAAACTGGAAGCTAAAAGGGTATTCCATAGAATCGATGTTCCTTATGTTTTGAAAACAAAAATTTTGAACATATAAGATTTAAATGTAAAGGAAGGAGGGAAGAGCCTATTAACAAGAAATACTTAGGATAGATAGGAATATTTCTATAATTGAAATATTTTAATTAGGGATAGCATCTAGGGGACAGATAGCGGGACAGAATTGAAGTTGGCGCAGCATAATAAATGGTTGTGACGTGTTGACAATACAGTGGTACTAATAGAAGGAAAATATTGTGTGGTAAACTGTAATGTTTTCACTAGCAATGGAAGGCGATTAAGGTTTGGTGCGTGGTAAAGATTAATATCACTGATTTTCACGTTTAATTGTTGTTGTGCAACAAGTCATCAGCATCATTATGCGTTTCATTACCTGTCAATATACATATATTACAGTGCACAAAACACATGTTCGTAACGTCTAAAATGTGAATCGTCTCGGATTGTCACTTAAACAGGCTTTATATTGTGAATCTCTTCGCTCCACATCAGAGGATGTGATTGGAGCAAACCGTAAATAGCACACACCATCAGATACTCCATCAACAATCACTTCCGTAGCAACATTCGTATTTCACGCATTATTGAAAATACAATTTGTGTTCTAATCAATGTCTTCACCTTCTTTTTCACACGATCTAAAACAGGAGTCACATGTCTCTTATTAACTGCTTCACAAGTTCATCAACAGCTTTCAGGGCTCGAGGCATTTCAATGTTCGATGTCTCCAAATATATGTTATTGTTGTTGATATATCTGCAAAGTTCTTCTGTATGAATTGCAAATCTTCATTCAGTCCATTTAAAGCAAGAGATTTCACAATCTTGATTGAAGAGTATGTCTGTCATCAAAGGCATTAGTTACCTGTAAAGTAGTATTGTAATATGCAGCAGTATACTGCTGCACGTTCTCCTACGCATTACTACAGCTGTTTACATGCGGCGCGTGCAGTCGCCAATGCAGGTCGGTCTCTACTCGGTAGTCATGCAACTGGTATGCGCATGTGTCCCGCTAGCGGCCCCCAAGATGCTATTCATAGTTATCATAGACATAAAAAGAAGACACAAACTGATCTCAGTGAAGAGAGAAAATAATATAACACGATCTTAAAACAAACCAGAGTTAAGGAATTAAGATCTGCACGTATGTTCACGCAATTAAGTAGCCATGGTAAGCTTTCAATAACTCGGGAGAAGCAATTGAGTAGAAGGCACTTGAAAATAATGACGAGGATTTAAGAAATTCAAACTAGTAGTAACAGATAGCTCGGAAATGTTTGATACCACGAAAAAGTATGTTGAGTAAACTGCTGCATTTTGTTTCTTTTTTGTTTTGATATTTTGTATGTCTCTAATTTTATACAATTGCTATGCAGTAGACTTTGTTTGTTTGTTAAAGAACATAATGCAAAATTCCTTGCGAATAACGAGTACTTCACAAGAAAATTCAAGATACATCTATGTTCAGTATTATCTAAAATTCAAGCTATATACACCATATAAATACACTACATATATGGTATTGAAATGTATATAATTAGGGCCATTCTTGAGAAAATTCAAAATGTTGTAATATATTCCAAATAAATGGTATTTAGGATTTGCAGGATTTTAAATTTAAAGCTTAAGTTTGGTGTTAAACGGAATTTTTCTACTTATGTTGCTCACACACATACAACACTCACATGGATCTGTCATGGCGTTTTTTTATTTATGGACGCCCTTTAACAACTAGGGTTTTCAGCGTCCCATTCTATACTGGGCGTGAGAGACCACTTAATTTTGCTCAGAGGCTTCTCTATCTGGCTTGAGTTCATGAACCTGTCGCTAAACATTATTGTTATTATTATTATTATTATTATTATTATTATTATTGTTATTTGGTTTCGGGGGTCTTTAAAACAAATATGCTCATTGTTCTTCTTCTTCTTCTTCTTCTTATTATTATTATTATTATTATTTGATTTCGGGTGTCTTCAAACCTAATATTTTCAGTGAATCCTCGATCGAATTTTTAGGTGAAATACAACTACTTCCCTATTTACTAAGTGCGCGGTAGAGAAAGTAAACCGCATAGGAATGCGAAAATTCAAACTTATAAATAATAACAAAGAATATCTTAAACATTATGAAAGCCACCAGCCAACTATTGAATAAACTTGTTATTTAAGCAGATGTACGTTTTTGTGCAGTAAAATGTTTTCTACCTATTACAGTTCCGCAGTTATATAAGAGTCTTTCAGGGCAAAGAGTTGTTCAACGATTATTTGCTGAAAATTCAGTTTATACACGTTGTTTATCATAGCATTCTTAAATTTTGCACAGTATGGTTCATAATGACCTTCTCTCTTCTTTACCCTTTCAGAACTGGTTCTGAAGTACCGACAGCCGGCAAAATAGTTACAGTTTTAGCATCTGAACCCACATTTTTACTTTCTCTATACGTACTATGTACTATGTATATCATAGGAAATACATGTTTTGAGACCACCTGAATAAAAAAAAGCAATTTTAGAAAAATGTCCGCGTGTCTGTGTGTATATGTGTGTGTCTGTGGGCAGCATAGCTCAAAAACGAAAAGATTGTTAAATACCAAACTTGGTATTTAAGTTCAGTATCTTTCAGGGATACGACACGTAGATTTTAAAGAAAATCTCCCCACCCCCCGACCATCCTTTACATGGAAAAAATTTCGAAAATGTTGATTTTCTAAAAAATGGTTCTTAACGATTTTGAATAAGATATTGTATAGTAAATATATATATAATATATATATATCTCAAATTTTCTGGGAGTAGTCTCTGAAGATTACTTTATTCTGGATGAATTTTACGGAATTTTGTGTTACTGGTAAACCGTAAGAGATAGATAAAAACTTACCACACAAATAATATGTATATCTTAAATTTTCTGGGAATAGCCTCTGAAGAATACTTTATTCTGGATGAATTTTACGGAATTTGATGTGTCTGGTAAACCGTAAGAGATGGACAAAAATTTACCACACAAAAATGTAGAGCACATTAAAACACACAATTTATGCTATATACATTTTTTTCGTGGAGTTGATCGTTTTTTAGATATTCCTTGTTTTTGGTTTCAGCCTTGAAAAACTTACACTTTTCTCATACAGGAATTTGTCACCTCCTGTCCATACAAACAAAGGAACTTCAGTCACATAGCAACCAGCTTTTGACTATCACTTTAACCTATGGTACTCCCTTTTTTCGCTTCTACTTATAAGGAAATAGTAATAAGTCTATTTCTACTAATTTTTTGTCACTTAGCATGAATCATAAGCTTTTTAACAATAATTTGTTGCAGAGAAATAGAGAAAGTCATGCGAATGGAACACATCAGATTTTTTCATCTATGCCTTTAAAGGCTTCTGTAATAAATGGAGTAGAATATCGTCTCATAACCTCACTTATTCGAGGTATGTTAGTATGATTTTAAACCTCGCTTGGACATTCTAAAGTTAGGAATAAAATGGCTCAAGTTATGCATCTTGTATCAAACAATGCTGCCAGTGTTCACGTCAGAACTTAAACCACCACCACAACTACTACTGCTAATTACTGAACTATGGAAGAGCGGAAAGTTGAGCTCCACGACAGATCGCTGTTTACTGGTTAGTTGCTTCCATAACCGGCATGCTAAGTGTCTGCGAGAGAGTAAGATAATATCCGTGCTTTCAAATTGATTAGCATTTCGTGGTGTAACATTAGAATGTCACTTCAACACTTTTGCATTTTAGCACACTACCGTTAGGATATTAGTTCCAGAAAATTTCAGAGCGAACACCTGTTTGTATTTCACAGGTATTAACATATCGTAAAATCACTGTAAATACAAATTGTTGAATTAATAAATATACGATATTCACAAATATTATGAAGATACACCTATCCTTAGACCAACTGCAGGCAGTATCATAGCGAAGTATAGAGCAGATACATGCTGGCAAAGTGCCTGTGTGGTTGTGTCGTTTGGTGCGGAGAAACCACTTTGCCACGTCTTCAATTACCTTAATGTATAGCGTTGTCACTATAGCCTTGTTTCAGTCTCTCTGTCCTCATCCCTTTCTTCTGTTCTTTTGCCACTGGAGCATTTGTCTTTTCTTGCTTTCCAGCCTCATTAAAAGATACGTCCCCAGCTTTTACAGGAATGGTTTGAGCTGGAGCAAAACCGACGTGTGTGAAACTGGAGACTCATTATACAAAATGTACGTTGGATTATACGAGATTCATAACTAAATCGGTTTTTCTAATCAGATACTTTGTATGTACAGCTTTACATCTCCCGACACGATTGCGTTACTCACTCAAACCATAGTCTTTCTTGCACTGAATTAGCTACTCTCCTTCCTTTCATTCTTCTTTCTCCCTTCCTTTTTTTTTTTTTTTTTTCTTGCTGCCATTTTCTTTTATTATGACAGTATCGTGTGCGGCCGTTCTCAGATTCGCAGAAGATTTGGTATGCGGCGTTTTTTTTTTTGTTTTTGTTTTTTGTTTGGTAGTGTTTAACGCCCGCTTTAGCTATTTATGGCACCGCAGGCGGTGACACTGATGATAGATGAATGAAGATGGAGCACCGGTGGAATGCGATGGCGGGGAAACCGGAGAACCCGGAGAAAACCCGACCCAACGCCGCTTTGTCCATCACAAATCTCACATGCGGTCACTTGTGATCGAGGTGAGAGGCGAGTAGTCTAACCACTCGACCATGGCGCGGCCTATGCGGCGGTTGGATTGGAATGTGGTGATCTCAGAAATTGCTACACGCCAGTAACCGGAGGCTTTGGAACGCGACACAAATGCATGCATAATGTAGCTTCGACAAGCTTCTAGAAAGTTCTGTGACGTCATTTCCAGCCATAAAAAGAAGGAAGTGTTTACGCATAGTGGCGTGATAAAGACTTCAACTTTCTACGCGTCGAAAACATCGAGTAAATCGTTTGCAGTAGTGAATTTCAATACTATGTGTAATCAATTTTTTTGACTCAGTAAAAACATTTGTTACATTACTTTTTTTATTTCGCTTAAGGTATCTTACCTTGGATATGATCATTTTATTTTTTTTCAAATTTTCAAATGTTCGTTTTTACTTTCTCTATTTTATATGCAATGCATAGGCAGAGAGGTTTTGCATTTCACTTAAAAATTAGCCACCGAAATGTTACTGAAAATATACGTTTTAGGGTCTCCTCTATCCAAAACTAAACTTTTTGCAAAAAAAAGCATGTCCGTATATGTGTGATGTACGCGCTCCCTTGCGTACGTGTGTGTGTGTGTGTGTGTGTGTGTGTGTGTGTGTGTGTGTGTGTGTGTGTATGAACACAATACCTAAAAAAAGTCAGTTAAATACTACATTTCAATTTAAGTTCAGTATTATCTAAGGACGCAATGCAATTATTTTTAAGAAAAAACACCCCCAACCACCATTTACATGGAAGCATTTTTAATTTTAATTTTCTCAAAAATGGCTAACGATTTTGATTAAAATGTCGCTTATTAAAGATATTTACATAAAAATAAAGTATATTTCTGGGAATAGTCTCTGAGGATCCCTTCATTCGAAATAACTTTTCCATAACTGGTAAACCGCAAGAGATAGGAAAAATATTACTATACTAAAAATTATGTGATATACAGCTTTGTGGAGTTATCCTTTCCGAGATATCCCGTGTTGTTCGTTTCAATTTAAAAATACATCTTTACTCAAACGAAAATTTTTCGTTCCTCTTTCTTTATTTTTCTCCTCACCATGTAAAGAGAACTGCATTTTAATCTTATAGCAACCGGATTTTAAAAGAACTGACTATGGCCCCGTGTACTCTGTTATTTCTCTTCTGCTTATTTATGCTCTTATGTGGCAGATAGAAGAATAAACTTTCGTAGAAGTAGGCTGTGAATGGAACATATGAGTTGTTTTTAGTTTGGTATCATATAATAGCACATACTAATTATTTTTCAAAAAAGCATAGTTCATATGCCATTTCCCTCCAGAAATGGTTATAATTTAGCTCTTGTACCAAGCTACACAACTACTCTTAGCAGGTTGTTAAAATTTCATTTCAGTATTCCTATGAATAAGTCTTCAACATTTTTCCAATTTTAATCACAAAATAGCAGTTTAAAATGAATCTACAGATCTCGTTCATATATAATTTTGAAGCTTATTAGGAAAAAATTAACAAACATATATGGCATTAACCTAAGTTACACAAGTTCGGCGAAATCTAATTTTTAACAATACTTGTTTAAATTTAAAAATGCAAATCTATTTCCTTTGGAATTTCGTACCATTATATATCTTCAGAGAAACAAGCAGATGTATTGAAGTCCAGATATCTATATTGTATTAGATCGTAGTTTTAGAAGAAAATATATCGATTTTTCAATTTCGATTTTTTTTTATGATTTGTCCAAAATATTTATATTAGTACTGTAAAACAGTTAGTTTACAATGGTAAATAACACCAACGTTTTAAACATTTTGGAATAAAAGTATACATTTTTCATCCCAAAGAGTGCAAAACTTCATACCAAAATCAAACTTTCTTAGGCAACTTCTTGCTTTATAATTGATTCCAAAATAACAGCCAACAGCTCTCCTCATGAATAAGAACCAGACTTCGGACACTGATGCAGTTTGGTTGCACTTTGTCGGGAAAATAGGTGCACACAGATTTTCTTTGGGATCTCCCTTTCGCCTAAGCATTGCCAATGGTAATTTCTAAGCAAATTAAAATATTCGCAAAAGTTTCCATATAAAGGGTAGTTTGGGGTAGGGAGATTTTTTATAAAATCTTCCTGTCACGTCCTTGAAATGCTAAACATAAATTTAAAGTTTCATATTTAACGGATTTTTCGTTATTGAGTTATGCTGTTTGCCGACACACTCACACTCGCACATACGTACCTTTTTCTAAATTCATTTTTTATTCAGGGGCTTCAAAGTATATATATTTCCGGGGAAAACACACTATCGAATTTTGGGTGGAATACAGTGACTTCTCTACCCACTATATACAGTACGTGGCATGGAAACTAAAATAGAAAACAAACTGATATGTTTCATCCACATGAAATTCTCCAGCTATTGAGAAATAAACTATGCTTACAAAAGTTTATCTTCTATCTGTTTCATGCTGATCGAGAGAAACATTAGATAAAGGAACATACCATGCTAAATCGATAGATAAATCTTTTAATGGCTGTCGCTATGCGATTAAATTGAAATTCGTTTCTCTTTGAGTGGCCAGGAGTAAAACTAGAGAGATATGACACGAATGATGACCTCTTGTTTGAGAAAAGTATTTTAATTCTGAAATTAATAATGACGAATATCTCTTAGATAGTTAGCTCCACAAAAAGGGAGGGGGAAGGGATGAGATCTATCTGATATGCAAGGTCCTCAAGAAGGACGAGGGCTTCAGAGGATATTCCTTGAAAGTACAAGATACGCCTTTGATTTGTCATAAAAATATCGTGCATATAAGTATTTTAGTCAAAATTGTTTGACCCTCTTTTTAGAAAATCAAACTTTTAGAAGAATATTCCACATAATTTTGTTTTATTTTTTTATTTTTAAGTTATTTATTTTTTGGAGTGGGGAATTTGCTGGAAAATCTTCGTGTCATATCCTTGGAAGATGCTGAACTTAAATTTCAAGCTTGGTATTAAACGGACTTTTCGTTTCTGATTTATGCTATCTACAGAAATGCAAACATGCTTCCACACATACACACGGACACGCGGACTTACTTCTAAAAATGCCTTTGTTTTCCTTTTTTTTTTTTTTTTTTTTTTTTTTTTTTAATTTAGGGTACCCTAAAACGCGTATTTGTTATGAATTCCCATATCGATTTTTTGGGTGGAATAAAATACCTTTTCTGCCTACTATGTACGTGCTAGAGAAAGTAAAAGCTCTAAAACCTTAGGTGCACACACCCCTCCCCCTCCTTCGATGCCCCTAGAGTAATTTGCCTCACAGCAGTGACCGGCCTGTTGAATGTTTCTTGGCAACCCTCAACGTGCCGCACTCCCAGCATAATCTAAATATCTTCCTTCTGTTCTCTACAGCGAAATTGGCCACCGTCACTCATTCAATTAACTCAGTACAACTTTGGTGGAATGGATTTAGCGAGAGTGGGGATTGGTTTCGATGGAAAGCTACGCCGGGTCTTTTCAACCCAAGATAAAAGCAATCCATTTTCTTCCTTTATGAGTATATACATTTAAATATTCTATTCAAAAGGGTCATTCACATTGGAAATTAACCATAGAAGCCCTAACTTAGAATGTAGACGCAGAATTAAATACATCATAAGCATTCTCAATGACAAAACGTAAACGTAGACAATAACCATCAGAAATTAAAACAAGTGAGCTGCGCCTTGCGAGTGAATAGCAAACTAAAATGGCTGACAGAAACGAGAGCGTGACAGCATTCGTGCACATGCAAACTAAAATAAAATTACGTTTTATTTATGGACGTTCTTTAACTGCTGTGGTTCTCAGCGTCCCATTCTATGTTGGGCGTGATAGACTGCTTACTTTTGCTCAGAAGCCTCTCTATCAGGCCTTTTTTTTTTTTTTTTTTATGATACTACTGGTTGGGCGGTGAATTTTTTTTAAATTTATTTATTCATTTTGTTAATTACAAAAGTTTTAAGCTATATTATAAATACAGTATATCATTTCACAATTTTTTTACATATAGTTACGAACTATGTTGTCTGTGCGTTTAAATTAAACATGTGCAGGAAGATGCTAACAAAATGAGAAGGTTTTGTAAGCGCTATAGAATGAGCAAGGCAAAAGCTGTTGCCGACTGCAGTGAAAGACGCCTATGTTTTTGCAGATCTTCTCTTGCTGCTCTGAGATGACAACGTAAACCGTAGCCGCTGAGATGCGTTTCAGACAGCATATAATGCTGAAAGCCTAGAGCGAGCCACATCTGTGCGAAGCGGTCGGTAGTACTTCGAGTCTCTAGTTGTAGTAATGTGCGAGCATAATTGTTGGGATTTTGCGAAGGAGCAAGACGGTGCAGTTCGAAATAACCCAGTGCCAGATCTGTCGTGCTGTTGTGCAGGTAACAAAACGATGGCGTAGAGTATCCCGCACATCGCAAATGGTGCATGTGGAGGTCCTCACCATGTTGTATCGGAATTTTTTATCCTTTATCCACAACATCATTGATGATCAAATATGCGCATGTAGTCCACTCCGTAGATATGTTACGCAAATGGATGTTCCGCCATATCTGACACCAGAGATTGTTGGGCATCCTATCCACCACATGAATTGGTGCAAGCAGCCGCTGTAGGAAAAGCTTGTAGAGCTCAATTGATAGTCCTCTAGGTTACTGAGGTAGGACATCGACATCAATGCCATCCAAAACATGGAGTGCTCTCTTAAAACCCGCAGGAACAGCCCGAACTGGAGTTCCAAGAGAATTCTTGAAGGGTTCCCAAAATGCTATTTCTTGTTCCTCTCCATATCCCCTAGTGGCAAGTATAATAGATTTAACAAGAAGCGCTTACTCTTTGGTCCCACTGCAATTAAACCTAAGCCGCCTTCGTTACGTTTTCGCCACAATTGGGTTTTAGCTACACGAAAGGGATGTGCTCCCCATAGATAGTATCCAATAAGTCGCTCAATTCGGGAGACGTGTTTTTCAGGCATGGGTAGTATCTGCGCCTTATACCATAATTTTGCCAAAACAAACTGATTGATGTGCCACACTTTCTGTATAAGGTTCAAGTTTCGACAAAGATGTGCAGTGGTTTTCAGCCGAATCAAATTTATTTTGTGATCCCAGTTGCGAGCAATCATCGATGTAAACGGCTTGGAGAAGATGATGCCGACAGTCTTGACACTACATTGTATCGGGATATCGAGAAATGTGTGATCAGTCGGCCACGATCCAAGAGGGAGCAGTTGCGACTTCGCGGTGTTCATTTTGGCATTAGAAGCTTCCTCATAAAGTGTGATGGCGGTATGTACCAAGGGTAAGGCCTCACGCCTACGGATGAGGAACGAGATGTCATAAGCATAAGCTCTGGCACAAAATAATCGAACTGGAGTGACAGTCCCAGTCATCTTAGCCTAAAGAGAGCGAAGAAAGGGTTCTAAAGAAAGGGAGAAGAGAATCATTGATAGTGGACAACATTGGCGTACAGAGTTAGTAAGCTTTATAGGCTTACTGAAGTATCCATTGACTTGCACCTTCGAAGTCCTCTCTCTGTAGACGGTTCTGATTGCAGATATTAGCAAAGGTGGAAGTTTGAATTTATGAAGCACTTTAAACATATAAGCATGGCCAACTCTATCAAAGGCTTTATCAAAATCCAGACTGACCAACGCAGCAGCCTCCGACGGATTCCATTCATAATGGAGAATTGTATCTCGGAGGACCAGAAGGTTGTCAATTATGGTCCTGCCCGGAATGCCACATGTTTGTCCGGAGGTTACAATTGTAGGTAGAATAATCCTTAATTTTTTTTTTTTGGTAGTGTTTAACGCCCGCTTTAACTACTAATGGCACCGCAGGCGGTGCCACTGATGATACATGAATGATGATGGAGCATCGGTGGAATGCGATGGCGGGGGAAACCGGAGTACCCGGAGAAAACCCGCCCCAGCGCCGCTTTGTCCACCACAAATCTCACATGCGGTCGCTTGGGATCGAACCCCGGCCGTCTAGGTGAGAGGCTAGTGGTCTAACCACTCGGCCACGGCGCGGCCTATAATCCTTAATCAGAATGCAAGTACTTTCATCACAATTTTGTAGTCGGTGTTTAAAAGTGTTATGGGTCTATAGTCCCAGACACTCATTGGAGACTTTTTCTTTGGGATTAAGATGACGATGCGATCTGCAAATCCAGGGCTACAGTTCGATCCAATCAGGATCTCATTTACCAACTCTACAACTTCTGCTTTGATTATATTCCAAAAGGTTTTGTAGAATGAATATGTCAGGCCGTCTTCTTCTGGGCAGGGATGTAGGCTAGCGGAATTAATGGTGTGCAGAATCTCGGTGGCAGAATATCGCTGCTCCAAGGAACGCTGTTCCTCGACAGTTATACCGGTGTCAACATATTGGAAGAGCTCCTCCATGGCATCATTGCATAGGTCAGTGATGTCAAACATGGTGCTATAAGATGTATGGATTGTCTGTAGGATTTGAGGCACAGAGATGACCTTGGCGCCTACCGGTGTCAGAAGAACATGGATGTAACGACCTCTACCAGCACACTTCTCCTTAATGGTATGAAACAAAGAAGCTTTCTCCTGTGCCACGACGGAGTCATGAGTTCCCGAACGGGTCATAGTTCCCGCCAAAACATGTTGCTGTATTTCCACGAACTTCCGCTTTACAGCTTGAAGGCGATGGGATACGTCCTGACCACTCTGTTGTCTAGAGAGAAGACCCATTAATGTTTCTTGGTAAAAGTCGAAGGTGTGACGTCGTTCAATTGCCCTCTCACGACCTTTGGTCTTGAAGAAGGTCGTAATACCAGACTTAAATATACGTCGCCATCCCTCCACCACCGACAGCGGGTAGCATCGTGCTTTAACCTGAAGACTTTGCCACAACTTGGCAAAATCAGCAGCAATAATGTTGTCATGTAATAAAGCTTCGTTTAATTTCCAATAACCTCTGCCATATAGCGGAATGCGACTCTCAGCGATTAATTGCAGTTTGACAGCATGGTGGTCAGTAAAGGCAACAGGTAAAACTCGCACTGTATGAATCAGAGAGTTGAACAGAGCGCTTAAATAGAAACGATCTATCCTTGAGGCACAGTTCGCTCGACAGAGTAAATTCTACAGTCGTAGCGTTCATATGTTCCCAAACATCATCAAAGACGTAGCCCGGTTACCAGCTGATCCAATGCCAAAGACTTGTTATATCCAGGACGCTGATCCTTAGCATGTAGAACGCAATTGAAGTCGCCACCTACTAAAAGCAGGGCATAATTCCATCTCAAATAATAGGGTAAAATGTTTGCTATAAATTCTTCTAGCTCATGGCGCCTATCACTCCCTGAAGGCAGATATAGATTAAGTAGCAGCATGTTGTCCATTCTAGCACTTATAACACGACCACCAGGATGCATCTCTATCTCGGCAAACGTCAAACCTGCTCTGTACAAAATAGCAGTACCACACATATGTTCTCCAACATTCACCACACAACTGTACTGTGGACCCATTAAGCCAAAGTCGGTTATGTTAACTTCTTGGAGGAAAACTATATCTAAATCATTAGTTCGCACAAAATCACGTAAAAGAGCCTGTTTGGCAATGCAGCTTAGAGAGTTGATGTTAACAGTGGCAAATGTAAGACAACCATTAAAACAAGGCCAGAAGTAAACCAGAGCAGGTCACCGTCCAAGATGTATCTAGTCATTTTCAACGGCATGAATATGTGTTCCTGATACCCGTGGAAACTTTTTCGGTAGGCTTCCAGGCCGAGAAGGTAAGTGCTTCCAGAGTCAAGGGTCTCTCACCGTCTCCCACGCGATGTTAGACTCCGTTTCTTCAGTGCCCTCCTCCTCCCTAACAGTCAGCGGGCGTTCTCTCCTAACTGGCGCAGGTTCGTCGCAATCCATCTCACTCCATTGCTGGTGTTCAATTATTACAGTTTCTGGTGGATCGCAGTGGCCAATCATGTTCTGGTTGCCACTATTAGGCACCACAACTACAGAAGATCGTGTAGGGGATAGACACCCATTTCTGCTACTTCTGAGGGAGTATTGACAGCTACCGGTGCGGACACAGATGTCCCCTGCACCGCCACATCATTACGCATACAGCTGGTAGTCGGGTAAACTTCCTCTGTAGGTTTGACGTTACAAACTGGCTCTATATCACTAGCTTCAGTAGCGGACCCATTTGACTCACCTACTGTTTGTTTACATTCCTCTTCCGCCCGAGCGCTAACTTGTCCTCTCACAACATCGCTGAGTAACACAGCCCTGTGCGAGACAGAGACAGGCAGTACAGACTTTTTGTATGGACAGTGTGAGCGAAAATGAGAAGTTTCCCCACACACATAGCAAGTTTGCGGTTGTCCTAGATAGGTCACGCCAACAGGAAACCCACGCACTACTACTGTTGATGGAATTTCCTTTTTTAATTCCATTCTTACAGAACGAACACCAGACTTGACGGGGTACTTATAGCCTGCGTTCCATTGTTCTTCTTGAACCTCTAGTAATTTCCCATATTGTGAAAGTTTCTGTTCCAGAAACGTGTGAGTGATCTCAGGCACTAAATTGAAAACCCGGACATTTACAATGCGGCAGACAGCGGGCCCAATATTTACCGTTAGTATTTCACCATTCTCATAACTAAACTTTGCCGCCCCTTGAAACTGCTGTAAATATCTTTCATAGTGTATTACAGATATAAATTTTATAAAAACTGATTTTTCTCTAGTTGAAACTGTAGTGTATCTACCTGATCAGGTGGCATTTTCATGTAGTCGTGAATCCAGTCATACACTTCCATCGCGCTGGGTCGACGTTCAGCTCCTCGAAATGAGATTTGCAAAGTATTTCGCCGGCATATTGCCTCCATCATTAGGAATTCTTTCCTTGTAGAAATATAGACTCACACAGAACAATCTATTTGACGTTCCTTAACGCCGCTCGATTACGCGCAACACAGCGGACAAACAACCTCTCGGTCCGCTAGCCGCAACCAGACTGTAGCTTGAGGACCCTTGACCCACGTCTTTACTTCCTTTCCGAAGGAAGCCATGCTAAGGATTTTTACGTCTGAAAAAATTCATCGTCCTCCGCCGGGTTTGGTTATATGAAGTTAGCATGGTAACCATTACACTACGGAGGGCGACCCATGCAAACTAGGGTAGCCAATTTGCTTGATGTTTTATATTTTGAAGAACTGTTTTCTCGTCATAGACGAAGATGGATTTATCTCCTTAATCAAAGACGAATTAACGGAGAACATTTTCATAATCTACTAAACGAAATGAGAGAGAATCATCAAGCGAAGCCATTTTAATAACACATCAAGCAGTGTCCTCATTGGTTGATTCATACGTTGCATGTTAGCTTTGCAAGCAACTATATTAACATACTACGGTTATGTCTACGTGAATGTCAATGTAACCATCGTGAAAGAGCCCATACATATATTGGCTGCAAGCTACTATGTTAACATACTACGGTTATGTCTAGGTGAATGTCAATGTAACCATCGTGAATGAGCCCATACATATATTGGCTGCAAGCTTCTATGTTAACATACTACGGTAATGTCTAGGTGAATGTCAATGTAACCATCGTGAATGAACCTATACATATATTGGCTGCAAGCTTCTATGTTAACATACTACGGTAATGTCTAGGTGAACGTCAATGTAACCATCGTAATGAGCCTATACATATATTGGCTGCAAGCTTCTATGTTAACATACTACGGTTATGTCTGTGTCAATGTCAATGTAACCATCGTAATGAGCCTATACATATATTGGCTGCAAGCTACTATGTTAACATACTACGGTTATGTCTAGGTGAATGTCAATGTAGCCATCGTGAATGAGCCTATACATAGATTGGCTGCAAGCTTCTATGTTAACATACTACGGTTATGTCTGTGTCAATGTCAATGTAACCATCGTAATGAGCCTATACATATATTGGCTGCAAGCTACTATGTTAACATACTACGGTTATGTCTAGGTAAATGTGAATGTAACCATCGTAATGAGCCTATACATACATTGGCTGCAAGCTTCTATGTTAACATACTACAGTTATGTCTGTGTCAATGTCAATGTCAATGTAACCATCGTAATGAGCCTATACATATATTGGCTGCAAGCTTCTATGTTAACATACTACGGTTATGTCTAGCTGAATGTCAATGTAACCATCGTGAATGAGCCTATACATGTATTGGCTGCAAGCTTCTATGTTAACATACTACGGTTATGTCTGTGTCAATGTCAATGTAACCATCGTAATGCGCCTATACATATATTGGCTGCAAGCTACTATGTTAACATACTACGGTTATGTCTAGGTGAATGTGAATGTAACCATCGTAATGAGCCTATACATACATTGGCTGCAAGCTTCTATGTTAACATACTACAGTTATGTCTGTGTCAATGTCAATGTAACCATCGTAATGAGCCTATACATATATTGGCTGCAAGCTT
The DNA here is from genome assembly GCA_030762935.1 of Hymenopus coronatus. Taxonomy (NCBI): domain Eukaryota; kingdom Metazoa; phylum Arthropoda; class Insecta; order Mantodea; family Hymenopodidae; genus Hymenopus; species Hymenopus coronatus. Next base: position 106,348,110 of record CM060888.1, on the reverse strand, counting down.
CTATGTTAACATACTACGATTATGTCTAGCTGAATGTCAATGTAACCATCGTGAAAGAGCCTATACATATATTGGATGCAAGCTTCTGTGTTAACATACTACGGTTATGTCTAGGTGAATGTCAATGTAACCATCGTGAATGAGCCTATACATATATTGGATGCAAGCTTCTATGTTAACATACTACGGTTATGTCTAGGTGAATGTCAATGTAGCCATCGTGAATGAGCCTATACATATATTGGCTGCAAGCTTTTATGTTAATATACTACGGTTATGTCTGTGTCAATGTCAATGCAGCCATCGTAATGAGTCTATACACATATTGGCTGCAAGCTTCTATGTTAACATACTACGGTTATGTCTGTGTGAATGTCAATGTAACCATCGTGAATGAGCCTATACATATATTGGCTACAAGTTTCTATGTTAACATACTACGGTTATGTCTGTGTCAATGTCAATGTAACCATCGTGAATGAGCCTATACGCTATTATCTGCAAGCTTCTATGTTAACATACTACGGTTATGTCTAGGTGAATGTCAATATAGCCATCGTGAATGAGCCTATACATATACTGGCTGCAAGCTTCTGTGTTAACATACTACGGTTATGTCTAGCTGAATGTCAATGTAACCATCGTGAATGAACCTATACATATATTGGATGCAAGCTTCTATGTTAACATACTACGGTTATGTCTAGGTGAATGTGAATATAAGCGTCGTGAATGAGCCTATACATATATTGGATGCAAGCTTCTATGTTGACATACTACGGTTATGCCTAGGTGAATGTCAATGTAACCATCGTGAATGAGCCTATACATATATTGGCTGCAAGCTTCTGTGTTAATATACTACGGTTTTGTGTAGGTGAATGTGAGTGTAACCATCGTGAATGAGCCTATACATATATTGGCTGCAAGCTTCTGTGTTAATATACTACGGTTATGTCTAGGTGAATGTGAATATAAGCGTCGTGAATGAGCCTATGCATATATTGGATGCAAGCTTCTATGTTAACATACTACGGTTATGTCTAGGTGAATGTCAATGTAGCCATCGTGAATGAGCGAATACATATATTGGATGCAAGGTTCTATGTTAACATACTACGGTTTTGTCTAGGTGAATGTCAATGTAGCCATCGTGAATGAGCGAATACATATATTGGATGCAAGGTTCTATGTTAACATACTACGGTTATGTCTAGGTGAATGTCAATGTAACCATCGTGAATGAGCCTATACATATATTGGCTGCAAGCTTCTATGTTAACATACTACGGTTATGTCTAGGTGAATGTCAATGTAACCATTGTGCTTCTGTGACTACGGTTGGTTTTCGATGTGATTGACCCTAAAATATTTAACAGTTCTTTGAGAAGTATCCTTCAGGTGCATTGCTCTAAATTCTAGCAAAACCTAAACCACGAAACACCTTTCCCGAAATAAATTTCTATATGGGTTTAATCGGGATCTTGCCCGCTAAATCATGCAACTCGCGTGATATGCCACATATAGAAAGGAGAAACCTTGTGATGAGGGATACTATAGACTGACCTAATAAATCTTCAAGAAATGAATAACAAAGTATATCCTAATTGTGGAGAAAAACACAAATTAGAAAGCAGGATGATCCGAAGCACCAGATATTTAAGAAATCCTCAATTGTTTTCTAGCTACTTTTAATTTGCCATAAGCTTATACGAGTAAATTTCTCTGGTTATCCTGACCGCGTAGAGAATATACAAAGAAATCCTCTAAACAAGGCCCTTATGTGATAAGACATATACCACAAGAGTATTCTCTACAAAGAAATTGCATTCATAACAAAATAAGTTATTTAGCGGTGCGGATATTTCAATTTCACGAGTTGCTAAAATTAAAAGTTTGAGCAAAACTCAATGGACAAAAACATTGTGTTTTAAAATACATATGTTGTGTGTTCACTTCATAAAAGTAAAACATCTCAAAATGCACATGAGTCATATATTGATCTATAATTTATAATATTAACCAACCATTTAGGACGCAGTGAATAGAAATATAAAGTTAAATTTAAACGTTAATAATAAACGTTTAGATAAATTATAAATTTAATTATACAGCCAATAGTATTACAAATGTGTTTATCTTTGTAATTGCCGTAAAAATCTGACCAAAGCCGAAGTGCAATGTTTTTACTTTCTCTACAGGTACTATGTACTTAGTGTATAGAGAAGGTATTGTATTGCACCAAAAAAATCGATACCGAGATTTCCCCGGAAATACAGGTTTTGCTACCGCTGAATAAAAGAAAAAACATTTTGGAATAAGGCACGTGCGTGTGCGTTTGTGTGTCTGTGGACAGCATAGCTCAAAAACGAAGACTTGGTATTTAAATTCGGTAGCTTCGAAGTATGCGACACGAAGGATTTTCAAGAACCCCCCCCCCCAAACCACCCTTTACATGGAAATATAATCGAACATTTTGATTTTCTCAACAATTTTGATTAAAATACCGTATATTAAAGATATTTATATGCTAAATAAAATTTATATCTTGAATTTTCTGGGAATATACTCTAAAGATTTCTTTATTCTGAATGAATTTTACTGAATTTTGCGTAACTGGTCAACCGTAAGAGATAGATAAAAGCCTACTACACAAACACGTTGATCACGTTAAAACACACAATTTATGTCATATACGTTTTTTTCGTTGAATTAATAATTTCTGAGATATTCCTTGTAATTTGTTTCAAATGTAAAATACTGGAATTGTTAGTGACTTTAACATACTCTATTGAACAAATCTGATTTTTCTACCTATTCTACAATTAACTATTCTTACAAAAGCTTACTCTTTTTTTGTGCGTTATGCTAATCCTGATAAATGTTATAATTAGTGCGTCTATTTCATATTTCCGGGTGCTGTGCGATGACATTGAAATTCCGTTCTCAGCCTACATACAGAATGTAAAAAAAGAAAAAAAAAATCACAATTGAGAAAAGTAAACCTAAGCATTGAAACATTTAAGGAATATTTCAGAAATGGTTAGTTCACAAAAATATATCTGGCATACTATGTGCTTTAAGAAAATCTAATTTTCTTATAGCAGGCTTTTGTCTATCCGTTAGGGTTTATCCGTAATGCAACCATCATCCCAAATGAGGCGGTTTCAGAGGCTATTCCAAAAAAATTCAAGATAAATATTTGTTTTGTCATAAACACACACACACACATATATACATAAATATATACACATATACATATATACAGAGTGTTTCAAAACGACACCAAACGAGGATGTGGACCTTGTTGGTCATACCGTATGTGATACGTGAATACAATTTTCAGCTGTAAATTCGGCACATACAAAAAGTGTCATAAAGTCACCATGGATTAGGTAGTCATACATAACCAAATGACACGTATCTGGCCCACTCCAAGAGACAAGCCGGTTGACAGCAAAGGTCCCATTCGCGTGGTGTAGACGTGTTTTGATAGACACGCCGGCGTGGCACAGGTCACCTTAGTAAAGGCAAGCATAGCATGTGGGTTTTGTTGTGTGTTTCGTATAACACGTTATGAGGTTGTTTACATGGAGTATGACAACCGTTGTTCCTTCTCTGCCTAATCCCAAATGTGTGCGATTTTTAAACACACCTACAATTTAAATAGAAGAGTTTGAAAGTTGCGGCATCAAGTTTCGGACAAATTAAAGTGTAAGCTAGTCGACTGCAATCTTCGTTTGGTATCATTTTGAAACATATATATTATATATATGTATATACACACACACACTCATACATACCTTTTTGAGAAGGTCCACAATTTCGAAAACTGTTCCATGTAAAGGGAGTTAAGTTAGATTTTATATTTCAAAATCTTCGTGACAAGACTTAGAAAAGCAATTGGTTTTTGACTTATGCTGTTAATAGCCAGATAGTCACACACACAGGCACCCTTATCTAAAATATTTTATTATTTTATTTTATTCGGTAGTATATTCTTTTATTTTATTCAGATAGTGTATATCCACTAAAATATCTGTGTTAATTTTTGGATGGAATACCACACTTCCCCTACTTACGAAGGTGGTAGAGAAAATAAAAATGCTTATGTAACTGCTAATATTCATGTGGGCAATCTTTAATTGCTCAAAAAGAGGTAAATGTCATTTTCAATCTAGTCGTAGATATCTGCACTCCATATCTTAAATGAAGGTAATCGGTATCTGCTGTTAGCGCTGTGTTTAAATGAACGAGCTTCTCTCGGTCCATTATTGAATTTCCTGAAATAATATTAATAGTATGGTAGGCGGGCGGTACGTGAGTTATTGCATGCCTAATTCCATTGAGAAGGCTCACAAGAGAGGTAGAATTTCCTTGGGCGTATCATATCGATTTTATGGCTTCCCGCCAAAGAGGGGGGTGGAAATACCACGGGGTTATTGGGGTTAAGCCCAATCGTGCTGTCATACGGGGACAGAATAAAAGAGACAATAAAAGAAAGTTTATCATCGCCATCAAAAGTTACATTGCTTTCTGCCAAGCGTCGGTTTCTAAAGAATTTAGTATCGATGCTTTCTGTTGAACTCTGTAATAAAAAGTTTTCATTCATAACAAAGGAAAATGGATAGTTCTAGCGGTGAGCTCCATGTTTCTGAAATGAAAGGTATGTTGTTTAGTAGTTTTTACTCACTCTGAGAAGGCTGAGAACAGCGAAGAGTGGGGATACGAATAGGCAAACAAAAGTGATTATAATGTTTTGCATACATATACTTAATGTTATTGTTGTGTTGTGGTTTTATATATTGTGTATATATTTCTCTTAAGTATATTTGTCTATTGTAATAGGGCATATTAATGCATCTGAATAAGGTGTATTCTGTGGTGTAAATTTAAATTGTTGTATTTAAATATCCTTGTCTTTTTATTTTCTGTTTACTCTTTTAATTCTTTGTTATTATTGATGTTTTAATATTGCTTTTAGTGTGTATTACAAAAGCACGTACTGTCTGTGGACCCGTGCGATTGTTGAAACTCAATGTATGATACTGTTATGTCAATAAATACACTTATTCATTCATTTATACTCACTAAGTACAACATATAAAATTACCATTAAAATCATCCTAAAGTGGTTTTACTAATTATTTGAAAACTATTTAAATTTTAAACATACTGTCAATTACTATAAGGATTGAAATTAACTTTAATATCCCAACCAGATTTTAAGATAGCTATTTAAGCAGGTACATAGAATATTGGTTATAGGTTCCGAGAGTTCGTGTTAATTTTTGAGCTATCAAGATGGCAAACAGAAATATCACCTGTTTAGACAGGGCGGGGTCGATTTGCCACTGTCACATTATTAGCATTACCACTACGAACTTTATATACCAACATTATTTTAGCTGCATTTAACCGACCATCCTTCCTCCTTGCTGATTAGGAGCCGATCGAAAGAAAACAGCGAAAAAAAAAAAAAACCGATAATAAATCAGAAAACAAGGTAAATGTTAGGCAAATGGTAAAAGGTGTATACAGAGCCGGAGTCCCGACGGGCTCCGGAACTGTGTTTTATTAAAAAAAAAAAAAAGTAGGCTGTTCATTCAGTCATAGATAAAAGATATTAACTGCTGATTATATTAAACATTTTAATAATATTATTTAAGCAAACTAAATGTGTATCACACATTCAATATACAATATCCTGCATATTCTGTAAAATCTTCTAGATGCATATTATGAATGAATAAATTAGTGTATGGCCCCATAAGCGAGTTGAATGGGTTTCTTAATAAAAATCTTATGCGTTCCATTCACATGGCTTTCTGTAGATGTTAAAAACTTCTTACAAATGATCATTCTTCTTTCTACTACATGTTAATCAAGATAATGACTATGCTAAAGTGATAGTCAAATGTTTTAAAAGCTGTCGCTATGAGAATATCATTGAAATTCATTTCTTTGCTGGCAGGAGTAAAACCAAGAATCAATTTAAGTTAGTAAAATAACGATTACAACTCAAAATGTTTGTGCACCTTACACGAAAATGTAGTAAAGTAAGCTAAATTTAAGCCAATCACCTACATATCCAACCTTATTAGCTCCTTTATGATGATGAATATCCTAATAGTTTCCGTTGTTCTTTCCTGTTTCAAGAACCAAAAACAAGAAATATCTCGGAAGCGGTTAGATGTACAAAGACAAAATGTAAGGGACATAAATTGTATGTTTTGGCGAGATCTACAGTTTTTGTTTAGTACTTTTTGTTTATCTTCTACAGTTTACCAGTTTTGCAAAATATTTCAGAATGAAAAGGACGTCAGAGGCTACTCCCTGAAAATTCAAGATATACATCTTGTTTTTCATATAAATATTTGTAATATACGGTATATTAATCAAAATTGTTATATTTTTGAGAAAAATCAAAATTTTCCATATAAAGGAAGTTTTCGGTGGAGAATTTTCTTGAAAAATCTTCGTGTAGCATCCTTGGAAGATACTAAATTCAAATACTAATTTTGGTTTTCAACGGACATTTTGTTTTTAAGTTATATCGTCAACTGGCACACAGCATACATACAGATAGACAGACACACATGCTGAGCTTTTTCTAAAAATTCTTCTTTTTTTTTGGGATCCAAGGACATCAATGTATATTTCCAGTGAAATTCGGCATCGAATTTTTGGGTGAAACACTACAATGTATGTTATAAACATGCTCTAATGTATGTGTTTCTTTAGAAGGTAAAGACATATGTATTATGTTCACATTCTTTTCTCTACCCTTTTTGCAACAATTGTTCTCAGAAGTGCTTATTCTTCTATATAAGCTTACCTCATACAAATGAGATAAACAGTAGCAGACATGCTTTTGTTGCACATTTATTTGGAAGTGAAAGGCAATAATGGAATGCATTAGGTGATAGTTAAATGTTTTTAAGGGCAGGAACTATGTGATTGTAACACATTCTATTCTCTTTGCATGAACAGATTAGAATCTGATGTGATACATTTTCACTGCTTTCTCTACCCATGCTGCATCACTCAATTCTTCAAAAATCGCATTATTCTGATTACTTTGTTCATTGAGATAAACACTTACACAAAGAGTTTTATTATATATTTCCTTTTAAATTCCATGAAACCAGGGAAATAGATTAGGCCTAAGTGATAGCTGGTCGAAATGTGGTAGGTTTGCAATTCCTCTCTTTCTCTGCTTGACCTGGAGAAAGAAAAATGAAGGCAACTTTTCATTTAAGAGTACCATAAGCATTTTTAAATGGAAACCAAAAAAAATGTAAAATTTCGAAAATGGTTAATAAAAACAAATTTATTTGACATAAACTGTGTGTTTTTATGAGAAATAACGTTTTAAGTAGTTTCTATCACTTATGGTTAATAGTTATTGCGTGATTCATCCTAAATATAGAGCTATTCAGAGTCTATTCACACATATGGATTCAAGAATTGCACTTTATTTCACATGGAAACTTCTTAAATATGTGGTAGTTTAGTCAAAATGTTGCTACAGCCATTTTAATGAAATTTCGAATTTTTTTACATGTAACGGTAGTTAGTGGTGTGGATTTTCTGGAAAATTATGTTACTTCCTTGGAATATGAATATCAAGTTTAATGCTAACAACGGAGTTTTCTTTTTTAAAACACGCTATTCACATAAATACACATGGATATGGACCTTTTTCTATTATTTTATTTTATTTATTTTTTGTGGGGATTCAGTGGAACCCACGTAATATCTCAATACTGAATATTTTGGTGGAATTCAAAGCCTTCTCTATCTACTATTTGCGGGGAAGAGAAAGTAAAAACAAATAAGACCTTCTCATTTTGAGAAAAGTTGGTATTTAATTTCGTTTTTGTGTGAAACTGTTCAGAGTCAGACAAATATATAACACACAGCCACGTTCGTTTTTCTTTGGATTCAAGGGAGTAATAAATCGTATATTTCTGGACAATGAATTTTCGGGTGGAATAAAATAGCTCCCTTCTGACTTTCACATAAAAAGGTATTCAACTTCCAATCTTCCTTAAATGGGCGAGATGAATAATTTTAATAGCCCCAGAGAGATCTAAACCTTTGATGACTATGTTTCCCACTTAATATAACACTTAAAACTTTTTTAGACCTAAGTGGCACTTAATCTCTGAGTCTGGCTTTATGTACGTCTCTCCATTTGCTCAGTATTTTTTCTATTGCAATGAATAGATCCCGACAATTCTTTAGAATTAATCAGCCCACTTGGTTGCGAGAGATACATACTATAGGTAAATTAGGTACACTAGTTTGATTGTAGAATAAAAATATGCATGTTACTTTCTCTATTCCACCCAGAATTCGATACCAAGATTTCACAGAAATGCATGTTTTGGGTCCCCTTGAATCTAAAAAAGATGTTTTTAGAAAAATGTCCGTGTGTGTGTCTGTGGGCAGCATAGCTCAAAAACGAAAATACCGTTAAATACCAAACTTCGTATTTAAGTTTGATATCTTCCAAGGATACGACACGAATATTTCCAAGAAAATTCCCTCACCCCTAAGTACCCTTACATGAACTTTTTTTTCGAAAATTCCGATTTTATCAAAAATGGCTCTAAAGATTTTGATTAAAATATCATATACTAAAGATATTTACATGACAGATAAAATGGATATCTTGAATTTTCTGGGAATAACCTCTGAAGACTAGTTTATTCTGGATGAATTTTAAGGAATTTTACATAATGGTAAACCGTAACAGATAGACAAAAAGTTCTTACACAAAATGTAGAGCACGATAAAACCACAATTTATGTTATACACATTTTTTTCGTGGAATTGATCGTTTTTGAGATTTTCCTTGCTTTTGGTTTCAGCTTTAAAAAACTTATACTTTTCTCATGCAGGATTCTGTCAATACAAACAAAGGAACTTCAGTCACCAGCTTTTAATTATCACTTTAACCTATAGTACTCCCTTATTTCTCTTCTACTTACAAGGAAGCAAGTAATAAGACTATTTTCTATTAATTTTTTCTCGATTAGCATGAAGTAAATAGAAGCATAAGCTTTTTAACAATAATCTGTTGCAGAGATGTAGAGAAAGTCATGTGAATGGAGCACATCATATTTTTTTTTCTTTGGGATCGTAGATACTGAATGAACATCGATTTAAATACAACAGTAAAACACTAAGGTTTTAATAAAAGGACTAAGGTTTCCATGGCCGGAGTTCAAACAGATTACAGATTCCGGGCTTGTAGACTGTGGTCGAGGTTTTGCTTATGACTTCGCTGCGTAAATTATGGTATATATAAGGTCCCTCCCCGTAGAGGCACCTTATATAATCACTAAAGCTTTTACGGACGGCGTTCATACAGTAGAGTACAGATTGCGGGTTTGTAGACCGTGGTCTAACACATAAAAAATGCCGGGTTAATTCCCATCTGTTAGACGCAGCTTACAAACTCCCAATCTGCTTTCTATAGTAATATGCTTGTTGTCATATTTGGTTCAAAAATTCTGTTTTGATTTACTCAATCTTCTTGACCTTGAGATAATCCTTTGCGATAGCGTTTTCGTTCTAATCATAATGGAGCTTTATAAGGGATAAAGCAAACTTAGACGGTTGCAATATCCATTCATTGCATTCTACATCCGAGCTAGCACATTTTCCCTCGGGAATCATGTCGGGACTCCTTGCATTACTTTAAATTTTTATCGTTTTCAAAATAATCACTCCCTTATCTGATACTATTGCTTGCGGTGTCTCATACCCGGGCCTCTTACTCAGTTGAAGTCGCTACTACTGCTGTGACGACCGTCTTCAGGTAATAAGGGAGCTTAACAGGAACTCGCTACTAATAAAAGTAAGGATAGTTAGGTTAAATTATCCTTCATTTGCTAGATGTTTATCAGTAGATTTAATGACATTATTATTTACAAAGATAAAGGTATCATTTTTAAGGTTAAGGCACAAATCTCCTTCACGCAAATTTAAAGCTCTAGCACCCCCTACCACATCTTGCGTAATAACTCTTTGTTTTTTTGAATGCGCAGAAGGATGATAATGACAAATAAACTAACATAGAAAAGAGTGAAAACGGTGGGCTATAACTTTCAGAGATAAAAAAACAACTAATTTTATTCCAATTATTTATTCTCGGCTTCACACTGATGAAAATATGTATTAATATTGGGCCTAATATTACTTTTTGAAATGTCACTGTGCTAAATCAATCCAGTATTTCGGAATAGTTGCATAGTAAATTATATGTTTCCAAGATATTACTTGAACTTATAGTCAGATATTCTAATGAATTCAACACCCAGAATCTGAGTTTGTCTTTAAAATAATCTTTATAAAATTTAAACATTGAAACAAGCGGTTTCAACTAAAATTTTGATATCCTGCGTACATTTTAATTTTTTATTTTTTATTTGAATATTCATATTTTACTTCCATATCTTTTGTTTTAGAAGGGATAAAAGGTTTGTAAATAGTCCTTAAATACCGATTTTATACAAAGCTAACATTATGGGTTTTAATAAGAAACATTACAAATTCCGTAGCATGCACACAACATACGTACTTTTAATCTCCATTAAAAACCACCTTCTAATGTTAAATGTAGATGCTTGGAAATATAGGTTCGAAGAGAGACAGTGAAGCAAGTTTTCTTCTTCTTCTTCTTCTTCTTCTTCTACTTCAGGGCTAGCTATATTACCCGTTCCGGCTCAAAGTCATCTTCCCATCTAATTCTAGGACGCCCTATTGAGCGCCGTCCTTTTGCTATATAATTTAGTGCTTGTTTTCTCTTTATGTGTTGTAACCATTGGTACTTAATATCATTTATCTTCTCCTATAATTCCCGTAGCAAGTTGTGAAGTGTCAAAATTATGTGTAATTTTTAAATCCCAATTTTCTTATATTGTGAAATTATTTTTGTAGAAATGGCCACAATCATGTTATACTGATGACAATTTTAAGACGTGCTACGAAATATAAAAAAAGAACCGCAGTTTCAGACATGTATTATAATAATTATAATAATCAGCACGTGAAATTGATAACTTGAGCAAGCAAACGATAAAAAACTTCAATTAAACGTCTGTGAGTTGTGTGTAATTCTTTCAATGTTCCTTTCGTTATTTAGACAATGAATAATTTTAATTTTAATACCTATTTAAATAAAATAATTGTGATTTTTGTTCAGTTATCATCCCTAGACACATTTTCATTTCTGTTAAGGCTATCAGAATTTTCTTTTAATTATTAATATGGACACCTTTCACTGAAAAATTCTCGCCAAGCAATAATTTACATTATTATAAAATGGCTAAAAATAGAGTATAATCTTAAAAATGATAACATTAACCTTTTTGGAAATGCACATGTCGTATGCAGTATTTTCTGTAAACTCGTTGCCATTCTCATCTTCCATAAAGCCATTTGATAGTCAGGATGACAAGCGTTCGCACACCATCGAATAGGCAGCTTTCAGTAATCTATTGGAAAGTTTATTACCTTTCCCATTTTCTGTATAGACTGTGTTTACCCAGCTGTGTTCGCTGCTGTAAAAATAGCCATTTATCCGTTTTAACTTCCCACACCTGAGCTTTGCATGAGCTGATTAACTCGGTAGCATAAAATGTGCACATACATTAATGGAAAGCAAAGCATTTTAGGAGATTTTAATCCTTTAGTGCCTAGGAAATAAAATCTATTTTCTGTTTTCGTTTAATAGAATCGAACTGCGAGTCAACATTGTGTTCTTTGAATAATACTTAGGTACAATAATATGATAGTAATGGGGTAATGAATTGAAAATGCAGCTACGATTTTATTAGTGATAAATCAATTATTTTAAATAATTATAAAACTGCAGGCGAGACAAAATAATTTAGAAAACAAAATAAAACTAGGGTATAATAAGAATGAGTGCAAACAGCCTGGGGAACTTGCTCACATTTGTGCGCGTACGTTGCCACCTCTTCTTTACCCATTCCACTGTACCTGTGCACTTGACGAGTAACAGCAGATAATGACGTTTCATTGAGAATGGTGCACGCAAACATATATTTTAAACAAAATAAAGTCTTGTCGGGACTCCGGCGCTGTGTTCTTTTTCCTCTTATTGTCCTTTTTTCTATTTTCCATACCTTTCCTTTGTTTTTTTATTCGTTTTCCGTTTTCTTTTTTACTTACAAATACACATAATGGTACATATTACACATTCCCAAACACACGAACATCCGTGCCCAAGGCGGGACTTAACTCATGATCCCCAGCGCCACGAAGGCATTTCAGGTAGCGCGGCCACGGGGACGGGCAGCCACGTGAAACAATATAACATCAAACGATATTTTAATTCTACACATGCTAATCAGCACGAAAAACCCAAAATTTTAGTTATGATTATAAAATATCTGATGTTTTCCAAACACATGACTTTCTCTACGTCTGAAAAAAAATATTGTTAAAAAGTTTATTCTGCCATTTCTTTCATGCAAATCGAGAAAAAATGAGCAGGAATTGACTTTTTACTTGCTTCCATATAATTAGAAGGGAAATAAGCGAATAAACTAGGCTAAAGTGATAGTCAAATGTTTTTGAATGTAGATTGCCATTTGATTGACGTTCCTTTGTTTGAATGACCAGGAGTTGACAAAGTTCCGTATGAGAAAGTGTACGTATTTTAAAGCTGAAACTATTAATAAGGAATATCTCAAAAACGGTCAACTCCACGCAAACAATGTTTATAACATAAATTGTTTTAACGAGCTCTACAAGTTTTGTATAGTTTGTTTTTGTCTATCTCTTAGGGTTTACCAGTTACGCAAAATTCAGCAAAATGCTTTCAGAATAAACAGGTCTTTCGAGGCTATTCCCAGTAAATTCAAAATATACATTTTATTTGCCATGTCTTTGATATACGGTATTTTATTCAAAATCGTTAGAGCCATTTTTGAGAAAATCAAAGTTTTTGAATTTTTTTCCATATAAAGGGTAGTTTAGGTGAGTTTTTCTCTCAAAATCGTCGTGTCGCATCCCTGGAAGTTACTAAACTTAAGTACAAAGTTTGGTATTTTACCGACTTTTCGTTTTTGAGTTATCGTTTTCACAGATACACGGACACACACACGGACCTTTTTTAAAAATCGTTTTTCTTTTTTTCTTTTTTTATTCTGGGGGTCCTAAAACATGTATTTCTGGTGAAATCTTGGTGTGGAATTTTTCTCTACACTATCTACATAGTACGTGTAGAGAAAGTGAAAATATAACTATACTAAGTGTGATAGCGCTCCAGTTTAAATGAAGATACTCTATAACTACATTATGTTTCACATTAATAAATTTAGACCCAGAAAGATGTCAGCGTTCTACTATACGCTCATAAATAGGTTTTTAAAGCTTCATTTGAGAGAAAAAGACTGCAAGGCACATTTTGGTAGTCGTCTACTCGCGTTTAAAATTGGCTAGCATTGCAACCTTAAAAAAATCTGATGTGTTCCATTTACATGACTTTCTGTACATCTCTGCAATCAATTATTGCTAAAAAGCTTATTCTTCTACTTACTTAATGCTAATTGAGAAAAAGTTTGGAGAAAGGGTATTATTACTTGCTTCCTTGTAAGTAGACAGGAAATAAGAGAGTACCATAGGCTGAAGTGATAGACAAATGTGATTGAAGTACCTTTGTTTGTATGTATGGACAAGAGTTGACAAATTCCCGTATGAGAAAGGTATAAGTATTTTAAAACTGAAACTAATTACTAGGAATCTCTCAGAAACGGTCAACTCCACGAAAAGATGTGTATAACATAAATTGTTTGTTTTAACGAGATCTACGTTTTTTGATACGTAAGTTTTTGTCCAAGTCTTACGCTTTACTTGTTATGTAAAATTTAGCAAAATTCACCCAGAATAAACAGGTCTTTAGAAGCTATTCCAAGAAAATTCAAAATATACAGTTTATTTGTGATAGAAATGGCTTTAATATGTGGTATTTCAATCGAAATCGAGAACCATTTTTGAAAAAAACAAAATTTTCGAAAATTGTTACATATAAAGGATAGTTTGGGGGGGGATTTTTTGAAAATCTTTGTCACATCCTTGGAAGATACCAAACTTAAATACCAAGTTTGGTATTAACGGTATTTTCGTTTTTGAGTAATGTTGTCGACAGACGCATAGACTGACACACACACACACACACACACACACACACACACACACACACGTGGACCTTTTCCTGCAAAATTCTTTTTTTAGAGGGTCCAAAACATTTATTTTCTGTAAAAACTCGGTTTCGAATTTTTGGGTGAAATACGATGCTTCCTCTATACACTATGTACATAGTACTTGTAATAAAAGTAATACATATTATATTTGTGTTTGAACCAGATTTATTTACTTATTTATTTGCTCCCTTTCAAGTGGACCAAAGTCCAGTTACAAAAAGCAGGCATACATAAATATAAGAATACCACTTAAATCACAAATAAATATATTCACATACACACAATCTGACTACGAATATTATCGTATCGGTAAAGCTCCTATATTTAAGTTACCATGGGTTTACCTTTTTGCTGTTGAAAACAGCTGAATCATTCAACTGTACAAAGAGCTGGAGAACCGTGTTCAAATCCTTTCCGTGACATTGAGTTTTTCAGCTGGCTCTGATTATAAATAGTTTTTTCTTACTTAATTTATAATAAATACAGATATTTTGTACATTTTTTCACACACCTATAATTCATTAAAAGCAAGAGAGTTGTTAAATTTACTTTGTAAATTTCAGTATTAGATAATTATTTTCAAAATATTTATGAAAATTAGTTTTATTTCTACATGTATAACTTAATTTATGATAAATAAGGATATTTTATGTATATTTCACAAAATTTTAATCCATTAAACAACAAAAGAGCAGTAAAATATAAATTATAATTTTCAATATTATGTAATTATTATCTTTAAATATATTTATAAAAATTAAAGTTTTGTTTTCATATTGATGCAATGTTTTACTTCTAATATTTCTAACACAGTTAATAATTCTGACAGTTCACTTCGCTACTTAAAAAATTAAACGATAACTTTATAGAGTTGCATTTTAATTTTTGGAATTGAGGGAAAATCAACAAGGTAACTTTAATTAAATATTTGTTATTTGAAAGACACCTTCTTAATAATACCGAATTCTTAAGCGATCTGACAATTTAACACACAAACAGTGGCGGTATCCGTAAAACAGACTTATTTTTGTAAAATTCAGGTATTGAATAGATGTTGAATTAGCTTTTTGATTGTTTATATAATTACATATCTCTGCTGGTACTTAGTTTAATTAGTTTGAACTTAGTCAATAGGTTCCTATAATAATTCTGCCCTGAGGCAAACCAGAAAGTACGCTAAACATAGCAAACAGTGATCATGCACATCATACTGCTTCCTGCTTATTAAGTACTAGGAAATTAATTCTAACATCGAGGGCGTAAAACATAATTAGCTAATTTAGATAACAGGATATCTGATGAGAAGCCTTAGAAAAATTAATGTAAACTATGTCATAATGCATTAGCTGGTTAAGTGAACTAACAACATGCCGGTCCCCATGGCCGCGCTCGCCAAGGTTTTGGTGCTTTGTAGCGCTGGGGCTCGTGGGTTCGAGTCCCGCCTTGGGCATGGGTATATGTGTGTGTTGTAAAAGTAAGAAAACAGTAATAATACGGCAAAACAAGGTAAAAAGAAAAAGGTAAATAAAAGTAGGGTATACAGTGCCGGAGTCCTGATCTGACTCCGGTACTGTTTAAAAAAAAAAACAAAAAAAGAAAACAACAACGAATTGTGAAGATTGCATCATATAACGTTCGTTAAATCTATTAAGTAAAACAAATACTGTTTCTCAGAAATGTAACTTTTAACATATGTATAAATAGGATATATATATGCGTATATACATGTGTATATATAAAACTTCCTTACATATCCTAGTCGGGGCAGGAATAATGGAAATTGGTTTAATTGGCAACTTTTAACATATGTGTAAATGGGATTTTTTATTTGGTCGTCATGAAACGAGCATTTCCCAATAAAAAGAAGCTGAATAAAGGATGTCCAATTTTGAAGGATTTATATATATATATATATATACACAACTTCCTCAAATATCTTATTCGGGACAGAAATTATGAAAATTGGTTTAAATGGTAACTTTTAACGTATGTATAAATGGATTTTTAATTTGATCCTTATGAAACGAGCATTTCCCAATAGAAGCTGAATAAAAAGGATATCTTAGTTGGGGCAGGAATAACCATAAAAATTGGTTTAAATGGTAACTATTAACATATGTGTAAGTGGTATTTTTAGTTTGATCCTTATGGAACGAGCATTTCCCAATAAATAGAAGCTGAATAATTTTGAATTTTGAAAATATATATATATAATTTATATATATAAAGTTATATAAGTAAATTATATATACACATATATATATATGTATATATATATATAAATTCTTCAAATATCTTATTCAGGGTAGGAATAATGGAAATTGGTTTAAATGGTAACTTTTAACATATGTATAAATGGGATTTTTAATTTGGTCGTCATGAAACGAGCATTTCAGAATAAATAGAAGCTGAATAAATATGTCCAATTTTGATAGTTTTATATATATAAAGTTATATATAATATATATGTATATATATAAAATCCTCAAATATCTTATTTGGGGCAGGAATAATGGAAACTGGTTTAAATGGAAAATTTTAACACATGTATAAATGGGATTTTTAATTTGATCCTTAGGAACAGAGCAATTCCCAATAAATAGAAGCTGAACAAAGAATGTATCATTTTGAAAGATATGTATATAGTTTTATATGTAAAACTTCCTCATATATCTTAGTCGGGGCAGGAATAGTTGAAATTGGTTTAATTTTCTATTCTGGCAGGGCTACATTTTATCACAATTCTTCATCCTTTATTCAGCTTCTATTTATTGGCAAATGCTCGTTTCATAAGATTCAAATTAAAAAAAAAAAAACACACACACACATACAGAGGAAGTTTTAATATATCCCCGCAACTCTCGATAGTAAATAGTGGTGTGCGGTCTGGACCAATTGATTTCTTTTGGTTTCAGTTTTCGAACAGCTGACGTGTATTCCTTATATGTTACTTGTTGAAGATGGTGCATAAGATATAAACGGAACTGTTCTTTAGGCAAGTAATATGTAGCTTATGCATCTTTATATATTGATTTTATATTATTATTTTATTAATTTTTCTTTATTTTTATTTGTCATTTATTATTAATTGTTATTAGAATTAATGTACATGATTCAAAATATTGAGCAAAGACATCAGTGGATTTGGAAAGTTAGAGTCAGATTGAATAATGCCAAAGCCAGGATTTGAACCACGGATCTTCTAGTCTCCATCCATTTGCTATAGCTATTGAACTACCTTGGCAACATACCGACGTGATATTAAATTTCCCAACTCACTTAACATTTTTTCCGATAATCCACAAAAAATTTTGAGATGACACATATTAATGGAGGTTTACAATGTTATAAGTACTTTAAGCCCCGGATTTAATAGTTTAACCAACTATTAGGCCAACTATTGAAATTAATTGTTTCTCCACACTAGCCAATACTTAAAATACTACTAACCTTTACTTGATTATTATTAAAGAAAACTCGAAATTAAAAAAATAACTCAGCTTTTCGTTTAACGTCTGAAGTGCTATTTTACCAGGTTTGTTTATTATCCAGCCAAAGAATAAATCAAGACTCATTAACATAATTTTCTCTACCAATAATATTTTCGTAAAAACTAGTATATTTTCTACTGCAATAAATTATTTTATTCACAGTGAGGTATTGTATTTTCTATTGCAATAAATCTTTATATTCCAACGTTGTATTTTCTATTGCAATAAGTTTTTATACTTCGCCATCGAGATATGTTTTCCATTGCAGTTAATCCTTATATTACACCAGTGGGCTATGTACAGCATCGTTGCATTGAATATTAGGTGTTGTGGTCATGTATAACTGAGTGCATTAACGCTACCAGTATACAAGCCATCTCTCAGCCTCTGAAAAATAAGGGATAGCTCGTATTAAGTTAACATTTTAGATTTATCTATTAATATTTAAACAAGGATAATTGTAAACAACAATATATCAATATATATGATTTACGAAAGACACATTTTAATATTAACGAACGCTTTATTTGATAAAATTAAATGAAACAGTGACAAAAATTGTCGGATAATCGTTCTTTTTGTTTTAAATATATATACATATATAAACAAAAAGAATGATATATATTTAAAAACAAAATTAATTATATATCGAATGGGATACATACATTTATGGGAATCATACAAAAACAAACAATAAGACAGTAAAGACGTTTAATAATTGTGAAGATACAAAGAAACCAATTTAGCATCTTTTTGTGAACATTGTGAAATGTAATTGCAAGTTGAGGATGCTTCATACCCGAATTTGTCGCCGCTTCTTGTATCTCTCTAACCGAAGCCACTTTTAGAAACTGGTTAAAGATGGGGGTTTTACCTGAAGGCACTAATGATCCAGGGTCATTGTCAACCACACGTGTGTAAGTTTTGTAGCTGCTTTCTTGAAATTCCAAACTAATGGCATAGAGGAAGTCCGATGTTGTAAGCAGTTACTCATTAATTGTTCTAGCTTTTTAGTCTAAATCCGGTGTTTGCACAGTTGGTTATTCTCTTAATGTAAGTGTTCACTCACTCGGCTACAATGTTTACACCATGGTGTGTTTATATTGCTTTGTCTTCGTGGGAGTTATTTAATTTATGAATAAGTAAACTGAAAAATTCTATTCCAACGGTATATAGTTAATAAGCACAACTTTCTATACTGTCTTCCAGGGTGAATTTGGAATTTCAATTCTATTTTGGGCACTGTCATCGTATCCTTTATCAACTCTGTATATAATGTGACTACACCCTGCGGCAGTAATCGCATTATTATGCACAGCTTGCTTCCTAAGTCAAGCTGATTGTTGGCATCCATTGTTACACCTGCGTTAGTGGATAGGTGTGCCGGCTGCAAATTCTTTTGACATTGCAGCTGTGATTGTTATAGCTGTGCAAGTGGACAGATATATTATCGGATGGTTCTTCGACGTTGAAACCCGGCATTGTTACAGCTGAATGAGTCTGTGACATTTACGGTGGTTGGCATGTGCGACTTCTTTTAGATGCTTTCAGCCACGTGAGCGAGAGGTTATAAACGGGGAACGTACCTCGGCCCAGTTTTCACTGCGAATGCATCAAGTGCAACGGTTGATTCGGTTTCGACGGGAAATTAATAGCGAGCAGTAATCGATGCGACAGCAATCGTCGGAAAGAAACTATACAGCAGAATTGACAGACAAACGTTAAAAAAAGTTATTTGTAAGCAGATTCTAATTACAATCAGTTTATGAAAGAAATAAAGAGTTGATTGTTTGTTGGAATAAAATATACTTTGTGAAAGTAATGTTTTGGTGGTGAGAATATTGGATATAGCAGTCACTGATATTCTTCTGTAGTCTTTCCGATCATGTTTGAAAACTTCGGGAAAATCGTGAACCATTCCCCTGAACATCTGCATTAGCGTCTTGTCTAATGGGTTGCACTTAATATGGAATGCGTCACCAACACTCGACATTTGATATTTACGTATGTGAGATTCCAACTACCCTTGTCGGCATAACTTGGGTCTGGATTTTAGAAAACTGGTTTTTCCAACTATAATTACCAATCACTCTTTCTAGTTGCTGGGAATATTGTGGTAACATCGGTTTCAACTGCCCTACACGCCTGATTTTCACTGGCTCAAAATCTTCAAAACCAATGGCCTTTTGTCATGCGTGTTTTCACCTGTCCAGATAATTCTGGAAACCATTTTTCCAAATAATAATTGCATTTATCTTTATCAAAACGTTTGCGCTGTTTTTAATATGCCATTTTTGTGTAATATGTGCAGATTACCAGAGATAGTCTGATAAATTTATTAAAGAACATCTAAAAGAAGATGTGGTTAAATACGTTTTAGCAGCTGCTTAGCGTCGTGTCTTAAGAGCGTACTCAATAAGATACGCAATTAATAATTAAATGGACGGTGCCTTGGCCTCGCTTCTCATCTAGGTGGCTCAGGTTCGATCCCAAGGGGCCGCATGGTGGATGAATTGGCGTCTGGAGCGTGTACGCCAGGATTCCGGTTTCCCCGCATTTATTCCACCAATTGCTCCATAATCATCCTTCCTTTTATCCATTTCACCGTCATTTCATATCATCTACCCGTCCAGTCGCCTCTTCGTGCACCACAAATGGTATATGTGGTTCCTTGCGATAGTACCCGTGCAGCCTAGGTAAGAGGCGAGGCACCACTCTTAAAACTAAACTTTAAATACCTGAAAATAAAAGAAGTTTCATAAAATGACGGACTACGTGTAAATTTCTCTAGGCTTCAATCCCCAAGAGCATTACAACTTCAAAGTTCCTCTCACCTCTGTCGGTGAGACTTTGTATCACTGTTTCATTATGATTAATCACAGAATGCACAATATTTTGTCTCTACTGACACTCGCACAGCAATGAGAAAAGAGGTCTAGAAAATTATTAAATCTTGTTACAAGCACCATATAGATCTGCAAGCGGGAATGCGCACACAGTTGTTGCCACCTGGATTACTATCGTGTATGTGTAACAGAGGGAGAGAGAGAGAGAGAGAGAGAGAGAGAGAGAGAGAGAGATCAAATTCCAAAAAATTCTCCGAACCGCACTTTGTCGCCTCTTTGTCTGTGGGTTGATCCGATTTTTAATGACCTTTATTTATTAAATTACTATCATCTATCTATACATATATAGTAATCCGATTACAGAGAGAGACGGAGAGAGAGGTAGAGCGTAGAGAGGGGGAGGGGGAGAGAGGAGAGGGATAGAACGTGGAGAAGGGGAAGGGAGAGAGAGAAAGGGGTAGATCGTGGAGAGGGGAGAGCGAGAGAGGGTGGGAGAGGGAGGGAGAGGAAGAGGGAGGGAGATTGATTTCAAACTGTCCAAAAAGTTTCTCCTGTCCAAAATTGGCGCCTCTTTTTCTGTGATGTGATCCAATTTTGAATAAGCTTTATCAGCTTGATGTCCTGCAGTAAGTTAAAAGGAAATAATGAGAAGCTCGAATCTCTTAAAGCAGGTCCCGTATAGAGGTAATATGGTGCTTTAAGGCGAGGAAGCTATAATTACATTCTATGGCCGCTTAGAATTCATCTTCTCTCTTTTCCTAATTAACTGACCACTAGTGATATATACACTCGCAAGGGAAGAGAACATTTTCTGGTATCCGGTAGACCAAGAAGAAATTGAATTCCTCCCTACGATACAGGGATTACGGTACGTTAAGATTACTTCGATGAATTCCAGAGCTGTGTGTCTCGTGGCAGAAAGGATCCTGAAAGCAATTAGGATTACGTAAAGGATAAGGTACATAGTGATCATCTCCATAATGTGTAGCAACAAAGCTTACAAACCAGCTTAACCTGAAATTCATTGTCTTTACAAATACCTATTTGCTATATTACTTGGCTTACGCTTCGGTTCTAATTGAGTTAAGTGCTATTTGCACCTCCAAGCACAGAGGCGAAATACGCTTTCAGCTTGAAAATTACCCATCGCGGTCTGTCCCTTGTTTTCAGTTATCTTTTAATAACCATCGTCCCTTTTAAGATACATGCTCATTCTTCTTTTTCTTCTTCCTGTTAGTAGACTTATACAGTATGTATCATTTACTATTTCAGCAATTCTATTTTCTTTTTGGGGTTTAGTATAATAATGTATTTCAGATACATTTCCACAACCCATTTGGATGATTCAGCCGTTTATGTTGACTGTTTATCTTGAATATATACTACCAATTCGAAATTTCAAGAACTTGAACGAATCAAGCAACTTTATCTCAACTTTTTCGGTTACATTTTATTACCTTCTTTTTATCGCATTAACATGCACTCTTTACTATATAGATTGACGAATACAGTAATTAAACTGTCTATTTCTGCTTTGTAAATTTTAATAGTGTTATAGTGCTAAATAGGTTAAAATTATAAAGTAAAACCTAATTTTCTGATTTAAGATTTGGCTTTCTAAATAGACTACAGACGATCAACTACAGTAGATGGTATTTATGCCAAGAGTTAATCCAATTTAGAGATCCTATTCATTTTTATTGGCATTACTTATTTATTTTTGCGCTATTTTCTAAATAAATTAAGACCAGCTTGAACTCAAATTCTCATAATATAAATTAATTCGGAGCTTCTTTGCTTGTTGTGTTATGTTATAGGGTAAACCATGTATTGGCAGTTCCCAAGAATACATAGTTCCTACTTCACCTTGAAGTACTGCCATCTTTACATGGAGATGCTTGTTTTAAGACAGTAAATCAACTTTTAGAAAGGCAGAATCCGACTGAAAAAATCAGTGCAATAATCGCGATTTGAAACATGAATCTTCCGTTTCTAGCCCATTGGTACACCAACTGAGTTACCAACGCAGCATACTGTCAAGACATTGACTTGAACTTTTTGATAAACCAAAAGGGCATCTCAAAATCATTTTGGGTATGTTTTAATGGACACTGACGGTTGGAATTGGACAACGCATGAAACATTATACATCAGAGGGTGTTCTTAGCAAGTACGCAAGCTATCAGCAAACTTGTCCTAGCTTTTAGGTAAATGGGAAAAGGGCAGTTATCTACTTGAAAGATTACTTACTTATGATTGGGACAATTTACAGGTAGCTCATGAATGCGAAACAAAATTATTTTGTTCTAACGACGAGTATTTGTACTTATAATCTGAATCATTGTGTAACTATCCTAACAGCAGATTTTCAACAATACAACTTAAAGGATGTAAAGTAAATCTCTTTCTCACTACAAAAGAGATTTATTTTTTTGGAATTGATTTAAAATCCTTTGGTAATATTCTGAGAGTGTTCTTGTGTCTGTTGTCTTTACGAGTTCCTTGCTTCTATCCTCAAGATTATCAATGGTAAATTGTGTCCAAAAGAGAATATTACTGGCGAAAGTATCCCAGCTTTTTATTTCCTTTCATGTTACGTTGGAAGAATAACCAAATAAGTAAACAAATTCGAC
Organism: Hymenopus coronatus; assembly: GCA_030762935.1. Lineage (NCBI taxonomy): Eukaryota > Metazoa > Arthropoda > Insecta > Mantodea > Hymenopodidae > Hymenopus > Hymenopus coronatus. The sequence goes on along the minus strand of CM060888.1, from coordinate 106,324,894 downwards.
TGTACAAATTAGCAGCATTGTAGAAGGGATTTGAGATAAGTAGTGCAAAAGTAACAGGTAGCTCCACATCTTAGCCACCTTTTATTTCCTGGAGTTGTTTCTAGCAAAACCAAAATCCTACTCGGTGCAACAATGTTTGCAACGGCCAATTATACTTCTTGTTTTTATTTTTGAAGCAGAATAAAGACGTTAATATCAGAGCAGTGTTATAGCTTAGAGGTTTGAAATATAATTAATTTTAAAAAATTATTATGCTCCCCAAAGAGTGCAATATAGACATACAAACATAGGTAGACTATATCTGTCGAATAGCTCGAAATTGGCTTTCGTATTGAAAACCTTCCGCACTTTATCGATGTGGTATGACAGCTCCATCCAGATGGAAAATTCGACGATGCTGAAAAAATGCGTATTGGAAACTAAAGTGAGAAGCTCAATGGCCGTGAATGAACATGGTACCAGACAGCTGTTCCTTCGGCTGTTGCCATAGAAACGCGAAACGATTTGCTCGTGTCAAATCAGGCGGCTGCAATCTGTAACGAGAAATTGTAGCCTCAAGTCTATCAGGCGATGATGAGAGTGGATTTGGCGTGGCAAAGATGAGCCCAAAGTATATTGCATCCAGACGCTGTGTTGTTTTTGTTAACCTAACACAAGATCAGAGATCTTTCCTTTGACTTGCAACTGAGATTAAGATAATCTGATGTGTTCCATTCACATGACTTTCTCTACATCTCTGGAACTATTTATTGTTAAAAATCTTATGTTTATACTTACTTCGTGCTAATCGAACAAAAATAGCAGAAATAGTCTTATTACTTCCTTCCTTGTAAGCAGAAGGGAAATAAGGGAGTACAATAGGTTAAAGTGATACTCAAAATCTGGTTGCTATATGACTGAAGTTATTTTGTTTGTATGGACAGGATTTGACACATTCCTGTATGGGAAATGTATACGTTCTTTAAAGCTGAAACCACTAACAAGGAATATTTCAAAACCGATCAACTCCGAGAGTAAAATGTATATGACATAAATTGTGTGCTTTATCGTAACTACATTTTTGTGTAGTAAGGTTTTGCCTATCTCTTACGGCTTACCAGTTATGCAAAATTCAATAAAAATCATCCAGAATAAAGAGATCTTTAAAGGCTATTCCCAGAAAATTCAAGATATACATTTTATGTGGCATGTAAATATCTTATATATAAGAACTTTTAATCAAAATCGTTAGAGGCATTTTTGAGAAAATGAAAATTTTCGAAATTTTTTCCATGTAAAGGTAATTTAGTTAGTGGGTTTTTCTTGAAAATATTTAGGTGGCATGGTTGGCCAAGTTTGTTATTTAACGGTCTTTTCATTTTTGAGTTATGCTGTTCACAGACATACACGCACATTGGATTCAGGAGGACCCAAAACATGTATTTCCGGTAAAATCTCGGTATCGAATTTTTGGGTGCAATACAATACATTCTCTATACACTATGTACATAATACGTGTAGAGAAAGTAAACATTAGTTTGGAATAGTCTGCATTTAAAATTCCACAGAAATCAAAATGCACAGCAAAATGTCACTATCTCGAATTTTTGGGGGACATGGACATTTATTTTATTGTACTCAAACTTCGTTAAATCGTTAATTAAGTCTTTATGTAAGAAGGACAATATTAAATCTAATACACTGCTACAAAATATTATATATATATATATATATATATATATATATATATATTAATGCAGCAATCCAGTCTGGAACGAACAAGCTACTCTGCGTGCAACTGAAATTTTCAGTGTACCGATGTTTTGTAAAATTGATATAATTTAACATATATAATGATGGAGATATAGAAAAAGAAATTCGTTTTTTTCCCATCTGAAATATTCGTTAAAAGTGATTTTTTTAAAATGTTGTTAGACTATATTAGTTTTGGTAATGGTGAATTGGTTTATCTTTAGAAATTTAATGCAATGCTATGTCAGTATAAAACACGATGCACAAAGTAATTGAATGTTACCCAGAGAATTTACCTCTCGCAGAGTAAAATTGCCTATAGGGCTGCGGTGTTCTGGCTCCCAAACCAGACATTCTATATTACTCCCTAAAAGCTGCTTCTAAGCCTTTGATGTTCATCATTGTTAACCCGGTAACGAGTGATGCTTCATTTGATCCTCGGTAATTCTTGTCCATGGACAGAACTGCAAAACATCCTCATGTGTTACACTCACAAGGAATTCTCTACTAATTGTTCAATAAGTTATACTTAACATTTATTCTGATAAACAAGTCTCCTGTAGATAGATTGTGAATATGAAAATACCAGTAGGCAATTGTCAATTTTTTAAAGAAGTCGTTTAAGATCCATCGTTGGGATGGTATTACACTCCATTGTTTGACCAGGAAAAATAAAAAAGTAAAATCACTTACCATGTTGAGAAAAGTATAACTATTGGGCAATTTAAACCGACAACAAGATATTTAAAAATGCGCATTTAATTGGACATGAATTATATATTTTAACGAGATCTATATTTTTGTGTAGTATGTTTTTGTCTCTTTTTGACAGTTATGCAACGTCATACGATATGACAATTATTCCTAGAAATTTCAAGATTTCATTATATATATATATATATATATATATATATATATATAAATGAAAGTGTGCTAAACATACGCCATTTTAATCAAAGTCGTTAGCCATTTCTGAGAAAATGATGATATAAAATAATAATTTGGCATGCATATCAGCAATAGTATCAAACCTTATAAAGTACCGCTTCTTCTCCCTCTTCTATTTTGTTTGCTCCTTTTACTGGTTTATTTCTTTGTTGTTTTTTGTTTTTTGTAGTTTAACGTCTTTTAACCTGATTGGTCATATCGGACGATGAATGAAATTGATGAAATGACGCTCAAATGATCTCGGGGTCCATGGAATTTAAAGTTACTCGAAATTCGTCTTCTCAGGATAAGGGAAAACCCTGAAAAAAAACCTTATCCGTGTAAGTCATCTTAAGTGAGATTCGAACTCACGACCTTTTGAATGTGAGGCACACACGCTACCACCACACTACCCAGGCGGATTTGTTTGTGTTTTCTTAGAAGTTTTGTGCCTATTCCTTACTGGGAAACAAATGTATTGGCGTAACTTAAAGTGAGATTTTCTCTATGAATAGCGACGAGTCAGCCCAAATTTGGCAACACGAAAATCTTGGCTGCATTACAAACTTTGATAGTTATGCTTGTTCAACCGTGCGTTTGCATATCGTTTTCTCAGTTACTTTTCTTGCTTTATAGTGAACTGAGTTTTAAATAGCTATTTGTTTGATTGTGTTTTTAATAAGTTTGAACTATGTCCAAACAAATGCACGGCTAAATGTGATAAGTATAAATCAGAAGATCACGGACAAGGCCGGATATTTCAGCTAGTGAATTCTGAATAGGAGATTTTTTTAATGTTCTTAATACATTTATTACATATCATAGTATCACACATTATAAATATAAACAATAATATAAATAAATAATGTACTAACAGTAAATACAAAAATTAATAAAAAAGCTATGATTTGACGATCTGCCTTCTCGAGTCTATACCAAAACGTATCATCCCAAATTACATAAATACAACTGGAAAATGAAGTATGAAATATATATTAATCATTAATACATTTTGGCAGATACTTATTAATCTAATACAACTAACTTTGTTTACTAAATTACACTAGCATGTAAACTAAGTCTAATCATAAACTAAAACTCCCACCTCTTTTTATCCAGTTGTATATTACTGGCTCAGGAAGAAACATTTGTAAGGCATTAAAGGGAATAATTCTTATAGGAGGTCATAGTGATCCAATATCAATAGCAGGAGCAAGTCTTCTGTGATAAAATGTTCAAAAAAATGAAACAAAGAAAAACTGCTGGTAGACCGGTAGTACCTCTTTGCTAAGTTTAATCTATCTAACATTATTATTTCATCTTGACTAAACAAATCATTACCTAATTAATTATCAGCAATCAACGAAAATCAAATAACACATATTTAGTTTAGTTAATTTAACTTAATCATTACTATAATATAGTAGCTATTAATTACCCTGTATTACGCTTAATTTAGGTTGTATTATTTTATCTACAATTCAATTTCATATCAATCTATATTTCACTACATTATTATTTTTAATATTATTTTAATATAAACTTATTAGTATACCACATGTTTTATTCAAGTCAAAAAAAATATTCACACCAGTATTTTCATCAATTTTACTATACTACTGCTTTCATCATTAATTAATTCGAAATGTTTTCAATTTGCTCCTAACTTTATTTGCAACTTGTAAATAAAAAACCAAAAACCCCTGCACTACTACTTTCGCTATTACTTTGATTTTTTTATTACAGTACAGTAGATAAACTACCACTAAAACAATGAAGAAACTTGTTTTCACATCACCATCTAATATTTAATTAGACATCATCTTTCCATTTCTCTTCCATTGACTGAACTCTTCCATAAATTTCAGTTTTCCTAAAATCCACACATGAGTTCACTAGTAAATTGCACAAAACTCGTCATTGTTCTTTCCTCCTTGGAGTTGACCTCTAATCACACCACTTCGTTATCCACCCATGTTCTGGTACTTACTGCCATAGTTACCCATCCCACTTTCCTTCCTGGGGTATGAAACGGTTTTACTCATCTCTTCTAGTAATTTCTTTTTTCTCTCTTAAACTTCTTCCAGTCACTCCACCTTCGTAACCCAATCCTCTTTTATCTTTGCTAAATTCTGTAAAATGGAACTCAAAACCATTATTTCCGGTCAGAAGGGCATTCTACTGTCATGAGTTCTAACTTATTTACCCTTTCCCTCTTCGTAAATATTATCCAACTTCCTGTTATATATAATATATCTGTAAGTCCAACATTTGTTTTATTCTTAGAGAACTTCGCACTTCTATGGTAAATATATTTAAACTGCTCTCTAGTCTTCTACTTGTATATATTTAGTAACGTATAAATTAAAATCTCTTAAAATTACGCTTACGCTATAATATTACTAATAGTTACATTTAAAAATTAGTTTAAGTTCAATTCAATTTATTGATTTAGGTTGAAGAGAGTATTTTGGCTCACAAAATCTATATCTATATGCTTAATTCATACACTCTAAACCATTTCGTTTAATATTTAATATCCTTCTTCCTGCTTTAAAATAAGAAATAACATTTATTTTACAATCTCTTTTTTCTTTGTATCTTTCTGTCTTCAGTCATTCTAAGCTACATAACGTGTTCGAGTGATCTCAAAACAGCATATCCTTACAAATTTCTTCTTGTTTCTTCCCCATTGTCTTTAAATAAGCGCCGTATGGTACATGGTCTGAAAGATAATAAGCAATACTATTAACAGGTTTAAATAATCCATACTTAATTCTCATAAATATTGATAATAAATCACAAGCGATCACTTATCATAGGCTTCCAGCTATTCTGATATCAATTTAAACGTAATAGGTTATTTGCAGAATGTTGTACAGCAATATTACCCATCATGCCTTTGATTTATTCCTGATTGGCTCTTTTTAGCTAATATTGGGTGTCTTTAACAAATCTATCGGTCATATTCCTAAGATAACTATTAATGTTAAAGGTGCATTGTGTGTTAAAATATTGCATTGTGTTTTGCTAAGCTTTTCCTAAGTTGCTTCCTAATTTACATTTGGCTTACTTTTCTTGCCTACATTAACTTAACTCTATGGCAGGACAGCTCACAAGAAACCTTGGTCTACCGCCCGGCCCATCTCGGTCCATGACAGACGTCATGGATGGGGTGCAGTATTGGAGGGTGACACATGGTCAGAGCCTCGAACCCAATCGGCCGGTTAATGCAATCCTCATGATCTGGAGCCGTTACTTCTCCATCAAGTAGCTCCTCAATTGGACCCCCAAGGACCTCACGAAACTGAGTGCACCCCGGTCCAGGTCTCCCAGTGAGGGAAAACTCCCACGCCGGTACTGGGAATGGAACCCAGGTGTCCCGCTTGGCAGGCAGCAACGCTACCACCGCGATAAGGAGACGACCCTCTTTCCTACATACTGGTACATAAACCATTATTTTCAGCATCCAGCTTGTATGATTCACTTTAATTGCATCTAATGGGATCTTAATATACCTTTGTCCAGTCGAAGCAAATTTCAACAATACATATCCAACATGTAGAAATAAAGGTAAATTTAGCTAATACTAATTCATATATTCTTTTGTATATTTATATTTTTTACATTTATTTTAATTGCTTTTCATTTATATTTTTAAAATCATATATGCCGACCTTTAAGGTGCATTTTCTAATTTGGAGTTTCTAAACCATCTCTTCATATTCTGTATTATAACTGGGGACGTCTCATCTATTTCCTTGCGATTATTAACTTGAAGAACAAATCACAAATCATGTGCGCAACTATAGCTTCATCAATTTATTCTATTTTTACTTTCTCTAGCACATATGTAGATGCAATGTACATTGTAAATAGAGAAGCCACTTCCACCCAAAAATTTGATACGAGATTTGACCGGAAATACATATTTTTGAGACTTACTGAATGTAGAAAAAGCATTTTTAGAAAAATGTCAGTAGCTATGTATGTGTAAGTCTGGGCAGCATAGCTCAAATACGCAAAAATGGTTAAATAATAAAATTGATGTCTCAGTTCAGTACCTTCCAAGGATGCGATTCGAAGATTTTCAAGAACTTCTACCCATCTCCAAATACCCTTTATATGGAACATTTTTCAAAAATGTTAATTTTCTCAAAAATGGATCTAATGCTTTTGATTAAAATACCATATGTTTAAGATATGTTCATGACAAACGAACTATATCTTGAATTTTCTGGGGTTAGCCTCTTCATTCTGGATGATTAGTAAACCGTAAGAGATAAGACAAAGCAGTACACACAAATATGCAGATCTCATTAACATACACCATTTATATCCTAAACATTTTGGTGTAATTTAACCGTTTCCAAGATATTCCTTTTTAGTGGTTTCAGTTTTAAACTACCTCAAGTTTTCTCAAGCGTCAGTCAACTTTCGTTTCATCTCATGTTTTACTCCAATAAACACCGGTAACAAAATTTTAATTGTTTCATACAGAGCTAACTTTTAAAAGATTTGGTTATCTTTGTAGCCTAGTGTATTCCCGTATTTGCGTTCTACCTACAAGGAAGCAAGACCATTTATGTTAACGTTTATCTCGACTGGTATGACATATATAAAAGAATAATTTTTGTAAGGAAAATTTACTTGTGGAACTGCTAGAGAAACTCGTGTGAATGGAACATATATTTTTTCTAACTTTTCTAAAAATGGTTCCGTCATAATGTCCCTCAAAAAGCAGTTCCATTTCTGGACGTTTTGGACAACCCTTGGAAATCTCCCTATTAATTGCCTTATTCTCTCCTATTTTGTACACATTCTATTGCTACAATAATTTTGAATTCTCCAGAATAATAATTGGGAACTTGCTGGTCCCTCAAAATTGCAGTGCCACTTCCATAGGCTATTTATTATCAAAATCTCAGCTACATCAAAAATAACCAAATTAAATATTTTTATTACTATCTGGGCTCTCTTAATAGTATACTCAGTTAATTTTCCTTTTCTAAAATCACATCCCAACATGGTATTCATGGCATTTTTGGTTAATCTATCGCTATAATAGTACAAACACACTGAAAAATAGCAAAATTTAGTTGTATATTAACTTATTTTTTCTGACGGTATAAAACATGAAAAAATGGGCTGCACAACTAAACTCCAATGAAACTAATATATACATTAATCCTTTAATTGCAATGGCAAGTATATGCTAAATAGCATTCTTCTAGTCTTCTACGACAGCTGCGGTTTCTTTTTCCGTCTTGAAGACATTGTGAGATTTGCTGTTTCTTCTATGAATGATTGGCATTTGTGATTGGACGTCATGTATTGACTTTTATTTTGAATGCTATACAATCCTGGATTTCACTACGTATCCAATAAGGTATCTGTGTTTAAACTCAATTTGTATGGGTGTTGTCTGACTTAAGTTTGCGATAAGGATGGTGAGGTCTGCTGAATGCTGTCTTTCTTTGAAACACAAATAGAATGCACTCAGCTCGAATTTGGAGTTTTTTATTCTAAACACCAGCTAAAAGAATCAGTAATATCAGATATTATTAAATTAAACCACACTTCTCAGTTTTAATATTCTTAATCAACAGGCGGTATGAAAAACGTTGCAAATTGAATATCAGACCATTCTGCTATGTAAGTCATTCAACCCTACTGTAAGAGAAAATATTTAATTTAAATGCAGTCAAATAAAATACAAAGATTTACTGGTAAACTCGAGACTGGTTACTTCTCTAAATTAATAAAATGTATTAATGACAGGTTTCAGGAGATTACTGCAGATTAATTAACTTGAATATCATTGGCTAAACAAGTAAGATCATGCTGCCCTTCTCTTTGAAGTAGAAGTCCACTTTAGTGGGAGTAAATGTCATATTGTCTTTCTGAATGAAGTTCAAAGATGTGCTAATAAAATAAACATCACTAATCATATTCGTTTGAATCTATAGAGCTTGGTATCAATATAACCGCACGAAACCATCATGATTTGTTATTTTTTCTAAATCACAACTACAAAACAATACGAAAGCTCATTCTTTCTTGTTATAATGTATATAGAGATTCGTGCAATAATGACCTAGATTTTTCAATAGCTTCATGCTGAAGCTTACTAATTAAACTGACTCACGCACCTGGTTACACAACGTTAGAGCTGGAAAAATCGTTCTCGAGCACTCAGTCTGTGCGAACTCTAAATTTTACCTGCCTAGAAGCCTGAGAAAATTTAGAGTTGAATAAATTATATTTCATTTATAAAGATGTTATGTTGCACCAGTTTGAGCAATGGATATTGGTAGTGTGATGTAGTAAATGCACAGTCGTGTCTTAATAAAGCAATGCTGACATAAGCATGGTCTTAACTATAAGGTGTCCGATAAGTAGATCACGAAATTTTTTACATGGGAGCTACGGAACTTGCTGGATACATTGTGGATCAACGTTGACAGAAAGAGCAAGTTCTTGATTAGCAAGTGTTTAACTCAAGAACATTAGAACGTGCCAGATGAGTTGTGGAATTAGGCTGATCAATTGCGATTTCTGCCCTTTGCTCTGATCAAATAGTCTCACTAATCTATCTAAATGATAAATGCACTGCATCTCTTGCAACTTTGGAGTACTTATTTATAGCTCCCGATCTCTTCCCAAATGTTATACCCTCCTACACGTTAAATCTGGAAGTCATCTGCTTCCCTCTATGCATGCGGGAGTGCTAGCCCTTCCCTGAACCTACAACCTCCTAAGATGCGCAGGGGTGACTCCTACCTCCACTGGGTATCCTGCAATACAACACAGGGAATAAATTGAGAGCACTCCATGTCAGAATTTAATGTACTCTATTCGCTTTTAACAAAGAAGCAATTCTATTGTGTGCGAATGGTAAAGGCTACTATTATACATACCGTTTTATGTGTGGCTATAAGGTCCGATTGACTAGATAGACCATGGTTAAAGAAATAAACCGACATTGTTGGTGTGCTACTATCTTCCACAATATAGGAATCAAATAGCATGCTATACATCTAGTTTTGAAGCCAATGAAGAAGTCAAGAGATTATAATGTTGAAAGTATCGTTCTAGATCACAGGATGACGTTAATGTTTTGACAAGTCAGACGATCTAATCCTACTTCAAAATTATTATTATTATTATTATTATTATTATTATTATTATTATTATTATTATTTGTGTAAATGCAAATAAGGCAAAGCAATCACCGAAATATATGCATTGGAACAATACTATCTTGGTCATAGTATTCCAATCATAGCAAACATTTTAGAATTCATTTCACGTAAAGAAACGATACGAATGCTGTTGAGCATTTCAGCGCCGCATGTACATAATTCCCCTCGCTCCGCAAGGCCGAGTCGCTAATCAGGTTAACATCGGTTTGGCTGTCTCTCCCTGTTTACCCGAATCAGAGTTGGATTCATTTATTTCTGACCTCTCCTTCGTTTCACACGGAGTGTAACACTCCTCATTGTTTCATGTATGTTTTTTGAATACTTTCCGAATCAGACATAGAGACAAGGGTTGCGAAGAAACTATTGCTGGTTAGATAAATGCGAAAACCTTACAAAGAACAATTTCTATTGCAGTGTAAAGCAAGCATGTCCAAATTGAAGAAACAGAGGGTAAGACGCAGCAACTCATTCTCGTGTGAAGCATTGGCGAATTCCACTGTGAAATGTAATGGGATGTCCGTAAGAACAGGGTCTTCCTCATCTGCACCAAGTGTTGTCTTGAAAGAAGGAAAAAGGATAAACGACTTCCCATTTGAGAAAAGTATAAACAATACAAAATTTAACCATAACAAGGAATATAGGGGTGCCATTTTAAATTTCAAAGATGGGGATGAATTTCAATTAAAATATAATTACACCCAGGTTTAAGCTTCCCCCTTAATATTTAAATTGACGCTCTTTTGGTTTAAAGTAAATTTAAATTGTTATTTATACTGGGAAGATTTGAAATGAAAGCCCTGTACGCAGTGCTAAGTTTGTCGTGGAACTTCATTTTAATTCTTTCTCATTCTTGTGTATTTTTATTAATTCTGTTTGTTATTCAGCAGTAGCTAAGTGTATATATTTTCTATTTTTAAAAAAATGTTACTATCAAGTGTCCAAGGATGTACGGCAATGAAGTCCATGTAATTGTTATACTTGTATACAGTTTCAAGTGTGTACTGAAAATGTTTGGTAATAGAAGTTCTATACTGATATTTATTTAATAGTTATAAACAAGATATAATCAGTTGCAGTTCAAATTTTGTTAGTATCTTAAAAAGCAGAATGTTGGCAAATAAAGAGTGATTTATGCGATATTGAAACCAGTCGAGAAGTATGGAGGCTAATGATACATCTTAGTAAGTCACCACAATCTACAGGGAAAAGGACGTATTTTATGTTATCTTTTGCTAGGAAAGTGAAATAGGGACAAACAGATTCAGAAACCAGAATGATCTGGGGAGGAAAAAAAAAAAAAAAAAAAACAGTGGTTGAAGTACTCATCCATCAGGAACAGCATCTAAAGGGAATGCATCCTTGGAGATATCTAAAAGTATAATTTTAGCAGTGGCGGCTTGTGGATTAAAAATGTAGGTGTTCACAAAATCAGCACTTTACTACTACTACTACTACTACTACTACTACTGCGGCGGCGGCGGCGGCGGCGACGACCGCCGCCGCTGCCACTGCTCCTGCTCCTGCTGCTGCGGCGACGACGACGACGACGACGACCGCCGCCGCTGCCACTGCTCCTGCTCCTGCTCCTGCTCCTGCTATAGCCACCGTCACTGTAACGTCAAATCCAGTAATATTAGAAACAATGATAGTGCCTAAAATCAAGAATTATAAATTTGTTACACAAATCTTTACTCACCCAGTATTGTAAAGATGTTGTATTTCTTAGTCTCCGATAGTTAACAGCAATATGAGGTTCCCAGATGGCGATGACGGGGTAAAGTCCTTTGATATATTTCATGTGAAGAATGGTATTTACAATAAATGATATTTACATTGTTTGAATTATGCAATGGACACCAAAGCTATTTGTACAGAAATTCCACACGCCTGTTTTTCAAGTGTGCAAACTTTTCTATCACTCGGTGATTAAAGTCTTTTATGCTGTTGACCAGTTTCTTCTCAATAGCAAGCATTGCCAATGCTGAGAGTCGGTCTTCAGCCATCGTATTCCTCGTAAAGGTTTTAATTCTTTTCAATGTGGAAAAGCATCTTTCTGGTTCTGATGTAGTCATGGGCGTAGTGATAACAATCTTCAGTAGCTCGGTTAATTGCGGAAAAGTTTCTTCGTTGAGGTTGTTTTCTGTTATGAACTGCAACATAGATGATGCTCCTTCAGCGTTCATCATATCACGCCAGTTATACAGTACTTGAAGTTCTGTTTTAAGCTGTGACTTGAGTAACTATGGGTAGATTTCAACAGTAGTGACGAGATCTTTTTCTGGAAAATCTTCGGAGAATGTCTGGAAAGAAGCGACATCAACTAGCCTCGAAGCCACTAAATGATCGATAAATGAAAATCTGTCATTTACGTGACTAAGTATCGCGTCGCACACTTCCTTTCCTTCTGCCACTCGATTTTCTTGTCTCTCTCTCTTTCCATTTTCGGAAACTTCACATCTGTTAAGTGTAGTGTCTCTAATTTCCTGCACAGCAGACGAGAACCGATCTAAGTAGCGTTTTGCTCTTACAGCATCGATTTGTCTGTGTTGCAGAACTTTAAATAAGAGCTCCGCCTGAGGCATTATTCTATGAAAGAATTCCAACAAGAAGGTGAATGAAGAATCCTCCAAAGCTGCTAAGAGGCTGATTGACTCACGTCTTGTTTTTTCATCAATATTATCAAGCAGACTTATTCCCTCTAGACACTGGATGAGACGTTCTTTATTTTCTTACACAACATTTACTGAACGAATGTTGCAAATCCAGCGTGTAGCTGCTAGCCTCGGAACTCTGTTTTGCACAATTCTGTCAAGTATTTTGGTTCTTAGACAAGATCTTGAAAAAAATGCAGGAAATCCTGATAGTGTTGAAAAGAAAATCCTGGATGAGCTGTTTATGGCAGCAGCTTTCTGCAGAACCAAATTGCATTGGTGGGCGTAACAGTGTATATAATATGCATGAGGGTACATAGCTCGTATTCTCGCCTGAACTCCACTTGCATTGCCACTCATAACAGCTGCACCATCGTAACATTGACCTACTAATTTATGTTTCTGCTCTCCTATAAGCTCTAGCAATGCAGTGTTTACTGCCCCAGATATTGCATCTTGGGCAACAGGATTGAAAAAACCCCAAAAACGCTCAACAGCCGGCCCTTGCATCTCGTATCTGTACACAATAGCGAGTTGTTGCTGAGTAGACACATCCGTTGTTTCATCGGCCATGACTGCTAAGTAATGAGCTACCTTTATTTCTTCTGATATAATTTCCCTGCAGACCGCAAGCATGCAGTCGAGGATGTCATTCTGCACCGTTTTTTAAGTACCTTTGAACACGGTTGCATTTTCTAAGTGTTCTTGCATTGCTATGTCAATAGAGCTTACAAAATTAACAAGCCCACGAAACACCCCGGGATTTTCAGAATTCTCCCGCTCATCATGACCGCGTAGAGCTAGTTCAAATGCTCCACAAAATTTTACGCAATCAATTAGCCTAGAGATAATGTACCTATTTGTCAACTTGCTCGTTGTGTCTCTTTACCGACTGCCTGTAAGCGCTGTCTAGTTGAGTGCTGATATTCACACGACCAAGCATGGCGAATCGAATACATGCGCTCTTATGTGCACGTGAATTCTCATGCTTTTTTATCTTTTCACTGAGATGCACCAGGTCGGCACATCCTACTCTTGTCCAGTTACTCGTCGCATTGGAGCTAAACATAAGACAAGGAAAGCAAAACAGCGAGTTTCTGATACTGCAACCGCAAAGCCATTTGCATGTTGCGTATACATCGGGATGTGGACGTCCCAGTCGTTTTATTTCTATTTGTTCCTCATATGTAAGTTTTTCATGGCTTCTTAATATCGAGTCCATCGAATTCATGGCTACCTTTGAAAAGTCACAAGAATTGAGAACCACGAGAACACAGAGAACATTGTTGTTAAAATAATAAGCTATGTTTAAAACATGTTAGAAAATCCACACTAGTCTCACCTGTTAATTCATTAAGTATTGTCACAGTAAGTTAATCACATTATACCAGAAATAACTTAGTAAAATTGCAGCACACGCTAGTCTTAAGTAAGTTCTTGTATAAACTGCAAATTATTAAGAAAAATAGCGCCTCATCAAATGCAGTTGCATTTCCGGATAGTTTCAGCTAAATCTCAAAGATAGCAGCACCTCCCAATAATAAACAGAGCCCTGGTGATGTTAATGAGAACTAAAGTGCAGGATTGCAATGTGCTCATTTCTGGCTGTAAAATTCCAAGGTGTTTTGTTGGCCGCGCAAGCGCAGAGCTGCTAAACGTTAGTAATACGCTAGCACACGAGGCCTGTGCTATAAGCGTTGTTGCCACATACTCAGGTTCTCGGCTGTGTTCAATCTGAAGAGCAGAGCGCGGTATATGTAAACAAGTGGCACCGGATAGCGCATTTTATTAAATGTTTCCTGAAAGAGAAAAAGGAGATCCACTAAGAAATATTGGAGGTTCACGTGCTCTTGTGCTCCTATACAGCAGCCGCCGCTGAATTTTAGAAGATTGAAGAGGCAATAAATCTGGGACGAACTTGGGTACAATGGGGGTACATTATGGCGAATAAAAACGAATATTAACCTAGGAATAAATCAAGTAACAAAGGTTAACGATGAGCTTTAAATTATGGATATCCGGACCGGATGGAAGTCAACGCATTATGATCCATTGTTCTTGCCAAATATTTTGACTAGCTTCCATTTAACTCTGATGATTAGATAAAGCAGCATAATCGCCAAATGGGGTCACATTTTAAACGAGTAACAGAGGAAGTTAATACAGGCGGATCTGCTATTCTTATCAATGACATTTATCTTTTTCACATTCAGTGGTAAACCATCAAAAGTATAGAAATAACTTAGATAGTACAAAAACACACAAACACTCCACACTAAACATCCATGCTGTGGGTGACCTCCGGTTCGATCCTAGCTCCTCAGGTTGGGTCCTCTTACTGGTCAGGGTTGATTTAAGATTTGTGAGCACGACACTCAGGTATTCAGGGGGCGGTAACACAAATAAGCCTTTGTGTGAATAATCAGCAGCTATAATGGTAAATGTTGATGTTTATTGTTTCTTGATACCTTGCCAAGAAATCAGCTTGCCATTTGTTACTATTGCAGCGTAATTATTATTGTTTTCAGAAAACGACGTTAGACCGTGAATGTCATTGCAACTGTAACTGCGAAAGAAATATGAAGCGATCAGGAATGTTCGGCATGACCAAAAAACAACCCAAAATACTGCCCAGATTTGACTGACCTTGTTTTCATTTCTATATCAATATTAGGGGCTAATTTTGAGTTTGAATTAAAAACAATTATTGATTTATTCACATTAAGATAATTGCGTTTAATCATAAGAATTTTATGTATAGGATTTGCTGATTTGACTTTTTTACTTTCTCTACACGTACTACGTACGTATTGCATAGAGAAGTTATTGTAATGCACCCACAAATTCGATACCGAGATTTCACCGGAAATATATGTTTTGAGACACACTGAATCCAAAAAAGCATTTTTAGAAAAATGTCCGTGTGTGTGTCTGTCAATGTGTGTGCGTGTGTGCCTGTGGGCAGCATAGCTCAAAAACGAGAAGACCGTTAAACACCAAACTTGGTATTTAAGTGTAATATCTTCCAAGGATGCGACACGAAGATTTTCATGAAAATCCCTCCAAGCCCAACTACCCTTTACATGGAAAATTTTTCGAAAATTTTGATTTTCTAAAATATGGCTCTAACGATCTTGTATAAAATCTCTTATATTTAAGATATTTATGTGACAAATAAAATGTATATCTTCAATTTTCTGGCAATAGCCTCTGAAGACTACTTTACTCTGGATGAATTTTACAGAATTTTGCATAACTGCTAAACCGTAAGAGATAGACAAAAACTTGCCACACAAAAGTGTAGATTACATTAAAACACACAATTTATGTTAAATACATTTTTTAGTGTAGTAAATCGTTTTTTAGATATTCCATGCTATTGGTTTCAGCTTTGAAAAACTTATACTTTTCTCATACAGGAATTTGTCAACTCCTGTTCATACAGACAAAGGAACTTCAGTCTCATAGCAACCAGCTTGTGACTATCACTTTAACATATGGTACTCCTTTATTTCGCTTCTAGTTACAAGAAAGCAAGTGAGAAGTATTTGTGGTATTTTTTTTTCGATTAGCATGACCTAAATAGAAGCATAAGTTTTTTTAACAATAATTTGTTGCAGAGATGTATAGAATGGAACACATAAGATTTTTTTTATTTATTAACTCATGCTTTGTAATATGCTTCCACCCCTTTCAATGGTATATATTTATGACAATCTACAATTTACAACCTTGTTTGTTCTCTGGGGAGAAAACCCCACCGCACTCGGCTTGACGATCCCACGGTCACCAGTAACCTATTCATTAGTTTGTTGGAATTACGTTATCTTTCAAACTGCTGCTGGACGATTTGAACAATCTCTACCATACGTTACTACCTGCCTGCACTTAGAAACATCTCCTTGCCTTCGGCTATTTTGTTGAAATACAAAATAAATACCCTCTTATACATTTGACTTCTAGACATTACTTCCCCTGCTGCCAACATCATTTTCATATCTATTATTATATTGTTATTGAAATTTACTATATTATTAATTTGAGCTTATTTTAAATTAATTATCTGAAAATATTCAGTCTCAATGCCCATAGAGCTCCTTTTGCGGTAGAGCTAAACGTGCTAACGATCACGACTACCGGTGCTGGCAACATTTTGCACGTTCATAAAGCGCGGATGTTTGTCACACATCGAGAAGAGCTGACGGTCTTATGGATCTCAACTCGTACAGAATAACTAGCCTACATATTTGCTGCCTGGAATGTCGAACTTTCTTCATCCAGAACCTTTGCAGAATTGTTGGAATATGGTGCGTAGAGAAAGTGAGACCCAAATTGTTACTGGAGATTTCTGTTATTCGAAACAAAAATCATTGCAGTTCAGATTTAGAAACCTACTATAAAATGTTCAGCAGTCATTTGTTGAATATATATACTAGGCTCTGTACAAAAAAAGCTCTGATTTTAATTCCTGCATGTTATTTCCCTTTCATTTTGTAATTTTGGGAAGCGTCTCAAAATTTGAATAATATTTTATAGTATAACATGAACGCTGTTATTGGGTTTAAGAATATGTAGAGTGATATTTATGTGTTGGCTTTAACCGCCCAGGAGGGGAACAGACAGCGAGGCTTATTTCATTCGTTGTGAACTCCATGCAGGATTATTCAGTGTTTGTTATGCAAACGCTGTATTACTCGCAAACAACATAAGCTCCGGTTGTCACAAAAGGTATTGATCACTTTTGCTGCATTTATGCGATACTCATCATTTTATCGAGAAATTCTTTCATTTACTTCAATTTAAAATTTTAATTATTCGGAGACTGCATAGGATTAAACATTCGAATGTTTTCGTTATAAAATGTTATTCTATCGTGTGCATAACGCACTTTTATGTATTATTACTTTCTTAAAGTATTCAAAATGCTACTGCGTGCATTTGCAAAAACGTTGTAGACGGAGCATTCTCCAATTGTGCACATTGTATGTATGTGTTGCTCTGTGTGAATGAATGAATGTATGAATAAGTGTATTTATTAACATAGCAATATCATACATAGAATTTCAACAGTCGCACGGGTCCACAGACCGTACGTGCTTTTGTAATACACATTACAAGCAATATTAAAACAACAACCACAACAAAGAATTAAAAGAGTAAACACGAAAATAAAAAGACAAAGGAAATACACAGTCCAAAGCAATATTAAACAACAATAAAATTAAGAGTGAATCCGAAAATAAAGGTACAAAGATATTCAAATATAGCAATTTAAATTTACAGCACAGAGTACACCGTCATAAATGCACCCTCTTATAATAGATAATTACACTTAAAAGACATATATACACATAATATATACAACCCTAGCAAAACAGTGACCTAAGTATGACATAATATATATGTATGTAGAACATTCTAGTCACTTTTGTTTAGTTGATCTTATCCCCCCCCCCTCTTCTCTATTGGCAGCCTCCTCAGATCTCAGCTGTCTTGCCTTAAGTATAAATTTACCTAGCCCGTCCATGTTTTCCGTGCCTGCTAGTAGCGTCCAACATGCTTCTATCCCTGCATTCGCAGTGGTAAAAAATCGCGGCAAATATTTTTCCCGCCATTCCTCCGTACCCCTACATCTTGCCAAGATGTGAGTCTACGACTCTTCCTCCTCGCAAATGGGACAGATTCTCGTACCATTCTCGTCAGAAATTTTCGTGCTCCTCCATGCTCCTAGTCTAATCCACGCAAGCCCCTCTCTAATGAGTTTGGTACCTGTTTTGATGTATTGCTCCATACCCCACTCCGATTTCAGCCCAGACTGTACTTCTAATGACACCTTCTCTGTGCATTGCGCAATTATTTGCTGTCTGTCAATATCACAGAGACGTTTCTTAATTTTTCTCCAAATACTTCGCCTTTTTTCCTGCCCGCCATCCAAATGTCTCCCATCCCAATGTTTTCCAACCCTTTCTTTAATTTTGATGCCCACGTCGAATTACCTTCCATTGGCAACTGTTCACGGTAGCAGACTACCCTAATTAGAGATTGGTTTCCGTGAACGATTCTCATCCAATATTTAACTGCTCTGATTTTGCACTCTATCGTTTCACTATGTGCCCCGAATTCCCTCATTATTCCGCAGTTTGCCGTACCCCTCCCTACACCCAGAATTCCTTTCAAAAATTGGGTCCTCACTTGATCCAGATTCCCTGTTTGTTCCCACCCCCATATTTCTCCTCCGTATGTCATCGTGGATCTGTCGCTCCGTACACAGTTTCCATTAAGCTTATGGAGATATTCGGAATTCTGCAGTGTATCCGAAGAGCTTCCGCCGCTTTCACCCTTGCGTTGTGTTTCGCATTGTCAATGTGTTTTGTCCATTTTCCGTTCATTGTAAATGTGAGTCCTAAGTACACAAAAGATTTAACATCGTCCAGTATCTGTCCTACATATGTCCAAGTCTCCTCCCTGCTATAAACACAACCCTTTTTGAAAGTCATTGCCTTAGTCTTATTCACATTAACTGTAAGTAGCCATTCATCGCAATAGTTCTTAAGTTTGTCCAGTCCTCGTTGCAATCCGTTTACTGTCGTAGAGCACAATACTAAATCGTCTGCGTATAAAAGTGTTGGGATCTGCAAATCCGCTACTACTGGCGCTTGAATATTCTGTGCTATCATTGTATCAGTAATATCATCCACAAAGAGATTAAATAGCAAGGGAGATAAAATACAACCCTGCCTCACTCCCCTATAGCTTCGGCAGCTCTCGGACACCCTGTTTCTGTCGTACTTCACACAGAATTCGACATTTTGATACATTGCCTGCAATGCTCTAACCATTTTACTTGATAGCCCCTTTCTGCCTAGTTTGTACCATAATGCATTTCGATTGATAGAGTCAAATGCCTTCTTAAAGTCCACAAAAGCACAATGAAACTTTCCCCGCTTAACTAACAGTTGCTTCATCCTTAAAGTGTCTAATATAAAAGCGGCATCTATGGTACTGTGTCCTTCTCTGAAACCCATTTGAAATTTTGAAAGTTTGCCAAATTTAGAATCCCAGTCCTTTATTCGGTTATATAACACTCTACAATAACTTTTCCCCATAATTGGCAAAAGAGTAACCCCCCTATAGTTATCCGGGTTTCCAATAGTTCCCTTCCCTTTATAAATGGGATGAATAATGCCCTTTCTCCAACAGGTAGGGTAATTCCTCTCAATAAACAATCTGTTACATATCTGGAGCATACTCCTACCAAACTCATTAACATTGGCTGCGGCTTTAAAAACTTCCGGGGGCAGCCCATCCCCCTGGAGCTTTGCCTTCCTTCAGACTCCTCAGCGCCTCTGCTATTTCTCGTGCTGATATTTCTTCGTCCAGTATTGGGATCTCAAGATTTCCCAAAATTTGCACTTCCTTTATAAAAATTCCTTCCCTTTCACCTTTCCCGAATATTCCCATAAAATGCATTGCCCACTTTCTGGGAGAAATTTCGTTGGGCGCCTGACGGTTGCCTCTTAAATGTTTTACTACTTGCCACATCTCAGCGTTATCCCCCCGTGTTTATATATTACTAATTTTCTGAGTAATTTTGTCTTGCCACGTAGTTCTCTTTTCCCGTAAGAGCTGTTTATACTCCCTTCGCTTTTTTGTAAACATTTTCCTAATGTCATCTCCCCCCGCCCTTCTGAATTTTGACAGAGCCTCCTCTGCTTGTTTCTTTACAGCTCTGCATTGCTGGTCATACCAACCATTGAACCGTTTTACCTTACCATGCATTTGGACTTTCATTGTCCCTGTGTGTGTGTGTATGTGTGTGTGTGTGTAGTGTGTGAACAGCGAAAAATCGGATAAGTATCAAACTTGGATTTAAGTTCACTGTTATCCAAGGATGTTACACAGAGATTTTCAGAAAAAAATCCTCTACCCCAAACTATCCTTTATAACGAATATTTTTCTAAATGTTCGGTTTTTTCAAAAATGACTATGATAATGTTTATTACAGTACCATATATTAAACATGTTTACATGAAAAATAATATGCATATTTTGAATTTTCTGAAAATAACAGATCTCTGTATGATTTTGCATAACAGTAAACTAATAGACATAGGCTAAAACTAACTACAAGAAATGTACATCTCGTAAAAACATCAATTTATCTCATAATTTTTTGTGGAATTAACCATTTTTTGATATTCATAGTTATTGGATTTAGTTTTTAAATAAATATACTTTAATGGAAAGTAGTCTTTCTTTTTACCCCAGATCATCCAAAGAGAACAAAGTTTCAAAGTCGTTATCACATTGTTTTTAAAACCTTTGACTATTGCCTTCACCTAGTGTATTTCCCCATTTCTTATGTACATATTAAGAAATAATTAATACGATTTTTTCTGATTATTACATTTAGCATGAAGTAGCTAGAGGAATAAGCTTTTATATGAATTATTTGTTGCTGAATAGTGAGAAAGTCTTATGAATGGAACACATCAGAGTTTTCTTTTCATTTATCCCACCATTGAAATATTATATGGTGATGACACATGAATGTGATGACCAACAGTCATGTGCTGTTAGACCTAAGGATTATATCTATATTTCTGTTTGTATGTGAATATGAATATAAATTTTCATTCAAATTAGATAAAGCTTTGCAGGATAGTAATGATTTGATATATGTTTAATATAAAACACAATTAAACTTTCACGTGTCTCACAATTTCAGAAAATTGTTTGGCATTTTCTGAGTTGTAATTTTCAACCACACAGAAAAACTTCAAACGGTGATATTCCAACAACTTTGTTTACTGGAGTATTACAACTTTTTAAGCAGAGAAGAGATAATCTCCAAGGTTAATCGTTTTTCGTATGAATATATGTATTCTTTTACATAATTATTGGTGTTAGGTTAATTTTGTTCCTGTAAATTGTTTTACAATAGATACATCTGCTCTCTATGGGGAATTGAAGTTGTATTTAAACAAAAACTGGCGTGGAAACTTTGGGGGTGTGAATATGTAATTTTGAGGAAGGCGATGTTTTATGTAATATTAATGTAACAAACAGATGCTTTTACGATCTTTAAATGGCTGTAGATCCAGAAACTGTTGATTCTCTATGGATGCTCAAAGGTTCCTTTAAGGAACTACCATTTTCGATAAGTCAAAATTTCACTCCCAGTATCTCTTAAGTGTACATTCTTTGAGCTTACCTGCCAAAGTTACTAACACGAATGCGCGTATTTAAGTTGAGTAGATCCTACGTTTTAAAAGGAAATGTCTGGTTTGCTGACTAGGAAGACATCTTATATTTTTAATGACGTTTTGAGCTTTGAAATTATAATCACAAATGTAGAATTACATGTTCTTATTAGTATATATACCCTTTGTTCTGGGCAAATTTGGTAATTGTGTATTCTATTATGTAGGTATTACTAAATCATTTGCTCCTAGGTCTAACTGAGCTTCCGTTCCAATTATGTTTATGACCTTGCCTTATGCCGCGTTTTTTAAAGTGTAAAGCGAAGTGTATGTATATGTATTTATACATATATACACACCTATATAATATACGGCAGATAGGACGTTAATTGAATAATAAAGAAGACCTCTAAAATCCTTGTGTGTTCACCTATAAAAAAGTTGTATTAAAATGTATATACATTAAAACCATTATAGCATAAAACATCAGTTGCCAATTTATTCATAGTAAAAAATCCTCACATTCATCATAAAAGGTAAACAGTTTCTTAAGAGCAGCCTCAATTTCGTCTCTTCTACGGCAAGTTGTTGGATTCTTTAGCTTGTGTCATGACTTTTAACTTGAAGCAGCTTACTTCGTATTTATTTTTCTTTTAAGTGGTTCCAAGTTAAGCCCATAGTTTACAAATTTTATGGTGATTCCACTTATAGTACAACTTGTTAATCACTCGTCATAACCTACAACGTCACTTGTATAAGTACACGAGTTATAGATTTGTCTCGTGCTTCTATGAGTAAAAACGAAGAATGCTTAAGGATGATTTCCCATTTTGCCTGCAACCGTAAATATTTAAGACGCTTTTGTGATAGTGTAACAATCGTAAGAAGTTGCTGCTAGGTGCAAGAATGGAGTTAGTATATTCAAAAACAATTTAAGAATAGAACATAATTCTGTATACACTATACATTATTATCAACCAGATGATGGTCACTGATATAGGCAAGCTACTACATCTCGTAAATTCTCAGATCGTTGAAAGTTTGGTGGTCAACGTACAGGTATTCTAAAACTATAGAACTTTCGTGAACATTTACTCTCGCCTTATCTGAGGCAATATACGGTATTAAAATAATATTTAGGAATATTCAGATTCAAGAGTATTGATAAATCTATATGAATGATAGGTTACAATTATCAACATTATCCGCTGAACAAAATTCTCGCTCGAAGCAAATAAGTACTATTGCTTTCTTGTTTTCCTTTTTAAAGCCTGCAGATCTTTAAGAATTGATTATTTCATGCTCTATAGCATTATATAACTCAGGATTCAATGAATACTTTTATCTCTGGCTACACATTTTACTTATTCTGTTTGCTGATCATCTTAAACTGGTATTGTAGTGGTTCATTTAATTCTCTGTATTAATTAATTAATTAATTAATTAATTAATTAATTAATTAATTAATTAATTAATTCTAATTAATTTCTTGTGATTATGAACTGCTTTCGCTTAGAGGGATAGAGCTCATCGTATACTCTTATCCAATTAAATGCATTTAATGTGTTTTAAAGGGTTGAGAAGCTTGTTGTTAATGTCGTTTATTCAGGATTCGGAAGAGCGTATATGTCCATTCTTTAGTAGCTTCTAGCCTGTAGGTGACATGCCATTTATTCTCCCTTGTTTGTCTTGCATCATATACTTCTCGCATGCTCTTCGCTGGCTCCAGTTAATGGCCGTTACTAGGCAACATACAGACGTAAAGAAAATACGAAACGCAGAATACTAGACGATAAGGAAATATGTCTCCGTGAAAGTTTACCTCTTCATGACGTAATTAGGAATAAAAAACTGCTGCGATTTGAAATTCTGAACTTTTAATAATGTTGGATTCTCATTTTGAATCTTTATAAATTTGTCTTGCACATATTTGCCGCCATTATATTGAGATTGTAGTCTATACTGGTTTACAGGTTCGTGACTTCATCTCTCAAGCAATATTTTTCACTTTCTCTATCAACAACCTGTAGTAAGTTTAGAAAGTATTGTATCTCACCCAAAATACATAAACTTACACAAAAATGCAGGCTTTAAAACTGCTGGAAAAATAATTATTTCAGCAAAAATCATGTGACTTTTAGTTTGTGTTTGTAAATATGTATAACACAAAAACGGAAGTTACTTAAGTACTAATTTTGATATTTAAGCTCGGCGTCCTTTAGGGATACACCATGGTGATTTTAAATCAAACCCTCCCACCCAAAACTATCCTATATAGAAATATCATTGAATTTTGATACATAAAATATTTAAAATGAATATTATGCGAAAAGCCTAACAAATCCCCTTCATTTTAAATCAATTTATATCCTTTTGTATAACTGAATAAGATAGATATAATTTAGAGCACAAAAAAGAAAAGTATACATAAAATGTGGAATTTATCTAATGTAGTTTTTTCACATTACTCGTTTTCGAGGTTACTGTTAGTATTTTTTTTAAAAGTTAGTGCTTATTCGTGTTTTCCTATTTAATCCTGAGAAAGAGTCAAAACTTGGCTACTATGCTAAGTATTTCAACATTTCAAAATTCGCATTATAGATATTTAAGAGAATAACCCCAAATCAAATTAAGCTTTACATGGACAAATTATCGAAAATTATTGATTTTCTCAAGAATGATAATTTTGTTTAAAATACGGTTGTGCAAATATTTACATACAACGAATATTTATATTCTGAAATTTCTGGAAATAGGATTGGAGCTCAATTGTTGAACCTACTTTTACGTTTCCGGCTAGTATGCTGTTCAGTGGCAATGTACACATGCGTGAACACACGGACACATGGACCTTTTGCTATTAATGTTGTTATACAGGGGATCTGAAAAGGCGTATTTTCAATTAAGTATGGATATAACATTTTTCGATAGCACATAATACGTCTTCTGCTTACTGCACGTAGTAGAGGAAGTATTATGTTTTCATAATCTTGAATATTATGTTCTTGGAACAGCTTGGAGAAGCTACATATAAATAAACAAGAATGATAGTTTACTTTCTCTGCTTCGTAATGGTAGATAGCTCCAATACACCTTTCATGGTCCCTAAATCCTATAAAAGCATTTTTAGAAAAAATATCTATGGGAGAGGGGGGAGAGAGAGGGGGAGGGAGAGAGTGAGAGAGTGTTTGAGTATGTGTCTGAACAGCATAATTTGAATTTAATTTAAACATCTTCAAAGGATGCGTCACAAAGGTATTCAAGAAAATGCTCCTCATTCCTATCTACCCTTTATAGAGGTAATTTTTCTAAATCTTTGATTTTCTCAAAAATTGCTATAATGACATAATTAAAAATAATATACATTTACATAGAAAATAAAATGTACAGCTTGAATTTTTTCGGCATTGTTCTGAGGTCCTCTTCATTTACAATGACTTTTGTATAAATAGTAAACAATAACTTAGTGCACAAAAAATGTAGATCTCGTTAGAACACACAGTTTATGCCATCACAGCTTTTTGTATAGCTAGCTGAGATATTCCCTGTTATTGGTTTCAGTTTTAAAGTGCTTAGAGGAAGGTGGGAGAATTCTGCGCACTTAACTTTGGATAGCTATAAGTATCTTATGAAATAGGAAATGTATTAGGCTAATTTCTGACATAAAGTTGGGAGTTCTAAGCATTATTGCATGTAATTACAACAGTTTCTACATGCATAACTTTTAAAAAAACTAAAAACTGAAAAGTTGCAGTGCGTAAAATTATCCTGTCCTGATAGGTAAATCTGCGTTACGCTACGCATAAAAGAAAACCTGTAAATCATTTACTAGCTTTATTAACTCATGAGTTGCAGCGACACATTTTAGTTTCTTGATGTTGGTTTGATAGAGATGACGGCACAGTGCCTTTAGTGTATTACTGTCTCATTTTTTTTAACTTGTTTAAAATTTGAGAGGTATTGTATTCTTCCCAACATTTTGGCTTTCTTTTTTATTTTTAGTTTCTTTCCCTCTCTTATTGGTTCTTCTCTTCTTCTTCATTTGCGATACAGATTCCCGTCATTTCTCCGGCCGCACTTCAGCCTGGGGTTTATCGAGCTGAAGTTGTTTCCTTCATCGGTGTTTCTGTTAATGTTTCAAGACTTTTGTTTCCTGATTTGTTATCTTCCTTGATTTTCATCTGAAGACACGGCGTCGGTCGGGAATGGAGAAACATAAACGACTCTAACATGAGAATTAGCAGCTACTGACTTACGAGAACCAGTACCAGAAGTTCCAGCCATAGCCCCTGAAAGATCATTTTGATTTAGGTTTTCAGTCTCTTCGGTTATTTCAATCTGGACATCCAAATCAGTTGACGCCGGAGGAAAATCTGCCTCTGTGAACTTCTGAGGGTTAAAAGGTAAAATTCTTGCAGCTGGGAACCCAGATATTCCTTTGTTCATGGTGGCAACTTTCAAGTAAGCCCTGTTGAATAGCTCAAGCAAGTTCATAACGAGTTATTACTTTCTCTATACGTACTATGTACATAGTTTATAGAGAAGGTATTGTATTGCATCCAAAAATTCGATACCGAGATTTCACTGTAAATATATAAATATATGTTTTGACACCTTTTAAACCCAAAGGAGCATTTTTATAAAAATTGTGTATGTGTGTGTGTCTCTGTGTCTGTGGGCAGCATAGCTCAAAAACGAAAAGTCCGTTAAATACCAAACTTGTTATTTAAGTTCAGTATCTTCCAAGGATGCTACACAAAGAGTTTCAAGGAAATCCCTCCACCCCAACTACCCTTTACATGGAAAAAGTCTTCGAACATTTTGCATTTCTCAAAAACGCCTCTGTGGATTTTGATTACTATCTCTCATATTTAAGCTCTGAAGACATGTTTATTCTGGATGAATTTTGCGGAATTTTGCATATCTGGTAAACCGTAATAGATAGACACAAACTTAATAGAAAATGTAGAGCTCGTTAAAACACACTATGCCATATATTTTTTCCTGGAGTTAATCGTTTTTGAGATGTTTCTTTTTATTGGTTTCAGCTATAAAATACTGCCAACTCCTGTCCTTATAAAATATGGAAGTCGCATAGCAACCAGCTTTGGACTATCACTTTAGCCATTGTACTCCCTTATTTCTGTTCTACTTACATGGAAGCAAGTAATAAGACGATTTCTGCTAACTTTTTCTCGATTACCATGAAGTAAATAGAAGAATAAGCTTTTTAATAGCACTTTGTTGTAGAGATAAAGAGAAAGGCATGTGAATGGAACACATCAGTTTTTTTCTTATTACTATATTTGAAATGTGTTTTTTACTTTAAAGTAGAAATACATTCTCTGTAAAAATAGGCCTTCAGAGGAGAGAAAAATGTCACATCTGGAGGCTGAAGTCAGTGTCTCGTAAGAGGAGGAATTTATAATTATGTAATACCATTTGCCAAATATTCATATATTTTCATTGTCACACTGCTATAATTGTCCAGATTCAAATGGAGCGGATCAGCCGGAGTTGGTTTAGTGTTTCTGATGAATGTATCTCGTCGAAAAATAAATCTTCATTTATCTACTCGTTCTTCGAGCATGCATACACGATTACGATAGGTTGAAGTTGAAGCTGAGAGACATTCTTAATCTCGGCAAGATGAATATGAGAGGAACGAAATATCTCGAAGAACTTGCTGCACAGTCTTCCCCCTTTTTCCTGACGTTCAGAACCAACTTGTTTCTGTCCCTTGTTTCCAGAATTTGTACAGGCTTTTGCACATTGTATCTGCCTTTTTCGTCTACTATAGATCCTCTGCGGTGGAAAATTATACTTTTCCATCAGCTTTCCCAAATTTTTGAAGAAACACATCACACACATTTTCTTGACTAAATGCATTTATTGGTTAATACTGGTAGCCTTCGGTTTTCTGACACTATGCAGGAGTTTTGCTTCATATATAGTGCTAACCAGCATATACTAGTCAATTTAAATGTTTTGCAGACATTATTAGGAATAGAACTCATTTCTGCAAATTCGAAAACAATTTTATGAAGTTCAAGGGAGGTCACTCCATAATATAAATTAGCAGCTTTTAATATAACTTAGCTAATTCTTGTTCTTTCATGAACGTTGGCTTTGACCTAGGGCAGTGCGTTCCATGCTGCCAGTTTTTATTCTTAGACGAATTGTAGATTCAGCAATGTCGAACTGTCTTCCTGCAGCTCTCACCGACATTCAACACTCTATTACAAGGATTACATTACCCAATTTTGGGCTTAGCTACCCCTCGTAACACGATTCCATGTTTTGGGCAACTGAAATGAAACAAAATACGCATTATGCTATTGCATACATTAACATGTTCTAGGCATTTAGCTACATGCAGTCAACACGAGCAGAATTATTCGCCATAACAATCTTTCGAACAACAGTTCCTACACTGGTAATATGCATTTATTTTAAGCAGTTATACAATGTAACATCATGATAAATAAGAGCAGTACGATAATTAACGGTAAAATAATAAAATACCCTCCTCATCGAACCTATCTCGGTTCAAGGGAAGAACAACGCTATAACAAACTGGAGCTAAAAATAAAAATTCACAGCAAACATTCACTAATTAGTTGCCGCTCTGCTCGTAAGATTTCAGCACTCGTCAAGATATGGTTTCCGGAATTTCTCTTATCCTGAAGTTGAATGTCGAGGAACTTCATATTAGATGGACCTTGGACACATTTCACGCATTTTACTCATCTTGTATGACTTACCAGCTTAAAGGCTATTAAACAACAACAAAAAGTAAGCTTCTTAAATGATTTGACTATCGCCATAAACTAGTGTATTCCCTTACTTCCCTCCTGTTTATCAGGAATTCTTAGCCAGGAAGAAAGCATGGTTAAGAGTAAGAATATGGAGACTACATTGACAACATATAATTTTGGATTGTAAGAAAGCTGAGAAATGGAGAAAAGAAAATATATGGTCAAAAATGAATAGGAAATCCTATATAAATAATTTATAGATAAAAACTGTAAGATATTGCGACAATATTTAGAAAAATTAGAAAATAAATGAAAATGAACTGTCACCAGATAAGAACTATAGTTCATGAGCATTTAGTAGTAATTACAGTAATGTGTTCTTTTTTGTACAACTTAAACTGGACTGCCAACTGAAAAAGTAGCCAAATTCTAGTGGGCAGCACAAGATATGTGTTGTACAATATGTGTAGTTTTTAATGCTTCAATAAACCTAAACCATAATGTATAAAGAACTAAGTGTAAGACAATTTCTGCTAAAGATTTCTGATTAGCACGAAGTTGAGAGAAGAATAACCCTTTGTAAAAAGTTTATTTGGAGAACAGGTAGGGAAAGTCATGCGAATGGAACATATTTTGATTTTTAAATGCATATTTTATCATTATTCATAAAAAGCAGAGATGCATTTAAAACAAGTCTGTGAAACCTTGGATAATTTGCCAGCTTGAGCATTTTTTTTTTCTCCAAAAGACGAGAGCAATTCACATCTCCAATTAAAACAGACAGATTGCATTGGAACGCTACGCATTGTTTGAATAACCCTGTATTATGCAGCGATGCAAAGGAACTTAGGAATTAATTTATTGCTTATCTTAACATAGCCACCACTAACTGGTGTATGAGCTATTTCAGCACTTAGGATGAGGAAACTGTGTTAGTTAAATCCTGTTTATAAACTTGAAGCTTCACAATATCTCAAGTGATAGAGGCGAGTTGATGTTAGTATCCGTTATTGGATAATAACTGGCAAGCAAAGTTAGACCGCATGTTGAACTTCTCCAACCACTCCATCCTGACACCGCAATTTCTAACAGAGCTAGAAGTGTGATAGAAGGGCGAGAGAAAAGGTTACTGGAAGGGCTTTAAAAACATCGCTCATAGAAAGAAAATTTTTAATTAAAACCCAGCGTTATTTATTAGTATATTATGTAATTAACACCTGAGGCAGTTAAGGAAGTTTCTGTTTATGATTGGTGTGTTTTATTCAAGTAGTTGAACAATGGAAGAATACTATAACAACTAAATTCCACAGATACGTTCGTACCCTAGGTCTCATAAGAAGCCTAAATTTATTTATTGTTTATTATACACACAATCTACTATCTACTCAGAGTACCGTTTAACTGGAGTTAACTTTTGTCCTAAAATCACTATTGTATTGAGGGTTTTTAAGAAATATTGTGTTGATATTTACATAAGAGAATGTATATATTTTCAGCTAATAGTTTTAAAACTCTCTCTTAAATTTTAACCTGTGCACCACTCATTCGTAGGACTTAGCGTGGGAGGTAAAATTGTAAGTGAATGCTAAATTTCCTCATTGCTAATCTAGGGTTATCGACAAACCTACACGTAAAGTGGAATGCTCCTTTCAGAAAAACATAGTATATAATATGAGAACATGTGCTCAAATGTTAGGTTGCTGTGGATTGATGCACTATTGAATTTATTGCATCAATATTATACGATATGAGAACATGTGCTCAAATGTTAGGTTGCTGTGGATTGATGCACTATTGAATTTATTGCATCAATATTATACGATATGAGAACATGTGCTCAAATGATAAGTTGCTATAAATTAATTCACTATTGAAATTATTGCATCAATATTATACAATATGAGAACATGTGCTGAAAAGTTAGTCTGCTATTGATTGATACATTATTGTAAGCATATCATGTAATATAGCAGGGATTTGACAATTACAGTTCGCTTTAGGGGTCTCACACCAAATGGAAATTGAACCTCAGCGTAACTTAATTTGCACTGAAATTGGGAGCAACAAACAATATACATTACTCAAAGAAATGCTATAAACTTTAAACGTTTAACAATTATACATTTTGTAAAGTATAACACACATATTAGAACAGTGGGTAAAAACCATTAACAGTAAAACCATAACACCTCTTTTTACTTACATTTTGAACGCTTTGGCCCATTTCTCTTAATCCGGAAATGCCTTCACCTTTCCTCAAACAGGAGCCTTAGTGTAAAATCCCAAGTACAACGAAAGTCAGAAAAGACCCAAAAATATCAATTCAAATAAATGGCGGAGTCACGCCAGGAAGAATAAACAGGTTAAACTTAAAGTTAAGATTTTCATTTACAGTGAAAATTTGATGTAATCTGAAATTGATAGGATTGTTTAATTATAGGATATAATATATATATTTAAATTAAATACATTTTGTATTTTTATAGAATTAATTGGTACAATTCAAGACTTAAAAGGGTAACCTGAATACTATAGCAAAGTCAAACACACACTAGATCGTCTCGTTCGTCCCAAAAAGAGTCCCTGCCCAAGACAAGTAAAGAAAAGAGAAACTTAACCTGACTCATTCGGACGACAAGACAGAGCGCAAACAGCTCACCTGCTTAACCTACACGAATTAGAATTTTTTGACTTAAACTATACATTAATTATATGATTTTTAGTGGACTTAAGATTCCTTTTTATACCACTTATTACGATCAGAGGCATTTTGGTATAATTTGTAAAATATAGATAAATAACAAAATGATAAACATTAGAGGAACTTAATACTTGATTTTTGTATCGAATATAACCTTTAAAACACATTTGATTTTGGAATCTCCTGATAATTTAAATGTTTGTTAGCAGCATTCATTATAAGTACTTTAGAAGGTTAATAAAGCTTTATTTTTTATTATTATTATTATTATTATTATTATGTTTATTATTATTCTCTTCAATAAAATATAGGGAGGCTTATATATGCTACTACTGTTGCATTTAATACGAGGGTCATCCAAAAACTGACAGACGATTTGGCATAACTAAATAATAACGAAAATTATCAACACAAAACTTTATTTACAAAGTTACACTACCTTACTATATTTGTCAACGTCATTGCTATCAAGGCATTTATTGTCATGTGGTACCTGTTTTTCAACGCAGATGTCCTCTTCCACCGCTAAAGATATGAGCCAAGATGTCACTGTCACTTTAGGGATCTTCATGGCTGGGAAATGTTTTCCATCCAAAAAATCATGTACGGTGCCCAAATTGAAACACAGGTATTCCTTATTTCTTTTGTTAACATTTACTTTCAACTCCTCCATAATGATTGAAGAACTTTCACTCCAGTCTTTATTGTACACAGTGGTTCTTCCTTGATTACTCGTAAATTATGTGTCATTTACTCACTGAAGATTCGTTCATTTCATTATCACTATACACTTGCATTATTTGCCTATAAAATTAGGTTGGCTGAGCATTTTTTATTTTAAAAAACAAGAATAAGTTCTTTGATGGTAGAGAAGTATAATATCTGCCTTGAAAAACCGGTACCACGTGACCATAAATACCTTAATAGCAATGACAATTACGTTGAGAAATGGAGTAAGGTAACTTTGTACGTAATGTTTTGTGTTGATAACTTTCATTTTTATTTAGTTACGCCAAATCGTCTGTCACTTTCTGGATGTCTCGTATTTTGATATTTGTATATCATAGTTTACGTAAATCTTTAGCATGTGTCTATAATATTAATGTTCCAAGTAAAAGTATACCTATTTGGAAA
This sequence comes from Hymenopus coronatus, assembly GCA_030762935.1. Taxonomy (NCBI): domain Eukaryota; kingdom Metazoa; phylum Arthropoda; class Insecta; order Mantodea; family Hymenopodidae; genus Hymenopus; species Hymenopus coronatus. The sequence continues at coordinate 106,292,584 of CM060888.1, read as the reverse complement.
ATATATGTTGAACATAATTTTCTTGATTTTATAGAAACATATATCTAGCTTATAAGCATGGCGATATTGTTCATACATTTCTAATACAAATTGGGAGGAATTTAGATAAAAGAAGTAGCAAGCCAATTGACTTTACCTACCAAATATTTAAGATTTTGTGATGTACTAAAATAATAGCACAATACGATAAAAATATTGTTTAATAGAAAATAATATACATTTTGTTTGTGAATATATTTAAGTAAATTTAATGGGATGTATTGGGAGAAATAAAATACACATTAACATTTTTGATGCATAAAACGGCTTTCCATATTATTTGGTCCCCTGTTTTATAAAGCTTCTCCATACGTGTACACTAACAACACATTTTGTATTTATTTCCAAGAATTATGTTTTAGACCTTTAAACTTAATATTCATTGCTAAAACACAATTGGAATCGATTCATTACAAGATGTATTCAAAAGTACTATTGTAACTAATCCTACACATTATAACTAAGTAAAGCAAATCTAAACAAACCCTTTGGCTCTAATAGAAAACCTTAGATCTACCAGAATGGTGCTTTCTTGGGTGTAGAGAATGAGTTTCGTTTCCGTGGTTATTATCGTCATATACATTCATATTTGATGATTTTTAATTTTTTGATAAAATAAATGTTTAGGGCTAAGTAGGTAAACCAACACCATCTGGCTAAACCTATTCACACATATAGATATATAAATCACCTACACTCACATTGGTTAACCATTTAACTAGTTTGCTTACACATCTTCAGATTGCATTGCAGTAAATTAACAAAAGCTTGAACACAATTTTATACATTATACTGGGTCTGACTTTTTGGCTGAAAATGACATAGTTTTCTATTTTTAATTGTTTTTATATGAATGTTATGTGGCGTGAAAACGTTGAGCGCCATTCGTGGCTGGAAAATGTGCTATGTGGGTTGTTACCTTCTCAAACCACGTGGCTGGAATGCTGTCTCTGCTCATGGCTGCTCATTGCTCGGCAGATTCAGTCGGTTGCTGAGTCTTCAATCCTAACTTCTAATTCACTTACTTCTCAGGGTTCTAATTGTGGGTGAGGCAAAATAACAAGACTGGCATTTCTCCTTAATAAAAGCACGTTTATTAACTTAAAGTGCAACTGCTTGAGTGTTGACGGCTTAGCTGGTTCCCTTACAATACCTGATTTCTAATTTTCCCGTAAAACATATAAATATTTCGAATAAACCTTGATAATTACTTGGTTACAGGAGCCTAAATTGAACTACTATCGCCTGCCCAACACATAGCAGCGTCACCCAGCACACGCACTTTATCGCATTGTCACTTGTTTGAAGATCTGTTTGAGAAGAAACATGCCCCAGGGTAGCACGCTGAATTTGTACCTCTAGGAGGTGTTGCTAGGCTTTGACGCCTCGAGCGTCAGGTGCCACCTGATTGGTTGTCAGGTCGTTGCTAGGTGCTTGGTATGACAAATTTCTGGTTCAAACATCGTCAAAGTTACTACATTTTACTAATCCAGCTATGCCAGATGATTGCAACTTACCTTTCTGTAAAACCTGTCCAAACCTGCACCGTTAAGCGGTTTCAAGCCGATGCTTTCTACATGTTTTAACATATAGCCTTTATACAAGTAATACTTAAATCATATACTTTTCCTTATGTTGCTAGTTAATATTGATTCCCTATGTACATCATATAGCCTTACAGTTATCTGTGAATCATTTTGAAGAATATGTTTCAAGATCCACTATTCTTACAAGACAAGCGATATGCTTAAATCACACTCATGCTACATTTTAAGTCTACTATTTTATGTGGTTTTTTTCTGTTTTACATTTTGCATTACATTTATTCCTAGCATAGTTTTGCTCTGATTGTAAGCAAATTTTTATACATAATCTAACATGTATTTAAAAATTGAAGGATATGTTTTACTGTTGTTATTCATTTACTCAGAAATTAATTTATACTGAAAAAATATGTGCTCCATTCACATAACTTTCTCTACATTTTTGTAACAAATTATTGTTAAAAAGCTCTTCTATCTACTTCATTATAGTCGAAATTCTATTTATTACTTGCTTCCTTGTAAATAAATGGGACATAAGGGAGTACGCAAATTAAAGTCATAAAAAATCTTTTAAAAGCCGGTTGCCATGTGATTGAAATCCGTTTCTATGCAGGAATTGACAATTTTCCGTGTGAGAAAAGTTTAAGTATTTTAAATCTGAAACAAACAACAAAGAATATTTCAGAAGTGGCAAATCCCACGAAAAAATGTATATGACCATTAATTGTGTGAATTAACGATATCTACATATTTTGTATAGTAAGTCTTTGTGAACCCTTTGCAGTTTACCAGTTACGCAAAATTCGTCCAGATAAAGAGGTCTTTAGAGGCTGTTCCCAGAAAATTCAAGCTATACATTATATTTGCCATGTAAATATCTTTCATACTCGGTATTTTAATCAAAATCGTTGGAGCCATTTTTGAGAGATTATACCTTTTAGAAACTTTTTCTATGTATAGAATAGTTTGGGGTGGAGGAGTTTTCTCAAAACCTTTGTGTCGCATCCCTGGAAGATACTAAATTTAAACACCAAGTTTGGTATTACCGACTTTTCGTTTTCGAGTTATCGTGTTCACGGTCACACACACCGACATTTTTCTAAAAAATCTTTTCTTATATAGGGGATCCTAAATCGTGTATTTGCGGTGAAATCTCGGTATCGAATTTTGGGTGTAATGCAATACCTTCTCTATACACTATGTACATAGAAAAAGTAGCAAGGGAAGTGCTGCTACAAATAACTTCATTAACGCATATTTCTCTACAGCCAATGTCATCAACTATAATTAAATCCTTATTTTTATTCTCATTTACTTAAGTATCAGAAACTTTTCCTATTACTCTTTTTCGACCAATATGATTACGCAAGACAGTTTTTGAAAATTTAAGCTTTTTTCGCCTGTTAAAATATTTAATTTTACTATCTGAGATACTATTTGACCTATAGCTTTGAACAGAATTTTTCATTTATTCATATTAAGTGTGACAGTTTTTAAGTAAATAAATTGAAAATTAAAAGAAGCTGTATCACACTATCCGTATGCCCTTAAACTTTAAAATACATAGATATTTCTAGTTTTGGAATCCTTTGTTTTATTATTACAGTTTCTAAAAACAAAATAGAAGAGTGAAATAAATGGTTTTGGTTTTCCATCTTTATATTACAAAAATGTTTGTTTAGCCTTATCTATTTTCTTTTGCACCTTGTTTATTTTTAGAAACAGATTTCTGGTAGTTCTGATACAGAACACATAAATAAACAAATTTACACACATATCATATATTTATTTTTTACTTCACCAAGGCTCAGGCAATTTTGTCTGCGGCCTGCATTTGGGATATCGCGGGTTCAATTCCCCTGGCCGGCCTACCTGACGAAAAGGTTTTATCGGAGGTTTCCCCGTGTAGTTTCCTTCTTTAATCCCCCTAAATTCCTATCCTTCCTTATCATTTCCATTGTCATTTCATTTCATCCATGCTGCTGATCTCTTTCAAGGCTGGAAGTGTTAACGATAATATTCTCTTTGTGGCAGGCGATGCAGGAAAAAAGGATGCGCATTATGGCTCTCCCCATTTCAAACTACGGCGATTGCCGCTTTCGAGATATTTCAATCTGAATATTGTAGGGACGCTGTCATTGCTGCACAGTCAATTCAGGCTCCGACCGCCCGGTGTTATCCTTCCACCCAATCCCTTACTCCGGAGGTGCCCCCTCGTAGGGCACAGGTGTATTATCCTGTATTGTTTCGGTGGCGAGTCCCTTCCGTCCGTAACCTAATCCCTATTTATACTTTCTCTACACATACTGTGTACATAGTGTATATAGAAGGTATTGTATTCCACCTAAAAATTCAATACCAAGATTTCTCCGGAAATAGCTGTTTTAGGGTCCCTTGTATCGAAAAAAGCATTTTTAGAAAAAGGTCCGTTTGTATGGGAGAGAAAAAATGGAGTGTGTGAATCTAAAAATATATAAAAGTGTTATTAATGAACCAATTTTTTGTTTTGTTTTTAAAAGGTTGAATTTTGGCCAGAAATTCTTTTTTAGGAGGAAGAGTCTTTGTTTATTTTTACTGAATTCACCCCTCACTAACCAATCCAATTCACCCCTGTGTATGTCCCTGTGTGTCCGTGAACACAATGACTCAAAAAGGAAAAGTCGGTAAAATACCAAACATGGATTAGTATCTTCAAAAGATGTGACAGGAAGATTTTGAGGAAAATCCAAACGACCCTTTACCCTTTACGTCGAAAATTTTTAGAACTGCTGATTTTCTCAAAAATAATTCTAACGATTTAATTAAAATACCGTATATTAAAGATATTTACACGACAAATATAAAGTATATCTCTAATTTTCTGGGAATAGCCTCTGAAGACTACTTTATTCTGAATGAATTTTGCTGGATTTTACATAAGTATTAAACCGTGAGCGATAAACAAAAACTTACTACACAAAATAGTAAATCTCGTTGAATCGCACAATTTATGTCATTCACATTTTTTTTTCGTACAGTTGACCATTTTGAGTTATGCTGTCCACAGACACACACGCGAACCTTTTTCTAAAATATTGTGTGATCCATCGCCATGACTTTCTCTGACTATTCTGCAAACTATTCTTACAAAAGATTATTCTTTTAAAACTACTGCGGCTTTCTGGCCGTACCAGTGAGAAGTCACCTTTCCCTTGATCATGCCAAACAAAGTTATGGGCGAAACGTTGGTGGTATTTTCATCTGTTGGACCAGACCTACATAATTTTATGGGTCGTTCTTTTATTTACATTACGCTAATCGAGATAAGCGTTAGTATAAATTATCATATTACTTTCTTCCTTTAAGCAGAAGGGAAATTAGGAACACATTAAACTAAAGCAATAGTGGAATCTTTAAAAAGCTGGTCACTATGTGAACAATTGAGGTGACACAAAAGAGAGATGAAACGAAAGGTGACTTCTGTTTGAGTCAAGTTACGTTGTTTAAAACTGAAATCAATAACAAGGAATATCTCGGAAACGGTCAACTACAAAAAAAAAACCTCTATATGTCAGTTAAATGGTGTGCTTTACGGTTTATATAAAATTCATCCAGAATGAACAGGTCTTCAGAGGCTATTCCCAGAAAATTCAAGATATATATTTCTGGTGAAATCTCCAATTTGAATTTTGGGTGGAATACAATGCCTTCTTACTTACTATGTGCAAGGTACGTATAGAGAGAATAAAAAAAAAAAGGAACCAAATACCTTTGAAAATTGGAATACAATTCCTTCTCTACCTACTAGGTACATGTACATTTGCACATACAGTGCTAGAGAAAGTAAAAATTGCTTTGTTTTGAAACTCTAACGGGATTTGTAATAGTTTACTTAGTATTATAAACAACACATTAAAATAACAAGCGAACTTATCTTTTCTGTCTTGCTAGAATTATGGATATGGCGAAGAAAAGGGAAGTAAACACTGCCACCGGTTTTACAATCCGGAGTTTAATGGAAGGAAGATAAACTGGAGAAGACGTCGGCTCATTACCATTGCGCAGTGAACAACAACAGCAACAAAAATAGCGTGCAGTAATGTTTTTGTGCCGTAGAGAATGATGAATTATTCATTCCTTTCAACGAATTCCCGTTACTGCGTGTGTTATTGTACACCGAAACGATATAATATGCCGTTACAGTCCTAAGCGTTTGCCATAGGCGATATTCGATATTCCTAAGTGCTCCATTCAGAAATGTAGTAGTGCTGCTGAATAGCAAGACGTATGGTATTGAAATTCTTAACAAGTCCAAATAGCGCAGGCAAAAGAACATATTTTTTGCGGCTCTTCCCAATATCGCTTACGTCATACACGTACTCTCATTATACAAATAATTACACACATGATATAAACACTAATACTCATTGTAAATACTTTCTGTACCTGTCCTGCAAATAAACTATTCTTACAAATTGGATTGTTTTTTCACACAAGCCGTGTATAGGACAGAAGTTGGATAGGTAGTGTCAGACTGAAAAATTCAATTCCATAGCCGGGATTTAAAGCTATGCCGCCATGTTGCCATGATAACTCAATGGAGAGTAACCGGCTAGAGATCGGGAGATCCTGGGTTCAAATCCCGGTTATGGCATTGCATTTTTCAGTCTGACTCTACCTATTCTTACAAAGTTTATTCTTCCTCTTCTTCACGCTAATCGAGATTAACTTATCAGAAATGGTCTTGTTACATAATTCTTAATTAGAAGGGAAATAAGGGGTTTGGCTTGTCGTATTATCTTGATTAGCATGATTTATATATATATATATATATATATATATATATATATATATAATAAGAATAATAATTTTTGAATAAATTTTCTCGATGCCCCATTTTTAAATTCCCATGAGCAAGATATCATCCAAGCACTACCTCTACCTTTTAAAGGGTTTAACTGCTTTTTTTTTTGTATTGCTTTTTAGATTTTGACATTTTTTTGCATTAAATGCATTCCTTGCGTTTCAATTTGTATGAACATTCGTATACATCATTTCAGATGCACTATTTAAAAACTTACAGAGTTTATTCTGTATTCATTGGCACAAAAACAAAATTATGCTGAAAAACAAGTAAAAATGTTTTGCCAACAAGCTCATAAAAACAAATATTTATTTCTTCACAATTAATAACTTCAACTTAAATCACTTCTTTACATTTATTTTGACTGCACTTAAGTATCTCAACGTATCGCTATTATGCTTCTCCAAAAAATTGGATGATCAAGGTAGTTTTTGAAAATTAGCGTTTTTTTGCTAATTAAAACTATGTAATTGTATTATCTAAGAAATATTTAAAATAGAGTTATCAACTTTTGCACAGTAATTTGTTTGTTTTCTCCTATTAAGTGTGCCAGTTTTCAAGCAATAGATTTACTATTAAACAACTTAGAAAATTCAGTCCCAGTGATCCTTAATGCTGCAAGGGGATAATCTGGATGATTTTGACACAACTTTTCTGCATGTTAAATGCATTTTATAGATTCCTCTGCAGTCGAGTGGTCAGCGTTCTGGCTTCTCAACCCAGAGTCCGTTTGATTCCCGGTTAGGCCAGGGAATTCATGTTCAACCAGAAGAACCTACATATCCGCCGGAGAGCTCAAAAGTATGAAAGCGGCTATATTTAGCAATAAAAGTTGGTGATTAAAACCAATGAAAAGAAACCTTACAATAAATAACACCAAGTACTTTTTCAAGTCAAAGCGGCCTATATGAATGAATCAATAAGAAGGAATATGTAATCTAGAATTATAAAGATCGGGAAATACATACTGAAATACATTAGCATTCATTGCCGACATAAGTGAGAACGTTATCATGTGTACATATGTTAAACCTGTTTCTATGAATTTCATTTGGTATTATTACCTGGCGTGTTGAAGCAATAAATAAGACTACCAATTAATTGCATTCATTGCTTCCTGGGAGAGAAGTGGACAAGCGTAATGCGTAGTGCATGTACATTGTTCTGAGAAAAAAATGTCATAAATTGGGTTTCATAGTCTGTCTATAAACTATGGTAGTATACTGGTATACCGGTACTGCGTCATTGCTACCGGAAGTAATTCATTGCTATTATTAGCACGTGTGCCATGCAGGATATTGAATGCGTAATAACCTTTAATAATAATGATATAATAATATTGTGACAGTGTCGTATGTAGCCGCTTTCAAGTTTGCTTTGGTATGTGGCGAAGTGACTGGAATGCAATAAACACGGAATAGACAACGCGCCGGTAACCGGAGGTCTTGGAATGCGGGACCTTAGGCTTCCACAAGTTTCCAGAAAGTTCTGTGACGTAATTTTAGCCATAAAACGAAGGAAGGTGAGTTGTGCGTCGTGAGTGACTGCAGTGTTAGCGCGGGAGAGATACGTCGGTACGTCGAGAAAATTGTTTGCAGCATTAAATTAAAGGCTTTATTTGTATCCAGTTTTTGAGTCAATAAAAGCATTTGTTCCATTATTATTGTTATTATTAGTATAATTGTTATTATTACTATTATTTGTTGTTATTATATTTATTATTATTATTATTATTTATTATTAATCCCTGCTGCCTGGACCTATAAACCCGACTAGTGGCCTCATGTTCAGTTCGCCCGGCAGAGAAGGTATATTGGCGTCGGTGAGGATTTTATTTCACAAACCCATGTGCACTAAATCGCATTAATTAATAAATAAAGAACGAAAACTTCTATCTTAATCATTTCAGAGCACCCCTGAAACATTTTTGTATGTAGCTCCCCAAAAATATGGATAAAGGATAATTTGAAATATTTCTCACTTCATTCGTTCCCTCTACTAAGGTAATATAGTAGGTGTTGAAACGGGGATGCCTAGACCACTGGTAAATGAGTTAATATTATGCTTCCTATGGCAGCGATTTGAGAGCCTAGCTTTAAGAATTAGATGTTATTACGCACTTTGTTTGCAGATAAAGACACACATTGAATACATAATGCAGGCTCCTAACTGAACAACAATGGATCTATTTATTACTTCAATTAATGCAACTACAAGGGTATTGGCCGTGCTTTGATATGCCTCAACACAAGCTTTTACCACAATGGAATTTTAATTACAGCTTCAGTTCAAAGATGCACAGAAGAGAAGCGATATCTAGTTGAAAAACATTCTAATCGATATTCAGGATCAAATGTGGGGTCTTCTTTCGGTTGTGTTCTTCACCAACGGTATACTGTTTTGTTTGTTGTTGAAGCGATAGAGCTTTTTGAGCAATATACTAAATATTTATAGCCCTTTTGTAGAGAAGCTTTTGGTAGGATATTGCTGCAAGATACATCAAGCAGCCACATCCTGTAACTTCGGTCGAACCTATCACGTTTTACTCTAACACATCTGTACAATGCACATAATAGTAGAGAAGGTATTGCATTCCACCCAAAAATTTGATACTGCAATTGGCATCCTCTGAAACCAAAATTAATCATTTTTAGAAAAAAGTCAGTGTGTGTGTTTTTGTTTAAAAAAAAAGTTCCTTTAAGTACCAAATTTGTTTTTAAGTTTAGTATCTCCCAAGGACAAGATTTTCAAGAAAATTCCCCACACCAAACTACCCTTTACATACAACAGTATGGATAACAATTTTGATTAAAATTTGAATGACAAATAAAATACAGATCTTGCATTTCCTGGGAATATCTTCTACGTCTTCTTCATTCTGAATGACTTTTAAATAACTGGTAAACCATGAGAGATAAACAAAAGCTTACTACACAAAAAAAACGAAGAACTCGTCAAAACACGCAATTTAATGTAAAAAAAACAAAAAAAAAAACAAACAAATTCCAATAACAATCGCATATCGATAGCTTTTTACATCATCTGATTATCGCTTAAGCACAGTGTATACCCCTAAGTCCCCAGCAATAACATCATTCTGCTAATGCTTATCTCGATTAGCATGAAGTAGAAAAAAGAGTAATCTTTTGTACGAAGTTTGTTAGTAGAACTGGTAGAAAAAGTCATGTGAATGGAACACATACGATTAGTTTATCTAGGTTAGCAGGTTAATTTCGTGCATCATGCTACTGCATTGTCAATGAGGATTTCCAAGTAAAGTGTTCCATTCTACAAATTGTTTACCTAAACAGTGAACAGAATTTAATAGTCTCCCTTTGTGGTATATCCCACCACAAGGACGCCAACATTCTAACAATAAACAGAAACATCTGCGATGCAATTTTGTGATGTATAAAGGAAGTATATTATTAGCCCAAATAAAATGAAAATATATTTAAAGCGTTATGCTTTAAAGCAAAATAAAACAAGACAGAAAATAAATTTACACTTTAACTTACACAAAATATATACATATAGATAGATCAACACCACTGGTAAATCTTTGTAAAATAATGTTATTAAATTACGTGTCAAGTTTAAAAAAATATTTTTATTAATATTCTTGTGTAATTTTCTTTTTTTGTGATAATATACGTGACTTCGACCCTATTGCTTGCTATTAGACGGCATCTCTGTCATAGCTGTGAATTGCTGTGAAAAGTTCTAAGCTAATTGTTATGGGTACGAAGGAAGCGAGAAACTGTTATGTTTCTCATCCTAATGAAGGAAAACTCGATCTTGCTACTTTTTACTTTCTCTACACGTACTATATACATAGTGTATAGAGATGGTATTGCATTCCACCCAAAAATTCGATATCATGATTTCACCGGAAATATATCTTTTGAGGCCCCCTGAATAAAAAAAATTTAGAAATAGGTCCATGTGTGCGTGTGTGTATTTGTATGTTTGTGGGCAGCATAGCCCAAAAACGAAAAGACCGTTGAATACCAAACTTGGAATTTAAGTTGGTATCTTCTAAGGATGCGATACAAAGGTTATCAAAAAAATCCCCAACTACCAACTACCCTTTACATGGAAAATTTTCCAAAATGTTATTTTCTCAAAAATGGCTCTAACGATTTTGATTAAAATATTGTATAGGTATTAAAGACATTTCCCTCACAAATAAAATGTATATGTAGACTTTTCTGAGAATATACTCTGAAGACTACTTCATTCTGGATGAATTTTACGGAATTTTGTATAACTGGTAATCCGTAAGAAATAGAGAAAAACTTACTTAACGAAAATATAGAACTCGTTAAAACACATAATTTATGTTATATACATTTTTTTCATGGAGTTGATCGTTTTGCAGATACTCCTTGTTTTTGGTTTCACCTTTAAAATTCTTACCTTTTTTCGTGCAGGAGTTTGTGAACTCCTGTCCATACAATCAAAGAAACTTCAGTCACATAGCAACCAGCTTTTGACTATCACTTTAACCTATGGTGCTCCCTTATTTCACTTCTACTTACAAGGAAACAAGTAATAAGACTATTTCTGCTAATAAGCCTTCTAACAATAATTTGTTGCAGAGATGTAGAGAAAGGCATGTGAATGGAACACGACAGAGTTTTTTCTAGCTCTCTAATCTTATACATATTTTCAAAATGGTTTGATATACTGAATCATTACAAAAACAAAAAATATCACGATTGAAAAAGAACTTGTATATACGTAGATATAGCGTTAAACTGAGACATTTTCTGGTACGCCAGTCCCAAATAGCGATAACTGCCAGATGTCTGCAGAAAAACAGTTCACCTGGCACTGTCGTGATGAGAGCACACGCCCTGAGGAAGCCCCACATAGTGAGGCGAAACGTCGACAACATTTCAAGCCAAGACGCGGCCTTCCCGGAAGACCAAGATACCATGGACACTAGCCGCCGAAGCTTGCGCAAGAAAAAGAAAATAGAAAAACAAATAGTTAAATGAGGCAGGAATTTAATCATTCAAATGTAATGCTTATTGACTATTTTAAAGCAGAGGGGAAAACTGTGGAAATTATGATTGAGAGAGAGTACCCGCCACAATTAACAAACATTTAGAAGTGCTGTACAAAGATACATTAACTCGTATCAGCAAATCACCAAGGGGTCAGGGAGAAAAATAAATTTTAAATCAGGGTGCTAGATAAGGATGCCTCCTGTCACCGGATTTAATTATTATCTATGCAGACCAGTGGTAAAGACATCTTGCATTAGATGATTGTACTTAAACGTTATTTTATTTGCTGACGACCAGTTATCCTTTCAGATACTGAAGAAGGTTTACAAAAAGCTATATATAAATTAACAATTAAGAAAAAACTATAATTTAAACACATCCACAATTCAATTAAAAAAAAAGATTCCACAGAGATCAGATTAAAAAAAAAACACACTAGAATATACTTTAAGATGCCTTTACAAATACAGATCTGATATGAGGGACAGCTTAAAAATCAGTAGCTTAAAAGAAAAAATTGACTTTCCGAAATAACAATGGTACAGACGCATTAAAGAATGGATCTAAATTGAATAACAAAAAAGCGTTTTTTTCACATCCCAGAAGATCAATTGTAAGATCGAAAGATAGTCTTTTACGTGGAACAGACTAACCTTGAAATGGAAGAAGAAAACACCGGAAAAAGATGATGAAATGGTACATCGTTTGAATGCTCTCTAAAGATGTTTCTAAAACGCATTGCAATTGGAATCTATACTTCAGTTTAATATGTTTGCTTATACAATAGTACTTTGCCAATTAAATTCATATTTACACATTCTAAATCTTGTACTTATTTCAGCCAAAATACACTTCATCGATTAACTTTATTGCTTCTAATATTTGTAATGTTATTAAGTCTTTAAAACTAAAACCCTACAGCTTTACCATTGCTACGATCTACAACCTCGTCCCAACACAGATGAACACCACCTCCATTGCCCCTTATAACAAGTTTAGTACTCATTAATAACATACAATATATATTATAGTAAGTATCGCTCGAAGTTTAGAAAGGAAAACCCTCCTCTTAGTGTAATAGTGTCCAGATCTCGTATACGCGCGATGAACTAATGGCTAGCTGACGGTATCTGGAATGGTTTTAGTTATCTTACCTCTCCCATCCGACGTTGTAAATCTATTTTATGAAGTAGAGAGCATATATGTCTTTGCATCTTAACATACAAGTTCTATAACCTGGAGAAATTAAAAATGTTCTCTTTCTGCAGAATACTTTAATTAAATAAATCATCTAGACGTAGCCAGACGCTGAAGAGACGTGTTCAGCGATGCTTCACCGAAAACTGCAACGTTCTCTTTCCATTCTGCACTTACATGCAAAGAGGATTATTAGTGAATACGTTTTTAATATTCTTTGTGGTTTCACGGCATTGAACAGAGCAGCAATATTTCATTGTTGTTATTGCGAGCAGAAGAACTGAAGCAGGTTATTTAGCAAGCTCACCAAGCGGCAGGATCATCATTCTGCACCAAGAGCATGTGGTGTATGCCAGTATAACAAAAACTTTATTTCATAGACATACTATAGTTTAGGTACTTAATTGTTGTAGAAAAGAGATGGAGATTAATTAAGAAAGGTTATCCTATAATTTAGATTTTGCACACGATATAAATGCTTTGCAAAGTGTATATGATTATAGCTAGAAATACATCCTACTGGACGACAGCAGTTTGATTCTAAAAACGTATTTCGATGAGTGTGCGCGTGCATGTGTTGCAATATTAATCTAAAACGTCCACTCTGCATTAAATAGCTCATCAAAAACAGACCTAGTTTACACTCTGATGTGTTTAGACTTTCCTTATCTGTTCTGAATCAAAATATTGATACAGAGTATTATTCTGTTATCTACTTCATGCTAATTAAAATAATCATTATCAGAAATAGATTATTACTTGGTTCCTTGTAAGTAGAGGAAACAAGGGTATAGGGAATGCAACAGGCTAAATCGATAGTTAAATTCTTTGAAGGTTGTCGCTACGCGATTGTCATTGATATTGCATACTTTTTCATGGCCATGAGTAAAACAAAAGGGGTATGATTATTTGAAAATTGAAACAATAGCAGGGTATACATCGGAAATGGTTAGATCTATAAAAAAAAAAAAACTATGTATGACGAACCTGTGTTTTAACGTTTTATATTTTTAAAACACATTTTCTATCTCTTACAGTTACCAGTTATGTATAAGCCATTCAAAATAAAAATGACTTCAGGGGTTATTCCCAAGAAATTCCTATACGGTTTTATATACTACGCAAATATCTTTAATATTCAGCATTTTAATCAAAACCGTTAGAGCCGTTTTTACAAAATCAAAACTTTTGCAAAATGTTCCATGAAAATCGTAGTTTGGTGTAGGAAAATTCTCCTGAAAATCCTGGTGTCGCAACCTTGGAAAATACTGAACAAATACTGAGTTTGGTACTCAACGTAAGTACTTTGTTTTTGGAGATATACTGTCCACATACTTACACAGAGACGGGCACACACAGGAAATTTTTCTAAAAATGGTTTTTGGATTCATTGTTCCTCAAAACATATTTTCTGGTGAAATATCGGTGTCACATTTTTGGATGGATTAGAGTATATTCTCTACCTACATTGTACATACATATATGCCAGTCACTAGAACACGAAAAATCACTTAAAATGCAAACATAATGAATTAGGAAAATATAAACTGAAAAAAAGATTTTGGAAATCCTGCCTCAGTTGGGACTCAATTACAGCTTCCATATGAAGCACTGCAACTGTATGAGAGCCCTTAAGGAACATAGGAATCATATATTCTAGTTCACACCCAAAGCTAGATGTCCATCTGTGTTATGAAGTCTTAAAGAAGACGAATGTTGCAAGCGCAGTTGTCTCTGGTGCAGGGGCCCGGATTCATTTCCCGGTATGATAATGGAGTTTTCTCCCCCACTGAGAGGATTGAATATATGCCCTTTTATCATTACCATTCCGCGGAAGGCAAATTGCAAAACCACCGCGGCAATATCCATTACCTGAGATGTCGAATTGTGGTCTTTTCCATAACTCCTTTCCAGCCATTGAGCGACCTTCGGGTTGAATACTCGTCAATCTAAGGCTGAAAATCGGACTTGAAATGTCGATATATATATATATATATATATATATATATATATATATATACATTTCAAATATATATCGAAATCTAGAATAATTGAACCGGGCGAGGTGGCTCCGCGGTGAACGTGTGAGACCCCCATTTGGGACATTCTGTGTTCATTTCCCGTGATCCGGTCACTATATTCTCTCTCTCTCTCTCTCTCTCTCTCTCTGGAGTCAGTTTGCGAAAGCTGAACTGTATTCCCTTCAACTATGAATTGTCTCTCCATCATTTGCTGTGATCTGTAGGGAAAGCATTTAAAAATAAAGTTCACTGTACATTGTTTACTATTAGACGCAATCAGCAGGGCTCTACGAACCGGTTTTTAAACAGATAAGACAACATATAGGCCGGCGGAGCAGTAGACTCACTAATCGTGAGCGGATGATGGATGTAAATAACCCGCCCTCTGAATCTGACGTCATCAATCCCCGTAGCACTGTTTACTTGCAATCCCTCAAACATACCTCGGCGGCACTCTGTCATCAATTTCATCTCATATGGTTCAGATTTTCAAACCAGGTAACGATAGTCCATATGCTGCGCTGCAGGATGTTGAAGTTTAGGTTTTGGAAAGATTTCTTCCTGACGCTTGGCAGGGTTGGCTCCTTCCTGGGACACACTCCTCTATTTCCGTACATCCAGTTACTTGATTTTGTGTAGAGCAAGCCAACGCAAATGATTCTTTTGCGCAGCACTACGTGTCGTTATGCTGCACAAGCTTAGAGTGAGAATTGGAATGTCCGTAATGTATTTTTTAAAATTGTAGCTTGTTAAAGGCCATCCAGAGCTATGCAGAAAAAAAAATAGTGAGTTGTTATAAATTATTGCACCCCTCTGGGATCTCTTGCCCACAGTGCACATTTATAATAAATCTGAGCATTTTGGATTCAGGACACTAAACACATATTTTGTTGAAGTTTGGGTATCAACTTTTTGGGTGGAATATAATACCTTCTCTGCCTACGTACAAAGTAGAGAAAGCAAAGCTTCTAGAGGCATTTTCTAATATAAAAATTAATGCTTTTTCCATATAAAAGGTAGCTTGGGATGGGGAATTTCTTGAACATTTTCGTTTTGAGTCTGTCTGGGTGGCACAGGTGGCTATCCGAACCCAAGGACCTGGGTTCAAACTCAACCCAGCCCGATGGTTTTTAAGTGTGCTTAAAAGTGACAGCCCCATGTCAGTAGATTTACTGGCATTAAAATAACTCTTTCTGGACGAAATTCCAGCACACCGGTGGTCGTGATGTTATCATTGAAATTGTCGTTAATTAAAGAAACAATTTAAATAATCCTGAGCTTAAATATGAAGTTGAGTGTTTAAACGTCTTTTGGATTTTGATAGACACAACACAGAATACAAATGTATTGTTTTATAATACTTTTTTCGAGAGGGGGGGGCGGAATTCAGGGTGTCTCAAAAGTTGTATGTCTATAACAAAATTTAGAGTGAAATACTAAGGGTAAGTAGTAGAGAAGTCATTATGACCTCATTTTAATTTTGCAGAACTCGGAAATTTCTTTTTAAAGTGAAATTGGTTTCACTAAGTATGTATTAAAAATTAAAATAAGGGAAGTAACATTATGTAAACAACGTTATATTCTGCAAAGATCATTACCACTTTGCCATTATAGTTTAGCTTTATAAACTAGATTAGCATTGCTTCGTCAGATCATTGTTTGTTGACATACTACGGTAGTCAGGAAGTGTTGTGATGCTCGATGACGTGCAATGGCATTATTTCTCATACCAATTTGAATATTAATCAGGAGACGTTGCCGCAAGCCTTAATCAATCAAAACTAAGACTTGGTATCTCAGAATAGCACAACCTCTAACTATAGCTTCCTAATGACGTCGTGCACACATGTGTCTATTTAAAATGTCTCTCAAGGTTTGTAAAAGAGTCCACAGTTGGTTAAGAAGCTCAATTTCGGCACTTCTTTAAACTAAACGTTTTACTCAAGCTATTGTCTAGTTAAGAATAGACACAGAAAATGTACTTGAATTGCTATTTCAATTCTCTACAGAGGAGAATATACGGGTTATTAACCTGATTATTTCTTACACTTCAAAAACACAATTTATTAGAAAAATTCTGGATTGTTCATCAAGTGCCTGTCAATTGCCACTTTTTAAATCTTTACTCCTTTCGTCGGACTGCTGGAGGGCAAGTGGATATTTTAATACAAGCCTACCTATGCTTTGGGTATCATAACTTATATCTGAAAACCATATTTCTAAAAAACTTAGGTTGAACATTAAGTAACTTACGTTTAAACATACGTTGCATAAATAAATAGTAGTTTTCGGATTTAAGTTAAGGGGGGTCGAAATGCTCTATCGTGCCAATGTTAAGAGTTTGACCCATTATCACAACGAGCTAATATTTTCAAGGTATATTTAACAATACCTTTACTGTTGATTGATTAAAACACAACATTTGTGTTGATTAAAAGGGAAGGTCTGATTTTTTTTTAAATTAACCTCTTAAAATTATATGAAAAAATGACGATTTTTAAATTAAAAAGAACTAATCCACATACATAAAAAATGTTCATTAAAATAAGGCTTATTTAGGTGAAAATGTGTGATACACATTTCAGGCATTAGTGTCAATTAGTTTAGGGGCATTTGCATGGAAAATTTTACTCCTTCATAAATTGCTTTCAAACAAAATTTTAAAAAAATATTTAACTTAACTTTCGCAACATAACTTCGCAATACTTCGAAACTCTCACATGAAGGAAACATTAGCGAGATGTCGATGCAGTGAATAGCTAAAGTGAAACTTCCCAATGAAAATAAAATTAAAGATATCTTGTCTAACATTAATATTTACAAAGTTATCGATGGTTTACCAAATGGGTGCACCAAAACATTCTAAAAAACTACTACGCAGGATTATATTCAACAATATTTTTAAACTATTTAAAATAATTCTACCCCTATGAAAGTTACACCAAAATGAGCGAAAGATTCTAAATATTTATATACAATTAAAACCAGAAAATGGAAAAAAAAAATTATGAAAATCCCATTAATGTCCAAGCTTAAATTACGCTTGTATTAAAACGAACATATACAGGTTTTTATGGGTATAAGTGCAGATTATTTTGTATTTATATTTAAGGTAATAGTCTTTAGATGGCGCACATAATGCATACGTCTTTATTTTTCCCAAGAGCGCAGAACGGGTTGCTGGGATGATTAAAGCAGCGGGTAGCCTTTGATAGTGAATGTCGAAATCACTTGTAAGACAACTAATAAAAAAAAAGTCAGCCACTTGCCAAAATATTCATTATTTGTGTTATATAGAGCTTACATTTTCTTACAGGAAGAAATGAGACCACAAGAAATATCTTCACATGTTTTACTGAGTATAGTCCGGCCCTTGCATAATTTTGAGACCTTTTAACTTTGATACTAAACCGCTCACGCTGACTGTACTCACTTCCCGTTGGTAAAGAACTTGCCCAATTGTTGTACTAACGCTTGCTGTCTTCCATTAATGAGACGTGTTTGAGAAAACAGGATGCTCCAAATTTCGAACGCACAATTGGCAGGATTGTAGATGGGTCCAAGATAAACAGTTTGATTTAGGGAACCTATGGGCTCTAAATTCTTTGCTACAGCATAAAATGTATTAAGATTTAGCTCGCCACTGATCAAACCGCAGTGGACCGTGACGTGAGCATCTGGATTTGGACGAGCGTAGGTGTAGTGGCATTATTTAGAGCTATGGTTAGCGTGTGGGCATTGAGATAAGATGTCAACGGAGCTGAAAATTGAAACCTCCAAAGATACATTTTTTATGTCGTCTCCTTTTTTAGCATTATATAATGAGCCGTTCATATTTTTTTGCGTTACTCAATGTGAATTATTCATACTGACAAATAAAATAAATGTAAGGTACGATTAGCTTGAAGGTGCAACACAAAACGTTTTAATAACAATTATATTTATCTTCTCTGTGTCCCTCGAAGGCGTTACCAAAATACAGTGCTGTGTACATTAAAATTGTATGCACATTTACAGTTAAGAAACAATATCATTCTGCCCAATGAATTTCAAATGAAATAAAATGAACAACCATCTATGCAATAAAACAGATACCTACACAAAACGAATTAAGAACTATGCACTAGTCAGGGAAGTGAATTCTATCTTTTCATCTTTTCATGGAACGCATATACAAAGAGACTTCGAGAAATAATGCAATATCCGAAACACAAAATTCAACAGGTCACCTGAGAACTTTTCAATGCGACGACCTGCAACAGGCCTGCAGAGACATCACCTACGAAGAAATGAACTTTGCACCCTGACAAGAATTCTAGAATTGTTGTGAACCACAAGAAGCTAAAATTCGTGGCAATTATTGTTCATCTGATTCAATGGAAATCTGACCAGCGAGGTTCTTAAGCATGGATAGTGGTACCACATGACAGTAAAAAGCATATGAGCACTGAAGTTAGCAACTTAAGTTATCTTAGGATGTTGTTTTGTGTGCTCTCCGTTTTGCGCCTCGTTAAAACAGTTTATTTTCTTACACATAATGTGTGTGTTTTTACAATATGAACACAATGCTTAGAATTCTTACTGGTTCTCACAGTAGTCACGTGCAGGAATTAGATAAGATTTACGGAAGTATAGTCTCGCAGGACCACGATAGCTCAAGTGGTTGGGCATGGATGTTATATGTTTGTGCAATATGTATATGTTTGTAAAAGAAACAGTAAAACCAGTAAACCAGTAATCAGTAAAACCTACGGGGGGACATGTAAATAGGGATACAGTACCGGAGTCCTGATCAGACTCCGTTACTTTAAAAAAAAAAAAAAAAAAAAGTGGTTAAAACTGCGTAATTTATGATAGTGTTTAACGCCCGCTTTAACTACCTATACACCGCAGGTGATGACGCGGGTGATGCATGGAATGAAAATGTAGCACCAGTGGAATGCGTTGATGGGGGGGGGGCGGAGAAAACCCGCCCCTGTGCCGCTATATCCACCACAAATCTCAATTGCGGTCGCTTAGGATAGAACTCGGGCTACCTAGGTGAGAGGCGTGGTCTAACCAAAACTGCATAATAAAATCAAAGTACCGCTGTTCAAATCCTGACAATAGCCCAGATTTTGTTTAATCCACCACAAAAACATTGTTGTTAGTGATCTCAAAGCACAGAACAAATAAGTGTTTTCAACAAATCTAATTGTTTTATTCCATTTACCTGAGCAGGTTGCTTGACAATTATTGCGTTTAATATTGAACGCTACGTAGATATATTCAGTCCTTTGAAAGTAATTTTCACTGGAAGTTTATCGTCTTGGCTTCAAAAATGTAAACTAAGCGTAATAGTTTACATTGTGTGCACTCTTTGAGAAAAACAATAAAATTAAGAAACTAAAAAATGGAAACTTCAGAGAGCGGTGTGATCTTTGTATAGGATTCGATGACCAGCGCTATACTGAATCACCCACCAGTACTTTATGCCGGAGAGCTTTAGCTAATTGCATATGACCTGAAATCAAGCGAGCTTTTATAAATAGGCGTGCACACCATCAAAAAGATCACAATTTTGCCAAAGTTGCAAGTACAATAACTTTAAATATGGAATTGATGGTGCACCACTACTGCATTCCTTCGACTACTCGCATACAAATAAATATTCTGAATGAAAATAGAACACACGTTCACATTCTTTTAATTTTAGTCCAGTGATATTAGATCCCGAAAACATGCCTTAAGTTTGATATTTGGCAAAAGGGACAACAGATTACCATTATCAAACTGTTTATTTAGAACGTCGGTAATCCTGCCTATTAGTGTGGTTGAATTCTGGGACACTCTGTATAAGAACCCCGATATGAAGTCGATTTATATTATATGATTTTGTTTGTATTTGGCATTAATTTAAAAAATCAAAATCACTACTACTTAACTTAAAATAATTTAGTCCATCAACGTCATAGTTATAGATAAGCTTCCAAAACACTAATAATTATATATATATAAAACGGAATCTCGGAGAATACCTTTCGCAACTTTATTCTAAGAGCTTAATAGAACAATTAAATCTGATTGACCGGAAGACTTCTAGTGGGCGTTGTCCCCTATTGGAAGCAGGAACCAACGCAATGTAAAATTGGAGCTTTTGTGATGGAGCTGATTATACATATTCCAGCGATTGTCTTAACTGAAGGAATGTTGTTTTGAAATAAATAAATGGATTTACGACTAATTTTATAGGGGTTTTAAAGATTAGCTACTTTATTTTTCTCTTACTAATAGATCATAATTCTGCAGAACGAAGGCGGGTTTCAGAGATGAAACCTAAATGGATTTTAATGTCATACGGCAAGAATTTTAGAAAAAGGAAGATGGCAACAAAGTACATCATCAACGTTGACCTAGCTGAATTTTTAAGAATACATAATTAATAACCAATTTCTGATTATACAGCTATACAGGGAGGTATCACATAGTAGAATGCGTTTCATCTAACGTTTGTAAAAGAGGAGAGTGGGCTGTGCAAGGCGAGTCAATCTCTCCTTTCTCCACAGTTAGAACTAGCTTCAAAATTCAATCCGTTTCAGTCAATAGCAGCAGAGGTTCACAAGCATTACCATAGAAACACAAATAGGAAAGTTTGCCAAATTGTCTTCGATTCCTGAGGGACCATTTGCTCCTCTTGAGTCAAATAAGCTTGTCATTAATCTATCGTGCACTGAAGTGAGCAAGGAAACGGTATCCATTCTCTCAAAAGGGCTAAATTTTCCTCCACTCCCAAAACCATACCATACAATGTACATACTATTACGAATATACCTCAAAAATCTGTTGAAGGATTGGGACCAGACGTCTGCAAATCTCTGTAGAGAGTAACTCTTTGCAAACAAAACTTCTCTAAAGCACAACGCCGAGCTTTGAATGACACCAGAAACAACAAACATCTCTATTTCCTGCAGATAAGGGTGGTTCAGCGTCTAGAACGAACTCATATATATTTTATATATCCATATTTTTATATATATTTTATATATACATATTTTTATATATATATATTTTATATATACATATTTTTATATATATATTTTATATATACATATTTTTATATATATATATTTTATATATATATATATTTTATATATATATTTTATATATATATATTTTATATATATATATATTTTATATATATATATTTTATATATATATATATTTTATATATATATATATTTTATATATATATATATTTTATATATATATATATTTTATATATATATATTTTATATATATATATATATATTTTATATATCAATTTCTACTCAGAAGAAGGTTTAAGTTGGATGCTTTTCCTATATATATATCACATACACTCAGAGATAAAGTCTATAAGCCTTCTTATGAGTAGAAATGAAAACAACTTCCTTAACTAACTTACTCCCGAAAGTGACTTCTCACGTCTCCACTCCAATCAGATCATACGGATTACCCAAGGTGTATAAGCAAAGATGTTCCACTCAGGTTCATCGTTGACGCCACTGGCTCACTAACGTACTTGCTGACCGCTGCCTGAATTCATACTTCGTCTGATTGGTTCCTGCAACCATGATATTAAAATGTATTCCAAGCTCACAGAGGTTATTCAATAGATTAAAATAAGTCCAACCAATGTTTCGGTCGGTTTCGATGTGTTTCCACCTAGTGCCTCTTATTTGGATAAAGGCACTTACTGCTTATTCTATCACACCCTAAGTTCAACCTATTTTGTGTTTACCAGCTATATACTTCGAACAAACAGTTGGCATTGCATGGGTTTTCTACGTTTACCAGTCATTGCCAACATTAATATGCAAGAGCTCGAGCACAAGCTGCTGCTATGCTGCACTGAATGACGCAATCCTTTTACATTGATACACAGAGTGACTTCATCTATCAGAAGAAAACCAGCAATTGTTCACAGTCTTCAGGCAGAATCAGTATAGCAACAGAGATGTTAACAAAACTTTCTTTAGTTTCCACCATCATTGCAAATAATAGAAGGAGAAAAAATACTACTGGTATAGACATCCCGATTTTTTGGGCCCCTATCTCACGTTTCAAGAATATTGTCTAAAGTTAGCTTAAGAAACACTTTCAATTCCCATATTAAATTCAAACAAATTCTTGGCTCAGCCAAAGTCAGCCTAGGCCTCGCGCTCTTGTCGTTTAGAAAATCCCTTGCGAGTGTGGTAAAATATACATTGACCAAATTGGAAGTACTGTATAATGTGGATTAAGGGACTTAACCTGCATCAGCCCATGCTACCCGGAAAAGTCAGCTTCGTACAACATACTTAGGTTATTAGTCACAAAATCATTTTCAAATATACAAAGATCATAGGAAAGTCCACTAATTACCACGACAGAGTAATAAAAGAATCCATGTGTGTACACACACACACTCACACACACACACACACACGCGCGCGCGCAATTACGAAGTAGAACTTCAAATAAGTAAGAGCTGGTTGCCAGTAATCAATAACAACTTGCCCCTACCCCTCGTTTGCGCTCACTAGCCGGCGTGGACCATAGCAACACGAGAGGTGGTAGGGTATACGTATTGCCACTCGAGCAGCTTGCATGGAAGGACTTTTCTTCGAATTTTCGAGCAATAAGCAGCTCTTTTCCATGGAAAGAATAAAACACTGACCACTTTTATCGGCCGAACTTATCAGGGTGGCCGTCGTCAGTTACCTCTGCCTACACCGCATCTGATGCTTCCTCGCCACCGCCGAACTCATTGCTACCGGTTTTTACCGCAATATTCTGCCACCGCTGCAGTTCTGGTGGATGACGAGATCCGCAGCTATAGTCACTTTAGTGCTGTGCTCATAGGATTCTTTACTACAGCAGCAGAGTTTTTCCTGAGCCTCACCCAGCAACTCTGGTAGTTTGTGGCCAGGTTCAAGCATGAAGCCCAGAATGGGTTGTTACTGCTGATGAGACTTTCCTTTCGAGACAAGGTACACTATGACATCGTTCTGTTTTCAGGTCTGAGCTTTCTGGAACAGGTCCTAAATATGAGCAGGTCAACTTGAACTCCACCTTTCCATGCTGCTGCCTTTACGGCCAATGGGGGAAAGATGTGTTGTGCAGCCCCGCTCCAATATAATGATGGTCCAAATCTAACTTCTGTCTGCCAATACCACGATCTGACCCGACGCCACCGCTATTATGCAACTTGCTGCAGACAGGATTACTACACCAGGCAGTCCTGCTATTTGTTTCATCCGCGAGGCTTTAGGACCACAACGTCGAAGGTGATGCCTGTTCCGACAATAGCAAGCCAGCAGTAATCTGAATCTGCCGCTAGGCTGCTACTAACATCTCGATGATGTTCAGACCGAACAGGCTCCTACCGAAGCTCGGGATATCTACAGCTGCGAAACTTTGCCTTTGGTGTCATAAGATCACCAGTAAGCTGAGTGAACTCGAAGAGGTGTTGTCTTGGCTCCAGTTCGCCTGCGTCCCTCTTGAAATGATGGGTCGCTCACTCCATCGTGATGACAAGAGTCATCACACACCAACGATCTCGATCATGTGGATGCACTTGAGAGAAACCTTCTTTCCATAAGACATCTCGAAAATGGTGGCATTTCAGACGATATTGAATGCCCAGTATCAATCAGCAGCATCACCAACCAACCAACCGAAGGCCTGCGCAGAACCTATCTGGTGGTTCAGGGCTTAACAAAATTCCTCGTCGTAGATCCCAGTAGAACTACTAGATTCCTTAATTCTTCACCTGAGACTCCCTATACGGTTCTCGCCTAAATTCAAGGAGTAAGCAGGGTTCAGTTCACTTGGCTTAGGTCCTTGTGGCAAGTTAACATACTCTATCATTACTATGTAGTTGCAAGAACGGCACTGATATATCATCATATCAGCTGACCTTTTTCTTCTTCCTATCTCTTCCTGTGGAAGAGTATTTTGCTAGATATGTCAATTTCGAGTGAAGAGTCCCACATATCCTCCCAGCCATTGTACTTCGTTGGGGAGTTGCATTTTTTCCCTCCATTAAAAAAAATAAAAACGCTTGCTTCCACTTTCCTTGAAGACAGTGACAGCGTGGACCATCGAAAGCTTGGAGAGTAGCCCCTACCTCATCCGGATGTTTTGCCAATAGCATATCCTGAAGATTTTGGCTGTCTCTTACGGTTTATCAGTTATGCAAAAGTCAAAGAATGGAGTGGATTTTTAAAGCTATTCACAGAATATTCAAGATATAATTTATTTTGAAATATCTTAAATTGGCTGTTCCCAGAAAACAAGAGCTACAGTTAATTTGTCATGCAATATTATGCAATATTGGAAGATGCTGAATTTAAATATCAGTTTGGATTTAACTGACTATTCAGTTTAGGGTTATGCTGTATAGGACGCGCATACCCACACAAATGGAAAAATGTCTAAAAATCTGTTGAGTTATATTCACATGCCTTTAGCCTGTTTATTAGTAGGTATAAAAGCTGTTCTTACGAAATCTTATTTTCTATTACATTTTAATCTAGATAAACCGTTGCAGAAATAGTTATATTGGACATTTCTTTTTAATAGAAAGGGAATAGCCACAGCCAAATGTTTAATAGCTGTACGTTGTATGTGACCTTAAAATTTCATACGATTTCCATGCAACGGCCAGAAACACCAGTAATTTGGCAGGGCTTTAAAAATAATTTCACCATTTGGGTTAATACGAGGATTAATAGCGATGCCTACCTTGGCAATTGTTTATGCTTATTTTGAAGAAAAAAAGTTTTGTTTTTAAAGAGCTTCACTTTTTCGTTCAGAGCGTTAACAGGTAATATCATACAAAATTCCTTTGCATAAGAGAGACTTCAAAAATTATTCCAAGAAAAATTAGGATATGTTTTGTTCGTCATGAAAATATCTTTTATATGGATTGTTTAATGAAAAACGTTGTACCATTTTAGAGAAAATTACACATTTCAAACATTTATATATAAAGTATTATTGAGGGTAGAACTATTTTCTTGAAAATCTTTGGACGTATCTTTGATAGGTAACTTACGTTTTAAAGTTATCCATCGTATCGTTTTTAACTTATGCTGCACGATAAACAAACGCTCACACGCACGCATTGAGATTTTTCTAAAATGCTTTTCTTTCTTTCTGTTTCTATCAGGGATCCTCAAAGCGCGTATTTCCGGTCGGTGAAGTACTGCTCTTATTGCTATAAAATGTCTGTTTTGGATTCGGGGAACCTCAAAACATATTTTCGGTGAAACCTCTACACTGAGTTTTTGAGTGGAATACAATACTTTGATACAATATTCCTTACTTATCATCTGTAGAAGAAAAAGAATGAACATTAATTCGCATATCTGGTTGCCAGCCCAAGGCACTTTCACTCAGAATTGACGTAGAGATACTAGTGCCTAGAAAATATAATTTAATATCGAAGCATTATTTTCTTGTAAAGTAATACATGCTTACAAAGAAATAGCCGATGTGGAATGCAAAGTTGAAACACGACTATTGAAGTGATTCTAATCCCCTACGGAAGTACCTTCCTATAAAAATAATGTTACAATTTCTCCACCTAGTAGGTAATTATATGGCTTTTCCATTCCTAAATATCCCAGCGTATGTTCATTTCATTTTCATTTAAGGTAAATAAAATTATACGTTTTAATGCATATATGCAAATGAAATGTTAAATTGGAGTTGGTACAGTTTAGGTTTGCTAAACCTTTGAAAATTTACATGATACAACTAAATTCGTCACTCAGTAAAAATAAAATATGTACGTACGTAGATACGACAGAAATGAAGAATAGCTAATAAGTAAAATGTACAGTTATCTGCACACACACTACGTATACATTCAGAAACAACAAGGAAGTTGATTTTTCCATTTACTCCCCTAATTTGGGAGAATGCAAACAATATGGAAGAATAACATCGAATAAGGAGAAAAAAACCAAACTTTTTGTTCAAACCTCAGTATGCACAGAATGGAAGAAACTTTGGCATAACACAGAAAAAACCAAATTTAGAATCATTTTTCACATAGCTGAGAATATTTCTGATTCACACAAAAGAAGAAAGAAAATCAACTTTTTTTATTCGTGGCTCGAATTGGAGAGCATGTAATAATAATAATAATAATAATAATAATAATAATAATAATAATAATAATAATAATAATAATAATAATAATAATGATAATGATAATGATGATGATGATGATAATAATGATGATAATAATGATGATAATAATAATAATAATAATAATAATAATAATAACAATGACAATGACAATGCGGCGGTGGTGGCGGTGGTGGCGGTGGTGGTGGTAATCCCCAAATTAAGGAAGTTGGGTATAATAAGAACAAAAATAACGAAAGCAAGCTTGTAGCTCCAGCTCCCGAGCAAAAGTGAACTAAAAAATTGTTCTTAATGACGTCCTCCAACATCCATTGCATCTTTGAATGAATGTGTTTTGTTTCCTTTCAAAGATGACTGGAGTATTACCAATTACATCACATTCAACCAATATCCTCCCCACAACAGATGTTGTGAGATCAAGGGAAAGTCCTGGCCAAGTAAAAGCAGCATCGTGTCCAATCCAACGTCCTGTATGGTTTCTGACATCCCTGTCGAAGTGAGCAGGAGCTCCATCATGTTGAAACCATTTACCATCGTACATCATTGGACGCCTTTCAGAAATTCAGGTAACACATAACCGCAGTGGAAGAAGATATTGGCCGATTATGTAATTTGAAACTATGCCAGCCCATATGTTGACTCGAGGCGTATGTTGATAATTTCTTTCAAACAATTCCATGTGGAATAACATTCGTCAATAAGGAGCACTCGGGGAAAACAGTCCGGCTGTTCACCATGCCACTCAGAGACGCGTTAGAAAGCTCCCTCAGGGAGCGTGGACAGCTGGGTCAACCTTAAGAAAATAGAAGGGATGGACTTTACCTTACTGTTTTACTCGCCATACGCTGAGATGATTTGTTCTCACTGTGCGTGCAATAGGCTTCTTCGAGCACATTTTGAGCACCTCTTCCTCGAAACTTGGTGTGCGACGGGTTCGCCAGGCACCGTGTTAAGTCTATGCACACCCAGGGATCCGGTTTCTCGCAGGTGCTGGTGAATAGGCTGGAAGGTAGAATGGTGCAATTGGTATCGTTGAAGGTTTATGACTACATAGAGCCGTGCTGCTTCATGTGAAAACGCAGGTCAGTTAACTCCGAAAAAGGAGTATGCGATGTAAATACCTCGGTTCCAGTAGGAGACGGAGCAGTAATGCATAGTTGATACCTGCTCATTAACTTATGTATAGTGCACGCACACGCAAAATGCAATAACGTGTCCTATGTGCAGTTTATTCAGACGTTTCGTAAGAGTAATCAGTAAAATTTAATTACGTTTAGTGATAAATACCATTTATGAGAACTGGGTTCACCCCAAACTTACACCTTTCCCCTGATTAGGGGGAGGGGAGATGCCAGCTTGAATGTGGTTTGGACCCCGCATCATCTAATTGAAAGCATAGCACTCTACTGACTGCGCCACTACACACAAGTAATCTACTTCGAGTAACAGAAGTAGTGAACACACGCACTATTAGTCTGAAAGTATCTTTAAGGTACGCATTCACATCCGTATACCCGATACCAGCAAACCATTTTACCAACTACACACAGGTAGAACGGAAAGATTTTTCCTGTTTCCTGTGCAATATGCTAAAACATAGCATGTGAATTTCTCCGTAAAGAAACACCATCACGTGCTTGGAAAAAAAAAGAAAGAAGTTTGACTTTGAGCGAAGTTCTAACCCAAACCTACCAAGGACAATTAGACTCTGACCGTGCTCGGTTCTGACTGCTCTATTTTTGTACAGTAAAGAAAAGCCCATTTCTAATTCGTAGAGATTTCACAATGTGGAACTGGATCTCTGTGGTGCTTTGGCGTTGGCCGAAGGAGCATTTTCTTTAGAATATGAAAACTCTTAACTCGAAAATACCACATAGGTAGCCATTTTTGCGCTGGGAGGGATGGGGCAGAAGAACAAATACTTTTGAACGGAAAGCACACCGTATGGGTGTTCAATCTTTATTTATGTTCTACTATCAGTACGAAAATATTCCAGTGCAAAATTATTACTTAACCACGAAGTTTGTTGATACACATTACAGATATCCTATCTCAGTGTAATCCTAAACTATTCCTCTGTAGCCCCTGAAGGTTTGTCGGAAATTCTGTATCCTGCATATACACAGGATATCTCAAAATTCAACCTCATACATTGTCAGGATATGTACACGAATCTAAGATAAAAAGTTTAGAGATAGAGAAAAACTGTAGGCTATGGGTTCTAAATTGTTTACTACAGTATAACATATATTAAGGGTTAGTACACCACCGATCAAACCGCCATGACCCATGACCAGAACAGTCGAATTTCGGAGAGCATAGATATAGTATCATATTTATCGCTATGGTTAGTGTGTGAGTATCCGGTTAGGATGTTGAGCGAGTTGGAAGTTAAGTTCTTCTTGCGTATCTGTCTTTTTATGTTGTCTCCTTTTTTTGAATTTGAAAATGAGCCATTCATATTTTGCTGCATTATTAAATTGAGTTATTGGATTTGGCAAATAAATTTATTTTAATTTACGATAATCACCTAGGTCTAACGGAGAACGTTTCAATGACAATTGCCTTAAACGCCTGAAGGGGCACACTTCTCCTCTTCTTCCCTCCAAGTAGTTTCTCAAACACTGTATCACGGCCTATGCACGTACATAATACAATTGTAGGCGCACTTCACAATTTACGAAACCCTATCATGTTTGTGTCAAATGAAACACAAAATGAACACAATCTTCATAGTAAAAGAAATACCCACATAAAACTAGTTTAGAACTATTACTAGAAAATAAACTGCATTCTACCTTTTCATCTGTATACATGAAAGGCAAATAAAAATAAACTGAACAATAATACAATAATCGAGGTACAAAATACTATTTATAACATTTCTATAACTTTCTAGAGTAGGTCTTGAGAGGGTCTTTCCTTTATTCTATTTAGTTGTTACAAATAATAAGAATGTCATGGATTGGAAAGATGATATAAAATAAGAGAAGTGTGTAGTCTGTCTTTGGAGTGAAAGTTTGTGTGTTTATAGTACAGTACTGAAAAAAAAGCCTTAAAAAATCAAGAAACCCTTAATTTCAGCGAACAAGACATTAGCAGTTGTTTCTCAAATCAAAGCCTTGATATGGCCATGGACGTTAAAGGGAAGTATATACATGGAACAATTAAAAAAATCTCATATGTTCCATTCATATGACTTTCTCTACATAACTGTATCAAATTATTAAATTATTAAAAAGCATATTCTTCTATCTACTTTATGATAATCGAGATAAACAGTAGAAGAAATTTTCTTAATTATTTGATTCCTAATGATGGAATTCACTAGGTTAAAACGATAGTCAAATTATTTAAAAGCTGGTTACCATGTGGTTGAGATCCGTTTCTACTCAGGGCCAGGAGTTTACAACTTTCTGTGTGAGAAAAGTTTAAATTATTTTAAATCTGAAACAAATAACAAGGAATATTTCAGAAATGGTCAATTCCACGAAAAAAACATATGACAAATTTTGTATTTTAACGTGATCTACATTTTTTTGTAGTGTCTATATCTTACAGTTTACCAGTTACACAAAATTAAGCAAAATTTATTTACAATAAAGAGATCTTTAGAGGATATTCCCAAAAAATTCAAGATATACATTTTATTTTCCATTTAACAATATTCAATATACGGCATTTTAATCAAAATCTTTAGAGCCAGTTTTGAGAACATAAAAATTTTCAAAATATTTTCCATATAAAGGGTATTTGGGTGGGGGATTTTTCTCAAACTCTTTGTGTCGGATCCTACAAAGATACTAAAGTTAAATACCAAGATTGGTATTTTTACCGCTTTTCGTTTTTGAGTTATCGTGTTCACAGACACACGGACACTCACGGACCTTTTTCCAGAAATGCTTTTTTTTTTTTTTTTTTTTTGAATGCAGGGAACCCTAAAACGTGTATTTCCGGTGAAATCTAGGAGTGTAATATCTTCTCTAGATGTACATAGTAGGTGTACAGAAAGTAATAATAAGCATATGAATTGTAATAACAAATGAACTCGCTTTCTAAATATAAACATCAAAGTATCAGGGTATCGTTTTACATTTCAAAGGAGCAAAACTCAAAATAAAATTCACCAGAACTTTCACCTTCTCCTTATGATCTAAATTTAATGAACAAACTTATGGTTATCTAAGAATGGAGAAGCCTATGTAAATGAAAATATAAATCAACATGGATTCATGGAACAGGACAGCGAAGTCCAGCTTCTTCTCTTATGAGGAAATGACATCACATTTCTCAGTCTGACTCTACCTATCCCACTCCTATCCTGCACACGGCTTGTGAGAAAAAACAAATTAATCCAATACCAATTGACCATGATATTTGGCTATACTATGAATCCTGGGACTTAAGTACTTGTAACATTGTAAGTCGCCATTGGTGTTGTCATCTCAAAATATTTGAGATGAACAAACCCAACGGAGGGCTATGGATTTTATCGGGCGTAAAAATCTTTAGCAGGCGGCGCCGTCGCCGAGTGATTAGACCGCTCGCCTCCCACCTAGGCGGCCCGGGTTCGATCCCAAGCCCGCATGTGGGATTTGTGGTGGACTAAGCGGCGTTCTGGGCAGGTTTCCTCCACTCATTCCTCCAATCCCTCCATCACCTTTCCAATTATCCATTTCGCTTTCATTTCATTTCATCCACTTTCTAACGCTCATGCTTGGCTACGGCCGACTACTCGTTCCAGGTTCTCCATTCAGAGGTTTCTTGCCATTGGCTTCCCAACAGGCCTAAAATTCGGGGAGGGTAAATCTGCTACGAAAACATCTGAAGTGTTACAATCACCTGACTTTCTCTACTACTCTGTAACAAATTGCTAAAAAGCGTATCCTTCTATCTACATCACGCTAATGGAGATGAACATGTCCTTATTACTTGGTCTCTTGTAAGTAGAAGAGGAAAGAATCTAATGTGTTCAATTCACATGATGTCCTCTAGTTCTTCGGTAAACAAATCTTTTATTGGAAAGATTAATCTGTCTGCATCATGATAATCAAAAAAAAACATAAGTATAATTAGTTTTGTTACTAGCTCCTTGTAATTAGAAGGGAAATAAGAAAATGCCGGTCCTTTAAAAGCCGATCGCTATGTGAAACAATCGAAATTCCAATCTCTTTGTTTTCAGGAGTAAACAAACGAGAAATGAGATTCTTCCCGTTTGAATAATGTGCAAGTGGCTAAAATTGAAACCAAGGGTCCACAATATCTCGAAAACGGTTAACAGTAGAAAAAGAAAAGTATATAACATAAATCGTATGTTAATGAGATCTACATTTTTTATGTAGTAAGTTTTTGTATCTCTCTTACAGTTTGCCAGTTATACAAAAGTCATCCAAAATGAGGCTTCTTCAGAGGCTATTTCCAGAAAATCCAAGATATACATTTCGTTTGTCATCAAATATCTTAAACATAGGTGTTTTAATCAAAATCTTTAGATCCATTTTTGAAAAAATCAAAATTTTCGAAAAATGTTGCACGTAAAGGGCAGTTGGGGGCCGGGGGATTTTCTTGAACATCTTTGTGTCGCATCCTTGAAAGATACCAAGTTTGTATTTAGCGGTCTTTTCGTTCTTGAGCTATGCTACCCACAGACACACACCAAGGCAAGGGTGAAAGCGACGGAAGCTCTCCGGATACGCTACAGAATACCGAATATATCCATAACCTTAATGGAAACTGTATACGGAGCGACAGTTAGATCCACGATGACATACGGATGAGAAATATGGGGGTGGGAACAAACAGGGAATCTGGATCAAGTGATGACCCAATTTTTGAAAGGAATTCTGGGTGTAGGGAGGGGTACGGCAAACTGCGGAATAATGAGGGAATTCGGGGCACATAGTGAAACGATAGAGTGCAAAATCAGAGCAGTTAAATATTGGATGAGAATCGTTCACGGAAACCAATCTATAATTAGGGTAGTCTGCTACCGTGAACAGTTGCGAATGGAAGGTAATTCGACGTGGGCATCAAAATTAAAGAAAGGGTTGGAAAACATTGGGATGGGAGACATTTGGATGGCGGGGCAGGAAAACAGGCGAAGTATTTGGAGAAAAATTAAGAACCGCCTCTGTGATATTGACAGACAGCAAATAATTGCGCAATGCACAGAGAAGGTGTCATTAGAAGTACAGTCTGGGCTGAAATCGGAGTGGGGTATGGAGCAATACATCAAAACAGGTACCAAACTCATTAGAGAGGGGCTTGCGTGGATTAGACTAGGAGCATGGAGGAGCACGAAAATTTCTGACGAGAATGGTACGAGAATCTCTCTCATTTGCGAGGAGGAAGAGTCGTGGACTCACATCTTGGCAAGATGTAGGGGTACGGAGGAATGGCGGGAAAAATATTTGCCGCGATTTTTTACCACTGCGAATGTAGGGTTAGAAGCATGTTGGGCGCAACTGGCAGGCACGGAAAACATGGACGGCCTAGGTAAATTTATACTTAAGGCAAGACAGCTGAGATCTGAAGAGGCGGCCAATAGAGAAGGAGGGGGGAGGGATAAGATCAACTAAACAAAAGTGTATACATTGTTCTACATACATATATATTATGTCATACTTAGGTCACTGTTGTGCTATGGTTTTATATATGTTGTATATATTATGTGTATATATGTCTTTTAAGTGTAATTTTCTATTATAAGAGGGTGTATTTATGAAGGTGTACTCTGTGCTGTAAATTTAAATTGCTATATTTGAATATCTTTGTATTTTTATTTTCGGGTTCACTCTTAATTCTCTATTGTTGTTTAATACTGCTTTGGACTGTGTATTTCCTTTGTCTTTTTATTTTCGTGTTTACTCTTTTAATTCTTTATTGTTGTTGTTTTAATATTGCTTTTAATGTGTATTACAAAAGCACGTACGGTCTGTGGACCCGTGCGATTGTTGAAATTCTATGTATGATATTGCTATGTCAATAAATACACTTATTCATTCATTCACAGACACACACACACACAGACTCACATATATGGCAATTTTTCTAAAAATGCTTTTCTTGAATTCAGGGGTCTCAAAGCATGTATTTCCGGTGAAATCTCGTTATCGAATTTTTGGGTACAATGCAAAACCTTCTCTGTGCACTATGTACATAGTACGTGTAGAGAAAGTAAAACAATCCTTAGTATAGCTTCCATCGGAAGGGAATAAAGCTTTCGGTCCTGCGTCGTAAATTTACGGCAATTAAAAGATCTCAAGCCTGATAAAGAGACATCTGAGGAAAATTATATTGTCTATCAGACAATGTAGAATAGGACGCTGAAAACTACAGTAGTTAAGGAGCGTCCATAATTAACATTGAATTAACTTTCAGTCAGTCATCAGTCAGTCAGTCAGTCAGTCAGTCAGTCAGTCAGTCAGTCAGTCAGTCAGTCAGTCAGTCAGTCAGTCAGTCATCAGTCAGTCATTCAGTCAGTCAGGTCTGATCGTAATGCTATGTTTCTCCTCTTTCGCTTTATGTTGGGCATCACTGATCCAGAGGCATAATTAAAGGGTGTAAAAAGGAAAACGAGGAAGGGGAGAGTAAACACAAGAACATAGTTCATAAGAGGTAAGTATTAATTCCCAAATATTTCAGTTGGTTACTTTGAAAGCCTAACTTCAATCTCTCTCTCTGATGTAAGATAGAACAACCAAATCCAGAAAATTGTATTTTAGTTCTCCATTCAATTGTTTGCTGACAATATATTCATGCAATTGAGCTAAATGTTTATTAAATATATGCGTAAGCTTTCACGGCCGGTGTCCATAGTTTTAAAATTTAAAATTTTCGGGCTATTTTGCCGTGGTCTGTAGGTTAAAATATGTTTACTTAAAATATTTCTACCTAACGTTTCGTCCCTGTCTGTGAGGGACATCTTCAGAGGAAACGTGCTCACGTCGCTAACTCGAAAAGAATAACAACAGTGCGGTTTATAGCCAGTATATATACTCGGACACAGGTGGGCGGGGTCAAGTGAACGGGTTCTGGTTGTGTTTATTTAGCCTGGAGGTTACGGAGTTGGGAAAGTATAGGGAACCAGGTGGAGTTTAATTTAAGACCTTCGTCTTTGTTAAAGTTGTTTGTGTTTTTATAAATCTCAATGGCCTCTCTGTATAAACGGGGGTAATAATTTTTAGTCGTAGCTATAACCTCTACTTTATCATATTGCATACGGTGGTCATCCAAAGATAAGACATGCTGTGCCACGGCTGATTTTTCTGTTTGTCCGAGGCGGCAGTTTCTTTTATGCTCTGTGATGCGTGTAACGATGCTACGTTTTGTAGTGCCGATGTAAACTTGGCCACATGTGCATGGGATTTTGTAAACACCAGATTTACACAGTGGATCGAGTCGGTCTTTGGCTGATTTGAGAAACTGTTTTATTTTAGTTGTCGGCATGTATATGGGTTTCACGTGTCGTTTTTCTAAAATCTTGCCGATACGATCAGTTATGTTTTTTATATATGGCAAGAATACTTTATTTTTATATGTCGATTCCTCCCTGGGTCTAGTATTGTTCTTTCTGGGACGTATTGCTCGATCGATATCCTTTTTTGTGTACCCATTATACATTAGCGTCTTTTGTAAATATTTTAGTTCTTGTGGTAAATGTTCCGTGTCACAGATTCCTTTAGCTCGTTCCACTAGTGTTTTGATGACGCTTCTTTTCTGTTTGGGATGATGGTTGGATTGCTTACTAAGATATCGGTCAGTATGGGTTGGCTTTCTGTATACTGCACACGTAAATCTTCCGTCGTTTTTCCTAGTTATCAATACATCAAGAAAAGCAATTTGACCGTCGGACTCTAATTCTTTTGTAAATTGGATGTTTGCGTGTTGGCTGTTCAGATGATCTAGGAATTTCTGGAGTTCAGCTTCTCCGTGAGGCCATATAGCGAAGACGTCGTCAATGTAACGAAGCCAAACGGACGGTTTTTTAGTCGCAGTTGCCAGTGCATGTTTTTCAAAATGTTCCATATACAAATTAGCTACCACCGGTCCAAGAGGATTACCCATGGCAACTCCGTCTTTTTGTTCGTAGTAATCGTTGTTCCATCTGAAATACGTCATGGTGAGACACAGTTTAAAAAGGTCGTATATGTCTTGCGGGAACAACTCGTCGATATGCTCTAAAACGTCCTTGACGGGTACCATGGTAATCAGCGACGTGATGTCGAAGCTGACGAGAATATCTGCGGGGTCACATTTTAGATTGCGTATTTTCTGCGTGAAATGATAGGAATTCTTTATGTAAGTTTCTGAATTACCGATGTGTTCCTGCAATAACGGAGTAAGATAACGCGAGATCGTGTGTGTTGGTGATCCAATGGCGCTGACTATGGGACGTAATGGAACATTCTCTTTGTGTATTTTCGGCAATCCATATAACCTTGGTGACATGGCTTCTGAATACAATAAGCTTTTCTTAGTTTCCTGTGGTATGGACGGCGAATTCTTGATCATTTTATTCGTTTTATTTAGAATGGTAGAAGTAGGATCTCGTGCTATCTTCTTGAACATCGTAGGTTCCAATAGTTCCGAAATTTTCTCATTGTAATCTGTGATGTTCATAACAACAGTAGCGTTACCTTTGTCTGCTGGCAAGACTAGAATATTGTCGTCCGCATTCAAGTTTTTCAAGGCCAACAATTCTTTTCTGTTTATGTTGGTTCTGGGAGGCTTAGCCTTTCTCAGAATCCTGGTTGATTCCGTTCGTATTTCTTCAGCTATTTCCCGTGGTACCGAGTGGATTCCGGCTTCAATGTTAGCAATTATATCTTCTACCGGTATGCTTTTTGGCGTGACCGCGAAATTCCCCCCTTTCGCTAAAACCTGTTGTTCTTCAGCTGCTAGAACTCGATCTGACAGATTAATTACTGTACGATGTGTGTTGTCAGTGTTATGGGGTGACTTCTGTAGTAGATTTTCAAGTTTCTTTTTTTGCCTGTTAGATGAAGATTCGTGGATGTTCATCATTGACTGTGACGTAAGATGATCTACTTTGTCCCAATCGTTATTTGTCAAGTGGTAGCTGATATTTAAATGAATCTTCAATAAATCGCGATCGTTGATCTCAAGTTCTTTTCTTGTTTGGTGTATGCGGTTGCGTAACAGAGCTCGTTCAGTGCGGTTATAAATTCTATGATCCTGTGCGGTATAAAATGTTCTTTTTACCTTTAAAAATGTTGGTATAACTGCTTCATCCCTGCAGCGTAATAAAAATGTGAGAGATGATAAAAGACGGGCTTTCCGTTTTCTTAACTCCTCAAAACGACGTGACTCTCTAAATAACTCCTCCCCGTAGAGGTTTATTAAATATATGCGTAAGCTTTCACGGCCGGTGTCCATAGTTTTAAAATTTAAAATTTTCGGGCTATTTTGCCGTGGTCTGTAGGTTAAAATATGTTTACTTAAAATATTTCTACCTAACGTTTCGTCCCTGTCTGTGAGGGACATCTTCAGAGGAAACGTGCTCACGTCGCTAACTCGAAAAGAATAACAACAGTGCGGTTTATAGCCAGTATATATACTCGGACACAGGTGGGCGGGGTCAAGTGAACGGGTTCTGGTTGTGTTTATTTAGCCTGGAGGTTACGGAGTTGGGAAAGTATAGGGAACCAGGTGGAGTTTAATTTAAGACCTTCGTCTTTGTTAAAGTTGTTTGTGTTTTTATAAATCTCAATGGCCTCTCTGTATAAACGGGGGTAATAATTTTTAGTCGTAGCTATAACCTCTACTTTATCATATTGCATACGGTGGTCATCCAAAGATAAGACATGCTGTGCCACGGCTGACAGGGACGAAACGTTAGGTAGAAATATTTTAAGTAAACATATTTTAACCTACAGACCACGGCAAAATAGCCCGAAAATTTTAAATTTTAAATTTTAAATGTTTATTGTTTACATTAAGCATTAGTGTACCAGTGAATCTCTTAGAACAAACATGGCCATAAAATAAAATTAGGTATTTTATTGGATATATAGCTTATGTAATTCATCACCTAATAATTACTTTAGCATCCCTTTAATTACCCTATTTAATGTGTAGATTTAATTAAATATGTATTTGATATAGAAAATGAATCCACAAATTAACGTAATAGCATTATCATTTGAATAAGCAGGTAGAGATAACAGGAGGTGTTAATTAAATATAATCTAGTACTTTCATTAATGAATCACTCCTATCTGCACTGTATATGACATTGAAATGTCTCTTTAAATCAATAGAGCATGTAAGCTGCTTTATTATGTGATGTAAATAGCATGTCATTGATATTTAGAAATAACCATTGACAGGATTAAAACATTTGATCCCAATTCTGAATATATTTCAGCAAAGTCAAACGTGATTTTTAATCCCTTGATCTACGACTCATTCCTACCATGGACACTAAACACCAATTTATTAAAAATAATGTATGTAGCAATGTTGGAACAATTAGTTTTATACTCTGCTTCATTTTAACGAAAGAGTTAAGCCATACACTAGGTTTAGAAAAAGGAAACTAGCAGAAAATCAACGTGGCTTTGTCTTGAAGATGTTGAAAGATGTAGCCATGTCCACAAGTACTGCGCTAGTGTTCAAACCTTGCATTTCACTGGTTTAGGTCGTGCAGAACTTACATTATTAAAGAAAAAAATATGATTTCTTAAATTCACGTTACCTTCTCTACTTATTCTACAAGAAATTAGTCTTAAAATTCTTATTCTTCCATTTACCGTATGCTAATCGAGATGAACATTAGCATAATATTCTTACTAGCAGGCTTAGGATTTTTAGGAAGAGAAAATGAACTAAAATAAGGTAAACGGGACAAAAAGGGATGGTTTAATCAGCTAATTAAAAAAAAATCTATGTCTATTCTCATTTATTCAGTTACAAGCATATACCTCAAATCATTACTCGCAAGAAGCGGGATAATACCTTTTTTTATTTAAAGAGCGTATAAAAACAGTTCAAGACAAGTTGAGCATCTCTACATTTCAAAAAATTAGTCTGTTTGCATAAGGAGATAAACGTTTTTGTAGACACTAAAGCTTCTTTTGACATCCAGAGAAATAAGTGGGGCAAACTTCGTATTTATTTATATTGGCAGCTCTGCAGACTGGCAAATGTCTTAATATATGGGTGCTTCTGAAGAACATACTCAAGTTTATCTAATTGGTGCCTCATTGGGGTAAAAATATCCTATTTTTTCCTTTATGAGACCTTTTTATTCCAATGGTTTAATAGCTGCATTTAGGTAGTTATAAACATGGACACAAAGTAGTTCCGTTTACAAAGTGTGTATTTTTCCAGTAGCAGAAGTAGCTGTGCCTTGGAAACAGCTCCTGCGTCGGTTGCATGCAATGAAAGTAGAAACTCCTTAATCTTGTCAAAATTCGCACCCAAATTAACGGTAGGGCAGGAGCAGGGGCAGGGGTAGACCACTGATTTCCTTGTAGTCAACAGCACAACTCGCAGCTTTCTGTAAAGTCTTCTTCAGGGCAGAAAAAAAAGAAGAGGAAAGATACACACCTAAAAATTGTAACCTTGCTCAGTTGTTATTTCCAGCTACATAGGAAATAAGGGAAGAGAAATCAATGATCAAATATTTTAAGAACTGATCTTATGAGATGAAGTTTAATCTCCATTCTCTTCGCATAAGTAGGGTTAAAAAACTTTTTCTACCCTCTATCGTATATTAGTGTGTGTTCATATTATTCTTGTAAAAGTTTAGATCTCTCTCTATATCTTTTTAATCAAGATATACCTTTGCAGAAATTTTAACACTACACTCTTCGTTATAGACACAAAGAGAATATCAATAGTCAAATGTTTAGAAACTGGACGTCCGTACTCTTTCTATGCAGGCGCTAGAAATATCTGAAAAGGGATAGCATTTGAAAAATATTTCAAAGTATTAGCAATTCCAACAATTAATAACGAAAATCTTTGAAATGGCTTACGTCATAAAATTGTAACGAGGACCAAATTGTTTTCAGTAAATTTTCGTCTATTGGATAACGTATAACGTTATATATGGTTATACTAATATTCTTCCGAATGAAGAGGATTTCAAAAAAAACTTCCCAGAAAATTCAATATTGACACTGCATTTGTAATACAAATATTCCTAATATATAATATTTTAATCAAAATGTTTAGCGCTAGTATTGGTAAAATAAATTTCGGAATATGTTCCAGGTAAAGCGCAGTGGGGGAGAAAATACTTCTTTTTGCATGAGCCGTTTCCGAGATATTCACTATTCCCTTTGTATCTATGACAAATATTATTGTAAGCTTTCCTGCAGAGTTGTAGTTCGACTAAATGAAGCAGATATAAACATTAACTGTCGTAAGGATAACGATAGAGAGTAAAATAGATGGCATGTTATTTATGGACATTCTTTAACTGCTGTGACTCTTAGCGTCCCATTCTAAATTGGGCGTGAAAGACAGCTTAATTTTGCTCAGTGGCATCTCTATCAGGCTTGAGCTACGACACGGGACCAACGGCTTTACTTCCCTTCCGAAGGAAGCCAAGCTAAGGATTTTTACACCCGAAAAAATCCATCGTCCTCCGCCGGGTTTGAATCCGCGACACGATAGAGAGTAGCGAAGTCATGTGAATGTAATGTAACATGTCATATTTTTAGAGAAAGATTAGAGGGGTGTGTCTGTGTATGTTGAAAAATCGGAAAAAATACAAAATTTGATGTTGAAGTTCAGTACTTTCCAGGAAATTTATATCTCCCACCCAAAGTACTTATTGCATGGAACATTTTTCCAAATTTTTACTTCCTCAAATATAGTTCTAACGATTTTGATGAAATAGCTGCATGTTAATGATCTTTTTATGATAAATAAATATATATATCTTGAACTCTTAGAAATAACCTCTGAAGTCCTTTTCAGTTATCTGGATAATTGGTAAACCGTAAGAAATAAAATATGAAGTGTTCTATTCACAACAAACCATTCCTAAAACCAACTTCATGCTAATCAAGATAAATACTAACAGAAATGATTTACTATTACTTCTTTCTTGTGGGCAGAAAGGGACAAAGCCTGACGTGTTCTATTCACATTCTCTATCTATTCTGCAACAAACACTTCTTAGAAAAGCTTATTCTTCTATCTAGTCTCTTAATCGAGATAAACATTACCAGGAAATGCCTTATTATTTAGTTCCTTATAAGTAGAAGGGAAATAATAAAATACACTAGGCTAAAGCCACACTCAGATATTTTAAAATCTTGTGTTGACAACATTCTGATTTAAATTACGCTCTCTTTGTATGGCAAGCAGAAAAAATCTACATCTCTGCAACAAATTAGTTTTAAAAAGCTCATGCTTCTCTTTACTTCATGCTAATTGACAAACAATTAGCAGAAATAGTCTTATTACTTGCTTCCTTGTAAGTAGAAGGGAAATAAGGGAGTATATAGGTTAAAGCGATAGTCAAAAGCTAGTTGCTATGTGACTGAAGTTCCTTTGTTTTTATGGACAGGAGTTGTCAAATTCCTGTATGAGAAAAGTTAAGTTTTTCGAATCTGAAAACAAAAATAAGGAATATGTCAAAAACGATTAACTCCATGAAGAAAATTTACTCAACATAAATTGTGTGTTTTAATGTGCTCTACAGTTTTTGTGTCATAAGTGTTTATCTATCTCTTACGGTTTAGCAGTTACGCAAAATTCCGTAAAATTCACTCAGAATAAAGTAGTCTTCAGAGTCTATTCCCAGAAAATTCAAAATATACATTTTCTTTGTTTAGTAAATATCTTTAATATACCATATTTTAATTAAAATCGTTAGAGCCATATTTTAGAAAATCAAAATTTTCGAAAAAGTTCTATAAAAAGAGTAGTTTGGGGTGGGGGGATTTTTCTCAAAATCTTCGTGTCGCATCCCTGGAAGATACTAAACTTAAATACCAAGTTTGGTATTTTCGACTTTTCGTTTTTGAGTTATCGTGTTCACGGACACACACACACACACATACACACGGAACTTTTTCTGAAAATATTTTTTTTTTTTTTGGAAACAGGGGACACTAAAACATATATTTCCGATGAAATCTCGGTATCGTATTTTTTGGTGGTGTGCAATACCTTCTCTATACACTATGTACATAGTACGTGTAAAGAAAGTAAAAAAATCTAAAGTGTCACACTCACATGACTTTCTCTAGCTGCTCTACAAACTTCTTACATAAGATTATTCTTCTTTGTGCACTTTGCTAATTGAGGTACTCATTAGGACAATGTTATTATTACTTAGTTCCGTATACGTAGGAAGAAAATAAGCGAATACACTAGGCTAAACCGATAGTCGAATGTTTTAAAAGCTGTCGTTATGCGATTGTCATTACAAATCTCTTCTTTTCTTGGCCAGGAGTAGCACAAAAGAAGAACGGACACTCCCGTCTGAGAAAAGTATAAGTAGTTCACAACTGAAACTAATAACAATGAATACCACGAAAATGGTAAGCTCCACGAAAAAAAATGTATATGACATAACTTATGTATTTTAACAAGACATACATGTATCGTACAGTAAGTTTTTGTCTATCTTTTACGGTTTACTAGTTATGCCAAACTAAGCAAAATTCATCCAGAATAAACAGGTCTTTAGAAGCTATTCCCAGAAGATTCAAGATACACATTTTAAATGTCAGGTAAGTATGATTAATATACGGTATTTTAATCAAAATCGTTAGAGCTATTTTTAAGTAAATCAAAATTTTCGAAAAAGGTTCCACGTAAAGGGTAGTTTGGGGTGGGGGAATTTTTTTGAAAATCTTCGTGTCGCATCCCTGGAAGTTACTAAACTTAAATACCAAGTTTCGTATTTTAGCTAGCTTTCGTTTTAGAGTTATCGTGTTCACAGACACGCGGACACGCGGACACACGGACACACACACACACACACACACACACACTCGCACACATACGGACCTTTTTCTGAAAATGCTTTTTTTGGATACAGGATGTATTTCCGGTGAAATCTCGGTATCGAATTTTTGGGTGGAATACAATACTTCTCTATCCCTATGTACATTGTACATATGGGGCTAGAGAAAGTAAAAAACGAAACAGAAATCCAAATTCCCATTTGAGAAAAGTTTGTATTTTAAATTGAAATCAATAACAAGAAACATCTTAGAAATGGTTATATCCGCAAAAGAAACATGTATCACTAATGAGATGTAATGTTTTGTGTTTACGTATCTGCTTCATCTGACGGTTTACCAGTTATGCTGCAGTCATCTAGAATGAAGAGGTCTTCAGAGGCCATTTCTAGAAAATTAAAGATATACATATTAGTAATAGCGTTTGAACGCACCTTCAGAGAACAACATTTCACACCTTTTGTTTACCTCTTGAAAAACCCACAGATTCTCTCACTTTATATACTAAACGATATAGGACATAACAGTTATCGAAAGAAACAGGTGTATTGCATCGGAGGAATCTCTGTTACTTTTTACTTTCTCTATACGCACTATGTACATAGTGTATAGAG
Source organism: Hymenopus coronatus (assembly GCA_030762935.1). Taxonomy (NCBI): domain Eukaryota; kingdom Metazoa; phylum Arthropoda; class Insecta; order Mantodea; family Hymenopodidae; genus Hymenopus; species Hymenopus coronatus. The sequence goes on along the minus strand of CM060888.1, from coordinate 106,249,199 downwards.
AAAGTATTGCACTCCACCAAAAATGCGATATCGAGATTTCACCGGAAATATATGTTTTAGGGTCCCCAATATCCAAAAAGAGAATTTTCACAAAAGGGTCCGTGTGTGTGTGTGTGTGTGTGTGTGTGTGTGTGTGTGTGTGTGTATGTCCGTGTGTCCGTGTGTCCGTGTGTCTGTGAACACGATAACTCAAAAACGAAAAGTCGGTAAGATACCAAACTTGGTATTTAAGTTTAGTATCTTCCAGGGATGCGACACGAAGATTTTGAGAAAAATACCCCCACCCCAACTACCCTTTACATGGAACTTTTTTCGAAAATTTTGATTTTCTCAAAAATGGCTCTAACGATTTTGATTAAAATTTCGGATGTTAAACATATTTGCCTGAAAAATGAAATGTATATCTTGAATTTTCTGGGAATAGCCTCTGAAGAGTAGTTTATTCTGGATGAATTTTACTAAATTTTGAATGACTGCTAAACCGTAAGAGATGGACAAAAACTTACTCCACAAAAAATGTAGAGCGCTTTAAAACACACAATTTATGTTATATACATTTTTTCGTGGAGTTCGTCGTTTTTGTGACATATCTTATTTTTGGTTTCTGCTATGAAAAACGTATACTTTTCTCATACAGGAGCTTGTCAACTCCTATCCATATAAACAAGGGAACTTCATTGACATAGCAACCAGCTTTTGACTATCAGTTTAACCTACGGTTGTCCCTTATTTCGCTTCTACTTACAAGGAAGCGAGTAATAAGACTATTTCTGCTAATTTTTTCTGATTAGTATAAAGTAAATAGAAGTTAAGGATTATTTGTTGCAGGGATATGGAGAAAGTCATGTGAATGGTACACATCAGATTTTTAGTATAACCATTGTTTTAGGTGCACGGATTTACTAGGAATTCAGAGGGCTCTATTGCTAACGTTGTGCCTTGAATTAGTGCAGAGCCTACAATGGACTTAGAGCCTGTAATGGAATCAAGATCTAATCAGTGATCCAAGCGCTCAATCCTAGCAACAGCCGAGATAGGCTCTGTTGTTTTCCTCTGTTTACTGTCTGGGGTAAATCTACTAAGCTCTTGCTCGACCCATAAGGTAATATGTGTCCAGCATATTACACTACCGCAAAGCGTGGAATTGCAGCATGAGAGGTCACGTTAGCAAATTTATTAATAACTTTATTACAATGAAACTGCGTGGAAGGTGAATTAAAATTTAAGGGGGATTAAATGAATTATTTTGACTCGTGGTTCATCAAAGTTGCGGACCCTTCTTCTCTGAAACTAACCATCATACTCTACTGTACTGTACTACTCGAGATAATCATTAGCACAATTCTCTTATTGCTTGCTTCCTTGCAAGTAGAACGGAAATAAGAGAATACACTAGTCTAAAACGACACTTAAATATTTTAAAGGCCCATCGCTATGCGAATCACTTGAAATTCGGTTATCTTTTGGGTTGCCGGAATAAAACAAAAGAGGTTAAAAAAGTTGACTTGTCATTAAAGAAACGTTTTAAGTAGTTTAAAATTTAACTTACAAATAACATCTCGGAAAAGGTGAACTGTACAGGAAAAGTATACGACATAAATTGTGTATTTCAACGAAAATACATTTTTGTTTTGTAAATGTTTGCCTATTCCTACAGTTCATCAGTTATACAAAAGTTATGCAAATGTCATCCAGAATGAGGAGGGCTTCAGAGGATATTCCCAGAAAATTCAAGAAATACATCTTATTTGTAAGGTATTTCACGGTCTTTTCGTTTTTGAGCCTCTGAAGACTACTTTATTCTGGATGAATTTTACGAAATTTTGCAAAACTGCTAAATCGTAACACACAATTTGTATCACATTAATTTTTTCGTGGAGTTGATCGTTTTTGAGATATTCCTTGTTTTTGATTTCAGCTTTGTAAAACTTGTACTTTACTCATACAGAACTTTGTTAACTAATGTCCATACAAGCAAAGGAACTCCAGTCACATAGCAACCAGCTTATGACTATCACTTAAACCTATGGTACTCCCTTATTTCACTTCTACTTACAAGGAATCAAGTAATAAGGCTATTTCTGCTAATTTTTTTCTCGATTAGCATGAAGTAAATAGAAGCATAAGCTTTTTAACAATAATTTGTTGCAGAGGTGTAGAGAAAGTCATGTGAATTGAACACATCAGATTTTTAGTGCACGTTTTCGGTCTTTACAGTCGCTGAACATTAAAGCACGTCTGGTGCTGATCAGAAAAGTTGTCTATGCCCCCTGGATACCCGAATTTATACTATTTTAAAGGTAATTTTGTGCCTTAAAATTGGCTTGTTTTTGGCCGAAAGTTTTGCGTGTGTACCTACCTCAATTTTGCGACAGTTTCTAAATTGTCGGCTTCAATTGATCTAACTATATGCATCCGTTGACGTGGCAAATGCTCTGAATTTCTCGCTGTCCTCCCTTGATCTCATGCGCGGCATGGAGCTTTTGGAACAAAATGGCCAAGTCCTAACGGTAGATTTTTCCTGACGGAAATGATTTCAAACTCTTCCGAAACAGCCTGCGAGACGATAGAATTTTTCCTCACAAAACATCCCAGATCCACAGATACAATCGTTATACACATTCTATTTTATGTGTTTACAAATTAAATATGTTAAATTGTATTTTAATGATACAATAACATTGGAAAGAAATCTATAAATTAAGTAATTGGATTGCTGAGAAGAAGTTCCCGACTCAATGCTAAAATATTTTTAAGTATGGATTGCACTAAGACATTTAATATCAAAATTGTACAAAATGTTCATAATAAAAAGCTATGTGGTATTGTTAATACACCATGGTGTTTCAGAAAAAGTAGTGAAGGATGAAAAGCGACTTCATAGCTACTTAACTCCTTCAGTGCTACAGCTAATGGGCAATAATATTGTTCCAAGAAAACTAAAAAAGACAAAATCAGAAATTTTACAGCAGAATTATTCATTGGAATAATAATCTGTCAAAAAGTGAGCGTAATAATGCAACTACTATATTAGGACTGTTTACTGAGCTACAACATGTTTTTCATGCTTAGATAATTAAATAAGTAAAGCTTATAAAACTTAAAACGTTAGGTCTGTGATACTATAAACTTATCCACTCATATCTCCAGAAACGTATTTCCTCTATTCGACATGAGACTTCACCACTCTGACGCCCCACAGCGAATTGCAATTAATTTTAGCAAACTTGAAACTTACTCTTGTAACTTCTCAAACCAAATAAATTATTAATCACTCATTTACGATATGGAGTTTTTAGTGAAGAAGCCTGTAAATCCGCAGAAACACAACTCCAAATCTTTTGTGAAGGTGTTCAACTGTGGCGAAATATTGGCGTATGAAACGAATCGTCACAAACCCATATTTGTGGAATTCACTTATAGCACCACCTAACTGAATGACTGCCTCTTAGCATGGGAAAAACGGATTTGGGATTCAACGAGGTATTTCAATTCTTTTTTTTTTAGATGGGACCATCATCACGTATAATCCTATTTTCCATGTATCTTGAACCAAATCTATATTTCGCCAATGATACTCCATGGCTGCTCAATATGGGACTCTGTCTACAAACATGTGCATTCGGAGTCAAGGGCTACAAAGCTCTTATAGAATATTAATGAGAGGGCTCTTTGACTTAACCACAACCACAATCTCCCGACTGACACAGGAATCCTAGAGATTTCTGCTGTCCTCCGTGCCAACTATAAACAGTACTGCAATCCTTCAATCCTCATCTTGTAGCTGTTCATCCCACCAACAAAGCTTTATGCTGCCTTGGTACCACTTATTGAATTTGACTGAAGATTTTCATTGTCATCTTAAGAATCACAACAATATTTAAGGGTGATCTCACAAACATTAACCTTTGTAACTGAACTTAATTTGTAAATGATTGACATTTGAATCGTCCCTGAAATCACTGCAACTTGATACCAATATTATCGGTACGCCGTAACAAAGAAGTGGACGGATATTCGGAATCAACGTGCATGTATACATCTGCTACAGCTGCGCAAGAGATATAGGGCTTCACGCCTCGAAGAACTGAACATTCTGAAGAAAAACTGTGAGCATTTAAGAAATGGCTAATACAGATAAGAAGTTTGTTATTCAGTGTATATTTAAATCGGTGCTAAATTTTCTATATAGCTTCTAAGCGTTGTCAATTTTTTGTGGTTTCCCTGTATGCAACATTAAATGTGAATAAACGGAAATATCAGACATACATTACATTCATCATGTTAATATGCTAAACTTGGTATTTTAATGAAATATTTAATAGCAACTTTGAGAAAATATAAAATAAAAAATATAGTTTATGGTGGGGAACTTCGAGCAATACTTCACTTCGCATTTTAAATGACATTCAAATCAAAATGAATATGAAGCTTTCCGCAAAGTTTATGCTTTGGGTTATGCTATTGACAGATAGATGTCAATGGAACCTATCTTTTTAAAAAAATTCTCTACACGTACTATGTACATAGGGTATAGATAAGGTATTTCATTCCACCCAAAAATTCGATGGCAAGATTTCACCGGAAATAGACCTTTTAGGTTTCCTTGTATCCAAAGAAAGCATATTTAGAAAAAGGTCTATGAGTTCATATGTCCGTGTGTCTGTGAACACGCAAAGTCAGTAATAATACTAAACTTGGTATATAAGTTTAGTATCTTCCAAGGATGCCTACCTTAAGCTACCCTTTACATGGAAAAAATAGCGAAAATTGTGATTTTCTCAAAAATGGCTGTAATGATTTTGATTAAAATACCACATATTAAATATATTTACATGGCAAATAAAATGGATATCTTGAATTTTCTGGGAATAGCCTCTGAAGAACAAAAAAAATGTATATCTTGAATTTTCAGGAAATAACCTCTGAAGACCCCTTTGTTCTGGATGAAGTTTGCTGAATTTTGCATAACTAGTGAGCTGGCTTTTGTGTTAGGTTTTAGTATAAGGTCGTGGATCTGCTTATATTTGGTCAATAGCAAAGTAATGAACAGGAAATTTTAGTAAGCAAAAGAAATTCCATTCCAGTAATTTACTGACTTTCTTGAATCTAATGCACCGTTACTTGCTGCCACTTTATATTAATTTTACAAATACTTTGGTTACAGTTTCAATCTTTATTGTGTGTGAGTATCATCGATAGCTGAGAATTTTAATACAATATAGACTTACCGAAATATTTCCCCTTAATTTTGCCCACAAAAGTTACCTCCGGGCTGATTGGCTAAAACGCCATATTCCACTATCCACCAATCTGGTTCGTCCTCGAAGTCTTGCTATCAGGAACTGTCTCTCTTGTCAGCGGCAAGCCGACAGCACCCCGGGCGTGGAGTCTTCCTATATCACCACCAGAGCGGAACGCATCAAGTCGACATATCAACACCCCTTGGCAACACCAACTTTTGCAACTCTGGAGTCCAACAGGGAAGGGTCATACAGGTTGCAGCATAACTGATAGAGACGAAATCCATACCATTTAATTTTCGCAAGAGATGTGGAAACGGCTCACCAGTAAACAGCAAGAGATAGACAAAAGCTTACTACACTAAATATGTAGATCTCGTTGAAAAACACAACTTATATCATATACCTGACATTTCTTAATATTCCTTGTTATTGGTTTCAGTTTTCAAATATTTAAACTTTTCACATATGGAAATTTGCAATTCTGGCAATGCAAATAAATGGATCATCTTCAAAAAAAACTGTTAATATTTATCTCGATTAGCATGGAGTAGACAGAAGAATAAGCGTTTTAACAATAATTTTTACAGAGATATATAGAAAGTTTATGAATGGAATACATCAGATTGTTTACGAACGTTCTTCACTCGACTGCACCCAGACCATATCACCTCTTTCAGTGGGCAACTGAAATCGATACCATGAAACAAACATAGACCATTGAGTGTGTGTTTGACGTGAAGTGAAGAGAGTGGTGTGGTTCTTAAGCCTCTGTTAGTGAATTCTGCTCTCAATAGTATAAATAACTAGATTGGACCAGTAATTGGTGAGAATGCGCACTTGTAACGATCAACCATGCAGCAATCACATTATGTCGAGCGATAACTCCTAAGACGATATAAAAGCGAAGTCTAAATTACTGTCGCGTCAAATAGGAAGCGGGTACTACTGAATAATGAAACCTCGAAGACAGATTCTTGTTGGAAAAGAGATTTCATTTCGATATCAAATATAGTAACTACTTTAGTGCAAAAGGATATATATTAAATAAAATTAGATGCGTTTCATTCTTATGATTTTCTCTAACTGTTCTGAAAAAAGCCGTTCATAAAAAATATTATTCTTCTATTTGCTTCATAATTAAGATAAACATTTGCAGAAATAGTCTTGCTACTTGCGATTTTATTAGTAGAAATGAAAACAGTAAATACAGAGATAGATGTTTAAAATCTGTCGCTATGCGATGGCTTTGAAATTTGATCCTCTGTGCATGGTCAGGAGTAAAACAGCAGAGATATGAAACTAATGACGATTTGAGAAAAGCGTAAGTATTTTAAGGCTGATCAAATTACAAATATCTTGGAAACATTTTACTAAAGATGTAACTATATCTGACCTACGATTTCTTGTATCGTAAGATTTTGTGTGTCGCTTACGGTATAAGACAATGTAAAATGCCTCCAGGATTAAGAGGCTTTTACTAAAACATTCAAAATAAGCATATTATTTGCATGCAAATATCTTTATATGAAATTTTAATATAAACTATTAATGCTATTTTGAGAAAATCTTAAATATCGAACAATTTTCCTTAAAAAGGGTAGTTTGGTAGTTTAAGAAAATCTGTATCTTATCCTTGGAAGATGTGAAACTTAAATACTGACCTTGGTACTTAACCGACTTTTCGGTTTTGAATGATGTTCAAAAATGCTTTTTGTGGATTCCGGTGAAATCTTAGTATAACGTTTTTGGGTGGAAGTAGTATCTCTAGTTACTGTGTATATTGTACATACGTGATAGAGATAGTAATACATGTTGCTGGTCAACCACGGTTAACTATGTCAGCAGATGACCACTACATTGTGCAAGAGCGGACCACATTTAAGAAGACTGGTAGACACGCAATCTCGCTACACAGTGGCATAAAGATGGTCTCTTTGCCAGCGCGCTATGGTACTTTGTCACCCACACGTTGACGGCACCGTTTGCGATGGTCCCAAAAGCATCGTAATTAGACTAACGAGGAATGGAGTCGCGTGCTCTTCTCGGATGAGAACAGACTCAGTGTGAGAAGTAAGGAGCATGTAATGCACACTTGAACATGGTCTTTTGGAAATCCGGATGTTATAATGTGGGGAGGCACAAATTGGCATGGGCGCACCGTTATTCAAATATTTCAGCACAGTACACTCACTGGACAACGTTATTGTACTCCTTCTCAATGTAGGTCTTTTCAGGGGTGGAGTTGGCCCTGACTTCATTTTTATGGAAGTCATTACACGGCACATCGAAAAGTGCATGTGAAGTATCTCTTGGAACGAAAGAGTATTCGGCGAAAGGAGTCTCCTCCCGATCTCCGATTTAGATCTCATGAGCACCTTGAATGCACTTTGCAGCCTATTTACATGCACCAACGAATATCCAACAGTTGTCAACAGGCTGGTGGCCACCATGGGAGTACGATGCAGAGCATACATTTGTCCGTGGTGATCATACATCCTTTAAAGCACCATGTCTCTAGAGGATATCTAAGTCTAAAGGTAGAGGTGTGGGGACTTTCTCCCGTTGGCGACCTAGTTCGTGGTCCCTGATGTGAGGGAGGGGGGCTCAATTGAGTAGCTACTTGAGAGAAAAGTAACGCTTGCGTGGACCGTATTAACCGCTTGCGTGGACCGTAATGCTTGCGTGGACCGTATTAACCGCCCGGGAGAGATTCGAAGTGCCAACCCCATCCCACCCTCCAGTACTGCACCCCAGCCAAATGACCTTTGCTGGGGGATGCAGCGTTCGGGTAGTAAGCCTTATTCTTTTTCATCATTTTCGCTTGCTTAACTACCTCATCATTTCTCACTTCACTATCCAATATTTCTGTGTAACTCATTCCAAAATAACTAATGGTTTTACCTTGAAACAACAGCTTCCTCAAATAAGATTTTAAAGTTATTTAACTATTCCACTGGCTTAATATTCGGTTTCCTTACATACTTGTAATATGTAGATTTTAATGCTTTCCACGCTTTACTGATATTATTTTCAGGTTACTCTCATCCTTTTTTCTCCACTCATATTTATTGTCTTGTAAGCTGTAAAGCTTTATACTTTTTATAAACTTATGCTTTGCCGCTTCTCCCCCTACCTCTCTACATTTTATTAATGATTGCTTCACCATTTGTTTTGTTGCCCTTTTGATTTCTCCGTTTTTCATACCATCTCCTGCTCTTTGCAATAAACTGCTAAAGATGATAATTATATTTTCTATTTCATATTTATGTAGCATAAAGGTCATTTCTCTGTTGGAAAATTTGACTATACTTGGATTCTAATGTTAGTTTGAATGTATTACTCTGTTCCTCTTTCCATTTGAATTCACTATATTTACTAGTTTCCCCTTCCTATGCAAGTTCAATTGTTTGATCTGACCGTATTTTTATGTCCGCCATAAATGGGAAGTTACTTTGACAAAAAAATCCTTAGTATGGCTTCCTTCGGAAGGGAAGTAAAGCCGTTGGTCCCGTGTCGTAGATTTACGGCACGTAAAAGAATCTCAAGCCTGATAGAGAGGCCTCGGAGCAAAATTAAGCAGTATTTCGCGCCCAATATAGAATGGGACGATGAGAACCACAGCAGTTAAAGAGCGTCCATAAATAACACGCTATTTACAATTTTAGTCAATGACACCATATTCACAAAATGAACATCCGCTTCGCAAAATTCAATGAATTTTTCATTTTCCTTGTCTATATACCTATTTCTACTATGTCTGACAATGCCCTTAAGTCAGGGCTATGGTACTACGAGGAGACCGGTGCATTAGGCACTACGCCTAAACATAATGTGGAACTTTCGTTGATCTTCCTATCACCCATTTCGCTTGCACATTATACTTGGGTCGGCTGATAAGTCGGCCTCTCAATGAAAACAGCATTAAAACAATATTTTTGCTTTATTTCTCAACATAATCTCCAAAAAGGCCAATACTGACTTTATTCTTTCAAAAATGAAAGTCCTGTCACTGAAGTGGAAAGCATGTTTACTTTTCGATCTGCTTGCACTGTTCTGTATCTTGCTCCGTCTCTATCCGGTGTTTACTAGGATTTGCCCCGTTGATCTCTGCAATGTTTTAAATGCATGAGGGGTTATCTGCACATGCAAAATGCGGCGCTGCTGGGCCACCTGCTATATAGTCAACTTATCAATATAATTCTAATTCTATTGCACTGTATTTATTTTTTACTTTATTTGTAACTTATAATACATTTCAGTGGTTAAATTAATTATATTTATAAAGAATCTTCACAAAAAATAAAATATAAAATGAATGAGCATATGCATAACTAATGAACAAACATATAGCACCTTATCCACTAATATTCACTTCTTGGAATGACTTGTTTTACTGGGGCGAATGTAATATTCCGCAATAATGTCTAACGTCAACAGCAACCTTGCATTTAGCAACACAGCACACTAATGTGCTATGTGGCAGTTGTTGACAGTCTGTTTTCCGCAATTATAACTGTGTGTTTGTGCTAACAAATTGTTTTCGAAATTCAAAACAATGTGCACATATGGCCATTCAGTCTAATGTAGCGCACTATAACGCAAACGAGAGGCTTAAATGTGTTGTATAAATAACAACATATTAGTGATATAGAAGGCGATGTTACAGACGTCTCTAAGAGTGGCTTTGTGCATAATAGAGTCAATCAATGACCTGTTAACAGAAGTATTGTAATAAGTATATAACTTAGTTTTGTAAAAGTTTCAATTTTATTTTAATCTTACTATATTGTGTATGCATAAGGAAATAAAATAAGTGATCTACTTTGCTAAACGTGTATATGCTAAAATTTTCATCATTGTTTTTATGATCAATAAGTACATATAAAATATTACTCTTATTGTGTATGATAATTAGTAATTCATTTCAATATGTTACATACTGTGCATTTTCCAAATTTCACAGATTCATCACCTTAATACACATTATGCGTGTGTATGTGTATATATATTGAAATGCGTACTAATTATAATATACAATAAGAGTAATATTTTGTGTATATAAATTCTAGCTTGCATATTTACTTAACAATATGCTTTTGTTGCCTGAATTCATTGTTCAAACAAAGCTGATCCATTTTATGCAGGTTTAAAACTATTCCCATAAAAATCAAGTATTAGGGTAAATAAGTTTAGAAACATATGTCATAATACCTGATTTTTTTATTTCAACCCTAATTATTGTAGAAAAATTTTAACTTTTCGTGCTCTGCAAAAGTCTTGATTTCTTAAACTGTAGATTCTTTAATGTACTTTTGAAAGGTAGTATAAACATTTCAAACAATTAGTAAATGATTACACCGTGTAGAGCCTTTTGAGTATGGAAAAATGTTGGAAAAATCTTGCGCAAGAATACGGTTTTAAGCTGGGGGTGCTTGTAATAAGCATGCTGATGATCGTTTATAGTTTTAGTTAATTGATTATTACAGAGATCAGTTTATAAGCTCTACCAACTAGGAAAACACTGTAGCTTAAAATATAAAAGAAGAAAGCAACAGCAATGGCTCATAGTGGAGAATTTCCTATACGTTCTAAGATAGTAATAGAAAATCAAACATTAGAACAAGTCTCGCTCTTTGAATATTTAGGATTAATGTTTGCTGGGATGCTGATAGAGATGTAGAGAAAAATGTTAATACATTTCAATCAATATGTGGAACAATGAATAGAACGCAGCAAAATAAAACAACAAAAGAAACAAAAATTAAGTTTGATAAGATAATGGCGGCTCCGGTGCTGATGTTTGGTATTGAATCACGGGTCACGTGGGAAGGAGATAAAGAATACAATCAGCCGAAATGAGGTTCCTCCATAGAGTTAAAGGGTGAACAAAGGGACATCATTTGAGAAATGAGGAAATAAGAGGAGAACTAGAAATTTACAATATAAATGATAAAATAGAGCAATATAAAGAATACTGGAGAAGCTATCTATATCGCTTGGAGAAAGGAAGAGATGAAAACTATATATTTTCTTGAAGATAGAATTCATATTATTTCAGGTAATATATAATTTGTCATTTTCACAAACTCTGGTAAAGTTTGAAAGATGTAGTGGTGTTCTTTTTTCTTTCTCAATCAGCTATGATATACACTACCGCTCAAAAGTTTTTGAACACACCTAATTTTTAGGATTTATTGAAACAATGGAATAAAAATGACATAGTTTGTAGTCACAACAGTATATTTAATGAAAATCAGCAATACATGTTAGCTTTCTTCAAAGTAACCTCCCCTTGCTTTAATTACAACTGCGTAAACTCTGAGCATTCTTTCTATTAAGTGCGCCAGTGTATCTTCAGAAATGTCCCTCCATATGTTATGAACATGATCCCACAATACATTTACATTAGATGGTTGTTTCTTTGTTATCCCTCTGTCCACATGATCCCAAAGTAGTTCAATAGGATTGCAGTCAGGACTTTGAGGGGGCCAAACCATGCTCTTCAAGATTTGTGTCTCTTCCAATCAACGTATCTTCTACAGCGTATAGATGTGTGCTTGGGATCATTGTCCTGCTGCAGAATGACCCCTTGCCAATTAACCGCAACCCAGAGGTTTGGCATGGCGTTGGAGAATATTGTGATAATACTCCTTCATCATTCCTTCTATTTTCACAATATCGCCTGTTCTATTTCCACCAAAACAACCCCTTACCAGCACAGAAACCACCTCCATGTTTGACTGTAGGGGATATGCACTGAGGTGCCATGCGTTCACCTTTTGCACATCGAACAAACTGGCGACATTTTGAGCCAAATAGCTCAAACTTAAATTCATCATAAATAATACCTTTTTCCACTGATCAACAGTCCAGCCTACATGTGACTTGGCCCATTGTAATATTTTCCGTTTATTGACAGCTCTCAATAGAGGTTTCTTTGCCGCAATGCAACCGTTCAGATGTGCATCCTGAAGTCGTCTCTTCACTGTAGAAACACTCAGATTCATCCCACAACTGGTTCAGTTCTGCTGTCAGCATGGTTGCTGTTTTGAAACGATTATATTTGCTGGTCACTAATAAATGTTTATCCTCACTTTTCGAGGTCACCCTAGGCCTCCCCTTTCGATAACGATCCTTATTGCTATTTGTAGTTACATACCTCTTTACAATGTAATGGACACTTCCCAAGGAAACGTATTCTTGTGTGGCAATTTGGCGCATAGGTGGCCTACTTTATGTAAGCTGACTATTGCAGCACGTTTTTCTGCTGAAAGCTCCCTTCTTTTACCCATTTTAGACTTTTCTACTGCACAATAACAATGTGTACAATTCACCAGCTTATGAAGCACTGAAGCGCTGTTCGCAGCCAATACCTATGTACAGATGTCTGTAAACGACATCTAGGGAACCACAGACATACTATGACATCCAAAACAAAATTAGGGTAATTGTCCCTATAAGGGCCAACATATGCTACATTTTCAAAATGCACATAACTGACAAACAAAAGGTAGCACAGTAAATTTCAATTGTGTTTCCATGGATTTCTACTATATACGAGTATAATATGACATTGGCGTTATACACTTGTTAAGTGCAGCAAAACAGGCTGTTCAAAAATTGTTGAGCGGTAGTGTATCTTCTTAAATGCTTACACTAGGTACATTGAAATGCAGATGATTATCACGAATAATATGACCTAAGATTATTTACTGAATACGACGTTTATTAAATGCTAATTTATAAAATAAAGTCCTGCGCCGTGCGCCAGAGCGTAGAGCTCTGGTTTCCACCTATAGTTAAGTCCGGTCGCGCGCGCAAGAGAGAGTGAGAGAGAGAGCAAGAGAGTGAGAGAGAGTAAGATCGAGAGAGGGGGAGGGAGTGGAGAGGGGGAGGGGAGAGGGGGAGTGGAGGGGGAGGCCTAGTGAATCAACTGGAAAATGCGTGACGCCGACCACATCTCCTCATAATATCGGTTAGGTGATGGGCGACTGAAGTAGGTAGTCGTTTGGCAGGTTAGTTTGCCACTATAGCCCCACAAGATATAGTAATTGTTACATTTATTTAAAACATTGAAATATGTATTTAAGTCTCCGCGTTCGAGTAGTCAGCGTTCTGACTTCTTCACCCAGAGGTTCCGGGTTCGATTTTCGGCTGGAGCGTGAACTTTTTCTTTAACTGAAATCATTCGCTATCCCTCATAGAGTCTGAACTATGAATATAAGAGTGAATGTGTGTACTAGTATAAAGCAGAAAAAAAAAACTTTAAGAAATTCATAGTTTAGCGAGCAAAACCAACAAATGTTTCTCAAGTCAAAGCCTCCGATAGAATTAAAAGGGGTGTATAAATAACACAAAACATTTTCTATATTTATTCATGACGTTTTCTCCGTTTGTTTATCTTGCAGATCAGGAGCAACTGGGAATCGCTTGTGACAGAGTTCACACAACTGCGAAACAGACATGACAATCTCAGTACGATAAGATTTCAGTGATTATTGTAAAGTAATACCGATTGTGAACTGGATTACTCAATCATTAAATATACATTCCAAAATATCTTATTCTGTAGGCAAATAGTAAAACAGTAATTAAAGTAGACTACTTCCGTGGTCGAGTAATCAGCAAGCCCACTTCTCATCCGGAGGTTCCGGGTGCGATTTCCGGCTGAGGCGGGGAATTTTTCTTTAATCAGGTTTATTCCCTATCTCCCACAGTGACTGGAAGAATGAATGTGAGAATTAATGTACATGGGTTTAGTGATATAAAAGATTAACCTAATGTTCTAAACCTACAGTAATATACATTTTTGCACAAGTCAAAGCCTCCGATATAAGCATTAAAGTTAAAGGGAACAAATGAAACAATTAAAAACAATTAAATTAATACCTTTTTGTTTTTGTTTTAGGTAAGTGAAAGTGGTTACTAAAACATCGCTCCGTATCGGAGGAAAGGTAACACAAATTATATTAATTACTTTAAAGTCTACATATACTTTAATGTTATAGGTTAAAATAACATTTATATCGCAAATAATAATCAACTGTTTACATTAGGAAAGTGATGCTAATTTATAATTAATCACAATTATGCAAAAGTTACAGTTATGTCACTGCATAGATTAAATGTTGATTCAACTGGCAAACAGTGTATTTGCGTCTGTGATGTTTACCTGGGGCTGTCGTACTCAAATTATATATATACATATATATATATATATATATTTTTTTTTAAATACATAACATTAACGGTTTGCTAAATAATGGAATTAATTGACACAACCAGCTCTGGGGCTCTTCTAGAAAAATATACATACATAATAGATGACTACTTTAGCGTTGTGTAAACCAAGATGTAATGTGAAGTCTACATTAAGCTTATCTACGGATGTAGTAAAATTATTACTCATCCTGTTCATAAGTCTTCTGTCTATTAAATACCTGATTTTTACATTTGTCAAGTACTCTATAGAGTATGCTTCACTGGATTTTGACAATAACTTTAGAACATATGGTATTTTGTTAAACACATATCTAAGGAAACGGTTAAAATAATGTGTATAAATAAGAATATGTAAAAGTGAATTTTCTAATGAAACTGAAGCTGTTTTATTAGCTTCTCGCACTATGTATTATTTAATATAGGAAAACAGAAAATGAAATGAAATACAGACAATAAATACATCACTTAGAACACGTATATGAATAACGCTATCAATAACTGAAACAAAAAGGAATACATTTTCTTGTACAAAACAAACATCGCATCCTCTTTGCTACTATTAACCCTCATATGCGTGCCAAATTAATTTTGCTTTGCGCAATAGCTTACTGTTTTGTACAGCAACATTGAAATCATCCATCATATACTTTAGATTATTTTAGGTACGGATAACGCATAAATAAGTTCATTAATATAGTCATGCATGGAAAACCAGAAAAATGATAACGTATTAATCAGAAAACGTGTAACCAAAATACACACGAGTTAAATCTGGTCAGTTGGTCATATTAGACGATAAATGAAATCCATAAAACGTCGCTCCAATGATCTCGAGGTCCATTAAGCTTAAGAGGTTAGCTGACATTTATCTTCTCAGGACATGGTGGCAGACACGCTACTCCCCCCCCCCCCCCACAATCTTACCTTCCCCTTTCTTCCTTCAAGTTGTGGCCACCGTGTGGCTGCTAGCGAGTCGGACATCGTAGCTAGAACCGACCAAAATGGTTACTTCAACTTTATCATGTTTGGAATTACAATTACAATGATAATAAGCATTTGCCTTATCACAAGGGATGTTGAAAATGTCCTCTATCCATACAATTCTCTATATCCTTTATATAACAGGAGGTTTTCATTTACACTTGAGAGCTCAATATCCAATATCGAAGGTTAAATAGTTGAATTGAAGGGACCTAAAAGCTTGTAAGATAAAACTTGTGAAAATAGGCGTCCCGTTAAAGAAGATGGAATAATTAAAGAACTGAAGAATGTCCTTGATGCTAATTTCTTATGAAAAAGTGATTTACATTTTCAAACACTGAGCTCTATAAAATAAAGAAAATGAAGTTTTCCGTAATTGAGTTTAAAATAAAGTTTTATTAGTATTTTCTGTTTAAAATTGGAATGCATACCTTATTCACATTTTTTATGAAAAATGATAGGCATACGTATCAGCTAATGAGTAGTTTGAAAGTAAGGAATTAAAATTCAATCATTTTAGTTAAATGTTTAAACTAATTAACATTTTTAGTGTGGGGGAGGTCTCACTTCAAAGAATTCTATCTTTAAAATTGTCTTGAAACTTTGAACACTTCAAATTTAAACACTTGTAAATTGCTTGTCGTATAATTTGCAGTTAAATTCACTGAAAACTGTGAAATTTGGCATTTTTAATAGTGCGTTTTTCTATACCTTTATATATATATACATAAACTTTATATATGGATATTTTCTACAAATAATTCTTTCAACTTCAAAAACTGTTTTCAAAGCTGTCAGAGACCGCTATGTAATGTTTCCTGTTGCGTCAACCCACGTTTGGTAACCACGGATACGTTCTTGGGGTTAATATTATTGGCACTATAACGTTGAATGAGTTGAGATAAAGTTATGGATCGTGGTAACACCAGATACGCCAATTGGCATAGAAGTTACCTAATGCGTAGAAAATCCAGCTTGATTTCATCACGTCAGTACCCAAGATTAACAACTCAAATTCAGTAATGCTTAGGTGAAAGCAAAAACAGTTATATAAATGTATAAAGTAGAGGTGTCAAGTATAAGTACCAAAAGTATGACGGCGTTTTAGATCTGGTTCCAGCATATTAGTCCAAAGACATTCCAACTTTTTATATCCTCAGTGAAATAGCATTTTCGACTGTGCAGATGAGTGATGCGGGTTCAATCTCATCATTTGAACTGTGGCGGGAATTTTATGGTTTATATGCCATTTTATGGCAGGATTTGGAAGGATAAGAAGGGCTTAAAAGTAGGATCTCTTTCAGGGATTTTCTCAGGGCATGTGTGAAGAAAAAAAAAAACACTGTATTTTTTTCGGATTACCCCAGTTTATCCATTTCACACACATTAAATTATTTGTCCCCTCTGACTTCCGCTTTCTCATTTACAATTTTATTCCCCCACACTGAATAAGTTTCTTACAATTAAACTTTTGCAAATTTGCCCTATTTTCCAACCATTACCTGCTCTAATTCCCATGAGAACTCGGAGCAATAACTCTTTGTCCACCACTCACTTTCCTAAAATAAAGACACACATACTTTATATCGCAGCACTGAAGTTAATATATGCAACACGTCTGCTCAGCACCATTGATAATTTATAAGTAACTTCTTCCCTTCTACAATTCGTGACCGTAACCTCCCTTCAGGCCTAGACACATTTCTTATGGCCCCTCCTATTTTCTATGATCGGACACGAATGTATCCGAAGTTAAACATTTCTTAATTTCTATTGGTTAGTATTTTCTGTCAAAGGTTTTTCCAAATCGGTCTACTCTCACCGAATAAGTTTGGCACCGCAGCAAAAGCATTAGACTCCAGTTTGCTCCCTTCAGGTCCAAAGTACCCTTGGTCATTAATGTTTAATGTTTCTTCTCTGTAACACTCTGAACACAAAATGTCCACAATTCTACTGAATACACGTTCTGCTAATGATTTTCTGACCCACATTACCAAATAAACCTTGCAGCTAATATTCCTAAATCTTTGGTTTTTCCTTTCAGCAGTAACTTCCTTTTGTATACAGAATAAATACTTTTTACAATTTTTTAACATTTATTACTTATTCTAATGTATTTCCTTTTAATATCCTTAAGCATTTATTTATTTGTTACTGCAATCTCTTTACCCTGTTTCTTTTATATTCATTTGCTTATTAGTTTTAATTTCTTTGTTATATTGAAATGAGAATTCTACATTAGAACTTAATTTTAGGTCACTTAGCCCATTTCTTCAGTTTAGGAATAAAAAATGAGAATATTTAGAAACGTTTAGAAGCGAGATAATGCAGTTTTGCGTTAACAATTCTAGACGTGTATAAAGACGCACAATCGAGATGAAAGCATACTTTCTACTTCTCAAGTTGTGGACGTTTAGTCCAAGAGACGTTCCTCAAACTGGTCCAGCAGTGAAACGTATACCTAGGCTTTATGTTTCTGTCCTGGCTGACGCAATCTATCAGCCTTACACCATGATAGTTCCAGAAACACCGTTGTCGTAAATTTTATGCAGATATAACCATGTTTGCTTTGCGTGTTCCCTGCAAAAACTCTCGAACCTTCCTTCTACCCAGGCCGAGGACATTGTTCTTCCAGATTAATATATTTATAATGGACAAAGTGAAATTTTCTGCTAATTTCTAAGACTGGAAGCTTTGGAGGCCGGTACGAGGGGACAACCATTGACGAAGAACTGAAGTGAACTGAACTGAAGTGAAGTAACTTAAAAATCAAAGTAGTGAGTCGCGTCTAACTTGCACGCACTGAGTCAGTTATATGTGTACCAAAAGTGCAAGTGTTGATTTACGTGTAGTGCTCTAGTGACCAATAAAGTGAATTTCATTGAAATTGGTACACTCATTTGTTTATGGTGTATACTGGGATATTACGGAGAGATGGAGAAGATGAAACATTTGGTGACTGAAATGAAGAAGATGGACACAAAATTAGAAAACGCAGTGGAGAAGATAAAAATCAAAATGGAATCCAGTATGGAGAAGGCGAGTGAGAAAATGAGATCAGGTAAGGAAGAAATGAAATTCTGAATGGAGAAGATATTGTCGAGAAGATGGAATCCGGCATGGAGAAGATGCAAAATGAAATAACAGTTGTGAATTGCGAGATGGAGACCCTGAAAACGTAACTTTCTATGAATTCGATGAGCAACTGGCCGGAATGAAAAAGAACGCGAAAGATCTTGGGAGAATGATGAAAACCCTTGATCATCGCGTTTAGGCCTTGGAGCGAGTCGAAGAACACGTTGACGTTCTGGAAGACCTCAGGTGACGCCTTAGTGTCCTGAAGGGAAAATTCGACAATAGCACCAAGGAAGTAAGCGCCATAATAGATGAAATACGTAACGAAAGACATAAGGTCATTAAGTTCGAGGCGCATGGACGTGACACAGCATTTGCACGTGTCAAACCACCGAAGTCGATGGAACGTTGGCATTCGAAGTCTTCCGCCGACGTTTGTTTACGTCGCTACTCACAATAGTTGGTCGGCAGAAGAGGAAGCAGGCTCCAGGGGCAGGCTGTGGAAGCCTTTCATACGATTCCGACATCCGCTTCGTCCGGAGTTATCTGGGAGCCCTCTAGATCCGCTTCAGAAAACATTGCCTGGCCGCGGCTTATTATAGCTAGCTCAAGTCGAGGCAACTGTACCCAGGAGAGACAGTACAACAGTGTCGCAGCTCTTTCGGCTACATTGGAGTCGGTCTGAATTAGTTCCAGTGAAATACAGAAGTGTGTGATGTTTGGTGATGCCTACTGAGCTCATCAACATTAGAACAAGCAAAATCGACTCTCATTGAGGGGGGGAAGAATGACGTTGGTATGTCACACTGGGTAAGCTCACAAAAATAAGTACTTCACTTAGATTCCTCAGAATTGACGCTGTTTATTCATACTTATTATTATTTCTATTATTATTATTATTTCTATTATTATTATTGTTGTTGTTGTTGAGGCGCTAATCCGTCGAGCTACTCCCGACATACTTCTTGTAGATTTACTGGTGATTTACTTCAATATTACGCGATATAAAACTTGCACATCAACTAATGCGGTAACTGCAACTTTTGGCGTAAGATTGCCACATAATCAAGAACCAACAACACAAAACAAAAAGTACATATAGCAGTCCCTTTTCTCGTGTGCACACTGCTTTTATATCCAAAATATCCAAACTGTGGGCTCATTTCTGATTGGTTACTAAGTAGCGCATTAGGTGGCTAGTTTTAGTAGTCCATTGTATTTTACTCACGTGACGGCTATTTATAATGAAAGTCCCAAATTCCGAAGTTTTAGGGAAAAACCTTGTCTCTGAGAAACTCCCTCTTACTTATACCTTCAATGCACAAAAACCTTGCTCTTAAAAAAGCATTTGTATTTCTGGATTGACATAAGAAGTAACCTTGGCATATACAATAGCAAGTCCTTACCCTCATGTTTTGTTCTGCAATCTGCCAAGTCTTGACTACTGAAGCAAATATCTTTCTTATACTAAATCTGTGCAAATTAATAATTAAAATAATGAAATACAAAATGTGCTAACATTCTGTTGCAACAGCTCATATTGGCCATCGAACAATTAGTGACCAAAGCTCTGTAGATCTCCCATCCGATTACGTATCCCGAGAAGCCACCTACTCTTTTGTTGAAGGGATGCATGACGCCGAGATTCGAGAGCATCTGATGTCGGCGAGTACAAGACTATCCCCGAGAAACTAACAGCCGTACTGAGGATGGAGGTAGTCAGAACAAAAGTCCTTAACCGAAGGATTAGGTGCATTCTGTGTTACAGCGGGGGCAGGTCATAGCCCAGGGACGTCGGCGAGGATGTTTCAGCGACTTGTGCGGGGTGTGCGTGTAAAGACAGGGCACCTAGTACGCGGCTGCTCACATCAAAGTCGGGCGAAACCTTGCCACTCTTGTTGAGGTTAATCCTGAGACGGAGCGCCGTAAAGCTGTGGGTGTTCGTCGCGAGGGTGGCTGGGGAGATGATATTGGGATTAGACACTCTCAGGAGCCACGATGCTACGGTTGACATCAGTAGGAGAATCCTACGTCGTGGCAAAGACAAAGTGGCGCTCCGGTTTGACGACGCACTACCTGGAGTCCGCAGGCCGACCCTGAAGCAGGGTGTGATCGTGGTACGAGGCGCAGTGTCGCGAGGGCATCTGTCAGGAGAACTCGCAAACTGTCCGGTTCGTCAACACACAAGAGAGCAGGAGGTAGGGAACCGCTGCGACCGACAAACCAACAGGGAGACTTTCCAGCTGGGAGTTCAGATGTCCTGTCGCCGAACCCAGACCAAAGGAAGTAGTCCCAGCTTTCAACAACCATGGGCTAAACCATACCGCTTGGGAGAGGATCAACTAGGTAGTGGACCGCAATCATAGGGAATAGGCTGGTAGTGTGCCAAAATCGCCTACTCCGCTTGGACAATGCTGGCTGGAATGATGAGAGCTGAAGAGAGAGCAGTATAACGGCGAAGCGATGCGAACGCTGAAGGAATCGCTGTCTGGCCCTGTGTAACAAAAGAGCAAACGGACACAACAGCCAGGCAAATAAAAGCTTTTGTGTGTTCCCCTGCAAGAGCTCTCGAACCTTCCTTCTTTCCAGGCCGAGAACATTCTTCTTTCAGAGTAATCTCTTTATAATGGACAAAATGTAATGCTCTCGTAATTTCCAACACATAGCTTCGGAGGCCGGGACGGACTATATAAAGGGGGGGGGGTGACAAGAGCCGGGGAACAGAAGTGAACTGAACTGAAGGGAAGTGAAATGAAGTGCGATAAATATCAATGTACTGAGTGACGCTTGCTAAGAAGGTGACATGAACACAGTGATTCAGTTATTTGTGTACCAAAATTGCAAGTGTTGTATTGCGTATAGTGCATTATTTTTCACAAACTAATTACAATCTGCTCACATTTACTTTCGTAACAGTTTTGCCTATAGTTTCTTTTCGACGTTCGCTACGGCAACCAAGTCCCGTCGAACTCGCTCAGCTGTTGCATGCAACGCATTCTCGATAAAAGCTGCTCAAATGGCAGCGTTCTTTTTTTATTCTGGAAAAAAAAAACAGTTCTAGAGGTTTGTTGGGACTCCGGCGCTATGTTGTTTTTCCTCTTTTTTACAGCTTCCCTACATTTCCATTATTGGACTATTTTATTTACCATTTTCTTCCAGATATACACACGTACACACATTAATAAACACACAAACACCCATGCCCAAGGCTGGACTTGAACCTACGATCCCGTGCAGCAAGAAGCACCGAAGCGAAACACATAGTGAGCGAGATCACGGGAACCCGCCAGGACTTCGTTGCCTCATTTTATATCTGTTGGGCACGTGAGTGGAAATTTTCAGAAGCCGATTGACAGCAATACACGGCGGGTGTTCACAAAACGCGCGACTTCGACGTGAAAGAACACGTGTATAACAATGGATGCCAATGCTCAGCTATAACTTACAAAGCAAACAATACACACATGCTCGGCGATAACGGCCGCAGTGCGTAGTCATAATAAAATAATATAAATTAAAATAAATACGTACAGTTAAGTTCTGTATGAGTAAGCATTTTACTTAAACAAAATATCTTATTATAATAATACAAAAGTAAAAGTTATTCCAATGAAGTAGAACTTCTTTAAACGAAAGAAACAATTGCAGGAAATAATTTTCACCGAAATCCCTGTACCCCAGACTACTCTTTACGTGGAACACTTTACGAATATTTTTATTTTCTCAAGAAAAGCTGTAACGATTTTCATATTATTAAGAGCTTTTCATGACAGATGAAATGTATATCTAAGTCCCCTTCAGTCCAAATGACGGTTGCATAACTGGTAAACCGTAAAATATAGGCGAAACTTACTACACAAGTCTAGTTGAAACACACAATTTGTGTCAATTACATTTTTGTGGAGTTAAACCATTTTCGACATATTTCTTGTTATTGGTTTCAACATTTCAATGTTTATATCTTTTTAAATAGGAAGTTGTTATTCGTTTTTAATTTTCCTGTCATGCAAAGAGGTTCAATTATAAAAGATAGCAACCAGTTATAAAAACACTTGTGTATACCTATATTCCCGCGTATGTATAGGGGAGTTTGTAATAAAAGTGTTTCTGCGTATAAGTAGATAAAAACATCTGAGGTGTTCTATTCACATGACTTTCTCTACATCTCAAATTATTCTTAAAAAAATTATGCTCCTTTTTGCTTCATACTAATCCAGAAAAAATTAGCAGAAATAGACTTATTACATGCAAGTAGAAGCAAAATAAGGGAGTAGCATAGGCTAAAGTATTAGTCAAAATCTGGTTGCTGTGTGACTGAATTTCCTTTGTTTGTACGGACCGGAGTTGATGTATGACAAAAGTATAAGTTTTTTAAAGCTGAAACCAATAACGAGGAATACCTCAACAACGATGAACTCCAGGAAAAATATGTACAAGACAAATTGTGTGTGTGTTAACGAGCTCTACACTCTCTGTTAAGCAAGTTTTTGTCTCTCTCTTACTGTTTGCCAGTTATGAGTAATTCCGTAAAATTCATCCAGAATAAAGTAGCCTTCATAGGCTATTCCCACAAAATTCAAGATATACATTTTGATTTTCATGTAAATATCTTTAATATACGATATTTTAATCAAAATCGTTAGAGCTAATTTTGAGAAGTCAAAATTTTCGAAAATTTTTCCATATAAAGGATAGTTGGAGGGGGATTTTCTTGAACATTTTTGTGTCGCATCCTTGGAAGATACTGAACTTAAATACCAACTTTGGTATTTAACGGACTTTTCGTTTTAGAGCTATGCTGTTCATACTCACACGCACACGAACAAACACACAAACGGACATTTTTACAAAAATGTTTTTTTTTTTTTGTATACAGCGGGACCAAATACATGTATTTCCGGTGAAATCTCGGTATCGACTTTTTGGTGTATTACAATACCTTCTCTATGCACTATGTATATAGTACGTGTAGAGAAAGTAAAAATGTGGTTGTGTAAGAAGGGTTTGTTGTACAATAGGTAGGTAAAGTTATATACATGTAACGCATTTGACTTTGTAATTGGCAAATACATTGATTTGTATCTACAAAGTGTTGTATATTTAATACGTGTTGTATTGTCATTCTACGTAAACACCAGGTCTATTAAGAAAGTTAAGTTTATTGTACAGTCGAAGCTACATGGCTGGGAATAGCGTATAATGTAATCTGTGATAAGAATCAACAGCAACATTGACTACGTGGTTTGCAAAAACACAGCGTGCTGCAGTACCGCGGTTGGTTATATGTGTAAATACCACACAGGAAAATAGAAAACCTCCGATAAAATCGCGCTTGAAATGTTCAATATTCCCACTGTTTGAACAAACGGCATACAAACAGAGTTCTGTCATTTACATTTTAATATAAACGGCTGAAACACAGCGAAAAATAAGGGAAAACGTAGAGTTTTGTGAATTGCGGCACTGAATTTTAATACCAGCTTTTGTTATTTTAGAACCGGATGCATCATTAATCACTCTTTATGCTTCTATGTTTTAAGTCATTTATCATGATGCTGGAAAGCCAAGAGTGACAAGGACTGCTACTGCAGGGTGACGTTTAATTAGTCACGTGCAATAAATGTGAAATTAATATAAGCTATATCAACAAATAAAAATTATGCCGCATGTATATAAGTACATAGCATATTATATTACGATACTTATGTGCAGCGTATAAACATACAGTTGCTACATATTTTAGCTGAGGCAAAGAGAAGTTATGCACCAATAAAACCCCTGGTGCATTTCACTGTGGGACAGAGTAGTTCTTTTTACTTTCTCTAGTACGTATGTACAACGTACATAGTATATGCAGAAGGTATGGTATTCCACACCAAAGCTCGACGCGATTTCACTAGAAATCCATGTTTTAGGGCTCCCTTAATAAAACCAAAACAATTTATAAAAAACATCCTTGTGTGTGTGTGTGTGTGTGTGCGTGCCTGTGCACAGTATAACTCAAAAACGAAAAGTCAATTAAATACTAAACTTTGTATTTAAGTACAGTATTTTTCAAGGATGCGAAAAAAGATATTGTTTAGCCACATCTCTCTAACCTCAACTACCCTTTATTTGGAACATTTCGATTTTTTTAAAATGTCTAACGATTTTGATTAAAATGATATACGAAATGTATCTAAGAAACTTCATTCTAGATTCGTTTTTATAACTCTTAAAGCTTAAGAGATTAACAAAAATATATTACACAAATGTATGGATCTAGTTAAAACATGAATTGTTTTTCTGGAACTAACCATTTTAGAGACCTATCCTGGTATTAGTTTCAATTTTAAATTACTTAAACTTTTCTCAAACGGGAACTTCTGCATTTCATCTCTCTTTTGCTTTACTCCTGGCCTTGGAAAAGCCGAATACCAATGACAATCGCATATCGTCAGCTTTTTAAAACATTTGTTTGTCGTTTATAACCTAGTGTATTCGCTTATTTCCCTACCACATATCAGAAACTGAGTAATAAGACCAATCCTCGTAATGGTTATCTTGATTATCATGCTGTAGATAAACTAGAAAGTCGTCTGAATAATATACTTAAGAGTTTTTACCTTCTCTACCGAGTACTATGGAGCCTGAATACAAACATTTAGAAAAAGGTGTGCGTGCAGCATAGTTCAAAAACGGAAGGACGATGGCTCTTTCTGAGGGGAAGCAAAGCCGTTGGTGCCGCGTCGTAGATTTACGGTAGTACAAGAGCCTCAAGCATGATAAAGAGACTTCTGAGAAAAATTGTCGCCTCTGACGCCCAATATACCTAGAATAGAGTGCTGAGAACCTCAGCAGTTAAAAGCGCACACAAACAAACTAAACCTTAATTGTTTTAGAGAAAGTAAACTTTAATTCAATGTTTTTTCTACTTTTAAACTTCCTTTTTATTCATTATTACATTATAATGTAATTACATATTCTGTTCATGTGTATATGTAAGAAAAGCTAAAATATCGAATAATTACACTGAAAGCACCCTATTCTAAAGTTTAAAGTTCCGTCTATTTGACTTTTTGTGTATAATACACATTTCACGTTATTGTGCATAAGTTCACATATTATATTATTATACATGTCCCTTAAATTAAAAACTATATTTTACAATTCGATGCGGACAAGATGACTCGTTTTAAACGTTTACCTTTCCTGTTCATAAACGCTTCATAATTTGTGACAGTCAGTCGCATTTAAGTTAACCTGAACAACGGTTGCAAAGCTGACAACTGATAGTAAAATACTCCTCTGCCAAACTTGTGATAAAAGTATAGCTTTCTACAATGAAATCTCGAGTTGAACATCATCAAGGATGCAATCTACAGCATTTAGGAATAGCAGCTTTCTTCAAACATACAAGTTCTAGTTATACACTTGCAGGAACAATCTAATGGTCAACATTACAAAAAACTGTGTATAGCATCTGTTGCAGGGAACATACCTTGGAACAAATTTCAGGTACCTGAATATTAATATTTTTTACAGAAGTACGACAACTGCAACATTTCCAAAAAATTAATTTGATTCTTGTTTTTTGAAAAAAGAAGAAAAAAGAACACAGGACAAACCAACTGTATGGATTCTGCTGATGAGACAATGGATGCTGTAGGGCGTTTCATCGCTGATTTTAACAGTGGGCATTTGCACCTTCAAGACCATTTAAACCCGATTTAATTTATTGTAAACCTTTGAGACAACAAATAGTTCAACTGCTAGATTCTTAATGATACTGAAGGGGGACGTAGGTGAGAATACATGGTTACAAATATTTGGCAAGAATTCTTGAAGTATTCAGATAAATTAATGAAGCTTAATATCAGCACTTAAAACACTATTGTTCAGCAATTTTGAAAGTATGAAACGATTTTCAAAAAAGAAATTAGATTAAAAAGCTTTGCCTGTACTTTTTCCAAAATTCTATTACAGCATTTGTAATAAACCTTTGTGGTCAAGTTTGCTAAGTTCTGATAATAAATCCTGTGGCACAAAATTTTGATAATGTCCATTAGCTTTTTTAATAAACATAATTTAGTAATTTTTTAATTTCACTGGTACGTTTAATCACATACACTATTATTTTCAAAATATCAAAAAGCTTCTGCAAATTATTGTTCATTATATACTTTTAGAAGACATTCGGAAGTTTCATAGCTCTCAAGTAAGCGGTTTCAGAGAAAAGATACACGTTTATGGAAAAATATAATGTTATAGAAAACAATGTAGGTGATTTACTTTATTTTAAAGTTTAATATTTCTTTACCTAATATAAGGTAAAACGCAGAACACAAATTACGTACCGCCTAAAGCCTTAGTTTGCAACATGAAATGTCATGTAGTTGTTGTGATATTCAAAATGGCAGGATCAATCATTGTTTGTGTGTTCTTACAGATTTATTTTAAGAAAAATAAGGCATATAGTTGTGCATTTGTTCTGAAATGTTAACACCCGAATGATAAAATTAGGCCTTTCGTTGTATTTTGTTTATTATAATTTTAACATCTGGTTTTCTCACACCAAACATTTCAATTACATTTTTATTAGCTAACAAACTGTTTATTTGCCTTCTAAAATCGGAAGAAGAATTTTAATTAAAGTATAACTGGAAACTCTCACGGGCTGAGTTTAATCCTTCTCCCAGCTATGTAAGCTCTTGGAAAGTGAAGTCTTTTGTTACGACTCGAACCATTCTTGTCGTTAAAACAGTCTTTTTACTGCGCAAATATGCTGTATTCTTCTGTCTCTGTGGTTTTGGATGGGCAGGACCCAGGTAAAATAATCGGTGCTCCGTAATGCTTGGATGATGACGGGGCAGGTAGGAGTAACCAGTGTGATACCTGTATTCTAAACAGTGGTTTTGGTATTATTTAAAATTAACTACTACTGTACCAAAATAAATTACAATATTTACTCACAAATAATCACATAGCCGGTACCTGTTGGAAAACCGGATATGACATAGTTGGAGGTGGACAAATAAACAAAAATTCTTGTAAAATGTGCTCAAATGATTAAGCGTTTTCGGGAGATAAAAATTATTTCGTAAGGTGCTTTCTCCCCTTCCAGAATATTTTAGCTTCTGTGGAAAATTACAGCGGATACATAAGTGTGCTCATGAATAAATTCATGAATTGGTGAATACACTTCTAATGCGACAACAAGGGTGGTTTTAAGAGTGCACGTGACGTGTTGCAGATGGATGAAGCAGTCTTGTGGTCAACTTCTCAGGGAGTGAAGCGCTCTGAAAAAGAAAAACTGGCCCTTAATAACTGGACAGCCTCAAATTGTACAAGATGGTTATAACATTCACATAAACATTTATTCTTCTATCCATGTTATTTTACTATAGTATTTTCTTGGGGACATTCAAATTAGCAAATAATGTTTGGTAACAACATTCGGAAATATTATGTAGGTTAAATGTTAACTCATAATAACAAATCCTTGCGATCAAAGGAAATAAAATAGGGGGAGTGGGGTCCAAACTCTTAAGTTATTCTTCTATCCATGTTATTTTACTGTATTATTTTCTTAGGGATATTTCAAATCAACAAATAAAGGTGGGTAACAACATTCGGAAATACTATTTAAGTTAAATGCTAACCAATAATAACAAATCTTTGCGATAAAAAGAAATTAAATAGGTGGGTCTGTAGTTGCACGAAAGTTCAACATGGACTAATCTGGAAACGGCTAATGCTACGAAAATATTATTGGTCGCAAATTTGTATTTTAATAAAATCTAATTTTTAATTTCTCTAGCATTCATGAACATTGCACATAGTGGATAGAGAAGGTATTATATTCCACCCAAAAATACGATATCAAAACTTCTCTGAAAATATGTTTTGAGGACCACTAAAATAGAAAAGAGATAAGCGTGCGCGGGAGAGAGAGAGAGGAGAGAGATAGAGAGAGGGAGAGTGAGAAAGAGAGAGAGAGAAAGAGAGAGAGAGAGAGATAGTGTTTGGACAGATCACCCCAAAAACGAAAAAAAAAATCTTTAAATACCAAACTTAGTATTTAAGTTTAGTTTCACCAGGAACACGACAACAACATTATCAGAAAAATACCTCTTAACGATTTTAATTAAAGTGCCATGTATTAAAGATGTTTACATGGCAACTATAATTATATCCTTAATTTCTTAGGAATATCCCTGAATTCCTCTTCTTCTGAACCTTTCAGGCCTCATCCTCGCTTTTGCATAACTGGTAAATGGTAGATAAAATTTAGACAAAAAAAGTAATATACAAAAGATGCGAATCTCGTTACAACTCATAATTTATGTCCTATACATTATTTTTGTAGAACTAACCATCTCAGAGAATATTCCCTGATTTTTGGTTTCAACTGAACTTTTCTCTAACGGGAAGTCTTTATCCGTTTCATATCTCTTTTGTGTCACTCTTAGCCATGGGAAGAAAACCAGAATTTAATACTTATCGCATAGCGCCAATCTTAAGAAGGGTTGAGTGTCGCTTTAGCGTAGTGTATTTTCTTACTGCCTTCTACTTATAAGCAGTTAAGTGATAATAGTTCAGGTAATGCTTATCTTGAATAAAATTATATAGATAAAAGAATACTATTACTTTCTGTACACGTACTATGTACATAGTGTATAGGGAAAGTATTGCATCCTATCCAAAAATTCGATACCGAGATTTCACCGGAAATACATGTTTGGGTCCCCCTGAATAAAAAAAAAACCGTTGAATACCAAACTTGGTATTTTAGTTTGTTATTTTCCAAGGATACGACACGAAGACTTTCAAGAAAATCCCCTCATCCCCAACTACCTCTTACATGGAACGTTTTTCAAACGTTTTGATGTCCTCAAAAGTGGCTCTAACGATTTTGATTAAAATATCGCATATTAAAGTTATTTACCTGACAAATAAAATGGATATCTTGAATTTTCTGGGAATAGCCTCTGAATGAATTTTTATGGAATTTCGCTTAACTGCTAAACCGTAGAGATGGACAAAAACTTAACCACACAAAAATGTGGAGCACCTTAAAACATATCATTTATGTTATATACATTTATTTCGTTGAATTGATCAATTTTTTAGATATTCGTTGTTATTGGTTTCATCTTAAAAAACTTATACTTTTCTCATACAGGAATTTGTCAACTCCTATCCATACAAACAAAGGAACTTCAGTCACATAGCAACCAGCTTTTGACAATCACTTTAACCTATGGTACTCCATTATTTCGTTTCTACTTACAAGGGAGCAAGTAATAAGACTATTTAAGCTATTTTTTTCTCGATTAGCGTGAAGCAAATAGAAGCATAAGCTTTTTAACAATAATTTGTTGTAGGGATGTAGAGAAAATCAAGTGAATGGAACACATCTACAGAACAGAAGAAAAAAGCATGTGAATGACAGATGGTGGTTATCCTTTAACTAGTTCCTTGTTATACAAAATAAAAAAAGTCAATCAAATAAAGGGAGGTTTACAGATGCTAATAGAACTTTCCGTTTATATATTGTCAGAGTTACTTTAAATTTAAGCTCCACATGAATTTGATAATAGGATATAACTAGGACGGTATAAAAGCAGGCTCAACGTGAGCATTTGGTACATATCAAGCAACGACAAAAAGGATTATTTCTGCTTATAATACTTCATACTTACTAATTCACAAAAGTATTCTTCATACTTACAAATATTCTAGTTTACATAGCTTACAATGATGGTACGTTACGGGGAGTGTGAAAATCATATCATATTGTTCTTCTCTGATCTTATATTAATTCCTATACCACTTTTTCAACGCAGCTCTATCTACCAGTATGAAACAGAGCTCCCCTTAGGCTGCTTCTCATGATAATCGAAACATCAACAAATATACTGTTCCAGAAGCAGTTCGCACCGTGATGTCATCATAACTGAATGTAACTATTACAACGCACATTCCGTTAAATGCAAAAATCTACTTAGCAATACAAACCCTTCTTCTTATAGATCTTACAAATAATGTGCAAACATGAATTAAATATGAATTGAATAATAGCTATAACTGTTTTCACCATAGTATTTGTTTGTTTTTTAAATGTACTAAACATGTGATATTATGTTTTAAATGTAGATAGCGGGTGGTAATTTTATTGAAAATGTTCATTATAAGACTATCAAAAATATCAACAATTCTGAGATTAAGAACTATAGCTTTCCTGGCGACGTGTTAATTCAAAATCTTCTCGGGCTTCTAGCCAGGTAATAACTTGGCTTGACACCAACGTTTCGAAGAAGTGCATCTTCCTCGTCTTCACGGTGAACTGTTCACCGTGAAGACGAGGAAGATGCACTTCTTCGAAACGTTGGTGTCAAGCCAAGTTATTACCTGGCTAGAAGCCCGAGAAGATTTTGAATTCTGAGATTATCTAACATCACACTTTTAGTCTACTCGTTTATCGCTTTATCACTACTTGAGTCAAGTCAAATCAGTAGCAACTTCATATATTCATTATTAACACAGTTATAAATAATATCTAGAATTACTGCAGACAATGTTGAACAATTTATTTTATATTATTTCTAGGTAAAATATGATAAGACTTAACTGTATCCATGCTATGCAAACATAGTTCAAGTTAATGAAAATATTGTTATAGAATAAACATTTTTAAACTATTAATTTGTCTATATTTCTGGCAACGAAGTGTATTTTAATTTCTGTGGCATATGCACGTCTTTCCTAGGGTGCTAATTTGGTAAGTTATTATATATGCAAGCCTCGCTATAAGGGTGTATCAAAGATCTAAGATAAAATAAGTAAGTATTTTTCTATTTTTTTCAGTAGTAAACCCCACTGCCCTTAATCTTGACATTCTACAATGTTGTGAAGAAAGAAGGAACCTATACAGAATAAAGACAACACAACAGTGCAATCTGTTGAACAAAACTCATCCAAACTCAAGCGTGAAAAGCTGGTATTCTTTTTTTGACAGATATCCGTTAGTGTGCGAAGCTAGGAGCTAGCTCCCTTGCGAGTGTAACGAAGAGTGAAATATTGCATTACTCTCACATGGGAAAAAACACTTCCTTCCTCTCAGCGCTAGAATACCCACAGAGTTTCCAGATAGTTCCATTCTATCACGGCTTCTGAAACCGAATCATTCGCTTTTAATAAACCTTGTGGCGCAGTAGAAAACAACTTTAAATGTGACTGGTGATTGTTCATGAACCCTTACTGAGTAATATAAATAATACTTCTTGTTCTATTGCTATATTTATTTATGTGTTGTGTAGAGCAAAAGTATTTTATTTCCTTAAGCGAGAAAGTTATCTTGAGACTGTTGCTAAGGTTAAGCAATGCTAGGCACAAGCTACTTTATTAATTCTTAGCTTTTTATTGACAAACAAAACAAAAAGTGGAAAACCTAATTAATACATATTTGTGTTCTGCGGTATAACTATAAAATATTAAATAATAATAAACAAATATTAGAAAAATTGATACAATGCTACAAAGTATAGCACCAATACCCGGCAAGATATATTCCGTTGCTTTCACTCTCCAATCCGCCATCTCAAATATGATCTGTCTGGCCAACTTCTCTTCCCAGTCACCAGAAGCGTCGAACATAACCACAATCTTCAATTCGATGCGGTAATATGCTACACTCCGTTCTTCCAATGAACATTTAGCTCTTCTAAATATATACATGATGATTCCTTCTCCATATAATTAAGTTTCTGATATCATTTCCATCAGTGATCTTTATCATACTTGAACCAAGTGTAAGCTAGATCAGCTCGTGACAAACACATTTGGGCTCTACTCTGATGAATTGCTCCATAAATACTCCGATTTTAACCTGGCTTTACTGTCGACGAAATATTTTATTCGCATTGTGTAATAGTTTGTTGTTTAAGTATCCGTCAGGCGATTCTGAATCTTCATCCACAATGTCTGTTTATTTTAACTTATTCACTTATTAAATTTTAGCCTTTAATTGTTACTGACTTTTCAAAATGATTATAAAAATGAATTCATATAATGTATTATTAATTTACTTATAACCAATATTTTAATTACCCTTAACATTGTGTTCTAGTTTAGGAAGTTTTTCTTAATTTGGTTAACGCGCTCTAAACGGCACCTCAGGGAGTGAGCACTAATGATATCATATGTAATAAAATAATAATAGGGAAAGCGAATTTAGAAAGAATTGCCTGTTTTAACTTATTTTCCTAGGATTTGACAGGGAGTTTTTTGTCGAAACCAAACTTTTTAAATAAAAAATTATGGAACCAAACAATGCGTACATTCCAGAGGCGGGTGTGTTTACTTGTTTTATGTCCTCATATATCGATCAAACGCTTGACCGTGATCCTGTCTTGTGTACAGACGTGCCCAGGGGTTCAGCGCTTATCACAGCAGTCGATGACGGCTGAAACTCTGCCGAGATTAAGCCAATAAAGTTGATGATTATGATCTTCATTATGATAATGGACGTGAGATGTCCCAGTTAATTAATGCGGCAGTAATACACATTTTGTGCTCCTTAAGGGGCAGAGAAGCACAAACCATTAAATAATATAATCTTGGAGATACACAATATAAGTTAATAAAGTCATCTTTAATTAATTATAAAATTTAGGTATTTAAAATTTCCTTCGAAGTACTTAATGTACTATAGTAAAATAATTTCGTTCACAAGACAAAATTTATGGATGTTAAGTATTCCAAAATATATTAGTATTAAAATCCGTATTAGTGAGGCTCCAGAGGTTTACATTGTAATTCAATCTTGATTCGAAGTCAGCAGTTGCAATATTCATCTCACAAATAATTTTATGTTCAATTCTGCTGTCAAAATCCCAAACACTTGTTTTTCTGAAACTTCCATGTTCGCACACCTTCATAGGTAATCCTGCGGTTCATGTCGGCTACTTTATTGATGTCTAGTTGGCTTACTGGACGTTTCGCGGACGGCTTTTTAACGAATGGTTATTCGATTAATTTTATTTATCCTCCACTATTCTATATAACATTAATGTTGAACAAATCAGGAGCTCTTTTATGACTTTAAGTACTATAGTTCTGAAGGTTCCATTCTACATATGCACTAGGCGTGGACGATTTTAAATGTTCCTTTATGAGGCTTAGACTCCTTTACGTGCCGTAAATCTGGGGACCATTAGCTCTCCAAGGAAGCCATTCTAAGGTTCTTACCCTCGAAAACTCAATAGTCTTCCGCCATGTTTGAATCACGGAAACTGCAACTTAGATATTTTCCCTACACTACAGAGAACGACTTTCTATTCCCAGGCTAACAAGTTAACCTTATTGGAAACATTTCCTGCCATCATCGAACTAGTTCTTAA
Source organism: Hymenopus coronatus (assembly GCA_030762935.1). Lineage (NCBI taxonomy): Eukaryota > Metazoa > Arthropoda > Insecta > Mantodea > Hymenopodidae > Hymenopus > Hymenopus coronatus. The sequence goes on along the minus strand of CM060888.1, from coordinate 106,215,292 downwards.
TTATAAGTTTTCAGTTGCCTTAAATCTATGTTAGCTGCACATAATTGTGTCTTTATACAATTATTTAACGAACTAAATGACATGATTACAACACATTACCTGTCTGAAGAATGAATGCAGGCTGCCGCGAGTGGAATCTTGCGAAAACACAAACAGATAAGCGGTATTACGTGGCCACTCCCGCTGCATGCCCTGTACTGTTCGCCAGTGCTGGAGTGCAGCAGTTGAACCTTATGACAATGGAAGGCTTCGAATCAAGTCAAAATGCAAATACCGCCACACGAAGCTATGAGCTCATAAATCAGAAACTTAATAGTCATTAGTGATAAAGGAAACAGCAAGTTTAACTTGCTGTGAATCACTTAGTTTATTCCTGTTTACGTATGCTGTGCGGATGTTTTGATGAACAGACTGTACTGCACTATATTCCCACATTCTCTGACCGTTCTAAATCGTGCCATGCTACAACAGCGACCTCCGCTAACAACTGTACTCTTTCCTCAGACAGGTAGTATAAAGAAAAAGAGAGTATCATATTTGCGTCTTGGCATCGCTGGCGTCGTACCGCTGTACGCAGCTTCGTTCTCTGTGTCAATAGTTTTTGAATCGTGGTGTCTATATTCTGTATTGCTTGGAATTAAATAACTACGCCATTTGTCTTATGCAGATGATTTTGTTTAGTAATAAAATATATACTTTTCTAAATAACATTCTTAATGAAGTATGAAAACATTGTTTCTAAATATGGTTGTTGTAACTCCAATGCCTTCAAATTTTTGTACTCAGCTATATCAATACGATAACCACTTTTAACTTGATTACATTAATATTTTTGTTCTCGTGGCGGATTCAGCCAAGTTTTAACAACCAGGTTTAATCTATGTTGTGTACCTGGAAACTGTATAAAATTCAGGTGCAACGTATTTCCGTTTTCTATGTAAATTTCTATTGCGACCATAACCTTTCTTAGGGACTTTCTATATATGTCATTTTTCCTACACTCGCGTCTGTAATGCCTATGTCTACTATGCTTCTTGAATAGTTACGATGATTTTTGAATACTTTTACAAATAGTACACGTTTATATTTTTATTGTTTTTAAAATACAATTTCAGCATTAAATCAATATTTTAAGACCTATTATACAAAATTTGACTTAAAATAACAGTAACTTCAACCATCTTCCCCATTCCAGTAACATTGATAGCGCAGGGATATATATTGTCTTATTTAAAATGTATATCATTTATAAGCTCATATCACATTGTATATTCATATTTTGTATTCCTTCACATGCAGAGCACTTATCTGAATACCTTGAATAGGTTTCATAAACCATATTTCTCATATTTCACAAATTTCGTCCAATCTGATCTAGATGTTGCATTAAAATCATAAGGAATCACTGCTAGTATGCCATTAAATCAAATATTCTACTGAAGAAGAGGTTGACAATGTGAAGATCCTTGCAATGCGTTTTTATTTTTCTGTTTATTAGATTTAATTAGCTTGGTTAAAATAAATGCTGCTTTTGTGACGATTTACGCCAATTTCTTTCTTTTGGTTTGCCAGAAATCTGATAAAATATTCCCGAAACTTTGTTTGGCGTAATTGCTTGATTGTGAAAAAAATGCTTGGCTCAGGTCACGTTGCTGACTGTTCTGGATGAGCATCATCTGAGGGATGCCTCATATTTCATATGCACTCCCCAGATCCAGGACACCATCTCATCTCATTCTGTTTGACTCAGTGGTTCGAAGATAACACTGTTAAATTAAATGCTCCAAATACTATATTGAAGGATAGTCATTAGGTTTTCTACATTGATTTCCATCGCCTGGGAGCAGATGTCTGTTGAGGAGCAGATGGACTCTGGATGAGAGAGAACAGCAAGGAAGAGTGATCAGCTTGATGTCTGGTATGATAGTGAGAAGGAAAGGCAATTATAGAGTGAATAAGGAGTGAAAGCGGAGGATGCGTATAAAACACACCCACACGATACTTTGGCCATTACAAATCCCACATGCGGCTCCCTGGGATCAATCCAGGGACGCTTTAATCAGAGGCGAGTACAGTGACTTCCAAAATACATAATTGCAATTAATATTAACGCTATAATAAACAATACAAACTAATAAATTGGGCTACATTAAACAACGAAGTCATAATGGTGTACCTCTATAACGTTACAAAGATAGGTCTGCTTCTTCCTTCCATCTCAGTCATGTGGTGACCCATCTCCCCTCGTCACCCTACTCTGTGTTATTACATAACTACTAAATACAGGTGGTTTAGAATATAACGTTTCTTTGGGAATTCTGCTACAATCTGTGGGTCGATTTGAAAATTTCTCAAATAAACCTTAGAACCCTAATAGTAATTCAATATAAATTCCATTCGGCTACCTGATTCTCAAAGTAAAGTACCTATTTCATGCACGTATAGGGCTAAGAAGTACCAGACCTAACAAAGAAAGCACAAATATTTAGGGAAAAACATGTTTATTTCTCTACACAGTCTCCTTTCGGCTCGATACACTTTTCCCAGCGATGTTCAATAGCTTCGATTCCCTGTTCATAGTGAGAACTATCGAGGTTTGCAAAAAAGCCATCAACTGCAGAGTGCACCTCTTCATTGCTGACAAAGCTTCTACCACCAAGCCATTTCTTCAAGTTTGGAAACAGGAATTAATCAGAGGGGGCTAAATCTGGCGAATAGGGTGCATGAGGAAGCAATTCGAACTTGAACTCCTTGATTTTAGCTCTTGACGTTAATCACGTGTGAATTGGTACATTGTCTTGATGAAACAACACTTTCTTTTTCGCTAAATGCAGCGTTTTTGCTCTATTTAATCGTTCAAACGCTGAAACAGGTTTGCATAATATTCGCAATTGATTACTTTTCCTTTTTTGAGATAAGTAATGAAAATTATCTCGCGTGCGTCTCAGAAAACTGACGCAATGACCTTGCCAGCAGATGGAACTGTCTTCGCTTTCTTTGGAGCTGATTCTCTCCTTCCGATCCACTACTTTGATTGTTCCTTCGTCTCAGGTGTGAAGTGATGGACACAGGTTTCATCCATTGTTATGAATTGACGCAAAAACTCTGCTTTATTGGAGTGATACATTGCCAAACATTCAACTGAAGCATCCTCACGACGCTGTTTTTGTTCTATTGTGAGCAAACGCGTCACCACCTTACACACAGCTTTCTCATATCCAAATTTTCAGCCAGTATGCGATGTACAAAACTTTTTGAAATGTCTGCAATGTCTGCTAGCTCGCGCACTTTCAGTCGACGGTCAAACAATACAATTTTTTGGATTTTCTCTACAATTTTTGGACTGGTAGCCTCATTTGGTCAACCACTGCGATGTTCGTCTTGGCAGCTCGTACGGCCGCGCTTAAACTCTGCCAGCCAATATTTCACTGTTGTAAACGAAGGAGCAGACTCACCTAAATTAGAACCTAGCGCAGCCTTAATATCAGTTGGACTATCAAGTTTTATCCATGTTTACAAATTTGCTGAAAGCATTCACTAATGATGGCTATCAAAGAAATGTTAAACAATGTAAAATCGTGGAACTTTATACTTAAGCTTTCTAAGGTTGGTACTTTTTACCAACAACTATTTTTATGTCAGATCGGGTACTTTGGGACGCCACTGCATATAGCCAAGACGATTGAGTGCTAAAGCATCGACATGGATAGCTGAATATCTATGTTTTGAGCCCCAGCCGTGTTGTGGCATTTTAACTTTGACTAAAATTTTCATGTTAAAGTTTTAGTTGTATTTATTAAATATTGAACATTTATTTTAAAGTACAGGTATTTACTATATTGGATAATAAATACGTAGTATATTATTATTATTATTATTATTATTATTATTTCCATAATTCAGTTATATATTTGCACCACGCATTCATCAACTTTCTTGTGTTTTAATGGTCTTGCTTGATTTATTCATACCATTTTATTCCAAATATTCCAGAAATTTAATTGATAGGTTGTATTACGTAAGGGAGTACTTACTCTCGTGTAAGACATTTCTTTGATGATGCCTAACACATGATCTCTTAATTACCAGATTTTATTCTTGGAAATATGTGAATTTCATCTTGACAGAAGAATAGCATCCGTGAACTTCTTCAATTAAATCGAATAGGATTTAAGATCAATTTTGGTGCAAAAATGTCTGAAAGATGACTGAGCTACAGAAGTCAGATTCATCACCACCGTATTAGTGAAAATCTTCGGGATTCTGGAATGCCTACAGCTTTTTTTGCTATTGCAATCATTATTGTATTGAATGTTTCAAAATGATACCTGCTGAAGGTTTGCAAAAACATCCACAAGACAAAATAAACGTAAGAAGTATATGTTTTAAATTAGGCCTGATTGTAGCAATAATACTTCATGTATTGTGGTTAAATAAATACATAACTTGTATAAATTACAGAATACATTTATGGAAGAATTGTTAATGTACGGCATAGCTAAAAACTGGAACTCGGGGAAGCCAAGGAGAAAACAAGTGGATCCCACGAAGCACAAGAAAGTATGATAAATGGAACAGATGCAGAAAGTTAACGAAATGCACTGTGTACGGTAGACGTAATGTTAAAATAACAACCCACCAATTATTCAGCAAGGGTAAAACCGCGCAGCTACGGGCAGCTATGCAAATTACAACTCGAAGTCAAGTTGGTCAAAAAAAAAAAAATGCTGGTTTATTGTTATGAACATTGTTCTTGGCATACGAATGGAGTAGTTAGATGAAAGGATGACAGAACCTGAAATTCCGTCCCAATAATGGCCAATTTGGAGCTGTAAAACCACGATGTTACTTTCTCTACTTCGCAAATAGAGAAGGCAAGGCATTTCACCCAAAATTTCGACATCTTGATTTCACTGGAATGATACGTTTTGGGGTTCTCTATAACTAGAACAATCTGCCTCTGTCTGTGTGTCTTGCGCACGGTAACTTGGACATGAATAGTTGATTAAGTACCAAACTTTATATTTAAGTTTTATCATCTTCCAGGGATGCGACACAAAGATTTTCGAGAAATTAAAATACCGTATATTAAATATGTTTACATTAGAAATAAAATGTACACTTTAAATTTTCTGGGAATAGTCTCTAAAGCCTGTTCACTCTGTATGACTTTTGCATAACTGGTGTACCGTAAGAGATAGAAAAAAGTTACAACAATTGCCGTACACAAAATTAAAAGATACAATGCCATATACACTTTTTGGTATTCTTGTTATTGGTTTCGATTTTAAAATACTTAACATTTTCTCAACCGGGTACTTGTTACACCTATTTCTTTTGTTTTACTCCAGGCCTTTCAAAGAGAAACCGAATTTCAATCACATAGCCAGAGCCTCTAAAAGATTTGAATTTCGCCTAGCGTATCCCTTTATTTTCCAAATATTTACAAGGAGGCAAGTAATAAGACTTCTGCAAATGTTTATCTCGATTAATGTGGAATAGATGGAAGAATAATCTTTTTAAAAATATCTTGTTTGCAGATTAGTTAGAGAAAATCATTATGAAGATCATCAGATAGGCAAGTGTAAAAGGAATCCTTATAGCTAAATGAACAAATGATTCACAAGTGAGGGTAACACCTAGTGGGATGGCTCAGATGGTTCGCATTCAAATCCCGTGGCCCGACCAACCCGACTGGCGTTTTTCCTCATTTCCCTCACCTGTCAAGGTAAATACCGGAATGGATAGTAAACACCATAAAAGTTCCACCTTCCGTTTAAAACAACAGTAAAACTGAAAATGTATCGTAATAGCTACTGGGCAGCCATGTATCAATGGATAGTTTAAGAAACAGATTGGATAGCACCCTAATGTCATCTACTTATCGCGGAGCAAAGTAGTAGGAAAGCCTAAACCCTGCACTCTGACTATGGATGGAGAAAGCAGTCAGACTGTGGGATATTTCTGAAGGTCTACTGTTCACCACTTACTGTATCTTATCTCAAAAAATGTGACCTGGAAGTTACAGTGACGTAAAACAAAATAGATTAAAAATTCTGATGTTTCATTCACATGACTTTCTCTTGCTGTTCCGTAAACAAACATTTTATTCGAAAGATTAATATTTTATCTACTTCATGCTAATCAAGATAAACATAAGCATAACTATTTTATTACTTGTTTCCGTGTAAGTAGAAGGGAAATAAAGGAATGCACAAACTAAAGCCATTGTCAAGTCCTTTAAAGGTCACTAGGTATGTGAAATAATTGAAATTCCATTCTCCTTGTTTGCCGGGAATTAACAAACGAGAAGAATGATGGCTTCCCGTTTGAGAACAATTTAAGTGGCTTAAAATTGAAACTAATAATCCGGAATATCTCGATAACCAGTCTACCGGATATCAAATGACTATAACCTAATAAATCTATCTGACTCGTCTTTTTATGGTGATTTCAGAACAACAGCTTTTGGTTCTTTTCTATCCCTTGCAGTTTTTTCACAATTTTACTTTAAAAATATAAGAGTTGAGTCAGTAGATGTGAGTATTATTGAAGGAAAATTTAAGTCTTTAGGTTGTTGCACCTGTAGATGCCGGTTGCTATTTGTAATGTAAGCAGTGATGATATAAATGCTGATATTTGGTAATATCAGATGCTTGCATTTACCATTGCTATATCGTGATTGAATTTAGAAATACGTTATGTCTACTTGCAAGTGTGAGGCCAATACAAATGTTTTTTTTTTGTTACATTTGTGGAAATTATACAGTGTTTCAGCAAAGAACTTATATAACAGACTTTGTGTAAATGCTTATTTTAAAATGAAACTTGGATACCAAGACAAGACCTGGGCTATAAAGATTGAACTTGATGCAGGCAATTTGTAAGGATTCTACCACAGGTTGGACCCTCCTTCAAGTACCTTTCCAATACATTTCTCTTCATTATATAAGGCAAATGAACGGATGGAATTTCTGTTGGTCCTTAAATAAAGATGTTGATGAAGGATGAAGATTTTGAGAAGACAATGCGTGAGAGAGAGAGAGGGAGAGACAGAGAGAGAGAGAGAGAGAGAAGGAAAAAAAAGCATGAACCACCTTCCAATCAGTTACTGAAAACTTCTTATTCAATAACAAAAATCCTAATTATAAGGCCATTGTCGGAACATCGTTAGAAACTTTCAAGAAGATGGGTTGTAACATGAGTGTAAAAGTAAATTTTGTGCATTCGCATATCAACTACTTTCCAGAAAACCTGGAACATTATAATAAAGAGAGGGGTGAACTTTTTCACCAAGATACTAAGGAAATGGAGAGGAGGTACCAGGAAAGATGGAATGAAACTATGAAGGCCGACTACTGTTGGATGTTGGAGAGGGACATTCATCTTCAAGGATCTGCAAGGAAGTCATTGAAGAGTAAGTTTGAAAAAACTTAAATGAAAGATTTTACCTTCTAGTTTTGTTAAAAAGTAGGCATGAAATAAATTAGGTGGGTTCCTGAGAGTATTCTTAAAATATTTCTTGAATAAAAACTTGCAAAGAGAATTTGAATACTCTTCTACACTCCTAAGTAACATTGTGAAAAAATTACTTCGTATTTTGTGTAAAATCTGACGTGATAGGGAAAACGGAAGTTATTTATAGAAGCAGCATAAAAAGTTGATTCAAGAACACCTATTTTGAGTCCGCCTGGTTGGAATCAGGATGGGTGAGTCTGGGGAATAAATGATGTCTCTTTCATTTATCTGCTCCCCACTTCCCTACCTCTGCTGGTCTGTGGAGCATGAGATCTCGAAGGTAGGAAGTACTTCATAGGACGCGGTGCACCTGCCGTTCACAAAATCTGTAAGTGAATATTGGAATATGGGTTTCCAAATACAAGCACAGTGAACACTTTATAATTTACAGAATGGACGTGTATTTTTATTGCTTATCGAGACCGGCAGTACGTTTCCAGGGCAGGGCCACACCTTTAAATCCTATTTCTTCTGGGCGAAATTGCGCGAACATAAAAATACCAGTTCCATTTAGTAAAATTTTCCCGTAGAGTAGTGACCTTAAGCGACATCTTTGACGCACTTTCATTGAATTCCCCACGTGTTTTAAACTGCACCTTACAATACATCTCTACTGTCCTGCCGAGAACTGCCCGGGACATGTAAAGCAAAACTCAGTTATGTAAGATCCTGTTAATAACAGTCGACCACACCTGCATCCGGCGAGGCATGAAAATTGTTTTGGGTTATATCTGTCGTTTTCGAAACTCGTAAGCGAGAAACGGTATTTTCATCTTTTCGTCCCACAGCGCTTGTCGGCTCGCCGAAATATACACATTTACCTTTCCGTCTTCCCCTATAACCTATGTTTCACTTAAATAAAATGTTATTTAATACTGTTAATTTAATTATATTAATTATGACCTTCGATCATCAATTTTACTTATTTTTGTAATTGATAAAAACGGGTTCAGCTTTTAAGAAATCATCTGACACAAAGTTTTAAAACGCAGACTAATGATAATCCGGAATATCTCGAAAGCGGTTAATTCTACAAAAAAATGTATATAACGTTGTGTGTTTTAATGACGTCTACAATTTTTGTCTTATCTCTTACGGTTTGCTAGTTATACAAAAGTCATCAAGATTGAAGAGTTTTCAGAGGCTATTCACAGAAAATTCAAGATATACATTTCGTTTGTCATAAAAATATGTTAAACTTAAGATATTTTAATCAAACTCGTTAGTGCCATTTTTTAGAAAATTAAAATTTCGAAAAATGTTCCATACAAAGTGTAGTTGAAGATGGGGTTTTCTTCTTGAAAACATTCGTGTCGCATCCTTAACTTCCAAGTTTGGTACTTAAGGAACTTTTCGTACATAGTACATAATACGTGTAGAGTAGGTACAAATATTTTAACAAGATAGCATTCGTGATATGGCCGAGAAGTTAAAGGGAGTAAAATGAAATAGATTAAAAACCCACTGACAGCAACATTATATATAGAGGATTATTTATCTATAGTTGACACATTTCTTTCATTAATTATTTCTTTCGAAATCCTCTCAGTGCTCTAACTTTAGCACCAAATTAAGCAGAATATTCTGGAGTTTCGATTGCCTGTCACTAGATGTGCAGATGCTCATGCTTTCTTCCTAACGTTAGTTTTACTGTTGGCAATTTTTTTGAGATTTTGTTCTAGTCAGCCAATGACTCTTCCTTGTGAAGCAACACTGGATTAGAATTCAATTACAGATACTCAAAGGGCATACCAGAGAGAATTTGGCGTTAGGACTCCTCCCAAAAGAAACACAATACTGGGACAGTAAACAAATTGGAAACACTGGATCTCCGGTGAGAGAAAAAGGTAACCATCGTTCATCTAGGATTCCCACGGATGTTGTTGACGTATGACTGGAGCAGCCATTAGAAGTTTGTTGCAGGAGAAGGTACAGCTACTCAATGTGTCGGAGAGCTGCGAAAAGTCCAGGCCTAAAGCCATATAGGGTTCGGTTGTCCATCTACTACAGGAACCAGATAAGGATAGACGACTGAATTGGTTTCAGTTGTTATTGTGTTAAAATCCTGCCATATTGTCCGTCATGTGGTTCACAGATGAAGCATGGTTCCGTTTATCCAGCTATGTGAAGTAAAATAATTCACGATATTGGATCAGCGAAAATCCACATATTATTCCTAAAGCACCTATGCACGCGGTTAAAATCGGAGTTTAGTGCGCAATATCCGCACAGAGAATAGTGGTACCAACACTTTGAACACTGCAGAGTACCGACGGATTTTCATGAAGTTTTTTGGGCAACTAGACGATGTAGAGCCGATTCGGCAGGATGGCGTTACATGCCATACATTAAATGAATCAATGACGCTAAGTTTCTTTGACGACCGCATAATTTCCAGGAACCTGCGGCCACTGACATCTTCAGGCCGTACTTCTTTCTATGGGGTTACTTAAAGGACATGGTTTACGCCGCACGTTTCCAGACATTGGAAGAACTGAAGCACAACATTGTACAGGAGATTTAAGCTATTGAAAACAGATTCCTGCAGCGAGTGACCAATAACATGGAACGAGGAGTTGAGTTGTGCCTTATACAGGATGGAGGATATTTTAAAATTCTCTATAGAACTAAAAATTCTCTCAAAATTTCTCAGGTATAATAAGCTTTCGCTAGCATAACTCGTTTTGAAATAATTAATGAAAGAAATGTGTCAGCTCTATATAAATCTTCCTGTGTATTATTCTTCCTTCAGGAGCAACATATCTTAGACCTTACGGAATGAAATTTCTCGTCATCATCTTCTTCTCAAACCTCTTAGTTATTCACGGTATCTTTTAATAAACTGTAATTCCAGGATTATTCTAAAACTTGTCTTGCTTTAAAATCTTGTTTTAGAAACCATAACATAGCCATTTTACATGCATGAAGCAGGAGTGAACTTTAGTGATTTAGTCCTTTCATTTTAAGCGAGTAGGTTTGTATGTTAGACAACCCTTGAAATCTTAACCCATATATGTAGAGAAAAGTGGACAAAAACGTGCTGAAGTGTTGATATTTTAATATTAAACATTTTTGTACTAATTCGTTGTTCTCTATGTTAATTTCGGCCCACATCACTTTTTGTGTCGGTCAACGATTCAGGATTGAATAGGAGCTATAACTAAGGTAAAGACTGTCGAAGTTTAGGTAATATTATATATAGATATCATTTTCATATTTATTTAGTACTTTAAATGGGTCGGTTTAATATTTTATAGTCTGAAGAAGATTAAACGACGCTCAAACTAATCTTATAACTGCATTTATTTAAACGATCTGTGTGTTGTTAGAGAAAGAAACGATGCAAATAGTTTAAACCTTTTGACTTTCCAAGTATTTTATTTGAGATGGAACCTACTAATGTTATAAATGCACTTCTATTCAGAAACTATGTTTAGAGTTTAGTAAGAAGAGAAATTGTTTTATGAGGTAATTAATAAAAACTATTAGAATTAAATCACTAACATCCCATATGCTCTGTTACTTTACACAACTTTCTGCAAAATCTGTCGTTTACTAGTGGAGTATATATTCTCTAGAAAGTTCATTTTCCTCTGTACTACTTTTAATTCAGATAAATCTCTGCATAAATGAGTACATTACACGTTCTTGTAGCCGCAAATGCTATACGGTCAACAAATGGACTATATATGTTGACTGTAATTTGACAAAATTGCGAGAAACAACTGAATATTGGAAGAATTTTAAAATAATGGACATCTACTGAAGAATTTGAACAAGTAAAACGGAGATCTCGGAAATAGGTTTTAACACAATAAAGGAATTCGGAATAAATATTATATAATTTAAAGATATCCGCATTTTTATATAGTATATTTTCGTCTATTGCTTAACATTTAACGTTCTACAAAATTATATAACACTTCCTCTAGATAAATAGGTCTTTACTGACTATTCCCAGAAAACTCAAAATATATGCTTTATTTGCATGTGAATAACTCTAAAATATGGTATTTTGATTAAAATTGTTAGAGGTCTGTATGAGAAAAACAAATATATTAAAATATAACACACTTAAAGGGAAGTGTGGGGTGGGAGATTTCTCTGGAAACTTTCATGTCACATTCTCGGAAGATACTAAACTTAAAAACTAAGTTTGGTACTTAACCTGCTTTTTGTCTTTGAGTTATGCAGACCCATAGACACATATGGACTTTTTATAATTATTTTTAGATTCAGCTGTCATCAAAATATGTATTTACGGCGAAATTTCGAAATCAAATGTTTGGGTGAAATACCTTCATTACTTACAATGCGCACGTATGTGGTAGACAAAGTAAAAGAACTAAGTTTAAGAAAGCAATATTAGTCTTTAAATCATATTTATTTCGTTGACACAATAGTGAACATTGTTTTATTAATCAAGACATATAAAGGTAGAACCGTCGTTTAAGATCTTGTTCTTTCATGAGTTATGAGGAGTGTCAACTTCTAAGAGAAGCAGTTCAAGAGAAACGCTACGCTACATAAAATTCATAAAAATCTGATTAGACACACTCGGTTTCTTCTCAATATAAACTCGTATATATTCTTTACTCAGTTATTCCTCTATCCATTTATTATAATAAACACCAAACGATTTGATAATGATGTATATTGTAAGTGTTGTTGCATCATCCAAAGTACGAATGTTATTCAACTTCTTAGTAACGAGCTCATTCGAAAGAAATGAAATGCAACATTAGGCAACAGGGCCTAGCCGTGGGCAAGTGGTTAGACCTCTTATTTCTAACCCAGGCTGCCGGAATTTGCTTCCAGGGACCGCATGTAGGATATGTGGTGTACAAAGCGACGCAGGGGCGAGTTTTCACCAGTTTCCTTGCCATCACACTACACGTGCTCCTTCTTCATTCAATGTATCATCAGTACTATCGCCTGTGGTGCGTTGAACACTAAAAACTATATATATATATATATATATATATATATATATATATATATTAGTCAACAATCAGCTCTTTATGATGTAACAAATTAAGGATTGTAATCTAGCACCATAATGTTCCCCATATCACGTCCCGTTAATGTCCACCATTCAAGAAGTATTATCTAGGCCAGAAATCGAGGCGATTAATCGGCTTTCCTTGATGACTTGCGGCTTAGCTCACGTATACCTTAACAATCGGTTAACTGCTCCATTACCGCGCAAGTAACGTTCGCAAATCAGATGGTCACGGGTTTGATCCCCGTTGTCCGCATACCCTGATTGGTGTTTATCGTGGTGCCCCCTTGTCACTTGGGCGAATGCTGGGGTGCTTGTTCGCCAGTTTTACCCTTCCCTTTATTGCACCTCCTGTAGATGTACTTCTAGGCTCGCGCTATACGGCAGTGCTGGCAGATGGCGCGCTAAATGTTCTCGACGTTGACGAAGAGTTGCAGCCGATGTTCTCGCAGGACTGAGAACGTTTGACGAGACCAGACATTAATGATATTGACAGCTGCATGTTGGAACCTGGCGCCGGAATAAAAAACTTTCAAGCGCTGAGATAGGCACTTCTATCTGCCGCCGGCCTGTGATTCCCTCACGCCATACCCTTATTCCTGTGGGGGAGGGGGGGCTTTTGCGCGCAATAGATCCCTAAAGATATCAGCGATTACCTTTTGTGGCTTTAAATGAAATGGTTACATCGGGGCCTCCTTTTATGTTTGTGTTTTATAAATTAGTTTGCATACATACACATTCACACTCTCATTCATACTCCCATAGTTTGTGAAGGATATGGAATAATCTTGACTACAGAAATATTCCCACCTTCCATCTGTGATTTGAACCTAGGACCCCTTACACGGCAGGCAGTCGCGCTACTGACTGAGCTATAGGCCAGTCAACCTGTTGAGTATATTGCCTATGTGCTTTGCATGTTGCCTACATGAAACGGGCTCAGAGCGATAAAAAATTAATCTTGCTTAACCGGTTAATTCGGGACAATATTACTCTCAAGTTCATATTGTAGCATTCCTAGTATAGGGCCATTATATAAATAGGTAGCTCTGGTTCGATCCCACTCATGTGGGTGCGTAATTTAAATCCCGGGTATAGGACCGATACGCTCTCAGATGCGAGTTGGGATGGAAATGGTTCCCCCTAACAAAAGCAAACTTTCTGACTGGAGGATGTGTGATGCTGGCCACATCAACTTTCATTAAGGCTTGGATGGATGATCATCCTCTTCTGCCCTGAGTATGTGGGCAGGAACTGGCAGTCGATTTGGCAGACACCTATCCTCTAGTGGTCTATAGCACCACAGGATTAATATTATTATTATTATCATCATCATTATTATTATTATTACTTCTATTACTATTATAAGGTAAGCCTCTTGTGCTATATATCAACTTCGCTCTTCCCGCTCCATCCACCGGGACTACAGAAAGGCAATCCCCACTCGGGAGAGGCCTTGACGCCATATCTTACTACTATTGTTGCGTCAGATCCCATCACCAAGTGCCTCAGACGCTATAATAAACATTGTGCGTTGCTTATCTGTAAGCCGGCCAAGGCGAGTGCAATCCTACTCGAATGGAGAGCCGGCGAACTAACGTGTTGAGGCAACACGCTATCACGCATACGTCATGAAATGTTACAGTCTGGTTTACTTCACTAGCACGCCGCGTAGTATTCAATGGCAGTGATGGAACGCAAAGCGTGCAATTTATAATGTTCTTAAGTTTTGTGACGAAGAGAGGAAAGAAGTTCAGAAAATACATATTACAAATGCTCCTGAACTTGCTGTCGCTTCTACCGGTTAGAATAAGACAACGGTGTACAATATCAGAAAGGAGGGCCGGCTTGAAGAAGGTCGGACTACCAAAATGGCATCACTTTACATCATTGGTAAACCTCTTGCAACAAATTCGTTTTGGACGATATGGACGAGTGTGGCATTAAAAGAAAATGTCAGGAGTATTGCGAGGTTAAAAAGAAATCCCTCCGCTGCAAAAATTATAGAACTTCTGAAAGGAGATAAAAACAAAAAAAAAAACAAAAAACAAAAAACAAAAAAAAAAAAACGCCTAGGAAAATATTGAAATTTAAAAAGTGTAAAGACAAACGGAGTTTACTGAGAGAAAGCTCTGACGTAGTGACTCAAAGAGCATAATTTTTTAGAGTGCTATTGGGACAGTAACAGAAAATGGCTGGAAAAACTCGGTTTAGAAGGTGAAAAATATTCAAGAAGCATTTTGAAATAGAGATGTGTTAATGTCTGAAGAAATGGAAAGGATAATAATCAGTCCAGGATTCGACAGCAATGCTGACTCGGATGAAGAAACAGTCACTGGACCGGAGACCGACACGACAAGTGAGGGAGATATCACGGAACAATGCCAAGCACGCGAGACGGAGAAATATATGCATCTACAAATTTATTGTATTGTAATGGATTTGAAAATATATTTTATTGCTTATGAGATGAATATATGCCCACTTTTAACACACACACACACATACACACAAGGGAAATACCATCTAGGACTATCGCTCGCGCTTTCTCAACTGGACTGTACAGGCGATTGGGGAAGCCATCACATGTCCATGTGGCGTCCCCCGGTACAGGACTGTGCTCGCCTTGGCCGGCTTATATGTGTTTATTTGCAAATTTTACTTTAAACACCAATCTATTTGGTAGGCATGGCCTTTATTTTACGGTTTCTAAATTCTGTATCATCTACAAGAAAAAAAAAAAATAGACATGCAATCGTGAAAAAGTTGGAAGCTTTGGGTTTGATGTTAGACAAAAACATTCTAGGAAAAGATCAGTAGCCAGTTTAGAGCAATTTACTCGAAATTGATAAACAAATTAGTTCGGGTGTTTTTCCGTCTTCTGAAGGAAATGCTACAGGTTAAAATTGAAAACCCATCGATATACACGAGTTTAAGCGTTGAAACGAAATGACGTCTCTAAACGAGTGAATTACTGCAATTGGTTTTACACTTCGTTAGTAAGATAGCTTCATTGATCCACAGCTTTGTAATATTGTACGAAACGTCTCACTATGACAAAACATTGGAATGACCAAAAATTGCTAGAGAAATAATGAGATACATTATATTTAAGGAACAATACAGTAGGTTATGGCGGAAAATTCTAATTACCATTCTTTGATGCCTTGACTAAAGAAGAAAGGTCTTATGGTTCGTTCCTACAAGTTTATACATTCAGGACATACAACTGCAGTAAATGAAATAAGGAATGTGTTTCATGAGAGAATTATATCTCTATTAATTAATTATTAATTAGGGAAAACATTTTATTCCACCCAAAATTTCGAAGTCCAGATCTACGGAAAATATATTTTTGAGGTTCCCTGAATCTGAAAATAATATTTTTAGAAAAAACGTACTTTTGTGTTTGTGTATGTTTGTGTGTACGGATCTGCACATAGCGGAACTTATATAAGTTCATAATCTTTTAATGATACAATACGAAGATTTTCATTAAAATGCCCCCAACCTTTACATGGCTTTTTTTCTCGAAAATTTAGATTTTTTAAAAAATGACTCTACGATTTGATTAAAATACCACATGTATTGCCTTCAAAATCCTCTTAATTCTTGATGATTCTTAACAAACCATAAGAAATAGATAAAACTTACTGCATAAAATGTAATCTCGTCAAAACAGAAAATTTATGACAAATACACTTTTTTGTGCAGCTAACTGTTATAAATCTTAAAATTTCCTATAATTACAGTTTTCTCAAATGGAAAGTCATTGTTCATGTATTCATCCTGTGCAAGGAAGTTATAAATAAAGAAAATTATCTTTAAGTCTTAGTACAATTAATACACCACTAGAATTGCATTCTAATATCATTTCATGACTATAAAACCTATATAACTGGTAAAAGAGAAAAATTCTCCTTAATAAATGTGCAAGGAAGGAGAAGAATTTCAATACCATCATATAGCAACCGGATTTTAAAAATTTTGATTATCACTTTAGTTTTTGTATTACCTTATTCTCTTGCCAAAGAAATATAATAATAAAGATATTATTGCTAACGTTTATCTTGGTAAGCGTAGATAGAAGAATAAGCTTTTATAAGAATAATTTGCTAAGCATAGGTTGAGAAACTTATGTGAACGTAGCACTTCAGATTTTATATTTCGCAAACTACAGGAAATTACAAGGGATCATTGTCACATTGATGTAGATTTTTTTTTTTTTGTGACAGTAGATCAAAAATATCTGAGTTTTCTCTCCCATAGGCCCAACTTTTGCAGGAAAAACACTTATAAACGTTATTATTTTTAATATTCAAGTACCTTAATATTACCATGTTAACTATTTATAAATTAAAATTTTAAACGAGACGAGTAATAAAATTAGGTAGTTTTATCTCTTTAGATATTTTTCTTGTTTCTTGGATCTACCACCACTGCGGTCTATAATAACTTTTTTCCTAAATGAATTCTTGTTTGTAAGTTATCCTTGACACGGTCTTGCACGCAGATACCTGTAACCTGTTGGGGACAAAGTTCATTATCAGCGGCTGGCAGCGTTAACCGTTAAGCGGAAATCGTACTTAATATTAACCGTTTCAGCTTAAATTTTTCAATTATTTCCAAGGAATAGATACTCTATGGGAGAGAAATCCAAATATCTGTAACTTTTGTTTTCATGTAATTTCAGCGTAAAAAATTGAATTCTCTCCGACATCAATGGGACAGTAGTAATAATATCATGCAAGAAATCACTTTGATTCCTGCTGTTGAGCTTAGCTGTTGGAAAACTGGTCTATATTTTTAACCTCTACTGTAAGTAAAGGATTTTGTTGCGGCTCTGTCGAATTCATTTTTCTGGCGACTTTCGGTTTCATCGTGGAGTAGAGGAAGCCCGCTAGTGGGTTACTATATATTATGTGACTCCATACGAGAAATTTATTCGGGCGTAAGTTACGTTACATTAAGAAGATTGCGGTGACAGGAATAAATGGAAATGGAAAAGCGACAAGGATTCTGTGTTCCACTTGATGTCCAGCAAGTCTATTTCTTATCATACAAGTTCATTCCACGTGTGTTCTCTCTAGTGGTACATATCTTCTAGTTAAGTGCGGTACTGCTGGCAACCACAAGCCACACCAGCTCCCTAAACCTAGACTAGCATTTTCGTAAAACTTATATTTCCCGTGAAATCTCGGTATCGCATTTTTGGGTGCATTACTATACTTTCTCGGTACACTATGTACATAGTTCGTGTAGAGAAAGTAAAAAGCAGTTTTAGAAAAATGTCAGTGTGTGCGTGTGTGTCTGAGGACAGCATAGCTCAAAAACAAAAACATGTTAACTACCAACCTTGGTATTTAAATTTGGTATCTTTTAAGGATGCGACACGGACCCCCAACTAATATATATATATATACGGAAAAAAATTCCAAAATTTTGATTTTCTCAAAAATGGCTCTAACGATTTTTATTAAAATATGTTATGTAAGACTTGAATCTTTTACAGCGATGATTATTGATTAGGCTTAGCGGACTATTAGCCGTGTGTTATTGGTAAAATCGCTCGAGCTTTCGGCCATGATAACTCTATGGCCTTGCTGAGGAATTATCATGGCCGAAAGCTCGAGCGATTTTATCAATAACACACCGCTGATAACCCGGAAGAGATAGACAAAAACTTATTACACAAAACACTTAGATCTCGATAAAACACACAGTTTATGTCCTATACACTTTTTTCGTGGAGTTTACCGTTTTGGAGACATTCCTTGATATTGATTTCAGTTTTAAAATACTGAAACTTTTCTCATACGGGGACTTTTTAACTCCAGGTTACGGAAAGAAACAGATTTATCCCATGGCAACCACATTTTAAAACATTTGACTATACTTTGCCTAGTGTGTTCCCTTATTTCCCTTCAACTTATAAGGAACTAAATAATAATAATAATAATAATAATAATAATAATAATAATAATAATAATAATAATAATGATAATAATAATACCTCTTCTGCTGTCGCCCTCCGTGGTGTAATGGTTACCATGCTAACTTCATATACCCAAGGTCGCGGGTTCAAACCCGGCGGAGGACGATGGATTTTTTCGGGCGTAAAAATCATTAGCATGGCTTCCTTCGGAAGGGAAGTAAAGCTGTGGGTCCCGTGTCGTAGATTTACGGCACGTAAAAGAACCTCAAGCCTGATAAGAGAGGCCTCTGAGCAAAATTAAGCGATCTTTCACGCCCAATATAGAATGGGACGCTGAGAACCAAAGCAGTTATAGAGCGTCCATAAATAACACGCCATTTCCTCTTCTGCTAATGTTTTTGTATGAAATACACAGAAGAATAAGCTTATGAACCATAATTTGTAACAGAGATGTAGAGAAAGTCATGTGAATGGAACACATCAGATTTTGTTTATGTAGAAAAATATCTTTCAACATCGCAGGATGTCGCTTTCGTATATTTCATAAACTCAATTTCTCTACCAAGATAAAAATGGTGATAAATTCTTTCCCTAGCTAACTCCACACTCAAAACAAACCTAAACGAATTGTTAAAACAAAATTGAAATTAAAACAACTTGAAGAAAAAATTGATACATTTTCCTCCGAGAAAATATAATAATAAATAAATGTCAAGTTTAGCTATATTTAATTTAATTTTTTTTTTTTTTTTTTAGATTGAATAAGATTTACACATTAGTATCCAAACGGATTGAAACATAAAATTACTTTGAACCTTTCTAACTTTCTTATAAGGGGAAAAATAAGTTAAAACCTAAGTAACCAGTTTACACTACGGATCATACGTGAACCTATTTCGTATGTAGTTATAAGAATACTCGAGTCACCTCGCTCGTGAACCCTAGTTCTCGATACACGAGACTCTGGTAGCTACACTCTCGAGAAGAGCCGGTACCCATGGCCGCGCTCGCCAAAGCTTTGGTGTTTCGCAGCGCAGGGGATCGTGGGTTCGAGTCCCGCCTTGGGCATGGGTGTTATATGTTTGTGTATATGTGTGTGTAAAAAGTAAAACAGAAATTCAGTAAACAAACAATAATCAAAGTAAAAAAATTAGGTAAATAAAAAGTAGGGCATACAGCGCCGGAGTGGCTTACGAATAACGAGCGAGAGTGACACGGATTTTGACCACGTCTTGTGTACTTATAGCCTTCCGCGGTAGTGTGAGTGCAGCGAATCTACCTTACATACAAGCGGTTCCGAGTTCAAATCTCGGTTAGAGTGAGTTAGACGGATAAGTTTCTTTTTCGAGCTTTTCCCTTATACTAAGATAACGAATGTTGAGTAAGTTTAAGCTCCATGGTCCCCGGGCTCATTTGAGCACAGTTCACCGATCTCATTTATCGTCCGTTATCTGCTATCAGAATAGAGGACGTAAAACTCCGAAAAAATAAATATATTTGTACATGTACATATGTACACACCTTTTGCTTTAATGGTAAGATTTATAGCTAATACTCTGCAAATAATATGCAAATATTGTTATCATATATACATATTTTCCCACGTAAACATTCTTTTTCTTTTCTTTTTAAGTAGAACTTCGTGATTATCCTTGTGTTATCCTTTGAAAGATTATATGCAATCGTGAAGGTTGATATTTGTCGGACCGTTTGCTTTATAGTTACCTGTTATTTCTTTCTCCTCGTACACACATACTCACAAACGGATGTTTCTCAAAACTACTGTTTTGGATCAGTGCATTCCAAAGTGCGCATTTCCATTAAAACTTCTAACGACATTTTGGATTCTTTATGTACATATATTAAGTGGTAAGCGCAACATAAATTGAAATTTTATGCAGGGAAATCATTACGGACAATTTATTATAATTGGTGTTGATTTTTTAAACCGGAACTAATAATGGATTATAATGGCGAAATTTTTGAGTGTCATGTGATTGAAAATTCAAATATTATAAAGTTCTTCAGCGGTGTGTTGATATACCTGGTAACAAACATTCAAAGTAGATAGGTATCTTTTATATTGATACATGCATAATTACTTTTTATCTCATGTCCTTGTGCAGAATTATTAAAATAAATAGTAGAAGGCGCGACTGAAATTGACCAGTGAAACTGGCCGTTCACCTAAGTAAGAAACATTGGCAAACAGCAAAATTAGCGATAGGTGCTTAGAAGAGCTAGAAATAAAATGCCACAAATTCATTGCAGATTGCTTTCGTTAAATAGAAGTAGGTACAGAGAAATTTAAAATAGAAATGATCAAATAAAATAACGGAAAATAAACCGCATATAAATGTCTATTGAAGGACACACCTATCAGATATTAAGCTACCAAACCTTAAGCTGCAATCAACTATTCATAGAATTATTGCTAAAATTTATATTTCGGCTTCTTTTTTTGCATTTTTAGCAAATCCGTGCAATTTTCATTACCTGCTAAACGACAAGCTAGCTTATACACAAATATGAATTGCTTCATTTAGGCAGGGTAGATTCAGTCGTTAAAGTGGTTTATTTGACTTTTATTATTCCATTTACTGTTTGTTAGGGTTTTTGACAGCATGCCACTAGACAATATTTTTATAAATGCTCAGTTGCAATAGTTTGCTTTACAATGCATTTAGAACTCTATTTTTAATGGGATCAATCTGGTATATGCGAACAAATGAACAAATCCAATTTGTTTGTTAAATAACGCAATCTGTCGGAAACTATCGAAGCAACATTGTGGTTTTTGCTGCCTAATTGCAGTAATACAGAAATTATTACAGCAACCAAGTAACAACCATGGCTATGAAGCATTATCTGGAAATTTTGTTATCCCTCTACCAGCTGTTAGCAAAAACTAAGAGAGCGACTTTAATTACCACTTTAATTACCACTTTCCAGAGAACAGTGGATAAATTGGGCATAATTAAATAGAAACATATATAAGTATACCATAGGACTGTACATATTTAAAATGGTAAACAATATCACAGTCAAAACAGTGATCTTTAAAGTGCTAAATAAAATTTTGTATTTCAAAAGTTTTTTAACTTAACACACACTGCACATACCAATACAACACCCCCTCAAATTGCTTAAATTGGCTCAACTTAAATAATAATAATACAAAATTAAAATTTACTCCAGTGAATTAAATTTTTCTTTTGGATGCTCAAGACCAAGTAATATGTAGGGTCTATCTCTATACAAATATGAAAATGACGCTTCCTTATAATTGCACAACTTTTAAAGGGATTCTTCTGATTAAGTGCTGGAATATTAATTGAAGCTTTAGATTAAATTAGCGTTCTTCATACGTTAATATAAATATATCAATATTTATTTGTATTCTAAGAATTGGGTTAGACGATTTTAAACATTAGATTAGTCATGATAAACGACAGGTTTATTTTTATACTGATCGGAAATGTATAGTTTGTGGAGGTATTTTCAAAATGTATCCTCTGGAAGCATTTGTAATTCGGAACTAGAATTCAAACATGTATATATTTGTATATGAGGTGGCTCAACTACTCCATGTTTGACGTGTAGATATCCTTTCGTGCCTTAAAATAGTTTAAGGTCTCAACGGAGCTATTCCAAGTTAAAAAAAACCCCAGTGGAGAACTGGCAAGAGTGACCAGTCACTGAGAGTGACTCAACAAGACGTTCTGTATACATCTGCAACACATAAAGGGTCTCTCTTACCTTTTGCCGATTTTAAAATCTGTTAAATTTTAGTTGCTGGTTGATATACTGTATTGATTTTAAGTATTTTGCCAAAGCGGTCTGTAACGTTTCTAACATATGGTAGAATTTCATTATATATTTCGGGACGTTGATGTGATTTCTTTTTTAGACGTACTGCTCTGTTAAAATGAACCATTTTGCAACATGGCCATCCTAAGATGCTGAATTTGTTAGTTGAAATTTATTTCTGTGAAAATCCATTTGGCGTTTATATTATCTTCTCTTCTTTAATTTTAGTATTTTAAAGACCTGTCGCAATGACTACATACATACTACCGACACCACGAAGAGTGATAATTTGTTGATCGTAAATTTTACTATCTTGTATTAAGAATCCTAATACGGAAGCCTGCCTATATTTACTCTCTTATCATAGAAAACACCTGTTTATGATGCACCCTTAACTATTATATTCATAGTAATCCTACATTAGGAATTCGACGAGGGTTGCACTTTAATGGTAGCAACTATTTATTTACAACTGATCAAGAGAGGTACATGTTACAATGTTTTGCTGTCCTTTAAAATAGTCACCAGGATTATACACTCCATTCGTTGTCAGCGATGTAGAAGTCGTAGAATACCTTTAGCAGCGCCTTTTGTGTTGATAATTGACCAGTGCACTGCCTGATGAATCTCTTGTGACATTCCGAAGCGAACGCCAGAAGTCAACCACAACTTGCGCTGTATGCGACCAAATATTATTGTGCAAAATGATGAGTGCGTTCTGCAGAAAGTGTCGCCGAAGATCAAAACTTCGAAGTTTCAAGATGGAATCATCAAAAGTCGGTCAGAACCCCAGTAGTAAGACAATTACGGTGCTTCTGGTGTATGGCTGTTAATGATGCTATTTAAGTTGCTCCAAACCAAACTGTCAATGCGCAGTATTACTTAATTTTTGGAACGGAACCTGCGGCCAGTTTTGAGAAAGAGACACTGGAGCTATGTTCTTGTGACTTGGACTTGATTACGAAGATGAAGAAACTACTTCATGCCATTCGCTTCAGAACTGCTCCAGAATTTTTCAGCTGTATTCCAACTATCAACTCAACAGGCGCTGCTAAAGGTATCCTACGACTTTTACATCGCTGGTAACAAGTTGTACACAATGCTAGTGACTATTTTAAAGGATAGTAAAACTTTGTAGCATATATATTTTTATATGAGTTGTAAATAAATAGTTTCCACTATTAAATTTCCAACCCTCGTACACACAAATTAACTCCAGCTAGAACAGCAAAGATTGAATTGGGTTAAACCAACTAACAAAAATATCATGCATCCAGAGTGCTGACGTTCACAAATCATTTGCAAATCCAATTACCCTTAAATCTCATATTTTACTGATGTCTAAATAAAGCTCTGCTAATTTGTTCAGCTCAACCGAAACGCGGCATAATTTCGGATTCCAAATAAGAACTATCTACAACTTTAAATTCTAAAACAGAAAGAAATACCAAAGAAAACATAGTCAAAGCATTAACGCGCCAGAAGAGTAAATCCCTAATGTAAATTTTAATCCCGGCGGTCACACAGCAAAAACCAGGAATATAAAGTTTAACACACCACTAGAGAATCCACCCAATCTCGTTTTCATTCCAGGATTCGCCCAACAAAACTAAACATTTTTAGTGTTCCCAAACGAAAAGGACAAGATAATGGCAAATTCTAACTCCGGCGTACACACCACCACTCCAATATTTGTTATTCCATGATTTGCATGGAGTCAGTGACAAGCAGACATAATAATATTTCACTAAGAAATTGTGATTTAGCCAAGATAATGTGCTACATTCCAGAGAAAATTAACAGACCGTTTGGGGAAGTCACATGTCGAAACTGTCCCACCACATACCTAAAAGTTTTGTTCCCCCTTCATTTTGCAGACAACCAACTCTCTCGAGCCTCGCTCTCTCGTTCTCGAGCAAGACTTGCTTTCTTCTCCAACACACCACTCCGCCAGTGAGCGAACAGCTTATCCGCTCCTTCCGGCCACATTCAGAACTAAGCCAGAAACAATAACATGAAAATCCGTCCGGCGCAGAAGAAGGAAAAAAAAAAAAGTTATAACTTGAATCCTCCCTTCCTGTTTTCTTCTTGTAGTTTCCTGCATTACCAGGAGACCTAACAGCGCCGTATTTCGCGTGTGTAGATAACTCTTCGTGTTTTATTAAGCAGCTGAACTTCACGGTGTAATCCAAGCATACACGATGAGTAAACGGTAGAGAGGGACTTCCCAGGCTTGTATTAAATGTCCGGGATGAAAATACAAGAACGGTCAGTGTAAACACACTCAGAAGATTAACATTTTCTTCCATTTAAATTACAGGGTCTTTATATTTTTAGAAAATAAAGTCTGTTTTAGATTCAGGATTAATTAAAAATATATTTTGCGTATCAATATCCGTCAATAACTAGGTTTATAATTGTCTAATACCCTATTCTTATTTAACATGATAGACTTTAGAGATACATCAAAACATTAAGGCGCCGTAATTAAAGCTATGCATGAGCGCACGTAGTGCTTCACCATATTATTATTATTATTATTATTATTATTATTATTATTATTATTATTATTATTAGCATCATCACCATCATTAATTTGCTTGGCAGAATAAAAACTAAGACATGAACTATTCCTAAGCAGGACCATGAAAACATGAGAGCACATAGTACAGTGAAATGTTGCCTGACGTCAGTAGCATATTTTCGTTACAACTCTTTGATATTTTTATTTTCTAATGGGATGTAACAATAATAATAATGTGAAACACTGCATGCTTTTATGCGCGTCTCAATATTTCGATATAACCGTTCAGCGGGTCTAGCATCTAATGTTAAATAAGGGCAGAATATTGCACATTTACATAACTATTTAATGATAGGTGAAATGGACCTTTTAATGGCTTGTGAATTTAAACGGAGACTTTATTCTCTAAAAGACTGTGTGATTGAAAAATGTTAACTTTCTCCCAGTGTTTACACTGTTCTTGCATAGCTGGGCCGTCCAAACTGCGGCCCGCGGCCAAGTCATATATCTCATATGTTCATAACAAATGGTTAAACAATACTTTGAGAACGATCTGGAAATTTTTTATACACCGGGTAGTGAAAACAGTTGCATTGGTAAGTTTAAAAGTCACTGTCCAAGTCTAACAGCCAAAGGCATCCCTAGGAGGTCATTCGCCCCTGAAATGCCCTTACCTATTCCCTGCCTGTATTTTTCAACCCGTCAGAGGTTTCTTCTTAGTGAATTTACTTACTTTGTAATAAGTGAAAAATAGTTCGAAAAAGCGCAAAATTGATAATGAGTGCAGGAAATACAATGAATGTTGGCGAAGTTATTACTTTGTAAATGAGCTTGCCAACGAGGTCAAGATGTAATCGTAGTTATGGAGCTATATAATATAAAAGTGTGATGGTTCCTTTCTCAAATTATTGTCAAATAGATTTTGCTTCTATTGACTTTATCCTAATCGAGAAAAAATTAGTAGTGATAGTCTTATTACTTTCCTCCTTGTAAATAGAAGCAAAATAAGGGAGTACCATAGGTTAAAGTGATAATCAAAAGCTGGTTGCTATGTGACTGAAGTTCCTTTGTTTGTATGAACAGGAGTTGACAAATTCCTATAACAGAAAATGCTTTTTAAAGGTAAAATCAAAAACAAGGAATAACTCAAAAACGATCAACTTTACGAAAGAAATGCATATAACATGAATTCTGTGTTTTAGCGTGCTATACATTGTTTGTATCGGAAGTTTTTGTTCGTCTCTTAAGGTTTAGCATTTATTCAAAATGCAGTAAAATTCATCCAGAATAAAGTAGTCTTGAGAGGCTATTCCCAGAAAATTCAAGATATACATTTTATTTGTCAGGTAAATATTTTTAATACACCATATTTTAATCAAAATCAAAAGAGCCATTTTTGAGAAAATCAAAATGTTCGAAAAAAGTTCCATCTAAAGGGTGTTTTGGGGTGGGGAGATTTTTCTCAAAATCTTCGTGTCGCATCCCTGGAAGATGCTAAACTTAAATACCAAGTTTGGTATTTTACCGACTTTTCGGTTTTGAGTTATCGTGTTCAAAGACACACACACACACACACACACACACACAGGGACTTTTTTTTTTTTTTGGATACAGGGATCCCTAAAACATGTTTCCGGTGAAATCTCGGTATCGAATTTTTGGGTAGAGTGCAATATCTTCTCTATACACTATGTACATAGTACGTGTAGAGAAAGTAAAAAATATGTTACCAGACCAAACATTCAGAGGAGTTTGTTAAATTAAATGGTCACGAGCTTATTGCGAGGGCAAGGTGTCGTGTAATAAAATCACTTAACAATAGCAATTTCTAATTCAGGGCGTCAATTTGAAGTACAAACATGTGATGTGTTCCGTTCCATTCTCTACATTGTGGAACAACTTATTGTTAAAAACCATATTCTTCTATCTACTTTATGATAATTGAGATAAACATTAGCAGAAACTGTTTTAATTATGCGCTCTCTTGTAAGTAAAAGGAAACTAAGGGAATGCACTAGGTTAAAACGATAGTTAAAACTTTTAAAAGCTGGTTGCCATGTGGTTAACATACGTTTTTATACAGGGCAAAGACTACAACTTTCTGTGTGAGAAAAATTAGTGTTTTAAATCTAAACAAATAAAAAGGAATATCTCAGAAATGGTCACTTACACGAAAAAAAAAAAAAAACCCGTATATGATATACTCGTGAATTGTGTGCTTTAATGGGATCTACATTTTTTGTGTAGTAAGTTTTTGTCTTTTTCTTACGGTTTACCAGTTACCAAAACTCAACAAAATTCACTCAGAATACAGAGGTCTTAGATGTTATTCCCAGAAAATTCAAGATATACATTTTATTTGGCATATGCATATCTTTAATATACGTGTTTTAATCAAAATCATAGAGCCGTTTTTGTGAAAATCAAAATTTTCGAAATTTGTCCATCTAATGAATAGTTTGGGGCGGTGGGATTTTCCTCCTAATCTTCAGGTTGTATCCCTAGAAGGTACCAAAGTTAAATACAAAGTTTGGTATTTTGCCGACTTTTCATTTTAGAGTTATCGTGTTTACAGACATACGGACATAAACCACACGGTCCTTTTTCTAAAAATGCTTTTTTTTTATATAGGAGACCCTGAAACGTGCATTTCCAGTGAAATCTCATATCTAATTTTGGTAGAGTGCAATACCTTCTCTATATACTATGTACATAGTACGTGTAGAAGAAGTAAGAATGGTACGAAAGCAAGTTACGAGGATTTAAAATTTATCGCAGAGCATGCAAAACCTTGAGCATGCCTCAAGAAAATTTGTAAAAAGTGTCTCGTGGTTGTTGCTGAAACGTTTTTCTTGAATGCAACAATGATTATTCTCAACAAATCACAATGAACATTGGAATATTACATTTTACCTAAACAGAATTACTAAGGAAGAAATTAATATTACAAAACTTATAACCATAAAAAATATGTCCCGAGAAAGCAGATTTATTAAATCTGTTTTTCTATCAAAAGGCATCGTAAGCAGGCATGTTGAATTAGCGGTTAGTGTTAGGTATCAACTGTTTGTGAAGGGGAAAATGTTCGAGTGCTTTTCTATTAATGATTACTTCTAGGGACGGGAAGGACTCTGAAAGAGCGCATCAAAGAACACCTGCATCAGGTTGGGCTATCCAGAAAAATCTGTGGTGGCACAACATACTTACCATAAGATCAAGTTTTTGTCTAGCAAAGTAACAGAAACATCTTCCGGATATTATAACAAACTGATAAAGAAGCAACAGACATAAAAGCAAACAAAAATAATTTTAACAAAGAAGCAAAACATGGCCACTTGTAATTCATAACCACTTGTCCTTACCTCCTCAATCCCCATTTTTTTTTTAAACAGTAACGGAGTCTGATCAGGACTCCGGCACTGTATCCCAATTTACATTTCCCCCCTTAGGTGTTACTGATTACTGCTTTACTGGTTTTACTGTTCCTTTTACAAACATATACACATTGCACAAACATATAACACCCATGCCCAAGGCGGGACTCGAACCCACGATCCCCTGCCCACGAAGAACCAAAGCGAGACGCTCTAGCGAACGCGGCCATGGGGACCGGCTCCCATTGGTCAGTGCCGACCAATAATAGCACGCGAGGCAGTCCTTCAGCCTTCCCCTCCAAGTATAAATACAGCCACTAGAGCAACTTCTCTCCAGTTTCCTGATGATGGCGACAGAGTACGTCGTTGAAAGCTTGGAAATTAATCCAACACTTACCTGGCTGACGTCCCAAGAAGACATTAATAACCAGCGCCGGGAAAGTTTCAAATACTTGCTTTTCTATTGCTTGTAATGAGAGTGCTAATGCGATGGATACTACACAATTACTAGTGTTTGTTATTGGCGAGGACATGGACTACACAATTACAGAAGAATTTTTAGGAGTATGAAATATTCAGGGAACCACAAAAGGTAAGTGACGTATTTAATGAGGTTGTAAAAGCTGTAGATAGTATGTGGGAAAAATTGTGCAGTGTAACTACAGATGGCAGAGCTGATAAAGAAGAAAGCAGAGTTTTATGGGGGGGTGCAAGTACAGAAGTTACATTGCATTATACATCAGGAGGCACTATGTGCAAAGGCAACTAATATTCGCGATGCTATAAAGACGGTTTTGAAACTAACTTCATCCGTAATAGAGCATTAATTCATCACTGCTTTATGACTTTTCTTGATGAAATGAACAGCAGATATAGCGACGTAATTTACATTCAGAAATAAGTTGGCTAAGTCATGGTGAAACACTAGCTACATATTTTGGCTCTTCGCGATTTTCTGGAGGAGAAGCTGTCCCCAAGTGGTTGTCCTTGTGAGCATTTCTGGAAGAGAAGCTGTCCCCAAGTGGTTGTCCTTGCGAGCATTTCTGGAAGAGAAGCTGTCCCCAAGTGGTTGTCCTTGTGAGCATTTCTGGAAGAGAAGCTGTCCCCAAGTGGTTGTCTTTGCGAGCATTTCTGGAAGAGAAGCTGTCCCCAAGTGGTGGTCCTTGTGAGCATTTCTGGAAGAGAAGCTGTCCCCAAGTGGTTGTCCTTTTGAGCATTTCTGGAAGAGAAGCTGTCCCCAAGTGGTTGTCCTTGTGAGCATTCCTGGAAGAGAATCTGTCCCCAAATGGTTGTCCTTGCGAGCATTTCTGGAAGAGAAGCTGTCCCCAAGTGGTTGTCCTTGTGAGCATTTCTGGAAGAGAAGCTGTCCCCAAGTGGTTGTCCTTGTGAGCATTTCTGGAAGAGAATCTGTCCCCAAGTGGTTGTCCTTGTGAGCATTTCTGGAAGAGAAGCTGTCCCCAAGTGGTTGTCCTTGTGAGCATTTCTGGAAGAGAAGCTGTCCCCAAGTGGTTGTCCTTGCGAGCATTTCTGGAAGAGAAGCTGTCCCCAAGTGGTTGTCCTTGTGAGCATTTCTGGAAGAGAAGCTGTCCCCAAGTGGTTGTCCTTGTGAGCATTTCTGGTTGACCAGGCCAGCCATTTGAATGACTTAAACCTGACACTGCGAGACAAAGATAACACTTATCAGCGAGGCGTACAATGCTGTTAAGTTATTTCAACCGAAATTTAAATTGTTCAAGAGACAAATTTATTTGAAAAACTGGGTGCATTTTCCTACACTTAGTGCCCTTAAAGACCAATATCAAGAAGTATGCTTTGATATCCTTTGCAAAGATAAACCAGGACTTCGAAGAAAAATTTGCAAACAGGTTCGCCGATGTAAAATTTGAAACCGAAATTTGTCTGTTTACGTCGCCTTTGGCTTTCGAGGTTGATAAAACACCAAAAATGGAAATGGAGTTTTATTTATAGACGCTATTTAACTGATGTGGTTATCGGCGTTCCATTCTATTCTGGACGTGAAAGATCGTTAATTTTGCTCAGAGGCCTCTGCTATCCGGCTTAAGGTTCATTTTGGTGCCTTAAATCTACGACACGGAACCAACGGATTTACTTTCCTTCCGAAGGAAGCCATCCTAAGGATTTCTACACCTGAAAAAATCCAACGTTCGCCAGGGTTTGTACCCGCGATCTTGGGTATATGAAATTAGCATGGTAACCATTACACCACGGAGGGCGGCATAAAGCATTAGAACTGTAGTGTGATGATGCAATGAAAGATGTCTTCAGTCCTAAGGACCTTACCAGTTTCTACAAATTGCTGCCAGAAGAAAAATATCCAACACTGAAAAAACAAACCCGATAGCTGATATAATATGCGTGTGAGCAAACATTCCCCAAAATAAACCTCCAGAAGTCAGCATTAAAATCTAGCTTGAGTAATGGGCATCTCATAGATGTATTGCTCTTGAGTCCATTTGAGCAAAAAACCAGACATCAGCAACTTATTAAGCTCAAAACGCCAGTTTCACACTACTCATTACTTACAGAATAAAGTTCTATAAAATGTCCAACATACCATACTCATGTATTTAAAATCATTATTTATACTTTTATGCCCTGTTTTCTACCCTAAAACTGTTTTTACATCCTAAAATATTGAATTTATATAAAGTTGCTATATAGCCCATGACTAATCATTTGAGTTACAGGCCCTGCATATAAAAAAGCTTAGGAACCCTGTTGTGCAGCATCACGAGCTCTAGCACAAGCGTCCAGGAACCGCCGCTCAATAAGCACGATTTACGCTGATATGCAACAGGACAAAAGCAAGGTAGCTCTCGTTTACAACACCACTGACCGGCATATGCTTCGATTTAACGTGTGGAGTTCCGCAATTTTTATAACGCAGGAAGAGTTTTCTCCACATCCGAAATATGTCGCCGTTGGTTCAACTGTTATAATCAGCATCTCTCGATTACCTTTTCAACTATAAGTTGGTTATCTCCAAAACTAAATTAGATATAAATACGATATACCATTTTCTTTTGATACTTTCACACTTCATAGTCTAATCTCTTGATTTGTATGAACATTTTAAACAAAACTAGTGATAAACGCCAACACAAAAGAAGACTTTTACCTGTTAGAAATTGTTGCGCTAATTTTAATTCTTATATTATTTGGGAGGTGATGATGTTATAAATATCTTTTATTATACGAATCAGAGGCCTGTTTATGCCTGTTATTTCCATAAATGCCCTCTAGGGGCACTTTCTAGGTCAGTGAAGATTAACTGTCTGTTTATTTTAAATTTTATATTGTTTCAATATTTGCCTTAAGGTGAACAATATGTGATGAATACAGGATTTGCTTCCTGTAAAGCCAAACGAGATTCTAAATTTAATTTTCAATTATTTCTTCACTACTCTCCATAATGATTTTTTTAAGGGACACCCTTTACGAATTTCTCTGTAATTGTCACAGTTTCTTCTTTCGCCTGTTTTTGTAATGGTGTTAAGTAATCCAATTTAATTTCATCTGGGGTTGTTTCACCTTCAAAATAGTGTTTTATATGGGTTTCCATAATATTTTAATACTTCTAAATTAATTCCTCCAGTCCAGGGTATTTCCGAAGCTTTCCTTGAGCTATCGCATATTTTCCATTATAACCAGATATGAAGAGGCTTTGCGTGGCACGAAGTATATGATGATTCGACAGAGAGCGAAGTTGGACGTGCAAATAAACATCTAGGGACTGTACTCCCACGCGAAATGCAATTAAGGAACTTGACGCTATTCATTTTCTTACCCACCATCCTATCATAATGCGAACGATCACAGGCCTCTATAATTATATATACTGCAATAGTGAATGGTCGTTAACAGTGTTTACCTATATACGGAAATAATGGAGTGGTGCATTTCTCATTACAAACTACGATTCGTGTGAATTGTTCACATTGGAAGTCTTCAAACGTCTATGCACACGCAACCTGACCACAAAATAACTTCAGAAATCCCTCATCTTTAATCTTATATATCTCTAGTGCTGTATCTATATTTTGGAGCACATTTTTCTATAATATACTTATTTCTATCTTAGTTTCAAAAATCCCCTTGTAATATTACATTTTTGTCGTTTTCAGATTGGCGTTTTGTCTCTTGCCTTATCTCACATTCTTAAGCACTGCCCAGGCTTCATCAGATCTTCAAAACCCTCATTTGTGATTTATTCTCACAGAGGATTTCTCCCAAACTTCATTTTTCATATATATTTCTTTCTAAACGGCTTGTCTTGTCTTTTCATTGTGTACTCTGAAACCTTTTTGAGTTCATCCATTTAAAATATAGAATTTAATTATTTTAATTAAATGCTGAATCTTTCTTAGTCTATTTCTGTTCACATAATTTATTTAATTTTGGGTTTATCTGATTGAGTCGAATATATTATTAGTTATAAGTATTCTCTAAAATAACTATGCAAATATTTAGTGATATTTTAAAATGAATAATACAAATTTGAGGTAGGTATCCAAGTATCGGAAGTGATGTCCAGATTCCTAGATATATTTGTGTTATCTTTTATATTTTATTATATGTTCATTCAGTAACTAGCGTACTTGCATTGTATTGAAATTTTGTTGTGAATATAAATATGGGGGAATAGGAATTTATTTAAGTTTTGGGTCTGAGAGGAATGTTTGTTTTGGAAATCTGCATACATTTTGTAATTTATAAGGCGTATAGAAGCTTTATATTCTTACTGTTCAATGTAGGACAAAAACTGTTACATGGTGTTATTGGAAAACCAAATAATAGTGCCCAAATTAACTGTACCAAATTTTATAAAAGGCAATTCCTATCTTAATTTGCCTTCATGCCACTGTTATACAGATCTTGGAAAAGGTATTTATTGGATTCTCTGTTTCCCTCGGGTGGTAATTGGTTTGCTGAGTTGTCAATGCCTGATATTTTTTGTATGGTGTTTCTGACGTCTAATATTTATCCGATGAGTAGGAGCTTGTTTTTCTTGGAGTCTAGCGGTGTCTTGATTGGATGCGGTGCGACAAATTACTAAAGGAGACAGAAGAAGTTTAATTAAGGTGCTGCAGATGACTTGGGGTCCCGCTCTTGTGAAGGTTTTAATTATTACATTAATAATGTATTTTGCCGATCTTGCATTATCTTTCTCTCTTCACTTCATATTTTTTCTGTATCTATGGCAGAACAAATACTCGAAAACTTCAGACTACTAAGACAGACACAGAATTTATCATCATTTGAGATTTTGAGACGTTATGTTGGAGTTTAATTACTTTTTGCAACCTTTGTCGGAAGTAACAAAAATCTCTCTTGAGTAAGAACATGTGTAGTCAGATTTAACAAAAACTGGAGACTCTCTAATGTTTCTTCAAATATTTACACCATTCTTGGCTTCTTCTTGGTATTACAGCTTTGCATCTTTTTATTCCGTGTTCTAGTGCTCAGTGGCACTTTTAACCGTTAGTTGCCTGCATTTGTATACTACATATGCCGTTTTTCCTTTAATTCAACTTTAAACTTGGAGTTCTAGCACAGTATACTTCATTATATAAAATAACAGAGAAAATAGAAATGAAAATAAATGTAGATCTTTTATTAATCTTTTTATTCCCAATTAAAACTATAAATTCTTCTAAACCAGTCTTCATAATCCTGCCAAAGGAAATACCAAAAAAGTGGTCCAAATGTTCATGAGTGTTAAGCGATATGTAATGAACTGGCCATACATTCAAAGCTAAATGTTGCAAGTCCAAATCCCAGTGTCTGTGGTAAAGGACGGGGAGAGCCCAAGTAAAATAATCGAATTGATGCTAGAAATTAATGGGGCTACATTTGAATATAATTATGTGGGTTTTGCTCTTTTATTTATTTAAAAAATCACAGCTATTTTAGGGCAAAATTATATATATTTTTACAATATAAAACAATATTGATTACTTGTCGTTTATGGTTGAAGGTTAGTATAACATGAATTAATCCTAGAGTAGGCACCACCTTATTTTTATATAGTTACGCTTAAAACAAGCAGAAGTTATAGGTACCGACAGGCAACAAAGGATTAAAATAGTAAATGAGATTCTTGTTCCAGGGAGCTGAAAACATTTTAAACATTTAAAGTCATTAACGCGAAGTAATTAACATAATTGCTCAATAGAACTTTAATGAAGAATTTAGACTATGTAACTATTACACCCTAGTTCTTTATAGTAAGCCCAAAGTTGGCCTTAAATAAATAATTAAGGAGAAATCTGCATGCTCAAGAACTCAACGCAGAAATCCTGCAATATTAGCGAGAAAAATCGATTACAACTCGGAAGAAAAACTAGGAAAGTACAGTAACTGTATCCGTTTTTCATTTAAAGCATATATTTCGTGAATAATATATTATTTCACAACGCTAATAATAAACATGCAGCGCGTCAAAGCCAAGTGAGAGGATGAAGTGTCACGAAAAGCAACATTGTCACATTTTCTCCTATGGGGTTCACACTCCACTAATGGACATTTACTATTTAGAAGAACAATGCCAGAAAAAAAATCTGATGTCTTACACTTACATGACTTTCTCTAGCTACTCTACAAACAAACTTCTCACGATAGATTATTCTTCTTTCTACACCAAACTTAACGAGATAAAACATTAGTAGAATTTCTTATCACTTAGTTCCTTATAAGTAGAAAGCAACTAAAGAATTGTGCTATGCTAATGTGATAGATGTTTTAAAAGCTGTCGTTATGCAATTGACGTTGCAAATCTTTATTGCTTGGCCAAGAGTAGTACAAAATAAAAAGGGACATTTCCTGTCAGAAAAGTTTAAGTACTTCACAAATGAAACCCATAACAAGGAATATCTCTGGAATGGTTACCTCCACAACAAAAACGTAAATCGTGTATTTTGACGAGATCTACATTTTCTGTCTTCAGAGGCTATTCCCAGAAAATTCAAGATACGAGCTATTTGGGATGTAGATATCTTTAATAATCGGGATTTTATTCGAAATCATTAGAGCCATTTTTTTAGAAATTCAAAATTTGCGAAAAATTTTTCATGTAAAGCGTAGTTTGGAGTCGGGAGATTTTCTTGAAAACCTTCGAGTCGCATCCTTGGAAGATATCAAACTTAAATATCAAGCTTGACATTTAACGGTCTTTTCGTTTTTGATCTATGTTGTACGCAGGCGCGCGCGCACACACATACACCATTTTCCAAAAATGCTTTTTTTGGATTCCGGGGGGCCCAAAACCTGTATTTCCGGTGAAATCTCGGTATCGAATTTTTGGGTGGGATGCAATACCTTCTCTATACCCTATGTACATAGTACGTGTAGAGAAAGTAAAATATAAAATATAAGGGAGGTGTTGCAACGCCGTGTTGCACTCAACTATCTCAATATGATTTCTTTGATTTCATTGGCTGAAGCGACACGCTCATTAGTGCAATGTGGAGCATCTTATACTTTCGAGATCAAACAATACATGCGCTGTGTTTCACCGGAGAGCCTTCTGATGATCAAATGCGAAACACATGTTAACCACTAGAATAGCAGACTAATACAAAGGTCTGTATATGGTATCTAACTACAGGGTTACTACAAAAGAAATAGACAACTTCAACTGCCTGTAAAACAAAAACTATTAGAGATAGCAACCTAATTATTTTGGAGGTATGTTGAGAAACTCTCAAAGTTTCGTTTGTTACTATTGGTAATGCTGTAGTGTTTTGCTTCTTGTTGCAGAAGCTGAAATGGCGGAAAATCCTGTGGAAAAGGCATATTGCGTGTTGGAATTTGCTAGAACGCAATCAGCAACTGTTTCCAACGACATTTAAGAACACGTTACCACAAAACGCCACCGACTAGACAGTCCATCTACGACTGGTATAGAAAATTCGAGACAACGGGATGTTTGTGCAAAGGGAAGAGCTCGGGAAGACCAAGAGTTTCGGAAGAAAACGTTGAACGTGTTCGTTCTGCCTACATAAGAAGCCCACAGAAATCGACATCTAGGGCAAGCATGCAATTACAAATTCCACAGCAAACTGTATGGAAAATCTTGCGGAAGCGACTGCACATGATGCCTTACAGATTACTGATGTTGCAGTTTTTCAGTGAAGAAGATAAGGTCATACGGCGTGACTTTTGCATCGACATGTTGCGACATGATGAAGATGATGCTGGTTTTTGTGAGCGCATCATTTCATTTTTGTGGTAACGTGTTCTAAAATGGATTGCGTTCTAGCAAATTCCAACACGCAATGTGCCTTTTCCACAGGATTTTCCGCCATTTCAGCTTCTGCAACAACAAACAAAACACTACAGCGTTACCAATAGTAACAGACGAAACTTTTGAGAGTTTCTCAACATACCTATAAAATAATTAGGTTGCTATCTCTAATAGTTTTTGTTTTACAGGCAGTTGAAGTTGTCTATTTCTTTTGTAGTAACTCTGTATAATTCAAAATATAAAATAGCCCGTAGCCATAAGAATATATTTTTCATATACAGCAGTTGTGCATTCTTGTTGATGCACTTGTCAATCAGAAATATACAGTTACCCGTGCACACTAATTTCAATATAGTGGCAAGCTCTTCTATATAACGTGACTTTTAGACTAGCTAAACAATCTCATTCCATTCCAAATTAATTAATTCATTTCAAAACATAAGATTCTGCATTTCTACGATGAGTTTTGGTATATCTAAATCAATTTCAAATCAATACTATCTGCTCAAGAAAAATATAGCCAACACATGCAATTTGCTGTCGTAAAACCCTAATGTGCCGTCGAGAGAAATATGGTTGAATGGCATAACAAGGAGGTTTAGTAGAGCACTCCTCTCAGATTCATGGCTTCACCTGGTTCGTTAATTGGCAATTATCGATTTTTCATGACGGTGGAGTGTATTATAGGCTAGGGTCTAAGAAAGCTTTATATTCGTTGAAAGCTTAATCACTTATTTTATTAATTGTTCTTCATAAGCTAAACATATGATCAGAATAAAATGGACGTAATTCGGCAGGGTATTATCTCAAGAGAAGTTGAAAATTCCTTGCGTTTTACCTGGAAAATTTGGTAAAATCTTATGAGCCGCAATCATTCATTGATTTCGTGGCACAGATGGAAGAGCAGTGGCAAAGGAAACCGGATGCGGGTGGGTTAGATTACAATCAAGACACCGAAGTTTTTATTTCGATTCTACTTTAATGAAATTACTTTGGAATACATTTTGTCATCAGAGTTTTGCAAGAAAGTGAGTATAAATAAGATGCCAACTCTTTCAATGCAATGCGAAATTGCGACGTTTTTGTAATGCTTCATCGTGTTACGTTTGTCTGTGTAGATATAAGTAAGTTCTTTAC
The DNA here is from genome assembly GCA_030762935.1 of Hymenopus coronatus. Classification (NCBI taxonomy): domain Eukaryota; kingdom Metazoa; phylum Arthropoda; class Insecta; order Mantodea; family Hymenopodidae; genus Hymenopus; species Hymenopus coronatus. Next base: position 106,177,726 of record CM060888.1, on the reverse strand, counting down.
CATGATTTTATACTCTTATTTTTAATACCAAACTTTTCCATTTGGTCATATTTCTTGCACCTGCTTTGGAAATACACGCTACCCCTATACTCCTGTCAATTGAGGCAATAATGTTTGGTTTTTTGTCCATGTCATTTATTCCTTTCAAATGGCATGATAAACACAGCAATGTTTACATGACAATTTTATGCGGCCGCTCTTTATAACGTTTTATGTCACTCTTTCCCTCGCTCCTCACCAGAACCACCTCTGTTCATTGGCTAGGGTTGGAGTACCAGCCTTTCCAGATGTAGCCAATAGAACATGGACATATGTAGCGGGTGTTTTTCAGTCGCTAAGGTAAAATGCTTTAGTTTCCCAACCCTTTCGCCGCTCACTTTGTTCAATGAAATAAGAGGACGGAAAGGTGTGGAATACAATTCTTAAGGGGATTCTAATAACATCAGTGAAACAAAACGCTGTACAGAACCAAAAGCGTAGGCAATCTTTGTATTTCTAATATTTAGAAGTTTTGCGTTGCTTCGCTCTTCATTTATGACGTCAATACGCTGATGTTCACGCTGGTAAACTATGAACTTAATCATTTCATTTTCCACAGTAAACAGTTTATACTTCTAGTTTTGCATTGTTTCTCAACAAAACCCTGGTTGTGCTATTTATTCCAAAATGGGCAGAGAAAACACGGGCTTGCAGCCAAGATCATATTTAATAGCTGACAGTAAACGTTTAGGGGTGAACGCCAATAATGCCATTTTCTTCAGAGCGTTTCTTCAAGCAATTGACACAATTAATTTTGAATTATTAATATAATATGCTACGTTTTAATTTTTATTTATAATTTTTAAAATGAGCAGTTTGATATTTATGTTACAGGATTTTCCCTAATAAGTCCTTAGACTTATTACGTTGGTTTCCGAGATATTACACTTCTTACTGTTAGGATACTAATACCTGCAATAACCTGCGTTTTGTGTGGAACAAGTAAACGAACCTTTTTATTGCGAAGTAATTAGTAATACGTTAAAAGCCAGGTATATATGAGTCTTTGAAATCATTATGGAAGTCAGGGTTGGCAGGTGACATTGATGAAATGTGACATTCAATTTGTCGTTTATATTAATAGAACACATCTGGAATTCAAATGGACTGATAGATTGGCAATGAGCAAGAAAGGAGAAATCGGAGTGGTGGAAAACCAAAGGACTTAGAAATGATATCAGAACTTGGAGGCAGTCACACATACATCGCATTGTGTAAGCATTGTGTAAGGACATGCATTGACGAACAACATCGGAATTACTCGGGAAGTAGCTATCACACTCACAGCAGGTGGAATACTGCACTCTCCTGTCTTATTATGTAAGTGGGCTAATCAGCACTATTGCACATCTATAATTCAGAAAGGGGGAAGCATCAAGACGACTTAGGTGGGCTTTACAGGAAGAAAACAACAGCGGACGAGCAAAACATTGCAACTATGCCACCAATAGTTACATTGTAAAATTTGTGAGAAGGCTACTTAAATCAATCTATGCCACTTCTTTATTCTTTGGACTTTTGAAGAGGTAGCAGTAGTTAGCTCTGATAATATTCAACTTGAGAGGCCTTCTACATACAAAGGTATTTCAGTCATTTTAAGGTACAGTTTTCAACTTGTTTTGCTCGAGCCATCGATTGTCCCTCATTGAATTGCAATCATAGTAATCTGTTATACCGTGGGGTGACAGATGAGCTTGTGTGTATGTGTGGCTGTGAACAGCATTACTCAAAAACAAAAATCAGTTAAATGAAAAACTTGATATTTAAGTTCAACATGTTCAAGGATGCGACACGAGGATTTTAAAAAAAAATCCTCCCATCACAAACTATCCTTAACAAGGATCATTTTCTAAAATAATTCGAACGATTTCAATTAAAATACCTTAGTTTAAAATATTTTCAAGAAAAGAGAAATGTCAATTTCTAGGAATATCCTCTGAAGTCCTCTTCAAATGAATGACTTTTGTGTAACTGGGAATCCATAAGAGATAGAAAAAACATTACTACACATAAATCGGGAATACTAGAAACATCTTTAAGCACCATACTTTGAATTGAGTTGGATCAATCTGGATCCTTAATTGGAGTTGATAAAATGTACAATGTCATTTTTATTACTCACGGTTTCATTTTAATTTAGATTTCGCTAAAGCACCACTTTGTCAAATATACTTTTTTTTACAGTGAACGATTTCCTAAATATTCTGCCTATTGATGTAAATTTCTCAATATTTAAGACTTTTCTCAAACGAGAATTCATTATTCGTTTTTCATTAGTTTACTTTTGGCCTTGCCTTAGTGACCGGATTTTAAAAGAAATGGCTATCGCTTTAGCCTAGTGAATTCCCTTATTTACCTTCTACTGACAGGGAAGTAATGAGACGTATATTGCTAATGTTTATCTCGATTAGCTGAAGAAGCGAGCCAGATCAATGATTCATAAGTGTGCTTAAAGATGACAGTCCCATGTCAATAAATTTAAATCAGTAAATTTACTGAAATGTGAAATATATCCTGTGGAACGAAATTTCAGCATACCGGCGGCGCTATATGACCTTGGCATATAACAGTGTAGTGAACAAAACAAATATTTCACAAATATTTTTAATACCCCAAGCTAATATATCCTTTGTGTGGCTGTATTCATTGTATTGTTTTACTTAAAATATCATCTATTTAAAAATTTACAAGACTAATAAACTGGATATATTGCATTTTTTGTGAATGGCGTTTACATACTGAATTCCAGGGAATACCCTCTAAAGCAGTTTTTGTTCTGAATAAATGTATATTCTTTTGATAGGTGGTAGACCATAAGACAAAGACAGAAACGTGTTACATACGAAAAGTAGATGTTATAATATGCAATTTATTTAAATTTCCGTACCGTTTAGCATTTCCAAGACATTCGATGCTATTGGTTTAAAATATCCATTAGATCTACCATTTTTTGTAGTTCTCAACTAGGATTTCTTTTGCTCCCTCACGTGTGATGCTGGCTTTGAAATTTTTAAATATTTGAAAGAGTTTTAAAGATTTCACTTTCGTTTTAGCCCCCAATATTCCTGTCATTCAACGAAATGTGACATGAAACATTTTCTGCAATAAAATTGTTTATCTTTATTAATATGCAATAAATGGAATAAGTGATGTGGATATAATGAGTTCAGACGATTCGCTGACATTGCGCATAGGATAAAACCCTAAGTCGTTTGATCGTCTTCTAGTACATAGGTAATCAGGGCCTAATTGCATAATAAACAAATAACCTCTTAATTATTAAACTGCCTAAGCACGTTTATAAACAGTAACTGTTCCTGAGAGTACGTTCCCCTACTGTAGATGTATGCAATGAGACTTACTTGCATCAAAACCTTGAGATGATCTTTATTCTAGACCTATGAGTTAAATTAGCTACTTTTAAATCTCTTTCAGAGTGCTTTTGTGAATAATTTTATTTGTATATTGAAATAAAACAAGGAAGAGTTAATCTTTAAAAAACGCATCGCTATATAGAAAAAATCTCAACTGCTACATTTACATAAAGTTCACAGCTTATGCTGAAATACACTATCCTTAAAAAAGCTAATTCTTACAGGCACTTAATGCTTATCAAGATAAATATTAGTAGAAATAGAATTATTACATATTACTTCGTTATATAAGAAGAATATGGAAATGCAATAAGCTAAAGCGATAATCAAATGTTTTAAAAGCCGGTTGCTATGAGATGGTATTTATATTCCGTTCTTTTTTGCTTGAGTATGATGAAAACATATGAATACGACTTACCATTTGAGTAAATATAAGTGCTTGAACATTTAAATCCATAACAACGAATATCTCGGAAATGGGTATCTCAATAACGAAAACATATTTGTCACAAATTGTGTGTTCTGACGATATCTACATTTTCTGTGAAGTAGCCTTTTGTCTATCCCTTTCGCTTAAGAGTTAATGTAAAAGTAATTTAGACTGAACAAACCTTAGAGACTATTCCCATAAAATTGTAGATACACATTCTATTTGTCATTTAAACATCTTTAAATACGATATTTTAATCAAAATCGTTAGGACCACTTTTGAGAAATCAAAATTTTCTAAAATATTTCCCTATAGTTTGGGGATGGGTGGACTTTCCTGAAAACCTGCACTCACATCCTTGGAAACTACTGAGCTTAAATACTGAATCTTTTCGTTTCTGATATGCTGTTCACGACATACATGCGCAAATGGACACACATATATTGCGCGCGGATCATTTCAGTTATTTTTATTGGATTCAGGGGACCCTCAAACGTGCAATTCCAGGAAATATCGGTATCGAAGTCCTGGGTGGAACCTTATCTTCCAATGCACATGTGCGAAATAGAGAAAGTAAAAAGAACGTGCAGTTTTCTATGTTTTTATGAGGGAAACAATAGAAGGTATAAGCTCACTGCTGAGTAGAGAAGAATGTTACTGTTATGGCCGTTAAAACTGTATGGATTTAATAGGGATGTCATTTATTGCTCCAAAACATCGTAGCCGTTGTAAATATTCCCCAAAATGTATCGTTTGTACTTAACCAGTTTTTAGTGCCACTTGTAAATATGGCTTTCACGGGCTATTTATTGAGTGGACTAAACCGGGAGCTTGTTGTACTTGAATAATGGATTCACAGTAAACTGTGGAGTTAGTTATTACTTTCTCTATACGCACTATGTACATAGTGTATAGAGAAGGTATTGCACTCCACCCAAAAATTTGATACCGAGATTTCACCGGAAATGTATGTTTTAGGGTCCCCAATATCCAAAAAAAAAATTCACAAAAAGGTCCATGTGTGTGTGTGTGTCCATGTGTTAGTGTGTCCGTGTGTTAGTGTGTCCGTGTGTCTGTGAACACGATAACTCAAAAACGAAAAGTCGGTAAAATACCAAATTTGGTATTTAAGTTTAGTATCTTCCAGGGATGCGACACGAAGATTTTGAGAAAAATCCCCCCACCCCCAACTACCCTTTACATGAACCTTTTTTCGTAAATTTTGATTTTCTCAAAAATGGCTCTAACGATTTTGATGAACATTTCGTATATTAAAGATATTTACCTGACGAATAAAATGTATATCTTGAATTTTCTGAGAATAGCCTCTGAAGAGTAGTTTATTCTGGATGAATTTTACTGAATTTTTAATAACTGCTTAACCGTAAGAGATGGACAAAAACGTACTACACAAAAATGTAGAGCACATTAGAACACACAATTTATGTTATATACATTTTTTTCGTGGAGTTCGTCGTTTTTGAGACATTCCTTATTTTTGCTTTCTGCTATGAAAAACTTACTTTTCTCATACAGGAATTTGTCAACTCCTGTCCATACAAACAAAGGAACTTTATTGACATAGCAACCAGCTTTTGTCTATCACTTTAAACTATGGTAGTCCCTTATTTCGCTTCTACTTACATGGAAGGAAGTAATAAGACTATTTCTGCTAATTTTTTTCTGATTAGCATAAAGTAAATAGAAGTATAAGCTTTTTAAGAATAATTTTTTGCAGGGATATAGAGAAAGTCATGTTAATGGTACACATCAGATTTTTTTCGTGCTTTCACTAGTTTGACTTTCTCTACACGTATTGTGTACGTAGTGCACAAAGAAGGTATTCTATTCCACCCAAAAATTCGATACCAATATTTCACCGATAAAACACACTTAGAGGCTCCCTGAATAGCAAAAGAAGAACTTTTAGAAAAATGCCAGTGTGTCAAAAATGAAAAGACCATTAAATATTAAATATGGTGTTTAAGTTTAGTATATTTAAAGCATGCGACACTAAGCTTTTTCAATAAAATCCCCCTACTCCAGGCTATACTTTACATGGAACATTTTTTGCAAATTTTGTTTTTCTCAAAATTCGCTCTATCAATTTAAATTAAAATACCGTATATTCAAGATATTTATGTGACAAATAAAATTTATATCTTGTATTTTCTGGGAATAACCTCTGAAGACCTCTTCGTTCTAGATACATTTTTCATAACTGGTAAACCCTAAGACATAGGTAAAAGCTTACTGCACAAAGAAACTGTAGATCTCGTTAATACACACACTTTATATCATATACTTGTTTCCGTCATTATATTTTTATGTAGAAACAAACCGTTTCTGAGATGTTCATTGATATAGGTTTCAATTTTAAACGATTTAAACCTTTTATTTTTATTCTGGCTGTGCAAAGAAACTGGTTAAAATTTTATCGTATTATCTTATTTTTCTTCTACTTAGAAAGAAGTGAACTACTACTTTTGCTGGTCTTTATCTCGATTGCCACGATGCATATAAAGAAACAATCTTTTGTAGCAGTAGTTTGTAGAGAAAATAATATGATTAGAACATCTCAGATTTTTCTATAAGTATTCAGCAATGCCTTTTGTCAGCGAACGAAGATTCGAAAACAGCTGTTAAAAACATTGAGCTTTCTTATATCCAGTGATATCTAGAATGTGTTGCTGACCTGTAAAGTTTTTTAAATCTTTAAATAAATACTGAAACATCCATTTTTAATGAGTAATATACATAAGGAAAGGAAAATATATCTAGGATAAAAATAAAGGCTTCTTAAACAGATATTTGTAATTCACGATTAAAATCATTATTTACTCCGACTGCAGTGTGCCTTGTTAGAAATTTTAAGTGTATTGAGTAATGATAAGATCGTTTTTTCACCACTTTTGAATAGTGCTTACGCTTTTGTTGGACACAGGTGCTTCATGAAGTCAAAGTTTGGAAAATAAATTTGTAAAGAAACATTTTTACCTCCAAGGGTCACAGACCTTCATTCACGAATCCGTGATTTAACGACTTTGATTCCCAATGATAGTACACTTCCTAAATTGTTAAAAACAGAAATGTCGGACTTATATTGCTAAATTGAAGGTTAACTAAATACTAAATATTATGCGGATTTAAACGTCTATTTAAAGATACGTAGGACCTAACCATTTTGAAGCAGCTGAGTGTATGCAAATGCTAACTTATTTCACTTTCCAAATCGGAAAATTCAGAAAATTTCCGAATTATAGGCACGTATGAGTCGTTGGTGTTCTGCCATGGTGTCCGTGTTGTTATTGTTCGCACGCTTGGTTACCATAGTGCGCTACTGCTTATCCATAACACTGCAGGTTATTGCTACAGACTCGCTGGCACGGACAATGTGGTCAGATGAATAAGCCCAACAGACAAAGGACTGTTGCAATCTCACAGCGAGGCTACCCTACCTTAATAGTTCTACACACTGACATGCAGGAACATAATAACATGTATAACTCCTTAACTCATTTCCTTAGCGGAGTGCAGACTACAATTCCCAAAATTTAAACAGTAATGCGCGAATCCTCAAAAAAAAAAACAAAAAAAAAAACGGAATTTTCTGTAGCTAGCTCGGTTGTATAGCCTCTTGTAACTACTCCTGTCATTATTAAAGGACTTTGCCAAACACATCGGCGAACTGATGAAATTCGTCTTTTGAGGACAATGTGGCACCCGGAGAAAATCATTATTTAGGTAACTTCGTTTAACATTCCTTTGCAAATGTTTATTCGTTGACATTTAAGTTTTTCACATTAGGTCAGAATGTTTATCAGTAAATTAAATTTGAGTCCTTCTTTACTTGATCTATGCAATCTTGCAGACAAATACTCCATTTCAACAAAAGCTACGAGTATTTTATATTATTATTATTATTATTATTATTATTATTATTATTGAGCTGACCACCACGAATTGCTGGCTAAGCGTAAATGTCAACTAAATCCATTGCTTCTTACTATCGTGGGCTAGACTTGAAGTTTCTATATTAAAGCCACTGCTTGTATTTGTGCGCGCGCGCGTGTGTGTGTGTGAGTGAGCACGACTGCATGCAGAGTAAGGTGAACATTTGATGTCATTATTAACAGTTCCATTATACCTGCCTGCAAGAGGCTCTAAGTTTTATTTTAAATAAGTGTTTGTTGCACATCGTTACAAATTGTTTACATGCATAGAAATCTTTACGTTGAGATACTATATAAAATAATGCTAGTTATTCAATATTTTTATAGTCTGTTCTACCATCCAAGGCGGCGTTAAAACTTTTAAACTCATTTTTCAAAACACAGTGAAATTTGTTAATATCTGAGGGCTACTTCCTAATTTTTGCGGGTTTATTTCTAAGTTGTTATTCAGTTTGCTGTAACAGTTTGATTATTATCATCAATTAAAATAATCCTGTGTCTACCCAAAATTATTTTGATTAAAGTACATTTAGAGGTTATACTTTTTATAATTTTAAATATTCATTAACATCTAAACAATGGCGCCATCGGGAAATACATTTGGAGAAGAAAGCTCCATCTTTGGCAACAACTTATAATTGGTAAAGTAAATTCAAAAGATATCGTTTTTTATTAGTGATAATTTTGTGAAGGAATCCCAAAACCTAATGTTGTTGATATGCTCGAGCAATGCTTGAAGAAGATCGAAGGCCATCTTATTAATTTCTTCGGAAAACATTGGGAATTGTTATGAGTCAATCCAAAATATTTTGCATTAACAGTTAAACGTGAGAAAACGTTGTTGTGATGGATTCCACATAAATCAACTCTCGATCAAAAACAAAAACTAAAACTATTGACTGGTGCAGAAAAAAACTGGAAAAATTCTAAAGGTGGCACTTCAAATTTGGTCAGCTCAATGAGTATTTTGAAAGAACCTAAGCACCATGAAGTCGGAGTTCTAGTTGTATTTGTTGTTTTATAAACCGGCCCATTTTACAAGTAGTATAACCATGGTTTCGAACTGGTACACAAATATGTGCTTGTAGCAAACATTTTAATAAGTTCGTCAAAAACGCACCAAAGAAAAATAATTTTACATCATAGCTGTATAATGAAAAACTAGTTACTGAGTATCTGGATGCTTTGAGCATTAGCGTTATGGATCCTCCATATAAAATTTCACCTAACTTCCTGATATTTATTTTTATTTTAAAAACATAAAGATAACATGGGTGGAATTATTTGTTCGTCAGTGAAACATTACAAAAGCCTGATTTCTGAAGTACCTCCGGAAGAGGAACTTTAAGTATTGGTTTTATCGAATGCAAAAATGTATATTAAAGGGGAACTCTGTGAAAAATAACTTCATTTAAACCTTTTAACTAATCCTTTTTTGATTTTCTAAGCGTTCTTAGCATCGCCCTTGTAAATGCAATATGGTGGTATGCAGAACTCTGCGCACGCGAAACAAACATCAACGGCTTGTTTTCCGTGAAATCTGATTTTGAGAAGATACAGATAACATCAAGGACACTGGCCCAGGGTAATCTCTACTTCTGTTAGTGCATGTTGCACACTCTTCTGTTCTTGAGGCTGCAAATTGCACCTATAAGATTTCCTACATCTATGCACAGCTCGGAGATGGGCGACTTTATCCTGTGAAGGAATTAAACGCCATCGTTCTGGCGAAAGATGAAGTGTCTTCACTGCGGAACCGAAATGTAACTTAAATTGCTGAAACAAAAACCAATCTCTTCTAATCGTCTTCTGGCATAGCAAGTTCGCTGTTTTTCTCGAACAGCACAAGCAGCAGCTAAAAACCTGAGCGACGACCATAGTCTGTTTTACCTTCCACAAGTACCAATTGTGACTGCGATATTCCAAGGCGAAGTAGCAGTCTTTCTACAAAGAGAAACTGATTTTACTGTCAAAAGCGATTTTAATAAGACCCAAGATGTATATCTAATGAAGATCCAAATAGTGTCTGCCTGTGTGTTGTTGGACAGTTTAATTATAATGTTGTGGGATGTACTCGATACATCTAGTGCCTGCAAAAATTGAACATCGTACTTTGATTCCCTTTATAAGGTTGACATACTCTGGTAGAGTTATTGAATTCACTTGAGGTTTTAATAAAATTTGCGCTCAAATTTCCCTGTACATACCTGAAGGGCAAAGATGGCTTACGGGTAACAATTTAAGAAACCTGGGAAGTAGTAAGCTCTCGTTCGCAATATTTAGAAAGCTTATCTATGTCCTGAAGATTAAGGTTCAAATATGCGATATCCTTTTTATTTCTAGGTATTTTCTCTTTCAAATATACAAGTAAAGGTTTCTCTTAAAGTACCTTTTTAGTTATTTGTTAGAAATGTGTTAATTTGTGATTGGGTTTTTGTGTGTGCCAGTCAATTGGAATACTACCCGACTCACTTCTGTAAGTGATTAACGCGTGCACTGGCAAAGAACATATTGCAGTCGTTTCATGCGCAATGTGAACTCAGCGTTAAGCGTCCACGAAGTTAACCTACCGGTCGACTCAGGATCTCGAAATGACTCACTTTTTATGGCTAAGGATTAATGTACTTACCACGAGTTTATCATTACCTGCCAGTGAGGGAGTGGGCAGGTGTGTGAGTGCGCATGCGTGTGTTAGTGAGTGAGAGATATAGAGACATATTTTTTCATTTTCATTTCATACATGTTATGAATCATTATTTAGTATTTTCAAATCTTCATTATCTGTTATAGGATAAAGAATTTGTATTTAATTATTTTCCTCTGTTTATTTGATCAAACACTTAAAAACGTAAAATGCAATAGATATATACCTTTTGTAGGGACTCCAGAGTATCCCTTCTTTGGTTATTAACTGCTCGCAAACACTGATGTATTAATCTTTTTGAGGATATCTAGTTTTTTAATAACTTAATTATTATTTAATTCAGAGGGTATAAGTTATTTATTATTTATTATGTTTGATGTTCCTATTTTTAAAAGAGCTGAAATTTCCCTGTACATACCTGAAGGGCAAAGATGGCTTACGGGTAACAATTTTAAAAAAAATAGCTGATAAAGGGTAATTTATAGATACAAATCTATAAATTACGAGAGCTTACTACTTCCCAGGTTATAGATAAAAATGTAACTTTTAAACTATTATAACTCTTAACAGCAAATATATAATATCCTGACAGCATAAAACGCCTGTCGGTTAGGCTCAGCTCTGACCAGCTGTGTATAGGTTTACTTCTCTACACGTACTATGTGCATAGTGTACAGAGGAAGTGTTGCATTCCACCCAAAAATTCGATACCGAGATTTCACCGAAAATAAACGTTTTAGGACCCCCTGAATCCAAAAATAGCATTTTCAGAAAAGGTCCATGTGTGTGAGTGTCTGTGACTGGCTGTTAGTCAGTCTGCTTATGTGTTTGTGGACACCATAGCTCAAAAACGAATAGACTGTTGAATACCAAGCTTAATATTTAAGTTTGGTATCTTCCAAGGATGCGACATGAAGATCTTCAAGCAAATTCCCCCACCCCAAACTATCCTTTACATGGTAATATTTTTGAAAGTTCTGATTTTCTCAAAAACAACTGTAACGGTTTTGATTAAAAATCTCTTATATTTAAGATATTTACATGCCAAATAAAATGTGTATCTTGAATTTTCTAGAATAGCCTCTAAAGACCTGTTGTTTTAGCTAAGTGTATTCCCTTACTTCCCTTCTACTTATAAGGAACTAAGAAATAACACCGTTTTGCTAATGCTTTAGCATTAAATACACAGAAGAATAAGATTATTAATAATGATTTGTTACAGAGATATAGAGAAAATCATGTGAATGGAACACATCAATTTTTTTTCTGTCATGAAGTGAAGATGGAGTTGGAAAACAATTAAAAATTAAATCTTAAAAATTGGTATTTTATATTTAAAAAATTCAATATTTGTAAATGATAACTTAATTAGAAGCTATTAAAACAAAGTGTAGTTATTTTTCTTCACTGTGTTATGCACATTTAGTAGATGAGATTGCAGCAGCTGTACATTTGCAGTAATGACTCTTTCCCGAAGGCGTCAGTCACTTGGACGACACTCCTACGCGCGGGTGAAAGCAGAAGCAGAAACACGAATCGTAGGAAAATGGAATAAAAACGCAAAGTATATTGTTTCCCAGAAACTCCACTACGTTTCCACACAAGTGGGAAAGTAAATTCATACCCACGCGCATCCCCGCCCATCTGTGTGACACATGAAGCGTTATTGGGCTTTGTAAGGGGTATCCTATGGTGTGGGATATCTTTCCTCCAAAATTATAACCAAGCACAGCCAGGGAGAGTAATACAATAAAGTATTGTAAGCTACATCGTTTATTCCATAACTTTTATTAATCATATGTATGGATTTGCCGTACTTAAGAATATTCTTTCTGCGTCAAGGAAAAGCATCTGTTTCGATCCCTTTTCTGATTTAGAAATGTGTTCATAAAGCTGCTTAATAAATTATCCCAAAGGTTATATGTTTAACGTCCGTACTTGTACGCACTCCTTTGTGTTATAGCAACAGGAGTTTTGCTCTCACATTCAGTATAACAAAACGAACTGGGCAACGGTGTATTTATACTCTGGGTGTGGATGTTTACTGTAGGTTAAATGAAATGGAGTTTTATTTATGGACGCTCTTTAACTACTGTGCTTCTCAGCGTCCCATTCTATACTGGGCGTGAAATATCGCTCAATTTTGCTCATAGGCCTCTCTATAAGGTTTGAGGTTCTTTTACGTGCCGTAAATCTACAACACTGGACCAAAGGCTTTAGTTCCCTTCCGAAGGAAGCCATGCTAAGGATTTTTACGCCCGAAAAAATCCATCGTCCTCCGCAGGGTTTTGAATCCGCGACCTTGGGTATATGAAGTTAGCATGGTAAACATTATACAACGGTGGGCGATTACTGTAGGTAATGGTGAATATATATATATATATATATATATATATATATAAATAATCTTTTTGCTAGAAGTAGTTGATTTACAGTACCACAAGCCCTGTCAGTCATGACCAATTTGAAAGAACAGAGGAGAACGTGCACTCCACTCCATGCGAGGCATTGACGCATACCTCTATGTGAAATAATGGATTGTTTTTAATCATATGTATCCCGTGATCTACATATAGCTTCATAGTTTTTTACTTCAGTGGAGTCCATCAACATTTGCTAAGGATTCTAAAAATAACGAACAAAATAATGCCAAGTATAGTAAATATTGTTAAGAGAATTATTATTATTGTTATTTATAAGAAAATTATACTGTCTTTAAGTTGAGGCACTTTTCTAGTATATACACGTAAAACACAAACAAATTATGCTGGCTTTTAGTATAATTCATTTTGGAGAAACTTTGATCGCATATATATAGTCTAAAATATAACCGAATGTATTGAAAATAATCGGAACTAGGCAATGATTTAAATAATTTCCAACCTCTTTGTTTCGAACGGTTTATGCAGTCCCTTATGCAGTTCGCGTGGAACTTTTGAAAATGATATATCCTTCATTTGGAAGCTGACATTCTGTTTATATTTGTTAGAAATGCACACTCGCAGCTACCATACTGTATGTATACATGACGTATCTGTGACTGACCAATATTTCCTCTTCTTAACTGGAGTTGGTGGACACCACCTCTTACGAGAGTACCTCGCAAGAGTTACCTTTAGACATGCCTGCGCTAAGCAAGTTAACTGAGCTGATTCTGCAACCTTGCGATAAATCACGCGGTTAAGTGATAGCGTGCAAATGCAGGTAATGTTGGGAGGCATTTGCAATAATTCCTGCTATCACCATTTATAAGTAATATGAAGGTATGTTACGGGCAGAAGCTTTCAGTTATCTCTATAACTAATTTCCTCGGGAACATTTATCCCTTAACAACACAGTGAACTAAAAATGCATCAACCATGAAGTCGGATGCTCGATATATATATTTCGAATAACATTTAATGTGGAATTAATATAAATAAATATTTCTAAGTACTTGGTTGATCATCAGGCACATCCATCAGTGACACATGTTTAATACATTTATACAAATTTTTGTCCTTGCTTTAATTAATATATATATTAATTAAAGGAAGAATAAAAATTGTATTTATGTTTAAAATGTAGTGTATATGTTTAACATACGATTAAATGTCGTAAATTTAGTTATAAGTCATGTGGATTCTCAGGAAGATGCCAAATATGTAATGAAAAAAATTAAACATACTTCACTGAAATCCTTTAAAGTTTGACCAGTAGCTCCATGTAGAAAAGTTTATTTAATTTGGATAAATTTGACTACTATAAAGTAATTATTTACATCATCCAATTAGTGTAATATTCCTATTTAAGTTTCATTATTCTATTATATCATCCTTCGCTGTGGCATTCATTATCAGTACTATTTATATTTCTATTTGGAAAATCCACAGTATCTAAGATATATTATTGAAATTTAGACCCCCTATTATACACAGTATCATTTATATTTTTGTCACATATCAAAATTCTACTTTGAATATTTATTTACATACTATTTACATTTTATAGCCCGCATGTACAATGTACATAGCGGGTAGAGAAGGTATTGTATTGCACCCAAAATTCAATATCGATATTTCACCGGAAATAAATGCTTTTGGGTCCACTGTGTCCGAAGAAAGCATTTTTAGAAAAAAGGTCCATGTGAATGTGTGTGTCCGTGAACCGGATAGCTCAAAAACGAAAAGACGGTTAAATATCAAACTTGGCATTTAAGTTTGGTATCTTCCATGGATGCAACACGAAGATTTTCAAGAAAATTCCACTACCCCTGACTACCCTTTATATGGAAAATTTTGTTTGTCTTAAAAATGGCTGTAACGATTTTGATTAAAATACCGCATACTAAAGCCATTTCCATCACAAATTATATGTACATCTTGCGTTTTATGGGAATAGCTTTCCAAGTCCTGTTTATTCTGGATGAATTTTGCTGAATCTTGAGTAACTAGTAAACCGTAAGAGATAAGACAAAAACTTACTGTACAAAAAATGTAGATATCGCTAAAACACACAAATTAAATCCTATACATTTTTTGTGGACTTTACTGTTTTCGAGATGTTTTTGTTATTAGTTTCAATTGTAAAGTACTTATACTTTTCTCAGACAGAAAGTGTCCTTTTTCTTTTGTTCTACTCTTTGCCAAGCAAAGAAGCGGTTTGCAATGACAATCACATAACGACAGCTTCTAAAACATTTGACTGTCACTTTAGCATAGCTCATTCCTTTAGTTACCAAGTAACAAGAACATTCTGCTAAAGTTTATTTCGATTAGCTTTATGTAGAAAGAAGAATAATCTTTTGTAAGAGCGTTGTTTATACAGCAGCTAGAGAAAAGCATGTGAGGGTAGCACAGCATATTTTTAGAAAAAAGGTCCGTGTCTGTGTGTTTGTGTGTGTGCACAGTATAGCTCAAAAACTAAAAGACCGTTGAATATCAAAGTATTTAGGGTTAGTATCTTCCAAGGATGCAACACGAAGATTTTCATGAACACTCCCCACTTCAAACTGCCCCTTACATGGAAAAATGTTCGAAAATTTTGATTTTATCAACAATGATTAACGATTTTGATTAAAATCTCATTTATTAAAGATATTTACATCCTAAATAAAATATATATCTGGAGTTTTCTGGGAATAGCCTGCGAAGAAATTTGCCTAATTTTGCTTAAATGCTAAACTTACTGCACAAAAAATGTAGATATTGCCAAAACATACATTTTATGTCCTTTACGTTTTTTTGTGGAGGTAACCGTTCCCGAGATATTATTTGTTATTGGTTTCAATTGTGAACTACTTATACTTTTCTTAGACAGGAAGTGTTCGTTTTTCTTTTGTTCTAGTCTAGTTGAGCAAAGAAGTGAATTGCATTGTCAATTGCATAAAGACAGATTAGAAAGAAGAACAATTTTTTGTAAGAAGTTTGTAGAGCAGCTAGAGAAAGTCATGTGAGTGTAACCACATCAAATTTATTTATGTTGTAATAAAAACGTTAAAGACCTTTTTAAAAATATTTACATAAAAGGAAATAGTTTTACAGTAAATAAATTTAGAAATACATTATATGATATTTTTAAATTATTTCTATTATATGAAAATTAATTTTTTCGTGATCTTCAAAACTGTTGATTTTTCAAGATTTAATAATTCAATTCTCTAAATTGGAGCGTTTCGATAAGGAATATGTAATTTTAAGAGGTAGTATAAAGATTTTGAAACAAATTAGCAAACAGTTACTTCACGTGGAATATTTTGAGCATGGAAAAGTGTTAGAGTGTCCATTAATAAACACGCGCATTCCCATGTATAGTTTCAGTTAATTAGTAGCTTAAGTGCGCCAATTTTGAAAACTATATATTTTCTTAAAATTTAGACTTTTTGAAACTATAATACGAATATTTTTTCTTCATAATCCTTTTATAAAATTTCACAGATACATTACCTTAATGCTAACTTTTATACTTCCATTATTAATTACAACACTCCATTGTGTTCTTAACAATAGTTAACTATCTCTCGCAAAAGATTTATTCTTACCAGGGAAGTATAAACTGTTTCAATTCGTAATCTTACCCGGGATTTCTGTGAGTAAAGGAATGGTTAACAAATAAAATATTCGTGTTCGAGTGGTTAAACCACTCGCCTCTCACCCAGACGGCCCGGATTCAATCCCAAGGGACCGCGTGTTTGATTTCTAGTGGACAAAGCGGCGCAGGGGCTGATTTTCTCCGGGGTTTCTGGTTTCCCCCGCCATCGAATGCCACCGTTGCTCCATCTGCATTTCATTTATCAGCAGTGTCATCTGCTGCGGTCCATTTGCAGTAAAAGTGGGCGTTAAACACTATAAAAATTAATAAATGGATTTATAAACATGATTCAATTTAATACACTTCCTTCTAATACTGCAAAAGAGTTAATCCTAATATTCCATATACTATGTACTATTATTAGAATTGCCTAACTTAATTTAAAAGTGAAATCCATAAAATTAACCTCCCGTCTTATAAAAGTTATGGAAATTCAAGCCGACATCTTGCAACATAGTACAATATGGAATATGGAAAATCCCGGTAGAAGACTAAAGTCGCTCCTAACGTGTGGATCAGTATTCTCATATCTGGCCAATGTGAAGTCAGTATATATAAGCTTTGGGGAAATAGGATAAGGCTGAAAAATGTAATGTGACAGTCGAAATTAGAACCGGTTAGAATAAAACAACAATATGCAGGATCAGAAAGGAGGGCCGGCTTGAAGAAGGTGGAATGAGTAAAATTCTATCATCTCACAAGATTGGTAAACCTCTTGTAAACAAAGTCATTTTGGACAATATGGACGAGTACCATTAGAAGCAAATATCAGAGGTATTACAAGGCTAAAAAGAAATCCATACGCTGCGAAAATTATTAAACTTATGTAAGAAGAAGGTTAATTCATTCGGTGTAAAAACCGCTTAGAAAAATAGTGCTATTTAAAAAGTATTGGAATTAACGGAGTTCACTGAAACAGCACTCTGATGAAGTAGTTCAAAGAGCATAATTTCGTGGAATGCTATTGGTTTAATAACAGTAAATGACACACACAAAAAAAAAAAAAAACTCGGTTCAGAAGGTAAAAAATATTCAAGAAACATGTTGAAATAGAGATATATTATTGGAAGAAGTGAAAATGCTAATAATCAATCCAGCATTAGACAACAATGCTGGATCCGGAGGAGAAACGGCCATTGGATCGGAGACCGACATGGCAAGTGAGAGAGATATCACGGAACAATGCCAAGCACGCGAGGGAATGAAAGAGATGTATTTATTGAATTGTAATGGATTTGAGAATATATTGTGTTGCTTATGATATGAATGTATACACACTTTTAACATATATAAGGGAAATGAAGTATCGCTCTTGCTTTCCCAACTGGACTGCACAAGTAGGCGGGGAAGCCATTAAATGTACAAGAGGCGCTCCCCGGTACAGGCGTGTACTCGTCTTGGCCGGCTTATATATTAGTAACTTCTTTTGTAATTAAAGCTATGAAAATATTTTTGTATATGTAATATTAATTATTTTCTCTAATTTGTTTTCAACATGTTTTTTCCAATTTAGCTTTGATTCTAACATCATAACTATATATTTATGTTTTTGTTTGTAGAATTCTTTGATCATTTATTTTATTGGAAGTTTATTAATTTGTTATCCGCAAAATAAACGTATATATTTAGATTCAATTGATTTAAGCTGCCATTTATTGTCCATTTAAATATATAGTAAGAAAGAATGTTAAACAGTTAAGCTCAAAATGTTAATTAATAGTTATATTGTAAAAGTAATGTAATTAAATATGCTTTAAGATTTTTAATACCAGAGAGTATGTAGAGAGATATTACTCAAATGTTGGATTTGTTAATAAATACAGGAGTTGAAATTTCAGTAGCGCATACTTTAAAGTAAACTAATTCATAGTTAAAGTACTCAATCTGCCATCAGTATCATGAATATATAAAGGCCTGCTGAACTCCGACATAATGTGTCGATTTCATCCCACGGTGTCAGTTCGACCATCCTTTCTGCTCACTCTTCGTTTTACGCTGCGGGATCAAATCGTGAAATTGAGTGTAAAGGAAAAATGGCTCTCCAATAATCTACACCCTTCTTTTCATTACAGAACCATGCTATTAAAGATTGAGAGTCTTTCACTTTGAAGGTTTCCTATTGGGTGAATAGAGATGCTATTCCTAAGAGCTTTTATATTTTTAGTAGGGATATTCTGGAATGCTGCCATTTATTTAGACACATTAAATTTATTTTATTATAGGCAGCTTTTAATAGTAGATTTCTAGGCTCTATACCTAATTAACGAATAAACATTTCTAATAAATGTCTTAGCTAAAGCATCTAACTGAGTTTGAGTTTGTGTCAAATATTGTCAAAATATGTTGGGGACGCCTTCCCAACAGTAAAAAAAAAGTTATATGGAAAAAGAAAGTACATAAAAGCTCATGAGGATAGAAAACTTTGAACTAATTTAACTATATATATTTTACAAGTCAAATAACAATTTATGGTAGGAAGCAATAATTATACCGAGTGATCAAATTTATTCGGGATTTATCGCGACAATTTGAATTGATGGCGTCACTGTTATAGAGTGAATCTTCATAATGGCCAAAAAGTTGGCCACCTGCTGAAAAGAGCGCAAAGTGACAATAGAGAACACAAGAATGGATTTATAGCGCATTTGTTTGTCCAAACGTGAGTTACTTTTATGTGTTGTCATGCCTTTTGTATTTCGAATGTGAATTACTTTTAAGAGCTACCGTGGTAGTCAGCAGCGTCTCTCTGAATGTGAGTTATTCTGTAATGGGCGCCATTATGGAAGTAACAACGGCTCTCGTGGTTACTATTTGTCCCGCACGACTCTTTATTTCCTCTGATTTATTTGTATAGGTGATTATTATATCAATGTATGTACCTATAAGCTCTTTTTGTTGCAAAAAGTGCTGAAATTCTGGGAAAGCCCAAACAAATTCATGTTCACCGCATAATGACGCTTTCTTTGAGTAATGCATGTACCAGATCAAGACTAGCTTTCGATCTTGTGAACATGATGTTCTCAAGATCTGTCGTGCACGTGATTCCGTCATATATTAAATCTACCACTCGTGGCATGTCCCTTTAACGTAAGCTTTCTAATGCTCTAGTAGTAGGCAATTAGATTTGTCTTTGCCGTTAGATCGAGCCCTACAAGGACCCGCTGAACAAGAATGCTAAAAGAATGTCCACTTGCCGCGGAGTAACACTTTGTTCTAGTAGTTATCTAATGTCCGCTAGGTAATATTCTGGTACAATTTAAGTTTTAGTATTGATTTAATTGTTTTTTAACATAAGCCGTGTGTTGGATAGGAGTTGGAAAGGGGGAGTTAGACTGAAAATTTAGTGACATAGCCGGGATTTGAACCACGGATCTCCCGGTCTCTAGCCGGTTGCTCTACCACTGCGCTACCATGGCAATATGCCGGCAAAGCATTGACTTTTTCAACTGACTCGCATGTTTCCCGGTAAACCACAAGGTGATTTCAATTCAATGCTTTGCCGGCATGTTGCCATGGTAGGGCAGTGGTAGAAAAACCGGATAGAGATCGGGAGTTTTGTGGTTCAAATCCCGCTGAAAGACCGCTTAATTTTCCTCAGAGGCCTAATTATCAGACTTAAGGTTCTTTTACGTGCCGTAAATCTACGACACGGGACCAACGGCTTTTCTTCCCTTCCGAAGGAAGCCATGCTAAGGATTTTTACGCTCGAAAAAATCCATCGTCCTCCGCTGGGTATGAACCCGCGACCTTGGGTATATGAAGCTAAGATGGTAACCATTACATCATGGAGGGTGACGCTATTAGGCTGATTTACAGTATGTAACATTTGCCCACTTCTCTCCCAGGAAGGAATTGCAAGCATGTGGGTTTTATCGGTTCAGAGTGAAGGGTAATTAAAAAATGCAGGAAAAGACCAAAGTATCTATAATTTGTACTGCTAAGATTGCGTAAAATGTTGTATCCAATTCGTACGTCTTAATCTGAAGGTCGTGAAAATTGTCGCTGTTACAGACATTCGCCTGCACTATGGTCATTCAATATTATACGTTGTTGCATAAATTAATGATGGGCACTATCAATGAAAAACATCGAATTATTCGATAGTCACCTAGCTATCAGTTGTTCGATTGTTACCCGAGTATTCAGTTTTTATTTAGTTTTAAATTGTTGCTATTCTATTAGTTACTTGGCAGTTGACAGTTTCTAATAACGTTTGAAGTCACTTTCATCGATGACCTTTTAATTATGCTAACCCCATTCCAGAGAATATGCCTCATTTACTGTTTTATTTTCTTTGCTTAACGTCTTAGCAACTAGTCATAAACATTATACTAATTAAGGATCCATAAAGTAGTAAGCAAGAAATATAAATATACAGCCGGTCGACTAGACGCTAGGGCAACCAGTTTGTTCTAAACATGTGCATTAGTATTGGTAATACTGCCTGACAGGTCCCCATTTTGTGGCGGATGCACCAATCACCCAATTGTTGAAGGTGCGTTTATTGTATGGTAAATAAAGGCCAAAACGTTGATTCCAAACCTTAATGCAAACTCATAACGAACATTATATTGTAGTAATGTTGCTTTTTTAAGTTCTAGTTAACACTCATAGAAACCCGTCATAGCTCTCGTCCTGCATAAGTATTAAAATCGAGCAGCACATGCCCACATGGAACTAAGAATGCTATTTATAAACCTTATAATCAATTCATCTGAAACTATCATTTAGCCAGATTTGGGACACAGTATCGCAATATAGAATAAGAACCAATTACTAAATCATGGTCTCCCCAAAATACGAGAAAGTAATCTGTGGCATATTCATTCTAACTCAAATCAAATGGCGAGACGATAATTGTTTGACGTCAATGCATAATAATAGCAATTGTCTTGTTATCAAGTATTCCTACACAATCTACAATACTTTAATTAACTTAATTACATGTTTTATATAAGCAACATACTGTATTGTTTCATATTTATATCTTAACTTGTAATGTGCTAAGGCAAGCTGCAAACTACACAGTAGAATGTTAGAAAAGGCACCCCCTGTTGTATGCGAAAACCTTGAGAATTTGCAGGATTTCTTTATTTGCGTACATCAGAGGTATAAGTGAACTCGGGAAAAGTCCCAAATATTCTGCAAAGAGGGTGTTTTTCATTGTAATAGTTTATCACATGGTACCATTACAATAGAATCACGCGATCTGATGAAGTAGGGCGTAACTTTTAGCGCCAAGCGTGCAAGCATTATCACCAGGGGATTATCCCGTACGATTAGCTTTTGCGAATGTTTTCACTACAATGTGCTAATTCAGGCTTTGCTGAGTTGTGCTGTTTATAGACGAAATAGGATTGTGAATTTTCACAATTGTTCCAGCTAACCACCCGCATCGATTATCCGTAAATGTCTGGGCCGGGATTGTTGGCGATTGTTTGGTGGGACGAAGGTACAGATGGTTCTTACAGAATGACTTAACTATCTTGTTGCCAGATTCTCCACTAGCAATACGACGAGACATCTACTTCATTCACGATGGAGCTCCTCCTCATGTTAGTCTTTCTGTCCTACGATTTCTGAATAGCAGGTTTTCTAGTAGATGGATAGGAAGAGGTGGACCAATCCTGTGGTATCCACGCTCGCCTGACTTAAAACCCACTAGAGCTTTATTTGTGAGGGACATTTGAAATCTCTTGTTTATGTTACTCCAGTTCCAGCTGTAGGGACTCTTTGTGCTCGTATCATAGAAGGCAGCCTGATAATATGACATTTTCCAGGCCTAACTCAGCGCATTTGGGAGCCATGCGACGGCAGGTTGAAGGATGCATTGGAACTAGTGGAGGCTATTTTGAACATGTGGTGTGATTTCTTGTTTCGCCACGGTTTTGTCATTCAGTGATCTTGTACGGGGATCTGTAGAAAATTGATCTAAAAAGAAAATACACAATTTCTGTACCTAAGCTCATATAACATGTTTATCCTCTCTCCACAAGAAATATTTTCTCGAATTTTTGACATACCTTTCTGTTACACACACACACATATACATACATATATATATTAATATATTAATTAATATGAACTCTACAAAATATAGGTTTACTGTGTTTTTGCTCATAAACTCTGTTCACTCTTGTATTTACAGTTCGGGAATCTGCAAATCAGAATGATTCTAATAAAATTAATTGAATTTGTTTTAAAGAATTAATTTGAATCATTATAATTTTTTAAAAATTCTGTGAAAATAAACATGGAAACTTTTTCTGAGTGTTAGGGACATTGCGCTGCAGAGGAAATTCAAATAAACGTTATATTTTTGGTGCATCTTGTATTAGTGTTTGATATCAGATCAGTGGTTAGCGAATATTACATACTAAAGCTGTAAAGAAGTATCGTGAAATAGAGAAAGCAACAGGCGAAAAAGGCTTATAAAGCATATGGTGTGCGTAAAGTTCTGCTCAAGAACCATTGCTGACTGCTTCAAATTGATAAGGTGAATGTAGGCCTTAGCTTCTCATTTTGCTTACAAAATATACATTTATGTTCAAAAACATACGATAAATGAATCGAAACTCCAACAAAAAGTGTACTAACAGAAATCTCAGGGAGTATAAACTAGAGATACCCTTTAAAGAACTGATGAGGGCATCTCAACTTGGAAACCGACGTACAAACGCCGCTTTTCTCTTGGCCAATTATCGGTCTTGGTTACTTCCGAGCGTCTATCGAGCGACCCCAATTCCCGCGAAATCTCCCGTGTGGGTGGTTGGAGAGCTCAACTCCACGCTCAATTATCACTCAGTTTCCGAGCGCATCTTAGTTTGGTTTCCAAAACTTTAAACGTTCATTTTCACTTTCTCTCCAAACATCCAAGTACAAATGATTTGCTGTACACTTAACTTGAACAGTAAAATAAGCCTAATAATATTTTAAGTAAAAGACAAAGGAAAACGGAATATAACTGTACACTTAGATTTACTTGTATTATTATCAACTTTATATGCTAACCTATACGTAGTTTGATACTGCCCATGCTATGCAAATAATGTGCAGAACAGGTTTCTTGTCCTTCTGTTCCTGTACATTCGTAGTGCATATCATTGCACATTTAAAATTCTGCTTCTGAAAAGGTTAACATATTCTGCATCAAAGGATGAGACGCAGAAAGCAACGTTGTCACGTTTTCTCCAAGTAAACACACGTTACACGCAGATATATTTATTTTTGAGTGCACCAATGAATAATATTAGCAAGGTTCTTACTAAGTGCCATGAGAGTGCTAAACAGTGCCTAACCACATTTGTTTATTTACATTACACTGTATCTTCGCCTTCCTCGCTGTCACAGTCATTTTCATATGTATCACAAACGAAGCATTGTCGTGTAAAACTTCCTATAATAGACATTTTCGCTCTTGTTGCATGGTGTGCTGACCACATCTTTCCCACACACTCGAAACTATAGTCAGTACATATTCTCTCAACACTGCACAAACTGTCATTTATAGAAGGAGTCACATTCCGCTTTCTACGGCAAGTTTAAGGCGTGCCCACATTAGCTCAATGGGATTGAGACAACAGTGATATGGCGGTAGCCTGACGACCTCATGGGTAAATCTAAATTATGTTCTTCCATGAATCTTATCATTTCGTCTCTTCTGCTGGACATGTTGGGGATTTTGATCTTTAGACGGGAATGATAACTAGCATTATATGACACAATAAAACTGTTAGGAGGAATGTTTTTCAAAAGGTATGCTCTTGAAATAAGCATCAAATATTTAATTACTCATCTATGATGTGAATCAGTCAAGGATTCCCAAATATTTTTAGAAGACAAATATAAACATCCCTCAATCCAACCCTGGCTACCGCCTTTATGCAAGATCATGATTGTTTCTCCACATGACACTGGGGCTGGAAGACAGCAAGAGGAAATGCGCCATCCCAATCTTTTCTTACATCATGAGTACCGTACCCAGATTCGTCTAGATAAACTATATGGTATCCTTCTTTAGCCTACTCAAGTACCGATATCACAATCCTTGCTGCTCTCATAATCACGCGCCTCTTATTTAACGTGTGAAAGCGGAATTCTAACTTCAACTGTCTGAGCGAATCCCTTTTGTAAGACAACTAGCTGGATTATTGACACTATTACAATTATTTCTACCATCAAAGCCAGATGCGCCCCACATATTTCAGAAAATACAATAAACACCACTTGCACCTGTGAAAACAGCGAAGACGTTGCAACGCTGTGTTTTACTCCACGTGTAGTTTACATATTTCTGTCTTTTGTGATTCCTTTGCATTCATTGGCTGAAGTGACGCTCTCATTGGTGCACTGCAAAACATCGGCATCTTCCCAGAATAATCAGTGCGTTATCAGAGAGGTTTGTATTAACAAAGGTAAAACGCATGCTAACTTTTTCAGTAGCACGCTATTACCATATTGTTGCATATTTTTGTATATCAAGTATTATATTGCATTTCGAGAATATAGAGCATATTTAATATAAATGTTATTTTATGAAAAGGTACGTTTTATGGAAATAATTCAGTCAAATGTAGTTTTAATTGCTTACGAGGCAGAACGTTGGTGTTGATGGAGATTCACAGTCTTATACTATTGTAGATAATAACCCGCGTTCTTTAAATGAACATGCACTGTTTCAACAGTATACTAGAGGCATGTTATACAGGCATCGCGTGATCTCAGCAGTTGTTGGTTGTGAACTGATTATACATATGTTACATCTAAGGCTTTTACCTTCTCTACACGTACCATGTACATAGTGTATAGAGAAGGTATGGCACTCCACCCACCGAGATTTCACCGGAAATAGACGTTTTAGGGTCCCATGTGTCCAAAAAAATGTTAGAAACGTGTCCTGTGTGTCCCTGGGTCTGTGAGCACAATAACTCAAAAACGGAAATAGCTAAAATAATGCATGGAAAAATTCCTCCACCCCAAACTACCCTTTACATAGAAAAACTTTCGAAAGCTTTGATTTTCTCAAAAATGACTCAACGATTTTGATTAAAATACCGTACTTAAAATATGTATACTGCAAATAAAATATATATCTTGAATTTTCTGGGAATAGCCTTTAAAGACCTCTTTATGTTGAATATTGCGTAACTGGTAAACCGTAATGGATAGACAAAAACTTACTGCACAACAATGTAGATGACATTAAAACACACAACTTATGCCATATAAGTTATTTTCGTGGAACTGACAATTTCTGAGATATTCCTTGTTTATTGTTTGAGACTTAAAATACTTAAAACTCTTCGCACACAGAAAGTTATAAACTCCTGGCCATGTGCAGATTTCATGCACATGGCAACCAGATTTTAAAAGATTTGCCTTCGTTTAGGCTTAGTGAATTTCCCCTATTTACCTTCTACTTTCAAGAAAGCATTTCTAGTAATACTTATCTCGATTAGCATGACGTAGATATAAGAATAAGCTTTTTAACAATAACTTGTTACAAATATGTAGAGAAAATCATGTGATTGGAGCATATCAGATTTTTTTATTCCAAATATGCAGTAAGAAACTTCATTAGTGGACAGACCAGTCAGTTACGTTTTCGACTTTCTGAAGCAGTATCTTACATGGTGTATTCCTGTATACTGCTGCACCAGTCATTAAAGTCATTTTATCTATATTTGCTTCGTTTGACGTCTTTGATATTCAGTAGTAGAAACTAAGAATATCAAATGGAAAAGAAGTTTTTCGTAAACGCTCCTCTTCTAATTTTAGACAATAGAGGAAATTGTATCACTACGCCCGGGACCGATGGCATTTGGGGTCTGAAGCAGTTTTTTGCTTTCTCTACACGTACTATGTACATAGTGTATAGAGAAGATAGTGTAATGCAACCAAAAATTCGATATTGAGATTTCACCGGAAATACATATTTTGGGTCCCCCAAATAAAAAAAATAAGAGCATTTTTGGAAAAAGGTCCATGTGTGTCTGTGGACAGCATAGCTCAAAAACAAAAACTTGGTATTTAAGTTCAATATCTTCCAACGATGCAACATGACGATTTTCAAGAAAATCCCCCTATCCCAACCACCCTTTCTTTACATAGAAACATTTTCAAACATTTTGATTTTCTCAAAAATTGCTCTAACAATTTTGATTAAAATCTCCTATATTTAAATTATTTACATTCCAAATAAAATGTATATCTTGAATTTTCTGGGAAAGCCTCTAAATACCTGTTTATTCTGGATGATTTTATTTTAATTGTACATAACTGGTAAACCGCAAGAGATACACAATAACTTACCACACAAAAATGCGAATCACGATAAAACACACAATTTATGTCATATACATTTTTTTCGTGGAGTTGATCGTTTTTGAGATATTCCTTTTTATTGGCTTCAGCTTTAAAAAACTTAATTTTCTCATACAGGAATTTGTCAACTCCTGTCCATAAACAAAGGATCTTCAGTCACATAGCAACCAGCTTTGGACCATCACTTTAACCTATGGTACTCCCTTATTTCGCTTCTGCTTACAAGGAAGCACTTAAGTCTATTTCTGATAATTTTTCTCAATTAGCAGCTTTTTAACAATAATTTGTTGCTGAGATGTAGAGAGAGTCATATGAATGGAACAATCAGATTCTTTATCTACACATTTCAGTTCTGTTAAGGAAATTGTTGAAAGTTTCAATCCAAGTACGCTTTTGTATCTTTGAAAGAAGCATCCACATCATTATCTGATATCTACATACAAACCTAGATGCACACAGATACACACCTAAGTATAAGAACATTACAAAAGAATCATTATACTCATTTACCTAACTACTAAACCAAAAACTTTGCTTAATCATTCACAAAATAAATTGGTTTGTATAATAAGATGCGATATTGATGTAACACAATATTTATTTCTAATTGTATTATAAACTATTTAGGTGTTTGTTATCGCTACCATGCATGCCAGTGAACACAATGGTTTATTTTATTAACAATAAAATATGTGACGTCATGCTGCTATGATGTTACGGTCCATTTGTGTTTTCCCTGCATTTATACGCCATATTTAAATGCTACATTTACATATTCAATTATATGTTCTTAAATGCATAATTGATAGTAAATTAACATTATTACAACTTAAACATGCAGTTACTTGTGTCTACTAATAAATAACATTTATTATTTTCTCTAAGAATTGACTTTCTTGCCGTGTTTTTTTGATTGATATATTTGTTTCAAAATTTATCTTCTCCTTAAAATCCAACAGACTAGAAAATATGCATTATGCTTTTACCTTAAACTAAAAGTGAATTGAAAGTGTGTATAATAAGAACAAGGAATGTGATTAGCAGTCTTTTGAAAGCAGGAACTATTCAGTGGGTTATTTGGTTTTGAAATAGCATTCTATATTTAATAGTCAATGTAATAAAGTGTAAAAGTTAATAACTAAAATTATTGCATCTATTTCTTATTGTTTCTGTGAATTAGAAAGTTATATTGACATAGGGTTTGTCAACTAAAGTTCATGACCTACATTTTAGCATACTGAGTTTTTAATCTTATATTTATAGCATTTTCACTAACGGTTTTTGTCGTCTATTCGCGCTGCTAAATGACAGAATTATTAATGCAATAATGTGTTCATCTTTTTATAACCATTAATGTTTATATTGATTCTTGAATACAGTATTGGCTAATCTATCCTAAATTATATATTTAAATGGTTGATTTTGATAGTCGTGAGTACAATTTCACTCAATCCTAAAGCATAGGTCTTCCAAGTTCCACCCAGATTGATCATAGGGTGCAATTAGTACATACGGTAGTTTCTTTTAAGTTGTGAGGGGATTTATAGATAAAGGCCGGAGTTCAATAGTTTAAGTGAATGATGTGTGCCCATACTGCCAAAACATGGGTTGAAATAATATAATAAAAATCTTTTATAAGATTTTAGAGATATTAAAAGATTAATATACTGTCGATACTAAGCGATTAATAAAGATTACAAGGCCGCTCCGTGGCCGAGTGGTTAGACCATCGCCTCTCACCTAGACGACCCGGGTTCGATCTCAAGCGACCGCATGTGAGACATAGCGGCGCAGGAGCGGGCTTTCTCCGGGTTCTACGGTTTCCCCCATCATTGCATTCCACCGGTGCTCCGTTTTATTTCCATCTATCACCAGTGTCATTGCCTGCGGTGCCACAAGTAGTAAAAGCTGACGTTAAACACTACCCAAAAAAAAAGAAGTAAATATTGCAAGAGAAACCATCATTTTTCCGGTATGTCTGCTTTTTTATTTGCTCTTCAAATGTAAATTTTAGTATGCCTACATCTTCGTTATTTTTATATTTGTAATCAATTTCTGCAGCTATTAACATGCTCGTTTTAAAAATATATATTCTAAATTATCGGAGAAACAGTTTTTAGCTAGCATATCCAAAAAAATGTATTGTGTTCAAATATCCGTTAAAATAGTAATACATTTAACTACCGTATTTTAAAGATCAAATGTGTGGTAAAATGTATTAACGTATACGTTTTAACATTGCCATTCATCACTTGCAACCACTTGCACATGCCACAAACGAGAAATACCCACCTGGGTAGTGTGATGGTAACGTGTCTGACTCATCTTCAACAGGTTGCGTGTTCGATTCTCGCTTAGGCTGAGTTACCTAAATAAGGTTTATTTCGGGATTTTCCCTTCTCCTGAGATTATTTGAGCACCATTTCACCAATTTCATTCATCGTCCGATATGACCAACCAGGTTAAACGGCGTTAAGATAAAAAAGAAGAAAAAAAAAACAGAAATGTCAATACTTAAAGCTTTTTGCTGGTCGTACATGCCCTCAGTTTTGCATCTCTGCAATGGAATTTCATAAGGACATTGTATAACATATCAAACAAAGATGTGTCCATGCTGATAATGAAGAGTTAACTGGAGCGCCCGTAGGCTCTCTGTGCTTCCAGTGGGAATCTTGGGATGAAGGAGATATCCGTAGGGTAACCAGTACCTCGAGATGTCTCTAGGACGGGGGTCCTAACAATTCGAATACGACATATATCCCGACGCCGGCTAGACTTGCCTTCGCCAGTCATAATCTGGGCGTTCTGGGAGCAGACGGAAAGAAGGGGCTCCCAGCAGTCTTGCTGTGTTTGGTCCCTTGCACTAATCCCAACGTCACCTGGTCCATCAGCACTGTAAATGATTAGGTGAAACAAATGAAAGAAAGCAATGAATAGGAAATTCTTGTGCAAGGGAAATCACGATCACAACCCATGTTAAAATGGACGGTGTAACGTGTATCGAAATCACGACCTTGCGATTACGAGCTGCACACATAACCGCGGAGCCATCTCACTTGGCGATAATTGAGGAGCTTCTTTTCAACTCCTTTAGCTTATAAAATAAGGCGCCATCTTCCTCGTGGAGTTAGTACATTGGTTTGCAAAACCTAAGGACGAGATGGATACATTTACATAACATATGATCTATCCGTGGAAATTAATAAAAGTTTGGGAGCATGCTACACAGAAAGCTGAACGTCTCATAACAGAGCGTAACGAGATTATAGCGCCATAGCAATCTGGTCCCATAAAACGGGGCAGTTGAAGAAATAGGGCAAGACAGTGTGTGGCAATCAGCGAGCTGTTACGGTGCACTATAGTCGTGCTGTTATTTACCACATAGAATGACTTCACAGGGAGAAGAACCATCAGGAAACTGGAAGCACGAAGTGTGACGAGTGTTATACAGGAGTTTGGTATTCCTGCATTGTTCCAAATCACAGGCTCTACTGCCCCAAGAAGAGGAGATGGTTGACCACTGTCAACTACAGCAGCAGATAACTGCTACGTTGGGCAACAGGCAAGAAGGAATCTACATCAAATAGTGGTTCCAATTGCATCCATATTTAACAGGACTCCGTCTCAAGCTACACAGTGGCATGGCACGGCGATGAATAGAGGTGATATCTTTCCGCGATGGCCAGTACGTTTTGATCCATTGATACACGCACATCGGGATGGTATTAAGAGCATCAGAATTGGACCAATGGGAGGAATGGGATCGAGTGATGCTCTTGAATGGGAGCATCTTCCGTCTGCGTAGTGATTCTCGACGTACCCTCATCTGGCGAGAGGTGGGAACACTTAATGCACCCAGTAGCGTCCTGGTACATGATCGTTATGGTGGTCCGGTTGTTATGGTGTGGGGAGGGATAATGTTGCATGGATGATCACGGTGCGTTCACTGTGAATGTTATTGTGTGAATGTTGTGCGTTTTTTTCCGCATGGGAGCCATCTACCTTGACTTCATTTTTGTGAATGATAATGCGCAACCATATCGTGGAGGATATTTTGGAGTGAGAGAATATTCGGTGAATAGACTGGCCTTCCGTTTCCCCGAGTTAAAACTCATCGAGCTCCCATGGGATGCTTTGGGGGGGGGATGCATTTCAGCACATGCACATACACCAACGACCATCCAACAGTAGTCAAATGCGTTAGTGGAGGAATGGTCTTCCGTACCAGAAGAACACCCTATTAACATTGAGTTCAGCAAGGGAGCTCGATTCGACTGCGGTGCCATAGATAGTAAAAGCGGGCGTTGACACTATCAAAATGCATTGCTTTCCGTGTAATTATACACCCTTTTAAGCACACTTTCTGTATTTTTGTAAATTTAGAGGCCATCCATATGACGTAGAGACTGCAGTATAGCTTATTTTTATGAATAAAACTGTCGTTTCTGTTAGTCTCAATGCATATTTCGCTTAGTTGCCAACTGTTGAATGCTATAGTAGTGCTCTATATCAGTGATTAAAGTTTCGTCCAGGTATGTTACGTGGGAAGGCGAGTAATGCTTTCTTCTTAGGTTCTGCACACCAGTTTCCACATTAAGGAATTGTATCTTTCCATCTCGTTATTAGCAGCCAACATTTCTTTTACATTTAGGTTCGTATGGAAGACTTTTTGAAATCCTATTGAATGGCATTCTTTCTATATGGTGGAATGAATTAGATTTAGTTTTAATTCTTCCTAGCAAATTATCCATGTCTGGCTCTATGTTTATTTTATCATTATATATATATATTCTCTAATAACCTTAACTTCCTGTTGAACTTAAGAGTGTTATTTCAGCGGACGGTGTTCTAGTTTATCTGATCTGCTAAATGTCTAATTTTCTGCAGGCTTAGTTAGTGTGGGTACCGCCATTATTGTGCAGAATTTTAACTGTGGTATTTTCACGCTTTCCTTTGTCAACATTCTTCTAAGTGAACCACATATTTATTTAATTTTATGACCATATCATTTGTTTTCACATTGTGATTCGTTGAATCCCAAATAATTAATGATTGCGACTTGTTTCATTAATTTATTGTTTATCATTATTTTGTATCGCTTATGCTTTGACCCTTAGATCGTCATTACTTTGATTTGCTTATCAGAAATTTTCACATTATATTCGCTTGCGAGTAAGCTTAGTATATGGTGGCAATTTGTAATTCGTCCATGTATTCTTAATATTATGGATGGTGGGTGAATGTATGTATGACAGGAGGGAGGACGGATCCATACTGAATAGTGCTGGAGACATTCAGGCAACATTACTTTATTCCATGTTCTACTTTTATTAGTTCTCTGTTGTGTTTGATCAATATCTTGAAACATGTGTTCCATTGTTTGAATTATGTGACTGTATTAATCTTATTAGATGGTCCGAAAACTTTATTAAGTATGATTTCTCAGAGTTTCTTGAGGCTGACAGAAAAAACAAATTATGATTTTCGAGAGTGATCTGTTTTTTCTTTCTTTCTTTGAATAACCATCACTACATCAAATGGCTTAGCTCTGAAACGCAACACGTTAGCACATCTGAAAGTAGCCTAGATAAATTAAATAGAACTGAATAAATCAGGTTTGTGATATTATTTACTTATTTACAAGGTTTAGAAAGGTAAAAAGTAATTTACAATTAGCAAAGTCAAACTTAGAGATAGACGACAGTGAATTTCGGTTTGACGTAACCAGGGCTCGGTAATGCTGACATTCTTGCTAAAAGAAAGAGTTTGGTAGCCGGATCTAAGTTGATTTTCGGAAGCCTGTCTTTTAACGCTGTCTGAGATATCCAAGGAATGCAATAAACGCTGCTCGGAAAGAACTGCAACGCATTCAACTTTCAGAAAACACGAAGAAAGGCCAATTTTAAGGAACTTTTATATATTTTCTAGGAACCGGCTCATTGTAAACTATTCTAATACATCAGTTCGCAATAACGAGTTATTACCAAAACCAGTGTTTCAGGTAGGTTCTTGCAGACCGAATCATATGAGTGCGAAAATACTCTTCAAATAATTTTCTCCTATGACATGTCCTCCACTTTGTAGGACTTACATCCTCAAGAACTTAAAGCCAATGCTTAGGGTCAGTATTCTGTTGAGGAACAGACACTTTGAATGACAGTCCAATGCTTGATGTGGTAATGAAAAAGAACGAAATGAATTGGAGAGATTAAACGGATGATAGTAACATTTTCTGAGCAAATTATCCAAATCAATATTTACCTAGCGATCGAGGAACGCCACGAAAAAATATTTCAGTCACATTTGTCGGGAAGCTACGAGTGCACGTATCATTGAAGTGAAACCTCGTTAGTTTTATTGAAATATGCTGAGATAATATATTTACATGTATACCTTGAATTTCCCAGGAAGTGCCATTCCGAAGGATTGTCATATCATTTTATTAAGGGTCGGAAAGTCTGTGTCAGCTGTATTATGACGTAATACCACCAGAGGAATACATCGGCCAATCTCAACACTCCCTCCTTCAATCAACACACTTGAAGCATAAACAAGCAGCAGAGTACACTGTATCCTTGCAACATGGCTCTTTTGAAACCAGGAAGTTGGAAGGCAAGCTTCAAATACTAACCGGAGAGGGAGGGGGCAATATTTTTGCCTTTCTCAGCGTGAAAATGTGAAATGTCTGTTGTGTTCCAAAGATTATATTGGTATTTATAAGTCAATTATTACCCACATTACGAACGTTGTCACTAAGATCCCAAAGAAATTACAGGAAGGATATTGATAGGTATTTTAAAACAATAGTGCAATAAAATCCTTTCTCCGTAAACGCAACAAAGTTTAAAATGTAACCAAGTTTTAATATTCATTGGCGTTTCATACTGTAGTGAAGAAGTAGCTAGAAAGTACGCTCATTTTACAAAACCTGAAGCATTAAATGTGAGAAGCTTCTATAAGCGCTCGTCAAATATTGGATTGTAAGTCTACTCGCGCTTTTGTTTGACTTTGTGTAGCGTTTGACTCTTTTCAGGGCGTTTTTTTATCGGGCTTGTTGGGCAGATCCAGACTACCTGGCAGCTTCTTAAATATAAGTTGCTAGGATTTTTGTAGAATCGCAGTTTATTTTTATAGTTATTATTTTACAATTCCAAAAATAAACTGTAATCGCTCAATGCAATTCTTTATTTTGATGTACGCTGTGAGTCCATGGACGCGTATAATTTAACACGAATACATTTTTACGCGTTACCTCTAAACGGCCTTTTCCATTACGCGTGAAGAAGCCTCCTTCTTCATGATAACTAGGCGTCACCAGCCAGAAAATCAACACGTAAATATAGATACTGTTGAAAAACAAAATCGTATCGATAAAATCAAAACACTTAAATGCGACGAAAGCACAAGGAGTAATAAAAATTTGCATCCAGCGATTTCAACTTCGGAAGCAAAGGAATAAAACAATTGAACATCAAATATTATAAACATGACATAAAACTCGTAAAATGTCGGCAGATTTTGTGAATCATATATAAATATTGCCTCAAACCTTAGAGATCATAAACAGTCATAAATAGCCCACCAGTAGGTAATTTTACACGTTTAACTTTCAGGAGTTGCACCTGCAAATTAACCGCAACAGCAGAAAGCTGAAGGTTGGTGACATCTGCTGCGGAAAATAAAACTAAAACAGAGTAGTTATGTCGTTCATTGTTTATAATTATGGGAAGTTAAATAAAATTTGTTTTAATAAGTTTGTTAATTAACCTGAAAAGAGCGCAGAGTTTAGCAAGATCATATTATATTGTTGAATTCAAAGAATATTAAACCATGTTGAAACCTTGATTGATTATGAATTAAAGTTAGACGTATGCAAAACTGTTACGCTTCCATTGAAGGGAAGAATAAGATGAAAAATTAATGTAAAACCTTTCTCAATCTGTATATACCTTGAACTGGGTTTTATCTTTGAATGTTCTAGAAAGGAGGGACTGTTTGAGGTTGCTAATAACTTAGAATTTCTAAATT
This sequence comes from Hymenopus coronatus, assembly GCA_030762935.1. Classification (NCBI taxonomy): domain Eukaryota; kingdom Metazoa; phylum Arthropoda; class Insecta; order Mantodea; family Hymenopodidae; genus Hymenopus; species Hymenopus coronatus. The sequence goes on along the minus strand of CM060888.1, from coordinate 106,142,866 downwards.
TCCATTTCAAAGAAAATTAAATGATTCCATTCCACTGTTGTTTATTTCACTATTAGAATTTAGCTTACATTCATATCTATTATCTCTGTCGTTAAATACAATTGGTAATTCAAAATCACAATATTAAAATTTTTATTGGCGTCTCGTTCCATTTAATCAAAAATTTAACCCTAATGTTAATGAGTTGGTAACAAAGTAGCAGAGAGAATTTAGAATGGCAAAAATAAGTAATTTTCCTCCAAAATTTAAATGTCGAAAACATACCTCTCATACAAGATGGCACTGACCTTATGTTTCCCTCGATGCACTCACTATGTGTGATGAAGAACTGGAACTCGATCACAATGTCTGTGATCCGTCCTTATAAACCCTTGCCAACGCTGAGGTAAACCATAACCAATAGACAGAATGCAGATCTCTCTAAAATGCAAATTTTTGTCAAATAGCAGAAGCCATTTTCTGATATCTCTTATTCTTCTTCTTATTATTATTGATGTTATTGTTATTATTGTTGTTGTTACTACTGCTACAATTGGTTTTAATTTCTAAATCCTTGTTACTTTCTCTATACGTACTATGTGCATAGTATATAGAGAAGATATTGTATTACACCCAAAAATTCGATACCGAGATTTCACCGGAAATACTTGTTTTCAGACCCCCTGAGTCCGAAAAAGCATTTTTAAAAAATGTCAGTGTGTACGTGTGCGTGTTTGTGGGCAGCATAGCTAAAAAACGAAAATACCGTTAAATACCAAACTTGATATTTTAGTTTGGTATCTTCCAAGGATACGACAGGAAGATTTTCAAGAAAATTCCTACACCCCCAACTATCATTGATATGGAATTTGTTGAAAACTTTTGACTTTCTCAAAAATGGCTCTAACGATTTTGATTAAAATCTGCTATATTTAACATATTAATGTGGCAAATAAAATGTGAATCTTCAATTTTTTTGGAATAGACCCTAAAGAATTTTTAGTAACCACTAAACCGTAAGAGATAGACAAAAACGTACCACATAAAAATGTAGAGCTCATTAAAACACACATTTTATATAGTATACATTTTTTCGAGGAGTTCACCCATTTTGAGATATTCCTTGTTATTAGTTCCACCTATAAAATACTTATACTTTTCTCATACATTTTTTCGAGTTCACCCATTTTGAGATATTCCTTGTTATTAGTTCCACCTATAAAATACTTATACTTTTCTCATACGAGAATTTGTCCACTCCTTTCCATACCAACAAAGGTACTTCAATCACATGGCAACTAGTTTTTAAAACCTGTAACTATCAATTAGCCTATGGTAGGTACTCCCTTATTTCCGTTCTATTTGCATGAAAGCAGGTAATCAGATCTTTTCTGTCGATTTGTGGATTAGCATTAAGTAAATAGAAAAATAAACTTTTTAACCATAATTGATTGCACATATGTACAGAAAGTTATGTGAATGGAACACGTCAGATTTTTTTTATGCTGAATATATTCAGGCGGTGTCTGATATGACGTGGAAAGGATATGGAATTTTATGACCAGCATAATATATCATCACATCTGACATTGGATACTGTTTCTTTAATTCCCCTTCTAGCTACAATGAAATATATAGGTACTGAAATTGATTCCCTAAAAGATTATTCTGTGAAGATGAAATATATTGAAAAATAATCTTTCAGAGGAACACTTTGTCATACATACTGCGTATCGACCTTGGAGACATAGAGCTGAGGTGGTTTAGCCTGCCAGAAGATATGCTTATACTGTCACAAGATTTGTCTTCAATACAAGACCACTTTTTCATATACAAGCTATTTTTTACTTTCTCTACATCTGGTATATATATATATATTACACCCAAAATCAATTTTGATATTTCACAGGAAATATTAATTGTTTTCAGGCTCCCTGAGACAAGAAATAAAGAAAGAAAAAGGCAGTTTTAGAAATAGGTCCATGTGTGTGGTGGAGGTGAGATACAATACAGTTAAATAGCAAATTTCGTATTGAATTTTAATATCTTGAGGGACGCGACATTAGATTTTCAGGAAAATCCCTCCACCCCAAAGTATTGCTTTTCTCAAAAATGGCTCTAATAATTTTGATTAAAACACAAATAAAAACATAAATTTGATTATAATAACGCATATTAAAGATGTTTTTACATGATATATAAAATGTAAATCTTGAATTTTCTGGGAATGTGAAGACCTCTTCATTCTGGATGAATTCTGCATAACTGGTAAGCCATAAGAGATATAACAAACGATATTTAAAAAACTATAGACCTCCTAAAAACAGACATTTTATGTCATATACACTTTTTAATAGTGGTGATCGTTTCTGAGATATTCGTTTTTATTTGTTTCAATTTTAAACTACATAATTTTTCTCATTGGGAAGTCACCTTTCGTTTCATCTGTTCTTTTTAGTGCTGCCCATGCAAAGCGAACCGAAATGCAATTGTTGACAAAGCAACCAACTTTCAAAAGATAGAACTATCGCTTTAGTCTAGTGTGTTCAATAATTTACCTTCTGATTAGAAAGAAGGAAGTGGTAAGACACTTTCTGCTAATATTTTTATTGATTAACGTGATGCAAATAAAATCATAATATTTTGTAAGAATAGTTTGCTTGCAGAGCAGGTAGAGAAAGTCATGGGAATGAAATACATCTGAATAATATTGAAAAGAACTCAGTGTTGTTTATCTAGTGTGTGTTTGAGTTAATGTTCAATGAGATTAGATTACGTTCCGCTACCAGTACGTTCCGCACCATAGAACTGTATTACTCCCAAGAGCGTCAATCACATGATTCAGCAAACGAGGTACAAACAGAAACACAAACACGTTAAACAATGCTTGAAACTGGACGTGTTTACGCTAAATACCAGGTTAAATTGAATAGTTTGATTTTGTAAACGTTGTAATTTGATCACTAAATGTGTTTGTGTGGATCAGGCATGTCCAAAAGTAACGCTTGCAAGATATCGATCTCGGAACGTGGTTTCTCCTGACTGTAGTCAAGGAAAGAAAATGTGGCGGGTCACATTTACTGTAATGCATGCTACAGGTTCGATAATGAATGTGGTGTTTGTAAAGTGAGATAAACAGAATGTTAAATTCGTAACGCGGAAAGTATTATTTTCTAACTTTTTCAGAGGCTCTGCGCGAACTCAAATGGAATTGTTTGCTCTATAACATTTTACAACACGAAATGTTTTTGTCTTTGCTTTTTTTTTCTCAAATACAGTTGCGGAGGCTTTTCGGGACTCCTGTGCTGTATTTCTTTTTTTTCTTTTTTTCCTCTTTTTCCCTTTTTCCATTTTCCTAACATTTCCTTTGTTTTTCTATTTGATTACCGTTTGGCTTGTAATACACACACTCATAAACACATTTATAAACGCCCAAGGCGTCACTGGAATCCACGATCCCCTGCGCCACGAAACCAAAGCAAGACACTTTAGTGAGCCCGGGACTGGAAAATTTTTGGAATAAAGAGACTGGGTGTTATTTTGAAATTAAATCCTTAGGTAATAGTTTAAATAACACTATTACCTAAGGATTTAATTTCAAAATTACCATTATTTGCATCTCATTTAATGGCAGTAATTGGCTCCACATACTTTTGCTAGCAACGCTCCTCTAAAATGAATTATATTAAAATCAGCATCGCAGTAGACTGCGTGACGATCGCTTTGAAAAAATATACTTTTCTCACACAAAATGTTTTCAACTCCTATCCGTACAAACAAAGGAACTTCAGTCACATAGCAGCCATTTTGACTATCACTTTAACCTATGGTACTCTCTTATTTCACTTCTACTTACAAGAAAGCAAGTAATAAGACTATTTCTGCTAATTTGTTTCTCGATTAGCATGAAGTAAATGGGATCATAAGCTTTTTAAAAATACTTTATTGTAGGGATGTGGAGAAAGTTATTAGAATGGAACACATAAGATTTTTTAAATATAGTTTATTTAATAATACTATCCAACATGTGTTCCGCAAGGTGATCTATATTAACATTTTCTAGCATTTGATTGCAATTTGTGACTTTTCTGTGTTAAGACAGCAGTGATATAAAATATATCGTTTGGTGAAATCCCGGAGATTTCAGAGCTTCACAAAATGACACAGGTTTATTTCTGGAGAAATCCGGGTATCACCAAATGACAGAGGGGTATTTCTGGAGATATCAGGTTTTCACTAAATGATAGAGGATTTCTTCTGGGGAAATACGGGCTTCACCAAATGATAGAGGATTATTTCTGGATACATAAGGGCATCAGAAAATGATAGAGGATTATTTCTGGCAGGGCTTCAGAAAATGATGGAGGATTATTTCTGGAGACATCAAGGCTTCACCAAATGATAGAGAATTATTTCTGGAGACACCAGGGCTTCACCAAATAATAGAGGAATATTTCTGGAGACATCAGGGCTTCACCAAATAATAGATGAATATTTCTGGAGACATCAGGGCTTCACCAAATAATAGAGGAATATTTCTGGAGACATCAGGGCTTCACCAAATAATGGGGGATTGATTATTTTATATCACTACTGTTTTGCACAAAAAGGCTAATTTTGGCGTTATCATTTTCTGACAAAACGCTACAGAATGATACCTAGGTGTATATTTTTAAGCTCATTTATTTAATAATACTATCCATAGAAATATATTCACTTCAATTAAAACGTCCTAAACCTGCTTGATTATAGAATGCTCTATATCAACATTTGGTAGAACTATCTCCAAAAACCAGTAGTTCAAACATCCATCGAAGTGCCATGACCAACATAAGCTGAACACGGGCTCAGGAAATGAGGAATGTTGTCAATAGACTGGCGGTTCACGGTTTGCACCACAAATTGTGCAGCACGAAACGTTTCCTCCCAGAGTTAGAGGCATGTACTTGCACGTTCTGTGGGGTGAGCTGCGGCCGTTACCATATTTCAGTTGAACGAGAAATCAGTGACCGAACTAACAAGGCGCCATCGTCACATTAAGGCAGTAGTTTAAGTTGAATTTTTTGTAGTGAAAGTAGATTGAAAAAATCTGATATGCTCCATTCACATGTTCCATTCTATGCTACAAATTATTGTTAAAAAAGTTATTCTTCTATTTACTTCACACTAATCGAGAAAAAATATCAGAAATGGTCTTATTAGTTGTTTCCATTTAAGTAGAAGAGAAGTAAGGGTGTGCTATAGGCTAAAGCGATAATCAGAAGCTGGTTGCTATGTGATTGAAGTTCCTTTGTTTGTGTGGACAGGAGTTGACAAATTCTTGTAGAGTGTAAATATTTTAAAGTTGAAACCCTAAGAGATAGACAAAAACTTACTACTCAAAAAATCACGATAAAACACAATTTATGTGATATACATTTTTTTTTTTTCGAGTTGGTCGTTTTCGAGATATTCCTTGTTATTGATTTCCGTTTTAAAATACTACGTTTCCTCATACTGGAACTTGTCAACGCTTGGCCACGCAAAGAAACGAATTTCAATCCCATAGCAACCACATTTTAAAACATATGACTGTCGGTTTAGCCAGTTTAGCCCTTATTTCCCTTCTACTTATAAGGAAATAATTAATAAGTCCATTTTTGCTAATGCTTATCTCGATTATCAGAATTAGATAGAAGAACAAGTTTTTTAATAATAATAGTAATACTAATTTCTTACAGAAATGTAGAGAAAGTCATATGAATTCAACCCATCAGATTTTTCCCCCTTTTAATTACAAAGAACTAAGTAATAAGCCATTTTCACGTTTGATATGCATGAAATAAATAGCAGAAAAAGAGTTTGCAAGCATAGTGTGTTACAGAACAGGTAAAAAGAAATGTATGTGATTTCAGCACATAGTCTTTGTTTAAAATGCTCAAGATGAACAAAGCTAAGCACATTAACGAAAGTTAATCTCAATATTTTAGTCTTTTACTTGTAAGCAGGTCATGAAACTAATGCAGAAGGCTTGTAGTGTAGAGTATTTGGAGACCAGACACTTCTACGTGCGCTGTGTTTCAGGGAGCAAGTATGGAAGGGGTAGATACGTGCCGGATAACGACGTTCACAGAGGACTTAGAGGAAATTGGAATGAGACACATGTGGATGGATATATGAGAGGGACATGGGGTTTGCGAGTGGCAGATAATTCAGAGAACGTTGCTTGATATTGACAGATAAAGTTTGGATTCGTGATTGAATAAAAATTCTCTTAAATTAAATATAGCAGAGCTGGGAGAGGAAGGGCTATTCAGATGATGGTAGACGAGATCAAAGAAGCCATGCCTAAGATTCGGCATCTGGAGAGTAACAGATCAACTAATGACACTGTGTGATGAAGCATTTTATTTGCATGGCGCAGAAAACATAATTATAAAAAACAATACAACAAAATTCTGATTTGTTAAATTCGCATGACTTTCTCTAGCTGCTCTTCAAACAAACCTCTTACAAAAAATTATTCTTCTTCCTACAGAATGCTATTCGAAATAAACATTAGCAAAAGTGTTCTTATTATTACATAGTTCCTTATAAGTAGAAGGAAACTAAAGGAATGCGCTATGCTAAAGAGGTAGTCAAATTATTTAAAAGCTATCGTTATGAGAATTGTCACTGCAAAACGCCCCTTTGCTTGGCCAGGAGTAGAAGAAAAGAAAACGGTCACTTCCTGCCTGAGAAAAGTTCAAGTACTTTACACTTATAGCTAATATCAAGGAATATCTCGAAAACGGTAAAATCCACGAAAATAAGTATATGCATAAATTGTGTATTTTAACGAGATCTATATTTTTTGTGTAGTAAGTTTCTGTCTATTTCTAACGGTTCACTAGTTATGCAAAATTCAGCAAAAGATATCCAGAATAAAAAGGTCTTCAGAAGGTGTTTCTAGAAAATTCAAGATATACTTTTTCTTTTCTGATGGAAATGGCTTTAGTATGTGGTATTTTTATCAAAATCGTCAGAGCCATGTTTAAGAAAAACAAAATTTGCGAAAATTTTTCCATGTAAAGGGTAGTTTGCAGTGGAGGTATTTTCTTGAAAATCTTCGTGTCACATCCTTGGAAAATACCAAACTTTGGTATTTAATCGTCTTTTTGATTTTGAGCTATGCTGTCCACAGACACACAGACATATACACAGACACAGAGAGACAGACATACAGACACACCAATACAAACGGACCTTTTTCTGAAAATGCTTTTTTTTTATTCAGGGGGTCCTAAAACATGTATTTCCGGTGAAATCTCGGTATCGAATTTTTGGGTGGAATGTAGTACCTTCTCTATCCATTATTTACTTTGTGCATACGGGGCTAGAGAAAGTAATAATAAAATACTTTAGTCATTTGGAGAAATCATATATAGTAAAACAGATTTTTTAAATTATACACTATGTCTAAACTGGAATTTGCATGATTATTCTATTACTATCATTATTGTTGTAATTGTTGTTTCATTTATATAAGTCTCTTTAGCTTCTATGGACATCGGAGACTTTGATTGAGAAAAAACTGCTCTGTGGATCTATAAAATTCACTAAAAGTATTATATAACACATTCACTCTCGCATGATTACTTCCAGGCTGTGTGTGAAATACGGAATAATTCTTGTCTAAGAAGGATTTCGTGTCCCAACCGGGGATTGAACCTAGGACCTCTGAGTGAGGAATTAGAATACTAACCCTGATCCTATTGCCACTGCTGTAATTATTGACATTGAGATGCTTTCTTCAGCATATTATTTGATGTGATTAATTTATTTTTATGTAGGTATTCTGTTATTAGGAAAAACATAAATATCGTCAGATAATAAAACAATAAAAAAGCGCATATTACGATACCACGAGGCCCTTTGAGCTTCGAATGCAATGAAGGAGGGATGAGGAGCGGTTTGTGCAAACTGCGGTAGAGGTCACTCTCGACAAACATGAACAGTACACAGAACGGTTTTGCATAGCACTAATACTGGAGAAAGAAGAGCAGAGTTTACAAGGACATTTCATTCAATCCCTCCATATACTGTTTATGCTACTCTCTTCTATATTTCCCTTGAGATCTGAAAACCGATATCTGCTCATTTTAGAATTTCATTGCCAGACTTTGGACATACAACCAATAGAAAATGGACACACTAGGAACATCGTTGAGCCACTAAGGTGAAATGATTTTGTTTTCCAACTATTTTTCCGCTCTGCCCAATCTAATCACAGGACAGGTTGGCATGAAACACATCTGACAAGTGGATTTTACGGACATTAAATAAAGAAAAACTATAGAACAGAAAGCATCTACAGGTTCTGTTTTATTTTTTGCTCTCGACTTTACTGCCCCAATAGCAAGGTTGCTGTTTCTACCACACACACACCATATAAAACTTTTATGCACCAAAATTTTTGTTTTGAATGCTTCACATGCAACTGTAAACAAGGCTATATTTGGATAGGTAGAGTTAGACTGAAAAATTTAATGCCATAGCCGGGATTTGAACCACGGATCTTCTGGTCTCTAGCCGGTTGCTCTGCCACTGAGCTACCATGGCAACATGAGAAATTCAATGCTATGCCGGCATGTTGCCTTGGTAGCTCAGTGGCAGAGCAACCAACTAGAGACCGGCATGTTGCCATGGTAGCCCAATGGTAAAACAACCTGCTAGAGACCGGGAGATCCGTGGTTCAAATCCCGGTTATGACATTGAATTTTTCAGTCTAACTCTACCTATCCAACTCCTGTCCTACACACGGCTTGTGTGAAAAAACAATTAAATCAAGGTTATATTTATTGGAGTTGTTCATCTTCCAATGTGAGAGAAGACACTCCTTGCATGAAACAAGTGGATTGCTTATCCCGCCAGTCTCTCGGCAGTCTGTTTGCAATATTGTCATACTCTTGCGATGGTTTCGTTACATTCCTATGCCTAGAAAGTAATAGTTATCTACTACCTCAAATTCTGTATTCCAGTAGAAGGATGAAAGCTTCCTCCGTTATAACGATGGTGATGGGCTAATTTTTGGATGATTAATTGACATGGAGAATAAATTATTTTTTCAAAATCTTCTCGGGCTTCTAACCAGGTAAAAACTTGGCTTGATACCAACGTTTCGAAGAAGTGCATCTTCCTCGTCTTCAGGGTGAACTGATGGATTGAGCTTGCGGAGACTGGTATTTATAAGAGCTGGAATGAAGCTAACATCTGATTGGTTCGCCCGAGAAGAATTTGAATTAATACGTCGCCAGGAAAGCTTCAGTTCTTAAATTATTTTTTATTTGCTAGAGAACAATGCGTGTAATACAAGTGTATCTCATGCTATAGTCAGGCCGGCAGAGGGTAGTGGAATATCAACCGTGTGACCCGTTACGTAAACAACCGGACGCCTGAGATATGGAATAATAGCATTGTGAAAGTTTATTTATGAACATAACTTTATAAAATAGCGAAAAAAACTGTAAATACTCGATCATCACATCGTTCTCAAACGTTTATATAACTATTTTCATTTATTTACCTCACACGCTGTATATCTAACGCGTTTGTAATTTTAGTTAATTTTAATTCAGTCTTATTAATTTTCAGAATATGTATTGGTTTCAATAATTTACTATTAGTTTGTTGCCTATTTTGTTTAAATGTAGCATTTATTTCTTCACCATTAACAGTTATATTCCAGTTTACGGGAAAGGCATGTACGCTCATGAGGCCCATGAAATTTTTGTATTTTGTAAGTGCAATATGAATCTGCTTGCCATTAATTGTCCTTCTTCTACTACTAATAGCAAAAAAATTAATATTTATTACTAGGGATAGCATCTTGGAGACCGATAGCAGTATATAGTTAAATACCTAACGAGACCAACCTTTTTTGGCAACTTCACACGCCGCATGTAAACAACCTGTAGCAACCCAATGGGGAACGTGGCTCTACGTAGCAGTGTACTATGCTGTATACTACGATATTGTTTTCTTTGATGGTAGTGCATATTCTTCAATCAAAATTGTAATATCTCTTGCTTGAAATGGATTGCATGAAAATTTGTAATTCACACAAAAGAACTTTGTAGATATATCTACGACAATAACGCATATTTGGAAACATCGAACATTGAAATGCCTCGAGCCCTGAAAACTGTCGATGAACTTGTGCAAGTAATTAATCAGATACCCATGACACCTGTTTTAGACCGTGTGTAAAAGAAAGTGGAGATAGTGTTTGGAAAATATGTCGGATTTTCAATAATGCGAGAAATACGAAATGCACTACGTGGTGTTTCTACGGAAATAATTGCTGATCAAGCATCTCACCCAAAATCGATTTGGAGCGAAGTTTTTTTTTTTTTTTTTTCAATATAAAACCTGTTTACGTGCCAATCGGAGACGATTCACATTTGAGACGTACTGTACCATGTACTCTATGTATTTTGAGAGAAAATGAAACGTATAATGATGCTGTTAACTTGTTGCACAACAGCAATTGAATGCATATAAATATTACAACTTTTAGCTGCCGTAAATTAGCGGTATTTATATTTACCACCCACCCAACCTCCAACGCCCTCTACTGCTACCTCGCAACCACTGTCACATTTCCCTCTATTAGTACTACCACGTACACTCTGTATTTTTTGATAGTGTTTAACACCCGTTGTTACTATCATGACATCGAAACTGATGATACATGTAATGAAGATGAAGCACCGGTGGAATGTAATGGCGGAGTAGACCGGAGAGCCTCTGAGAAAACCCGCCCCTACGCCGCGTTGTTTATCACAAATCCCACAGGCGGTCGCTTGGGATCGACCCCGGTCCGTCTACGTGAGAGGCGAGTGGTCTAACCGCTCGGCCATGGCGCATTGTCAACTATATAGCATTATGCGCTAACTTCGATTCTGTTCCACTATCGGTCTCCAAAATGCTATCCCTATTTATGACTTTTGGTAATACTTTAATTTTTTCACAGATGAATATCATTAAAAGGAAAATGAAATGAAATGGGATTCTATTTATGGAGGCTCGGTAAATGCTGTTGTTCCCAGCGCACCATTCTATATTGGGCGTGAAAGAGCGCTTAATTTTGCTCAGAGGCCTCTTTATCAGGTTCTATTATGTGCCGTAAATCTACGACATGGGACCAACGCGCCTTACTTCCCTTCCGAAGGAGGATATTTACGCCCGAACCCACAACCTTGTGTATATGAAATTAGCATAGTAACCATTACACCACGGAGGGCGACATCTTTAAAGGAGCAACAAGAAGAGCGGTTGCTGTTCGTACTTGTTAGCCGGGAGGAGAAATGGATTGTAAAAGGGAGTAGCATTTTCGCTAGAACCCGCCATATCTTCCCCCCTCTGTCTGCTCCGGGTACGTCAATTTGAGCATCCGTCTCGCTGAAGTCTGCTCTCAAAGTAGCTGTGTTATACATCCACTGGTACTGATTGCATAGTGATCTTCTTCTACAATCACCTTTGGTAACTTGTTTACAGCCTAGGCGTCTTAGCGCACTACCTTCTTCATTTCTTTTGAGTAAGGAACCGAGTATTAAACACGGTATTAACCTGGCGACTGAGGTGAACCCTGTTGGTACACATTATTTGAACCCGCGAACTTTGAAACTGTTCCTGTCTAAGTAAGGTTTCTTTAATACATTTTCCTACTAAATCAATGCATTAGAAAATTAGTTCATCGCTGCATGTCTCACTTTTCATCTTCTCTACTGCCTACCGTAAGAAGTATATACTGTATTCCACTAAAAAAATACGCACTCTTATAAATGATATAAACGTTAAAAAGCTGATGTGTTCCATTCACATGACTTTCTCTACATCTCTGCAATAAATTGTTATTAAAATGCTTAGGCTTCTATTTACTTCATGCTGATCGAGAAAAAATTAGCAGAACTAATCTTATTACTTGCTTCCTTGTAAATAGAAGCTAAATAAGGGAGTATCGTAGCTTAAAGTTATAGCCAAAAGTTGGTTGGTATGTGACTGAAATTATTTTGTTTGTAAGGACACGAGTTGAAAAATTCCTGTATGAGACAATTATAAGTTTTTCGAAGCTGAAACCAAAAACAAGGAATAACTAAAAAAGGATCAACTTCACGAAAAAAATGTATGTAATATAAATTGTGTGTTTTAACGTGTTGTACATTTTTGGGTGGCAAATGTTTGTCCATCTCTTACGGTTTAGCAGTTATGCAACATTCCCTAAAATTCATCCAGAATAAAGTATTCTTCAGAGGCTATTCCCATAAAATTCAAGATATGCATTTTATTTGTCAGGTAAATATATTTAATATATGAAATTTTAATCAAAATCGTTAGAGCAATTTTTGAGAAAATCAAAATTTTCGAAAAAAGTTCCATGTAAAGGATAGTTTGGGGTGGGGGGATTTCTCTCAAAATCTTGGTTTCGCATCCCTGGAAGATTCTAAACGTAAATACCAAGTTTGATATTCTACGACTTTTCGTTTATGAACTATCGTGTTTACAGACACACGGACACACACAGGGACCTTTTTTCTGAAAATCTGTTTTTTTTTTTTGGATACAGGGGCCCTAAAACATATATTTGCGTTGAAATCTCGGTATCGAATTTTTGGGTGGAGTGCAATAACTTCTTTATACACTATGTGCATAGTACGTATAGAGAAAGTAAATTTTGTCTCAGTTGAATCTAACCAAGAGACGACACAGCATGGCAACACTGTAAGATTGGAAGAAATTCGCTGACTCTGTGTATAAAGAAGCTCACGTCAGCTGTTATTTAACGCTCTTAAGACATGTATTCAGTTACAAAATGGCTCACGTCAGTAATGCTGAATATCTTGAAATGCTACGTTTTATGTTGAAAGACATTGGTGGAGATACTTTTCCAAGTAGACGAGCATCACATCATAGGGCATTTGTTTTCATCTGTCATAGAGTTCTAGATACAGGAGGTGTATCTCAAGTTGAAGGAGTTGGTCAAAAAAATGTAGCAAAGAAGAGAAAATCCCTCTCCTGGAGCAGTCATGGTGAGTTCGCACAATCACCGTATCCCATTGACTGTTTTGAGAACATTAAAGGAAGAATTGCAACGTCTTTATCATATTCAGCCCATACAATATTTCTTGAAGATTAGTTGCCCTCTTGGTGTAATGGTTACCATGCTAACTTCATATACCCAAGGTCGCGGGTTCAAACCCGGTGGAGGACGATGGAGTTTTTCAGGCGTAAAAATCCTTAGCATGGCTTCCTTCGGAAAGGAAGTAAAGCCGTGGGTCCCGTGCCATAGATTTACGGCACGTAAAAGAACTTCAAACCTGATAGAGAGCCTCTGAGCGGCCTTTCGCGCCCAGTATAGAATGGGACGCTGAGAACCATAGCAGTTAAAGAGCGTCCATAAATAACACGCCATTTCCTTTTTTCTTGAAGATTATGCGCTAAGGTTAGCATTTTCCAAATGATTTCTGCTACAGGGAAACGACTTCACCTTTATAATTCTTGCAATGGATGAAGCAAAGTTTAGCAAACGTACAATATAACTGATTACTATAATATACATACCTGGGCTTATGCACAATCCACAAATAATAAGACAACTCACGTATACATTGCAAAACTCTCTGATGTGAAACCTGCAGTGGAAGAAATAAAATGAGCAATCTGGACGTATTCATAAACTCCAGCAGAATTGGAGAAAAGTTTCAAACCATGTGTGTTGCCGAGATGTGCACATTTTGAAACTGATTTCTAAACATTAAAAGAAGTTCCCATTGAGTATCGTTTTTGTCTTGCCTTAATTATTCACAGAGTTTTCTAGTTCACAAAGAAAGAACTCCATAACTTGGGATGCTCAGTCGTTTATTTAGATTTATAAATAAGTATTCCTATTATTAATTTGCATGGTATGGTCACTCGTCAGTTTCACATTCCGTATGATATTTAGGTTACGTTACGATCATGTATGGTTTTCTGCTTTTTAATGCACTGGAAGTGTTTATTTATTCGTTGCCTTAGCAGCAGAAGCTGCATAATTAAAAGCGAACTTGTTGAATTTATTGTGATGTAAAATTATGCATAATATAAGTAGTAATTATCTCTAGAACGGAAAGCCTTTTTTTAAAAAACAAAAAACCTAAAGAAAACACTAAGCAACGTACTCTTTAATGTTTTAAAAGCATGATTAGTAAGCAGCCTTCCATCCTGTATAAGTATATATACAAACGCGGGCGCATACTCCTATGTTTTTGAGGAGCATAACCCAAAACTTGGTATCCGATAAATATCAAACTTCGTATTGAGTTTCATCGTCATCAAAGATGCAATACGAAGCTTTTCGGGAAAATCCCCAACCCCAAATAACCACGCCCTCAAGAGTGTGCCAAGGCCACAACCGTCTTATATGTGTATTGGCCGAGACAGCAGTGACGTTGACAGTATACCACTGCACAGAGGCGATGGACGTATCAAGGGTACGCTCATCGGCTGAGAGCTGTACCAGTCCCTTCTTTATCTTCGTGTTGTGTATTATTTCCTTAGAAATATCATTTTCTTATTAGTCCATGGAAATGCCTGCCACAGAATTCACGCATGAACAGCGTATTTTTATTTGCTGTATATGGAACATCAGAAATTTTAAGCAGCAATTTCCTGATCCACTTCCGGGTAGATTATACTCTGAGATGTTTAGTCAATAAATTTAGAACAAAGGGATTGCTAAACGCTGAACCAAAAAGGTGAAAACGACATGTTCTAACGGAAGAAAAGCTAGACGAAATTGGTGCTGTATTCGAGAGCTGGGCTTAGAAGTCTCAGCAATTTTGCTAAATTTTACTAAATTTTGAAAACTGAAACCTACTGTATAACTATAGTGCAGAATTTATAAATATTATACAAGAAGAACTTATGCGGGTAAATAGTAATTCCATCCATTGTTGTCAAGAATTGTGTTCGCGCAGGGAACCACTTTCAACAACACTTATAACAAGGTTAGTACTCAGTAGTCGTTACATATTGGTTAGCAAAACTCCTGAGTATGTTAAGCGGGAGTTACGGAATGGAAAATCTCGCAGTGTACTTAGTAGACTGTGTGCGGAGCAGCTATTCGCGCAATCAGCGTGCCCGGCATAAAACGAAGGTGCATTAGTTTTACATGGAGGAGTTTCCGAAATGTTTAATTTCCTAAACATTACTCTAAATCTTGATTAAAATCCCATATGTGTGACATATTCATCCAGTTCAAATAAAAGGCATATCTTGAATTGTCTGGATATGGTCTGAAGAAACAGTTTAGTATAAGCAGACAAAGAGTACAGCACAAGAAATGTAGGTTTCTTTAAAACACACACATTATTTCGAATAACTTCTTCTTATTAATATTATAATTTTCATTATTATTATTTCAATATCCATTTCCAAGATGTATGTTGATATTGAATTGAAATTTAAATACTTTTATCAATTTTAAGTAGCATTTCAATGAAATTGTTTCTCGTGATGTCATGGAAAATTTACATGGCGACTAGGTCTACCAATACGGTTTCCCCTATGCCTCTTGTATCTTTAACGAAAAATGCAATGAAACATTTCTGCCAAGTTTATCTCAATGAAGTACACAGAAAACTAAGCTTTCCTAAGAGTGTTTTGTGAAAACAATATAAAAGTAAACAAGAGTAGGTAAATAAATGTAACAAACCGAATGTGTGTTTTATTTAATGTCCGAAGGCTGGTATAATTATTTACGTGATAATAGTTTTGGATTGTATTCTGTTTATTACTTTCTCTAGTCCCGTATGTATAATGTTTATAGGATAAGGAAGGTATTGTATTGCACCCAAAAATTCGAACCCGAGATTTGCTGGAAACACAAGTTTAGGATCCCCTGATTCCAAAAAAAAAAAAAGCATTTTCAGAAGAAGGTCCGTGTCCTTCAGTCTGTGGGCAGCATAGCTCAAAAATGAAAAGACGGTTAAACACCAAACTTATTATTTATATTTGGTATCCTCCAAGAATGCGACACGAACATGTTCTAGAAAATCCCCCCACTCCAAACTACCCTTTGCATGGAAAACATTTCAAATATCTTGTTTTTCTTAAAAATGGCTCTAACGATTTTGATTAAAATACCACATATTAAAGCCATTTTCAACACAAATAAATGTATATCTTAAATTTCCTGAGAATAGCTTCTGAAGACTTGTCTAGTTTGGATGATTTTGTCTGAATTTTGCATATCTAGTAAGCCGTAAAGGATAGACAAAAACTTACTAAACAAAAAATGTAGATATTGCTAAAATACACAATTTATGTCATATACATTAATTTTTGTTGAGTTTGCCGTTTTCGAGATATTCCTTGTTATTAGTTTCAATTGTAAAGTACTTATACTTTTCTCAGACATGAAGTGTCCGTTTTCCTTTTATTCTACTCCTGGCCAAGCAAAGAAGCGATTTCTATGGCTGTCACATAATGACAGCTTTTAAAACCTTTGACTATCAGTTTAGAATAGCGTATACCTTTAGTTTCCTTCTACTTATTAGGAACTAAGTAATAAGAACACTCTCCTAGTGTTTATCTCGATTAGACTGGTGTAGAAAGAAGAATACTCTTTTGTAAGAAGTTTGTAGAGCAGCTAGAGAAAGTCATGTAAGTATTTTTTTACATATGATATATTGAAAGCAGTAAGGTACAGTCTCAAACTTAGAGTTTGGTAGACGACAATAGTTGCTGCTCGACAAAGAGTGGAGTGTCCTTGTGTTTCTAAAGAGCCCTTTCATAGCGCGTATTTGAGACTGTACGCTTGCCCTGACACAAAGCAGTCGGTTAACATGCAATATGAATGTCAGATAATGGAGCAAGTCTGCCGGGGACAGGCGTCTGCCACCGCCAAATGTGGGCCAGTTATGAACTTTAAAGCTAAACTCAAGGTCGGCAACAAGTTTGACATTATTCTGCTGCAGCAACTGTTTCCAGCATGCAAGTTATTCGTCCTGTTTTAATTATTATTCACCAAAGACAAGAGAAAAAATCTGATGTGTTCTATTCACATCTCGGCAACAAATTATTGTTAAAAAGCTAATGCTTCTGTTTATTTCATGCCAATCAGGAAAAAAATAGAAATAGTCTTATTGCTTGCTTCCTTGTAAGTAGAAGCGAAATAAGGGAGTACTATAGGTTAAAGTGATAGTCAAAAGCTCGTTGCTACGTGACTGAAGTTCCTTTGTTTCTCTGGCCAACTTTCTGTATGAAAAAAGTATAAGTTTTTTTAACGCTAAAACCACTAACAAGGAATATTTAAAAAACGATACACTCCAGGAAAAAGAGTATATAACATAAATTTTTTAACGAGTTCTACATTTTTTGTTTCTGTAAATTTTTGTCTGTCTCTTAAGGTTTGCCAGCTATGCAAAATTCCGTACAATTAATCTAGAATAAAATAGTCTTCATAGACTATTGCCAGAAAATTCAACATATACATTTTATTTGTCGTGTACATATCTTTATTATATGATATTTTAATCAAATCGTTAGAGCCATTTTTGAGAAAATTATAATTTCG
This sequence comes from Hymenopus coronatus, assembly GCA_030762935.1. Taxonomy (NCBI): domain Eukaryota; kingdom Metazoa; phylum Arthropoda; class Insecta; order Mantodea; family Hymenopodidae; genus Hymenopus; species Hymenopus coronatus. The sequence continues at coordinate 106,125,312 of CM060888.1, read as the reverse complement.
AAAAAAGTTCCATGTAAAGGGTGGTAGGGGGCTTTTCCTGAAAATCTTCGTGTCGCATCCTTGGAAAATTTCAATCTTAAATACCAACTTTGGTATTCAACGACTAGCACTTTAACCTTATTTCGCTTCTATTTACAAGGAAGCAAGTAATAAGACCATTTCTGCTTATTTTTCTCTAATAGCATGAAGTAAATAGAAGCATAAGCTTTTTAATAATAATTTGTTGCAGAGATGTAGAGAAAGTCATATGAATGGAATACATCAGACTTTTTTATGTATTTCCTTGTAGATATAATGGCAATAAGGGAATGCAGTAGGCTTAAGTGACACTAAAATCTTTTTAAGAACAGATCACTATGCGATACTTTGAAATTCCATTCTGTTTGCATGACTGTGAGAAAGTAAAAATAGATATTTTTTCACCTTAAGGTTTACAGTTTTAATCCTCTAACCTGAAGGTCTTATTGGACGCTGAGTGAATGAAATGGGTGAAATTATATTAAAATGTATACGAGATTTATAGACTCAGTTGCCCATCATTCATCTTTTGAAGATAAAGGACCCCCCACAAGGATTATTCGGGTAATTCGCTATAACCCAGATTCGAACTCGGGATCTCTTAATTGTGAGACAATAACGCTACCTCTACACTACAGCGACGGGAAAGTGGGGAATTTGAGTTGAACAAGTTTATAAAGTTTTGGCAATTTAAACCAGTAATAACGAATATCTTGGAAATGATTAACGCCATAAAAATGATGACATCATTGTGTGTTTTCACGAGATTTCCATCTTTTGTGTAGTAAATAGTTGTACTTCTCCGTAAGCTTAGTAGCCATAAAAATTCAGAGTAATAAGAAATATAAAGATGTATAAGAATATTTAAATTTTAAATTTCTTAAAGAAGCCACATCCAAAATTATGTATTTTGAATGAAAACCAGTTTAAAGTTTACTGCCTGAAAGTTCAAGATGTAACTTTGTCTGCAAATAACGTTTTTCATGTGATCTTTAGAGCCATATTTGATAAAATGAAAAATAACGAAACATTTTTATTAGTGTTTGGGATGGGGGAGGGTATTTACACGAAAATCTTCTTGTGCCATCCTTGGAGGACACTGAATTAAGTACTAAATTTTGCATTTTATTGACTTTACGTGTTTGAGTTGCACTATTCACAGAGAGAGAGAGATCCTTTATCAGAAATGCTTTCTTTTTATTGCACTGCCCACAAAAATGTAATTTTAGTGCAATCTCGATACCGATTTTTTTTTTTTCTTCTTTTGGCAGAACACATTTTATCTTCTTACTATAAGGAAATAAGGATACCTGCTTAGGGTATATAATATCTCAAAACATATTGAAATTTTGTACAAGCTTCTTGACCTTTTTAATTAGTGTGTACCTTAATAAGGTATAAGGAAATCCGCTCTCATTACATATATAAAACGTATAATTCAATTCTGAGTGACATTTATTTCACAGAAGTTCAATTACAGACACTATTGTATTACACAAGCAACCATTTATGACAAATAACAGAATGTACAAAGCGTTACAGCTTAATGAGACACTTTATTTGGTCTATAGAATGATGAAACCCAGGTGCTAGAATGAATACGAAAGCATGTATTGCGGTCTAATCTACATACAGGGGAACCCTTACGCGGAAGATTTAGCTGAGCAGATTTTGGGTAAGGAAAAGGGAAGCTTGTCAAAATACAAAATAACATATTTAAACTATGTATACTTCAACAACTGGATCAAATATGAATAAATCAACAATTATCAACAGTATTACACTGGGATCTGAATTTATATTTTCCCCTGCTCAATAACTGGATTATGCAACACTTATAGCAGCCTTCGCTCCTGTTATAAAAATTATACATAATCATCAAATATCATACTTCAACATTGATTCCGCTCAAGAATAAATTTAGAAACCTATCACGAAGTGATCCGTATGAAAAGCAAGTCAGAAATGCCAATTAAGGTGAAACAAGAAACAGGGACTTAGCCCTGACCGACTGAACTCAGCCCACTTGATCGACCAAAACCAGACTACCCTCGGCCGTTCGGGATCGTGGGTTCTAGTCCCGCCTTGGGCATGGGTGTTTCTGTGTTTGTAAATGTGTCTGTGTTTGTGTATGTATATGTAAAAAGGAAAAACGAATAGGTCAACTAAGGAAATTTAGAAAATAGAAAAAAAGAGGTAAAAAGGAATACAGCGCCGAAGTCCTGACAAGCCTCAGGGGCTGTATTTTAAAAAAATATAAATAAAAAAAAAGCTAAGCACCTCCGGAAGACAATGGGATGAGCGTTACGCACCTAACGGCAATTTTATGCCCTCTCGCAGAGAAAATAATATTATAGCCAGAAATCAAGTTGAACAGAAATGGTACAAAGCAGAACAAAAAGCAAAACAATAAAATGTGGTTTAAAACTATTTGGCTTTAAGGTTGTAAGTTGCTGTCCTGTTACTTATACGTTCTTTGCTAGGTTTATGTGGAATCTAGGCTAACTTAGGCAAACCACACAGTGACCTAATATATACACGTATAATATTGTATCCAATCGCTTAAAGCTCTTTCAGGTTTTTATGTATAATATAAACATTTAAAATACTTTTCCTATTCATTTTTCTTTTTTCCTGCAATTTGTTATTTTTATTTGTCAGTGTAAATTTTTATATACATATTTCCATTACCATTGTGATAAGAAAGAAGAAACAGAAAACATGAAATTTGTGCTTGGTTGGCTACCCAGTGAAAATCCAAAGATAAATAACTAAACTTGATATTTGACATAAACCAACTTAAACTAAGCGTAAATCGGAGTGCCATTTCCATTTCCGTCACCTGGCTAGTGGAACAGGTGGGATATCTGGTGTCTTCTGGCTGGTAGAGCAGTCATCAGTGGCAGTGATGGCCCAGCAGGCGATGAGCTGGTGATAGATGGAATGAAGATGGAGCAGCGGTGGAATGCGATGGCGGGGGGAAACCAGAGAACCGGAGAAAACGCGCCCATGCGCCGCTTTGTCGACCACAAATCCCACATGCGGTCGCTTGGGATTGAACCCGGGCCATCTAGGTGAGAGGTGAGTGGTATAGCCACTTACAGTGATGATTGCAGACGCAAACTATACGTTTATATATGGTACGAAGGAATATATCGACCTCCAATGTCACTAAGCAGATTAGCATTGCGAATAAACCAAGAAGCTCCTGTCATCAACGGCTACTGTTTTAGCCACTTTTTTAATTCTTTTTTATTTATATTTTGAGCTTACAGAATTTGTCATTCGAAATTGCATTATTGTTTCTCCAAATATTATCTATTATGATCAATACACTTTTGTATCCAATCTGCTTGAGATATCTCCTAAGCATGGGTTCGAGTCCCGCCTTGGGCATGGGTGTTATATGTTTGTGCAATGTGTATGTGTTTGTGTAAAGGAACAGTAAAACCAGTAATCATACAGGGGAGGATGTAAATTGGGGATACAGCGCCGGAGTCCTGACCAGACTCCGGTACTGTTTAAAAAAAAAAAACAAAAAAAAAAACATGATTTTTGAACGCATCAACGGCAACTTCTGCCGACGAAAATCCTTATCCTCGCATTTTATTCCTGAAGTTAGGGAGCAAAAAGTAGTCATCGGGAGCCAAATCAGGACTGTACGTCCGATGAGTAATCGATTCTATTTTTTGAGCGTTCAAATTGTCGCTTGTTAGACGAGATGTGTGAACGCTAGTATTTTCTTGATTAAGATCCGACGGCATTTCTTGCTTATTTCACCGAAGACCTCTGGCAAGCAAATGATTCTGTATCATACAGAATTGACCGTTTTACGTTCTTTTAAAGGCCCTGTTGCCATTTTTTATATCACGCGTTCCATTTGTCTTGATGTGCTTTGAGTACAAACAACTTTTGTTAAATTTCGTCTACCTTGAAACACCCGTACAGTCTGTTGTTTTTAGGTTCCGGCTCATATGCATAGTCCATGATTCGCCACCTATTACAATTTTTAAATACGTATTTTGAGCCTAAGAATTGTATGTCTTGAGCATTTATGTGCACCAATCGACATGGGCATCCTGTTGAGATTGAGACTGTGTCAAATTATGTGGGATCCAACGAGAGCAAACATTTTTAAGTAAATAATTATGCAATCATTTATATTTGCTAGTGGAATTAATGCCTCTATCTCATATTATGAATCATGAAGATCTTTTTGCATAGTATCAATGCTTTCTGGCGCAATGATTTTGTACGAATTTCAGCAGTGAGCGAACGTCAGCCAAAATAAAACTCGTTATACTAGCGTTTCACAGTGTCAAAGGATGGAGCTTCATCGCTAAATATAGAGTAAGGTAATTAATGCACTCTTTTGTTGACAATCCACGTCGAAAACCATAAGAATCGCATGAATAGCTCCAGGAGCTAATTCCATCTTTTCGGTGATACACGGCTAAGTCTATCTTAACAATACAAATAACGCTCTATTAAAAAAGATCTGAAGTAGTTTAAGGTCAACGATGTCAAAATTTCCAGTGGATGTACCGGATGACATCTACAGCAATCAGTGTTGCCAATATATAAACTACATAAATAATGGGTTTCGTATAATGGTAGTTTGCGTTAGGGATGCATATTCACATATGGAACAGTACTGCCACATTTGGCGGATAAGAGAATTATAGATGAGATTTTATATCGTAACCCCGATGCCAATTTCCCAAACATTAGACATTTCACCTGGGTGATTCTATGCCTAAAAGATTGCACAACATATAAGATATGGACAAGAAGTTTTGAAGGTTAATTTCACAAGTTTAGACATGTGAGTATTCATGATCAAACGCCAATTTTTGCAACACTGATGTGCACTCTTGCTGCAGTTTCGTAGGTTCCTTCACAACGGACTGCCGCATCGTCAGCAAAATGTTGCATTGTTAAGTCAGATTGTAGTAGAAAATCCAAAGTATAGGGAATATGTAAAAGTTGTGCTAACACACCACCTTGGGATACACCAGAGTGAACGAAAAGGATGTTCGAGTGTGTTGATTTATAATCTAATGGAAAAAATGCGGGATGGATATCGGACTGGATGATTCTGTAGTAGGTATCACACTTTTTACCTTTAAGTGTATGCAATACTCGAAAGCTTTTTTAGTGTCAAGAAATAATACGAGTGCTATAGATTGATGCACAAAAACGTCGGCAGTGCGATACAATTCAGCAGCAATTAAACAACTCATTTAATTTTCGATTAATTCACTTGATATAAAACATGGCAATGAGGTGTTTATGTATCTTAAGAGGCTGATATCTCACTCCATATTTTTCACATGTTTACTTGAACTTTCTCTTAAGGGGAGTCGAAAAGGGATTTTCGTAATTATTTTTCATCTTCATGTTTTAAGTGCATTTGAATATTTCGAGTGACTGCCTCCGCGGTCCAGTGGTCAGCAACCCGACTTCTCACCCGCAGCTCCCGGGTTCGATTCCCGGATGGGGCGGGGAATATTTCTTTAGACAGAATTATTTCCTATCCACCACAGAGTCTGGAAATATGTATGTGAGAGTGAATGCGTGTGTGTTTGAGGAAAATAAAAATGATTTAAACAAAACGTAAAAGAACCTACAGACAACGAGTATTTTCAAGTACAAAGCCCCCGATATGACCTTAGATATGAGAGGGGGCTATATAAATGAAACAATAATATGTATATATTTCGAGTTTCCCGCACATTTTGGTATACGTTTTATAGGGGCATGCTAATTAGAAATGATTTTAAAATATTGTTGAAAATACTCCTGCGTAGTAGCTTTATAGAACATTTTATTACACTCTCTTGGTAAAACACTTTATAAATACTAGAGTTGCAGAATATTTTTTTTTTTTTATTTTCATTGGTAAGTTTTGCTTTACTATTGGCAACATTTGCATCCCGCTCATATTGCCTTCAAATAAGTTTCGGGGTTCTGCCAAGTTGTGTTTGGAAAGTTAGGTAACAATTCTAATGGAAACAACGAAGCTGATTTAATTTATTTTTTACTTTGTGAGCCATTTAGTCGATTAAGTGGACAGTTAATAAGTAAAACGTGCCAAATTATACTCAACTGAGCCCAGGCAACTCATTATATCAAGTCCAGCATAATAATACGGGTATCTTCCGGTCCTCAGGAATAACATGCTAGCTTCTGCTTGGAGGTCACGGATTTAAACCCGGCGGAAGGAAATGGTGTTCCGGTAGTTCCGTGTCGCAGATTTACGGCGCATAAAAAGAAACTAAACTCTAAATAAGAGGCATCTGATCAAAATCAAACTGTCTATTACGTCTAATGTGGAATGCGACGCTGAGAACTACACCAATTAAAGAGCGTCCATTTATAAAAATCAATATTATTTCGGGTCTCTTGATGGTGGATCATATACGCTACCCAGTGTTAGTCAACAGAACGATCTGTTACGTCAGAGATTAAGATATTTCCAGGTTTTGATAAAGCAACGCACTGTGAGTAGAGTATGACAGTTCAGAGGTATGACACAGAATTCTTTTTAGGACCTAAACGTAGACGCGGACCAACCTATGGATTAGTCCGGGGAGGGTGATAAATTCAGGAATGGATCAGGAAAAACCCAATGGATACTCAAAGTCTTTATGAAGACACAGACACTCAAAGGCTGTTATTAAGGAGATAATAAGAAGCTGGAGACCATCACTGCTTACAAGTGAATGAAATTACACTAAGATGCACAGTTAGCCTATTATCATGGCACTGACGTTATGATAATTACCAGATCAGTCGTGGAAGTGATTGAAAGTGTTGCATGTTACTAGAGGCCTCCCACACGTACACAGAAAGCTGGACGCCACATGGCGTGACAGTGGCGAGATTATAGCGCTAAATGTGTCTTGGTCCATATACACCGTGTAGTTCAAGAAACAGAACAAGTGCTGTAATGGTATTTTTGTTTACAACGTGGTCCGTAAATAACAGTTGGGAGGATCATTGGGAAACTGGAAGAAAAATAAGTATGGCGAATGTTGCCGAAGAGCTTGATATTTCCTACAGCATTGTTTCTTGTGCTCGGGGAAGCTTCCAAACTACAGGCACTGCTGTCTAAGGAGAGAAGGTAGTCAAGCACGGTCAACTATGGCAACAAATGATCGCTATATTATGCAACAGTGGGTTCAATTGCAACCACATTAAACGGGATTGCTAGGCACGCAATCTCACGCTACACAGTATCATGGCGAGTGGCATGAATAAACGTGGCCGTACTTGAACTTCCATGGACACCCGCATATCATGGCAACGTTTGCGTTGTTCTCAATTGGTCCAACGAGGAATGGGATCGCGTGTTCTTTTTGGATACGAGCAGATTCAGTCTGAATAGTGATTCGCGATGTACCCTCATCTAGCGAGAGGTAGCAACACGTAATGCACCCAGGAACATCCTTGCACATGATCGTTTTGGTTGCCCGGGTGTTATGGTGTTATGGGCGTGCCGACCTCCAAATCTTTTAACACTTAAAGCTCTCCGGTGAACGTTACTTTAATGTTGTACTCCTTCCCCCTAGGCATGTTTTCAGGGGAAATACTTCACTTTTGTGGATGACAAATCGCGGTGGATGTCTTGGAACGAGAGAGCATTCGACTTATGGACTTGTTTGGCCATTCTCCATTGATTTAAATCCCATTGAACACGTGCGGAATACTCTGGGGAGATGCATTGCAGAGCGTCCACATGCACCAAACAACATACATTTGTCAACAGGCGCTGGTGGAGGAATGGAACGCCCAATCACAAGATCTTCTTACCAACATTGTGGCCAGCATTGGAACACGATGCAGAGCATGCATTGCTGTGCTGTCCGTAGTGAAGGTACACCCGTTTAAGCTACGTGTCTCTATTTCTGTAAATCTAGAGGACCATCAAATGACGTAGTGACTTGAAAGTAGCTTATTTTATATGAATAAAAGTGTAATTTCTATTCATCTCATTGCAAACTTCGTTTAGTTGCCTACTGTAGCACACTAGCAGTTCTCTCTATGTATGATTCAAATGTTATCGAGTTATGTCACTTGTCAGTAACACTTCAAGCGAATATTACTTTCGACCTTAAGTTTTTACACCAGAATATGTAGAAGATATAAGAAACAAAGTGAAACAGTATGTTATTTGCTGTTATTGTGAAACTTTCGCAGTCCTTAAGGTTTCATATTTTAATCAGGAGATCTTGCAGCTACAAGGAATTTAAGAAGTGTTTGCTAAGACACTTCTAGAATTGCAAAGGAGACAAAGGGTTAGACCGCTCGCCCCTCACCTAGACAGCTCGGTTTTGATCCCAAGCGAACGCATGTGAGATTTGTGGTGGACAAAGCGGCGCAGGCGGGTTTTCTCCGGGTTCTTCGGTTTCCCCCGACAGCGCCTTCTACCGGTGCTCATCTTCGTTCCATGTATCACCAGTGTTATCACCTGCGGTGCAACAAATAGTTAAAAGCAGGCGTTAAACACTATAAAAATGAGGCAAACATCTTAGTGGATTAAATAAAAGGAAGCACAATAGATAAAATTTGGTCGCCGCATTTCGGTCATTTATGCCCTTTCTTTAAAACAAATAAAAAGGGCAGTGAGGCAATGAGAAAGATAAAGTTATTGTTGGGAAAGATATAGTGGAGCAAAGCAAAAGTACTTGCAACTTGTATGGATGTGCTTATAAGACCTTAAGCTTGTGTGGATTGTTTTTCCTGAAACTTAGTTACGTCACACACAATTAAGTGGAGGCTGCGTTACCCCGACACTATGAAGGTGGGAATGGGAATATGCTGTTATAAAAAGTATAATTCCCTCGCGTAAGCATATACTTGCCATTACAAAGATGTTTTCACAATATTTGACCCCTTTTCTTTTTTAGGTGGCGTGATTTTATTTCCGGAGTTCATAAGGCGGATGTTTAAATTACAGCAAGAGGTTTGCCTCCGGGAAATCCTTTTACCGTTCAGAGAATCTTTGCTGAAATTAAATTTTGTCTTCGCGAACTTTTTCCTCACATTTAGATATTCCTTTTTCTATCCCCAACTTATCAGAATCTCTGTCTCGGAGACAATTTTCCAGGTCACTTTTCAAGCCGTTGTCAAGGATAGAAGCTTGAGCAAAACAAAGTACTCGACTCTACCTGGCTACAAATTTGTCAAGCTCAAGAAGATGGTTATTTTGCGGAGAGTGAAATTCCCATCTTCTTAATAACAGATAATGGATGACAAATATTTCACCAGCGCTTAGGGTCACTTTCTTAGCTGCGGTATGAATTGTTCCTTCGAGGAGCAAAACTCACTTAGAAACTTTTATTTGTGACATCGTTACTTCCGCGAAATTGTAGAAAAATTACAGTACAATTTCTTTGAGAAATATAAATGTTTTGCTTTCTATAATCTCTAATGGTTATTGCATTCCAGCTAATAGCTCTACATCAGATTACAATGCATGTTTTGAGACCTTAAACTGCCCTATATAGTATGTTCTACCAACACGCATTATCTGAGACAGAGTATACGAACGTACTCAGTCACAAAACTTGGAGCGGAGCTAGAAGGGGTAGCGTAGTAGCCAATACTTCACTGGGCAAAGGTCATATTACAATGCTTTCGTTCTACAACTTCATTTCTAACACTTGAGTTAGCTATGACGGTGGCTTGTCTTCAATGCTGCGCCGTGTTGCATGTTGCAGGTAATTAGTTGTGTATGAGCCGCAAGTTACTCGCTGCGCTGCAACAACCATTTTTAGAAATGTGATAATTTTTTAAAAATATATATATATATATATATGGTTTCCATAATAAATAAAATATTGAGCCGAATTTTCTGGAAACATGTGTGAAGATAATATTGTACAAAGTTTTATAGCTGACAAGCGTTAAATCATAGATGAACGCATACTGGTCAAAGCTGCAGAAGTTGTTACATGTGTTTTGTTTCTTATGTTTTTCTTGTTTGTTTATTTTTTGTTTATTCCATTTGTATTCCGGTTTTAACATCTAGGTCGTATTGAAGATTTTTTCCTTGTATTTTATTATTTTTTTCTTTCCAATTAGAAGTTTAAATGCTTCATAAAATGTATTAATAATTACGTTTCATAAGTTTTATTCTGTACGCACACAATTCATTCCCTCACCCGTACTTCCAGACACTGAGGGTAGTAATCTTGGTCAGGGAAAAGTTCCCACCCACAGCCTGAAATCGTGTTCGACCGATGAGCCAAGGGTCCCACGCTGTTGCCTTTGTATCTATAACAAAATATGTCATGTGACTATCTCTTCAAACATTTAAAATGGAATAGAGAGATAGATAAGTTTTCATAAAAGTAATTTGTATATTCAGTAATAAACGACAGAAGGTGGAATCAAGTCGTGTGAAATAATACATCAAAATAAATGTACATTTTGTGTTAAAAATAACAAAAAGTTCTTAATTCATATAAAGTTCTTGTACACACGTTGCCTTTTATATCCCATCTGCATAATCTTATTCGGAAAAATAAAAAATAAATAAAATGATGATCATAATTGAATATCTGCTTAATGTTAATGGAAATAAACATTAGCAGAAATGATTTATTCCACACTCTGTTGTAGATAAGGATCCAGTATGCTAAAGTGATAGTCGAATGTTTGAGAAACGCATTGCTATAAATTTTTTGGCTTTAAAATGCCGCTATTTGCATAATATGGCGAAAATCAAAAGAATAATGACTAAGAATTAAAAATGACAGAGAGAAGATGATATATTGGAAGTTTCAAACCAATAGTATCGAATATCTTGGAAGCGGTTAATGGTACATGAATTGGACATATTGTGCTCTGAGAGCTATGCAATTCGCATATTGTTATTTTCTGTCTGTAAGGATATTCTCTTACAAAATTTTGCAACTTTATTCACAGTAAAGAGGTTGTCATAGGCTGCGATATAAAATTCAAACTATGCGTTTTATTAGTTAGGCAAAGAATTTGTAAAGAAAGAAATTGTAAAGAAAGAGAAAAAATGGAAGCTGTGTAGCATAAAAAGCCCCACACATAGATATATACACATACTAGCGGAGACTTTCATGTGCCTTTGGATTGATTATGCTCCAAATGCCTCCGGTATCTGCAGGATAAGCATAAGTAACAGCATTTTCCTTGACTAGGATTAGTCACTGCTGGGGTCCCCAATTATTGGGGGAGAGCACCGCGCGTAAACTTTGGGACCCTCTACATTTATGAAAGGGGGGATGAGAGGAGAGCCCGAAAGGCGTTGGTCCGTTGACGATGGGTACAAGCCTGGTCGGGGTCCCTTACGGTTTCATATTCAACCCTCCGACGCTGACCAGGACCAACCCACCAAACATCGCTTGGCAAGGAAAGCGCAAGAGGTGTGAACTTACCCTCCCTGTCGTCCCCACTATTCTCATTCAACAATCACGAGAAACAAAGAAACTGGTCCATTCAGTGCAGTGGTGGCTTACATGTGCAATGTGAGTGAGCGGCGAATGTTTAATTGGGTCTGGGAAAACAAGTATGTTGTTGAACAACCTCCACTGCTGCACACGTAACCTCCCCGCTTCTCTGCCAGGAGGAAGGAAAAAGGAAGGGGCGAGTATGGAGGTAGAGCATTACTGGCTCTGTACTAAACCTAAGTACCCAAAGGTGGGTCCAGATAGACTGTATCCCTACGACTTCAGGCAAACCTCTACAATGCGCATGCCTCAACCTGCCGAACTCGATCACGCAGTTCTTCAACCCTGAATCACATGATGAAGTGATGGACAAGATATTCGTAGAATGTAATGAACTTTCCCGGCATTAGCTGGGTGAGGAAGGCCTGCCATGGGAATCGTATCGTCGACCTCCCGATAGCAAAATCTGATTTTAATTTCAATTGCTGCACTTAATCTATCAATATAAAATCAATCTCTTTTAATTTCAACTTAGAATTAATTCATCTTTGTTTTTTGATTTGATACAAATTATTAAGTACAAAATGGAAGCTGCACATAAACCCGCCTTCATATTCATCTGGCTGCATTACTGTCTGCCGAATGCAAGTCTCACAGGTTATCGTGCGGCCACCTGCTTGGTGAACTTTCGCTGAACTTTCTGCCTCAACTCGCCCTGAAACTACACCAATTCCATCATTGCATTGATGTCTCCTTCCCCCTCTTGCTATGTGCGAGATTTAAAGTATTCAAATTCAATATTACGCGCTTTACACCTTTTAGTTAGTTAACAGGCATTTTATGTAATTCGCTTATGAATCAGCCAGGAAGAATGAAGAATTATTGTAACTTCAATTATTGGACAAGAACTAAAAGAGAATATGAATAAAAAGATTTGAAGATTCCAAATGATGTGGGGCTATACATAGAACAATGAGAAACAAAACAGGCATTTTATGTAATTCGCTTATGAATTAGCCAGGAATAATGAAGAGTTATTGTAGCTTCAATTATTGTAACTTCAATTATTGGACAAGAACTGAAATAGATATGAATAAAAATATTTGAAGATTCCAAATGATATGTGGGACTATACATAGAACAATGAGAAATAAGAAAGGAAACTAGGTTAAAGTTTCACCAAACAATGACAGTCCCTACACTATTATATGGAAGTGAGACATGGGTCACCACAAAGAAAATGAAAAGCAATTTACAAAGTGTAGAAATGAACTTTTTAAGGCAAACAAAAGGATGTACAAAATTAGATCAAATCCGGAATGAGGATATAAGAGCAGAACTTAATATAGAAGCAATAAATTCCAAAATTGAAAAATATCAGAACCAGTGGATGCAACATGTTCAAAGAATGGCAGATTCAAGACTGCCTAGGATTGCATTTCAATATGAACCAAAAAGAAGGAGAGCTGTCGGTCGACCCAGAAAAAGGTGGAGGGAACAACTGTGAGACGGAACGGGCAATCTGCCCATACCGCGAAGTGAAGAATGGGCAAGATCAATGCTAATTATTGTGCCTTTCAGCCAACCCAGAGCGCATTATTCGATCCACTGTGGAAACGGCTTGATATTTTGCGTGGCAAGAGGATGGCCAACTCCGGTTGTCTGGATAAACAAGCCAGTGTTACCCAACTTGGAAGAGAAGCATCGTCTTGTGATTTGTGCAATAGGGAAGGCGGCCATTTGTGCACGCTTTTAGGTTTTTCCAAATTTTAAGATCACCTTTTTCTGGTTAAAATCTTTATATTCGTGCCAAAAAATAACGGCCCTATTTTATGCATAGCAGAGAAATGGAATAGACAGAGACATTTCTTGAAGCGCTATGTACTATTTTTCTGTTGCCTTTCTTAAGAAACAATCTGCAACAATAATAAACAACATTCGTATATATTCTTTTCACAGTGCCTTTGGTTTTCTTAATCACAAGCGAGAGGAATATGTCATTGTTGCACCGGTGGAATGCAATGGCGGGGGAAACCGGAAAAGACTCGTCTCTAAGCCGCTTTGTCCACCACAAATCTCGCATGTGCTCGCCTGGGATCGAACCCAGGCCGTCTAGGTGAGAGGCGAGTGGTCTAACCACTCGGCTACGGTGCGGCCGGATATTTTATGGGTAGCGATGATAATTAAAGGAGCATAAACACACAACACAACGTGTTACTTATGTGAGACGTGAGTAAGCTGCATTACTAAGTTGTACAAAATGTGGAAACTAAATCATGAAGTGATTTAACTTAATGTTCAAAAAGTTTGGTTTCAATTTCAAAACTGCTTTATGTTTATACATATATCGAAATTGAAACCAAACTTTTTGAACATTAAATTACCTGTCTACTGACATATTAACAAATACTGAGAGAAAAGTGTTTTAAAATTAAGTGCTTTAATTCATTAAAATATATTTACAGAGAGTTTAAAATCATTATACGCAGTTTAAATTTAAAAATAACACACATATATATATATATATATATATATTAGCTTTATTTACACTAGGGTAGAACTGACCCAATGCGAGTACTCAGGGTTAAGTAACAATATACTTTTTTGCGAGCAGGCAATGATAATATATAAAATAAATGAATTACTGACACACCGAAAAATTCACAATAGCGGAAATATTGCATAATTTTACACATTTATATATCAGTTCAATTCATCAGTGTTAATAAGTTAACAGAGAGGCTAAATGTTAGAGCAGCTTTATTTTTCAGCAAGATCAGTAAAAGCACGTAAAATCCGTTGTTTATGCCTCAGGATACTCATTTAAAGTCATCTTCACCCTTTGTAGCCCGAATAATGAGTACCTCCAAGGCATACTTTTAATTTCCCGCATAAGTGGTAAGCAGTGAGGGAAAGTTTGTTCCACGATTTCGAAGCAAACTTTATGAATAACAGCTCTTAAGCGGGCCGGCGCCATATCTTCATGCAATAGAATTTCCTTTTTGCACCCTTTAGCCTTTATTCTTTTTGCCCCTTTCTTTGTTTTTGAATGCTCATTCTATTTATTTACTCGTACGTATACATCATAATAGAAATTGACTATCCAAGAATCTTTCCAAATACTCTGTAATTTTAACTTTGTTTTAAATACTTCACACATCTGATTATAACTGGCACTCTTTCAGCATAATGTGTATCTAAAATAAAAAAACAATAAAACAGGCGTGTTCCATTAACATGATCTTCTATAAAACTGCAAAAGCTCCACCCACTGCTTCATGCTAATCGAAATAATTACTTATTACTAATTTCTTTAAAGTTACAGTAGTAATAAGGGCCTGCCTAGACCAAAGCAATATTCACATGTTTTAATATGTGGTCCATTTCTGTTAACTTTGAAACTCTATTCTCTCTGCATACACATCAGCAAAAACAAAAGAAAAACGAATGACGAGAACCTATTTGAGAAAAGTATAATTAGTGGAAAATGTGAGCCATATAAAGGATTATCTCCGAAATTGTTAAGTCCACATAAATTATGCATTTTGACGCGATCTATATTTTTTGGAAGTCAGTTTTTTCTGTCTCTTACGGTTTACGATGTATGCCAAAGTTTATCCTGAATGAAGAGGACTTAAGAGGCGTTCCTAGAAAAGTATGTACACACATTTCACTTTTCCTAACATATTTTAAGCATGTGGTATTTTGAAATACAAATTTAGAAACATGTTCCAAGTAAAGGATAGTTTGAGACGAAGGTATGTTTCTTTAAAATTTTCGTGTCACATCCTTGGAAAATGCTGAACTTATATATTCAGGATGGTATTTAACGGACTTTTCATTTTTGAGTTATGCTATTCAGAGATACACGGACACACACATACATGTGCTTTTATCTTAAAGTTATGTTTATTCAGGGACCCCAAAAGGTATATTTGCAATGAAATCTCGGTATCAAATTTTGGCTGGAATGCAATGCTTTCTCTACCTGCTATGTATGCCCTAGAGAAATTAAAAAAAAAAAGAATCCGATTCTATATTGAATTGATATTAACATTTTATATCTTAATATCTATTTTTAAAACTTGTATGCTGTACATTGATTCCAAAATGTTAGATGTGAATTCATCTACTTTGTCGCCTAAGCTGTATTTGCCCTTGTTATCGTTCGTGCGGTTTTAATGGCAACGATCTGTAATTTATGTCGCACATTTTCATTCTCCTCTTAGTCCTCTCCTGAACATAATACCGAGGCATTCCTATTTCCAAGCTAAGCAATTCATTTCCTTATTTGGTGCGATTGACAGAGGTAAGGTCCTTTAACTTATCTCTTTTGGAGGCTAGGTAATTAAGTTTCTCGTTGGAATTAACAAGTCAGATGCAGTTTTAATTCAGACACTTCATTGCAATTTCTGTTCCACTATTACCATTTTATTTTCACCCTAATTAATTTCATGATAATTACTCTCAATTTAGAGACTGCTATTTTCTGTTCTGTACTGAATTAAGTATTTTGGTGTATTTTCGAATCAGTAGGTAACGTTATTTTTGCACAAAAACAAGGTTAACCAAATTGTTGTGTCCTTTTAATAGTAATAAGAACAGCTATAAATAAATTATGGTAAATGCATTATTATGTTTGCCATTGGTTCCTTTTCATAGAATTTCTGTTTCCTTAGATCTTGGGATGAAATGTATTTCTTTTTCGAGGTTATTTCTTGTTAACCTCAGGAAAATTTAAGACATTTATTATTTGGATATTTAACAAGCGTTTACACAATTAAATACCGAAATGAAAATGATTCGGAGATTAATAGGAGTAAATCGTAAAGTTCAGAAATTCTATATTTCTGCAGCATTTAGTTTGGTTTATATTTTTGTATTTTCATATATTCATTAACAATTTATAAATTTCTGGACAAATCCTTGAGCATTAGAAAAGTAAAATTTCCGTTTTTAATGCTCTCCTTGATATCTCCTTGTACATTTTGCAACATTTTGGGACAAATTTCAACTTCGTGTTCCCAAACATATATTACAAAATTATTGCATGATTTGTAATGAAACTAAAACTGACTGACTGCCTCCTTGGTTTAGTGGTCAGCGAGCTGACTTCTCACTATGAGATTCTAGGTTCAATTTCCTATTGGTACTCTTAAAACTGAATTTTTTTTAAATTTGTTAAAAATGTCACAGGTTGATCTGCTTAGTACGGCTTCACTGTTTAACTACACAGTGTTTAATTATCATACAAATGCCGATTCATCTAACCATCTCTAGCATAGACAATTTCGCGGCTTGAGGAAGAAGTGTATATTTCCAAAAATGTAATTTTTCAGTAAACACTTCAGAAAAAGCTAAAAAAGAGCTGTTTCACATTTCAATAACCTTATTGGCACCAACATTTAGTTTAACTATCAATGTGATAATTGAAAGCCGTCCACAATCAAAATTGGAATTTTGTTGGCTCTAATCTCTGGATAGGTACCAATAATTTGTGCGAGTTTTGTCAAAAGTTATTTACAAAATATACATTACTAACTTCTATTTACAATTTTTAGT
Organism: Hymenopus coronatus; assembly: GCA_030762935.1. Taxonomy (NCBI): domain Eukaryota; kingdom Metazoa; phylum Arthropoda; class Insecta; order Mantodea; family Hymenopodidae; genus Hymenopus; species Hymenopus coronatus. The sequence goes on along the minus strand of CM060888.1, from coordinate 106,108,303 downwards.
TTCTCTAGTACTTATATACATACTATGTGCATAGTGGGTAAAGAAGGTATTTTATTTCACAGATAAAGTAGTATCACCAGAAATATATGTTTTGAGGACCCCTGAGTAAAACAAATCGAAAAAGGTCCGTGAGCGCGTGAGTGGACAGCATAGCTCAAAAACGAAAACACCATTAAAAACCAAACTTGATATTTATTTTAGTATCTTTTAAGGATGTAATACGAAGATTTTCAAGAAAATCCCCGTTCCACAAACTACACTTTACATGCAAACATTTTTGAAAATTTTGTTTTTTTTCAAAAATGGCTCAAACACATTTGATTAAAATGTCATATAATAAACATGTTTACATCACAAATATATTTTGAATTTCCTGGAAAAAGCCTCTGAAGGCCTCTTATTCTGGATGAGTTTTGCAGAATTTAGCATAAGGGATAAACCGTAAGGATAGATAAAAGTTTACTACACAACTTATGTCAACTACGTTTTCGAGATATTCCTTGTTAGTGGTTTCAGTTTTGAATTACCTACCTTCTCTCAAACGGGACCATGCAAAGTGAACCGAACCACAATTGTTTCTCATAGCGACCATCTTGTAAAAGATTTGAACAATGCATTATCTAAACATATTCACTTACTTCTCTTCTATTTACCAGGAAACAAGTAATAAGATTAATTCTGCTAATGTTTATCTCGATTAAATGGTGTGGGTAAAAGAATAATCTGTTGTAAGAATAGTTTATATAAGGAACAGCTAGAGAAAGTTACGTGAATGGAACACTTCAGATTTTAATACAACTTTATTTTTCCTTAGCTGAATCTCGGGATATAAAATTATGATGTTTCTGCCAGAATTTCTCCAGACACATGGTTTTACTTAGGGAACGTGATACACTACCATGATGTATACTATTTAACGTATAAATAATGAACTTGAACTCTGGTCGAAATATGTAGCTATTCTGTGTATTTCTTAATAAGATCAATTATACTATTTTTAAATTATTTTTCCGGGCTTTGGTGCCATTATTAAAAGGAACTTGGCACACCCATTTTGATAGTCATGAATAGTGTAATGCAATTGTGCGCATTTTGACTTGTGAACAAGCAAGCTAAGTTGCATTACTTTTTGCGGAGTAGCTACCTAAGTTTGAAGTGGAATCTATAGGATTGTCGAAAAATACGATGTTACCACTTAGATAGGAGTGACTGTTATTTGAAAAAAGACATAATAACACACTATATACACACGTCCAAATGCAACTAGTGCACTCCTTGGATCTGTACACCTTTGTTAGCAATGCATGTTTCAAGTTTTTGTACCATACTCGTTCACGCATTTCTGTAGGTATAGAGCGGACGACCGCGTTCTTTAAGGTCATTAAAGTCAGTAGGTCTTGTAGCATACACGCGTTCTTTCACCATTCCCCATAGTCAGAAAATCACATGGAGACAAATCTGGTGACCGGGTGGCCAAGCCAAAGGTCCACCTCTTCCATTCCAGCGTGTACCAATTGTTTCATCCAGGTAATGTCAAACTCCTAAGAAAAAATGTGGTGGTGCACCATCTTGCTGGAAGCAACCTGTTGTTAAGATACGGAGAGAAACATTACAAACAACAAAATTTTGCATACATCTAGCTAAGAAGCTCCCGTTACAGTCAGACCATTAAAAAAATATGGACCGAATATTCCAAACTTTGAAATACGTTAACTTTCGGAGTGCACGAGTGTGCTCTCTGAACTCACCTTTACTCCAAATGATACAACTGTGCTTATTCATGTTGCCGCTGACATGAAATATGGCTTCATCCGAAATAAAGAACACGACATTAGGGTCTATGTGCACCATCACTAATAACACCTCTGGAGCTTGTACACGAGCAATTTTATCAGCGTCAGAAAGGGCCTGTATCAGTTGAATGTGGTTTTATTCCCAGATCCAGATGGAGAATTCTCAAGACATATGTCCGCGCGATTCCGGTTTCCAATCTAATCTTGTACTTGAATTTCCTGGGATCCTAATCAATGTGCCTTGAACATTTATGATGATGTCTTCCGTTCGAATACTTCTTGGTCGTCCACTCTTTCCTTTACAGTCATTGGTCACATACCCGGTGAGTACAAATTTCTCATGCAGTCGACGGATAGTTAAACGGCGTGGAGGGTCTTTATCAAACCATTGCTGGAATTTGTTCCATACTGTTGAGGGCGACCGAAACACTTCCTTCTGTCTCTCTTCCAAAATAAGTCGGGTGGCCAAAACTAGTCTACAACAGAAGAAAATTTGAAATTATGTAAATTATGTAAATCCCATCTAAGGGTGGTATCTTTTTGGACAACCCTGTATATTCCGCTATTTGTATTATATATACTCACTAGAGAACGTTTTCATTGAACTATCTTAATAGAATTTTACAAATTCTGCGCTCTATCATTTCAGCACAAACCTGGCAATGGATAACCATCCTATACTGCACCATATAACATGTTTACCCATTTCAATAAAAATAGTTACGAAAAGCGTTTTATTCTGCCTCTGCAACCAGTCAGATAGAGCGGAGAGAAAATAGAAAGTTCATAACTTGATACTCTACGATTGATATAAATACCTTAAATTTCACAGTATATGTAATAATTTTGACAGTTTTGGTTCTCTTTGATGAGAGTTAAGTATGATTTGAACACTGCCTTAGCACACTCCTACACTAAGCGGTTTCATAACTCCTTTATTTTGTCCGTGTAGAATTTAACTCGCAGCCTTTGAAAAACACAATGTAAAAATATTGTTTTAAAGACATTGAACATTTACAAGGTTAGTTAAACATACCACCACGCAAAATTATATTAGCATAGAGGAGAATAAAAATCAAACCGAAAAAAAGAAAACAAAACCTATTAAAACCACAGTGTCACTTCTGTAGAGAAAAATATTGCGAGGTCAGGCAGACGTATAATTTACTGTATACATTACTATTTCATAGCAATTAGTGAGTTTTTTGTTTTAAAAACCCGATGATACTTTCACATGAATTTCTCTATCCATTCCTGAGCGAACTTATGTTGAAAGGCTTATTCTTCTAATACTTCAAGTTAATCCAGTTAGCATCAGCATAAATACTTTATTAATGCTTCCTTGTTGATCAACGGGACTATGTAAATACAGTAAGCTTAAGCGACAGTGAAATGGTCAAAGATCTGGTCGGTAGGTGATAGCTTTGAAACACCGTAACCTTTCTTGACCAGGAGAAATAAAAACGTATAACGACTATACATTTCAGAAAGGTATACATATTGGAACATTGAAACCAATAACAGGGAAAATATCGGATATGGTTAACGTAACAAAACAATTATTTAACGTAAATTGTGTGTTTTGACGAGACATATTTTTCTTCCAATAAGCTTCTGTCTATCTCTACGGTTTACCAGTTGTACAACATTCATCCAGAATGGAGAGCTCTTCGGGGACTGTTTTAAGAAAAATCAAGATATCCATTTCATTTGTCATTAAAACTTTTAAACTATGGTGTAATTTTCGAAAAATGTTCCATATAAAAGGATAGTAGAGGACATTTTCTTTAAAATCTTCGTGTCACATCTGACGCAGAATTTAAACTTAAATCAACCTAGGCAACTAAAAATTAAACTATACTGCCTTAAAACAGGACTAAAAATCATGAATAATATTTTTTGGCTCGTAAAAGCCAAGAAAATGTATGCGAAGATATTAAAACGTGACGTCATCGCTACACGAAAACTTCTTAAAATGGAGTGTTTAAGAAAGTGACATAACTAAAGATATGTAATAAATATAGCTTCGTCGTTATTATATATAAAATAACTAAAAAGTTGTGTTTATGAACGTCCATTGAGCAAATAAAACCTAAATAGACATATTTAGGAGGAGAAGAAAAGAGATTACGATATACCGGATGCTGTAATTTGTTTAAGAATGTAACAAAGGGGGAGTACAAAACATAACAAATAACTAATTTAGAAAAGTTCATAGTTGTACGTGCATTATTATGTAAGTAAATTCATTAATTTTAATTGCTATGAGCATATACAAATGTATATTGTATATATATTTCACGAAAAGTGGGAACAAAGAAATCTGTCGTCCCCATGGTAACGTGCAGATTACAATGCTTGGAAACAATGATCTTCAGCTTTATGAGAACATTTTATAAAGTTCCGGTGTACAGTGTCAGATTGGTGAAGACGTAGCCAAAGACGCTATGAGCTCATCTCAGAAATCGAGGTTAATATTATAGTAATACCTTTTGTACGTACCTACTGAGTACTATTTCTGTAAAGGAAATCAGTTCAAGTTGAGTGTCTTGGTATGCCGCGTTGTTAAAACAATTTCCACGAATAAAAGTTTTAACGTTGCTAAACCTATCAAATTACTTTTAACTTCACTCTCACCTATAAGATCCTACCAACTAAGCACGGGGATTGAGATTCTTATACTCACCGAAGACACAGCTAGTATTTACTTCAGGTAAGCCAGTGCGATAAAAAAATTAACAATTTTACAGCAGAGAAGAAAGGTTAAAACCATCTCAACAATTGGTTCGGCGCTAAACAACATTTCCAGTTCCGCCAACTGTAAGCTGACCAACGTAACAGATCCAGCGGCAAATTCAAACATATAAAACACGTCTCAACACAGCTACGCACCGAGGGTCCAGGATAAGGACAAAGTGGAGCTGCATAGACGCACAGCAGCCCAGCAAACTCCGAGACTGCAAATCTTACCGATAGCGCAGAAATACATGTTCGCACCACATCCTAGGAGGATACGAAACTCTAATACCAAGTTTGGTATTTAATGTATTTTTCGTTATTAAGTTATAGTGTCCACGGGCGAACACACATACACACACACACACGCGCGCGCCCAAACACGCACTTATACTCTCACAGACTAGTTTCTAAACAGCATTTTTAGGGATTTAGGGGACCTCAATCATAACTCTGATTAAATCTCCGTATCGAATATTTGGGTGGAATATAATAATTTCGTACCTACTACGGCATCATTACAATAATTTATCATTAATTATTGCTGCTGATAGTTTTGTAGCTTTTGTGGAAAAGAGAAGGAACAGCAGATTATGAAGCATTTGATTGGTTCGGCTGCAGTTATATTAGCATGTTTATTTTATTCCTTTAATCGGCGTAGGCTATAATAACAGGAGATTCCAAGAGATTTGTCAGTTGGAACTTCACCTGGAAATCACAAAGCGCATTATGACAGGCAACTTTTCTTGAGTCGCATCATTCGGTTCTCAGTTCTATGTGGGAGACATGATTAACCCACAAAGCAGCTTTCGCGGGGCCCGACCTTTCATCTGCAGGGATCAGCACTCCCTGAATACTCTTGTGACAGCTCACAGCGTGGGCAGGAACATCACGTCTGCCACCCACACACACAAAAATCTGATGTGTTCCATTCACATGACTTTCTCTACATCTCTGCAATAGATTATTGTTAAAAAGCTTATGCTTCTATTTACTTCATGCTAATCGAGAAAAAGTTAGCAGAAATAGTTTTATTACTTGCTTTCTTGTAAGTAGACGCGAAATAAGACAGTACCATAGGTTAAAGTGATAGTCAAAAGCTGGTTGCTCCTTTGTTTGTACGAACAGGAGTTGACAAATTCGTGTATGAGAAAAGTATACGTTTTTCAAAGCTGAAACCAAAAACAAGGAATATCTAAAAAACGACCAACTCCACCGAAAAAATGTATATTGCATAAATTGTGTGTTTTAACGTGCTCTACATTTTTATGTGGTAAGTTTTTGTCCATCTCCATCTCTTTGTCCATCTTGTCCATCAGTTATGCAAAATTCCATAAAATTGATCCAGAATAAAGTAGTCTTCAGAGGCTATTCCAAGAAAATACAATATATATATATATATATATATATATATATATTTTTGGTATGTAATATCTTAAATATAGGAGATTTTAATCAAAATCTTTAGAGCCTTTTTTGAGAAAATTAGAATTTTCGAAATTTTTTTCACGTAAAAGGTAGTTTGTGGTGGGGGAATTTTCTTTAAAATCCTCGTGTAGCATCCTTGCAAGATACGAAACTTAAATATCAAGTTTGGTATTTAACTGTCCTTTCGTTTTTGGGCTATGCTGTCCACAGACATACACACTCACACACATAAACACACGGACTTTTTTCAAAAATGTTTTTTTTTGACTCAGGGATACCTAAAACATGTATTCCGGTGAAATCTCGGTATTGAATTTTTGGGTGAAGTGCAATACTTTCTCTATACACTATGTACATAGAACGTAGAGTTTCAGCAAATGCATTTAGAGTAACACTTGAATTCCTTACAACATTGCTGGTCCACGTAATTGCTATAAGTGATTGAGTAGTCGCTTAAAACGAGTGCGTGGGAACATTTTTGTGGTTGTAAAAGACAAGAATAAGAAAACTATCTGCACGTTAATTTTTTATACGTTATTATTTTATTATGTGCACATTGACATGATCTTTCTATCTGTTCTGCAAGAAACAATGCACATAAACACCTATAATTCTACTTCATGCTAATAGATATACACCATCAGAAATGGTTGTATAATATTTTTACCTGTCGTCACAAGAGGGAAAAGAGACAAAACTTGACTAAAGCGATAGTCAAAGATTTAAAGACCTGGCCGCTATGTAATGATTTTGAAATTCCGTGTCTTTGCTTGACCAGATGAAACAGTTAATACGTTAAATTCACATGAGTTTCTCTACATCTTCTGTAACGAACTATTCTATAAAAGTCTATTTTTTAATGTATTTCAGTCTAACCGAGATAAACACTACTCGAAATGGTTCAATACATACTATTGTAAGTAAAGAGAATATAGGGAATGCACTAGACTAAAGCAATATTCATCTGTTAAGAGCTGAGGCTATGAATTTACTTTGACTTCCCTTGAATGGCAAGGATGAAAAAAAAAGAAAAAAAGGCAAATCATTATTTTTCATTTGAGGAAAGTTTAAACAAAAAGTAAGCAATATCTCGCAAATTCTTAGCACTGGAAAATATGCAGTTGAAATAAATTGTGTTTTATATGATTATACACTTTTGTGGTAAGATTTGATCTGTTACGGTTTACCCGTTATGCAAAAGTCATCCAGAATAGGTCTTCAGAGGCTATTCCAAAAAATTCAAGATATAACTTTGATTTATGATGTAAATATTTGTAGTGTTTGGTATTTTAATCGAAAACGTTAAAGCGATTTCTCAGAATGTTGACATTTCCAAAATAAATTCCTAAGATAGTAAGTGAAAGGTAGTATGGGTGGCGGATTTTGTCTAAAAGTCGTTTCACATATTTGAAAGATATTCATTTTATATACAAAGTTTAGGATTTAACTGGTATTTTCGTGTTTGACATGCTGTGCACACACACATCACGGACTTTTCTAAAGTTGCTTTTTGACCCTCAAAACATGCATTTCCGATGAATTCGCGGAATTGAAATTCGTATGGAATGCAATTATTTCTCTACCTACTATATACGTTCTGTGTGGTAGAGAAAGTAAAAATTTTCCATAACAAGAAGAAGTAGCTCGGAGAGGTTAACTCTAATAAAAAAAAAAGCTGTTTAACTTAAACTTTAATGAGATCAAAATTTTTATGTACAGTAAGTCTCTCGCTCTCTCTCTCTCTGTCTGTCTTTACATCATCCAGACTGAAAAGGTCTTTTGAACTTATTCACAGAAATTTCAACAGTTAATTTTCAGAAAATACACATTTCGAAAAACGTTTGTTTGTAAAGGCTAGTTGGAGGTGGGGGATGTACTTAATATCTTTTGTCGCATCTCTGGAAAGTACTTAACTTTCGTAGACAGCTTACCCTTCCCTTTCATAGGACTGACACACCCCTTAGGACTCACAAGCGGGTGCCTAGCGCTCAGAAACCTGTCATGGAGCCAACAGCACGTAGCACAAAATGAAAAATCTGGAACGAGTGGTTTGCCCGTAGCCAGGCATGAGCATGGATATGTGGATAATATGAAATGATGCCGAATTGGACGATAGGACAGGCGATGGGGGAGCAATTGGTGGAATGAGTAGCGGGGGAAACCCGAGGATCCGGAAAAGGTCTAGACGCCGCTTTGCCCACCCCAAATCCAACATGCGGACGCTTGAGATCGAACCCGGGCCGCTTAGATGGGAGGCGAGTGGTCAAAACACTCAGTCACGGAAGTCATAACTTAAATTTAAAATATATTAGATATCCGACTCTCGTTTTTTGAGTTGTGCTGTTCAAGGGCGCACAGATAGAAATAATTACAGGCTAATGGACACACATGGATTTTTTTTTCTCAAAACTCCCTTTTCAGGCGTTTAGGAATCCTCAATACATATGTTTTAGGTGAAATATATTAATCGGTGGCACGTGGTAGAGAAACTATAATTATTTCTTTGTTTAGGAGACCCCAATACCTGCATTTGTAGTGAAGTCTCAATTGCTAAATTGTATTTGACGAAATTCATTATCTACGTACTATGTATATGGTAGCAAAAATAAAAATACATGTCAAAACTGTTGAAGAGAGCTATATAGGCTGGCGGCGAACTTCGCTGAGAATGAGTCGCTAAACTATATTTCATGTTCCAATGAGAATTTAAAGTATTGTGAAAGCCACAAAGAAAGAAAGCTTTCTCTATCCTGTATCGTTTATTAGTCGCTATATAAAATGTTCTTAAGAAAGCTTATTTTTCTCTCTATTAAATTTTAAGAGAACAGTTAATTGAACATCTGTTGATTTGTAATTGTTTCCTTTTATTTCGAAAAAAATTTCCTTGTTTCTTTCGATATTTAAAAGTGGCATACGTTACTATTCAACGTCCCGTTATATTTTCTGTTTCTCAAAATTATGTTTCTCTACGTGTATAAACTCTTATTTATAACATATGGAACAATTTTAATTAGCTTATTATGACATTTATAATATAAGACCTTAGGAGTTTAGTTTTATATTAGATCTGTGTTTGGTTAAAATTAGTGGAGCATTTATATGGCAATAAACATTAAAAAGTCGCTTGCTTAAACAAAACTCCATGATATATGTAAATACAAAAATTCCTGTGTCTTTTGATTTCATTGTACAGCTAAATAAAGCCTAAAAAATGATTAATAAATAGGATTATAGATGAAGCATGAGACTATTCCTGCAAGGAGCATATTATATCAAACAATTAAATTGTTAATCATTAATTAATTAATGACGTTAATACTTATGCAGGCATATGTTATCATTTTATAGAAATACTATATAAATATGAAAAATAAATATCAACGTTTGAAACCTCTACCACATGGAATGCAGACTTTTTACTGGACTGTGCTCTTAATCGAAATAAACTTTCGCAGAAATAGCTATATTACACATCTCATTAAAAATACAAACGAAATATAGCTTGTCAAATGTATATTATTTGGATTCCCTATGCTGGCTTTAATATTCCATACTCATTTTGTAAAAAATAACTGAAAACCGCCAGGAGGTACAGAGAATGACAAAGATGGTGATCAATTCTAGCCATTAATAAACGATCTCGAAAATAGCTTATGCCATATAAAAACACTATTTAAAATAAATAATGTATTTTAAAGAACTCTACAATTTTGAATACATTTTGGCATATCATTTAACATTTACTAATTGGACAATAATGAAGATCAGTTCAGTTCGAATGACTACCCGGGGCCGAAGCCCCCCCATTCTGATGCACCAGGGGGATAAATCCCGTGGCTCTTTCCAATAGGCCGGGACCTGGAGACTAATGAGGCCCCCGGCATGGGAACATACTTCGACGGAAGTGGATACGATCACCACGAAGGTCGGTCACTAGCCTGGACGAAATTATAGGAGAGAATGCAACCCTACCTCGTCGTTTTGACACTGCAAGATATCTCGGCGGTGTTGCCATTTCCCTTCCGAGGGAAGATTGTAAAAGAACACACATCTAGTCCTCCAGCGGGGGAGAAAGTCCCCACATTGATGCCAGGAACTGAACTCGGCTCCCACGTGCCAAATGCAGGTGCGCCACCAGTACGTTATGTATGAATATACACGATTATGAGGAGAATTTCACAGGATATTTGCAGAAATTTTAATATATGTATTTTGTTCATCTTAAAAATATGTTGGATGGAATTGTGGGAGAGACCACAACCCAGACATGCTGTTCAAGCAAGGATGATACTGTGGGGTACTCACATTACCCTTCGGTGTAATAGTTAGAATGAAAGGATACACACCCAATCCTCCTAGCGATAGGAAAATCACCACGTTGGTACCGAGAATTCAACCCAGGCCCTCTTCTCCAGAGGAAGATGTTTTACCACTTCGCTAAGAGGACGGAATTTTGGAAGATACCTACTGAATGAACTTAAATGCTAAGTTTGGTATTTATCCGATTCTTCGTTTTTTAGCTAAGATGTTCACACACACACACACACACACACACACAGACACACACCTTATTCTAAAAATGCTTTTTTTTTACTTTTTCTACACGTACCATGTAAATAGTGTATAGAGAAGGCACTGTATTGCACCCAAAAATTCAATACCGAGATTTCACCGGAAATACATGTTTTGAAACCCCCTGAATTTAAAAACAGCATTTTAAAAAAAATCAGTTTGTATGTTTCTGTCTGTTTGCCTGTATGTAATGTATGTGTCTGTGAGCAGCATAGCTTAAAATTAAAAACGCGTTAGATACCAAACTTGGTATTTACGTTTGTTTTCTTCCAGAATGCAACAGGAAGATTTGAAGAAAATCCCCTCCCTCCAACCCCAACTACTCTTTACATGGAACATTTTTCGAAAATTTGGATTTTCTCAAAATTGACTAACGATTTTGATTAAAATCCCGTGTATTAAAGCTATTTAAATCTCAAATAAAATGTATGTTTGGGAATAGCCTCTGAAGACCTCTTTATTCTGGATGAAATTTTACGGAAATTTGCTTAACTGTTAAACCGTAAGAGAGAGACAAAAACTTACTACACAAAACATGTAGTTCTCGTCAAAACACACAATTCCTTTACGTTTTTGTTGTGGAGGTAACCCTTTCCAAGATATTTCCTGTTATTGGTTTCAATTGTGAAGTACTACTTTTCTCAGTCAGGAAGTGTCCTTTGTTCTACTCCTGGCCAAGCAAAAAAGGATTTGCAATGACAATCGCATATCGATAGCTTTTAAAACATTGGACTATCACCTTAGCCTAGTGTGTTTCTTTAGTTGCCTTCTACTTATAAGAAACTAAGTAATAATCACATTCTGCTAATATTTATCTCAATTAGCATTGTGTAGAAAGAAGAATAATCTTTTGTAAGAACTTTGTTTGTAAAACAGCTAGAGAGAGTCATGGGAGTGTAACGCATAAGACTTTTTTTATGCTGGTGTTCTCAAAACTTCGGTTCACCTGAAATATCGTTCGAGATTTTGGGTGGAGTGGAGACAGTAGAAGTTAGGTATTCCAATATATTTAACAGTTTTATTTTATCTCAAACATACATTTAAAAATCCCTTATATTAACTAGTTTTTGCACAGAGCGTTTCAAATGGAGCTCTGTAGGTTAGAGTTATGTGTAAAATAGGGAATAGAAATAGGATACGGACGGATGGGAACTATTTCCCAAGGGGCGCCCCAGGAGAGAGGATGCGGTATGAGGCATCACCTAGCGGCCGAAATGACGACACAGTAATGTCCGTACGGTTTCAGTTAGAAGCGCCCCGACAGACAGGGAATCCCCATCCCAAAAAGGGAGCAACAAATAGTGCACTTTATCTCCAATCAAAAAGAGAATTAATTCTTTATCAATGGTTGTTCTGAATTTTACTTTCTCTACACGTACTATGTACCTAGTGTATAGAAAATGTATTGCACTTCACCAAAAAATTCGATACTGAGATTTCACCGGAAATATATGTTTTAATGTCCCCTGTATCCAACAAAAGCATTTTCAGAAAAAGGGCCGCGTGTGGGTGTGTGTCCGTGTGTCTGTGAACACGATAGCTCAAAAACGAAAAGGCGGTAAAATACCAAAGTTGGTATTTAAGTTTGATATCTTCCAGAGATGCGACACGAAGATTTTGAGAAAAATCCCTCCACCCCAAACTACCCTTTACATGTAACTTTTTTCGAAAATTTTGATTTTCTCAAAAATAGCTCTAATGGTTTTGATTACAATTTCGTATATTAAACATATTTACACGAGGAATAAAATGTATATATGAATTTTCTGAGAATGGCCTCTGAAGACTACTTTATTCTGGACGAATTTTACGGAATTTTGCATAACTGCTAAACCATAAGAGATGGACAAAAACTTACAACAAAAAATGTAGAGCACCTTAAAATACACAATTTATCTTATATACATTTTTTTCGTGGAGTTGGTCGTTTTTGAGATACTCCTTGTTTTTTTGGTTTCAGCTTTAAAAACATATAAAGGAATTTAACAATTCCAGTTCATACAAACAAAGGAAGTTCAGTCACATAACAACCACTTTTGACTATCATTTTAACCAATAGTACTCCCTTATTTCGCTTCTACTTACAAGGAAGAAAGCAGTAAGACTATATCTGCTGATTTTTTCTCGATTAGTATGAAGCAAATAGAAGATTAAGTTTTTTAACAATAATTTGTTGCACAGATATAGAGAAAGTCATGTTAATGGAACACATCATATTTTTTATGAACTCGAGCCCAACATTAATTCCCCCTCGATTTGTCTTCTTTTGTTAAAAAAATACAGTACCGGAGTCTTGTCGGGACTCCGGCGCTGTATTCCATTTTCTTTTTCCTCGATTTTCCCCTAAATTTACTTTTTTTTCCGTTTTATGACAAATACTCATACATGTACACATACACAAACATCCATGCCCAAGGTGAGAATCGAACCCACGATCCCCTGTGCCACGAAGGACCAAAGTGAGGTGCTTTAGCGAACGTGGCCATTGGAGCGTCAAAATTGTCCTCTCATGTGATGGTGCTTGACCACTCGATTTCGAATAGCAGCAACAGAAATGTCGTATCAATGTCCAACACTATGCAGGGTGGGACAAAAAAACACACACCATATGGTTAAAAATCAAAGTATTACAAATGCTACCTATAAGCAAAATAGCAAAGGACAAAGTCATGTCATGGTTTGGTCACATCAGATAGTAAACCACACCAATTTATGGAGGAAATACAGGGTAAACAATTCGCAATTTTGGGTTCAGTTTATAATTCTGAAATTAGCATGGTAGACGTAAATATAACTCTCAAAACTTAATTTTGTGAGAAATATAGTTAATGCTTGTATCTGCATTTAAGCTGTGTGTGGCTTCAGTAAAGCAGTGAAGTCGAACTACCTGGCTTCCTCCTCTCTATTGGTGGAATGTACAATGGTTTGATACCACGAAAGAAAGATGCACGGGTTGTTTACATTTTTTTTTATAAAAAACAGTACCGGAGTCTGATCAGGACTCCGGTACTGAATATCCTACTTTTATTTACCTTTTTCTTTTTACCTTGTTTTGCCGTATTATTACTGTTTTCTTACTTTCACAACACACACATATACACAAACATATAACACCCATGCAAAAGGCGGAACTGGAACCCACGATCCCCAGCGCTACGAAGCACCAAAGCGGAACGCTTTAGCGAGCGCGGCCATGGGGACCGGCTTATTGGAAGCATTAGTTTAGGTCCCGTAAACAGCTGCTTCCTTTCTAATGCTAAGAGAGTAGAGTCTGAAATCATTGCTCATAACACAACGTTTTGAAATGTGTGTAGTTTTCATACAGAATTAAGCATGGACATGGGAAGATGTTTAAAATATAATCGTTTGAATTGTGCTTAATGACTTTATAGTCTTACCACGGCCAAAATTGCAGTGGCATATTTATTAACTTTTTCTTATCATTTGGATTTTCAGTTTCTTAATTACCGAATGCACTAATAGCATAGATACTCAGGAACAAAGGGGCGGTGTGACAGAAAAGAAATCATCTCCCTCATTAACCTTTAGCAGGGTCTGTAGGTTTGCATTTTCGTAGTAGTCTTTTATTTAATTTATTTTACAGTTTAGAAATTATAGGTTGTTCCTAGTATCTCCTTTGATTTGCGATATATGCATTCATGATGTCAAGCACTCTTAATCATGCGTGAGAGAACACGTATAAATATTCCGCAAAAACCAAATTATTCGTAATGAAGTTTCTAGAGATCTTTTTTCATTAAAAAACCGATATTTTCTGGTTAGGTTATACGAGTATATCTATGAACTACAAATGTACAGCTGCATGTTTCATTCGGACTCTTTCACAAAAATAGTGAAGCTTTTTAATGCCGCAAGCTTGACGGTTACCTAAATATTAGCTTTCTACTATGAGAACAAGTCAAACAGTAGGTTTGCACAATCGTTATAGGTAAAAAAAAAAACTCAGCATAAAATACGCCGTTCTGTTTGTACTAACATTATTTTGTTTTTTACTTTCTCTACACTTACTATGTACAGAGTGTATAGAGAATGTATTGCACTCCACCCAAAAATTCGATACCGAGATTTCACCGGAAATATGTTTTAAGATCCCCTATATCCAAAAAAAAAATCATTTTCACAAAAAGGTCCATGTGTGTGTATGTGTGTGTGTCCGTGTACCTGTGAACACGAATACTCAAAAACTAAAAGGCGGTAAAATATCAAACTTGGTATTTTAATTTAGTATCTTCCAGGGATGAGACACGAAAATTTTGAGAAGAATCCCCTAACCCCACACTACCCTTTACATGGACATTTTTTCGAAAATTTCCATTTCCTCAAAAATGGCTCTAATGATTTTGATTAAAACATTTCTTATATTAAAGACATTTACCTGACAAATAAAATGTATATTTCGAATTTTCTGGGAATAGCCTCTGAAGAGTAGTTTTTTCTGGATGAATTTTACGGAATTTTGAATAACTGCTAAACCGTAAGAGATGGACAAAAACTTACTACACAACAAATGTAGAGGACGTTAAAACACACAATTTATGTTATACACGTTTTTTTTTTCGTGGAGTTCAACGTTTTTGAGACATTCCTTATTTTTGGTTTCTGCTATGAAAAACATACTTTTCTCATACACGAATTTGTCACCTGCTGTCCATACAAAGGAACCTCAGTGACATATCACCCAGCTTTTGACTATCACTTTAATCTATGGTACTCCTTTATTTTGCTTCTACTTACAAGGAAGCAAGTAATGTTTCTGATAGCTTTTTTCTGATTAGCATTAAGTAAATAGAAGTATAAGATTTCTAACAATAATTGAGATATAGAGAAACTCATGTTAATGGTACACATCAGATTTTTAATACAATATTAAAACAATTCTGGAATTTTTCTTTGTATATGATGAAGTTTGCAATTCGTGTTGTACTGTATTCTATCTATTTCAATGTGTCTTTCATTTCATAGCTGGTAGTTAGTGTAACCTAAACTTTCATTCCAGAATTATATAAAAGTTGAAATGTTCAGAAACTACAGAAACGGTCCGTTGGAAGATGAATAACCCAGATGTACATTATACTAATGCTGATCTTATCAGTATGCATTAGCTTGCAACAATTCATCTATATGTATACTAGAAACACTATAAATTTGGTGTGTTCTATTCAATGTGACTTTCTCTATATCACTGCAACAAATTATTCAGAAATAGTTTTATTACTTGCTTCCTTGTTAGTAGAAGCGAAATAAGGTGGTACCATAGGTTAAAGTGATAGTGATAAGCTGGTTGCTCTGCAACTGAAGTTCCTTTGTTTGTGTGGACACGAGTTCACAAAGTTCTGTGTGAGACAAATATGCTGAAAACAAATAAACAAGAAATATCTCAAATACAATCAACTCCACGAAAAAAATGTATATAACAAATTGTGTGTTTTAAGGTGCTCTACATTTGTTGTGTGGTAAGTTTTTGTCCATCTCTTACGGTTTAGCAGTTATGCAAAATTCCGTAAAATTAACCCAGAATAAAGTAGTTTTCAGAGGCTATCACCAGAAAATTCAAGATATACATTCTATTTTTCAGGTAAATATCTTTAATACACGAAATTTTAATTAAAATTGTTAGAGCCATTTTTGAGAAAATCAAAATTTGCGAAAAAAGTTCCATGTAAAGGGTAGTTTGTGGTGGAGGTATTTTTCTCAAAATCTTCGTGTCACATTCCTGGAAGATACTAAACTTAAATACCAAGTTTGGTATTTTCCCAACTTTTCGTTTTTGAGTTATCGTGTTCACAGACACACGGACACACGGACACGCACACACCTACACACATGGACCTTTTTCTGAAAATACTTTTTTTGGATACAGGGGACCCTAAAACATATATTTCCGGTATCGAATTTTTTGGTGGAGTGCAAAACCTTCTCTATACACTATGTACATAGTACGTATAGAGAAAGTAAAAACTCAATAAATACCATATTCGATATTTCATTTCAGTATCCTCCAAAGATAGCACAAGATTTTCAACAAAATTTGCCTCCCAAACTAACTTCATATGAAGAAACGTTGAATAGATTTTTACTTTTTCAAAAACTTAATTGAAGTATTATATATTTAAAGACATTTACAATGAAAATCAAATGCAAAAAATCTAAAAACAGAAATGTTTTTCATTGGACGGGAATGTTGTAAAGTGGGTAAATAAAGAGATAGATAAAAGCATGCTAAAAAAAAAAAAAAATCTTCAAAACACACAATTTATTTCAAATAATAGTTTGTAATACAATCATTTATAAAACAATTATAGCCTCAATGAGATATCTGTTGCTATTACTTTGGTGTATTCATGTTTTATTATTTCCTAGAAGCTGTAGCTATTCGGCTGTTTTCACGGTATATGGAAAGGCTTGTAGCTTAAGGTCGTCATATAGAGTCCTGGTTATAAACGATTGTCGATATGGTTTCCTCTTTAATCCTGGTAACTACAATGGCATTTGTAATTTAAATATTTTTACAAACAGTTTATTTGGATTCACACAAAACAGATAAAAACATAAGCATTCGTAAACATAGCTTCCAGGGACTATTTACTTAAATATAATAGGCAAAATAAATGTTAGTGGGTAGAGAAATTCTGTGAATGTAACGCAGCATATTCTTAAAGCTCGTGTATTTCCGATGAAATATCGGTCCGAAATATGTATAACATTTCCTCTACTTACCATGGTTTAACATAGAGAAAGAAAACATTTCACGATGTCACACTGATAGAGAACTTTCCCTAGTATGTTTAAAATTATTTTGAGTCTGTAAACTGTATCAGAATCTAAATAATACAGTAAATGCACAGCACTTATTTTTAACAATGTGAATATAAATAGATGTAGCTCTAAGATTATGTTAAAAATATTATTAAAATATACTGGAACTATTGAAAATTAAATTAAGACTCGGCCAAATAAAGCTTATCTTACTTTTAGTATTTAGAAAGAGACCATACTTATCCTGTGAATGTATAGTTTTCAAAATTAAATAGATGCTTTCAAGATTTATCTACTATTTTAAAAAATCTTATGTGTTACACTCACATGATTTTCTCTAGCTGTTCTACAAAACTTTTTACACAAAATTATTCTCCTTTCCGCATCTTGCTAATCGAGGTACTCATTAGCACAATGTTCTTATTACTTAGTTCCTTATAAGTAGGAAAAAATAAGGGAATACACTAGGTTAAAGCCATAGTCAAATGTTTTAAAAGCTGTCGTTATGCGATTGTCATTACAAATCCTTTCTTTTCTTGGCCAGGAATAGAACAAAGAAAACCGCACACTCCCGCGCCCGCCTGAGAAAAGTATAAGTACTTCACAAATGAAACAAATAATAATGAATACCTCGAAAACTGTAAGCTCCTCGAGAAAAATGTATATGATATAATTTGGGTATTTTAACAAGACCTATATTTTTTGTATAGTAAGTTTTTGTCTTCCTCTTACGGTTTACTAGTTATGCCAAATTAAGCAAAATTCCTCCAGAATAAATAGGTCTTTAGAAGCTATTCCCAGAAAATTCAAGATATACATATTATTTGTCCGCTAAATGTCTTTAATATACGATATTTTAATCAAAATCGTTAGAGCTATTTTTAAGAAAATCAAAATTTTCAAAAAAAGTTTCTATGTAAAGGGTAGTTTGGGGCGCGGGGATTTTTCTCAAAATCTTCGTGTCGTATCCCTGGAAGATACTAAACTTAAATACCAAGTTTGGTGTTTTACCGACTTTTCGTTTTTGAGTTGTCATGTTCACAGACACACGGACACACGGACACACGGACACACTGGCACACGAATGCACGGACACACGGACACACGGACACACGAACACACACACACACGGACCTTTTTGTGAAAATGCTTTTTTTTTGGATACTGGGGACCCTAAAACATATATTTCCGGCGAAATCTCGGTATCGAATTTTTGGGTGAAATACAATACTTCCCTATCCCTTTGTACAGTGTACATACGGGGCTAGAGAAAGTAAAAATAGGTAACAATATATAATCTGCAACCAATATTAGATTTAAAAATTAAGCTCCATATTTTATAAAAATGAAATTTGATTTGAAAGAGGTTATTGAGTTCCCACCAGTCAAAACACAGCAGCTGCTCTCCTGGTCATGAACCATGGACCAGATAAACGCAGATAAGTTACTTTCATAACAGTGTGAAGATGCCACCCAGCTCTGTTCACTGTGATAGTAATATGACAGTTCGCAATTAGATGTGCTAAGCAGTGACAACTTTGAAATCATGACCACTGCGATCACAGTTGAATTCAACTCGAGGTAATGCTAGTCAGTTAAGAACTTCTAAAGTGTGATCACTGCCAATGACTGTTGAGAGCTGCCAAACACGTCCACTGCGATCATAGCTTATTTCACTTCGAGGTGATCTAAAGTGTGATCACTTCCAATGACTGTTGACAGCTGCCAAACACGTCCACTGCGATCATAGCTTATTTCACTTCGAGGTGATCTAAAGTGTGATCACTTCCAATCACCACCAATTACTTTTTAACATGTCTGCTGCGACAACATCTCAGTTCAGCTGGCTCATCTCTAGCTTTATGCGAACGGCATCGTACTTTCAATCAAATGGCAGGGATGAAGCTTCTATTAAAACCACTTTAAATCATTGCCTCGCGAGAAGTTCTATCACTGGGGTGATCGTGATTTTTCGATTACAGTGATAAAACACAGGTATTTAGCTCACCTCTAAAACAAGTGTTTAAACTCTGCTCAGCAGAACAAGTGACCTCGGAACGCAGCTGAAGAGGAACTCGATAGCCAATATGGGGCGAAAGTAAGAGCATCTTTGATTGCTCTTTCTGCCATTTTATTCCAAAACTTAATTTATTTCTGACCACAGCTTTTCCTTTGTATTCTTCTTGTATTGCATAGTAATATGTTTACATGTAATATAAGCATATATTTTGATTTTTCTGGATATAGCCTCTCTTCATTTGGAAGGATTTTTGCAGTCTTATATAACAGGTATACGTTAGGCAATAAACGCAAACATATATGGATCTCTTTAAAATACACAGTATATTCGAAATAATCTTTTTGTAACAAGCAATTTATGGTATAATGGTTTGAACCTTTCAATAGAGTCCTGTAGATCTTAAATTATTTTTTACGATTGTATGGAAAGAGCATTAATTTTAGTGCCAGCATGTAACGCCCAGTTCTTAAACTTTGACATACACAGTTTATTCGAAATAATCTTTTTGTAACAAGCAATTTATGGTATAATGGTTTGAACCTTTCAATAGAGTCCTGTAGATCTTAAATTATTTTTTACGATTGTATGCAAAGAGCATTAATTTTAGTGCCAGCATGTAACGCCCAGTTCTTAAACTTTGACATCAATGAGGTAATATCAACTGAACAAATTAACTACAGGTATTTGGCTTGGGTTATATAAATTGGTTTTTTATTGATTATAGTTGTAATAAAATTTACTGCACCTATAATTCTGGATATACTTGTCTATAACGAAATGTGTAATGTAAAATATTTGCAAAGGTTTATCTCTATTAAAATGAAGTAGATAGAAGACAATAATAACTTCATGACACGACAGCTCAAAGGAACCTTGGCCTGCCGTCCGACTACTGCGTCACCCATCTCGTCCTCCATCTCGGTTCATGGATGGGGTGCAGAATTGGAGAGTGAGACGTGTCGTGGTCAGCGCCTCGAACCCCCCTCCGGTCGGTTAATGCGGTCCTCATGACCTGGAGTCGCTACTCCTCCATCAAGTAGCTCCTTAATTGGCCCCCCAGGGACCTCACAAGGCTGAGCGCACCCGGACCAGGTTTCCCAGCAGGGGAAAAATCCACACGGAAATCGAACCCCGGTCTCCCGCTTGGCAAGTAGCTACGCTACCATCGCGCTAAAAAGACGACCAGATAGAAGACTAACCTTTCGTAAGAATAGTTTGAATATACACTAAGGGATAGGAGCAGAAAAAGTCTTGTGGATGTAAACTTTTGTTTTAATTGAGATGCTGGTCTCCATTCAAAGCACACTTTTCTCAAAACACACGTACTTAGGAGCGAATTGAACTACTAGAAGATTTAAAATTGAAGCTCACCGTGAAATACATTTGGAGTAGAGCTTTGGATTCTTATTCAAGTACATTCATTTCAGTATCATACTTACTTCGAGGTTTACAACACGCTGTAAAGCGAAGAAAACAAACAAGGAAGTGTTTGTCAACGTATCATAAATCTGGAACGTTAAGTTACTGGAGACAAGACAACGCTATTAACCAAGGGTTTATATTGTAGCTCTGTTACTAAATTTATGTATCTCCCTAGAGAGATCTACAAGTACTACCAACCTGAGCCAACATTTTGTGGCTTACAAAGTTTACTGTAAATCTCTTACATGTCCTAATACATAAACTTGCACGTCAAGTTTATGTATTCTGAAGAGAGATTGTTTATTTAGATAAACAGTATAAAAGACTCGAAACTTAAGGAATACCGAATTTACTATTAGGGTATAGAACAGGCCAGTCCTATCGCCCTCCGTGGTGTAATGGTTACCATGCTAACTTCTTATACCCAAGGTCGCAGGTTCAAACCCGGCGAAGGATTTTTTCGGGTGTAAAAATCCTTCAGAAGGGAAGTAAAGCCGTTGGTCCCGTGTCGTAGATTTACGGCACGTAAAAGAACCTCAAGCCTGATAGAGATACCTCTGAGCAAAATTAAGGGTCTTTCACACCCAGGATAGAACTGCTGACAGCCACAGCAGTTACAGAGCGTCCATAAATAACACGCCATTTACATTTTATAGGCCCGTCCAAAGCAAAGACCACAGCACCAGCCACTGCTGTCATGACTAAATCCTACTGCCTTGTTGCGTTTTGCGAGAGACAGAGAGCTGGTGAGTTGTGGTGGCGATAGCGCATGGGTAGTCACATGCTTTTTGTTGAATGTTGCAGTGTCATATTCAATAAAATGTGCATTAATATTTTCGGAAAACATAAACAGTACCTATCTTATAAACTGCACAACTATCGATCAAAGTATAAACTGGTTACTTGGATTATATTGTAGTTCTCGAGAATTTGTATATGAGGTATAAAAAGTCTGATGTGTTCCATTCACCTGACTTCCTCTATATCGTTGTAAATTATTATTAAATCATATTTTTCTGTCTACTTTGTGATAATCGAGATGAGCATTAACATAAATTGTCTTAATTACTTGCTTCCTTGTAAGTAGAAGCAAAATAAGGGAATGCACGGCTAAAATTATAGTCAAATCCTTTAAAAGCTGGTTGCCATGGGATTAAATCCGTTTCTCTGCAGGGCCAGGAGTTTAAAACTTTCAATGTGAGAACAATTTTAAGTATTTTGAATCGGAAACAAATAAGGAATATCTCAGAAATGGTCAATTCCACAAAAATAAAAAAAAAACTATATTACTTAAATTGTATGTCTTACTGTGATCTACTTATTTGTGTAGTAAGTTTTTGCCTATCTCTTACGATTTACCGGTTACGAAAAATTGAGCAAAATTCATTCAGAATAAAGACATACATTCAGAAAATTCAAGATATACATTTTATTTGCCGTATAGATATCTTTAATATATGGTATTTCAATCAAAACCGTTACATCTATTTTGTGTGTGTGTGTGTGTGTACGCGTGCGCGTGAGTGTGCGTGCGTGCGTGTGATGAAAGTCGGATAAACAACAAACTCAGTACTTAAGTTCAATATCTTCCAAGAATGCGAATAGAAAAATTTCAGAAACTCTCCTTCTCCCCAAACTATACTTTACACGTAATACCTTTCGAAATTTTAGATTTTCTCAAAAATGTCTCAAGTGCTTTTCATTAAAACGAAAATTCGAAGAAATTCACATGACAAATAAAATATATATTATCTTAAATTTTCTGGGAATAGCCTCTGAAGCTGTCTTTTTCATAACTGATAAATCCTAAGAGATGGAGAAAATCTTAGAATACAAAACGTTAAATTTCGTTAAAATACACAATTTATGTAACATAATTTTTGGGGAGTGTTGACCATTTTCGAGATATTAATTATTTTGGTTAATAAGTCCTAACACTTTTGTCTTTCTCGGGTAAGAAGTCATTTGTTTTTCTTTCTTTCCTTATTCTTGTTGCGCAAATAAAACAGATTTTCAGAGTCTATAAATAGCTCTAAAATATTTGACTATCGCTTTAGCTTACTGTATTTCCTGATTGTCCTTCAAACTGTAAGAAGGTATGACCATAAAATAAGATAATTTCTGCTAATATTTATCTTAATTTTGCATGAAATGAATAGAAGAATAAGGTTTTATACGTAATAATTTTCTGCAGAATAGGTGGAGAAAGTAATGTCACATCAGATGTTATTCTTACTTTGTGATTAATACTTTGGAGCACATATTAAACGGAATATTTTGGCATTTTCAACGCGAGTTGTCTATTCTGATTCATGCTAATTTAGTGTTTGGCCTGCTTGATGTATTAGATTTTTAATGTTTTTTAATGAATTTTGAATCACGGCCAAATACACTATTGCAAAATGATATCTTTTTGTGCTCATAGTGTAAATTTAATGGCTAAGGATGTAATATTTCAGTATAAGAGACATGTCTTTAGATTTTACAGAAGGAAGCATCAAGATAAATCTGTATTGTAAGTTTTTTTACAAATTCTGTGTTTATCTTTGAAAAACAAATACATAGATAGGTATTATCATTAAATGGGAACAGTTACTTGTTATTAAGTTAACATTGTTAACCCTTACTTGTAATCCTATCTGGTAGATCCTTTCTACATTATAATGGACCATCCAAAATAATACAAACAATGCCTTAAGTAGGATTGTTGATTTTATAATAGTATTTTTAAGCTTTTTATCTTTATAATTATATTAATAAAGTGGTGTTTACACCAGTAATAAGCGTGTACGTATTTTTATTATTTTGTATTAGTTACAGTTATTTATTTATATATAAGGAAAGGCTGTTTATTTAATTATATTATTTAGTCATATAAGTAAAGCTAGATGTAAATTTTATCTGATAAGACTCATAGGTACATGAATCTAATGAATTGCAACACTTTTACGTGAGAAGTTTTTGGCTGTTTTGCTTTGTAATATGACTTCACTATGATCTCGTGCAAGGCAAATCGAATGCCACGCTAGACAGCCCTGATCAAGTAATGCCATCTCACTGTGACACGCTTCGGTCAGCATTGCGGCCAACATCCCCAAGGCGTTTTCCGTGTCAGGAAATTGGACATGGAGAGTAAAGGCTTCCCTCGAAATTAAATCACTTAGTCTTTGTAGCACTTTAACTACACTTCCTGTAACTTAACGGGTTGCGATGTAAAGGGACGGAGTTTGCAGCTATTGTGTTTACAGACACTAATGTTGCTGTTATTAATATTAGTATTATTATGAATATTATTATACAGCTCCTCTGGTTGGCTGGCGCTTCTTCCAGTATGGGGTATATATTGCCTGTTGATGCACTTCAAAACTGAAAAGTTGCCAAAATTGTTTGAAAATTCACGCAGCAAAACATCCTAGTTCTGTGGTTTCGAACGTTAGTTCTAGGTTAGGCTTCGACATTTACATACATATTGTTACATACAAAGAACTAAATTAGGAAATAATATTATGGTCCATCCGTTTACATCATTGCACTTGCATCTCTAATGCAATTTAAACAGAAATTCTTAATGTGAAGTACACCCATATTTGAAAATTGTATTTTTTGGGATTTTGTGCCATGGTCGTAGGTTAAAATCTAAACCAGTCATTTCGTCGACTTCTACGGTTAGCATTTTCAGTTGCAGTCACTCTAGGAGATAAATGCGAACACATTTTTAAATATGACGTCACCAGTCGTGAAAATAGCTAGTACTGTGTAAGTACACCCAAAATTGTTGCTGTTTATGCAACCCACAGCACACGAATATGGATCAGCAAAACTTCTAGGCACTATTATCTTGAAGCTTAGCTTATATAATATGTATGGATTCATTCACGTCTTACTGAGAAATGTCTTTCGGGACACGTAACCAAGTGAAGCTCCTATTCTACCGTTAACTGGCAAAATAATCTTTGTTATCCAGTGATGCAAATACCGCTATTATTATTCCTACTGGGTCGAATAGGAACTTCGCTTGGTTGCGTGTCCCTATTATTGGGATCGAATATACCTACCAACCTGGATTAAGTATTTGGTGACTTATATATCCATGATGTTTCCTATAGCATACAATACAACAATTAGAAGTCTTAAAGATGTTCTTAATATACCTGCTCATGTACCAAAGATAAAATATAATGTTCTGATATCTTTATGGTTTGTTGAGAACAATCATCGTTGCAATGTATACATTATAGAGCTATCAGTATTTTAACAATCCCTATAACATTTCAATTAAATCCATCTTAAAATTATATGTCAATAACACTCCATTAATAAATAACATTTTTTGTAATCACAATTCAGGGGAATTTTACCTAGTAACTCGATAATTTTTCTTGTGGTATCTATGAATTGTTTAAAGGAATATTTAAGGAGATATCTAAAATATATGGTGCCGAATGATAGGCTTGTACCTATTGTACAAAGTATGACTATTATTATTATTATTATTATTATTATTATTATTATTATTATTGGTGGTGGTGTTGGTGGTAGTGGTGGTGACGGCGGCGGCGGAAAATGCAGCTTTTCTACTTTGCAGATTTTAGCCTTAAGACGCGGTCTACACCGGAAACTCTGGACCAAGATAATTGTATTTTATTGTTTTACATTTGCAGTTATTTAGTTAAAATCTCCGATAGCATTATTTTCGGTTGTTGCAACATATGTTCGTTAGATAAACGAGGTCTGTATTTTGACTAGGCATAATAATTTCGTATGTGAAAACTTTGCTGTCATAAATAGCACAAGAATCAAATATAGCCAAAATATTATCTGCAAAGAATTTTAGTTTCGTATGTTTTGCAAATGACACTTAACTGTTCTAATAGATCAACATCAGATTTACCGTGGAAACATTTGTAAAAACGTTATATTTCCAAATATTAATTTAGCTGCAGTTCCAGCCTTACCCTTATGGGTTCGAATGGATTTAAAACATGTCAAAATTCATTTTCCAACAAACTGTTTACTCAAATTATTGTTAAGAGCATATGCTTATTACATTCCTTATTCTCATATGTGTTTTGGAGGAATTGGAGAGGGAAGATAATGCAGTTACTTCTCTGCAACTGTCGCTTCCACACTTCCAACTACACGGTAAAGATGTTTTAATTGGATCATACATGCTTAGTATATTCTATTTTTTCCTTGAGGGATAAGCTCCTCACTTTCAAGAACTCCAAATTACAGAAAGTAAAAAAGTCCAGAATTACACACATACACATGTATGTAATTAATGTAATTAATGTAATGGATGGATGGATGGGATGGATGGGATAGTTGGATGGGATGGGATGCAATCTGCCAGACGACTTTCCAATTGGAACTCGGTCACGGCTGGCTAATAAAGCTAATTCAGACATGGGCATATATCTGTCACACACACCAAATTTCCACTCTGATATCTGCTATCGTGTGCGGGAATATAATAACCACTTCTGGTTCGCGAACTGGCAAATACTCTTACTTATAAGCTAACCTCATTCCTATCATCATCCTATTAATCTCGTTCAACTTCATCACGCAAGTGTTGCTATAACCTTCCAAGGTTTGCAAACAGTAATGTGTCTCTGTTGTTTTTTCCTAGTGGCAAATAAGTTAAATGTCTTCACAGGTTCTTCATCTTGCACATCACTCTCACTTAGGGTAGATAGGGCGAATTCCACTTATCACGCAACAAAAAGGTCAAACGGTCGTAATGCTTACTCTTAAGATTTTTTAATAAGATAATATAGTTATTACATACCTTGTTCTCATTTCTACGTATTTAGAGGAGATTGCAGAAGAAAATTGATACAGCCGCTACTCCTGTAAATATTCCTTCCACAGTTCCATCTACATGGCAAAAGCTTTAATTGCATCCTGCATATTTTTACTTGTTGGTTAACCCAATTAAGATGTTGTCCATTTGTGTACTCCCTTTCAACAAGATATAACTTTCAGCTACAGAAAGTAATGTTCAGACTTAGAATCTCATAATTTGTAATTGAAAATCTGTTGTGACCCGACACAGCTTGGTAAGAGGGTACATATACCCGTCCTGCACACTGAACTTCTGCAACGACCTCATCAAGATGAAGAACCAAGTGGTAGTTCTGAACCAATAAACGTCCATGGCTGCTCTAAGGTAATCAATATTTTACCTATACGCACAAAGAAATACAGAACTGTGATGAGAATATTCACACTTGCTTTTGTGCTAATAGCTTGTCATTTAAAATGCTATTCATCCCTAAATGTTGTACAAACTGAAACTTGATGCGTGTTACATAATTTTTACGTTTATATAAACAATATTTTTCTTGTAGAGTTCTGATTGACGAACAGCTCCGAAAAGTGTATTCAGGAAATACCTACGGCATAATGATGACATGCAAGGGAACGTGTTACTCCAATGAAGGAGCGACGTTGATTGATTTATGCTCAGGAAAGAGATGGCCATGACGAAGTGGTTCCTCTCATTAGTGATCCTGGTAACAGGACCAAAGTAACATATCTTGTTCGTTCATGCAAGCAAGCAGTTCATGGCCAAGTCTCACATGCTCCAACACAATTAAAATATAAAGCTAAATATATGTTTTTGCAACTGACTTAACCAAATCTTCTCGAATAAAAAGTTTATGATTTTATTTACTTCTTACTAATCCATAAAAAATTAGCAGAACTAGTCTTATTACCTGCTTCCTTGTAAGTAGAAGCGAAATAAGGGAGTACCATAGGTTAAATTGATAGTCAAAAGCTGGTTGCTATGTGACTGAAACTCCCTTGTTTCTATGGATAGGAGTTGACAAATTCCTGTAACTTTTTTTAAAGCTGAAACCAAAACCAAGGAATATCTTGAAAACGATCAACATTACGAAAAACATGTATATTACATAAATTGCATCTTTTATGATGCTCTACATTTTTTGTGTGGTAAGGTTTTGTCTATTTCTCACAGTTCATCAGTTATGCCAAATTCCGTGAAATGTATCCCGAATAAGGTAGCCTTCAGAGGCTATTCCCATAAAATTCAAGATTTACATTTTATTTCTCAGGTCAATATCTTTAATGTACAATATTTTAATCAAAATCGTTAGAGCCATTTTTGAGAAAATCAAAATTTTTGAAAAAGGTTCCAGGTAAAGGGTAGGATGAGGTGGGGGATTTTTCTCAATATCTTCGTGTTGCACCCCTGGAAGATACTAAACTTAAATACCGACTTTTCATTTTTCAGTTATCGTGTTCAGAGACTTGGACACACGGACCTTTTTCCAAAAATTGATGTATGTATTTCCGGTGAAACCTCGGTATCGAATGTTTGGGTAGAGTGCAATACATGCTCTATACACTATGTACGTAGTACGTGCAGAGAAAGTAAAATTACATGAATTCAGGGAATGTCTCGTACATTTGTTTTACATTTATATTACCCTATTGTATATTTGTCATAACTTTAACAGTAGTATACACGAAACTAGTTCTGTAATTCTACCTATCTGACTAAATATTTTGTTATTTCAGGTCTCTGATGACTTTTATAAACATAATAAAATTACATTTACTCTCACATATACGAGATAGCTTTATTTTAACATGCGCTACGTATATCAAGTAAATGCTGAGTGATCGGAATGAACGAAAAAGGTTAAAAAAGCCATAGAGATGCACGGGATAGTAAAAGTGAACAACTATCATTAATATGATATAGGAACTAAATTATAAAATATTCGGATTCTTTCTCCTGTATTTCATTGATTTGCCGTTGGTTTTGTTTTCACATCAAGAGTTGACTATTGAATTAATGGTTGTTCACATTTTCTTTCCTTTAAGTAGGTAATAAAACCCTAAATGTGTTACTTTATATCAGCTATTTCTCTTTTGATGATAGCTAATCTATTATTTGTTCAATGTTCAAAGCTGTCACTTCATACCACTATAGTTTTTGAATTGGGGACATTTTAAAAAGCAGAAAGTAAATAGAGACATAAGACAAACTGGCGTTGTATAGAAGTATACTATATCTTAAATTAATATGTACATTATTTTAAATATAGTATCAATTTATTTAGGTAATTAAAACACACAAGTGGATTTGTTACAAGAGAAAAGCTATTTTCCTTGTAGTTATATATTCTTAAAACATCGTTATTCGTTTACTATCTTCTGTTGCTACTTTATATGTTTTATTTTTCGTGTTTCAAAATTTGCGTTTTGTTGTTGTTTTTTTTCGCTCTGTGTGGCTCGCAGGACTTAAATTTCTTTTGACTGTTCAACTTACTGGTAAAAATAATCAACCTTAATTAAAAATACTAAAAGGAAAAAAAATAATAGGTTATAAATTATATGTCAACCTCTATTTATAAGACATAGTGAGTTTATAAAATTATATACAATACATATATTGACATTATAATAAACCTGTAGTATTGGATTGCCCTTCCAGACAAGTTTTGTTTCGGATATGGGCAGATTGTGTCATAGTGGCTTATTATTATTATTATTATTATTATTATTATTAGTAGTAGTAGTAGTAGTAGTAGTAGTAGTAGTAGTAGTAGTAGTAGTATTATCATCCTAAGGAGAGAGAGAAATAGACAAAGAGATAGACAAGAGAGGGAGAAATAGAGAGAGGGGGAGAGAGAGTTTTGTTTCGGTGATGGTATAGGGAGGGAGAGAGAAGGAGACAAAGAGATAGAGAAAGGGAGAGAGAAAGAGACAAAGAGATAGATAGATAGATAGATAGATAGATAGAGAGATAGAGAGATAGAGAGATAGAGAGATAGAGAGATAGAGAGATAGAGAGATATAGAGAGAGATAGAGAGAGAATTAATGTGTGACAATGAATTTAAATTTTTGTATTGTTAAGAAATGTCATTTAGGTTTATTCTGATATGTAAATAATATTAATGTAATGTTGATAATAGTGTCGGGCAATGTTCGATCTTGAGACGGCAAATCAAGACGAGTTAACGTGAGCCTTACTGCATATGCAACCATCCCAACTTGTGAGTGGAGCGCAAAATCTAAAATACCCCAGCTTGGTCAAATTTGTTGGAAAGACCATGTTCAAAGTTATATCTTATGAGTGAAACCGATAGCCTTGCCTGGTTTAGTAACGCTCCAAGTGATGAGTTCATGCAATGCTGAATAAGCTCATGTTTACAAAATAAAGCAAAGATCGAACATCTGTTGTTATAAACGGTTGATTAATTGGTGTATTTTAATTCGTACTCACTTGGAGGTAGCGCCTGTACTATTATTTCGTACAGAGTAATGGGAACTAGTCATTTTTCTAGCACTTGTGTACAATGTACATACGAAGTAGGTAGAGAAGGTATTGTATTCTACCGAAAAACTCGATTCCGAAATTTAACCGGATATACATTTTGAGATCCTCTGAATCTCAAAAAAGCATTTTTAGCAAAAGGACCGCGTTTGTCTATGACAGCATAGCTCAAAAACGAGAAGTCGGTTAAATACTAAACTTGGTATTTCAGTTCACTAATTTCAAGGGATGTGATAAGAAGATTTTCAGGAAAATTCCTCCACTCCCAACTACCCCTTACACAGAAAATTTAACGAAGCTTTTGATTTTCTCAACCATAACTTTTCAAGTTTTCTGTGAAACGAAATATATTTCTTGAATTTTCTGGGAATAGCCTCTGAAGACCTCTTCATTTTGGATAACTTTTTTATAATTAGTAAACCATAAGAGTTAGAAAAAAAATACTACGTAAGAATATAGATCTCGTTGAAACACATAATCTATGTAATATACATATTTCCGATAAATTCTTTCTTATTGATTTTAATTTTAAACCACTTAAACTTTTCTAAAATTGGAATTTCGTTTCATCTCTCTTTACTTTTACTTTTGTCCATATAAAGAGAACCGAATTTAAATTGTTTTACATATTGACCAGCTTTTAAAAGATTTTACTATCACTTTAGCCTAGTATATACCCTTATTTGTCTTCTACTTATAAGGAAACAAGTAATAAGCCAATTTCTGCTAATGCTTATCTTGATTAGCATGGTGTAGATAAAAGAATAGTTTTTTTGTAGAACAGGTAAAGCGTGTCATGTGAATGGAACACATTTTTTTTTTAAATTCTAGGAGGTATATTTAAATTTATGTATTATAATGCCTTGATAATTTGCACCGATATTGCATCAGTTATTTTTATAAACATAGTTTCATTAATTTATGCGCGTGTTTATATAAAATAAATCTTTGGTAAGATCAGTATGAAAAATATATCTTACATACATGTATATGTAACGTACGTACATTAGAAAGTAAATCAAAGATTACATCTACAATCCTTTTATGGCGAATTAGTTCACTTGATGTATTGGAGACAATGAACGCTGACCGTGCGAATATTTTAGCAGAAGTAAGTTGGATAGTTATCTCGACGTCGGTACGCTCAAGTCGTTCTACTTTCAGAAAAACTCATTATAGTAATGTTCGGAATCCCGCCCAGATTTGTACAAATAATGAGTGTATACTTATAAAATCGTCCATTCGCAGCATCGCTTAACCTTCCACTTCCATGGCTCTATTGCCTCCCCCGGCTCTATTGCCGTCCCGTCTTACACCACATCCTGGATGTAATCAGTCTCAGGGTTGTTCGAATATGATAACCTAACAATTTGTATTCATTTTCAGTACACTGGAAAAATCAACAGAGAGCAAAGTCAAACCAATGAAGCTGCCTCCACTCTTAAGAAGTGGAGTAGACGCAGGGGTGTTTTGCCTGACACTTGTTTCCATGGCATCATGTGTCTGCTTGCTTTGTTCTTTCCGTACGTCATTTTACGGCAGCCATATGAGTTGTTTGGCTGCATCGTTGCGTTTATATAAATATGATAACCTAAAGAGTGTATATCGTAATTTTTCATATCCAGTCATAAAAGTAACAATATAAAACAATGACAAGCAGCGGGAGATTTGAACCTAGAAACTTAGCAGTGAAAGCAATGCCTTCTTAACCTTTCAACCACCGCAACGTCAGACCGTTGTACAGATATTTGTGAGCATTGTGAACACAGCTTTAGAGATATTAACCATTTTCGAGATGGTCTTAGCAATTGCTTTCAATTTTTCAATAGGTAAGTTTTAAGTACTATGGCACATTGCTTTACATTTTTATGATATCATGGAAATAATGCGAGAGAAAAATGAAAATATGTGCTGTAATGTAAAAAATCTGATGTGTTCCATTCACATGATTTTCTCTACATCTCTGCAATAAATTATAGTAAGAAAGCTTATGCTTCTATTTATTTCATGCTAATGGAGAAACAATTAACAGAAATATTCTTATTACTTTCTTCCTTGTAAGTAGAAGCGAAATAAGGCAGTACCATAGGTTAAAGTGATAGTCAAAAACTGGTTGCTATGTAACTGAAGTTCCTTTGTTTGTATGTACAGGAATTGACAAATTCTTGTACGAGAAAAGTATACGTTTTTTAAAGCTGAAACCAAAAACAAGGTATGTCTAAAAACGATCAACTCCACAAAAAAAAAAAAACAAGAAAAACAAAAACAAATATGACATAAATTGTGTGTTTTATCGTAATCTACATTCTTTTTCTCTATCTCTTATGGTTTACTAGTAATGCAAAATTCAATAAAGAGACCTTTAGAGCATATTTCTAGAAAATTCAAGATATGCATTTTATTTGTCAGGTAAATATATTTAATATACGATATTTTCATCAAAATCGTTACAGCCATTTTTGAGAAAATAAAATTTTTCGAGAGAAGTTCCATGTAAAGGGTAGTTGGGATTTTCTTGAAAATCTTCTTTTCGCATCCTTGGAAGGTACTAAAGTTAAATACCAATTTTGGTATTTTACCGAATTTTCATTACTTTCTCTACACGTACTATGTACATAGTGTACATAGAGATAGTATTTTAATTCACCCAAAAATTCGATACCGAGATTCACCGGAAACACATCTTTGGACACCGCCTGAATCCAAAAAAAAACATTTTTAGAAAAATGTCAGTGTTTCTGTCTATCTGTGTGACTGTGGGCACCATAGCTCAAAAACGAAAATACCGTTAAAAACATTTTTCGTGTTTAGGTTTGGTATCTTCCAAGAATGCGACACGAAGAGTTTCAAGAAAATCCCCAACCCCCAACTACCCTTTACAGGGAACTTTTTTCTAAAATTTAGATTTTCTTAAAAATGGCTTTAGCAATTTTGATTAAAATATCCTATATTAAAGATATTTACACTACAAATAAAATGTATGTCTTGGATTTTCTGGAAATAGCCTCTGAAGAATACTTTATTCTGGATGAATTTTACGGAATTTTGCATAACTGCTAAACCGTAAGAAGTGGACAAAAACTTACCCCACAGAAAATGTAGAGCACATTAAAACACACAATTTATGTTATATACATTTTTTCGTGGAGTTAAGCGTTTTTAAGATATTCCTTGTTTTTAGTTTCAGCTTTGAAAAACGTGCTTTTCTCATACAGGAATTTGTCAACTCGTGTCCATACAAACAAAGGAGCTTCAGTCACATAGAAACCAGTTTTTGACTATCACTTTAATCTATGGAACTCCCTTATTTCACTTCTATTTGCAAGGAAGCAAGTAATAAGATTATTTCTGCTAAAGGTTTCTCGATTAGCATGAAGTAAAAAGAAGTATAAGTTTTTTAACAATAGTTTGTTGCAGAGATGTAGAGAAAGTCATATGAATGGAACACATCAGATTTTATTTGAGTTATCGTGTTCACGAACACACGGGCACAGACACACACACACGCGCGCACACGGACAGTTTTCTGAAAATGCTTTTCTTGGATACAGGGGACTCTAAAACATATATTTCCGTTGAGATCTTGGTATGGAATATTTGGGTGGAGCGCAATACCTTCTCTATTCACTATGTACATAGTACGTGTAGAAGAAGTAAAAGTTATGAAATTTCAAAACCACGTGTGTAATTCACACGAGTCGACAGTACCTACTCTAGCATATTCTGAAGGAAGGAAGGAAGGAAGGAAGAGACGTGGGGCAAAGGGAGGCAGGGAAATAGGTAGGAATGGGGCGAAGGAAGGAGGGAGAAAGGAGGGAAGGAAGTAGGGTATTGTTGGGAGGAAAGGAGGCACGCAGGTACCTCGGTTCAAGGAAGGGTGAAGTGAACCATTTCACTGTGCAACGTCCATACTTCTCCGAGGCATTATATAATCTGTATGTAACATAAGTGATGCTCATCGATGTGAATCTAAGCTATCACACCCGCTTTACTTTTATGGTCCTTTGCCAATATTCAAGAGGTGTATTTCACATATGTGTATTTTAGTAAACCAAGGTCTGCACTCTTTGCAGTTTAATGTTTGTTTAATTTTTAATTTTTCATGTAAATAATAGAACAATTACTAGGATTATGTAGTACAAAATATTTAAAGTTAAGCTTTTCATGAAGACCTTTTCGACTGTTTCTTTGTGAGGAAACTGAGAACAGAAAACTATGGATGATTTAATATAAAGCTTCAATTATCTCATTATTGATATCCCTCTTTTGTTTGCACGGCTAAGCTGACCTTTTCTCAGTTAAAAGGGATTCAGTTTTAACGCGTCTCAGCTTTCAAGAGTAATGGCTTCAATATTTTCCCAAGGAGATCAAAGGCGGCACTTTATTCCAACATGGGCTATAGCTTCTCTCTGCTTAGATTCCCATTAACGTTTCATTAATTTTTAAAGTAAAGGATTTATCATTTTAATAAACATTTAGGAATTATTACAGCGTTTGTTTTTAACGGATTCAGGGAATGTTTCTTGTGCGCACATATCCTGCACTGCTCAAATAGAGGGGCAATATTTAAATATGCATTTGTTGGTTAGCGTGCCTATGCATTAAATATATGCACATTGGCCGCGCATATTTTGTGTACATATTTCTATGATTTAAAATACTTATATAAAAACTGATGTGTTCCATTCACATGACTTTCTCCATATCGTGTAAACAAATTATTGCTAAAAAGCATATTCTTCTATCTATTTATGATAATCGAGGTAAACATTAGCAGGGAATTATCTTAACTACTTGCTCGTTGTAAGTAGAGGGAAAATAAGAAGATACTCTAGGCTAAAACAATTTTCAAATCCTTTAAAAGCCCGTTGCTGTGTGGATGAAATCCGTTTGTATGCAAGGCAAGAACTTTACAACTTTTCATGTGGGAACAGTTTAAGTATTTTAAGTCTGAAACAAATAACAAGGAATATCTCAAAAACGATCAACTCCACGAAGAAAAGTAGGTATATAACATAATTGTGTGTTTTAATGAGCTCTAAATTTTCAGTTAAGTTAGTTTTTGTCTATCGCTTACAGTTTAACAGTTATGTAAAAACACATAAAACACCATATCTAGAAAATATATATATAATTATATTTATATATATATATATATATATATATATATACATACATACATTTTTGTGTGGTAAGCTTTTACCTATCTCTTTCGGTTTAACAGATATGCAAAGTTCCGAAAAATTCATCCAGAATAAGGTAGTTTTAAGAGACTATTCCCAGAAAATTCAACATATACATTTTATTTTTAAGGTAAGTATGTTTAATATGTGATATTTTAATAAAAATCGTTAATCATTTTTTACAGAATCAGAATTGTCGAAAAATGTTCCATGTAAAGGGTAGTTGCTGGTGTGGGGATTTTTCTCAACATCTTCGTTTGGCATCTTTGAAAGATAGTAAACTTAAATACCAAGTTTGGTATTTTTCCGACTTTTCGTTTTTGAGTTATCGTGTTCACAGACACACGGACACACGGACACATACACACATACACACATACACACACGGGCCTGTTTCTGAAAAAGCTTTTTTTGGATACAGGGAACCCAAAAACATATTTTCCGATGAAATCTCGGTATCGAATTTTTCGGTGGAGTGCAATACCTTCTCTATACACTATATACATAGTACATGTAGAGAAAGTAAAAATGCGACCGACAGTCATGACGACGATACATGGAAGATTTTCGAAGAGCTAACGGGAGAGATGTTTAACACTTTTTATAGACATAAAGATGTTATAATCAAGTGATAGAAGTATGTAGTGGTTTTTTAATTTATTTTACGAAACGTTACGAGATTTTGTAAGTCTGATTTTGCGTTTTTGTTTGTTCATTTTAGATTTCTTAAGTGTTGAGTCATAATTTTCTTATCTTTGTAAGAACAATGAGAATGAACTTAAAGTTTACAGAACTGAAGTTACTTTGAATTACGTATT
The DNA here is from genome assembly GCA_030762935.1 of Hymenopus coronatus. Taxonomy (NCBI): domain Eukaryota; kingdom Metazoa; phylum Arthropoda; class Insecta; order Mantodea; family Hymenopodidae; genus Hymenopus; species Hymenopus coronatus. The sequence continues at coordinate 106,072,240 of CM060888.1, read as the reverse complement.
TGTTTAATAATATGAAACTAAATAACGCATAATTATGGCATTGGGATGTTTTTAAGTAAAACCTAAATACATTGTGAACCCTAATCGGATAATATAGTATGAAAACAAAAACGTAGGTTGACGTTGCAGTGCGACCTATATTCCTCCCTCATTACACCTACTAACTTTGGGCGAAACATTTGCCTAATTTTTATGTATACACATCAGTTTAATTTCTGATATATTCACTTATTACTTATTAAAACAAATAATATATATATATATATATTTATCATAGCCTTACCCCGAAAAATAGTAAAAGTTTTTGACTTCTACTTCTATTATTTTATTAAAGGCCAGAGGGGGATCATTCAAAGGACTGGTTAAAAGCAATCACCAAACGCCTTTTCAATTGTTTTTATTTACACACATATTGGTCTTCAGGGACGACCTAATTGCCTTCAGCATACCCAAGGCGGGACTCGATCTCCTGCTCCACGAAGCACCAAAGCCATGGGGATCAGTCATCAAACGTCTGCGAGAGGGAATAAGAGCTACACTATCACACTTATGACTCACAGAATGTGATCACATGACGTGAACACATTTAAAGCTATTGGGTTTGTTACACTATGTCAAATAATTGATTACATCTTTTATCTGCTCTTTAAAAGGACACCCAACATTTGACACCAAGAGTATAATAACGTTTCTCATCGTTATGTTTGGAATTCGTGATGTGATATTATATTGGGCATTTATAAATAATCCTACTATAACAGCGTTTTATTAGTTTCACATAGCCTAACCTAAAACTTAACCTCAAAAAGACAATTTCTTAAACAATGTTAACGCTGCATTTATGAGTGTTAATAACAAAGGCGGCAGTCAAATAGTAATTTACGGTTGTGATAATATTTAATTTTCTTCTTCTAAATATTGGCCTCTCAATCCATTTAATTTATTCCTCACACCATTCTTAATGTATGCTTCATATACGTCACTAATGGCTTCTATGTTTTAATACAGTTGCAGTCTTTTGTTTGTGCTTTTATAATCTTTAAGCTTTAAATTATAAATATTTCATGTGATCAAAGATATGATACTGGGTATAACTTTTATCATAGAAGTATGTCACAGCTTGATATGATTAAAAATGCTACATATATTACACTGCAAAAGGTTTTATCATATCTTGATAGAGTAATATAGACCTACCATTAATCCTAAAGTATTGTGAAATTTTCTACATGTGCATAACATAAGAAAATAGCGAAAAATCTGCAAATAATGGATATATACATACATATATATATATATATATATATATATATATATATATATATATATATATCCACATCTACATCTACTGGAAGCTACATTTTGTTTTTATAGTTGGTAAAGGGAGCTTTCAAAATTCTGTAAATACAAAACAAAACAAAAAAGCATATAATATAGGGACTGTACATTTTGAAGAAGAAAAGCTGCGGGTGAAGCATTCGCTAAGCTGTGATAAGGTGTAGTGTTCTCAGTCTATTTTAGAACAAACACATTAAACACAGCCATAAGAGGAAGGTGTAGTGTTCTCAGTCTATTTTAGAACAAATACATTAAACGCAGCCATAAGAGGGGAGGTTCAAAAGCATACATGACTAGTGCCCACCGAAATAGGTGACCTCTTGAATGTAAACAGAGAAACAGTACTGCTGCAACATGCTGTGAAGGACGCCAGAGGGCTAACGGGGATAACCACATGGAGTGCCCAGCGGTATGTAGCTTATTTTGAGTTTCCAGGACATCGTAATTGAAGTGCATGACTCCACCCGTTCTATTGTTGGTTTATACCTGGAAGTTTCAGCAATAAAGATCACAAGAGTCAACAAAGAAATTATTCATTGTTTAAATAATTTCTACCAACCAGTATTGATTTAGAGTTTAAACAATTTTATTGTGAGTGAAAAAAATAATATTAGTATCCTTGTGCGGGTTAAGAGCAGATTCCAACTACAAAGCTATTTTACATCCGGATTCAGGTTTAAGGGAATACTGAAAACTCTATGCCGCTAATGTTAGATTTCCATGATCCTTTATTTCAGAACTATATAACATATCATAACGACATGTTGTAGAATATAGATACACATTGTTGAACTAGAATCGTACCTCAATGGTTTTTATTAAGATAGATATAGTTTCTTATAGATAATAGCGTTTTCTGGAAATGTACTAGTAAATATTTTTTTAAAAGTTAACCATCTTATTAATACCAGTATACTTCTATAAAAGTATCACTGTATTTTTACTACTTCAAAATGAAATTGTCGATCTTCAATAGTTTCTGAGAAAGCGGATGATTCAAATAAGAACATTTGAATTCCAGAAAGTTATGTTTAAAATGAAACCTTAGAAAAAAGCTGACATTAATCAAAAACATTTGAAGAAACAAAGAAACAGAGGGCAGCACATTACATTACCTGTGAGAGTAACCTCAACAGCACTTTTCCAAGTATGGTCATCATTGTCACTTCTTCTCAGGGGTTTATCAACGACAGTATGGGATCTACAAGACCTCAGCATTCATATGTGCAGGAACCACAGGTGAATATTTTTGGGGTCAGAGACCAACGATGGGGATAATGCTGAATTACGATGAATTTCTTAAGTATCCATTACCACTATAACCCCATATCATTTTCAGGTCTGCCAGTACATTATTTTTTACAAACGGATTGAGAATATATAATAAAAGCCCGTGTCTGGCATGTTATTTAGTATAGAGATATACCTTCGATATAGGGAGGAATTTGCCTGCACCTGCACTCTCCAGCGATAGCAGTGGCGAAGGAAACAAGGATTCCTAGCCTGAGCTGTGCCCGGAGTCAAAGGCCTCTACTTCAAATGGTCCTCACTTTCAACCAGAGAAGGCATGTTATAGAGCAAGTGGGATTGAATGATTTTGTACGTGACTTAAACTTGTCACAACAAGAATTTGAACTTGTAGATTCCAGGCTACAACAATAAAAACTACGTGCACCTGCTATAAACATTTCGAAACGGACATCAGAAACTTTAAAATGAATTTGCTGGAAGAGAATATGTGTTTCTGTATCTACATAAATGGACTGATGAGTAAACTAGGGATTGAACGTAATCCAAATGATTAGCGATTGCTTATACATTGTTGAAGTTCATATTAAAAGCTGTTTCATAATGGTAACGAATTTTCATTTGTTCTCCATTCTCTAAGTTTTAAATAATATTTTGAAGTGTTGCTATTGTACGTGTTTTACAATATGAAGCTCATTGCTGGAAAATGTGGTAGTCTTAACACATGCACACACATGTGTGTATATATACACAGGCTGTTAATGAACTACACCGAAATAATTTGCGAGATTGTCTACGAGACTAAAATAAGTAATTTGAGATCGGCGATGCATGGTCCCCGGAAAACATAATGCAACCACATAGCGTTAAACTTGTGGGTATCAGGTGCTGATAAGTCGGTGTTAAAGCAAAGCAGGTTGAAAAAATGGCTTAGAATGCCTTTAAAACTGCTGCCCATGTATAGAAATATGGCAAAAATCTGTAAAATCTCGAACTAATCACTTGACAGTGCGCCACTGAGCATTCATTAATTACGTTGTTGAGTTATGTAACCTACTCTGGAGGCTTTTTCAACTGCTTTGGTGGCATGATGCGTAACGCGTGAAGCTGCCATTCCAAATGTCTTGAGTTCGATTCCTGTAATAGAGTAAATGTTTTTTTATTATTATTTTCATTCCAGACGAAGTGCCGCGATACGTGACGTACTGACACTTCAGAAACTTACAGCCGTTACTTCGCAATTTCAAAAAACAGGCCATAAGTCTCCTATCTCAAATTAGTTATTTAGATAATCTACATATTCTGTGAAAATATTTCGGTATAGTTCATTACAGCATATATACATATATTAACATCCTGTATGTATATGTATGTCTTCAGGTTCACTTGCTATTTGTGGGACAGCCATGATAAATAAAAACAAAATGGTAAAACAGTGGAGTAAGTGGGAAGAATATGTCCCGGGTGAGAATAATGTAAAAGAAACACCCTTGGTTTCATATGATTTATTTTACTCCCTCACATATATAACTGGGTTGCTGAAGAACTTTATTAAGCCGGAAGTACGGAAGTGTATTTGCATATTTGCAAAGGAGATTTCCACAGTTAACAGCAAAACTGAAAGCGGAAGATTTTTGTTGGACTCCATATAAAATAACTCGGGGAGGATTAGATGTTTAAGAAAGCTTTACAATTTTACAAGCGGTTGGATTAACAGCTTAAATATCATGTAGAGGGATTGCGGGTGTTTTTTTTTTCCGAATCATAAAGGAAAAGCTATAATACTTCGGTGTCCAACTTGTTGAAAGACATGGGTTTTCAAATTTCTTTGAAAATCTATTTTCTTCTTTCACATCTACATCTTTTTCCGGATAATCTGGGCGATGTAAGTGATGAACTAGAGGAAGAGTTTCACCAAGACATTTACATCATGAAGAAGAGGTATAAAGGTCGTAAGGACCCAGTAATGCTGGAGGATTACTATTGGTTACTTTTGAGGTAGACCATGTGGAAATACTCAAATATCAAGGCATGTATACAAGCTCTGTGAGCTAACACGAATACATTAATTTACCATGTATCATTACATCATAATAATTTGTGTGACACAATATCTTATCTGAAACCTTGTATTTATATTTTCATAAAGATATTTCTACGATTTCTTTCAAAAGTACCGCATTGTATTTCTTAAGAATCACCTATTTGTATCTTAGATGTAGGGGAAAAATCATTCACGTGATTTTCTCTACCTAGTATGCAAAAAATTTTGTTTCATAAGATAATGTTTGTATTAATCTTTTTATCTATAAACAAATTCAGAAATAGTTTTATTACATACTTCATATAGATATGCGAGAATAACGAAATGAACTGACTGAAGCAATATTAAAGTCTTTCGAGAACTGGTCGTATTGTGTTGTATTGGCATTCAGTTCCTTTTGATTGATCAGGAGAAAGAAAAATTAATAACAACTTTCCATTTGAGAAATGCATAAGTTTTGGAAAATTTAAACCAATCTAGTAAAGTCTCGGATGTATTTGCCATAATTGTCTGTTTTAACGAGATATATTTTACTAGTAAGATATTTTTTATCGCATAGTTTGCCAGTTACGCAAAAGTTATTCAGAATAATCAGGACTTCAGAGTTTTCCAAGAAAATTCAAGATTTATGTTTCATTTACATAAAATTTCTTAAACATGTGATATTTTAATCAAAATCATTACAGCCATTTTAGCAACCAACGTTTTCGAAAAACGTTCCATGTAAAATGTAGTTTGAGCTGGAGGGATTTTCTTAAAACTCGTCGTGTGTCATCCTTGGAAAATGTTGAGCTTACACACATATATATATATATATATATATATATATATATATATACATATATATCAAGTTTGATATTTCGTTTTGGAGCTAAGCTGCTTACACACACAAACACAAAAATGGAATCTATGAATATAAAAATATACTGTAAGTATATAAGTGTTTAATATATATATACATACCTTATTGGAATTAATAAAAATAATTGGAGTGCACCTCTTATGTATTTATTATTTTGACCCTTTTTTATTTCTCATGCTTTTGCTAAAGTGCTTTAACATTGTGGGACCTAAACACGTGCATGTCCGGTGAAATCTCTGTGTGATTTTTTTATGGAGCACAAAACTCCTGTCTTCTGCGATATTCATTGTATGTACATGGTAAAAAATTAAAAACCTATGTTTGGTAGTGTTATCAACAAGTAGTTAGTATGAAGTTAGGAGTACCAAAATAAATTTTTATATATCTCCTGAGAGCTTTTTTGTGGTAATGTAGACTAAGGGGAAATAGAATTGCTAGTTTCATTGGTATACGTATAATAAGTTGACCTACCGAGGTTTGGGAGTAGGACACTCAAGAAAATGCGCACATACGGGTGGTACTTCCAAATATTAATGTTACTTACACCTCTGAAAGAGATTTTGGTTTTAAGCTGATATAAATTATCTTGTATACAATTAGATTACTTTACCTTGTTCACTAACACTACGGGAGTATCATGGGAGTAAAACTGAAGTTATAAGTATATAAACTTACATAAAAGGTTTGCTGAGTTCACTTCTGTGCTTTATAGTAAAACATCAGATGTGTTGCATTCACATGACTTTCACAACACGTTCTGCAACAACCATTCTTACAAATCTTATTCTTATCTTTATTTAATATTCTCAGAAATATTTTTATTAGTTCCTGCTATGTAGAAGGGAAAGAAGGGTGTACACCAGGCTAAAGCGATAGTGAAATTTGATAACAGTTGGTCACTATATGATGAAATTAAAATTAGTTTTTCTTTGCATGACCAAGACAAAAACAAAAGTGAATAACGACCTCCCATTTGAGAAAAGTCTTAGGTATTGGAGAGTTAGGACCCGCAACTTGGGAACAAGATACCCTCATGTTACCCTGGACCCTGGAGGACGACCAAACTTTAGGTATTGCATTAGAAGCATCCGTGGTATGCCTATATTAAATGTTGTTGAAATTTATATAAATTATTACACACAATAACACTAATATTTTAGTTTTGTTTCAAAATTATAGCTGGAATTGTTATTTAAATAATTTTTGTATAATTCCTTACAAAAATGTTCCATTGATGCATTTGTAAAATATTCATGTTAAATCAATTTATAAGTTTTATATTAAGTCATAACTACTGTAGAAAACATACCCTTTGTGCTTCTTAAAACTTCTGTTGTTTCAAAAGTATACTTTTTTGCTCAAAATTGGAGCATTAATTTTATGAATTATATGACATTTTCTATAATTCTGTTTTGAGAAATGCTAACGAAAATGTTTGAAATATATTAATAAACAATTATATCATGACTAGAATTTTTCCATAGGAGAAATACTGAAAAAGTATGTGAGGAAAAAAACGCTTAAGGGATAGCTGGAGTGTACTTTTGTCACAATCGATCAAAAAATTGAAAATAGCTTTATGTAATAATAGTTTCTGAACCTTTGGCCATTCATAGAAAGTCAACATTTATATGTTTCCCCTTGCTTCCGGTTTTACAGTCATTTAAAGATCGAAAAAAACATGTTTCCTAGCATACTACTTTATAAAAAAGCGTTTTTCTCAAAACTACAGTTTTACACCTTCAGAAATGTTCCACGCGTCACATTTTATGTTTACATTTCATTAAAATTTCTAAAAAATGCACAGAAGTATCCACGATATCATTCTACAGGACAAAATGCATGCTAACACCAATAATAATTTCAACGATATTTTTTCTATGAAACTTAAGCTATTTGAGGATTATTTTTTACTTTCGCTATACATACCATGTACATAGTGTATAGAGAAGGTATTGCACTCCACCTAAAAATTCGATTTACGGAATTTTGCATAACTGCTTAAACCGTTAGAGATAGACAAAAAATGTAGACATTAAAACACACAATTTATGTTATACACATTTTTTCGAGGAGTTAATCGTTTTTGAGACATTCCTTGTTTTTGGTTTCAGCTTTGGAAAACATACTTTTCTCATACAGGACTTTGTCAACTCCTGTCCATACAAACAAAGGAACTTCAGTGACATAGCAACCAGCTTTTGACTATCCCTTTAACATGGTAGTCCGTTATTTCGCTTGTACTTACAGGGAAGCAAGTAATAAGACTATTTCTACTATTTTTTTCTGATTAGCATGAAGTAAATAGAAGTGTAAGCTTTTTAAGAACAGTTTCCTGCAGAGATGTAGAGAAAGTCATGTGAATGGTACACATCAGATTTTTTAGTAGTCTCCTCAGAATTTTAAATTTATGTATCATAACTATTTATAATATATTTTCGATCAGTTTTATTTTTTGGAATCTCCAATCGAAAAAAACAAGCAATTTTCTCAGTTCTGTGGCGCGTGGAACATTTTAATAATTTACATAATACAATTTATAAAATAATCTAAGGTCTTAAAGCTGTTGTCCAATTTGAATGAAACTTGGTACAGCTTTTACATAAACATCAGATCAATCACAGTAAAACATTCAGTAGCGTCTATAGAAAAATCTGATGTGCTCCATTCACATGATTTTCTCTACATCTGTGCAACGAAGTTTATGCTTCTCTTTACTTCATGCTAATTGAGAAAAATTAGTAGAGATAGTCTTATACTTGCCCCCTTGTAAGTAGAAGTGAAATAGGGGAGTATCATAGGTTAAAGTGATAGTCAAAAGCTGGTTGCTATGTGACTGAAGTTCCTTTGTCTGTATGGACACGAGTTGACAAAGTCCTGTATGAAACGTTTCTAGAGCCGAAATAAATAACATGGCATATCTAAAAAACGATCAACTCCACGAAAAAAATATTATACCTATTTTTGTGTATCTCTTACGACTTACTAGCTATGCAACATTCAATAAAAATCATCCAGAATAAATATGCCTACAGAGGCTATTCCCAGAAAATTGAAGATATACATTTTATTTGTCACATACATATCTTAGGTATAAAAGATTTTTAACAAAATCGTTAGAGCCATTTTTTAGAAAATAAAAATTTTCGAAAAAATGTTCCATGTAAAGGGTAGTTGGCCGTGGGGAGATTTTCTTGAAAGTCTTCGTGTCATATCCTTAGAAGATACTAAACTTAAATACCAAGTTTGGTGTTTAACGGTCTTTTCGTTTTTTGGCTATGCTGCCCACAGCCGCGCGCGCGTGTGTGTGTGCATGGACATTTTTCTAAAAGTAGAAAGAGAAGGTAAAATTTGAAAGTTCGAAAATTCAATCACAGTGTCACTTAAAGTTGGATGTCCTATTAATTAACATGCGCCACTTCAGATATAACTTAAGTTAAGTAGTAATTTAAAAAAACCAACACGAAAAAGCTATACATTTTTTAAAATCCAGAATTCACATTATTTTATTTTTAAGAAATATGGTTTTTCAATGTTAATAGCTTTTGGTCAAATTTAAAGGTTACGTTGCCTAAAGGAGATATGGCTCAGCAGGGCAGAAGTGCAGATATCAGTTGAAGTGTCAGTAAACTGCTTAAAATTGTGGCCAATGTGGCATTGTGTTCCTCGCTGTTTGTTGGAGGCGGTGGAGGTCTATTGAAAGCGCGGAAGGATTTAAGTTTTAAGGGAGAACTGAGCTCTAGGTAGCGAGGGAACCTGTGCATTGCTATCGATGAGCTATGAAGGGAACTAATGAGAAATAATTTCTGCTACGTCCTAGTTTTATTCCAAAGAAAAGGAAGAGGGAGTGGGAAGACTGCCTTCCACCCTCATCTTCTCTTCTCTTCCTTATCTCGGAATTCTTTACAACTCTGTGCTTCCTTCTGTTAAATTGAATGCTGCTGGAATTCCTGGATTTCGCGGTTGCCCCTAGCGGCGTTCTAGAAGTTCACCTCCTTAATAGATTTCGGTCCCGAATGGTGTCATAATTTGATAACTCTACAACAAGACAGTGATTGTCGTCATACAGTTTTAATATTTCTCTCTGTTCGTTCAAACAGGTGGCCTTTTGTGCTTCAATAATAATTCATGGGAGTGAAGCAGTTTCCCCTTAGAGAAGATTCCGTAGCTTTTTCCAAGCTTACTTCTAACTTTAAAATATTATCAAATTCATATTTGAATCCTTGACTTCAGAAAAAGTAACTGTGATAAACAGTAAGGAGGCGTGTTATTCACTAACATATCCTTAAAATCTTATTGTTTCTATTTATGCTGCTTCTGATAAATATCTTTTGGAAACTTTTATATTTCATATAATCTTTTATGACTACACTGGGATAGGCAAATGCAGGTAAGCTTACATTTTTAGATTGACTTTAAAATTCCACTTTGTTTGCATGACCAGGAAAAGTAATAGAATAACGTGTTTCCATTTGAGAAAAGTGAAATTTGTTGGAATATATACACCATTTAACAAGGAATACTTTCTCCTGCGTTCCTTTACGTTATCGTTCTTGGGCTTGTACCTACAAAAGATCCTCAGTGTGAGGTCAAGGTACAGGGTTTCCTCGTCATACTCATAATTAAACAAAGCAATGATATAAAGCAATAAGCTGCAGTATACTTTTTCTTAGTAGTGAGATAACACATGGAGCTTTTGGTCATAGAATATACTTACATGTCAATTCAACAATGCATTTTTACTTTCTTTATACGTACTATGTACATAGTGTATAGAGAAGGTATTGTATTGCACCCAAAAGTCGATACCGAGATTTCACCGGAAATATATGTTTTGAGTCCTCCTGAATCCAAATAAAGCATTTTTAGAAAAAAATTCCGTCTGTGTGTATGTGTGTGTGGGCAGCATAGCTCAAAAACGAAAAGACCATTAAAAACCAAACTTGGTATTTAACTTTGATATCTTCTAAGGATGCGACCCGAAGATTTTCAAGAAAATCCCCCCAACCCTAACTACCCTTTACATGGAGCTTTTTTTCGAAAATTTTGATTTTCTCAAAAATGGCTCTAACGATTTTGATTAAAATATCGTATATTAAAGATATTTACCTGACAAATAAAATGTATATTTTGAATTTTCTGGGAATAGCCTCTGAAGAGTACTTTATTCTGGATGAATTTTACGGAATTTTGCATAACTTCTAAACCGCAGGAAATGGACAAAAACTTGCCACACAAAAATGTACAACACTTTAAAACACACAATTTATGTTGCATACATTTTTTTCGTGGAGTGGAGCAATTTTGAGATATTCCTTGTTTTAGGTTTCAACTTTGAAAAACTTAACTTTTCTCATACAGGAATTTGTTAACTCCTGTCCACACAAACAAAGGAATTTCAGTCACATAGTAACCAGCTTTTGACTATCACTTTAACCTATGGTACTCCCTTATTTCACTTCTACTTATGAGGAAGCAAGTAATAAGACTATTTCTGCTAATGTTTTCTCGATTAGCTTGAAATAAATAGAAGCATAAGCTCTTTAACAATAATTTGTTGCAAAGATGTAGAGAAAGTCATGTGAATAGAAAACATCAGAGTTTTTTGGATTGGTAAAATCTGACTGAAAAATTCAATACTATAGCCGGGATTTGAACCACGGATCTCCCGGTCTGTAGCCGTTGCTCTACCACTGAGCTACCATAGCAACATTCTAGCATAGCATTGAGCTGAACTGACTCACATGTTTCCCGGTAAACCACAAGGTGATCTCAAATTATTTTGAGATGACAACCCCAATGGTGACTTACAATGGTGCAAGTACTTTATATTCCAGACTTCGTAGTATAGCCAACTATTATGAACAATTGTGATGCTTTTAATTATTTTCTCACAGAAACCGTGTGTAGGACAGGAGTTGGATAGATAGCCTGAAAAATTCAATTTTATAACCGGGATTTAATATTAATAATATGGATTATATATTACATATATAATTTGAAAAGAGCTTCTGGTTTACTGGGAAGCATGCAAGTCAGTTGAGAAGTTCAATGCCATGACGGCGTGTACTCTTGGTAGCTCAGTGGTAGAGCAACCGACTAATGATCGGGAGATCTGTAGTTCAAATTCCGGTTATGGTATTGCATTTTTCAGTCTAACTCTACCTATCCAAATTCCTGTCCTACACACAGTTTCTGTGAGAAAATAATTAAAATTATCAAAAGACATTTTTTATTTTTAAGCTGCTATCACTTAACACTCCTCATTAACCTATATTTCTTTGTAAAGTCACAGTATAATAAATATGGTCGCAACGCAAGGTCCTGCGCCGCTTCAAATTGCGTCTCTGTATAACAATCGTGTCGTTAAGAAGCCATTTGCATCAGTGTAGTTTCTGCTGACTTATGCTCGTTAACTTCAACATCCAACGACCCGACCCCAATTAATAAACAGCATTACAAGATGACATTGTAGATATTGTAGCGCATGTTGAACAAAATAATGAAGGATATATTGCATTCCCCGTGATTTAAAATCCTGAGGTGTTCCATTCCCATGCCTTTCTCTACAGCTCTGTAACAAATTATTGTTAAAAAGCTTATGCTTCTATTTACTTCATGCTAATCAAGAAAAAACTAGCAGAAATAGTCTTATTGCTTGCTTCCCTGTAAGTAGAAGCGGAATAAGGTAGTACCATAGGTTAAAGTGATAGTCAAAAGCTGGAGGCTATGTGACTGAAGTTCCTTTGTTTGTATGGACAGGAATGACAAATCCCTGTATGAGAAAAATACACGTTTTTCAAAGCTGAAACCAAAAACAAGGAATATCTAAAAAACGATCAACTCCACGAAAAAAAATATGTATATATATATATATATATATGTATATATATGTATATATATATAAAATAAATTGTGTGTTTTAATGTGCTCTACATTTTTTGTGTGGTAAGTTTTTGTCCATCTCTTACGGTTTAGCAGTTATGCAAAATTCTGTAAAATTGATCCAGAATAAAGTAGTTTTCAGAGGCTATTCCCACAAAATTCAGATATACGTTTTATTTGTCAGGTAAAATTCTTTAATATACGATATTTTAATCAAAAGCGTTAGAACTACTTCTAAGAAAATAACAATTTTCGAAAAGAGTACCATGTAGTTGGAGGAGGAGGGATTTTCTTGAAAATCTTCGGGTCGCATCCTTGGAAGATACCAAACTTAAATACCAAGTTTGGTATTCAACGGACTTTTCCTTTTTGAGCTATGCTGTCCCCAGACACACACACACGAACCTTTTTCCAAAATACTTTTTGTGGATTCAGGGGGACCCAAAAACTTTATTTCAGGTGAAATATAGTATCGAATTTTTGGGTGCAATACAATACCTTTTCTATACACTATTTACATAGTACGGTAGAGAAAGTAAAAAGCAAACCTCATTGTTTCCTAAAGCAATTACGCTTATTACTTTCTCTACACGTACTATGTGTATAGGTATTGTAATGCACCCAACAATTCCATACCGAGATTTCACAGGAAATACATGTTTTGGAACACCCTGAATCCAAAACAAAAAAACATTTTTAGAAAAAAAGGTCCGTGCGTGTGTGTGTGTGTGTGTGTGTTTGTGTCTGTGGACAGCATAGCTCAAAATTAAAATACCATTAAATACCTACTTGGTGTTTAAGTTTGGTATCTTCCAAGGATGCGACACGAAGATTTTCAAGAAAATCCCCCTACCCCAAATTACCCTTTACATGGAACATTTTTAGTAAATTTTTGTTTTGTCCAAAATGGTTCTTAACGATTTAGATTCTAATATCTTATGTATAAAATATTTATATGATAAACGTAATGTATATCTTGAATTTTCTAGGAATAGTTTCTGATGACTCCATTCTGGATGACCTTTATATAACTGGCAAACCGTAAGATATATATATATATATATATATATATATATATATATATATAAAACCTTATTACACAAAAGTGTAGATCTCATTAGAAAACACAATTTATTCATATATTTTTTTTTATAGAGTTAATAGTTTTCGAGGCATTCCGGATTATTGCCACTTAAACTTTTTTCAAACGGGATGACCTTGTTTTTCTCGTTCCTCGTTTGTTTACCCCTGGTAAGCAAAGATATTGGAATTTGAATCAGTGCCCATAGCAACTGGGTTTTAAAGGGCGAGACTATCGCTTTACTCTTTACATTTTTTTATTCCCTTCCACTTACAAGGAAGCTAGTAATAAGACCAATTCTGCTTATTTTTATATTGTTTAGCATGGTGTAGATAACATATTAATGCTTTGAATAAAATGTTTGTTTACCGAGCAGCTAGAGGACATCATGAGAATGGGACACGTTAGTCTTTTTCCTTCTACTTACAAGAACCCAGGTAATAAGTAAATGTTCTGCTAATGTTTTTCTGGATTATCATGAAATAGATAGAAGGAAACGCCTTTTAATAATAATTTGTTACAGAAAGTCATGTGAATTGAACACATCAGATCTTTTTAAATATTACATATTACATGAAATCTAATATATGCTGTCCGACAAAAATCTACCCACTGGGGGCACATGACACCTTAAAATATTTGTGGATCAAATCAAGAAAAACATTGCAATCAAATAGAACAGTTTTGAAACTGTTAGCAGATACTTACAGTAAGTCATTGAAGAATTTTAAAATTCGATGCTATTTTACAGCATTTTAGTAGAAGTGTCAGTTTGTTATAAAAATAGCCCTAGGAAATTACATATCATATTACGGTATTTCAATAAATGGAGTTCTATTTATGGACGCTCCTGAAGTGCTGTGGGTCTCAGAGTCCCATTCTATATGTGCATGAAAGACCGCTTAGTTTTGTTCAGAGGCATCTTTATCAGGGTTGAGGTTCTTTTACGTGCCGTAAATCTACTACATAGGATCAACGGCACTACCTCCTTTCCGAAGGGAGCCATGCTAAGGAAAAATACATCGTCCTCCGCCGAGGTTGAATCTAGCATGTTAACCAACACACTATGCAGGGCTAAGTTATTTCAGCATATATTTTAAAATTCTCACTTTATATCAGAAACGTTGTACTACTTCTTTTGGAGTAACTTCGGAAGTCTCTGCAACAGTGAGATGGTCGCCTTTATTCCATTTTTTATTGCTTTAGTAGGATGTCGTAAAACGTTTCTATGTTCTTCCTTTCAAATTCTGTTTTAGGGAGGGAAGGCCTTTGTTTATTTTTACTTAATTCACCTCTCCTTTACTAATCCAATTCACCTCTCCTTTATTGATCCAATTCAAGATTTTCCGGATGGAAATTTGATTAAATCCTCCAATTGCCCCAATAAATGCAGAAAGGATAATTATAATTTGGATGTAGTAATTATTTGCCCTCCTGCGAAACATATAGTTCAATTGGAGTTAAACGCCATTTTCGATGTCAAACCTGGTTATTAAAATGACATCATTCAGTTGATGTAACTGTGTAAGTTTTTTCCATTTACTGTCTATTAGTATTCCTATTCCGTTCTTTCTCTTTGCGGCCTCACATTATAGAACAATACGTAATTGTCGAGATATTTTGCTCCTTTACACATCACCCTTGTGAGTGGTAAAACTGCCATGTTAATTTTCTTAGACGTAAGTTTATTTTCCAGCACGTTTTCTTTATTTTCTTTCCCAATGGAAGGGGTGCCTCTTCCGCCGTCCCGAAGGACTTCTCCTTCTAAGTCATCATTGGGGTCTTTGCCGTAAATCTGGCAAGGGTGGTTCATATCTTAAGAGGTTTTTGTTAGTTCCTCTGAGTGATATGAAACCTTTCCACCCAGTCCTGCGCCTTCAATGAATCCGTTGGCAAATGCAGTGTTAACGATGAGGTCGTCACATTGCTACGTCCAAAAAAGTATATAAACCACATAAAATAATATAATAAAATAGAATCCGAAAGATAAATTCAGTAGTATTGATTTTAACTGTTGGTATTTGTTTTCCGTGTCGTTGGAAGTTCTGAGATACATGGTAACTTTCCCGTACAACTTAAACTTTCTCTTTCTAGGTAAACCATAAGGTGTTCTGAAATGCATATTCAGGTAATGTAACGTAATAGTGAATCACAATGCTGTAGGTACTTGAGTCCTGGGCTTCTTAGTTAACAATCATTGTAATTAATTATTCTTCAACAGTTGCCACGTGTAGACAAAAGTGAGGGGTGTTCAGTCTGATTCTGCGTTTCCAATTTTAACCTATATACGTATTGTGTGAACCAGCAACTAATCAACAATAATGTATTAGCCATAGTATGAAAATCAATGTCTGAAAGGTAGTTCACTATTAGTCATGTAATTATATAGGGTCATTAAATTACAAGATAATTCCTCTCGCGGCCTTTCTCCAATGAGCGAGAGATCCGAGAGTCACCGGGAAAGTGGTGCCTTTGTCGGCACACTGGAGTCCTTACCCTAAATAAATGCTGAAAATAATGACCATCTGCCCCCAAACAGGCAGCATAACAAGTTAAATATGTTGTCACTCACTCACCTAAGCACAGCAGCAGAATTCCCTTTATAATCTACAGAAACTTGGTGATAACATCATGCAAGAAATCAGAATGCTAAGCTTAGACGAGTTTCGCAAATTGTTGTGCCCGTATGTGAGCAGAAGGTTAATACTTCCATAATTTATCTTAAGAAACGTATTTTAGAGCGCCATTCCCGGCGGCTCTCGTATCTCTGGCACTGTGGAGAGGCCTCGACAGAGGTTACCTTATAATTTAACAACCTACATACCTACTTCTAAGAATAGCATTTGAGCTCATTCAGAAACGGGAGGTTATTGAGTGGTATCATTTCTGTCACACTGTCGGCGACGTAGGCGTAACCAGAGAAATCTGGGACGAGCTTACACCCACACATTGCCTCGCCAACATTATAATGCGGACAGAACAGGTACCTAGGGCCTAAAAACATGTTATATAAAACGGATACTTCTAAATATCTCTTCAATATATGTGAAAGATGTGAGTATTGCAAAATAACCATTTTATGTTAAATGTGTTCTTTATGCCTCTTAGACCTTGCAAGAATCTTTATAACTAATAATTTAACAGCAGGCACCACCAAAATGGGGTATTGTGCTAATAAAGAAAAACGAATGCTATTTACAGACATAAAACATTATTTAACGTCTGTTTTGCAAACACAGACACTAATAATTAGTTTTTCCTATTCCTTAACTTTTCTCTTTTCTTTCCCATTCAACATCTTTATCGCCACATTTCCATCTATCCCATACGCTTTCCTCCAATGTATCTCTTCTTTCAATTAAACAGTGCACAATAAGTTGTTTTGCCCCCCAATTTTTGTTTTTGCCTCTTATTTCTTTATAAAGTAATGCTCCTGTCTTTATCCACAAGTAACAGAATCTAGATAATAACAAACACGCTAAACTAAGAGCCGCAGGACATCTAAATATCCAGGTGTAAGGCTAGGAATTCAACTTAGATCTACTCTAAGTCACAAGGTAAGAAATACATACGCGCACATACATGAACTAAATAAGTTTAACAACCTGTTCAGGTTTGTTTAATTGTAAACCTGAGCGTCATTTGCTTAAAATCTTAACTCACATTTAAAACTATCTGAATCAGACGTTTTTTGTAATACATAAATCAATCTTATTTCATTTAATGGAAAACTCAGTAATTTATTTAAAGATAAATATTGGTGAATAGCTTAATATTCTTTTGTACTTTTATCATATTGGATTAATATAAAGTGATATTTCCGTTGCACGCTTTGGACTATAAAACTTATTTTGATTAAACTATTCATGACTTAAGTCCTTTTGTAGATGATCAATACAATTTAAAGTCAAATAATGTGCTTTTGATTTTTGTTTAAACAAACTTAGAAAATAAATGAAATCAACATTACTACCACAATTTTAATATATACCTAATTGTATTGAATATATTCATATACACAACATTCATTTTTAGGACTGCTAGTATTTTTGTAAGAGACAATGACTTCTAAAATCAATGAATTCTGTGGAAAACAATGGAAGTGGATACGGTTAATACACATCAATGTATGATTACACTATGTTTTATTTATCGGTATAAATAAAATCATATTAGTAACGCAACAAAATAGGTACAAAATAGGCTCATTATAAAATAGAAACAAAGGAGACAACATAAAAATAAAGGTGTCAATGGAGGCTTGTATCTTTACCTCCCTCAACATATTTTCCCGATGCCCAGACGCTTACCATAGTGCTAATAATCCACCATGTCTATGCTCTCCGAAATCCGGGTTATGGTCCACCGCGGTTTGCTCATGGCGTGCCAACCTTTAATACATTTTATGCTGCAACGAATTTAAAACTCATAGCCCATAGGTCCCCTATCTCAAAATCTTTATTTTGGACTCCTCTACAATCCTACGAATTTGTGAGATCAAAATTCGTAACTCTTTGAGAATAAACACAATTCGATGTGTTAGTTGTTCCTTTCTCTTTTTCTAACCCTTTTTTTTGCACAAAAAATTGCAAAATTTACTATCTGATATGTTTTACATAGTCTTCACTTCTCCGCGCAACGAACAACTCTTGTCAATATAGACTGTTCGATTTGCTTCCACGTTTTTAACATTAATATGTAACCTACTGGACTAGATATACTGGATCATGATCTTGCAAAAACATTAAAACTCGGTTCCGATACAACATTCGCTATAGTGAGGTCTGTCCACTCAAGCTTACGCCTTCCAACCCACCGTCTCAAGGAAAATAAACAGGCATGCTTTATGTGTACTACACATTAGAGAACCATGGAGGTACTAATCAACATGAAAAGATATTACGCTTGGTAAATAAAATTATACTTCTGCAAATGAAGCAAATATTTCTATAATGTGGTTCATTACACTGTTCTTAGTTATTAATACAAATATCTGCACTTATACCCCTAACAATCTGTATAATACTTCATCTTACTCTAAATAGATGTTAAGATTATTAGCAGCGCTGCATGTATATATATGTATATATGTATATGTATATATATGTATATGTATATATGTATATGTGTATATGTGTAAATGTATATATGTATATATGTATATATGTATATATGTATATATGTATATATGTATATATGTATATGTATATATGTATATATATAAACACTTTGTTATATGGGTAAACGAATAAAGTATAAAGGAAAAGCTAGTACTGGTCTAACACAGGCTGTTGCAACCCTGCTAGTCTGAGTCGGCGTCATCGTGCAAACTCGACCACAAACGGCTAGAGAGGAAAATAATAGCCAATATCATTTTTAGAAAAATGTCCATTTGTATGTCTCTGTGTATGTGGTATGTGTCTGTGGGCTGCATAGCTCAGAAACGAAAAGTCTGTTAAATGCCCAACTAGGTATTTAATATCAGTATCTTATAAGGATGCGACACGAAGATTTTTAAGAAAATCTTCCCAATCTCCACTATCCTTTACATGGAACATTTTAACTTTCTCAAAGATGGTTCAAAAGATTTTGATTAAAATGTCGTACATTAAAGATATTTACAGGACTAATAAAATGTATATGTTGAATTTTCTCGGAATAGTCTCTGAAGACATCTTTAATCGGGATAAATTTTGCGGAATTTTGCATATCTGGTAAGCCATAACAGATAGACAAAAACGTTTTTAATAGAAAATTTAGATCTCCTTAAAACAAGCAATTTATGTCATATACATTTTTTTTCGTAGAGATGATCATTTCTTAGATATACCTAGTTATTGGTTTCAGCTTTAAAATACTTTTCTTATACAGGAATTTGTCAATTGACTCCATGCAAACAAAGGAACTTCATGTATATAGCAACCAGCTTTTGACTAACGCTTTACGCTATGGTACTCCCTTATTTCTCTTAAATGGAGACAAGTAATAAGATCATTTTTCTATTTTCTTTTTCTCGATTAGCATGAAGTAAATGGAATAATAAGTTTTTAAACAATAGTTTGTATCAGAGATGTAGAGAAAGTCACGTGAATGGAACACATCATATTTTAATTCCTTCATTTAAGATGCATTTCACTTCGTGTTTTCAATGTCATATAATGTCCTATTAATTACATTTCGCCAAATTTCCACTAGTTTGTTTTAAATAGCTTCAGAATTCAAATGAAATGTGTCATTACAATATAACATTGAATAACTTCTGGGAAATGGAGGTTTTTTTTTTTTGTGTGTGTGTTTTAATGTATGGACGCTCGACTACAGTGGTTCTTAGCTGTTTCTGAAAGACAGGTCTGTGTTGCTCAGAGGCCTGTTTATCACGCTTAAGGTTTTTTTACGTGCCGTAAATCTAAGGCACGGGATTAACTGCTTTACTTCCCTTCCGAAAGAAGCCATGCTAATGATTTTTACGCCCAAAAAGTATCCATTGTCCATCATCGGGTTTGAACCAGTGACCTTGGGTACATGATGTGGAGTGTGAGTGAGTGTAATAAATGTGTCAAATACAGAACATTTTGTTTTAGATATTAGTTTATAAGACATGAAATAAATAACTAATAAATGAGAACTTCAATGGGCACAATATGTCAAATATATGTGTCAAATACAGAACATTTTGTTTTAGATATTAGTTTATAAGACATGAAATAAATAACTAATAAATGAGAACTTCAGTGGGCACAATATGTCAGTAAAGTATACTGTGTATGGAATAATGATGTATATTTCGGGTCTTGGATAGTTATTTTGGCGCATCCTAAACATTAATTTTGTTGGTTGTTAGGTTGTATGTACATCATATTTAACTCGCTAATGTTTGTGTTTAAGTTTACGCGCATGATGGGCGTGTTGTGGACTATTAAATTAGAGAAGTTGGTATGACAGTTACTTTATGTCGTCTTGTAGAGATGTAATTAACTGAGGACGGCAAACACATTTAGCGTCATCTCTCGATGAAGTTACAGAAACGTCTTCTCCGGCTGCTATTTCAATAAGAAGGAAAATACTGCCCAGGACAGTGGAGTACTTGAGTATAGGATGTTTTTCCTTTAAAAGCCAATATAAAGTCAAGGAACGAGGCTTTGCAGGTAGGAAAGCTGGAGAAGAAAGGTACAGACCCGTCTGTCTATAGATCTGTAAGAGAAGTGTTTGGCGGGCGGAAGTGCCTTTTATTAATTTACGAAAAGCTGCTTCCACTTTGCTCCGCTTCCTCCTACAGAATTTTAGTACCAATAAAAACGAAACAAAAGCAGTGAAGCACGGGATGGAAAGAAGTTCTGTTGACAGAGATGTACCACTTACTAATCTTCTTTTGCTTCAATTTTTGTGTTTCTAGGTAAAAGCTTGACTGATATAAGACCTCCCCCTCACCTTTCATATGGTATTTTGTTACTTACTCTACACGTAATATATACATAGTATATGTAGAAGGTATCGCATTCCACTCAAAATTCGATACCGAGATACATGTTTTGGGTTCCCCTGAATCCAAACAAAGCATTTCTAGAAAGAGGTCCCTGTGTGTCTGTGTGTACAGCATAGCTCAAAAACGAAAAGACAGTTAAATACTAAACTTAATATTTAAGTTTGGTATCTTCCAAGGATGCAACACGAATATTTTCAAGAAAATGCCCCTACCCCCAACTACTCTTTACATGGAAGTTTTCTCGAAAAGTTTGATTTTCTCATAAATGGCAATAACGATTTTGACTAAAATATCGTATATTAAAGACATTTGCGTGACCAATAAAATGTATATTTTGAATTTTGTTGGAATAACCTTTGAAGACTACTTTATTCTGGATGAATTTTACGAAATTTGCATAACTGCCAAACCGTAAGAGATGGACAAAAACTTGCCACACAGAAATGTAGAGCATATTAAATCACACAATTGATTCTATATACACTTTTTTCGTATAGTTGGTCGTTTTTGAGATATTTATTGTTATTGGTTTCACCTTTAAAACATTATATTTTTCTCATACTGGAATTTGTCAAATCCTGTCCATACAAACAAAGGAATTTCAGTCACATAGCAACTAGTTTTTAACTATTACCTTAACCTATTGTACTCTCTTATTTCACTTCTACTTACAAGAAAACAAGTAATAAGACTACTTCTGTTATTTTGTTCTCGATTAGCATGAATTAAATAGTAGCATAAGCTTTTTAACAATTGTAGAGAAAGTCATGTGAATGGGACACATCAAATTTTTTATTGGTATAATTTGCTCTGCGATTTTACTGTAATGACTAGAAACAATGTGCACATTTATTTTAATGTATAGAACAAGCAATATTGCTTAATCCAGCAGGGAGTCCTTATCATATCGACATTCGCAATACCATCCAATTCTGAGTTTACAGTAAATAGAATAAGTTCTTAAAATGTTGTCCATATAAAAGCTGAGTCATCATGAAAATAGTGAATATCAATCATAGTCATAAATTAAAATAACTTTTTGAGTAATCAAAGTAGTCATATACTAGTTTAGTTTAGATATTAGATATGCTTGCGGCAGTGTCCTATGCATTTGTACTTTCTTAAGCGGATTTATTAAACGCAGCATTTAAGCTGAGTCTAATATTCGTAGGTGCGGCCCTTGTATCCTCATGTTTATTTATCCTTAAGCTTCATTAAAATGATTACCTTAAATTATAGTATAAAATCCCTTTACATCAACACATCTGGTTAATATTTAGCTTTAATAATCCCATTAAAATGCAGTTTTTAACAATGTAGCAATAAACAAAAATTATATAAGAAGTAAATCTATTAAAGGTTATCCTTAATGTGAAGCTAAAGAGTTATTGGATGAATTAATATTTTTTCTTTTAAAAAGCTATATCATCGCGTTAGTTTGAATACATTATAGTGGAATAAAAGCAATAAACTATTGTGATTTCAAAATAAAACGTCGTTTATCCCCAGTAACTTTGTAGTTTTCATTAAAAGGATTATAAAAGCCGTAATCCAAGCTGAACCATAATGTTACAAATTGCGAAATACCTTAACCATAAAGATGCAACCAAAATCATAACGGGACTACGAGGTAGCTAAACGAGAAACAGTACTCACAAAATTTAGTAGGTGGACTATGTGGGTGGAAATGCAACCAAACTGAAGAGGCAAACGTATCAAAACAGACCTGGCAAATAATGGAGAGCTTCACAACATCAACAAAGTTTTAAGTGTTTACTTAACTGAGTGTACATGCTATCAAAAAGTAATGAAACAGGGCTCTTACATCAGATAATCTTTCTCTATTTTAAAGAAAGTGTAAGTAAACAAAGAATATCTCGGAAATAGCCAACTTCATGAAAAATGAATATGGCATAAATTGTGTGTTTTAACGAGATCTACATGTAAGTTTATGTATATTTTTCACAGTTTACCAGTTACGCAAACTTAAACAACATTGATGCAGAATAAAGCATGCTCAGAAAATTCAATATATACATTTTATTTGTCATTTGTAAATAAGTGTAATATACGGTGTATTAATTAAATTCATTAGAGGCAGTTTTGAGAATACCAAAATATTCGAATTTCTTTTCCGTATAAAGGGTAGTTGGGGTGATGGAAGATTCCTCTCAAAATCTTCTTTTCGTATCCCTGGAAGATACTAAACTTAAACACCAAGTTCAGTATTTTACCGACTTTTCGTTTTTGAGTTTTCATGTTCACGGACATATGGACACGCGCACACATACGTACATGGACATTTTTCTGAAAGTCTTTTTTTTTTATCCTGGGGACCCTAAGTCGTGTATTTCCGGTGAAATAGAGTGGATAGAGTGCTATACGTACTCTATTTTTGTACCATGTGCTTTGTAGGGAAAGTAAAAGTACATACCTTAGAAACAAATCTCCATCAAATAATGATCCTGGAAAATTCACTTTTTTGCCCTAACTCCAGACCTCCAGTGACCTCCTGAAAAAAGACAGTTCAAAGTGCATATATATACAGAAGGCTCCAAAGTAATGTGCTCACTGTTTGATAGTCCACATATTCTGACAAGTTAAGACTTATTGCCACAATTTTGGGTACAAAGCTAGAACTTTGCTGAACGTTCTAAATGACCACAGCAGCGGGTAAACAAGCCGATGGCCCGAGCAGATCGAATTACGCCTGCCAGTGTATTTGTATAATGGCGCACATGATGCTGCGCTGTTTTCACTAGCTTGGTGAGTGTAGCTGTTTTTTACTACTTGTACTATGTGTATAGTGTATAGAGAAGTGTACCCAAAAATTCAATACTGAGATTTAACCGGAAATACATGTTTTGAAACCTCTGAATCCAAAAATGTACTTTTAGAAACTTGTCGGTCTCTCTTACTCTCTCTCTCTCTCTCTCTCTCTCTCTCTGTGGAGGGGGCCAGAATACATCACAAACGAAAAGTCCGTTAAATACCAAACTTGGCATTTAAGTTCAGTATCTTCTAAGGGTGCGACACGAAGATCTTCAAGAATCCCCCACCCACAAGTACCCTTTACATGGATAAAATTTCGAAAATGTTGATTTCTCAAAAATGACTCAAACGATTTTAATTAAAATACCACACTATATTTAAGATATTTACATGACAAATAAACTGTATATCTTCAACTGTCTGAAAATGGCCTTGGAAGATCTCTTTATTCTGAATTGATTTTTCTGAATTTTGAATAACTGGTGAACCGTAAGGTGAACAAGCACTTACTACACATAAAATGTAGATCTCGTTAAAGCACGTGATTTATGTCATGTACAGACTGGGAGATCGTGATTCAAATCCCGGCTATGGCATTGAATATTTCAGTCTGTCTCTACCTATCCAGCTCCTGTCATACACTCGGCTTGCGTGAAAAAAAAAAAAAAAAAACAATTAAATCAATACTAATTGACCATAATAGTTGGCTATACTACAAATCCTGGGACTTAAAGCACATACGACATTGTAATACCCATTGAGATCACCTTGTGGTTTACCGGGAAACATGCGAGTCGGTTAAGACATTCAATGCTATGTTGCCATGGTAGCTCAGTGGTAAGGCAACCGGCTATAGACCGGGAGATCCGTTATACATTTTCCGGCTATGGCATTGGTTCTACCTATCCAAATGCCTTTCATCTAATATATTAAACTGCGTTTTTATTTTTCTGCATTAGAATAATTAATAAATGCTACGCCTGAACCAAAATGTTGTATGTAGAGAAAGAGAACATCTTAAGCGGGAAGCCCACCACCAATGAGAATCTCCCTTGTCATGTGGTTTTGTTTACATCTCCTTTGAAATTGAAGTGAAATAATAAATAATAATAATAATAATAATAATAATAACACATACGAGTAATATACACAACATTAATAATTGCGAATACAGAAATCATTTAACAATTTTAATTTGTCCAAAATATAGCTACCCAATAACAATTATTTTTTTCATTAAATGCTTTTCCTGTAGTAGCTTGAATTATGCCTCGCTCAGCTACACAATTACTCTGAAAATGTCATATACTTACAGATTTTGTCCATATTAATTAGAGATTAACTCACCGGAATTATATGTTTTGAGGACCCTTTTTTAGAAACACTGGTGTGTGTGTGTGTGTGTGTGTGTGTGTGTGTGTGTGTGTCTTCACAGCATAGCCGAAAATCAATTAAATACCGGAATTGGGATTTATGTTCTACAGCCTTCAAAAATGCGAAACGAAAATTTTTAAGGAAATGCCCTACTCCAAATTGCCCGTTACATGGAGAATTTTATTTTCTCAAAATGCCTCTACGGATTTTCATTAAGCTATTTTTTATTTGATTTGAAATATTTTTAAGACAAATGAAATTTTTATTTTGTGAATATACCTTGTGAAGTTCTCTTCATTCTAGATATCTTTGCTTAAATATTCCGCAAGAAATAGATGCAATTTTACTCTATGTAAAATGTAGATCTTGTTAAAGCCAACAATTTATGTCATATACACTTTTTTCTCTTTACTGTTTCAATAGATTTTATCTTTGCACGATTCCTTTGAACCTTTATCATAAAAGTTTTTCATACATAAGTTTTTCTTCATATGAAAATTTAATAAACCCAATTATTCAGTAAACCAGTTCTGTTTATTGATGTAAAATTTCAAAAACTTCAACTGTTCTCAGGAGGGAATTTCTCATTCGTTTTTATCTTATTTTACCTCGGGTGAATTTTAATGTCATCGCACACCAACCAGTTTTTAAAAGACTAGGCTTTAACCTAAGGGAGCCCTGTTTTCTCATACACCAATATTTAAAAGGAATTAACCCATAACTCTATTAATATTTTTCTGATTAGTGTGCAGCAGATAGAAGAATAACCTTTTGTAACAATAGTTTGTTGTAGAACGAATGAGCAAATATAATGAATGAAACACATCAAATTTTATTTGTGGAAATCAGGTACATTTGGAGCATTGTCTTGAAAATTCAAAATGCTGAAGTTAATAATATGCGTCACATAAGAGTTTGGCAGGCGGTCTACCGAGCCTGTTGATGACTTCTTGTAATGATTTGAGTTTTTAGACAGAAAAGTGGAGTACTCCAATGCGCACTAAACCTCTCTAATCAACATTTTCTGAAGCCAAGGTTGTTTAAAAGTTTTTACATAAAGGAGAAGTTTAGGTAAGCATCATTACTGAAAGCCGAAGAACTATGGCTCAATTTCCGATCGCGTTATTCAAGTTTTCAAGTGTATTTTGACTCGCCCTTACCTAACAGTGTAAAGATAATATGAATCACTAGTTTCTATATTGCATTAAAGCAGTTAAAGCTTTAGGTTGATAAGCATTTTCGTGAAAGCCTTCAAATATTTTCTATCATTTTAGCCAAAGATATATTTCACTGTACCAACATATTTGGAACTCATATTTAAATTCAATTACGCGTTTTGAGGTCCCTTAATAAAATAATGTTTTATAACATGGTTCATATATATGCGTGTGTCCACATGTTTGTGAATCACCATAGCATTCAAAACGTTTCTTCTGGTATTTGAAATACATATCTTACATTTTCTAGGAATAGCTTATGAAGTTACCTTCATTTTGACCTTTGATAGTTTGTAAACTATAAGAATCGGACAATAGATCAAGCTAAGTCACATAGTTTATTCAAATAACTTTTTGTGACGGTAACTATTTTAGATAAACCTCAAAATTTGTACTTTTTTAAGATTGATATTCTTTTTCCTGAGGAATAGAGAAAACAAACAAATAGAATTCCATCTCAATTATCATACAGCAACCCATTTTTAAAAGACAGAATAATGTACTTTAGTAAGATAATTTTGTTGAAGAAATGGCAAAAAATGGCATACAAATCTAATTCTTTTTTTGTTCTCTACGTAAGATATTTTTGAAAAATTGTAAAAGTATTCATGTTACAAAATGGACGTTGCAGCTAAGGAAATTTGGTATAACCATCAAGGACTGTAACTTATTGCATGTTGTCAAAACAAATTTGGCATTCATTCACAGGTTAGGATTTAGCAGGCATTTGTTTTAATCATTAAACGTGTTTTCACTAAAATTGAAAAAGTACAGTATCGTTCAGTGATTCCCTTTTTCTTTTGGATGATAAAACATACGATGAGATGAAAGCAAACTTGATGCTGTTATAGAGATCTTTCGCCATCGAAGACAACATTAGATATTACATCAATGATTTTAAATGTGTTTGCATATCCGTTTTTGATTAGGAGATTCCAGGACGCCTAGCAGAAGTCATTACTGAGGACATAATTTAAAAGTCCATCAATTATAATGAACGAACGTGTTGCGAAGTGCCAATGGCCATTGACGGAAACGGCAATTCATGTTTATGAATTGGAGATGAAGTTGTTGGCCCAAATGGTGTCACTAAATAATATATTTTTTTAACGACGCTGTCATTTGCCAGGATTATATCAGCAACGCAGGTGTGTCGGAATAATCCAGCAGTAGTTATTGTACGTTCTAGTAAATCTACTGACATGGGGCATAATTCTGGTTCGGATTTGAACCTGCGACCTTGGGAGCATCTAACCAACTAAGACCAACAATGGGTCCTATGATTGCTCAGTGTGCACAAGTGGGTGTTGATTTCAGTTTTGAAGCTGTGGTTGGAGCTATTTAAGAGGAATCCTAAGTTTTGTCACCATTGGCAATATGCCCAGTAAACCTAGCAACAACAAAAACAATTGGTTGCTTCCAGCGAATTGCTCCAAAATAAAAAAGTGATGACAACAATTTCTCGGGATGAGTCAAGCTCGCTGACTTTTTAGAAAAAGGAAAAACGGTTGCTTCAGAATACTGGAGTAAGTTATTAGCCCGATTCACCAAAAAAATTGGAGACACTATCATGTTGTTTCACTACTACAACAACGTGGCAACACGTTCATTCGGAGTTGTCGTTACCAAGCTGTATGAATTGCGTGTTGCTGCACATTCATACTTTCCCAACCTGATTCTTCGTGTATCTTTTAAAGGGTGACAATGTTGTGGAATAAATTATTTGTGTTTGAAGAAACATAGCGTCTTTATTACTACACGGATGCTTACTAATTCTCTCTCGCATAATACAAATCGGTGTTTTTATGTTAAAATAGGCTCCACCAAACACAGAATGTGATATCTGGCCGTAAGAACATAGCATGGCGTCTAAAATTGTGAGACCCAATGAAAACGCGACAAAATATGAAAATAAAACAAATTCTCAACATATATAATCACTGAAAGTAAGGCCGCGACGTGGCCGAGTGTTTAGACCACTCGCCTCTCACCTAGATGGCCGGGGTTCGATCCCAAGTGACCGCATGTGAGATTTGTGGTGGACAAAGCGGCGCCTGGGCGGGTTTTCTCCGGACACTCCGGTTTCCCCCGCCATCGCATATCACCGGTGCTCCATCATCATTCACGTATCATCAGTGTCACCACCTGCGTTGCCATAAGTAGTTAAAGCGGGCGTTAGTCACATCCTAGAAAATGAGCGGCGAATAGACTCTTGTCTAGCTGCCGGAGATTCGAAAATACGGTGTTCACATCGGCATTCGAACGCCAGTGAACCTGCGTCGCGTTATAGCTCGTAGTATAATGATAGTATACAAGTCCGCGATGTGAAGAAGTTGATTAACGTGGGAAGGGAATTAAGAGGGAGATTAGCATGACGGGAAAGGTGAAACAGTTAACTTAATTTGTGAACGGTTTTTGAAATTTGAATGGCCAGGGGGACTTATGAAATATCAAGTGCGGGACAGTAAAGGGCACCTAGAAACCAGTGAGAGAATTTCATTGAGGTTTCTCCCCGCAAACCCTGAGATCATCGTACAATTTCCAAAGGTAGCCGGCAATCTGACCTCTTCCTTCTCCCCTCTAAAGCCTCAAACCAAAAACGTCACACCACATTACATACGAGATTCTTAAAACAGCATATAATACTTTCAATAGCTTCTTCTCTTTCACTGTATAAATACAAAATTCTGATGTCATACTTACACCGCTTGAGATTACCTAGGTGACAAATTCCCAAAAATACACAATTAATGACAGAGATTTTACAAAGCTTACTCTGACTACAATTAGCTCTAAAATCATGTGGCATATGCTTTGTGCATGATATTTTACGGTAAAGAAAACATTAACAACATAATATGACACTCTGACAGATTTAACGTGAAGCTTTACGATAGTAAGAGAATTAAAACAGACTTAGTTCCAGCATAAACAATTCTGATTCGAAAAATTATATTGTAAACATTACACGTTTTACATGCAAGTTGGTGCAAGTATGTGCAATCATAAAAATCCAGAATAGGAAGATCCATTTTCGAAAGAAAATACAATTGGCAATCCTGAGCGTTTACATTAATTAATTAAAATGTATTGTAAATTATTATTTATAACTTAAACATCGTTGCATCTTGATTTGAAATACTGGTTAATTTATAGTAGAACATTTAACAAAAATAAGTTGTACTTTTGAAAGTTCAAAGGAAAGAAATTATCATTAACTTCCAAAACTGCATCAAAGACCAGCTAATGAATTGCTCTTCTTTTATCACTATGATAAATACTCACAGCCTTTAAGATATAGTTTTTAACGCCTTCAAGCACGTGATATGAAGTAAGTCATCCTTTTATCTTTTACGCTTATATTAAGTGAGAGGAACAAAAATTCTGTCATTGTTGCAGACGTTGTGGAGAAGAACTAATAATATATCGGAAAACACGTATTTGAAATAAATGTCTTTTAGCTCAAATATAGAATGTTTTATACACGGTAAGATAGATCCATATTGACATGTATCATAGCTAACGGAACATATATAATTTCATTAGCGATTCTGCTAATATTTCAATAAAACAAATATCCTGGAGCATAAAAAACCCATTTTTGTTACAATTATGAAAAGGATTTATTACTTACTTCCTTGTTATCTCACTTTAAAATTTTCTCATTGAAATATGAGGCTTTGAAGAGCTAAAAGGAACAAAAGATTCCTGTGGTATTCTTTTACCTCTATTCAATACGCTCAAATGAATGCGGGTTGTTCATTGGTGTGTGACTCGGCAAAGTAAACGAAACGCCTGGCTCGTTTAAGTGAGTAGCAGGAAAATGTATTTATGGTATTTATTATTCTTTTCAGAATTTTATGGTGGTTGGTTTGTTTGTTTATCTTTGCGAAATGGAAGGCAAATGGAGGAAGTGCGGGCTTAAAGGTCTGTAGAGGAAGAAGATTTAAATGAGCAGCTGTATCAGGTTCCCAATCAACATTTGAGGGAATATTCATTAAGTGGCGTCTGTTCAGTCGATTTGGATTCATATTACCCATCTTGTATACTGATGTATGCCAATTTCCTTATCTTATATGTGTATTTTATTCCTTGAAATCCAGTGCGATTGAATAATTACTCCATAAATGGAGTGGAACGAATTAAGGTTGTCCTA
The DNA here is from genome assembly GCA_030762935.1 of Hymenopus coronatus. Lineage (NCBI taxonomy): Eukaryota > Metazoa > Arthropoda > Insecta > Mantodea > Hymenopodidae > Hymenopus > Hymenopus coronatus. The sequence goes on along the minus strand of CM060888.1, from coordinate 106,041,780 downwards.
TTTAACTAGGTGATTTTATATGTTATAATAAAGTGAATAAATAAGATAGAATAATAAATACGGTTCATCCTACCGTATTACGTAAAGTTATTTAACTCATGATTCCTCCTCCTCTGTATGATTGGTTAAAAACAAGTTCCCTAATACCTTTCCTCTGTTGGTGTATAGCTAAACCAACATAATAATATCGGTGGCTCCATCTTTAAGAAGAAGTGATGAAAACATCAACATGTGGCACAGACTTGATATTTACGTGAAACTCTTACTTCTGTAGTGAGCAGTTCAAATTACTGCAGACGTCTTATAGGAATGTAACAACGAATAAAAACAAAACTGTTCAAGAAGAATAATAATCACCAATAATCAAATAAGGCTTCCAAGGTCGGCGTTAATACAATAAACTGTAGATTCCGGAATTTTAGGCCGTGCTTTCACGATGAAAGTTTGCTCGACATTTCGCTCATGACTTTGCTGTATATCCTTAAGGGCAAGCTTCTCCAGCAAGCAGCCAAAGAGCAGTGATTTACTCAATCGTAAGGATGTACTTGCATTATACAACACGCCTTATTGTAAAGGAAAAGCTTTGTAAACGACTGAATGAAGTGGCAGCAAGCATAAACACTAATGCTATGACTTTACCCAGTGAGATATTAGTTACATCAAACTCCCCCTCCAGCGTGGTTGAGACTTTACAATTAGTATGCATAAGTAGTCTCACTCAGATGAGTAGAGCTGGAACTATCTGTTTAAGGGGAATGTTGACTCCTCACCCTGGATACTCTCGCTCAAATGAAAAATACGATAAATAATTATACCAGATTACCATATGAAAACGTGATTAATTACGAATAAAACAAGTAATATGGCTTGATATGACGCTTTAAACTTTCGTGTGTAAATTTCTTTAACCACCCGAACATCATGTAAAATTCAAAGCAATCAGAAGAAGGTTTCGGGATTTTCATATACATTGCTTTTAAAAGGACTGTTAGCGAGACAACAAACACTGTGTGAGTTAATAATTTCACACTTGCACCATTGCTTTCCATCACAAGTTATATTTGTTAAATGACCTATTACCTTTAAACTCCTTATATACAAATCTAAATGATAGCAGTCTAGTTGAATCTTTAAATACTTTGAGATTAAGAAGTACTAAGAATGTTTTGTAGCATCACAGTGATGTTATCCCAAATAGTGGATGTAAGTGATGCATAAAATTATGCCATGCAAGAGTTACAAGTGTGTAGTATTCGCACATTTAGTTAAATTTCGGTGCTAGTGACGTCAGAGTGCGATTTTCTTTCGTTATTTTTCTTTTTTTTATCTTTTCACTTTTTAAATGTTTATTAATATAGCTTTGACTACATGGAATGTATCATACCATATGACATTTAAAATGCTTATAAACATCAATTTACAATTATACAAATATAGATTTACACTAAATCAAAAAGTTTGTTTTGTGCATTTGAAACTGTAAAGTGATCTTCAGTATGTGTGTCTGTTAACCCATTAAGGGTGAGCTATTCTACCTTAACTTACAGTTATTATTGTGGAATGTACGTTGCAATGTCAAACTCAGCAGTTGCTGTCACAAATTCTGCTGGAATTTATTCTTGGCGATATTGTTGGGAAAAGCTCATGGCGCTTGTCTGAGTTTCATTTGTCTGATCTCTTGATAATCCGTACTTATGGCATTGGCACCATTTTCAGGTCCTCTGCTACCTATATAAAGCATGTAAGAAGTAATGTGCTCCATCTTAAAATTGCGTATTTTATATATATATATATATATATATATATATATATATATATATATAAGGTGGTTCACTTACCCTAAGGGTTCTCTTGTTTTATGAAACCCGCAGATTACAATCTAACCTGAAAACATTGTTCCCGAGGCGCATCTTCTGCACACCAACATTATATACTTCGGCCCTGTAAGATAACAGAACTAAACAGTAGCGTATTTGGTTAACGCGCGGTGTTAAGAGGAGTCTAAAAAACGAATTTTATCAAAACGTTGACAATTTTTTTCAGCTTTATTTCTTCCTGATTTGACACAAAACTAGATGGGATATCCGACAATTTTTTAATTTGCTTATTTGTTTCTTTCATTTTTGAACTTTTTATTTATGTTTATTCTAATTGTATCGTCCCAGAATTAAAGTCTTAGTGAAGTTTCTTTTTCAAAATAATTAGAATGAAAATTAGGGTTCGAAAACTGAAAAACTTCCTTTGTTCTTCATTCGTGTACCTTTTGGTTCACACCTAAAATTATTAGTGTGACAAACACTGAACTAACATTGCACCTTTACACAAAGAAGAAAAAAATTTACGCAGACTGTGGGCCCTGAACCGCTGACACGTTGGAGGTAAGGAGGTAACTCAAATTAACTAGTTGAGCTACAATCATTGCGCTCGCTTTTTTCCCTTAAAACTTGTAAGCATAGTGTCACACATCTCTCTCTCTCTCTCTCTCTCTCTCTCTCTCTCTCTCTCTCTCTCTCAGCTTCTGATCTTTTTAGAACTGTTGTGACACTGCTTTCTGTAACTTAAGCCATTCGTTTAACCGTTATTCATTCTAATTTACATTGCATAACTTATGACAGCGATCCTATTGGTATAACATGTACTATAGCAGGAGTTATTAAGCGCATGCTTTTGGAATGAACGTAACCACTGCTGCTAAGGTCTAGTTTCCTATGAAGAGCAGGCTAGATTTGCATGGTTACCAAATGGTCGACAAACACGGTAGCTTCGACCGTATTGCTTTCAGAGTATGAACTGTTGCCTATCTCCAAAAGTAATAAGACACAGGTGAACCACCTGATGTTTATTATTATACCTGATTTATACTTACATATCTGTGTCCGTCTCCATCGTGATAAGCTTAAATCTGAAGCCAAAAGGTGATTATATAATAAACTTGCTAAGAAAATTCCTCCATCCCAAACTACCCATGGGGAAAATGTACGATGTTTTTATTTTCTCAGACATGGCTCTTAACGATTTTGATTAAAATGCTATACATTTAAGATAATAAAATGCATGTCTTGAATTTTATTTGCATAGTCATTAATCTTGCATACATTTGTATAACGGCTAATCCATAAGACAGCAGACAAAAACGCTCTACCATACTTGATGTGTGCAGCCACATTCGTGCGTTAAAAGAGTTTCAGAACTTCACGGGGTATCTCAAAATAAAACCGGTCGTGGGGAACTAGCGTGAGCGACATTCGATTTACTCCTCTCTGCTTCTCCGTGGAGACGGTGAATAGTCGCGTTCACCGAGAGAATAAAACAGAAGTCACCTAAGCAGTTCTTCACTGACCAGTTTTGATATAACCCCGTTAAGTTCTGCAACATTTTAACCAACAAAAAGATATACGAGCACTCGACAGTCGGTTCACCTACCATGCAACAAATGCAGATCTTTTCAAAACACACAATTAATTTCAGCCATTAAAGTTGGTTTGACTTGTGTAAACTTTTGTCATTATTTTGAAGTATATATTTATTTTTGGAAAGAGCGTGATTATCAAAAGACCAGAATAGGGCGGCCTTCTTTTAAACACCTGGCTTTCAGTCCGATTTCCTTTATCCGTTTTATTCTTTTAATGAAACGCGTATTACAATTACGTCTGCGAAGGTTTATCTCGACTATCACAAAGTAAGCAGTAAACTAAGTTTCCCTAAGATGAGTTTGTAGAAGCTACGATCGGGGCTAGAAAAAAAAACCTTATGAAATTAACACATAAAATGTTGTTGTTTTTACCTTCTCCACAAGCACTATGTACATAGCGTATTAAGAAGGTATTGCATTCCATCCAAAAATTATATATATATTTCACCGGAAATATATGTTTAAGGTCCCCTGTATCCAAAAAAAAGCATCTGTAGAAAAAGGTCCATGTGTGTGTGTGTGTGTGTGTGTGTGTGTGTGTGTGTTTGTGTGTCTCTGAACACAATAACTCACAAACGAAAAGTCAGTAAAATACCAAGCATTTAAGTTTTGTAACACAAAGATTTTTCTCAAAATCACTCCCACCCCATAGTACCCTTTACGTGGAAAAGGTTTTTCGAAAATTCTTATTATCTCAAAAATGGCTTTGACGATTTTGATTAAAATGCGTATATTAAAGATATGTATATGTCAAATAAAATTTATCTTGAATTTTCTGGGAATAGCCTCTGAAGACCTCTTTATTCTGAATTAATTTTTCTGAATTTTGCGTAACCAATAAATCGTAAGAGATAGGCAAAACCTTACTACACAAAAAAGTAGATCACGTTAAAACACACAATTTATGTCATATACGTTTTTTTTTTCGTGGAATTGACCATATCTGAGAATTTCCTTGTTATTTGTTTCAGATTCAAAATACTTAAAAAATTTTCTCGCACGGAAAGTTATAAACTTTTGGTCTTGCATAGAAACATATGGAAACCAGAAGCATTTGAATATCGTTTTAGTTTAGTGTATTCCTTTATTTTACTTCTGCTTACAAGGAAGCAAGTAATTAAGATAATTCTTCTAATTTTATCTCGATTATCATGAAGTAAACAGAAAAATATGCTCTTTAACAATAATTCGTTACAGCGATGTACAGAAATTCATGTGAGTGCAACACGTCAGATTTTTTACGAATGTTATGCACACAATAAATTTGCTAACTATGGACCTTCTGTGAATGTAGGGTGGGACAAAATAAACTGCCAAGTCAGCCCTATGCAGTCGGATGTTGTTGAAGCTGATAGGATTAAAGTTCTAGAGGAAAAACAAGGAAGGGAGACCGATTCTGTCTACAAACCACGAACACCCCCAGCAACCCAGACCACCACTTCTGTTTGCAGACCACGAATGTAATACTCTCATTAATTAGGTATTACCTCTCATCTGCTTGTTGATTTGTTGGCGGCACAGAGTAGGTTACTGGCGAACAGCTTTCTGGTTTGTGGTTTGTGTTGTCTCTCGCCGCATCCTTCTTGTTTCTCATCTGGCAAACCTAACGAGGGAACAAGGTCCAGGATCAGCCTGCTTAAGTAATACGAGTGAATATTTAAAAAGGTTGCCTGATATTTATTACTCTCTCTACTATATAGAGAAACTAAATAAGTATTGCATTCCACTCAAAAAATTCCATATCAAGGTTTCACCGGAAATACAGGTTTTGAGTACCTTGAACCCAAAAAGGAAATTTTAGAAAAACACGTGACTGTGTCTGTGAACATAATAGAAAAAATTATATTATATTCACCGGAAATATAAGTTTTGAGACCCTCTGAAACTGTATATTACTTTCTCTACCAGAACAATGTAGAAGTAGGTAGAGAAGATATTGAATTTCACCCTAAAATTTCGATACCGAGATATCGGTGAAACAAATATTTTGAGGACCTTTGTACCCAATAAGAGCATATTAGACAAAGGTCCTCTGTGTGTGCAGTGCAACTCAAAAACAAAAACCAGTTAACTATAAAATGTTATATTTCAAGTGCAGTGTATCACAAGGATGTGTACAAAAGTTTTCAGAAGAACCTCCCCATGCTATACTAGGGAAGAGTTTTCATAATTTTCATTTTCTCAAAAGTGACTAACGATTTTGATTAAAATGTCACATATTACTGGCATGACAAAAAAATCTAAATCCTGAATTTTCTTGAAATAGCTTGTAAACTACTCCTCATTCCGGATGACTTGCATAAGTGGCAAAGCATAAGAGATAGACAAAAACTTACTGCACAGTATTGCCAAAACACGGACACACAATTTACATGAAATACACATATTTCGTAGATTCCCAGTTTCTTAATCAGTAAGTCGTTATTTGTCTCTCTTTGCGATAGTCAAATAAAGAAAACGGAATTTCAAGATCTTCATACAGCTACCAGCTCTTCAAAGATGTTTTAAATGTTATTTTATATTAAATCGCTTTAACAACTTGGTCATAGCGTGACGGTAAGGTATGACGTTGACAGTCATTTAAGGTTTCAACCAAACCATACTATCCTCGCCTAGCGCAAGGCACCACCTGTGGTCAGATAGTGCATCTGTTGCACATGTCAAAGTATAGCAGGCCTTTTTAAGGGTTCATCTCCTCACACCATACTTAATATTTAGCTCTGCAACAACTGGTGCCCTGTGGTTTACTGCTTATGCTATAAGTGTATAGAGGTAGCGCCATCGCTATTGCACCTATTTTCAGTTTTGTTTTTGTTTTAAGCTGAAGGAGAAACTTTGCATCGTGGTATTAAATCTCCACCGGTATTTCCCTACCATTGAGGGAAACCACGAGAAAACCACAGTCAGATTGGTCAGCCCATGAGATTTGAAGCTAGGAACTCTAGATACAGGTGACAGATGTTTCCGCCTTAGCCATTCCGCTCGATGTCGAAGATTTGACTATCATTTAAGCTTAATTCCCGTCAACTTTTACCTACAAAGAAATATATTTATCAGAGGTATTTCTGCAGATGTTTATCTGGATTAACGTGAAGTTGATTAGAGAATAAGATCTTCTTCTTCTTCATTTGCACTTCAGGGAATAGACAATAATGTCTGTATCGTCTTCACAACCATTTTTCATTGTAATCTCTTCCTTGAACGCCCCACACCTCTTTTTCCTCTGTCTGATAGGTATTTACTGAAGCTGGTGTTCTTCCCTTCTCCATGCGGTTAAATGGCTTCTCCAATTTTCTTTATATTCTTATATTTTATCATTTATATTGTGAATCTCCAGTTCTCCTCTTATTTCCTCATTTTTCAAATGATCTCTCTTTGTACACCCTATAACTTTACAGAGAAACTTAATTTCTGATGATTGTATTTTTCTTTTATCTCCTTCCCACGTGATCCATGATTCAGTGCCAACATCACCATGGAGCCACCATTATAATAAGCTTTTTTAACATAATATTGCTGAAGAATAACGTAAATTCAAGTGAATCAATCACGTCAGATTATGGCCGCGTGCACCTCTGTGAACAACAGCACCCCTGTGTGTGTGTATGTGTGTGTGTGAGAGAGAGAGCGAGAGAGAGAGAGAGAGAGGGGGCATGGGAATAATCGAAATAAAATGTAAAGTCAGATAATACCAAAATTATATGTTTAGTATCTTCCAAAGATGGACCCAAAATTTTGAAGAATATACTCACTAACAAGTATACTTTACATGAAGCATTATTTAAACATTTTGATTTATTCATCATTGCTAAAACATTTACTCAAATACCTTATATTAAAGGTATTTTACATGAAAATAAAATGCATATATGAATTTTTTGGGAAATTATCAAAGAAGACATTCAGAAGAAATTTTGCGTGATCTTGTATAACGTGAACATTATAAGAGGTAGACGAAAAAATACCGTAAATCCGTTGTTTAAAGTTAAAATGTTCAGTAGTTTGTCATTATTTTAAAGTCAATATTTAGTTGTATCTTATACATTCATGAAAACATGATTAGTTTTAAATCCGCGTGTAGGTAGCGTTCAGTTCTCAAACTATATATTGACTGTCACTATTTTCTTTGTATTCATAACGAGATCTCTTAAGGGTTATTAAAGTGAAGTAGATACTTAGAATTGCGTTTTTCTTTCTCTGCTGCTTCGATATCCAGCTAGAGGAAGTCTTTCTCACTTTTATTTTGAGTTCTTTTAGCTGGGTACTTCATGTAGATGAGTTACATCAAATAAGGCCCACAAAAGAGTGAAAATATTCGTCATTTGTCTTCTGTAAATTAGCAAAACCTCTGAAGGAATCTTATAACTTACCGTAATATATATTTCAAACCCTTTTATGTGAACCATACATGTGAACCATACAAGTTTATAGGCTCAGGTAGTAGTATAGGTGACTTAAAAACATTTTTGTTCGTTTGTTTAACGTTCTTTAAATAGATAGTATAGTACGATTGAAATTGTTGAAACTATGCTAAAATTACTCCACGGATATCATCTTCTCAGAATAAGATAAAACCCTGAAAAAAACCTTATATTTGTTAATCACCCTAACTGAGGTTGGAGCTCAGGAGCTCTAAAATGTGTGGCAGACATGCTACCCCCACTCTACACAGGCATGGAAAATACATTCTTATGTTGCTCCAAACAGAAACCCTTTAAGAATGTCACGAGCGCGCGGATTACACAGCTCAAATGTCAATATACTGTAAAATAAAAAAATCAGATATTCTTATGTATCAAAGTTTATGTTTAACTTGACACATTCTAAATGTGGTAGGAGAATGTCTTCAAAGGACACCCCGCCAACAAAGCAACTTTACATTTTACCACATTCCTAAGTATATTCCTTTGTTTATGAAACGGAAATCGGTACGGTTAATGAAACACTCTGAATTGTTGTCAATAGTCCATGAAGTATAATTCACCCTTATCAAATTTTGTCACAGGAGTAGTATAACATTAGACGGACACTTACAAAACAAAAAATGTAGAATTTTTTAAAATATATAGTTCTTACTAGATGAAGTTTTTATCTAGTGGCACCATTTCCAAATGATTTGTTTTTATTCAGTGTTGAAGTAATATATTTTAATTGGTTGTATTTGGTCTATTTTCCAAATTAGTTCATTATCAATAAAACTGTGAAGTGATGATGCTTAGTAAGCATGTTCATGTTACTTAACTTTGTAACATGTTCATGTATGAGTGCATATATGTGTGTGTATGCATGTATATGCATACACACATGCATATATATATATACATGTGTATAAATAATATTGTGTGTGACGCAGCAGCTATATCCCAACTTTATTGGAGTTTGGTGTCGGACAGTTGGAGAGCTAAAAAAGATAAGTAAACTGACAGCTCTTTCACCAAGCTTAAACACCAGAGACGCTATCGACAGATAATCAGCATCTTCTGGCAGTTTCCCTTGTCCGCAATTCAGAACATTCTAGAAGATCTGTGGAAATATCCAGCGGTTATAAAGCCAGTGCATTGTTGAGTGTGTCTCTGATGCGCCTTCACGTGCGGAAGTTTTTATTTGTTTATTTATTTTGAATAGCGTCCTTTAACCTGGTTGGTCATATCGTAAAAACTCTAAAAATTGTTTCATGTAGAGGGAGTTAGTGGTGGAGGATTCTTTTTTTTGGAAATCTCAGTTGCACATACTTAGAAAGTGCTGAGATTAAATATCCAGTTTGATATGTAATTGCATCTTCGTTTTTGAGCAATGCTGTTTACAGACACAGATATACAGTAGGAACTTTAATAAAAATGCATTATTGTGCACCTGATAACGTATAGTTTTGAATGGAATACAATACATTCTATGTCTAGTATATACATGATAAGGAAAGCAAAAATGCTACAACTGATTTACAATAGGCTAGAGCTGAGCTAGTCGTGTTTCTTCATAAAGCCGACCATATGCTGATATAATTTTTACTGATGGGTGGTTCTCCCGAATTCATTGCCTGGCAGCTTCCGGTAAATAAGCAGTTTGCTCTGTAGGCCGTGAAATGGACTCTTGTGAGCGACGGCAGGAAACGGGGCTCAAGGCAAATCTCAATCTCCTTTTCAGTCTCACAGAAGGCAGGGAAATCATTGCTGCGTGAGATATTCGCTAGACTGATCACACGGATACTGAGCACTGCTCAGATGTGTTAGTTACGATACGGATGACTGCCGTCTTGAGGAATTGCCTCAATAAGAACCGCTTCTTAATTACATCTCTTCTCACTTTCCTGCAACCACACAACCTTCTTTACGTAAAACATCTGGTGTATTCCATTCACACAACTTTCTCTACATCTCTGCAACAAATATTATTAAAAAGCTTGGCTTCTATTTGCTTCATGCTAATTGAGAAAAAATACCAGAAATAGTGATATTACTTGCTTCCTTACAAGTAGAAGCATACGTTAAGGGAGTAACACACGTTAAAGTAATAGTCAAAAGCTGGTTGCTGTGACTGAAGTTCCTTTGTTTGTGCGGACATGAGTGGACCAATTCCTGTATGATAAAAGTATATTTTTCAAAGCTGGAAACCAAAAGCAAGGAATACCTCAAAAACGAACAACTCCACGAAAAAATGTATATAACATTAACTGTGTGTTTTAATGTGCTTTACATGTTTTGTGTGCTAAGTTTTTGTCCATCTCTTACGGTTTACCAGTTATGCAAAATTCCGTAAAATTCATCCAGAATAAAGTAATCTTCAGAGACTATTCCCAGAAAATTCAAAATAGACGTTTTATTTGTCAGATAAATATCTTTCATATACGATGTTTTAATCAAAATCGTTAGAGCCATTTTTTAGAAAATAAAAATTTTCGAAAAAAGTCCATGTAAAGGGTAGTTTGGGGAGGGGGAATTTTCTTGAAAACCTTCGTGTAGCATCCTTGGAAGATACCAAACTGAAATACCAAGTTTGGTATTTAACGGTATTTTCGTAATTTGAGTTATGCTGCTCAACACACACACACACACATGTATTTCCGTGAAATCTCGGTATCGAATTTTTGGGTGCAATACAATACCTTCTCTATACACTATGTACATTGTGCGTATAGAGAAAGTAAAAAGAAACAAATGAATAAAGCACTGTACAGGTTCTGCTTTGGTGAGGTAAAGTAGTAAACAATGGCTGTGTGCATCTTACTTCTACTTTTATACCTCTTATTATGTAACCTAGAAGTGATTAACGTGTTGTTTATTGCTGTAATGACGAAATACACAATGTACATTGGTTTAAAAGAATAGAGTCAGCTGCCAGTCACATCATAATTGGTATTTGAACCAGTGATCTTCCGATCTCCAAACGGTTTACTCATCTCTGAGCTAACATGGTATGCCGAAATGATGAACTAAAATTCATCAACTGAAACGCAGGTATCCCGGCAAGTTACCGTTGACTTAATTGAATAGTTCCAAAATAACAGTGCTCCAATTTTACATTTAAGCTATCATACAAAAGTAAATATCCGACCTTAGAGATTTCATTGCTTTCCAGTGTAACAACAAAAGCTGTATATCATTTGAGAACTCGGAACTCTGCTAAATTTAGTACTTTCTAGCTCCGGTAGAGGTTCCTTATTCTGCATCTAATTGTGTGACAGATATCAACTCCTTTCGTTTAATTTGTAGTTCATTTAATGAACAAAAAACCTACTGCGAATCACATAAATGGCACAAAATCTCTATTCATAGGGTTTTATTTTCACTTTCTCTAAATACACGTAGTATATAGTACTTAGGTAAAGAAGGTATGCACTCCACTCAAAAATTCCATACCAAGATTTCATCGGAATACTCGTTTTGGGTATTTTTATCCAAAAAAAAACATTTTTAGGAAAAGGTCCGTGTGTGTGTCCGTGTGTGTGTCCGTGTATCTCTGAACAGAATAACTAAAAAACGAAAAGTCGACAAAGTACCAAATTTGATATTTAAGTCTCGCATCTTCGAAGAATGCGACACAAAAATGTTGCTGAATTTTGCATTACTGGTAAACTGTATGGGATAGACTAAACCTTACCACATAAAAATGGAAGATGTTCTTAAAACACACAATTTATTTCACATACATAGTGTTCGTGGAGTTGGCCGTTTTTTGTTTGTTTTGTTTTCCTTTTAGATATTCTTTGTTATTGTTTTCAGTTTTAAAATATTTAATTCCTCTTATACGGGAATTTGTCAACTCCTGGCAATGCGAAAACGGATTTCAATCATATGGCAACCAACCTTTAAGAGATTTGACTATCGCTTTAGCCTAGTATATCCTTTATTTTTATTCTACTTATAAGAAACCAAGTAATAGGACCATTTCTGCTAATGTTTATTTTGAACTAGGTAGAAGAATAGGCAGTTTAACAATCTGTGTTACAGAGATGCAGAGAAATTGAAAAGATTATTGTTGAAAAACGTATTCTTCTATCTACTTCATGGTAATCAAGATAAACATTAGCAGAAATTGTCTTAATTACTTGTTTCCTTTGAAATAAGGAAATACACTAGGCTAAAACGACAGTCAAATATTTTAAAAGCCGGTTGACGAGTGAATGAAATCCATTTCTGTGCAGAACCTCGAGTTTACGACTTTCTGTGTGAGAAAAGTTCAAGTATTTTACATCTGAAATACGTATAAGGAGTATCTCAAAAATGATCAACGAAATAAACGTATATGACATAAATAGTGTGTTTTAACGAGATCTATATTTTTTGTGAAGTAAGTTTTTTTCTATCTCTTTCGGTTTTCTAGCTGCGCAAATTTCAGCAAAATTCATTCAGAATAAAGTGTTCTTTAAAGGCTAATATAAATTTTATTTACCATATAAAGATATTTAATATAGGGTATTTAATCAAAATCATTAGAGCCTTTTTTAGAAAACAAAATTTTCGGAATATTTTCTAGGTAAAAGGTAGTTTGGGTTGGAGGGGGGGATTTTTCTCATAATCTTCGTGTCACATCTCTGGAAGATTCTAAACTTAAATACCAAGTTTGGTACTTTACCGACTTTTTGTTTTTAAGTTATCGTGTTCACAGACACACGGATTTACGGACACACACACATTAACCTTTTTCTGAAAATATCTTTTTTGGATACAGGTGATCTTAAAACATGTATTTCCGGTGAAATCTCCGAATAGTATTTTTTGGGTGGAATGCAATACATGTACTTAGAGAAAGTAGAAATAGAACTATATTAAGAGCAATAACGCTCCAGCTTAAATGGAAATATTCTTCTATTAATACTGCGTCTCACTGTGTCTACTATTAAACCTAACATTGATAGATATGTGTCGAGAAAAGGTATCAGATCTCTACAGATGCGCCCGAAAAAAGGTTTGTAAAGCCTGGTATAACGAAGAAAGACTGCAGCACACATTTTCATTTGCCTTTAAATTTGGCCGTCTCCACCACTGCTATGCTTTCCATGCCGAATAACACTCCTAATAACAACTCGAGTTGGAACGGGGCGATGCCCCACATCACCAGCTCCCAGCGCTGAACTAAGCGAATGTTGTGTTGGAAAACTTGTTCCGTGAATTTTCCTAATCCCTTTACCGCCACTTTTCATTTCCTCTTCTTCACTCAATTCCTGGCATTGGACCGATCATCCATGTTTGTACTAAGACAGGCCACTGATCCAAGGCTTCTGAGTCCTTGAGGGTGTCAGTCCTACAACATGAAGGGTAATCCGTTGAAGAAAAGAATTTTTTTTTTTAATTTTAGAAGTGTATAATGTCCCATATGTGTGGTACTTTCTGACATTATGAAACCAATTTCCCTTCTTATTACATTTCAACGGCAAATTGATCATCTTAATGAATACATCATTTGATTTATAGAAAATAGCTAAGGAGCTGTAGAATGGGAACACAATTTTAAGAGACGTTGTGCATTTCTTATACCAAAATTAGCTATTGTGAGATGTTTTCTTAATATCATTGCAAAATAATTGGTATAGTCATTGATGTATTTTCACAAATTTGGTTTGAATTTCAGAACTAATTCTGAAAAAAGAGGAAATTACACTTGTGTCACCCCCCCCCCCCGCTATTCCACTTCACAATAGGCACGCAAGTAAAATGCATTGAGTAGTGTGGGAGAAATATTGCATTTCAGTCAACATTTTTATACCAAGCAGTCATGTAAAATAAATATTTTTAGGCTCTTACCAATTCTGAGTTCCAAAACATAATTTTAGGAATAACCCTATTTGTGTATGTCTGTGCGTGAGCAGGATAACTAAAAACGAAAACTAGGTTAAACGCCGAAATTTTATATCACAGAATTGCACAGTTTTAAAAATCTTATACCTACGTTTTCAAGTAATAAGTCTCTGAATAATAAGTCTTACTTTTTCTCTGAATCATCCAAGCAGAATAAAATTTCAAATTCAAGCGATCCACTTCGTTTTGTATTCTGATATCTTCTTGTTAATCTCCATTGACATGAAATGAACAGAAGAATGACAGTTTGAAGAGTGTTAGTGGAGAGAATCTTGTAAAAACAATAGGTACATATTTTCCCTTTGGTAACCACAAATGAAAAATTACCACAGACAAATAATTCTTTAATTTAGTTCAAAAGGAGTAGCTAGATTTCGCAAACACAAAGCTATAAAGTAGGTACCTATAACTCTATTAAATACCTTATATGGAAAGTTACCCTCATTTATTCTGTGATGGAGAGTCATAATTTAATATTTAAATGTATGTGATAGCATTCAGGTGTCAATCGTTGGCTGTTACTACTTCTTGACAAGTATCAGATATTTCAAATATCAAGCAAGATGTGTCCTGGTAATTTTGTGGTTCACTTAAAATTGTACACTTATCAGCTATTGACAGGCTCAAGGAGACCATTAATGCAGCTCAACTCACAGCTTTCCACCATAGAATATTCCAAATAGATACCTATACCTGCAAATATAAAGAAAAATAGTCGATGTGCATTCCAATTATTTTAGTTAAATTCAGTAAGTTATATACATACTGTATATAAACACTAGATATTAAACTCTGGGACTGTGGATGTGACAGTGAATGTACGTATTAAAACAAGCTAAAATGACGAAAATCTTCAGATATCTTAAAAAAGTAAACCCACCATAAAATACTTGAACCAAAGTCCGCAATATGACCATAGGAGTTAAAGGAGACTATAATAAAATATGCTGGAAAGAATAATCACGATTATCTTTTTAAAAAACACTTCCACAAGATATATGATTCAACTTTACTTCTTGCACTGAGCGGGATGGATCAAGTGTTTTGTCTGTCGTCCGCATTCGAGAGGTCAGAAGTTTGCTTCCAGTGGCCAGCTTACCTGTCGTAATGATTTCTTTCGGGGGTTCCTCTGAGTCGTCAAGTGAATGCTGGGTAGGTTTCTTTCATCTTCCGCTTTTTCCTGTCCCTCCGTGTCGTTTACATTCTTATTTCATTCATCCTTCATTCCTTTGGTTTCTTTCAGGATTGCAAGTGTCAGCGATGGTGCTCGGTGCGGTGTAGAAAGGAAAAAATGTGCTCTAAGTGACTACCTCCTTCACCCAACTTCGGCTGCTTGTCGGGTTCAGGACCGCTCCTGACGTTGGACCCTGTGTGAGGTAGGGGCCCCAGTCGACCTGTCCGACTGTCGGGGTGCTTCAATCTGCAAACTGTAGAGAATCCATCATTGCTGTGCCGTTGCTCCTGGTTACGTCCATCTGGTGTTTCCTCTTCACTCATCCCTATGTCTCGCGGGCGTACCCTTGTGGGAGTGTAGGTACAATGAATTGAGGTTCGCGGCCGAATTCCCTCCGACCGTATGCTATCCTTACTTCTCGCTCCACTAAAAGACCTTTCTTTAGAAAAATGAATTCTAATTTCAAATATACTCGCAACCAACTTTTGTTCTATAAGGGGATGGTTTGTTGAGTGTGGTAAATTTCTATGCACAAATGCAACACTTTTTTTATTTTGGAGCTTCATGGTTGGTAAGCTTGATAATTCAAAGGGTATTATAAAATTTCAATACTGTACAGTGTGTAGTTCATTGTTGACAGTCGTCTGATTTGGTAAATGTGTCGACTGCGATTGGATCTTATAAAATCAGTAATAATGTGTCGACTGCGATTGGAACTTATAAAATTTCAATAATGTACAGTGTGTAGTTCATTGTTGACAGTCGTCTGATTTGGTAAATGTGTCGACTGCGATTGGATCTTATAACATTTCAATAATGTACAGCGTATAGCTCATTGTTGACAGTCGTCTGAGTTGGTAAATGTGTCGACTGCAATTGGATCTTATAAAATTTCAATAATGTACAGCGTATAGTTCATTGTTGACAGTCACGGAGTTGGTCAAAGTGTCGACTGCGATTGATTTGCATGCTGTTATTAAATATCCTCATTTCAAGTGTTGGGCTGCCGCACAAATCAAAACAGAATTGGATGAAGTTCACGCGGACTCTGTCGCATTACTGAAGACCATTTACTTTTTGGTTAATGAATTTAAATGTGGTCGGATAAGTACTGCGGCCGTCCAATTGAGCTGACCACAAGGAAGCCATTGCATAGTCCACGATATGGTAATGCAAGACCACGAGTGCATAATATCCTGCACGGAGAATTAGCTTTGGAGGAGGTATATGTGTGTGTGTGTGTGTGTGTGTGTGTGTGTGCGCGCACGCGCGCCGCGTTTGTTCAAAGTCGGTCAAAAGCGCACCCGAAATAAATATTTCAATAAAATGTCTGGCGATTTTAATCCCAATCCGCAAGTTTTTTTGCGTCGGTTTGTCACTTGATGATGTCTGAATTCATCATTACACACCAGTCTTAAAACGACAGTCAAAACAATGGACAAAGCCTGATTATTTCGTTAGCTGGTAAAGTGATGGTCACTTGTTCTTTTTGGGGCGGATTCCCAAGGAATAATTATCATAGATTACTTGAAAAAGGCAGAACAACTAACCTGATCGTTTGAAACTTGTGTTGACTGTAAAAAAACAAAGGTTTGCACATAAAAGGTGCCCTTTCACCAGGATAATATACCATCCTATACATCAGCGATAATAAGGCGAGAGTGCATGAGTTGGGATTTGAGTTGGTTTCTCATTCACCAGACTTAGCCCCAAATTATTTCTTCCTGTTCCCTAACTTGAAAGCTTGGCTTGGTGGGAATAAATGTTTCTAAAATGGAGAGGTGATAGTCGAGTCAATGAGTATTTTGCAGAGTTTGACTAAAGCTATTTTTTGGAAGGGATGAAAAAGGTGGAGTATCACTGACCACGTGTCTATTCCTCTAAGAAGACCATGCCGAGAAGAAAGGTGAGATGTTTGCGAAAGAAATATTTTTATTGTGTTCATCAGACTTATGAAACCACCCTCGTACTGAGCTTGGTGTTACTTACTTGAGCTTATATAAACTCGTCAAACATTATTAGAACCAACTGAAACATTCAGTGCCAGAGCCGGAATTCGACTCCCCGTGCGGTTGCTCTAGCCATTGAACTACTGTGACAACATGCTGGAATGACGTTCAGTCCTACAACTGATTCATATGTTGTTTTACCCTGGCAACCAACCGCTATGTCTCCCTTCAGAGAACACCTTAATGGCGACTTACTTTCGTAAGTACTTAGTATCCGGGTAAATTAATACTTATAATTCAATCAACTATCAAGCTATTCTATTATATAGGTAATGCTTTTTATTATTATAACCTGCTGAAAAATGCAGTACCACAGTTGGGTTTTAAACATTGTTCTTCCGCTCTTTTTGCGTTGCTCTAACCATTGCATTACTGTACAACATTCTGGAATGACATTCAATCCTCCAACTCATTCATATGGTTTTTTACCCGGTCAACCAACCGGTACATCTCCCTTCAATGCAATGATATCAAACCAGAAGAAGTACCAGTTTCTTATCTTCCTCTTCTCTTTTATATGTCCATATTTTTTATTTTTCTTTTGCTTTTTTCCCTTATTGTGTTTTCGCAGTAGTTTTATATATGTTGGTTACTGAAAATAAACGAGCATACATTATTATATATCCTGGTATTAAACTGGTATTATTTCTTCTCAACTGAGATGTTCTCTGTAAATAGCGACGAGTCACCCCCAACTGTGACAGCTGCATTCACAAGAGGCCATCATTACAAATCGCGATACTTGTGGTTGCTCAACCGCGCTGATGCATGTCGTTTTCTCAGTTACTTTTCTTACTCTTTAGTGCCCTGCGTTTTAATTAACTACGTACTTGTTTGAGTGTGTTAATTGACACTTTCTGCATACGTTCGAAGAAACACACAGCTAATGGTCAAGTGTAATCAAACGCTGAATGTGGTAAACCACCACAGGCAAGACCGTGTATTTCAGCTAGTTATGTTATATAAAACTTGAAGCTCTCACGGCAAACAATACCTAAAATGACTGCCTCCGTGGTCGAGCGGTCATCGAGCTGACTTCTCACCCGGAGGAACCGGGTTCGATTCCCAGCTGGGGCGGGGAGTTTTTATTTAACTAGAATTACTCCCTAACCCCCTGAGTATGGAAGTATGTATGTGAGAGTGAATGTGTGCGTGTTTGAGGAAATAGAATAGTTTAAACCCAACGTAAACCTACAGCTTGAACTTTCGGCCATTTGAAGCTCCATGACCTCTTCAGGAGACGGTTGATCTGCAGTGACATTACAATAATTATATTTTATAATTGCTTTATTATTTATCTACATTAAATGTACTTTATTTGCGTTTGAGTAACTGTTTGTACTAGATTTACTTAGGCATCACCATTAATTTTAGTCTGTTCTGGCTTCTAAACATTCCAACTTCTTAGTAGGCTTCCCACATCCCCCCCCCTTTTGGCTTATAATTAAAATGATTTTGGTTGCTCTTTCTTCATGAATTCTTAATATAGTATGATTATTTAATTTTATGTGTACTGTCTAATAATTTAATTTATACTTAAAACTTCTACTTCTTTCCTATTTTTACTGTCTCTAGCCCCGTAAGTATAATATAAATAAGGATAGAGAAGTATTGTATTCCACCCAAAATTCCATGTCGAGATTTCACCGGAAATGCATGTTTTGGTTCCCCTGGATCCAAAAAAAGCATTTTGGAAAAAGGTTCGTGTGTGCGTGTGCGTGCATGTGTGTGTCTGTGGACAGCATAGCTCAAAAACGAAAAGTCCGTTAAATGCCAAACTTGGTATTTAAGTTCAGCATCTACCAAGGATATGACACGAAGATTTTCAAGAAAATTCCCCCGCCCCAAGTGCCCTTTGTTTGGAAAAACCATTCGAAAATTTTGATTTTCTCAAAAATTTTGATTAAGATATCGTATATGAAACATAATTGTCTACCTGACAAATAAAATGTATATCTTGAATTTTCTGGGAATAGCCTCTGAAGACTACCTTATTTTGGATGAATTTTACGGAATTTTGTAAGAAATAGACAAAACTTATTTAACAGAAAATGTAGAGCTAATTAAAACACGCAATTTATGTTTAATACTTTTTCTTCGTGGAGTGGAACGTTTTTGAGATAATTCTTGTTATTGGTTTTAGCTTTAAAATAGCCATGTGAATGGAACACAACTGATTTTATATGTACTGTTTAATGATTTCATTTATACTTAAAACTTCTACTTATTTCCTGATTTCTTCTTTCTAATGTGATCTAGAAGTGCGTATCCGGCTATAGCTCTAAGAAACTTCATTTCTGTTGACTCTATGCTTCTCATTTCATAGTTGGTTAATACCCAGCACTCTCTGCCATATACTAAGAAGGTTAAACTATTATTTTATATAGCAACACTATAGTTTGTTTTCTAACTTTATTTTCAATGCCCATAATATTGTACCACAGAGGTATTTAAAGTCATTAAGCTTTACTTTCAGATCACATTCCTTGTGTATATTATTTTATAACCTTTAATTGAATTCATTAACCTATGTATTATCTTATTTTAAGGACTCTTTATTGGCTCATATTCTTTGAGTGTCAGGATCTTTATTTTATGTGTGGATATTATCATTTTATATTATTTAGCTATCTCTTCAGTTTATATACAGTTTCTTGGATATTATCTTCTGAAGCACTTACATGGTCATCCACTAAAAGTAGTGTAGTAAAATGTGTGATATTTATTATAAGTTACCTATTTAAAGTTGTAGGGATTAAGTTCGATGCATGTTATTATGATATATTATAGTTTTGCACTTTAATATTTAAGTTCTGAAAAGTGACCTAATTTGAAAACAGAGAGATTCAACTTCACTTCGGCTTGGCATCTTGCCTCACTGCCCCCCCCCACCCACATACACCCATCTCCAATCAAGCAAAGGGCCCCTCTTTGAAAGCTCTCCGCTATCAATCTTGGTTCATGCTATCGATCGCGTTGACATCTGTGCATCAGAACAGGTACTACTGCGCCATCTGAAAGGGGTGTAAAATTCTGAACTCTGGGAGAGTCTGCTTAATAAATTGAGTATGGAAGTGTTATATTCTCTTTTACATCCTGGAACATAAAAGGATTTCAATACCATGAAAAGGATGCGTAATTCTCTAATATATATAGGTACATGTGGTAATATAACATTCTGTGAACGGGTCTCATACAAATTTCTCGTGGACATTTGTTGTGAAATATCGAAAAATTAAGCTTTCTCTGCTATTTATCTTACTAAGAAGAGGCTGCGCCGCACCAGAGTGGCTAGACTGCTCGCCTCCCACCTAGGCGGTCTGGGTTCGATCCCAAGCGCCCGCATGTGGGAATTGTAGTGAACGAAACGCCGTTTGGTGGGTTTTCTCCGGATGCTCCGGTTTCTCCCACCATTCATTCCAGGAAAGTGCTCCTTTTCTATCATTCGTTTCGCTTTCACTTTATATCATCCATTTTCTCACGCTTATGACTGGTTACGGCTTGAACACTCGCTCCAGGTTCTTCATTCTGTGGTTGCGACAGGCTTCTGACCCCTAGGCACCCGCTCGTTAGTCCTAGGTCAATCCTAAATCCGCGGAGAGTAAGCAGACTACGAAAAAAGTAGAGGAATTCATTGCTGATTTTTCGCTATAAATAAACATTTTTAGGTCTCCTTAGTCCAAAAAAGTAACTTTTAGTAAAATATGTATATTCGTGTTTATTTCTGTGACTAGTAAAAACAGAATTGGTTTATTTAAATTCGATATCTATCTTGGATATCTATAATGATTTTTAAGAAAATACCCACTCCAAACTATCCTTTGCATGCATAGTGTCACCTGTTTTCTTAAAACTCAAAGCTGATCTAGCTAGGATTTTGGATTAAATTCCATAAGTTTAATGGTGAACATAAATAATAATAATAATAATAATAATAATAATAATCTTAATAATATATTGAATTTTATGTAGTATCCTATGAAGTCCTTTTTATTCTGAATAACAAGTGTAATTGGCAAACCGAAAGGGACAAACAAAATGTTACTACACAAAAATGATGATGTCAGAGCAAATAATATATACAAATCCAATTTCTTGTAGCGTTAACAATTTCCGAGATATCCGTATTTATTAGTTTGAGAGTTCAAATGCTTATACTTTTTCAAGGAGATAATCGTTATTCACGTTTTTTGAGGTTATGGAAATATCATACCCATCATATGGTGACCGCTTTTTAAAAATCTAACTTCGCTTAAGCATAGTGTATCTATTTTACATAAATATGGACGTTTATTTCAATTAACAAGAATTAAATAGAATTATACTATTGTAAGAATAGTTACAGAAAAGTGATTAGAGAAAATCATATAAATGCAACATGTACTATTTTTACTTTCTCTAGCGTATAGTACAACATACATAATAGATAGCGAAGGTATTGTATTCCGCCCAAATTTCACAGTATGTGATACGAAGGTTTCAAACAGATCTCCTTATGTCAAACTACATTTTACTTGGAAACATTTTTGAAAATATTTATTTTCTCAAAACTGGCTCTAAAATTTTGATTAAAATAAAATGTATATGTTGAGCTTTCTAGGAATAGCCACTGAAGTCCTTAGTCCGGATGAAGTTTGCATAACTGGCAAACCGTAAGAGATAAGACAAAAACTTGCTACACAAAAAATGTCAAAACCCACAATTTATGCCATTTACATTTTTGTTGTGAAGATATCCGTTTCCGAGATATTTCTTGTTACTAGTTTCAATTCTAAAAAACTTTTCTCAAACGAGAATATATACTTATACTTTTGTAACACAGCAAGTCGGCCAGTGCTTTTTTGCTTCTGGCCAAGCAAAGAAGCACATTTCCATGACAATCACATAGCGACAGCTTTTAAAACATTTGAGTATCCTACTTATAAGGAATTAAGTAATAAGAACATTCTACTAATACTTAACTCGATTAGCATGGTTAGATAGAAGAATAATGTATTGTATGAAGTTTGTTTATTGAATAGCTAGAAGAAATTATTTTTCTTAACTCTTATGTTCAAACTTAGCATTAAAATTGGAAAATTTGGCTTATTAGATTGACATCTTTTCTCAATAACTATATGTTTGATGCTTCTTTAATTTAAACTATTGTCACCAGTGAGTTTGCAATATTTGAGAAATGCTTCTTCGTTCGCTGCGCAGAATACTTCAAAATGGCATTGGGCCAATTGCATTATAGAAGTGAGTGTAGACGAAGGAGGTTGTAAAGGTTCTTTTTTCTTTAATTTAACCTCTTTGGTCATATATAATGTTAATTATGACGGATAATGTATGAAATCGCTGAAATGATGCTCAAAAAGTTATTCGAGATATGTCGTCTCAGGATAAGGAAACCCAGGAAAGAACTTTATCTGAGTTATCAATATAACCTAAATTCGTACTCAAGATCCGTTGAATATGAGACAGACTCGCTACCTCCACACCCCAGAGGCGAGCTTTACATATGATTGTATTGCGCCGAGTTCATTTCTGCGTGTTGTGAGAACAGTGAAATTGAGAGGAAGGATAAACCACTTAATTAAATAATTTTATTGGAAACCAAATTAATGTGTATTAAGATGCCAGCTTAAAACCAATATGTATATTCCTGGTAAATTAAAGTAGTTATTAGACATGTCTATTTCATGTTAAAATTAACAGAAAAAAATACTTTTGATGTTGCTGGGTTCTGTAATTGAATGCCTTTAGAAACAAAGTAAGAAAGGAAATCTGATTATGAAAACTGGTGGCTACATATATAGTTGTAGATAATTCTGTTGCCAACTTTAAATCGAATTTTGGAATAAAACTTGATTATATTGGGAGAATATGCATTTCTCACACGTACCATGTACTTAGTGTATAGAATAGGTATTGTATTCCACCCGAAAATCAATACTGAGATTTCACCAGAAATACATGTTTTGAGGTTCCCTGAATAAAAAAAAAACATTTTAAAAAAATACCTGTGAGTGTCTGTGGGAATCCAGTGAAATGATTCCTATTTATAAGAAGCTAAACTACCAAATAATTAAAGTTATTGCATCCTATTATCCTGGTTTGGTAGTTACATCATGTGCTGATGGCCATTAATGTGGGAGCTAAGACGACACTCACGTCTCTTTCCTCTTGAGTTCGCTATCAGATATTCTCTAAGGCGGCCTGGGACGCTATGTCCGTAACCATCAAGCTGCCTTCTGCGCCTGCGCGGCATTGAACAAAACTATAACCATATCTGCTATTGGCTGCTCAACTTGGTATACCGTATTCGACAGTGGCATAAAATACCAGCCTAACGTAATTCAACGATTTGCAACTGCCATTATTGTCCTATCAATAATACAATAAAACTATTATAATTACTCTCAATAATACTACTAATAAATATTAATACACTTATGCCAACTAATCTCCATATGCTGTACTAAAATAAAGATCTCTCCATTCTTTTCTTCTTTATTTCTCGTAATTGTGTGTGTGATCCAATATAACCCACTTATGTCCACATTAGTATTTTAATCCGGACAATAGGGATATAAATATAAATAGAATAATGAACCCTAAAATACATTCAAATGTAAAATAAGGATAGAAAGGTATGTTATTGTTTCACAACTGTTTTCCTATGTATCATTATTTTGAACATTTTATCATGTTATTGATCTTAACTTTCATCTGTTTTTCTCGAAAATGTTATTCTGTTTTCTTTGTGTAATTCCTTGTTTCCACTGTAAATGTCACACTGATTCTACACAGACTATATATATATTAGATTTCTTTTTATATATAGCCACGTTTAACATCTAAGGTCATATCGGGGGCTTTCCACTTGAAACAACTCGTTGTCTGTAGGTACTTTTACGTTGGTTTAAATCATTTTGTTTTACTCAAACACGTTTACATTCACACTCGCAGACAAACTTTAAGACTCTGTGGGGGAATGGGGAATAATTCTGGCTAGCATTAGGGTTTTTCTTTCTATGCTTATTTGTTTATTTCTTCAGATAATGGGGAATTAATGCACCTTAGATCATCGATGCCTTTTTACTTATAATTTAACTGCTGTAATTAGATCTTATTACTGCAGCTATACCTCCAATTACTTATCCTACACTCTTTTTGTTTATTGATACAGTTGGAAAACTGGGAGCACACTGAAAACTCAATGGCCATAGCCAACTTTTCAGGCCTATCTGTCTCTACTCTTCCAATTTCTTTCCTATATATGGCTTGTGTGGGGAAAGAAAGTATTTAAGTAACACAGTTTACATGTAACAGGTTTTTGAGATATTTTGAACAATTTAACTTTATATAGTTGATATTTGCATATTATATTTAATAACTAGCTCAAACTTATATGTTAGTTTCAATAAATTATCCACATTTTCGGATAAAAACGCTGTCTCATCTGTATAACCAATGCTTTTAGTTCTTTTTTTTCAGTTTAAAACAAGTTGTGGTATTTTACTTACTTTTATTGTTTCACCTAACTTGGTAAAATTTTAATCAATTCTATTATAAATACTTTCAGAAATTAATATTTAAAACCTGGTTTTTAAGAGAGTGAAAAACAAAATGGCATTTTGCTTTCTCTATTTAATACACAGTATATAACTAGCATTTTACTGGAACAACGCGTTTTGGGTACCTGTATAAAAAACCACTTTTATTAAAGGTGTGATTGTCCGTATCTTTGAAAAACATAGCTGAAACGAAAACG
Organism: Hymenopus coronatus; assembly: GCA_030762935.1. Classification (NCBI taxonomy): domain Eukaryota; kingdom Metazoa; phylum Arthropoda; class Insecta; order Mantodea; family Hymenopodidae; genus Hymenopus; species Hymenopus coronatus. The sequence goes on along the minus strand of CM060888.1, from coordinate 106,017,134 downwards.
GTTACATACCGTAATTTAGTTTAGCAACTTCCAAGTATGTGACACGAAGGTTTTTATGAATATTTACCGTTAACATGGAAAACTTATCAAAAATGTTGATTTTTTTAAAATATCATTAACGGTTTTGTTGAAAATGTATATTAAGGATATTTAGATGACAAATAAGATGTATATCTTGATTTTGGGGGAACAGACTGAAAACCTCTTCATTTTGAATGAATTTTGAATAATTGTAAGAGATAGGCAAAAACTTATTACACAAAAATGTCCTACACATTTTTTTCTAGAGTAATTATTTTAGAGATATTCCTTGTTATTGATTTAAATTCTAAAATACTTGAACTTTTCTCAGACGGAAATTGGTATTTTTTTTTCTCCTGGCCACGCTGACGCAGAATTTAACATGAAAGAAATCTAGGCAATAGAAAATAAAACAATACAGTGTTAAAAAGTAATAAAACATTTAGTTTGGCAATTAAAACTAAAGAAATGTATGCGAAGAAATGGCAACGTGACGTCGTCGCTTCTCGATGCGCACGAAAATTGCTTAAAATGACGTGGTTTATGAAAGTAACATAGCCAAGGTTATGTAACAAAAATAACGCATTATTATGTATAAAAGAGCTAAGAATTGGTGTTTAGGAAAGCATATTATGCATTTAAAACATAAATAATCTCATAATACGAGAGAAGAAGAAGGAGAACAAAAGAGAACGAGATATTGGATGCTGTAATTTGTATAAGCATGTAACAAAGCATAGGAGCAAAGCTAAACAAATAATTAATTTAGAAAAGTTAGTTATTTGTAAGAATATTATTATGTAAGTTATTCAAATGTATTAATTTTAATTACCAGGAGCATATAAAATGTATATTGTAAATGTATTTCACGAAATGTAGAACAAGGTCATCTGTCGTCCCCATGGTGGTGTGCAGATTACAGTACTAAAAACAATGATCTTCAAATTTTGTGTTATAAATGAAAATGTTATAAGGTTCCGGTACACATCTACGAAAGTGAAGACGAAGCTAAAGACGCTAAGAGTTCATCAAGAGCGATATTACTGCAATTGTGTATAAGATATTGTATTCTACTAATTATCGTCAATGATTTATGTATATTTATAAAGCAAATATTGGGCACAGCTGTGTTTAAAAGAAACCAGTTTGAGTCACGTGCCTTAATTCACCGCGTTGTTACAACAATCTATACAAAAAGAGTTTTAAATACCAAGATATGTTTTAAATTGATTCTCTTCTAAAAGAAATTCTAATATCCAAGCAAGGGGATTACGATTCTTTTGCTCAGTGACTGAAGCTAGCAATCATTTAATGGGTAACACGGCCGAGTTGTGGAACGAAATATAAACGACTTCACTGCGGAGAATAAGCTTGTAACTGTCTCAAATTAAAAGTCTGGCGCTATACAGTAATTCCAGTTTCGCCAACTGCAAGCGTAACCAACATGATTTATACCCAGTGGCAAATTTAAACTTATATAAAAAAGTTTAAATAATTACTACACCGAGGGTCCAGGAAGAGAGTTCCCGAGACGCACAGCATCCCAATCAGCCCAAGACTACAAGCTACACCGACAGCAAAGAGGTTCCCCGCCACAACGCAAAGAGAACTGAACTTCAGTCACCTAGCAATAAGCTTTTAAAAGAATTCACTATCAATTTAGCTTAGAGAATTTCGTTATTGCTCTTGTAATAAGACCATCTCTATAATGCTTATCTTTATGCAGTAGATGTAGCAATAAACGTTTATTAAGACTAGGCAATTTACATTTAGTTGAATGGTAGATGCATGAATATTTGTTTCACTAAAACTATATGTATAGTAAAGTTGAAACAAAGGAAAGCAGGACGGTAAGGAAACAGCCAACATGTTATACTGCGTCAAATTAACAATAATTATGAAAGTGTATTCCTGAGCTGCTTTGTTGCACAAGCATTGCTGTCTGGTCCACACGCTGTGATAATAATTACTCTCTGAACGTCGACAGCTTGCGCTCTAATGCTCACTTTATGATGCGTTTTCATGGAGAACCACAATAGTTACCTCATCTCTCTCCACGTCCACTCATTTTAACCACACAAATTCCAAAGCAGTCTCCACGAAGCAGCTGCGTGTGAAAATTACTCTCGGAAATGTGCTACGCTTAATTAACTAAATTTACCAGTAATTATTTCTCTTATATATTCAAACATTTTTACTTTCTCTAGCTCATATGAAAGTATATAGGTATGTATATTTGTGTCTGTGGATAAGATAACTCTAAAACGAAAGTACCATACTTGGTATATATGCTCAGTGTCTCCCAAGGATACACACAAAGACTTTCAAGGAAATCTTCCCACCGTAATTACCCTTTACATGGAAAAATTCAATATGTGAGATTTATGGTGGGCTAAGCAAAGCAGGTGCGGTTTTTCTCCGGGTTCTCCGGTTTCCCCCGCCGTCACATTCCTCCGGGGCTCCATCTTCATCAGTGTCATCGCCTGCGGTGCCATAGCATTGAAAGCGGGAGTTAAACACTATAAAAGTGTATTCTTTCTTGAAGATTTTGTTTTTCTCTATATTGGTTCTAACGATTTAATTCAAAATACCTTATATTAAAGATATTTACATGAAAAATAAAATGTATATCTTGAATTTCCTGGGAATAGCCTCTGAAGGCTTTATTCTAAATGACTTTAGCATTACTGGTAAATCATAAGAATAGACAGAATATCACTACACAAAAAGTGTAGATCTCGTCAAAACATATAAGTGTGTCATTTTTGTATGTAGAGAAAACCTTTGCCGAAATATTCATTGTTATTGGTTTCAATTTCAAAATACTTATTAATTTTCTCAAAGAGGAAGTTGTTTCTTTTGCTCTGCTTCGGGTTATGCAAAGAAGAACATTTCGGTGACAATTGCAAAGCAACAGCTTATAAAACATTTGACTATTGCTGTTGCCTAGTGCAATCCCTTACTTTTCTCCTACTAATAAGGAACTAAGAAATAAGACCATTATGCTAATGCCTATTTCAATTAGCACGAATTGTTTTTAAGAAGTTGGTTTGTAGAACTTGTAGAGACTGTCATTGTGAATGGAAACACCAAACAGTTATGAATTACAATATTATTAAGACATAAAAGATAAATTTCGCAGGCTGGCCCCGTAGCTCAGTCGATAGAGCATCTGCCTGCTATGCAAGGTTCCGGATTAGATTCACAGCTAGCCCACAAAAGCTCTCTAACCTACATAGTAGAGTCTGGAAGTATGCATGACAAAACTCAAAGATAAATAGAAACCCAACGAGTACACCAGCTAACACCATTTCCAACAGGCAGTAGTTTCAAAGGGAGATGTCGCCTATAGGCCATACAGTTAAATGCGGGGAATACATGTAATAACAATAACATTTTATTGAAATTAAAAAATTATGAGCATAGGTAAAATTTTTTTTACTAATAAATTAGAAATTTGAATTAGAAAATAAAATGTGTTTTATACATTTGGTGAAAATTTGAAATTATGTATATCCTTATTTTTTTACGATTTTTGACAATTTTTAATGCAGGGTGTATATAAATGAACATCGGGGTTTTAACTCCTTATAATATTTATTACATTCACCTTACAGTTATGAATGATATGTCAAATGAAAAGCAACTCAAACTGTTTTACCAAGAAGCTTATAAATGTTCAATGTGACTACCCTTTGTCACACGGCACACATCAAATCTATAGCCGAGTTCTTCCCAAACGTTGATAAGTGTGTATTCAGTAATTGTAGCAACAGCTACTTCAATCCGGTTTCTTAATTCAGGGAGGTCAGCTAGTGGCGGAGGCACGTACACACGATCCTTGATGAAGCCCCAAAGGTAAAAATCGCATGGCGTTAGGTCAGGAGAATATGGAGGCCATGCATAGCAAGTACTGTTATTGAGGCCCTTGCGGCCTATCCAGCGCTCGGGTACAGTGACGTTCAACCAATCGCGTAATTCGCACCATCCTGCTGGAAAATGAAGTTCTCTGACTCATTTTCTTCCAACTGAGGGAGGAACCATTGTTCTAGTGTATCAAGGTAAGAAGTGTCAGTTACAGTAGGTTCACCAAAAACGAAAGGCCTATAAACTTTTCGCCGGGATACGGTACAAAAAACATTCACTATAGGGGAATTGCATTTGTACCATCTCGTGAGGATTTTCTGAGCCCCAGATGCGCACATTATGAGTGTTAACATGTCCACTAAGGTGAAAGGTTGATTCATCACACTATCCACAAAATCGTCATGAAACAACATGTCGTTTGCGAATTTGGCACGTAATCCGTGGTCTGTCGGCTTTAGATCCTGTAATAACGGTAAACGGTAAGGACGTAGCTGTAAGCGTTTTCTTACAACTTTCCAAACAGTCGACACAGGAACTTGTAATTCACGACTAGCCTTCCGGACTGATTTCTTTGGGCTACGAGTGAACGACTCTCTCACTCGCTCAACAGTCTCTTCACTTACTCCTGGTCGTCCCGGCTCTTCCCTTTACAAAGGCAGCCGGTATCTTCAAACTGATTATACCATTTACGAATGTTTTTATCACCAGGAGGATCACAACCGAACTGGATTTAACCCTTTCATTATGATTTCAATACTTAAGCTTATTCATTAAGTTTATAACTAAATTACTACGGAACGCATGTTGCACAGTAACTACAGATTCGGTCTTTGCAAACTGCAAAACACAAAACGCTTTCTGTTTACGCTTTGCTACTACCGCTATCTAGCGGATTGCGGCAGAAACATTGCACCCATATGCGCACTTGTGCCAACAAACAAAACTGAGTTGCTTTTTCATTTGACATATCATTTATAACTGCAAGTTGAATGTAATAAATTTATAAAGAGTTAAAACCCCGATATTCATTTATGTACACCCTGTACCTTTGAGTGTAATAACTGATTTTAGCGATGTTATATACTTTTTATTACTTTATCTACATAGTAAATGGTACATTGGAAGAGAAGGTATGCACTCAACCCAAAAATATAATACCAAGATTTCATCAGAAATACACGTTTTAGGGTACCCTGTATTAAAAAAAAACATTTTAGAAAAGTCCGTTTCTATGTGTGTGTGTGTGTGTGTGCGTGCATGTGTTTGTATTTCTGTTAACACGATACTAAAAAATAAGCAGTCAGTAAAATACCAAACTTTGTATTTAGGTTTAATCTTCCAAGGATATGATATGAAGCTTTTGAGGAAAGTTTGCCCTTTACATTACTCTAAATTACTATTTACATGGTAAAAAAATCGAAAATGTTGATTTTCTCAAAAGTGTTTGTAGCAATTTTGATTGCAATGTGGTATGCTAAAGATATAAATAACATCTATGTCCTGAATTTTCTGGGAATAGCATCTAAACTTCTTTATTTTGGGTGAACTTTCCTGAATTTGCATAAATGGTAAACCGTAAGAGATAGGCAAAAAATTGTTTCACAAAAATGCAGATCTGGTTAAAGCACACAATTTATGTCATACACATTTTTTTTCGTGGAGGTGACAATTTCCGAGATTTTTTGTTTTGTTTTGTCTTTGTTTTAAAATTCTTGGTATAACTTTTCTTATACGGGAATTTGTGATTTCTTGGTTGTGCAAAGAAACAGATTTCAACCATTGGCAACCAAATTTTAAACATTTTTAATATCGCTTATTTCTCTTATGCACAGGATGTATAAGGAATCAAGTAGTAAGACAAATTCTGCTCATATTTATCTCGATTATCATGAAGTACTTAAAAGCATTAGCATTTTAACAATAATCTGTTACAGAGATGTAGAGAAAGTCCTGTGAAAGGAGCACATCAAATTTCTAGAAAAAGATCCGTGTGTGTGCGTGTTTGTGTGTCTGTAAACACCATAAGTCAAAAAAGAAAAGTCGGTAAAATACTAAACTTGGTACTTAAGTTTACTATTTTCCAAGAATGAGACGAAAATTTTGAGAAAAATACATCCATCCCAAACTATCTTTTACACGGAAATTATTTAGAATTTTTATTTTCTCAAAAATGGCTAAAACGATTTTGATTAAAATACCGTGTATTAAAAATATTTACATGGCATATAAAATATGTATCTTGAAATTTCTGGGAATAGTTTCTGAAGACCTCTTTATCCTGGATAAATTTTGCTGTATTTTGCGTAACTGGTAAATCGTAAGAGAATGAAAAAAAATCTTACTGCACAAAAGTATAGTTCTCGTTAAAACACACAATTTATACTATATATATATATATTGTGGAGTTTACCATTTTTGAGATGTTTCTTATTTCTTTTCTTTAGTTTAACGTCCTTTAACCTGGTTGGTCATATCGGACGATGAATGAAATTGGTGAAATGATGCTCAAATTATTTCGGGGTACATGGAGCTTAAAGTTACTCGACATGCGTCTTCTCAGGATAAAGGAAAACCCCGAAAAAAACCTTGTCTAGGTAACTCACCCTAAGCGAGATTCGAACTCACGACCATTTTTATGTGAAGCAGACACGCTACCACCACACTACCCAAGCGGGCTATTTCTTGTTAATGGTTTAAGTTTTAAAATACTAAAAATTTGCATATACGGAATTTGTAGACTCACAGCAATGCTAAGAAGTGCATTTCAGCTAGATGGCAACTAGCCTTTACCTAGTGTGTTCCATCCTTCTACTTACAAGGAAGAAAGTAATAAGGAAATTTTCGGTGACGTTTATTTCGTTTAACATGAAGTAGAAAAAAGAATAAGGTTTTTAACAACAATTTTTTACCGATATGTAGAGAAAGCTATGTGAATGGAACACATCAGACTACACACTACTCGACACTCTTTCAATTACTGGACTTAAAACTGAACTCTGGGCAGGATTAGCTCTTTTTTTATACCTGTCGATCACGAGATAGGAAACTTCCAACAGTCTCATGTGCAAACCACCGCAAATATTACCAACCCACTCATGTGCAACAATGCACGGCTTTGAAGTCAAAGAATTTGCTGACAACACACTATTACTCACACAGGTGTAACAGTCATTGTTCGTGTTAAGAGAACTCGCCGACGCGCATGTATCAATAACGCAGATGTAACGATGCATGGCATTATGAAGCAAGATGTTCACACATGTGCAGCGATTACAGATAGAATGAAACCTTAGCATTGAAGCTTGCATGATGAGAGTTTAGTATATTTTATGTCTGAATGTCGTCGTCCAAAATTGCCCGAATCCTACCGAATGAAGACGGAAATTGAGCCATGGAAATGCATATTTTGAGGAACCTTTGAATAAAATTAACATTTTTAGAAAAATATCTTGTGTGTGTGTGTGTGTGTGTGTGTGTGTGTGTGTGCATGTCTGTGGGGAACAGCATAGCTCAAAAAATGAAAACTCCTTTGAATGTCAAACTTGCAAGTAAGTACAGATCTTCCCTTATTCTTCTTCTACTTATAAGGAACTAAAAAAAGTCTATTTCTCCTAATGTTATCTTGATTAATATTACGAAAATAGAATAATAAGCTTTTGTAAGATAGTTTGTTACAGTATAAGCAGAGAAAATCTTGTGAACGGAACATTTAAGATATTTTAGAGGTTTTTTTTTAATCTCCACAAAGTCTGGAAGTTTGCGTATGACTGTGATTCAAAACGGGAATTATTAAAGGCCAACATGGCATTAGGTACAGTCAAAAATTGTCGCTGAAATGACAATAAAATTATGAAAAATCCTGATGTGCTCCATTCTCATGACTTTTTCTATCTCCCTGTAACAAATTATGTTAATAATTTCATGCTAATCGAGGTAAACATTAGCAGAAACAGTTTTATTACTTACTTCTTTATAGGTACAAGCAAAATAGGGCATACATTAGGCTAAACCGACAATCAAATGCTTTATAATGTGGTTACTATGGTATAGAAATCCAATTCTTTGCGTGATATTTCCGTATGAAAAAAGTGTTAATTATTTTAAAACTGAAATCAATAACAAGGAATATCTAAAAAAATAACGGTCAACTCCAGGAGAAAAAAATGCATATAGCATAAATTTTGTGTTTTACTGAGCTCTGCATTTTTAGTGGAGTAAGTTTTGGTGTACTAATTACCAATTATACAAAATTCCGCAAATATCATTCAGAATAAAGATTGTTTTCAGAGGGTTTTCCTGAAACTTCAAGATATACGAGTTGTCATGTAAATTTCTTTAATATACGATATTTTAATAAAAGTTGTTAGAACTGTTTTTGAGAAAATCAACTTTTTTAAAAATGTTTCCATTTAAAAGGTAGTTGGGGGTGGGAGGATTTCTTTAAAATCTTCTAGTCGCATACTTGGAAGATACTGAACTTAAATACAAAATTTAGTATTTAACGGACTTTTCGTTTTGAGCTATGCTGTTCACAGACACCACACACACAAACGCACACACAGACCTTTTTCTAGATTTTTTTTTTGGATTCAGGATATCCCAAAACATATATTTCCGGTGAAATGTCGGTATCGAATTTTTGGATGCAATACAGTGCCTTCTCTATACTTTGTACATGAAGAAAATAAAAAGTTAGTGTGGTAATATAACACAAAGAGAGTAAAAATAGGACTTGCTATCGAAATTGCAAATGGTTAAATACTATAAATTTACCATTAAATGCAGATTTGTGATTAGAGATACCAACAAGAACACGCCAACACACGTAACCACTATTTTATTCTACCTGCTGTACTGTTGCTTATAGTACACCACACGTTTACACTGCTTTTACATACCACAAATGCTCCTATATTGTTTCATTCTCAACATATTTTATAGCACAATAAAATATAAGTACTTTCATTATCCATCCCCTCGCTCCATTTCCGCAGCTACACGTGCATTTATGTATTCTATTGTTTTTATGAAACTTCCTGTTTGACCCTGTAACGAAATACATGCGTTATTTCGCTTTGATTAGCTTAACTTTCAAACCCAAAGCTCCATATGCATATTCTCCAAACTGCATAACTTCAATCAAAGGCAGGTTAGGTTTTCGAAATGCAAAGAAAAAGGCGCCCAGCAGGCAAGGTTTCTCGCTTTCTATGCATGAGAAATTGATGGTTCGTATAACACGCATAAACCAAAACCACGATTTCCTGGTCCGAGTTTGTAACCTCGTGTTTCATGGTTAGGAGTATAACTGGGCTAACAGAAACTATAATAACACGAGAAAATATCCCTGTTAGTGATCCTGGCCCTTAGAGCCAAATCAGGGGATATACAGCATACCTGTAAAGGGCAGAAAGGTCATCAGAAAGTCAAAGTTACGACCAGAACCCTTGGCAATCACTTACTTCTTTTGTAAATGTGCATTTTTCTCACACCCTCAAGCTTGAATTTCATTTTTTTTCTTGCTGCGTATAGTAAGTAACGGAAGCATTGTATTTCACCCAAAAACTCCATTTAGATTTTTTACCGGAAATTTATTTTTGAGGCCCAATGAAACATTTTAGAAAAATATTCGTGTATTTAGGTGTGTGTATACGTATGTCAACACAAGAACTTAAAACGAACATTTCGTTAATATAAATACTTGGTATTTAAGTTCAGCATCCTCAAGGATTCTATGTGAAGGTTTTCAAGAAAATTCCGCCATCCCAAAACAACCTTTTACAACTGAAAAGTTTTCCATAATGCTTATTTTTTTAATTATAGCTTTATCGATTTTAATTAAAATATAATATTTTAAATATATTATAATGTGTTTTTAGGGAAGTTTTAGCAGTCTTTTTTATTCTGGATGATTTTATATACATACTGAATCATAAAAGAGAGACGAAAATCTTTTTTTTTCTCTCTCTCTCTCTCTCTCACTCTCTCGCTCTCCATGTTCCATATATACCTGCCCTTTAACTGCACGGTCATATCGGCGACATGTCTCTTTGGAACATGTTGCCTGTGGCGAATGATGTTAACTTATGTACTGTTGTTATTTAATTTCCATTTTGTTTGGGTTTTTATTTGTTAGATCACACTCATTCACACTCTAATGCTTACTTCCAGACTTTGAGGGAGGATAGGCACCAATCTTGTCAAGAGAAAAATGAAAACTTCGAGCTGGGAATCGAACCTAGAATCCCTTACACAGGTGGCAGGTGTTCCACCATATAAACACAACATCTTACTGCACAAAAAGTGTACGTATCATTAAAGCGTATGGTTTATGTCAATTGTTTTCAAATTAACAATTTCCTTGATATTTCATGTTATGGTTTAAATTTTCAAAAGCTATTATTTTCTTAAATGGGAAGTCGTTATTAGTTTCTCTCCTCTCCCCCTCTCACATGCAAATAGAACGGAATTTCAAAGACATCACACATCGGGTTTGTAACGATTTGACTATTGCTCTACTTATTTTATTATTTTTATGCCTACAATGAAATGTGTAAAGAAGTTTTCTTTGTATTACCAAGGAATAGAAGAGGCTGGATCCGTAGCTCAGTTGGTGGGGTACCTGTCTGCTGTGTGAGGCAGGGCCGGTAATATAAGCACCTACAATGTGAAATGCTCTACCTTTACAATCGTCCCTTCCCTTTTCCTTCCACCTGGCAGTGGAACAGTGGCGGTTGCTCTTGAACAACAAAATACTTGTTCTCCCAGTCCCAATTAAACATTCGCCGTTCACTCATATTGCACATGAAAGCCACCACTGCACTGCTAAGGCTACCACGGGACTAATATTGCAACGAACCGGCTTCGTTGGCTCTACGTAATGTTGAAAGTTGAAAGAGTAGTGAATACGAGAGGGAGGGCATGCTCACCCTTTGCGCTTTGCCTGCCAGGCTTGGTGTGAGGGGTCCTGGCTGGAGATAGGAAGTTTTCTCTTGCCAAGATGATTCCCTATCCTCCCTATAGTCTAGAAGTATGTGTGTGTTAAGACTAAGATACAAACAGTAAACGAGTGAGCAGGAAAAGTCGCCATTATTAGCTAGATGTTAAAAACGGCATATAAATGGAACTAAAAACTCTCTCTCTCTCTCTCTCTCTCTCTCTCTCTCTCTCTCTCTCTCTCTCTCTCTCTCTCTCTCTCTCTCTCACACACACACACACACAAATCAAGTGTATTGTAAAATCAGCTAGTTGAGAAAGCCTGTGAGTGCTACACATCATCAGGTTTTTCTTAACATTTCGAATAGTTTCGTAAGTACTCTCCAGAATGCAGAAACGAATATATATAAAAACATTCAAAATTGATTTAATTGTTTTTTTTCACACCAGCCGTGTGTAGCACAAGAATTGGATAGGTAGTCAGATTGAAGAATTCAATGCCAAAGCCGGGATTTGAACCACGGATCTCCCGAACTCTAGCCGGTTGCTCTACCATTGAGCCACCATGGCAACATGCCTGCATAGCACTAAATTCTCAACTGACTCTCATGTTTTCCGGTAAACCACAGAGGTGATCTCAAATTATTTTGAGACGACACACCGCATTGGCTTATAGAAATGTAAGTACTTTTAATCCCAGGATTCATAACATAGCCAACTATTATGGTCAATTAGAATTGATTTAATTGTTCTTTCACACAAGCAGTGTGTAGGACAGCAATTGGATAGGTAGAGCAAGATTGAAAAATGCAATGCCATAGCCGGGATTTGAGCCATGGTAGCTCAGTGGTATAGAGAAACCGTCTAGAGACCGGGAGATCGTGGTTCAAATCTCGGCTATGGCATAATATTCGATAGTTTGAAAATAACGGTCTTAGGGTTCTGATTAAACACGGAGCATTGGCATAGAGCACTGGAAGCAGGTCCTTGTTGCTCTTTATCACTTACATGACTTCAGCGAGAGAGGTATGAGAGGAGAGACCTAAAGGGCGGCCAGATCCGGATGGGCGCAAGCAAGGAAGGAAGCAGTTGGATCTCTCTGACATCGTTTTAGGCTCAGTTTACGGGCGATTCAGCGTTTCCGACACCGTCAGGATAATCTTTTACAATGAGCAAACCAACAAACAACCACATCCGGCTGAACACCGTCGTGTAGTCGTTCAACCTTAAATAGGATATGATAATGAAATGATCGGAACAAGAAATGGCGGACCGGAAAATTGTAGGGAAGCATTCGATTGGCAACCGGGGAAACCCTCCGTAAAAGTCCACGGATCAGGAACCCGCGAATTCCGGAATCCGGACACAGACGAAACCTCCTGAGCTCTTTCATTCAGTGAAAAAAATTGTTTACTGATTATTGTTCATAATTTATATGCAGCATTGGGAACTATACATTCTATTACTACCAATTTCCTTAATCTAGACTGTATTTCACCATTGTTACTTTGCACATTATGTATTTTGATGTTTGGTGTACCTACTATGTTGACAAAAAATGGTGGTGTCAACTGATGTCCCAGAGTTGCCACCACATATTCGTGGATAACAAATGGTGATAGTCTTCCTGTGTTTTGAAATGGTTGTCAACTCTTTCTTGCAGACTCGTATCATCTCCATTACTGAATTTCATTCACTCACCTGATTAGGATAGTGTTTCACCCGTAATAGCTCCATGATAGTCATCCTTTCTCTGGTCCGCTTCAGTATCTACTCCTAAACTAGTCCACAGTATCAGAGTGACCAGCATCACATCGGTCATAGAAATTACAAAGATGATAACTCTTGTAATCATCGCCGTAAAAATTATCTAACACTAAAACACCCTATATCAGTACACGTTATATTCCTGTATTGTACCATGAAATATTTGATTGTTCCAACTCACTGCAAAATACTTTTCAAAATATTTGGAATTCTACCATTATATTCTCGCCATATTGTCGTTTGTAATAAATATCACAGAAAAGTTTACAAAAAGTGCAGATATTCATAACAAAGAGACCAGCCATACCCAGGACTTACATAGACCAACAAATAGTTTGCAGTTATTCTAAAAAGGTGTTTACTCCAAAGGAATAGTTTTGCTTAATTCACTTCCCGCTTCTATAAAAGAATATCAAATAAACAAAAATAAGTTTAGATCAGAATTAAAAATATACCTTATTACTCACACCTTCTTTATAGAGGAGGATTTCATTCAATCAAAAAATACTGGTAAAAATGTAACTAGTAATATAATAAACATGAATATTCTAAAAATGCAAGTGTACGGGTAGAGTTTTGGAAACAGACATGTAGTTGAAAATTATGCAAAACTGACACCTCAGAAAACTATGTCAGAGCTATTATTTCTAAATAAATATATAAATAAGTATGAATAAATTTAATTCTTAACATGATCTATATTATAGAGTTTGGGCTTAGAGCCTAACCTCATAATAGGATCTATAGATTGCAATGTTATGTATGTGAGTGTGTACTTCATCAACAAATTTATGAATAGCATTTTAACTTTTTGTTTTAAAAACTGATGAGCATGCTCCCAAGCAAGACAATCGAGAGCTAAGGTGTATTTTAAATGCATATTTGATATACAATGAGCGAGAAAGCATTGAATAACCAGCCGATAGACGACAGGCCGCATTTAGCAATTCGCGCTCATGGCAAAAATCAATAATTACATTAGCCGTAAGTGTGTTGAGCCGTGAAACATGTTGACTCTCATTTTACTGATGGAGTAATTAACCTAAAATATATCATATCAGGTTCGATCTAATGGCACTACAGCAGTAATGTTTTTCATGTATTGGGAAACGCATTTAAAACCGCCCTCAGGGTGTGTACACTTTGTTTTGCAACAAATAATCATTATTAATTAAATTTGCATTGATTAGAAATCAGTTGCGCTTTTGTTAATTTCCCGAATGAAGCTTTAAAATTTGAAGAGAAAAACATGGAAAAACTATTCATGTCCTCTGTAGCTAAAATTCAGGAGTTTTGTTATTCTATTAAAGTAATCTTGTACTACGTTATAGCACGACAAAAACGGGTAACACCTTTGTCTATCGTAACTAAAATTCAGGAGTTTTGTGATTCTATTAAAGTAATCTTGTACTACGTTATAGCACGACAAAAACGGGTAAAACATTGTCTATCGTAAATAAAATTCAGGAGTTTTGTTATTCTATTAAAGTAATCTTGTACTACGTTATAGCACGACAAAAACGGGTAACACCTTTGTTTATCGTAACTAAAATTCAGGAGTTTTGTTATTCTATTAAAGTAATCTTGTACTACGTTATAGCACGACAAAAACAGGTAACACCTTTGTCTATCGTAACTAAAATTCAGGAGTTTTGTTATTCTATTAAAGTAATCTAGTATTACGTTATAGCACGACAAAAACGGGTAAAGCATTGTTTATCGTAACTAAACTTCAGGAGTTTTGCTATGCAATTAAAGGATTCTTATACTACGTTTATAATACGACAAAAACGGGCAAAACATTGTCTATCTGTAACTAAAATTCAGGATTTTATGTTATTAAAGAAATTTTATACTACATTATAGCACGACAAAAATGGGAAAAACATTGTCTATCTGTAACTAAACCTCAGGAATTTTGTTATGCTATTAAAGGAATCTTATACTACGCTATAGCACGACAAAAACGGGTAAAACATTGTCTATCTGTAACTAAAATTTAGGAGTTTTGATATTCTATTAAAGGAAGCTTATACTACATTATAGCACAACGAAAACGAGTAAAACATTGTCTATCTGTAACTAAATTTCAGTTTTTTTGGTAGTGTTTAACGCCCGCTTTAACTACTTATGGCACCGCAGGTGGTGAAGTTTTGTTATGCGATTAAAGGAACCTTATACTACGTTAAGGCACGACAAATACGGGTAAAACATTTTCTATCTGTAACTAAAATCCAGAAGTTTTGTTATGCCATTAAATAAATCTTGTACTGCATTCTAGTACGACAAAACTGGTAAAATATTGTGTATCTGCTAACAGAGGCTCCAAAAATTCATAAGATAATACAATAGTATCTTTATACAAAACTATAATAATAAAACTGAAAGCTTATTTATTTTCATATGCTAAAACATGACTATATGAGAAACTATTCAAAATTTGGTACTGGAGGAAGCATTGGGGGTATTTACACACATAGAGGAATATAAACATTTAAGAGTAGGAATTAAAAAAATGAAAAACACAAAAGAGAATAAGACATAACATAAACTCGGAAAAGTTTGCTATACATAACATAAATTTTACTTGATGAGACAAGCAGATATCAAAATAAATTTAACATAAAGCTTGAGAACGGTACTTAGAACTATTATGACTTAATGATCCGATATTTGGACTCCGAATTTTCACTTAAAAAGAAAATTAATTGTACTAATTGAAACGCTCTACTAGGTTATATAGGAGAGAAAAGATTAGGAACACCATTACAAGACAAAATAAATGAATGTACAAAATTCAGTTTTGGAATTTATTGAGCAAAAACAATTAGTATGCAACTTTATATTAAAATAATGGAAATTGAAAGATTGCATAAGAAAGTAAAGAAATTGACACCACCAGGGAGAAAAAAGGACTGACCATCTCACACATGGTTCCAAGGAATTTTGGAATCGGTGATGGAATGGGAAATTGACAAACACATGTGGAAAGATAGAAAAAGATCAGAGATTGAAGTAAGAAGCTGAAAGGATTTAAGATGCTTTTAGCCCCGCGTTTGGGCTCCAAGTATGAAGCGTTTTTTATTGTTGCCACGTTAAAGCAGCTTAGCCCCGTGCTCAGATGTACGATGACGTTGGCGGTGCTTCAAGATTCACTCCACTATCAGATGAGTAGATCTACGTACCTTTTGTTGTGCAGATCTACTACCGTTGAGGTGCCTCAGCTAAACTCAGCCTGCTTGCTAGTTTGACTCTCTCGGGGTGGTAGCGAATAAGGGTAGTTTGGGAAGTGATCTTATAAAGTTAGGTAAACACACATTACTTTTACTTCAATTTATTGCCAACTAGAAGAAGCGAGATAAGCACTTTGCTATACAATCTGCTAAATCAAATATTCATTAGTAACTTTCTTAATGATGACGACCACGTATTTTTTCTTAATAACATTGTTTCTATAACTTAGCGTATTTAATTAAGTTTAAATGTGCTTAACTGGCTTTAACTATTCATCGCTTAGAGCGCCGATAATTAACTAAGTATCGCTCAGCGTTGAGATTTCTAGCTTGAATCCCAATATGTAACTGAAAGACAGCAGCGATGATTCTAAAAGACAGCCTCGGTGTAACTTTAATACCTCGGTGTACTAAAAGACAGCCTCGACATGCTGTAATCTTCTACTTATATAGCAAAATTACTGACATGGCTGTTTCTTTCAGATTGGTTGGAAAGACCGCGAACCTGATATGATATTACCCTAAATGCATTATTTCCTAGCCGGGATTCATCATAGCGTCCACGTGACAAGTGTTACACAATGGAAAAGAAACTCTTCTTTAAACTAAAAGGGTCTCTACCATCACTTGGTTCTCTATTGCACTCAACGCTACTCGTACGTGCTGTGACAAAAGAGTATCTCCTTACAAAGAAAGTTTCTCTTTCCACTTTCCAAGTCTGGAGTAAAAGCCAATTTTTACACTCTTAAAAAAATGAAATAATTGAGTATTAGCACTCTTTAAATATAAACTAATAAACAATTAATAAAATGACATACAGAGGATGAATTTATAGGTTCTCAAAGTTAAAAGAAAATTAAGTCCCCTTAATACTTAAAAAGTATTTTTAGAAACATATCCGTGTGTGTGTGTGTGTGTGTGTGTGTGTAAGTGTAAGTATGTGTGTGGCCAAGTTAGTATGTGTGTGTGTGTGTCTGTGGGTAGTATAGCTCAAAAATGAAAAGTCGGTTAAATACCAAACTTGGTATTTAAGTTGAGTATATTTTACGCCCAACTATCCTTTACATGGAACATTTTTCGAAAATGTTGACTTTCTTGAAAATGACTCCAACGATTTTAATTAAAATTGCATATATTTAAAATATTTTCATGGCTTACGAAATGTTTATCCTGAATTTTTTCGGAATGGCCTCTGAAGACCTCTTCATTCTGGATGACTTCTGTATAACTTTTGTATAATTGGTAAACCATAAGAAATAGACAAACTCATAGTATACAAAAATGAAGATCTTGCACCCAATTTAGGTGATTTACATTTTTACGTCGAATTAAATGTTTTTAGATATTCCGAATTATTGGTTTCAGTTTTACTTACTTAAACTTTTCTCAAACACGGAACCATATTTCTTTTTCTTTCTCGTTTGTTTACTTCTAGCAAGTAAAGGGGACCGAATTTCAATTGTTTCACTTAGCGACCGGGTTTTAAAATATTTTACTATCGTCTTAATCTGTGCTGTCCCGTATTTCTCTTCTACTTACAAAGAAGCAAGCAATAAGGCAATTCTGCTAATATTTTATCATTTTGTAGATTATAGAATAATCTTTTGTAAGAAAAGTTTGTTTGCGGAACAGGTAGAGTCGTATGAATGGAATACATACTGTTTTTCGTGCACTATGGCTCTTATTTTCATGATAATGCTTAAGAAAGAAGCCGGATTTTCTGTCAGCAAATGTGAGATATATCCTTTACTAATATTACTAGTACTTTTACTAATATTATAAAGGGAGAACATTTTTTGTGTACTGTGTTGCTTGTGTATGTAAGATTATTCTAGAACCCCTCAACAATTTTGACAATTGTTTCACCATTACAACCATTTGTTGGGACGTACATAAATGGCTATGAATACATTATAATTTCATTTCATAATTGTTAAATATTAGAAAGGATTTACACAGCCTGTTTTACTAGAATACAAATACATTGGGGCTAAGAACATGCTTGTAAAGTAGCCCTTAACTTTTATTTGAGAAAAACTACGCAAAAATAAAAAGTTGGTAAATACTAAAACTGTTATTTAAGTTGAGTATCTACAAGAATGCAACAGGAAGCCTTTCACAAAAAATCCCTCATATCAAATTACGCTTTACATTGAGAGATTTTCGAAAAACTGGCTTTAACAATATTTATTACAGTACCATATGTTTAAGAATTTACATATAAAATAAAATGCATATCATGAATTTTCAAGGAACGCTCTTCATCCGAGATGACATTTGTATAATTCTTAACTGGAAACAATAGAAAAAAACTTAGTACGCAGAAAATGTAGATCTCATTAAAATACAGAATTTATGTCAGGGTACATTTTATTTGTGGAGTTAACCATTTACGAAATATTCCCTGCTTGCCCGTTTTTTAAATATAATAGTATTTTCCTTCTTCATCCTCCGTTGTCTAGATGTAGCATGCTAGTCTCTGGTTCCCAAGGTCGTGGGTTCAAACCCGCGGAGGTACGATGGATTTTTTTTTCGGGCGTAAACATCCTTATCATGGGTTCCTTGGGAAGGAAAGTAGACTTCGTGTCGTAAATTTACAGCACTTTAAAGAACCTTAAGTCTGCTAAAGAAGCCTCTGTGAAAAATTATGCCTTTTCACGCCTAATATAGAATTGGACACCAAGAACCGTAGCAGTTAACTAATTTAATTTACGTATTGGTTTTTTTCTTATCCTAGTCATGTAAGGAGAATGGACTTTCAAAGATATTACATGCTGACCAGTTCTTAAATTTTGACGACTGTTTTAGTGTGGTATACTCTTTTACTTCCCTTGTATATGTAAACAATATTTAATAAAGCGGTTTCTATAATCTTTATCTCGATTAACGTGAAGTGGATAGGCGAATAAGCACATTTAAAAATAATTGTTACAGAAATGGTAGAGGAAATATATTAAAACTATTAAGCTAATCAATGAATAGTAAATACTATTGTTTCATATTTCCTATTATTTATTCGTGATATAGTACATTGTAATTTACATTCCAATATTACCAGTTACGTAATAAAATATGAATGCTCATATAAGAACAACAAAATTGAATTATGTGCACTAGTTCCTAAGCCAACTTGAAGTGTATGCTTGAGCACACACTCCAAGCTAGATGGACAGCCACACAAATCTACAAGCACAAGCTATTTTGGCAGAGCATGGAGTAAATTTGAACGAGAGAGAAACACTTCTGATTAATTTCTGCTCGCTCGGAGGGCCTAACGATGTGCAACATTTTGAAGCGGGGGATGTACAGGGGTAGTCGTTGTGGCTCATTAGCAGCTATCGGAATTCTGACGAGCAGGCAGGCACATGTGTGGGTGTGGTTGGCGAGTTCAGGCACAGCACGACATTTCCCTCGCCTGTGGACCAGACATGTGATGGCTATTGATTTTTATTACCAAAGTAGAAACTTTGACACATCTTAATAATTACTTAGGCTACTTTTTCAATATTAGTGCCATAACTATTCCATATTTGTTGAATTCAAAGTGAGTTATAATAAATATTTTTACTTTCTCTACACGTACTACGTACATAATATATAGAGAAGATATTGTATTGCACCTAAAAATTAAATACCGTGATTCTCCGGAAATACATGTTTTGAGACCCCCTGAATCCAGAAGAAGCCTTTTTGGAAAAATGTTCGCGTGTGTGAGTGTGGGTGTGTGTGTGTGTGTGTGTGTGGGTAGCATAGCTCAAAAACGAAAAGTCCGTTAAATACCAGACTTCTGTAGTGGTATCTTCCAAGGATGCGACACGAAAATTTTCAAGCAAATCTACCCTTTGCATGGAAGAAATTTCGAAAATTTCGATTTTCTAAAAAATGGCTCTAACGATTTTGATTAAAATCTCTTATTTTAAGACATTTACATGGCAAACGAAATGTATATCCTGAATGTTCTGTGAATAACCTCTGAAGACCTGTTTATTCTGGATGATTTTTTTTTTTTTTTTTTTTTTAATTTTGCATAATGGTAAACCGTAAGATATAGACAAAGGCCTACTACACAAAATGTATCTCTCTTTAAAACACACAATTTATGTCGTATACCTTTACCTTGTAGAGCTGACCGTTTTCGAAATATTCCTTGTTGTTGGTTTCAGTTTTAAAATACTTAAAGCGTTCCTGGCAGCGTAAAGAAATGGATTTAAATTTCATGGCAACCACATTTTAAAACATCAGACTGTCGGTTTAGCCTTGTGCATTCCCTTATTTCACTTCTACTTGTAAGGAACTAAGTAATACGATAATTTCTGCTCGTGTTTATCTCGATTAGCTTGAAGTGGATAGAAGAATAAGCTTATTAACAATGATTTGTTATAGAGATGTAGAGAAAGGCACGAGAATTGAACACATCAGGTTTTTAAAATGGGGTTATGCGGTTAAAGTAAATGTATCTGAGAAATATGGAAAGTCTCCAGCATGCAAGATATCCTTTGAAATTTATGCCAGTTATTACAGCCAATGTTTAAAAACATTCATATGAGCTTCGCTACTATTCAGCAGCACACTTCTTGCAAATCAATATTCTTCTTATAGACGTGCTAATCGAGAATCATCTTATTACTTAGTTCCTTATAAGTATAAAGGAATTAAGGAACTACATAGGGCATTGTCAAAGCTTTTAAAAGCAGTCAATATGCGATTGTCATCGAAGTTTATTTCTCTTTCCCTTTACATGACCAGGAGTAAACAAAAGAAACTCAGACGACTTCCTGTATGCAAAAGGTATCATTATTTTTAAATTTAAACCAATAACAATGAATATCTTGGAAATGTTTAGCTCCAAAACAAGAATACATTGGGCATGTGTGTTTTGACGAGATACACATTATCTGCGTAGTGAGGTTTCGTCTATTCCCACATTTTAGCAAATTTGCAAAAGTCATTCGGAATGAGAGGCTATTCTCAAGAAACACAAGACACACATTTTTTGTCATATAAATATCTTTAATATACGGTACTTTAATCGAAATCGTTACAGCCATTTTTGAGAAAATTAAAAATAGTGAAAGCTATATCATTTATCGTTGGTTTGGGGTTTTCTTAAAATGTTCGTGTAGCATCTTTGGAAGATACCAAACACAAATACCAAACTTTTCATATCTAACGGACTTTTCGTTTTTGAGCTATGCTGCCCATGTACACATACACAAATGCATACATTTTTATAAGAATCTCTTTATGCATTCAAAACATGTATATACGGTGAAATCTCTATTGGTATTGTACATTGTGCATACGTGCAAAAGAAAATAAATATCAAGTATTATAGTATGCAGGCTTAAACAAAAATTACTCTTTGTCTTCCCCTATATTAATGATTTCCAAAAATTAATAATTTATTTCTAAAATTTGAAGCTATTTTTTAAAAAATCAAATGGTTATTTTCTCTAGAGTCCTATGAAACGCAGTGCAAGAAGTTTGAAACAAATTAGTTAAATGATGATCTTAGGATGGTTTTGACTTCGGAAAAATGCTGTAAATGAGTTTGGTAGTAAGCAAGGTTTAAATTGGGTGATAAACATGTCCCCGGGAATTTATAGCCTCAGTTAATTGGTAGTTTAATATGCCAAGTGCAAAAACAATACCATTTTTTAAAAACTTCAAGTTTGTTTTATTTTATTAGAGAAAAACGTAATGTCTTAAATTATTCACAATGTTTGGACTACTTTCCCAGATGTATTACTTAGAGCTTTTGTTCGCTGTTTTTATTCAAACATGCAAGCAAAAATAGGATAATACTCCTCTTTGACATACTTCAAACAGTTCTTCCTGTTCCGCAGTGATAACGATAGTTTGATCAGCTATTCATAAGTTTTCGTATTGGAGAGTAAATTACACTTTCGTAATTTGTTTTCCTTCGCGGCAAGCTAGTGCTTATTTCTTTCTAGAGTGTATTATCTTGGGTGAAATTTGTATCATTTTGCCCAGCTAAAAAGCAGTCTCCAGTTCAGTTTCGTGGAACTCTTCATAGAGGACTCTGATTGCTGGACTCTGGTGGCGGCCATTGCAAAACTTGATGGTCAAGAGAAGGCCGCTGGAGGATGGGTGAAGCTGGAGGATTTTTGAAGAGAACGAGTTAGTCTCCGACACCGTCTTGGACAGAAGAGATCGCCTGGAAAAGTTTTCTTCTATAGGAAAAGATCCCCATTTACTAAACACCTTTTGGTTTATTCTAAATTTGTTTAGCATCCTTTTTGATAGTCGTTTTCTAAATGTCATTACTGTTGTAGATTTAACGTATTTCATTCGCTGTGGCAAAGACTGAAGATCACTCGCAGTTTTATGGAATGAAGATCCTAGAGAACCACATGTGGGATGTGGTGGGTAAAGCAGCGTCTGGGCGAGTTTTCTCCGGGTTCTCAGGTTTCCCCCGACATTTATACTATCAGTTTCTTTTCATCCATTTCATCATCATTTCATGTCATCATGCTCCTCACTCTCATACCTGGTATCGACAAATCAGCCATACTAGCCACTCTCTCTCTGATCCAGAACCCGTCTCTCTTAAACAGGCATTTAACCCCTGTCCTGGAGCATGTAAATCCTGCATACGAGAGGAGAGTAAATAGAAGAAAGAAGAAAAATATTCCGGTAGTGTCAATCTTAATTGTCGCTAAAGATGTAGTAATCTTTTTAGCCTGAAAAAGATAGTCATAAATACTTAGAAGCAGAAAAAAGCATCTTCTGCTTTTGCCATTTTATAAAAAGGTGAAAAGCTTTCATTTAAGATATTCTTAATATTTTTAATTTTAACTTTGTCTCTTTATAAAACACTCAATACATTACCATTTTATTACTATGCAACAATGTTGCAACACAAATAACAAAAAGTGTAGTAATACCAATAGAGATGAATGAAATATTTTTAAAAAGTTTGTTTTTAATGCATACATTGAGAGAAATAACAGTTCTAATTACAATTTTGCATAAGTTGCGGTATTGTAAAGAACTTTTATTTTTCTCAGAAAACTAACATAAAAATCTAATATGTGCTATTCACATGACCTTCTCTTCCTGTTCTACAAGAAATCTTCTTACAAAAGGTTATTCTTTTTTCTAATCCATGATAATCGAGATAAACATTGAGAAAATGATCTTATTATTTCATTTCTTATGATTAGAAGAGAACTAAGGGAATACACTAAAGGCGAAGTCAAATGCTTTAACAGTCTTGCTTAAGTGATTGTAATTGAAATTCACTTCTTTGCATGGACCGGAGTAAAACAAAAGAAACACGGACGACTTCCTGTTTTAGAAAAATATAAGTTATAACATTATAACAAGGAATATCTCGGAAGCGGTAGCTCCACAAAAGGTTGTGTGTTTTGAACGAGATCTACATTTTTTGTATAGTAAGCTTTTGTGTACCTCTTGCAGTATAACAGTTACGGAAAAGTCAAGTATTTCAGAGGCCTTTCCCAGGAAATGCATGGTATAATATTTACTTTCTATATAAACATCTTTAATATATCTAATCTTCGTGCCGCATCCTTGGGAGATATTAAAATTAAATACCGCTTTTGATATGCGCTGTACACACGCACGCGCACACATACACACTTTGATCTTTTTCTAAAACTGATGTTTGAAAACATATATCCGATGAAATATTGGGGTAGAATTTTAGGGTGGGATACAACATCTTCTCTATCTACTATGTAAGTTGTACATGTACATTAATTAGAGAGGGTAAAAATTGAATTCCACGAGCTGATCAAACGACAATCTTCAATAGTCAATGCCGATGCTATTACTGCTTGAGCTAGGACGGCTGGATATCCATGTATCTCTCATCGCATTCAAATACCACGATAAACCTCAAATATTAGAGGTATCATGTCTTACAAATGACTTGCTATGTTAAACAGTAATTTTATTATATAGGATTAATTGTGCTTTTATAAAATTTATTCCTTCACGTCAGCAATATGTAGGCACGTAGTTGCAAATTACGAGGGGCTTTCAATAAGCCCTTAGAAAATCCAAGAAATTACACTTGTAACGTCGAAAATAAATTGCATTTATTAACTGTTGTCTTTTACTAGATGGCAGTTAAACTTTAAGCTGAATCCATTACGTGGTTTCGTTGCCATAGGCGATTAAATCAACAATCTTGTGCGCAAGCAGAAAAATGGGAAAAAAGTTTCGTGTGGTAATTAAACACTTCTATTTAAAATACTTAACACCGAAAGAAATAACAGTTGAGTTGTAAGAAGTTCATGACACATGTGCTGGCGCGTTCACAACAGTTTACAATTGGATAAATGAATTTAAACATGGTCGTTCATCCACAAATTATGAACATTGTGCCAGACGTCCAGTAGAAGTGACTTCCTCCGAAATGATTGACAAAGCCCAGGGTATTGTTTTGAGTGATCAACGAATCAAAATAGTGAAATAATGGAGGCCACCTGTATATCACAAAGTACAGTGTTCTCAATTTTGCACCAAAGATTAGGTCTGACAAAGGTCTCGGAAAGTTGGGTGCGACACTGGAGAATAAATGCAATTGTGTGAGTGATTTGGAAGCTGGTTTGGCCCTTTTCAGTCGCAAAACTGACGTGTTTCTGCGTCGATACATAGCTGTGTATACACTGCAGAGACCAAAGTACAGTAAACAGTGTGTTTGTAAAGTCAAACCGGCTTAATCAACTATATTGATTACTTGCAGGAATTAAGACAGATAAATGGAGAGTATTATGTATCGTTATTCACCGGTTGAAAAGAGACATCAAGAAAAAACGCCTTATTTGGCAAAGAAAAGAATTCTTCCATCAAGACATTCCAAATTTCGATGGCAAAAATTGTGGAATTACGGTTCAAATTACTACAGCATCCACCATATTCACCTGATTTGGCCCCTAGTGATTTTGTTTATTTCCAAACTTGAAAAAGTGGCTCACGTCTAACGAGGAGGTCATCTACCAAACACATACCTCCTTTGAGGACCTTCGAAATCCTACCTTTTGGAAGGCTCAGTACAGTTGGAGAAAAGATGGAAAAAGTGTATCGAGATAGAGTATGTATAAGAAACTATTCAGATGTTGCACTTGCACTTCATATAATGTAATTTAATACATTTCATTTCCATTTATTTCTAGAGTAAGAAATCACATGCAAAGGACATTTCTTGCAATAGTTTACCAGTAAATATGCCTTCAGAAACAAAACAGACGTTTTTCGGCAATAAAGATTAATTAATGGTAAATATTCCCCGGGGCTTAGGATACACTGAATTATTTTATAAGAAATGATTTCACACTCTCAGAAATTGTAAGGCCTAACAAATTGAGCACTCACAAAGGAAGTTTGTTCCGGCATAGGTATGGAAATTGAAATACACATTATTGAATTGTGTGTATCTAAAAGCAACTTATTTTTATCATTCTCACTTGCCTTGCTTTTGAAGGTTTCTATTAACTAAAGGATACCGAAATTGCATGTACAGCTCATTAAACGGCCACAATAGAGCTTACTAAATTCGATGAAGCGCGGTAAACATAGCCTTTAATGTTGCAAGATAGATTCTCCTTTACTCCGCAGTCAAAAGATTAATCATGGTTTAATAGACAATGAAGATAATTATGCTTAAATCCAAAATGTCCTGCACAGTTCTGTTAATAATAGAACTAATGCCATAACTTTTACAATTAGAGACCTCATTATGCTTAGCTATTTTGTGTCATTTATTAATTAATTATTCTACTAAATTACTTTAAGCATGAAACACTCTTAATTTATACCACTTTTGTTTACAGGCTGTTTCAAAACGACACCAAATAGCAGTCGTTTAGCTTACACTTTGACTTGTCCGAAAGTTGATGTTACAACTTTCAAACTCTTCTATTTAAAGTTTTGTGTATGTTTAAAAATCGACACATTTGTGATTAGGCTGTGAAGGAACAACGGTTGTTATACGTTACATCCACCTGCTACGTTTTCCGTTACTAAGGTGCCCTGTCTCGCTCCGGCGTGTCTATCAAACCACGCCTACACCACGCGACTGGGAACTTCGCTACCAACCAGCATCTCTCTTAGAGTGGGCCAGGCATGCTGCCTAATCCATGGTGATTTTATGGCAGTTTTTTATGTGCCGAATTTAGAGCTGAAAATTAAATTCACGTATCACGTATGGTATGACCAACAAGGTTCACATCTTCGTTTGGTGTCTTTTTGAAACATCCTGTATATAGTGAAAATGTAATCTTTTAAAACCTAATTATTGGCGTTTCACTGGCGAATTCTAAAACACAGCTTAAGCAATATTGATTTGTCTATTTATCATAAACAAGATATTTAGAAACCCCCACAAACTTTACACTTCTTGATGTACTAAAATATGTAACGCTGATTTCAAGTTCTGTGAAACATGTTGATGGCTTAAAATGATGTAGCCCATCAATCGTAGTGAAGAATAAGGCACACATAGACGGATTTAATCCTCTTTGTGGTCTCGGGGTTTCAAGTGCTCTATAATCAGGAATGTTATTGGTATTGTTTTATCGTTTCCATAGTACTAGCCTCTGACGGCCACAGAAGATCCTGGTGTGATTCGCGTGCACATATGCAATCATCCCAGCTTGATCTTTCCTTTTAATTCCCCTTACTGGGGGACACAGTGTGCAGCCCCCTTTACTTGCTCAGGGGCTAAAGGGCAAGTTAATAGAAAAGTTACAAAACTGGTAAATCATAAGATATACACAAAATCTTACTAGACATAAAAGTAGATCTCATTAAATCACATAGTTTATATCAATGAGACTTTTGTAGTTTGTTTTTTGAGACAACCGAAAAAATAGGTAAATTCTAAAAAATGAAATGGCCTGTTATTTATGGACGCTCTTTAACTGTTTTGGTTCTCAGCGTCCCATTCTATATTGGGCGTGAAAGATCGCTTAATTTTGCTCAGAGGCCTCTCTTATCAGACTTGAGGTTCTTTTACGTGCCGTAAATCTACGACACGGGACCCACAGCTTTACTTCCCTTCCGAAGCCATGCTAAGGATTTTTACGCCCGAAAAAATCCATCGTCCTCCTCCAGGTTTGAACCCGCGACCTTGGGTATATGAAGTTAGCATGGTAACCATTACACCACGGAGGGCGACTAGGTAAATTCTACCTGACATTTTAATATGGAAATAAAACAATGATTAAAATCCAAAGATTTAAAATAATGTATGCATTAAAGTTCTTTAAAAATAAAATAAATAATGTTTTAGGGAAATAGAGTGCACCGTAGGGAATCACTTTAGGGTCTTTTTCTAAGAAGTTACGAATCATAAGCTATAAATTACAAACCTGCAATTTACTAGTGATTTTGTTTTATAATTTGTTTTAAAATTTTCATAAAGCTTTATCTACAAACACAAGACAGCTAGCCGCGTTACACACGCCAGCTGTTCAATTCTCTGCGGGGGAGGGGCAGTTCTTTTACCCTATTCTCTTCAAAACCTGGAAATACATATCAGAGTGAGTGAGTGAGAGAGAAAGGAGAAATAGAGACAGATATCTTATATATAACATTTTGAAGTATAACCAAGTTCGATGACAGTGATATACGAGATAACATTGCCGATATACAATATGTTTCAAAAGTAAAAGAACATCGATATGACCAGTACGGTTAAAAGCTGGTATAAATCGAACAATAAAATTACAAAAGTCTTGTTTCATAAGCATTCTAATATTGTAAATGTATTACAAATGCATTGTGATTATAGTATGCACAAGGTTAGCGTCACAGTGGGTTTATCTTATATAATACTTTCTTAACTTATTATTTATTCTAGAATAATTTTAATGCTTGCTCAGAAATAACTTAAAGGGAGTTGAATGCCCTGTTTCATGATGTTAAATTAAGAAAATCTCTAAATTAGATAGATAGATAGACAGACAGACAGACAGACAGACAGACAGACAGACAGACAGACAGACAGATAGATAGATAGATAGATAGATAGATAGATAGATAGATAGATAGATAGATAGACATACAGATAGACAGACAGATAGATAGATAGATAGATAGATAGATAGACAGACACACAGACAGACAGACAGACAGACAGACAGACGGATGGATGGATGGATGGATGGATGGATGGATGGATGGATGGATGGATGGATGGATGGATGGATGGATGGATGGATGGATGGATGGATGGATGGATGGATGGATGGATGGATGGATGGATGGATGGATGGATGGATGGATGGATGGATGGATGGATGGATGGATGGATGGATGGATGGATGGATGGATGGATGGATGGATGGATGGATGGATGGATGGATGGATGGATGGATGGATGGATGGATGGATGGATGGATGGATGGATGGATGGATGGATGGATGGATGGATGGATGGATGGATGGATGGATGGATGGATGGATGGATGGATGGATGGATGGATGGATGGATGGATGGATGGATGGATGGATGGATGGATGGATGGATGGATGGATGGATGGATGGATGGATGGATGGATGGATGGATGGATGGATGGATGGATGGATGGATGGATGGATGGATGGATGGATGGATGGATGGATGGATGGATGGATGGATGGATGGATGGATGGATGGATGGATGGATGGATGGATGGATGGATGGATGGATGGATGGATGGATGGATGGATGGATGGATGGATGGATGGATGGATGGATGGATGGATGGATGGATGGATGGATGGATGGATGGATGGATGGATGGATGGATGGATGGATGGATGGATGGATGGATGGATGGATGGATGGATGGATGGATGGATGGATGGATGGATGGATGGATGGATGGATGGATGGATGGATGGATGGATGGATGGATGGATGGATGGATGGATGGATGGATGGATGGATGGATGGATGGATGGATGGATGGATGGATGGATGGATGGATGGATGGATGGATGGATGGATGGATGGATGGATGGATGGATGGATGGATGGATGGATGGATGGATGGATGGATGGATGGATGGTCTGGGTCTGGGTCTGGGTCTGGTAGGTTAAGGTAGATAGATCGTTTAATAGTCTATTGAATACAATTATTCATGACTTCTTCAGTAAACTATATACATCAAATACGTCACATGTTTATATTATAAAACTCGACTACATTATACAGAGGATTAACCATCAATATTAATCTGAGCCTCCTCTTGAAGCTCTGAAACGAAAGATGTCGTATGTGTATAGGTAAGAAGTTAAAAAGTTTAGTGAGATGTAACAGAAACTATTTACACTTACACTATGTTTACTTTAAGGTATATAAATATTTGAGATCTTTCGTGTTGGGTAATTATGTATATTATCACAGGTAGTAAAATTTTTCTTGACATACAAGAGGCAGCACAGAACTTGCATCGATGGTAAAGTAAGTATACCAGATTGAATAAAAAGTGGTTTACAATGAGTCCTGGGTGAAGCTCCATAAATTAATCTTAAAGCTCTCTTCTGTAAAATAAAAACTAGTAATGCTGAAGCGTGGTTACCCCAGAGCAAAAGTCCATAATTCAAATGGCTATGAATGTGTCCATAATAGACCACAATTAAAGTTTCTACATTAATGTTGTTCTTAAGAATTCGTAACATGAACAAACACTTACTTACTTTTTTACAACATACGTAACATGAGTATGCCAGCACAAATTTGAGTCGATATGCAAGCCTAGAAATTTCACCTATTCTGATATTCTAGAAAATGTTCTACTCCCATCTGCCCAAGAGCGTTATCCTGAAGGTATTACCAAATTCCAACAGGATAATCATTCGGTCACAAGCCGGCCAAAGTTCAAATGTGGTTTTCGGAGCACCTGAACATCTTAAAGCAGATACTATACAAAGTCAGCAGATCTCAACCCAATTGAACATGTTTGGACGAAAGTAAGGCAGAGGCTTTCTCGAGGTACCAGATTGAATAATGATTCTCAACTCTGACAGATACGTGGGATTCACTAGCTGAAGACATTAATTAATTTCAAACGCTGGTGGATTCTATGTCCCGAAGATTGAGGGCAGTGATAGCAAAGTATTGGAATTTCTTCTTTCTTTTGGTTTATTAGCCTTTGGTTGCATTTAAAAGGAACCGGAGATGAGGATGCAGCGTTTTTCTTTGTTTTATAGTTTGCGAGAACAGCAAATAAACATTTTCAGATTTCACAGAGTGAATGATTTATATAGCGTAATCTACATCGGTTGTAAAGAGTACTAATATGCACTAAAAAACTCTATGCGGGTTAGTGGTCTCGAACCTACGATATGGAGCATTCTGAATTTCAAACGGATTGAGCCATTTCTAGTCTCAGTACTCTATTCCCTGTTTATAAAGAACTGTAGCGGACAGCTCAACTATCAAGGTTTTGCTTATGTTTTAGTGTTTCTGTGCAGGTTATCGAAAAACAATTATTTTGATTGTTCCCTGGCTGATATTTTATGTTATAAAGCAATAAATCATGTTTTGTAGCATAGTGCACGTATAAACCCAGCTTGTGTAACTTCGTGTGCTTCCGTAAGGCCGAAGCGATACTTCGAAAGGTTGCAGTGCTGAATAATTTTTTCCATAATTGTACAAATATAGTAGAGCCCCCAATTAAACCTGTGTGAGTGGTAGCAGCGTATCAGCCTGATGTTCAGGAGATCCCGATTTCGAATCATGATTAGGGTGAGCTATCTGAATAGATCTTTTCCGGTGCTTTCCTTATCATGAGAGGACTAATGAGGATAATTCTAAGCTCTTCGCATGCTCATTTGAGCATTATTTCACCTATTTCATTCTCCCATTGTCCTATATTATCTTCCTGGTTAAAGACGATAAGTTATAAAATAATAATAATAGTAATAATTAATAGACGTTTGATATATAAATAATGAAGACTTTATAGTGTAATCTTCCTTGGATGTACCAATAGCACAAAATGTAGTGAGCAAGAGATAAGGACGTCTGTATACAGGGTAACACTACAGTTGACATTATTGCAAAAAGACGGTTTGTTTTATAGTAGAATGGTGAAGCTTTAAAAGTGGATATTTTAGCTTTGCAGAGGTTTCAAAAGAAGTAAATAATATTTGTTTTCGCTTGTATTCAACTCATTTCTGCATTAAAATGAAATCACGCATTGTTGACACTGTGTTGGAAAAATGTACAATGTTATCGAAATCATATCAGAGATATAAAGAAATAGAATTTAATATATTAGGACATTTTGAGTGAACAATAACTGGAATATACTAATATAAAATAATAATAATAATACTCGGCTGACCCAGTTTTTCAAAAACTGACAGCCCCTAGTACTTACAAGCGGATGCCTAGGTGCCTTCGGGAAGACAATGAAACTACAGAATGGAAAACCTGGTCAGTCCGTAGACAGACACGAGCGTGAGGAAGTGGGTTATATGAAATGGATAATAGTAAAGGTGATGATGGAGCAATTGATTGTTTAAGTGACGCGGAAGGCGGAGAACCCACCCAAACGCCTCTTCGTCCACCACAAATCGCTTGGGATCGAACTCGGGCCGCCTCGATGGGAGGCGAGAGGTCTAACCACTACGCGACAATATATTATATCATTAGAATAATATATTGACCTTATTGACCAACAATAATTGGAATGCACATGTTAAGTACTTATACCAATTGTAAGTCTATGGTGGGGTCATACAACAAAACTTGAATGCTGATATGTCTCAAATTATTTCGCAAGTATAGGAAATGAATCCATCAAGAAACTCAAAACGCTAGAAAGAGGGGCTGAGAACATACCCTCTTCTATGGTATATTGTTTCTATATACTGAATGTTTTAAACGTGTAAAATGCTACTGATCTACCAGATAATGTCATACACGAAATAGTTCAGTGCAATGGAATTATTTTAATATAATTGTTGGCAGGAGCATACTTAGCAGAAACATTATCTTGGCCACAGCATATTTTCCTTTGACTGAGTAACCGTGGTATTAAAGAAGAGAAAGTGTAACATTATTCACTAGAGAAACAAATATAAAATTTACCTCTCCAGGGAGCGCAGAAAGATGAGAATCGTGTCATGTTTAAAGTTAGGATATTTACAATGGTGAGCGTCGGTTAAAAACCACTCTCTGATCAAATTGGCCTGCATTTCATTTAAGCACGTTTCAGACCGAGTTATTTACCTGATTAACCTCGGTGACCGGCCAGCCAACCGGATGCTGCTCTCTGTGTGACGTCAACAAACTTTCTACAAACATCCAGATCCGCTACATGTTCACCAAACAGAAACCCCTTTTGCCACAATGGGTAACCGAAAGGCCTTTTTTTGAACAATATTTGTACTGAAATAAATTAAGCCTTGTTTATTTTTACTTTCCCCACACGTAATATGTACATAATGTATAGAGAAGGTATTATAATGCACCCAAAATTTGATACCGAGATTTCACCGGAAATACATGTTCTGGGTCCCGCTGAATCAAAAAAATATTTTTAGAAAAAGCTCCGTCTGTGTGTGTATCAGTGGACGGCATAGCTCAAAAACAAATTGACCGTTAAATACCAAACTTTGTATTCAAGTTTGGTATCTTCCAAGTATGCGACATGAAGATTTTTAAGAAAATCCTCCCCATCCCAAACTACCCTTTACATGGAAAAAACTTCAAACATTTTGATTTTCTCAAAAATAGCTCTAACAATTTTGATTAAAATATCATATATTTAAAATACTTACATGTCAAATAAAATGTATATGCTGAATTTTTGGGAATAGCCTATACAGAGCTCTTTATTCTGGATGATTTTTATTGAATTTTGCAAAACTAGTAAACCATAAGGCATAGAAAAAATTATTACATGAAAATTTCGAGGAGTTGGACGTTTTCGAGATATTCCTTGTTATTGATTTCAGTTTTTAAATACTTAAAACTTTTCTCATACGGGAACTTTTTAAAAGAGAAACAGATTTCAATCCCATAGCAACCACATTTAAGAACAATTTACTGTCGGTTTAGCCTAGTACATTGTATTATTTCCCTTCTACTTATAAAGGAACTAAGTAATAAGACCGTTTCTGCTAGTGTTTTAGCATTAAATGGATAGAAGAATAAGCTTATTAACAATAATTTGTAACAGAGATGTAGAGAAAGTCATGTGAATTGAGCACATCAGATTTTTTGGCATAGTATACGTCTAATCCCGCCTCCAATACAATTACTATCACTGACATCTCAACTCAATTTGATACCGCGAATCGTGATTGATTGAGTGATCATGTATGCACACGATACCTATCAATCTCGTTACATGCAAAGCAAGAGGTGCCTCTATTTTTTTGGGCTCTCTCAGGTATATATTATAAAGTTACTCACAACACTAATTTCTCCTGATATCTATTCATATCAGTTCTTCATACATCCACATCATGATGTCGTCCCATAGACGAGTGAAATGTGGACTTTTGCTTACTATTCAACCTACATTAACATCGAAGAGTGGAAGCAATTACATTGTAAGTCTGTAAATTCTCCCCAGAAACGCTTTTGACATTTGGAATAAATAACTTTTGAGTAGAACTCTAGTCCGGGATTACTTCATTTGAGTGTTGTTGCTTTAAATCTTCCACTTCTCTGGGTAAAAGACCAATTACACAACACACTTATCTAATAAATCTTAAGGAACCTAAATTCCCTATTCATGATATGTTAAAATATACTGCATTTATTATCTATTATCTCAATTTAAAATATCGGAATAAATTATCCGGAGTTAATAAAAATGCATTCTATGTAATTACACTTATCTACGTTGTGCATAACATATTAAGAAATATCAGATAGCTTATAATTATATTTTTAAATAAAATTATAAAAAAAAAATTAAATACTCATCTTAATATGGTAATTATAGGCTGGTTTTATGATCCTAACACTTATCATTTAATTTTGTTATCTGCATCTTCATTAGAAAGCAGGTAATTTATACAAAAAATGTCGTTCACAAAACTTAATTCAAAGTAAAAATGTAGATATATATGTTTGTAAATAAAGGTAAATCACATGTCTTGAATAAATCAAAGTTTCCATATTTTACAGTAGAGTCAAACTTCTCCTTAACGATAGCTTTGTCTTTCAAACATATTTTTTCTCTCTCTATTTCATAAGCAAGAAAGGAAATCGATCCAAATACGATGATGTGATTTCACCGTAATTTACAGTGTATGTATGTTTCTGACTAACATAACTCATAAATATTGCGTGGTTTAAATAAGAACCTTGATATTTAGATACAGTATCTTCCAAGGGTGCGACATGGATATTAAAATAAAAATCTCCCACCTCAAACTACGTTTATAAGAATAATTCTTCCAAAATGCCTCAAGAACACCGCATACATCCTGAATTTTCTGTAAATAGCCAGGCCCCCTTCGTGTAAGGACAGAAGTAGATAGGCCACTTATGCGTCAACCCCATAAGGTGTTGATGACTACCAAGACCTGGGTGGGGGCTACAGTAGCTAGTCTATTAAGTCCTCAAGGTTAGTTGCCGGAGGACATTAATGCGGCCCCAGGCATTACTGCCCAGAGTACCCATTCTCACACAGACGGCTGATCATTACCCAATGGAATAAGGTAGCTAAGGGCTAGATTCTGCTGGTTTAAAGCAATACATGTTGCAATCATTTACTACCCAACAAGTCTACACCAAGCACCGTATTCACCGAAATCCGTAATCCAGTAACTTCCGGTTTTAACTACTAAAATTTGAGTTAGCGGTAATATTATTACTCACTAACAAAATTCTCTCGATTGTTTAATATTACCTCAGTTTAAAATCTTACCGGATAATGTTTATCAATAAAACAGAAAGTCCGTGGTAATACATGTTATAAAATTGCCACCTAGACAGCTGAAATACCTTAATTAATGAAGCAGAAAACGATCTGACAAGAGTACTGCTAACAGAATGTTAACACAAAGTGCTAGATGGTCTAAAGGAAGCAAGCGCCACATATTCTTTTACGACTACGAATGAAGTTGTTTTTATCACGCGTGTTAGATTATATAAATATTTTGCTTTGACATTCCTGTCCGTAATGGAAGATAACTTGAACTTTCCAATAAATAGCTAATGTTAATTCTACTAGCTTCTTTGCAATTATATCGTTTGTAATTAACAATTTATGCACAACATGCAACTTATTCATTAAATATAAAATAGTAATAAACGGTTATTATAATAATGAATAGTAATCAATAATTGTCAATATTTTAAAAGTAACACACATATAACAATGATAACATGAACTCGGGTCACCAGAACGTAAAGTAGTGACTTAAAGGAGGCGTTTAATGATTTTAAAAGACAAAATAAAACAAAAACGTACTGCAAAGCGCTTTTATTTCACGTACATCTCATATCTTAATTAAATTGGTGAAAAATGTAGCATAATTCTATTTACAAACGTAAGCTCTGTATCTTGATTCATTTGCCCACTGTTTCTCTTATTTTAGAAACCAGCCCTAAGTCAGTTGCAGCTTACACTCAGATTTACTGATTCAAATCAACTGCTGTCAGTACTCCGATATGAACAATTTAAGGTTGTAAAGCAATTTGAAACGAAAGCAAGATCTTGTAAATCGGAGGCTATAACTGCAGTGGTGAATAATCTTGAGGTTATTCGAGTTAATGGTTTACCCCGGGTTTAAAAACCCAAGGTAAGAGCAGAAATGATCAGTGTTGGTAAACACGGCCCTAAGGAAGTTACCGTCCGTCTACTCTATTTTTAGAGGTTAAATTTAAAAGCTTTGTTTCAAACTCCTAAAATAAGCAGAGAGTAAACAGACCTTTATAAATAGAAGTAACAGAAGTTGCTTTGTGTCAGAAATATATATAAACTCCATGGCACGACAGCTCACGGGGAACCTTGGTCTACCGCCCGGCCGCTGCGTCCCCCATCTCGGTCCACTACAGACGTCATGGATGGGGTGCAGTATTGGAGGGTGAGACGTGGTCAGCGCCTCGAGTCCCCCCCGGCTGGTTAATGCGGTCCTCATGACCTGGAGCCGCTACTTCTCCATCAAGTAGCTCCTCAATTGGCCCCCCCCCAGGGACCTTACGAGACCTTACGAGGCTGAGTGCACCCCGGGCCAGGTCTCCCAGCGGGGGAAAAATCCCCACGCCGGTACTGGGGATCAAACCCAGGTCTCCCGCTTGGTAGGCAGCTGCGCTACCACCAAGCTAAGGAGACGACCATATATATATTTAATTACAGTTGGAAATGTAAACATAATTAAGTATAAATGTATATGCTATATATGTGCAGCGTAGCCGATGCGAATTTTCATACACGAAAATTTCTACTATCTGTGTTTGTAGTTATATTAAAGTAGAGATTATTCCAACCTCGTCTCTTCTGTATAGGACCATTATGGTCTAAAAAGTAAAATAGTTGCTTAAAGTATTTAAATAAAAGGTAAATTGTTGATGCTACATGTGAATGCAATTGTCGGGTTCTTTGTTGTTAGACCCTTTAAGCAACAGCAAAATAATAGCAGTACAATAGCATGTAGATGATGACCAGGACGAAAGACATTACAGTTAAATTCTACCTGAACTTCATGCAGGGACGTCGCAGATAACATTCCATCAGCTAATCCCTGTAGAGTCTGTTCAAACTAGCACTGCTACTCATTAGGCCTGTTTACTTGCCGTCAGTGAGCTTTGGCTGCTCTGTTTACAT
This sequence comes from Hymenopus coronatus, assembly GCA_030762935.1. Taxonomy (NCBI): domain Eukaryota; kingdom Metazoa; phylum Arthropoda; class Insecta; order Mantodea; family Hymenopodidae; genus Hymenopus; species Hymenopus coronatus. Next base: position 105,980,533 of record CM060888.1, on the reverse strand, counting down.
GAGTGTGAATACATTGAAGGAAACGCTTAAGATTTCTTTTTCCTGATGTTGAGTCTCATATTTTTATTCTTAGAAAAATATACATTTCTTCATATAGTGATTAAGCCTGTCTATCTGTCTGTCTCTATATCTGTCTATATTACATACACGATTATAGCTTCCGCACTGTCTTGATGTTATGAACTTTGGGTTAAAAGAGTTATAGAACTCAACGGGGTTATTTCAAGAGCAGAACTGGCGAGCTACTATCAGATGAGATAATGAGCGTATCGCACTCATTGAGAGGGGTAAAACGAAGTCGATCTCACCAGTACGCGACTGGCCGGTTTTAAATTGAGTCTTGCAGCTCTTATTACGCACGAAAAGAGTGGTAGTAGTAGTATTTATTAATACGTTTGCAATAATACAATATTTGCGTCACACAGTCGCATGGGTTGGGTGACGTACATGCTGTCGAAAAATACTTGGATTTAAAATATTACCTACATATATCTATTTTATATATCCTATCAACATTGAAAATCACACACACACACACACACACACACACACGCACACATACACATACACTTGCACTCACAACCACACTACGTATTCACACATATAGATTACTCAAACTGCAAACAAGTCTGTACAATATTTACACAAATATTTTATCTCTTAGTGCAGGAACTTCTCTTAAATATGTGCCCAGGCTTGGCCAGTTTTGGCTGTTTAGAATCTAATCCCAGAATGCTGTCCTTCGTCTGTTTGAAGCTAAAAATACTTCCGGCAATAATTTTTTCCTAACTCCTCCATCAACACACAATCTTCCAATATATGCGTCCAGTCTTCTTGATACCCGCATAAGGAGCAAATCCGCCCACAGCTTCATCAAATACCTTAGGGATTTTCCACCCTCCCAACCTGAGCCACGCTATTCCCGACCTTCGCACGATAGGATATCTGCACACGTCAAATACGGGACAGTTGGGCTACCATATGTTCTAGCAGTTCCAAATGAATTGATTCACCTTTGTACTCGCCTACTAACAATGGTTCAATTATAACTCATTGGTTGTTCATTAGTCGCAGGACAAATACATGCCGCAATGTGTCTTATTCCCTTATTCATATAAAAATATTTTATACAAACTTTGCGAGTAAATTACCAGGCAAGCCGTTCTTTAAAGTTTTATATTTTTCTGCATACAAGTGTAAAAGAAGCCGCTTCATTGTTTCGCAAAGGAACAGTGTAGATACGAAATGAACGATCATCTTGCTCTCTGCATGTGTTTATCTCGGTTGTACTAATAGCTTCGCGGGGTTTGCTTGTTTGCAAACAGCAACATTTTCACCAACAACGGATGCACGCATATGATCTATGGCGGGATCACCAAGTCGTTTATTTATGTATTTTTTTCCCCTGAAACCAGCAGTCTTTCTTTGTGCAAGCGAGCATTTTCTCTCTTCTTTGTACAGTGCGTCATGTGTCACTTTGATTGGCTTCTGTTCTTGACATTATAAACACACAATCCATTGATTCCTACGTTTATGTCTGCCCAGGAGGAATCTTTCTTGTTTGTAGAAAGTGGCAGAAAAAGTTTAATTTGCGGCAAGTTCTGTACTCGGAAATTTCATTTGCAAGCGAGTACGGCAGCTTAGGTTTCTTTTAAATGTATTATGTAAATACTATATAATTGTCATTATTTTTTCATTATTATCTTCCAACTATCACCAAACTTATGAAACTATGTACTCTTCTGAAATATAAATACTAATGCAACAGACATAATATAGCAATTATTGTAACAATCACCAGCCTTTAATAAGCGTATTAACATATGAAAGGTGGATTACTTAGTCAAAGCACAAAATGTTGCATATTGCAGACAGAATTATCTGTTTTTACTTTCTGCGCAATTGGTCGCAGAGTGGAGAGGAGCATCGAGCAAATTTTCTCTGTTTGCTTTACTCAAAAGGTTATTCACAAAAGGTATTCTGAAGGTTTCGTGACGTCACGTCTGCCTGGAAGACATCATTGAACCAGTTTATTGTCTCCTAGGCATATTGGGTGGTTTTGCTTGAAATTTCACCACATTGGAATGCATATTGAGAAACTGGTTAATAAGTTCTAAATCACTGGTTGCAGCACAGTAGTTCACTGAACTATTATTCCAGAAAGTTAAAGAAAATCTCCAGAATGATATCCAGGACAACAATAGGTGGCTGTATTTGGTGGCCAGCGAGATTGCCACCTGCATTTTTCTAAAGGGGGGTATATTAAAGCCAGGGTTTAAAAACGGAAACATAAAAACAAAAACAAAAATAAATACAAAGAATATGTCATATCTGTACTTCAGTGCTGATTCTTAGAGCTCTTTACATCGATTCATTCACAAGATGGGCATATTGAGCATATTTATAATGAATGAACGCATGAATATAGTATGATTTAACTCTAGTCCTGTTTTAAAGAAGCATAAATATATAAAACATAGTGTTTTGTTATATCTCTTGGTTTAAATATCCAAATAAACACACACACACATTCACGTTCAAACACCATATCCTGGGCATATCGTGCAACGCAATTGATTAAGAAAACTTTCTGGATCCCAGGCGGAAATCGAATCCAGGACACCTCGCACAATGGACAGAAACTCTATGGGTTTAACTACGGTCCGGTCATAACAGTTCCTGTTTATTTCCAAGCATTGGTCTTTAATACATACACCCTTCTTTCTGTCGGTAATGAGACCCCACTGCAGTTTTGCGCTTAAGGGATAAATATACCTCAACGAAGAACAGCTGATGTGTCCCACATTTTTTTAATCATCATAAAGTCAATGAACATGTTTTTTCATTGGCTTTAAGAAATTCTCTGTTTAATATTAAGTTTAGCTTTTGAAATAATAAAAAACAGCATTGATCGCAAATATTTTCAGTTTTTCATGCTATAACTTAATTACATAAAGCGCTAACGTTCTTAACATCGTAGAGCATGTAAAAAGTAATCCTCTCTGAGAAATGAATTTTAAAAAAATCTGATGTGTTTCATTCACATGACATTCTCTACTTTTCTGTAACAAGTTATTAATTAGCTTATTCTATATATTTCATTTTAATCGAGTTAAACATTAGCATAAACAGTCATATTACTTAGTTCCTCTAAGTAGGAAGGAAATGAGGGAATACACCAGGCTAAACCGACAGTCAAATGTTTGAAAATGTGGTTGCTATGGGATTGAAATCCAATAATCTCGAAAACGATCAGCCCCATGAAAAAAATATATATATGACATGAATTGTGCGTTTTTAAGACATCTAAATAGTAAGTTTTATTTATTTCTTATGGTTTACCAGTTATGCAAAATTCAGAAACATTCATACACAATAAGGATATGTTCAGAGGCTATTGCCAGAACATTTTAGACATACTTATATTTTATTTACCATGTAAACATCTTAATATACGAGATTTCAATAAAAAAGAAACAAAATTTCGAAATTTTTTCCATGTAAAGGGTAGTTAGGGGTGGGAATTTTTTTTTAAATATTCGTTTTGCATTCTTGGGAGATATTGAACTTAAATATCAAGTTTAGTAGTTAATAGACTCTTCGTTTTTGAACTATGCTGCCCCCTCCCAATCACACACACACAGACGGACATTTTTCTATTTTTTTTTTTTTTTTGATCCAGAGGGTTCTGAAAAATTGTACTTCCGGTGAAATCTCGGTATCGAATTTTGAGTGCAATACAATATCTTCTCTATACACTATGCACATAGTACGTATAGAGAAAGTAATAATAACAATAAATACTTCCAAACTCGACTAGAATTATGTATCACTCACTATTGGTGTTCACAAACAGATTAGGGTACATACATTAATAAAGATTTCCGGAAAAAAAGAAAGAAATCTGTTACGAAAAGCATTATCTTATTTCATTATATTGTGTTATATTAACTATCCAATCACAGATGTCGATCTTAGGAATGACATACAAAGTAGACAGATTTTTCACTTCCTGAAAAATGAGATTTGTAATTTACTAGTTAATGTAATTTTTTGGAAAATATACTCGGATCGTTATTATGCAACTTCTTCTGGACTCTTCTATAGCTAAGCATGTTTTAAACCCTATATTTGAGTGCAATTTTTACTTTCTCTACACGTACTATGTAGATAGTGTATAGAGAAGGTATTGTATTGCAAACAAAAATTCGATACTGAGATTTCACCGGAAATATATGTTTTGGGTCCCCCTGAATCCAAAAAATAGCATTTTGAAAAAAAGATTCGTATTTGTGTGCGTGTATCTGCGTTCGTGTGTGTATGTGTGTGTATGTGCGTGTGTGTGGTATTTAAGTTTGTCATCTTCCAAGGACGCAACACGAAGATTTTCAAGAAAAACCCATAACCCCAAACTACACTTACATAAAAAAAATCGAAAAGTTTGTTTTTCTCAAAAGTGTGTTTAACGATTTTGTTTAAACTTTCTTATATTTAAGATATTTACATGTAAAATAATATATATATATATATATATATATATATTAAATTTTCTGGGAATAGCTTCTAAAGACCTCTTTATTCTGGATGATTTTTATTGAATTTTGCATAACCGGTAAACCTTAAGAGATAATCAAAAACTTACTACACAACAAATGTAGATCACGATAAAACACACAATTTTTACCATATACATCTTTTTCGTGGATTTGGCCGTTTTCGAGATATTCCTTGTTATTGATTTCTCATATGGGAACTTGTCAACGCTTCGCCAAGCAAAGAAACTGATTTCAATCCCATAGCAACCACATTTTAAAACATTTGACTGTCGGTGTAGTCTGGTGTATTCTCATATTTCCCTTCCCTTATAAGAAACTAAGCAATAAGACCGTTTCTGCTAATGTTTTAGCATTAAATAGATAGAGGAATAAGCTTGTTATAAAGAGATGTAGAGAATGCTATGTGAATGGAGCACATCAGATTTAAAATTCCAGGACTTTTGAGGTTTCTCTCAAATCCTTATTACGTGCCGAATGCGTTTTAGGAGATAAGATATTGTCCAGAATGCATTACGTATCGTCAAAGCTGTGCTTCAGCAAAGCCCTGACCGCTTCAGTTTGTGGAACCCTTTGCAGCCTGACTACAATAACAATACCATTCCTTGCAAATTGGGTTAGGGAGATGTTCTCTGCGGACCAAAAACCAAAGCAGTTCCGGGATGCGGGTGCTAACAGTTTCTGCTTGCTTGGCAAAGCGCACCACAACAAAAGGATAACAAAACAAAGTCGTTGGTGGAAATTCTGGAATATCTTGTACTTCTGTCACTGTTGCGTTTGCTTTGTGGAGCTATCCTCATCCATTTCTAAGGACAGATGTCCCGAATTGGCAAGCTAGAAACAAATTCCTCTTTGCTAGTTGTGAGTATTAGCAGGAGAAACAAAATTGGATCGCTTAACATTTCCAGTCGGGATTATAAGAGTTGAAGTGAAAGGAGGAAAAAACATTCAAAAACTAGTGTGTTCCACTTTACCTGTTCTGCAAACGAATTTTTCTTACAAAAGTTTATTATTTTATCTACATAATGCTCGAGATAAACATTAGCAGAAATGGTCTCGTTACTTGCTTCCTGGTAAGCAGAAATAAAACACAGGAACACATTAGGCTAACGCGACAATCAAAATAAAAATTATTATCGGCATCAGATGAATGACATAAAGTATCCAAACTGGTGAGCGACGGGGCTACAACGGGGATTATCAAAGATTGGCTTAAAAGATACGTGGCAAAGGGGTAACGAAAACAGATATAACATCGTGAATTAAGTAAAAAGACGATAGAAACATATATTTTAGAATTGGGTATGAAAGAAAGATCGGGAATGACGTTCATCAGGCTGAGAGGGTGGAAAACTCGTAAGGTGGTTGATGAAGCTGGTAAGCGGATTTGCCCATTATGCGGGCATCAGGAAGACTGGACGCACATTTTGACAGATTGCGTGAAGATGGAGTATGTTAGGAAAAACTGATTCCCGAAAGTATTTTTAGTTTCAAACAGACGAAGAATAGTATTCAGGGATTTGCTTCTAAACAGCCAAAACAGGCCAAGGATGTGGACATACTTAATGGAAGTACGTGCACTAAGAGATAGTATATTTCCACAAATATTGTATAGACGTGTTTAGAGTTTGAGTAATTTATATGTGTGAATACATGGTGTAGTTGTGAGTGCAAGTGTGTGTGTGTCTGTCTGTCTGTGTGTGTGTATCCAATGTTCACGAGATATCTAAAATAGATATGTAGGTAATATTTTAAATTCAAGTATTTTTCGACAGCATATACGGTTACCCGACCCACGCTCTAAGAGATAATATATTTGTATAAATATTGTATTAGTGTGACGGAAATATTATATTATTGTAAACCTAATAACTACTACTACTACTACTACTACTACTACTACTACTACTACTACTACTACTACTGCTGCTGCTGCTGCTGCTGCTACTGCTACTGCTGCTGCTACTACTACAACACCTCCGCCGCCGCCGGCGCCACCACCACCACCACCGCCACCACCACCATCACCACCACTATTTTCTCTACACATGCTATATACATACTGTATAGAGAAGGTATTTTATTGCACTCAAAAATTCAATACCGAGATTTCACCGGAATCAAAAACAAAGTCCTTACGCGCGCCTGTGGACAGCTTAGCTCAAAAATTAAAAGAACGAACTTGGTATTTAAGTTCAGTACCTTTCAAGGATGCGGCACAATTTTCAAGGAACTAAGTAATAAGACTGCGATTAGCATGAAGTAGATAGAAGAATAAGCTTATTAACAATAATTTGTTGCAGAGATGTAGAGAGAATCATGTGAATGGAACACATGAGATATTTTTTTAAATCGCACCAGTTTTATACTTTAATTTATTTGCTCTTCACAAACGAAGATCTGTTTTCGACTTTTCACATACCTTTATGACACATTAAAACACATTTATAAACATATACTTCCATATTTCATTACATAATTATTAAATACCAAACGCATGCCATCCGTTACAGAATTTAAGTATTTAAGTATTCCACTGCTATCCAAAACGCTGCGACGATATTATTTGTCTTGGTTTCTTTTTAAGAAAGAGTTTCCCTTTAGTGCAAGGGTTTCTCTTCAACCAAAACAACATGTCTTACGTGCCCTATTTTACCTCACATCTCTTTTGTATATTTTTCTGCTAAGTCAAAATACTGGATGCAATCTTCATCATTATCCGTATGCTCATTGATCTTCCATGCTGCCGTCTTCCCGCCACTTTCCTCATATATACTTTTGGAATCCTCTGCTTTCCCATTCTCTTCAACTTTCAATAAATCGCAGTGTTCTTTTTTTCTATCGTGGTTGTTATGTTGTCTGATATCTCCATTATCTTCTCATTTCTGTTGTTCTTACTTTTATTTTCTCCTTTATAATTTGGCAGATGTCTCCGTGGTTAGACCACTCGCCTCTGACCCAGGTGACTGAGGTCAATACTAGATCAGTGCATGTGGGACTTGTGGTGAACATAGTAGCGTCTGGGCGGGTTTTCTTCGGTTCCTCCGCCATTCATTTTACCAATTACTCCATAATTACCCTTCTTGCCATTTGTTTCGTCTTAATGTTTCCTCGCTTTCATTCTTGGAAGTTCTGTTGGATCCATAATCTGCTCCTTGTCACAGGTATCTGACCCCGGCATTGTCTTGTAAGTCCTCCATTAGAGGGTAAGAGGTGGTGAGATATTTTCACCGATCATCAGTTTCTCCTTTCGTTGTTCGCTCATCATCGATCCGCATTCTTACGTAGGAAAATGTTCAACAATAGAAGCTTTTCTTTAAGAAAAAATGTGGGAACCAATTAGGTTTACCATAAATCAGAAACGTATATAGCTAAAAATTTGAAATGCAATGTAATAACTTCTGTTATGTCCAAAACTTTTTCTTTGCATGCTATCAACTTAAAACTTATTGTAACCTAAACTGACGTTGTTGAAGATGAATATTATTACAACACTTTTTATAGATATGGAACTTATAGTTTGCACAGTTTCCCTATATTTTTTGTGACATATTTTAAAATATAATACAAATTAATATCATTACTTGGATTATTTTTGAAATATAATTGGGTTAGATTAAATTTTAATTTTATAAAATTGTTAAAATAATGTATTGCTATAAACTATGCATCCATAAAAATAGTTACTCTTGCCTCAGGAGCAAAGATTATAAAGTTATATACATGTTGTTCCAGAATTCAACTGCACAACTTGGTAAGATCATAGAGGGGTCCTAGATAAACATTTTGAGATAGGAAACCGATTGATTCTTGTGCCAAATGCCATATTTATGTCATTTTCTGGATCACAGATGGCTCTCATTTAAGAAGACAATAGCTTATGTGTCCTATTTTCATTCAGAATGCCTCATTTGTATATGCCAGCAGTCGAAGGAATGCAATTTTGGTGCACAGTCAGTAGGATATTAAAAACTATTGGGGCCTTTCCGTGGACCAGTGGTACCCTGGTTCGGTCCCAAGTGAACGCATGAGGGATTTCTGGTGATAAAGCGACGCAAGGGTTGGTTTTCTCCGGGGTATCTGATTTCCACCATCATCACATTCCACCGGTGTTCCATCTTCATCCCATGTAACATCAGTGTCATCTAGTAACAGTGGGTGTTACACACTAAAAAGAAACTATTGGGCTTGCAATTTGAGCTAAAGTGCCTATTCTCTGAGGGTATGCTCGCCACTGGTAACCGTTTGGTCCAAATCAGATCCAATGCTGTTAGAGCGGTTCACTATAATATCCTGGTGGGTTTATATACACAAGATCGGGGGTTGAAATCCGGCGGAGGACGGTAGATTTTTTTCGGGCGTAAAACTGCGTGGCTTCCTTCGGAAAGAAAGTAAAATCTTTGATCCTGTGTCGTAGATTTACGGCACGTAAAAGAACCTCAAGACTGATAAAGAGGCCTCTGAGCGAAATTAAGCTATCTTTCACACCCAATGAGCACATTATCGAATCCTACGATTGGAAGATTGCGCCACTTTCTGAGGTTTCAATTGGTTAGTTTTTCAATTTTGTTCTTTTTCTCAAAGAGGTACACAATTAGACAAACATTAATATGTTTACTTTACATTTTTGAAGTGATGAAGATAAACGCTCCAGAACACATTATTTTCTATGTATTGTTCAATATTAAATGCAGCAATTGAATAGGTAGAATCAGACTGAAAAATTCAATTCCATAGCCGGGATTTGAACCACGGATCTCCCCATCTCTAGCCGGTTGCTCTGCCACTGAGCTATCATGGCAATATGCCGACAAAGCATTGAATTTCTCAACTGACTCGCATGTTTCCCGGTAAACACCTATCCAACTCCTGTCCTACACACGGCTTGTGTGAAAAAAAAAATAATCCAGTACCAATTCACCATAATAGTTGGCTATACTATGAATCCTAGGACTTAAGTACTTGAAACATTGTAAGTTGCCATTGGGTTTGGCATCTCAAAATAATTTGAGAACACCTTGTGGTTTACCGGGAAACATGCGAGTCAGTTGAAAAATTCAATGCTATGCCGGCCTGTTGCCATGGTAGCTCAGTGGCAGAGCAATCGGCTAGAGATCGGAAGATCCGTGATTTAAATCCCAGCTAAGGCATTGAATTTTTCAGTCTGACTCTACCAATCCAACTCCTGTCCTACACACTGTTTGTGTGAAAAAAAAAAATTAATCCAATACCAAGTGCAGTAATTGTTTGTCAAGGGACCTGCTTAAATTTATGCAATACAACATTTACATTGTTGTGACAACATTTATTTAATATGTGCTTTGAAACGTACAACCTAAACTGTCATTTTAGCGTTGGAATAAAAAGCTTTGCTAATGCTAGTATTTATTTTTGTCTATTTATGTCGTTTTAACCACTTCAGCTACTGTGGTGCAGTTGCGCTTTGTAGCAGCAATTTTTGTAGGGATATTGAATAGCAACACATCGAACAAATCGTCTGGTAACCTATAGAATTTTGTACTTTAGATAATTTTGGTGTTTGCCAACTCTGTTTTCGTTCGTCTTTATTTGTTGTATATACATTCAGTTTAGCATGAACATATCTTAAACATATTTAAATCAAAATCATTAGAGGCATTTAAACAAACAAAAATTTCCAAAAACTCTTGCAATAAAGACTAGTTTGGGGTGTGTTCCAACCTCGGGAGATGCTGAACTTAAATACAAAATCTTTTTGAGTTGTGCTGCTCATAGATGCTCGCCCGCATTTCATTCACAGAAACACACCTACAAACGAACGCCCACGCACACACCACACAACCGTTTTATAAAAATGTATTCTTTTACTTTCTCTACACGTACATCCAAAAATGCGATACCGAGATTTCACCGGAAATGGAAGTTTTAGGGTCCCCTATATCCAAAAATAGTGTTTTCAGAAAAGGTTCGTTAGTGTGTCGGTGTGTCTGTGAAAACGATAACGAAAAGTTGGTAAAATACCAAACTTGGTATTTAAGTTTAGTATCTTCCAGGGATGTGGCACGAAGATTTTAAGAAAAGTCCTCCCAAACCAAACTACGCTTTACATGAAAAAATTTCGAAAATGTTTATTTTCTCAAAAATGGCTCTAGCGATTTTGATTAAAATACTACATATTAAAGATATTTATATGGCAAATAAAATGTACATTTTAAATTTTTTGGGAATAGCCTATAAAAGCCTGTTAATATTGAATGAAGTTTGCTGACTTTTGCGTAACTGGTAAACCGTAAGAAATAGACAAAAATTTATTACACTAAAAATGTAGATCACCATAAAGTACACAGTTCGTCATATACGTTTTTTCTTTGAATTGACAATTTCTGAGATATTCCTTATTATCCGTTTCAGACTTTAGTTAAACCTTTTTCACACGGAAAGTTATAAATTCCTGACCCTGCATAGAAACGGATATCATCCAAATGGCAACCGGATTTTAATAGATTTGACAGTAATTTTAGCCTAGTGTATTCCCCTATTTTCTTTCTGCTTACAAGGAATTAACCAATTAAGACAATTACTGCTAATGTTTATCTCGATTATCATAAAATATATAGAAGGACATGCTTTTTCATATTAATTTGAAACAGCGACGAACAGAACCTCATGTGAATGGAATACATCAGCTTATTTTTTTCTTTTGTTTTGAAACGTTTCTAACCGTAATTTTCCAGATAAATCTCGGTGACCAAGTTAGAGGTGGAGTACATTATTTACTTACAGTGAATATATATGGAAGAGCAAATAACCAGTCATCTTAGAAAGCTCGCTGTCTCAATCTGACGTAATCAAGTATTACCTAGAAGTAGGCTATTCTCCAGAACACTATGCTTTATTCTTAACAGATTGCAACTGGAGAAAAGTTGGTCGAGCTGCCATTGGAGGGAAAAGGCTGTGCTAACTTTAATAACGTCGACTTTAGCTTATTCCTTCTCCCAGCTAACTTTCTGACGTCGAGTCGAGTGAGGTCACGACGTCTACAGTTGTAGCACACACAAACCTCCCACACAAGTTTGGAATTGAAACTCCGATCCATCTCCATGTTACGTGATAGCTGTTTGCTATCACAAATTAAATTGATGACCTTATCGTATCGATCACAAGCAGTGTAACAGTTTAAGATACCTGGATTATCGCAGTCCTTTTCACTGCTTTCTCAAATACGCATGATGCTCTTATATTTATATTCTCCCTACTTTTCTACACTATTATACTTTCCTTATATCTTTGTACACAGTGTATGGGTTGAGAAAGCATTTCATTGCACCTAAAAATGTTATACCGAGATTTCAGTGGAAATACACGCTTTTAGAGGTTTCAATAATGCTAGACCACACTTCTGGAGAGAAATAAAGTAAATAGGATCACCGGGGTGATCACTTGACCCTAACATTTCATGAAATTACATGCTTTTATTGATTTTGCATACTGAAGAAAGAAAACTATATCTTTGCTGATTTTATTTTGCTTATATGGATATTATTTCAGGGGTTTTTCCCCTTTAAATGCACATATATTTTAACATTGCACATTTAGCATATTTTAGTGTTTTACCTAAATTTCTCCCGAGTTATTGTAACATTTGAACATTTCTGTGATGATGATGATAATCGTAATAATAAAATAACAATACTTTCCTTAAAATATAATCATTTTATGATAATTATGTAACCTATTATTGCTGAATACGTATATTTCCGCAGGAGTACTTTTACATGCCAGTAAATTTACTTACATGGGACTATTGCTTTTAAGCATACCTCTGGGCTAGGTTTGAACCAATAATCACGGCTTCAAAATGCACAGGGACAAACTAATTGGCTGCAACATCTCGCTTTTGCGCTGTGATTAAATACTTATAGAATAAAACCTTTTAACTCCTGCGACGATCAAGTCACGTGATGTATGGAACTTAATTTTCAACAAGAGGTTATTCTTCGACTAGTTATACAGCAAGTAAGAGAATGTATTTCATTCCACCCGAACATTCTTTACCGAGATTTCACTGGAAATGCACGCTTTTGGGTCCCCGAATCCAAAAACAGTATTTTTAAAAGAAGGTTTTATGTGTGTATGTGTGTGTCTGTGTGAATAGCATATCTAACTAGAACACGTTAAGTTAATTAAATGCGAAACTCATTTTTCAAGGCTACAACATCAATATACCTTTTTTTTGAACAATTTCGAAAACTCTTGGTTTTCTCAAAAATGACTCTAACACCTTAGTTACAATTACGCAACGCTAACGATATGTTAATGACAAAATGTATATGTTATATTTTCTGGGTTTAGCCTCTGAAATCGTCTTCATTCTAAATGACTTTAGCATAACTCGTAAGCCATAAGAGATAGACAGAAGTTTACCACACAAGATATGTGATGTGTTCCATTTACACAACTTTCTCTACCCGATCTGTAAATAAGTTATTCTTACTAAAGAAACTTTTACCTGTGACATGCTAATCGAGATAAACATTCTCATATCACTTGATTTATCTAAACAGAAGAGAAATATGGGGTTACGCTTGGCTAAAGCGATTCAAAAGCTCGTAGCTGAGTGAGCAATTGAAGTTAAGTTCGTTTTGCACGGCCAGCAGTAAAACAAAAGAGAGAGGAAACGAAAGCGACTTTCCATTTGAAAAAAGTTACGTTGTCTAAAATTGAAACCAATAGCAAGACATAACTCGGAGACGGTCAACTCTACAAAAACTAATGTATTTGACATAAATTGTGTGTGTTTAAACGAGATCCACATTTTCGCTTTCTTCGTGTACTATGTGCATAATGTAAAAGAAGGTAGGTATTGTATTATACTCTGAAATTCGATGCCGATATTTCCTCGGAAATACATGCTTAATCCAAAACAAAATTAGAAAAATGTTCGTATATATGTCTATCTGTCTCTGAATTTGCTTGTGTGTAAATGAAAATGAAAACTGAGTGTTATTTATGAACGCTTTTTAACTTCTGTGGTTCTCAGCGTCCCATTCTATACTGGGCGTGCTCAGAGGCTTCTTTTACCAGGCTTGAGGTTTCTTTACATGAGGTAAATCTACGACACGGGACCAACGGCTTTACTTCCCATCCGAAGGACGCCATTCTAAGGATTTTCACGCCATCGTCCTCCACCACGTTTGATCCCACGACCTTGGGTATATGAAATTAGTATGGTAACTATTACACCACAGAAGGCAACTGTGTGTGGGGTGGGGAGGTGGCAGCATAGCTCAAAAACGAAAAGTTTGTTAAATACCAAACTTGGTATTTAAAATCTCTATCGTCCAAGAATGCGATTTTGAAGAAAATCCCTCCATCCCCAATTACTTTTTACATAGAAAAATGTTCGAAAATTTTGATTTTTTAAAAATGGCTCTAACGATTTTGATTAAAATATTGGGTATTAAAGATATTTACTGACAAATAAAAGGTGTATCTTGAATTTTTGGGAATAGCCTCTGAAGACATCTTTATTCTAGATGAATTTTGCAGAATTTTGCATAACTGATAAACAGTAAGAAACAGACAAGAACTCACTGAATACAAATGTAGAGCTCGTTACAACAATTTATTGGTATGCATTAAAATACTTTTAATTTCTTCATACGGGAATGTGTAAACTCCACAAAAAGGAACCTCAAGCCTGATACAAGAACCCTCTCAATAACCAGCTTTTAAAAGATTTGACTATTCCTTTAGTCAATGGTGCTCCCTTATTTCCCTTCTACTTACAAGGAAGCAAGTAATTAGGTCATTTCTGCTATTTTTTCTCAATTAGCCTAGGTTAAATAGAACAATAAGCTTTTTAACAGTAATTTGTTTTACAGATGTAGAGAAAGTCATGTGAATGGAACTCGTCAGATTCTTTGTGTAGTGTCTCTCTCTTACGGTTTACCAGCTGTACAAAATTCATCCAGAATGAAGAAGTCTTCAGGGGCTTTTCTCAGAATATTCGTCATATAAATTTGATTCTTGACATAAATATGTTTAATATATCATATTTTAATCAAAATCTTTGGACTCATTTTAGAGAAAAAAAAAATTCTAACATTTTTCGGCGAAAAGTATAGTTTTGGGTGGGGCGATTTTCTTGAATATATTCGCGTCGCATGCTTAGAATATTAGCTAGTATCATACTCGTATATAAGTTTGGCACTTAACGGTTTTACGTTTTTGAGCTATGCTGTCCACACAGACACACACACACACACACACACACACACACAAAATATATTGTTCTAAAAATACTTTTTATGGACTCGGAGGGAATTCAAAGCATAAATTTCCGCTGAAGTCCCCGTATCAAATTTTTGGGTGGAATACAATACCTTCTCTGTACACTATGCATATAGTTCGTGTAGAGAGTAAAATTGTAGATCTCTTTAAAACACTCAATGTATGTATTACATTCTTCTGTAAAGATAACTATTTCCGATATATTTCTTGTTATTGGTTTAAATGTTCCGTATTTTTTATACTTTTTTAAATTGAATGTCATTATTCACAATTTTGATGAAGTAAAGAGAACGGAATTTGAATATTATTACAGAGCGCGTTTGAAAGTTTTGACTATCGCTTTAGCTTAATGTAATTTGTTATACTTGTGCAAGAAGATTATATCATAATTAAATATTTTCCACTAATATTTATCTTGATAAACTTGAAGCAAGTAGAATAATAAGATTTTGTAATAATATTTTTCTGCAGAAAGGTAGAGATCAATATACGAATGTAGCAATCCAGATTTGTTTCTATGTTATTTAGGCATATATGTATTCACACCAGTACTGCAAAGCATACGAACTATAACAAAAGAAAACAAATCGCCAACAGTGAGGTTATAAAGCAAAAGAGACATTGGACGAAGTGACTGAAGACATTTCAACTAAAAAATAAAAATTCCAATATGTTACAATCACATGCTTTCTCTGCCTATTCTGCAACAGACTATTCTTATAAGATATTATTCTTCTAAATACTTCACGATAATCAAATTTTAACACCAGCAGAAATTGTTTTATTGCATATTTTCTTGTAGGTACAAGGAAATATGGAAATACATTAGGCTAAAGCAATATTCATGTTTTTTAAATTCAGATCGCTCTGTAATGGTATAGTATATAATTAAGTTCGCTTTGCTTGACCAGGATGAAAAATGTGAATAGCGACTTCCCATTTGAAAAAGTTTAAAAAAAATATGGAACAATTAAACCAATAAAAAGGAATATCTCGGAAATTGCTACCTACAGAAAATAGTTCTTTTGTGTCTGCGTAATCAGGATGAAAAAATGTGAATAAGGACTTCTCATTTGAGGAAAGGTACGTATTGGAAAGTTTAAACCAAAACATAGGAATATCTCGGAAATGATTATTGCACAAAAGGTGTAAGAATGTCATAATGTAAGGTGTAAGAATGTCATTGTGTATTTTAATGAGATCTACATTTTTAAATTAACTTTTTGTCTAACTCTTACGGTTTAACTGTTATGCAACAATCATTCATAAGGAAAAGTGCTTCAGAGACTATTCCCAGAAAATTGAAGCTATACATTTCTTTTGCCAGTTAAATATATAAAATGTATATATGTACTTTAATGGCAATAGTTACGGCCATTTTTTTATAAAATCAAAATTTTGAGTATTTTTTAAATTAAACATAATTTCGGCTGGGAATTTTCTGGTAAATCTTTGTGTCCTATTCTTGGAACATGCTCAACGTTTCGCTTATGCATTACGCTGTTCACAGACCTAAGACCACACACAGGTACACAAATAGAACATTTTCTAAAAATGCTTTCTTTTTTGGACTCGGCGGAATCCAAAACGTGTATTCAGTGAAATCTCAGTATAGAAATTTTGGATGGAATTGCAAGAGCTTTTAAATATGCAGAGGTCATACATAAGATCGGTTCTGTTATCAACAGTTTTTGAACTACTTATCCATTGGTCATAGTCTTTTGAGGCAGTGGAATGGGCAAAATTAGTAAATAAGTTGCTCGTGCCCAGTCTGTTGTGTGAGGTGACACTTTGGATAGCAGCTGGTGCAGTAACGTGACGTCCTTATGTCCTCCTTCCACTGTCTCGAAAGAGTCTGATTGATGTATATAATCAGCTGTAATGGATCATATAAAATATTTAAAAAGATGACACCTAAAGTAGCGCCAGTTTGTTCTCGGACATATAACATTATAAATAAGATAAAGGTAAACCTAGGTTTTACTCTAGTCACCTCCAGCGATTAGAAACTGTGTAAACGCGTAGCTAAGGGCTTTTGCAATAGAGACATATAATAAAAAATGGAGTAATTACTCTGATATATAACATTATTCTTGGCATATTTCAGAGCATAAAATAACTCCTTATTAAATTCGTATCCACTGCTTAAGTTTGAGAAATCTAATAACCGCATTTCACTTTAAAAGATGCAGAGTTACAGTATTAAAATATACATAAAAGGAGCTTTGAATTCAGGAAATGTCAATTTATTAAATATAAACTCATACATTGAGCAATAATAAATAACAGTAATATAATAGTAATAATAGTAATAATAATTATATTATTATATTATTATTGTTGTTATTATTTATTATTATTATTACCATCATTATTAGGCTTCGCACATGGTCGCAATTTGGATTGGAAAACCGATGCGTGCATACAGGGTTTCACTTGGATCTTCCCTTCAGCAAGCACTGCCGGTCATTTACTCTAGAAAATGATAAGTACAATTGCAGTCTGTTCTGAACGTACAAAGTCCAGTAGAAGACGTTTTGTCTTTGACACATTAAGAAAATATATTGTAATCCATTGTAATTGTCCACGCATGTAGATCACCACGAAATCGATTATGTCATCTCCACATTACAGATTTAGTATCTTTTCATGCTATTTATCTTCTGTAATAAAGTGTATGTTTACTACAGAACGATGTACTTATTTCTGTGCCAAGAAGTAAGTAAAATCTCGGTAGTGGCATTTGCTCCTGCCCTCCCTGCTCGCTTGTAAACTTGAATAGAAGATAACTTAACATAATATAATGTCATCTCCAAAGCCTATTCATCATTATTATTAAGATTACCTCATTATACATTTATTCTATTATAGTTCAAAGAAACTAATATTCCGCATTTAGTATATTATATTACATTTTTATTTATTTTCTAAATCAACTTTAAGGGATGAAGTTACAAACCAGTTCTCTTACCACGCCATCACATCCATAGTTTCTCTAATAATAATAATAATAATAATAATAATAATAATAATAAAATAATTTATAACTAATATACATTTCTTTAACTCTTTTAGTGGCGGTTTTTCTTCTTCTACAAAGTAGTTTTATGAAACAATACAGCTGTTTCAAATAAGCCTGATCATGGCAGCTTTGAGATGTCCATATTATTTTTAAGGTTTGTTGGTCATTGTTCTATTGAATTTAGTACAACATTGTGAAATAACCAAAAATATGAGCAGAGATCTACAATGATTTTTTAATGACATACATTCCTAAATGTCAGATTATTGATGTAGCTTCCCCACTTACATGTATAATTTGAATAAAGTCGATTCCAGCATGGTACTGATTGCATTTACTCTCATGCGAAACAGTTGCCAAGTCTGACTTCCAGCGTACATCAACAAAGCACTGGGTAACTCTTAACATTTCTAAGACTGTCATCTCAATGGATTGTCTTCACAACAAAATTATAAGATTTTGGAATTTTAGTATGCGTTTATCGGCCCATCTTTGTTCCTGGTATTTCATTCGAGGTGATATTTAAGTGTAAGTTATATTTATGATAGATTTTAGATCAACTCTAAATATGAACGTATGTTTTAATAATGCCTCTAAGGGGGGTTGAAAAGCCTAAGGTTGCTGATTAAATTGATGAAGTGAAGAAGTGCCAATATAACATTATTTTGAAAGTTGAATATGAATCTTATTCTGAAGAAAGCATTTTCTTCATCTTCACTCTGGGATGTAAGAGCAAAAAGTTAGTTTGTCATAAATACGACAGTCATGCGCTGTATAAATGTAAATGTGTGGTGAGTAGCTGTCGATGTATCAGCCGAAAAAATTCTGAGCGTACTTTTATGACTTTCATACTTGCATGAGGTTCCGTACCTCGAAGGATAACGTGAAAAAATACTGGATACTCTTATTTGGGAAAAAGAAGCCAAAGTCACAGTAAGCCTGGGATAGGCATAACTAAAAAAGGCCATCGACGACATTCCGACGACCTACCGCTTCACTTGTCCTTGATCAGCCATGAGGTTCATGTTCCGAGAAACAAGTTATCATTCCCAACAAAGCTTTTGTGATGTCACTATCACGCTTTTATTTATTTACATAACAATTATAAGAACTAAATGGCTTATGACAGGTCAAATCTCTTAGTGATTTAGCCTTTGAGAAGTCATCGTTTTCCTTAAATTCATCTCCGCGATTTGCATTAATTGATATTTATGTACGAGTACCATAAAAACGGTAATGAAAACATAACCCAATTCATGTAAATAACGTTAGTTTGTTCTAACAGTCACCTAAAATAATGTGTTGCAGGTGAGACGGAGAAATGAAGCTGAGTGTGTCCGCATACCGGGCTCAGGCCTCGGCACACAAGAAGATCCTCAACAACAGCTACCAGATGCTGCTCAACTATGGCGCCACCTGCACGACGTCTCAGCAGCCCCAGACAACCTCACTCAGTTTTCCACAGCTCAAGGTAAGGTAAACTTCGCCAGTAAACTCAACAATATGTAAAAACTGCAAGAAAAGCCGGTAACTTAGGGGTCAATTTTACGGTTGTTCAAAACGGCGTTGAATTCTTAAAATGGACTTACTAACCTTCGTATAGACATCGTAGCATAACACTGCTATGGTAACAATTCCATGGTGACGAAAATGAAATTCTATCTTTTCGCTTTTCATCATTATTCTAATTGAATGCTTGGCTGGCAATAGAGGCAGTGTGACGAGTGAAGGAAGAAAGCGAAGGATCACTTCTGATTGGGTCACCATACTTGAAACCATATTGATAAGTTGTTTAACATCTACCATTGCAATTAGGGAGAATTTGTTATAAATGTGTCTATGATATAACATTAGTTAACAGTTGCAGTTGAATTTAGATAATCTAACTTAATGACAAAATTTTGAAGTTAATCATCTTCTAGATTGAAGTGAATAAAAGGACGCTACCTCATGATAGCGGTATTTTGTACAACTATAGAGTTTTTCTTGCAATGAAACAAGTAAATGTTCGCAGAACAAATAGTTTGTATTGAAATTGTTTTATGAAAGTACGTATTATCGTTCAGTATTTCAATAGATATATTTATGTAGCAGTGGCAAGCGAGTAAATACACACCTCGTGATTGGCTCACTCACATGGGTTCTCACAGATAAATACCAAGGATTTATTTTGTGTCCTGGCCGCGATCGCATGAATTCGTATTCGCTTGCACTGCAGTGAATCCGCAATGTTGTACTAGCCCACTAGCGGTGGATGACCCACCTAAGACTACGTTTATCAGCTGTGTTACACTCTTACAGTTACTGCCTTCTGTTCGAGCTGTAAAGACTAGAGCTTATCCACGGTGCAGCTCAAAAGTGCAAGCTTATTCATACATCTGTGTCGCGTGTGAATTACTTTGCAGTGTTCTTATTACTATCTTATTGAATTCTACAGTTACGTCTAGACTAAAACGACACATAGCAAAGAAATATACGGTAAGTCATTCGAGAACTTCTTTTATATTGAGATTTGCATCTGCCTATGAGGACACCAGAAAACCTGGTGATCTAGGTTAGTGATTTTAAAAAGACTGAATTCATTTTTAAAATCCTAGAAAATACAATAAGTATCTTGACTGAAGCCTATAAGTACACATTTGTTTATACTTCAAGCAGGCAAAGCCATTGCCTTGTACCTTTTTTGTTTTCTTTGGTGGATTCCAACTTTGATGGTGTCATAGTTAATCTTCGGGCAAGTGTGTTTTTATTGTACTTAATTTCTTTCATTTTAAAATTAATGACCCTAACACTATCGATGTTAAATTGAGATTTAATGTGTTCATATTCGAATATGAAATAGTGTACTTTGTGTATTTTTTTAGTGTGTGAAATGTTCATTTCTCTATGTACTAATTTCATGTTATATTTTGGTAATCATCGGGTAATTACTGCAGTATTTTAATCCAATGTTATTAAATTCCTAATGAACAATTGCTGTATTATAATGCATTAACTACGCTAATGTTTTAATGCCATTTTCGAGACAATACTTAAGATTATTAAAGTTGGTATAAATACGATAATGCCTTTTAAGACCAAGCTGTGAAAGAACTAACTTTAAATGTGCATGCTATTATTTGTAAGTCAAAGATTATTTAGTGGTAATAAGAATACTAAGGCAATTTAACACCTAAGGCCAAATCGTTTAACTTTTCATAGATTGTACCTACTTTGGTTCTTAACGTTAATCTTAATTTCTACTAGTTTTTGTTCCTTTTAAACTTATATAATACATATTCACAGTATGTCATACTTTCAGACACTAGATATTAAAGATAATGACTTGATGAAAGAACAATCCCATTTTAACTTCCATTTAAAAACAACTTGCAAACAGAAAAGATTGAAAACATAAAGTACTATTTTGTTATCCCCTGCTCCTAGAGCTCTTTAAGGACCTTAGGCCGGTCCCATGCCCACTTACTTATAGAAGAGATAATTTTCATCAGTATCATGACGATCATCACAACAAAGTATACTGCTTTGTATTGATAAGGAAGAATTTGGGGCGTTCCTAGCTAAAGGAACGATGGGGTGAGTTAACAGACTCTTTGTGTTACGCTATTGGATGTCAGCCTTTAGCTGCTGGTTTGTAAACTATTGTCCAATGCAAAACAATTTTTACTTCGTTGCCCTTTTTACGCGTTCATTGTGTTACACGAGCGTTTCTATGTAGGTGTATATTAAGCTCTAAATTAACATTACACATTTTTCCTCACTAGAACAAAGTACTGCACATGAAGATTTACGAGCCGTTTTATACAAATTCGGAACTAATGGGACACTAACCAACAGAATAGCATATTGCAACCTAACTATTAATTTTAAGATTTTCTGAGAGTAAGTTATATATAAACATTGTGGATCTATCGACTAAATCATAAGAGGATACAAGACGAATGACGGGAAAAGGACAAGGCTTAATAAGAGCCTTTTTTGTCATGGCAACAAAATGCGGCTTTTTCACCCTGACAACTAATTCCCTTTTACTAATGTCAAAGAAAATTAGACGGTAGGCCAAAAGTAACGTTTTAGTGTGAGATCTAGGAAGGAAATTCAACAACACTGCACCTCTCATGTTCTACACGTTTCCCCTTCGTGCTCCCTTCCTTAGACATGTTGTTTTTAGAGCATAGAGCCCTTATAGGACAAACCACAAATATAATCATTATCGGTATATGTTCTGGAAGAAACTGACTGAGATTTGGTGTATTCTTAAAACAGTGCAGTGTTCTTCTGTTTCCTCTCTAAATCTTTCACTGTACCTACTCCACCTTGTACATTCAGCCCTTATTAATTACTAACAAAGGTATATATAGCACCCATTTATTTTGTTGTGATAATTAATATTATTGCCATTATACCTAGTAGAATATTTTTGTCACCATTTAAGTTGTCGGAATAGGAGCTTTCTTCGTTTTACATTACAGTATGCTGCGTGTACGCGCCACATGGTCGTGAAAGTATGACAGTGCTTTTGGCAGGAATAGCGGAAGACTAAGTTGTAGCGGTGCTCATCAACCAAGCCAATTTACCCTTCTGGTCGCCTGAGTTCTGTTTTGGCGAGAATCAACTTAAGGCTGAATAGATAATAGTTCTCTGCTTGAGTTCTATGAAATGTTGAATAATTCAGAAATGTGAGCTATTAATGTGGAACAATCACATAGACCAAAAGTGCAGGTGCTTGCCCTTAGCACGGCTACAAGTCTTGAGAGTAAACTCGCCATGGTTATCAGGGAGGCGCACTCACAGGGTCCGAAAAACAGTCTCTTTATGTGGGAGGAGACGTCGCCTGACAGCCCAAAAGAGAGATGCCGGTCCACATGGCCGCGCTCGCCAAGGCGTCCCGCTTTGGTGCTTCGTAGCGCTGGGGATCGTGGGTTCGAGTCCCGCCTTGTGCATGGGTGTTATATGTTTGTGTTTATGTGTGTGTTGTAAAAGTAAGAAAACAGCAATCCAGTAATAATACAGAAAAACTAGGTAAAAATGAAAATAAAGGTAAATAAAAGTAGGGTGTACAGTGCCGGAGTCCCGATCAAACTCCGGTACCGTATTTAAAAAAAAAATGAGAGAGACCAGACAGCATTTATCCCACACACACACACACACACATCCTTAAACTGATGTAAATGACAAAGTGAAATCATATAGTTTGACATAAATGCTATAACTATATAGCATATATATATCGTATACGTTAGGAGATACATCTTATTCGTGCAATACCAACCTTTCAGTAAAAGCGCAATGCTGACCAAACGTCATGACTACTTAGGGAAAGCTTTTGTTTTTGTGCAGCTTAACATTCTTTAACCTTGTTGGTCATTTCGGATGATGAATTAAATTAGTGAAATGATGCTCAGGGTTCATGGAACTTTAAGTTACTCCACATTCGTCTTCTCAGGATAAGGGAAAACCCCGAAAAAACTTATCCGGTTAACTCACCTTAAGCGACATTCAAACCCGCGACCTGTTGAATGTAAGACAAAAACGCTACTCCCACAGTACTCAGGCGGACCTCATGGGAAATTATTATCACGAAAAATCTGGTTCTATAGTGTCAAACTATATTTGTCTCGGATTGTAGTAAACGCCCTTGTAATACGACGTTTTATTCGTCTGCTTACTTTCCAATTTGAAGCATCGTATGAGTTGGAAGAGATAATGTTGACCCAACTTACCTGATTGCGTATAAAAAAAACGTTGTTAAAAAAGTCATTACTTATCCGTTACCCTCCTCTCTCTATCTCTCTCTCTCTCTCTCTCTCTCTCTCAAAATCTCTCTCTTCACCTAGCGTCAGAATATATTCAAGCTAAAGGGATTTAGAATTAACATCCATTATAATTTATTGTACATTTTCTCGAAAATGCCATTTTGCGCTATAGCAGATCAAATAAAGTAATCCTGCCGGAGCACCCACATAATCCCTTTTTATTGTAAGATGACATACAGATATTCATTTCAACATTTTCTAAAAGAGATACATTTTCATAAGCTTCCACTGCTTCCGTTTCGTGCTCTAGCATATTATATAAAGCAGTTATGCCGGGAGCATCCATATAATCCTCTTTTAATTTATTTTAAGTCACTTGAACTCACTGGTCATATCACGACTCTAGAAGGATATGACCATTATATAATAAAGCTACATTGTGAATGTGCATTAGTCAGGTAACATTAATTTTGTCGTATTTATTAATTTGCTTAGTGCTTTTGGTTATCATTTCACCGGACTGCTGATGGCGTCACAAATGTAGTCTGGAACTTCACAGTCTCGTCTTGCCTTCGTTGATGATGACACTCTTCAATATGAAGAACAGTGACTGAAGAACATAGACGTTTCAAAGTAGAGGAGGATTATGAGATACAAGGTAGGAATGTTTAATGGTTGTGTCCTATGCGTAATTGTGTGAGAGTAACTTGGTTCTAGCAAGGAGGGGAAATCATTGGCTATTTAGTAGACGTCATGAGGTTTCTTGTAGATGAGTTGTTCCATTGCTGCTTTCATAAGTGCATGATCTTGTAGGTTAGGAGGTCAGAGTGTTGTATTCTACAGTTATCTGAAGGCTGCGTGGCCACCTGCAGCATCACTGCCTTGTTCCCTTGGATGCCCAGACAAGTTTAGCATGTTTACCGGATTGAGTTGCTCTGTTATATCATATTAATACTTCTACAACCAACGGATGAGTTGAAGAGGTTTGGTGATGTAATGTTAATACGGCACTTACGGAGTCATACTGCGGGTTGTCTAGGATGTATTCCAGACCAAAACGGATTGCGTACAGCTCACACGTATAGGCGCTATGGTAATTAGGTAGCTGTATAGCATCGTGTGGTCGGGGAACATTACATTTAGAGCCTTCAGTATAGATCGAAAATGAAGATGAATTTGCTGTATGTAGACTTTTAAACATGCTTTGCAGAATAGAGCTCTTAATAGAGGATTTGCTGCATCTAGACATAGAGTATCAACAATATGTTTAAACTATTTGCAATTTGCGTGCCTCTATAAAAATTATACCAAAATGAGCGGGAGACTAGAAATATTTATATGCAATTAAAACATGAAAATGTAAAAAAATTACGAAAATCCTATTTCGACTCCCCTTAAGTTTGCCAATAGCAAATTTGTAATGTTTAAGCTGTACACAGCATGAGCTTCTATCGCGATGGCTTGGTCCTAGGAGGTCCGCATGGAGGTTGTTAGGCTAACTTAGGTTTAGAAGACGCCATTGAGGAATCTTGAGCATTACTTGCCCGTGTTTCCGAACACACGGACATAGTTTGTGTTTAGTTACACTTTCGCTAAACAAGAATAAAGGGATTAATTATGAACTTGTTATTAAATAGACAGTTTACAAATTCCGATGTTCGGTTGTTCAATCCCTTTTTATTCTAAGATGTTGTGCAGATAAATATTCACTACAGAAATTCTCTTAAGCAGAAACTTTTTATAGGCTTCCCTTGTTTTCGTAAATACTTAATGCTATTGGTGGACATAACAGTGCATAATTTGTGTATGCTGTAATGAATTAAACAAACTTACTCTACCATATGGTGGAACAAAATGTTTTAAAACATTCCAAAGAACTGATAACATCATTTCTCATCACTTCTGTGCATTTTAACTATAATTTTTAAACTTTTTTGGAGTACTAAAACATAAATAGTTACAAAATTATGGCATTAATTTTTATTACACTACTGTGAACTTTGACCGACAACGGCTATTTTATTTATGTGAGCTGTTGCCTGTTCTCGCTTCTTATTGGTCCTGGGTTGTGCCTTGGTGTTCATGTTTACCTCGGTCAGCCAACGCTCCGGGAAAAGTCAGTTGACTGTGGGATGTAGATAAGAAAAGTATTGTCCGCTGTGTGATTTGTGACCCAGACTGGGATGGGTAGCTGAATTTTACCTTCGTAAAGATTAGCCTAACACACCTTAAAATCTAAAAGATCTTATA
Source organism: Hymenopus coronatus (assembly GCA_030762935.1). Classification (NCBI taxonomy): domain Eukaryota; kingdom Metazoa; phylum Arthropoda; class Insecta; order Mantodea; family Hymenopodidae; genus Hymenopus; species Hymenopus coronatus. The sequence goes on along the minus strand of CM060888.1, from coordinate 105,954,680 downwards.
ATTTAAATATAATTAATGATTTGTCGGGCAGTGACTTTTCCTTTTTTCAATTCAGAGATATAATATAGAGGGTATAAATGTTATTGGGAATGCAAAAGGTGTTGCTGGGCGATATTTTCGTGTAAGTGGGAATACAGAGACATTTATACATACCTTGGGCATAAGGATTTCTTTGGAAAATTCATATCAGTATTGGTGTTTTGTACCCATATTTAATGGCGAATGTAAATAAGTGCGAGCTAGATGGTTAATGGGGCTCACTATTAAAATATTTATGGGTGATTTTACTTGGTAATTTTAATATTGCGTTGGGGTGGATTTTAGGAATTGTGATTCGCCTTTCTGTTTTCAGAACTAAAGTAGCAGTATTTTTAGAACGTTTTGAATCGCGGGGATTAATGGGTGGGGGAACTTTTTATTTTGCAATGTCAAATGGGGGTCTATATTTGTTGTATGATTACAAATTCTGGGCTAATTTTATAGTATTTGTGTAACACCTGTATGGAACCAGTGAACTGCGAGAAGGATATATATATATATATATTTATATATTTATATAGCGTGTGCCTCAGTATTTGTCTGATTTCTTTTGTGATTTAAGTTTCAGTGGATTCTCATTATAATAATAGGAAAACACTTTCTTGTAACATTCACATTAGGGACCCCTCTCTTGGTAGTTACTTAGTAGGTACCAAACGAAAGTTAAGATTAAAATTTTTCTGGATTACGAAGTGAAATATCGTGGAATTTACGTATGTATAGATATCACCTTCCATCCTGTTTTGATGAATTAATTAGATGCACCCAATATTGTAAATTGAGGGTTGAGCCTACGGAATTTTAGGTATTAATGACTTAGTAAGAATAAAGAGAGAGAGAGAGAGAGAAAGAGAGAGAGAGATAAACGAAAATTTAAATAATAATTTGGGGACGAGAGTGCTCTCCTATGCGCGGACTTCTTTTCCAGCTAGTTAAATTAATAAATGTTTGTGGGTTGAAAAGTTCTTTACTCGCATATTGGAAAGCTGTTCAATAATATAAATCTGAAGTAGTTCTTTTGCCAAGTTATAGCCGTTGCAGAGCATTTAACTTGGGTATTTTTTGGTCTTTACCTTTATCGGTTCATTTTTGGGCTTGATTTAGGGTTTTACTATGTGATTTAATTTTCCCCGTTTTTAAGAATTTATCTGCTGAGAGCGGTTCTAGATCACAGTGTGTGGCTTAATTTCTTCTTGATTGACATTTAATTTAAATTAACAATATTTTTTGGTTGGGACATGTTACTGTGTGTGAGTTAACGTTTTCTGATAGTTTTTTTTTTTTGCGAACCATTTTTCTCTGGTATTAGGGTGGGATTTATTATTATTCATTGGTAATGTTTTTTTCTTTGAGATTAATTCTTCCGACTTAATTATTTTTTTGTGTCTGCAGAGGAGCTATTTCAGAGGATGAAATATTTGCAGACATTTTGTTGTAATCTTTTGTTTTCATTAATTGTTCAGTGGATATAAAATTAAGCAATACTTTGAGTTGGAAAATACAATTACCTTGCCACCTGTTAATTACAGGTTTAATTAATGTGCTGATTATAACTAAAGCAATAGGGCAAGTTTGTGAATTAAATTATTCTAGTGAATTCAGTATTTGGGTGTATATATGTGTATATGTGTATGTATTTAGATGTATATAGATGTACAGAATATAAAATCAGTTCTTTTCAAGGCTTCATATTATATTTGCTTGATTCTTTTTTATGATTGAAATAGATTTTAATTGTATGTGGAAAATTCAGTCTTTAATATTCAGTTAGTTGCTGCCTTGGTAATTTGGGTTAATTTAGGTGGCATTAATCTTCTAAAGGTACATTGTTTTATTGTTGGCCTTTGATTCATTGTTTTGTGTGCAATAATTTACTCCAGTCAGATTGGAAGGTTGTTACAACTTACTCCATTTGACATAAATTCAATTTGGAGCCAGCGACTGGTTGTTCATTGAAACTGAACCTTTTTGTTTGATAGCCGTTTCCTCAGATACTGTTTTTTCTGTTTTTGAACAGACCTCATGGAAGTATCCCGAAGTTATCTGCATTCGAGATACTTTCTGTGCTGTGTGCAGCGGTCGTGCAGCGGCGCAATACTTTGAGGGCCCCTTGCTCAAAACGAAAGCATCTAAGGAAAAAGTTCACACATGTATCTCTCTTTCTCTTTGTGTGTGTGTGTGTGTGTGTGTGTGAATGTAAGTGTGTGTGTACTATGTCTGTGGACAACATAACTCAAAATGAAATGCCGGACACATACAAACTTAATACTTAAGTTCAGTATCTCCCAAAGATGGATATGAAGATTTTCAGAAAAATAACCTAATCTCAGACCAGCCTTTTTATGACTTTTTTTTTAAATGTATCTAGAAGTTATTATTAAAATACTATGTAATGAATATATTTACGTGACAAACAACTCCTGTCCAACACAATTGACTATAATAGTTGGGAGTTCAAGTACTTACAACATTGTAAGTCTCATTGGGATTGTCATCTCAAAATAATTTGAGATCACCTTGTGACTTACCGGGAAACATACAAGTCAGTTGAGAAATTCAATGCTATGTTGGCATGTTGCCATGATAACTCAATGGCAGAGTAACCGGCTAGATATCAGGAGATCCGTGGTAGGAATAGATGTAGATACACGAGCTTATTTTACAGGAGCTACAATAATTATTGCCGTACCAACCGGTATTAAAATTTTTAGCTGACTCGCAACAATATATGGATCCAAGTAGGTGTATCGGAAGATGTACCTAGAATGGTTTACAGATTAAACTTAAAGTTAAGGTGGTTCAAATCCCGGCTATGGCATTGAATTTTTCAGTCTGTCTCTACCTATCTAACTCCTGTCCTACACACGGTTCGTGTGAAAAAACAATTAATCCAAAACAAAAAAACAAAACAAAATATGTTGTCTGTGAGTAGCATGTACAGCTCTGTACATTCTGCAGGGATTTTATTATAATCAATCTTGTAATCGTTAAGTGACAGACGGAAATACACTACAGTAAATATATAAATCCCTTTAAAACATGCAATTCGTTTCAACATGAAAAACCTGATGTGTTCCATTCACATGGCTTTCTCTATATCTCTGTAACAAATGATTGTGGAAAAGCTATTTCTTCTATCTACTTCATGCTAATAGGGATAAGCATTAGCAGAAATTGTCTTTATTACTTGTTTGCTTGCAAGTAGAAGGGAAATAAGGAAATCCACCAGGCTAAAGTAATAGTCAATTTTTTTAAAAACTGGTTGCTATGTGGTAGAAATCTATTTCTTTGCATGACCAGGAGTTTACAAATTCCTGCATGAAAAAAAGTTTTAAGTTCCTATTTTAAAAATGAAACCAATAACAAGGAATATCTCGGAAATGGTTAACTCCTGGAAAAAAAAAATATATGGCAGAAATCGTGTGTTTTCACATCTACATTTTTCTTAGTAACTTTTTGTTCATCTCTTGCAGTTTAGCAGTTATTCAAAATTCAGCAAAATTAATTTAGAATAAAAAGTTCTTTAGAGGCTATTCCATAAAATTCAATATATATTTTAATTGTAAATATCTTTAGTATAGAGTCCATTGAGGACAATTTTTGAGAAAGTCACAATATTTGAAAATTTTACCATGTAAACGGTAGTTTGGGGTGGGGCGATGTTTTCAAAATCTTCGGATTGCATCCATAGATGATAGTAAATTTAAATACGAAGTTTGGTTGTTTACCAAATTTTTCATTTTTGAGTTATCGTGTTCACAGACACAAATATACACACACAAATACACACGCAGATGGACCTTTTTCTAAAAGTGCTCTTTTGGATACAAAAGAATGTAAAACGTGTATTTCCGGTGAAATCTCGGAATGGAATTTTTTGATATAGTGCAAACTTTTTCCACCTGTATTCCATGTACTATGTAGAGAAAGTAAATAGCAAAACATTAACATTTTTTAAATTCGTTAATATCTGTTAACATTTCTTGTGAGTGTTCAGGTAGAAAGAAATATTGTAAATGTCTTTATCTTTCCGCATAAATTTATATTTTCTTCGGAACATAAAATTCAAACAAGTAAAATTCAGGGTGATGGGTTGATGTTAGTAAATCAATGGGTTGTTAAAGAATCATGATCATCTTACATTAACAGGATGTGATAATCATGTTGGATGATACATAAGACATTTTAGATATGTGTGAACCAGTTTGTTCTTTTAAAGCAAGTATTGGTGTTTAATATATTAAAAGTTTAATTCACGAAAAGTCATATACAGTAATGATTTTGACACCTAACTACTACTAGTTCTTTAGATCATGGAGCAAGTTGTATTGTTAAACTAATGAATTTTTCTCAACGTCACCAGTTTTTCTTGAAGCCTGAGATACAATTGATATTGCATCGAGATATTTGAGTTAGCCGGCGCGATATTTGAGGAGAGATGGCAGTGTTCGTGGAAATGAGGTCCCTTGAGATATCGTGGCTCGATGACAACCTTCCAAAGAACCAGCAAAAATAAGCTCATGTATTGGACTGCAAGAGAAATGTATCAATGTGAGGATGGCAAAAATGACTTCGCATATTGCAGGTTAATTCAGCGAGGAACATTGCAGCATTACTATGTTTTGTATACAGCATGCAGAAGAGCTTCAAGGAATATTGTGATAGTTTTAATTGTCTCACGGAAGCTGTGTGTAGGACAGGAGCTGGATAGGTAGAGTCTGACTGAAAAATGCAATGCCATAGATGGGATTTGAACCACGGATCTCCCGGCCTCTAGTCGGTTGCTGTTCCACTGAGCTACCATGGCAACATGCCGGCATAGCATTGCATTTCTCAACTGACTCGCATCTTTCCCAGTATTGTCCATACCAAGAATCCTGGGACTTAAATTACTTACAACATTGAGAGCCGCCATTGGGAGTATCGTTTCAAAATCATTTTTGGAGATCACCTTGTGGTTTACCGGGAAATATACGAGTCAGTTGAGAAATTCAATGCTATGCCGGCATGTTACTAAGGTAGGTCAGTTCTAGAGCAACCAGCTAAAGATCGGAAGATCCTTGGTTCAAATCAAGGCTATGGCACTGCATTTTTCAGTCTGACTCTACCTATTCAAGGAGTATTATTTGTGTAAAAAATGGAGAAATGAGCAACTATAAAGACACTTCCTTTCAAGCAAATAGAAATCTTAAAATAAAGTTGTGCCTCCTTCGTAATAAGCTAGAATTTTCAATGTAATTGAGATTATTAAAATATGTAATTTATTACTTTATGAAAACTGCATAATTCACGTACTTCTAAGCAATGACTGGCAATGTTTAACAAATAAAAATAAACATATGATGAGAACTATTCCATAATAAGAACAACTGTTTCCAAAAAGCACGAGTAGTATTATTTAAATTCAATTGCATCTATTATTTTCCAAACATATTTTTACTCATAGGCAATGGAATATCAAATGATTGCTGGCAGGTTGTGGCAATTACAAGCCTTTCTATTAGGTTTTCTTTTCTTTTTCTGAGAATTCTTTTTCCAAGATTAATACAAATGCAAGTTTGGCGATAAAATTTCAAAAAGCATAATGATAAATAATCACTACTGAAACTGTTACACTCACTTTAAAATGCAAGGTATCTCACTAGAAGAACGGCGATAGGTTTATCACTGCACAGCGCTCGTTATCATTCATTCTATCAAAATAGCGCGACGCCACACTGTGTCCCTTTGACTGTCAAATACAGATAGTTCAGGCACTTACACAAAGAATACTTCATGAATCTCTCAAATTTCATTGTGATGGGTGATTTGTGATCAGATACAAAAGGTGTGCTCAGAGAAATGGAGGCCATCTTAGGAACATGGTTCCCAAATCCAGAACATCACGTAGGTATGCAAGTCAAAACTATGTTGTTTACTTTAAAAGCCTGTATCTATCATTTCTCAGAAGCATTTCTGTAGTATATATAAATGAATAAAATCGTCCTGTGCATAAGTTGGCTGGACACATAAGAATGTCAACTGCAAAACGGAAGCTGTCTATATTTCATAATTTAACAGCAGAAACAAAGAGGCAAATTAAACCTTCCCAGTGCGCAATATCAGAGAATTGAAGATAATGCCAGGTCCGTCGTATATGCACAAAAATGTCCTAAATCCAATTAAAAACCACGATCATCACGAAAGAAAATGTGTAAATATTGAACTATGGCCTTACTGCAATTAGTGACTCATTATTTAAGGATCTGCTCATCTAACTAGCTTATCTACTAGTGCCATAAAAAACGTAGGTACTCTGTGTTGGAAATTCGTGTTTGTTGAGTGTCGCTTCCACCGAAATTTGCTTTTCACATCGAGGCAAACTGTGTTCGTACAGCTTAGCCCCCTGTTTATTTGATAAACTGTCTCATTTACACCACAACTCAGTCGAGGTAGACATTCTGTACGGCTTTCTGAGAAATACATAATTAATCTGACCAGTTATCACGCATAATTTTGGTCGTGACGGACTTAATAGTTTTTAGGAAAGGAAAAATACAAATAATATGGTTGTCCTCATATATGTATAAGCCACACATTTCAGTACTGGCCAATTCAAAATTATGTTTTATATAAGTAAACGCATAAAGCAATGAAACTAGTTTATGAAAATAAATGCTATTTATGCACTCTGAATAATAACCGCCAGTTATGCACTCAGAATGCAAATTATCAAGTCGTCATAACTATAAACATATCAAATTAATTTAAAAAAAACGCTCTGCTAAAGAAAATAACTAGAGTATAGAATGCCTCCAAATTAAAACGAAATGTAAGTTAATTAATCAAATGTTATTATTTAATAAGAAGGATATTCACTTGGTCAGGGTTAAACCAATCCGTCATTCTTATATACCAACATATTAACAACCTTTGCTATGTTTTTTAAACAAGAAGCTACTCAGCTCTGAATGAACTAGACCGCTTGAAACGTCTGTAAATCAAGCAAGGCCATCCAGCAAATATCGCTTCAAACATGCCCCTTTGAACGAATATGATGGTCGCGAATACAGCAAGGCTCACGTTGCCCTTTTGGTTTCTCGTCACTAGTTTGAACATTATATACGAGAGTACTCCCTACCCAGCGACTGGAATGCTACACTTAAAATGCAGTGTTTATGGTATAAATTAATTCCCGGAGCTATTTAGGTACGAGATTATGTAAAGAGGTATAAAAGGGTATTACTTTCACAAACAATGCACATAGCGTGTTGGTAGAGAAGGTACTGTATTCCACCCAAAAATTCGATACCAGATTTCACCGGAAATACATGGTTTGAAGGCCTCTGAATCAAAACAAAGTATATTTAGAGCAAGGGGTGTGTGTATGTGGGTGTTAGTAAAAGAGAGTGTCTGTGACAGTATAAGTCAAAATAGAAAATTGGTTTGATATGTATTAGATATTTAAGTTCAGTATCTTCCAATTCCCTCACCCCAAACGTGAAAGATGTTTTGGAATCTTCGATTTTCTCAAAACTAGTTCAAACGATTCTGATTAAAGTGCCTTAATAAGATCTTTACTCCACAAATTAAATGTATATATAGAATTTTCTAGGAATAGCTTCAGAAACACTATTTATTCTAGATGACATGTGCATAACTGGTAAATCGTAAGATATAGACGAACTGCTACAACACAGCAAATGCGAATCTCTTTAAAACACACAATTTATCTATACATAATACGTTTTTGTGAGGTTGTCTAACTCTTACACTTTTCTCAAATAGGAAGTGTCGTTTTTATTTTTGGTTATGTTATGTCTTTCTTCTGAACATGCAGGTAGAAGGGAATTTCAATGATTGCACATGGCTACCAGCTTAGCTTTGTGCGTTCCATTATTTTTCTTCTTCTAACGAGAAAATAAGTAATAAGACTATTTCTGCTAAAGCTTATATTGATTAGATGGAGCATATAAAAGAACGTACTTTTGTAAGAATAATTTTGCACAACAGGTAGAGTAAGTCATGAATGGAAGGCATCTTATATGCAGAGTGTCTCAGAATTCGACCGCATAAACTGGCAGGATTGTAGAGGGGTGCAAAATAAACAGATAAATTCTTTGCTACAGCATAAAATGTTAAGGATTAGTTCGCCACTGATCCAACTGCAGTGGATTGTGACGTGAGCACGTGAGCATATAGATATAGTGTCATTATTTAGCGCTATGGTTAGCGTGAGGGCATGGGTTAACATGCCGAGGGAGAAGATTAAGGTTTATTTTTATATTGTCTGCTTTTTGCATTTTATGAGTCGTTCACATTTTCTGCGTTACTCAATATGATTTAGATAGGCGTATAACTTTAAGTGCCAAAGTTATATTAATGCAACATTATTTTCTACATATCCAGTCATTAAATAAAAAAAAAAAAAAGGAAAGAAAGACAAGCAGTACAAGATCTGAACCTAAGAACTTATGAGTGGAAGCAAGGCTGTCTTAACCTCTCGGGCACTGGAACGTTATTTTCTGACTTGTTTTCAGTACTCATAAGTTAAGCATTACGCTGTCAGTCAAAGAACCGGTGTACAGTTCTTTCGTGTCCGTATGAATACAGCATTTACGAAGATACACGAGGCTCTTCGATTGATGCATCAAATCTGGGATGACTCATTTTTTGTGTACGTTACAATTTTATTGTAGGCATTTTTTACAACAAACGAAACAATATTATCATTGTGTCAAATTGACTTCAAATCAAATAAAATGAATAGCTATTTTTGTAGTAAAATGAGCACCGACATAAAACGAATTAAGAACTATGTGCTAGTCAAGAAACTGCATTCTAACTTTTCGTCTCTACATAAAAGGACACAAAAAGATAGCTCGAAAAATAATACAGTATCTAAAGCACAAAATACAAGTCAACAGTGGATTTTTGAGATGTGACGACCTGCAGAGATTGCACCTACAAAGAAAACAATCTTGTACCCTGTTAAAAATTCTAGGTGAACCTCACTACAAGAAGCAAAAGTTCGTATTAGCAATCGTCCATCTGATTCAACGGAAATCTTACGCGAGCGCAATGGCACGCCCTGGAAGCAAAAAGCACATGAGCTCAGAAGTTCGCAGCTTAGATTTTCATAGAATGTTCATGTGTTCTTTGTTTCGCACCTCGTTGAAACTATTCATTTTCTTACACATGATGTATACACTTTTGCATTATGAAACCAATATTTAGAATTCATGGTTCTCACAGTAGCCACGTATAAGCGTTAGCCAAGATTTTCAGAAGCCCTCTCTAGCGGACCACAGTAGCTCGAGTGGTTAAAATGGCGGTTCTTTTATTCCCCGCTAAAATCATAGTTCTTTACTTACCTCAAAGCACACAATACGTCAATATTTTCAACAAAACTAATTATTTTATTTCATTACAATTTATTTGGCAATTACATTTAATACGTATCATTTTAAAAGTCTTTTGGGATTTTGTCGTCTTGGCTTCAGAGATGTAAACTAAGCAAACTAGTGCTGTTCTAATTGTGGACTTTTTAAGAAATACAAGAGTAAAAAATGGAAACTTCAGAGAAAGGTGCGATCTTTGTATCGCTTGATTCGATGACCAGCGCATTACCGATTCACCCACCAGTATATTACAGTGGAGCGCTCTAGTTAGCTAAATATGATCTGAAATGAACCGAGCTGTTATCAGAGACTTGCACATTCTCAAAGATTTTGCCAAAGTTACAAGTACAATAATTTTAAATATTGCATTGATTGTGAACCAGTACTGAATTTATTCAACTACTGGCATACAAATGAGCCATCCTGTATGAAAATAGAGCGCACAGGTCCACATTCTTTTAATTTTCGGCCATTGATGTGCGATCCAGAAAACAAGTCATAACTTTGACACTTGTCAAAAGAAAGGATAGGTTCCCATGTCAAATTGTTTATTTAGAATCTCTCTACAATTCTGCCAATTTGGCGGTCGAATTCTGGGACATATATAATATTCAATCCTTCCCTTAACTTTCGACATGACCCATATCACTTGCGGTAAAAAAGAATTGATGAAAAATTGATATTATCAGGTATAAATTCCATATATTTAGAGATCCCGCAACATTTCTAACTATAGCTGTATAGCCATTGTATAAAATCAGTTATAGGCAGAACCGTGTCTGTTCCTATGAGATCTGCTTTTTTACGAACAGTGTGACAAACGAGGACATGTGGAGAATTCTATAGAAATAGTTGTGAATGAAAGCCCACCTTTGTCCCTCTAGAATTACAAGCTGAATTATTTCCCTGTGGTAGTGCTATGGTGACCTTTAACCCCTCTCGTTTGAACCCTGACACGAAATAAATGTGTTTTGAGCCCTCTCATCAAAATATTGCGCGTTATTTTTATGAATAATGGATACTGCACCTTTGATTACTGTGAAAGAAATTTGACGTACGCTTTTGGCTTCCCATTGTCAATAATCGTTTATTTTTATTGTTCATCGCACCCCATGCATTTGGGAAATTATTTTTGCCGTGTTCTGTTTGAGTCGTTGATTAGACAAAAGTATTGAAGTATTGTGTAAAATAATGGGCTGATCCTGCGTTATTTGGTCACAGAACAAGCTTGGTACTGGAATCAAGATAGTAGAGCTCTCAATAGAGTAAGTTCTGCAATAATTAGAAACAGACGTATTGTTGCTGAACAACATTTGGAAACTCAGGCTCGTCTTACCATTGCAATCGTTGTATGAAACTATACAGAACGTTACGGATATAGATACAGATATTTTGATAAATGGTACGCTAATGTGTGACCAATTCGTTGGGTTAATTGTGCTACTCTTCGTCTAATGGCTTTCTTACAAACTTATTATAGAATTTACTTTTATGTGTTTTGCACGCCTGTCAGAATATACTATTCAACGTATGTGAAAAGATAGCTGTTTCGAGATACTGAAGTCAATGCTCGTCTCCTCTGACTCCATTTAAGGTTACGCCGGTCCCCGCGCTCGCTAAAGTGTCTCGCTTTAGTGCTTCGCGGCGCACGGGATCATGGGTTCGAGTCCCGCCTTGGGCATGGGTGTTTCTGTGTTTGTGTATGTATGTGTAAAAAGGAAAATCGAATAGGTCAACTATGGAAATTTAGAAACTAGAAAAAAGAGGTAAAAAGGAATACAGCGCGGAGTCCTGACAAGCCTCCGGAGCTGAATTAAAAAAAAAAAAAAAAAAAAAGGTAGGAAAATGTTGATGAGTCACACATACTGTCATAAACGGAATGTCAGCCACAATATACTGCAAGTATTTATTACTACTATAATTGTAGCTCAGTAGGTTATGTAATTTTAATCTTGTTAATAAATTAAATTATAGACCAACATGTAATGGATGCATCATTTTCGAATCCATTTAGATAAGGAAGGTCGTTTCAAGGTTATGCTTTCCGAACGCACGTTGTTAGGGAAAATGAACAAACACTATGTCATGTGTTGCGCTCTTATTTGGATTTACTAAAGATTGAAAACATATAACTGTTAATAAGTAAAATTATAAATCTGCAACTGAAGTGAATATTGATCTAATGTTTTTCATTACCTGTTGTTAATTCCTAATGCGAATATCTACACTTATAAGACTAACAGTCTGAATAAAACTATTTCTGGTTTACATGTGTGCGATGCATATGTGCAACATGCCAATTTAGGATTAAAGTACCCATCGATCGTCCTGGTAAACAAGTAATCTCAAATTATTTGCACATGGCCTACCCCAGTGAATGCTTACAAAGTCGTAAATATCTCCTTTATTGTCAAAAATGTTACTAAACTTAACGACAATTTCATCTCCTTTATGGGACCCATTATCTTAATACATGTCCACGAAGTTTCCCATTTATGAATTTCATTTAAGACTTAACCTTCAAGGAGGTTAAAGAAACGTTTTTTACTCTCCGCCTTAAATACTTTACTCTTCAATAGACGATTTACGGTATCTATAGACGATTTACGGTATCTATAATACCATCGATAAATTATTGAACACATAACTTATTTAAATGTTTCCCTCACTTGAAGTTTTTATATATCCATTATATGACACATTTCGTAACAATTTCACTTCACAATTATTCAGTTTTTTTTTTCTTTCTTATTGGAGCTCTTAAACCGAATACATCCAATCTTCTACAGACCTTATTCTTCTTCCGTTTGACACATAATCTTCTTTCTTCATCTCTCGTCACCCTTAATTTTCATTTTCCAGCGATCTTATTCTTCTTCCGTTTGACACATAATCTTCTTTCTTCATCTCTCGTCGCCCTTAATTTTCATTTTCCAGCGATCTTATTCTTCTTCCGTTTGATAAATAATCTTCTTTCTTTATCTCTCGTCACCCTTAATTTTCTTTTTCCAGCGATCTTATTCTTCTTCTGTTTGACACATAATCTCATTTCTTCATCTCTCGTCACCCTTAATTTTCATTTTCCAGCGATCTTATTCTTCTTCCGTTTGACACATAATCTTCTTTCTTCATCTCTCGTCACGCTTAACTTGATATTCCAGCGACCTTACTCTTTCCGTTTGTTCCAAAATATACTTTCTTCTTTTCCCGTCACCCTCAACTTACAGCTTCCTGCGACCTTATAGCTCTTCTTTTGTTTGTCCAATAATCTGTTTTCTTCATCTCTTAGCATCCTTAACTTATATCCTCCAGCTACTTTATTCTTCTTCTGTTGGCCCCCATAAGCTTGTTTCTTCATCTCCCGTCACATTTAACGTATTGTTCCAGTAGTCTTATTCTTCTTCGGTTGATCTCTTATTAATCTCACTATTACTTTCTTGTTCCTAATTAACCACTTTAGTTTACCTCTTAATCTACTGTTTACAGCCACCTTATTCTTTTTCCATATCTACTTTCATTATTTCCATTACCCTTAACTTATGTCTGTCAGCATCGATGTCTTCTTCTATGTTCCTCGAAAAGTTCATCCTTCTCCTATTGTGCTTAAATTATTCTACTTGAACCCTTATACTTATGTCATGTTAGCATATTGTCATCTTCGTTCTCCTTCGTCACCTTCATTTCATGTATCCTTTAATTTTTATTCTCTATGTTGTCTTTTCTCCTCATATCTTCTATACAGTGTTGAACTTTTCCCTAGAGTCTTCTTAATGCAAATCTGATTTTCACCCATTCTTGTCTATCCGTCGAGGTCCAGTAAGGATTCTCGCGATGATGAAGATATATTATCTCTTCTTCACTTCTCTCCACTGCTATTTCCTGTCTTCTGTCTCGATGTGTCGGTTATCTATAATTAGGCGGTATAATTTAATGACATATATGCGCCTCTTCAGTTAATTATTTCTTATTCTCTCTGAACGTCTAATTATTAAATGTTATTAAATTGGTGTCACTCTTTCTACTGATGTGACCTTCCTTTCCATGCTAAAGTATCAATTTTACTGTCTAAATTTTCCAAATGTGTACCTATAATTCCATGTTTTAAATAACTTTGGTTGGATGGCTTTCTTACCATTTCCTTCTCTGTGTGAGATAAATATTTTCCAAATTTAAATAGCACATGATCTGGTGCACGCTGAAGGTTACAAATTGTAAACATATCGCTTGGAGTTTTATTTGTATTTTTCAAATATGTGACATAAGAGATGGTCCACTTTAGCCTTGACTGTTAAATTCAAGTTTTAATGTTTCCTTGATATTATTAAAGAATGTATTGGTTGTTTTATCTTGCTACATATTATCCTATTCCTTTGTCATGATTGAATAAATTTATTACCATAATTATATAGGACATTCGTGTATAAATTTACAGTTATAATTTATTTTTTCAATATCCAATTACATAAAAACTTCGCTTCTTTTAGTGGTAAAATTAAGCCTGTAGGCGATATTCGTGAATCACTATTAAGGTCATAGTTGGGATTGTAGTTACAAATCCTTGTAGTACTCTTCAAAATGTTTACTATATTCCTATTATGTAACACAAACCCCAGACTCGTGCGCCAAAGTAAGGGAAGATACTGCTATGGTAAACGTATAACGATTTTGAAATTATGCTGACACAATTTGCCGAGTTTCATCGTTATTTTATCTCCTTTGCTCCTCTATAATTGCTGTGATAGATCTAGTTTAGTTTTTTATGTAAATAAGATCTACATTTTTATCTAGTTTATTTTTTTCCCTTAATCTTCCTTATTGAATCATTATCAAATTTTATAATAGAGTATCTTAAGTTGACTTTAAATAAGATATAGTTATATTTTGCAATTGTAATTTTAGAGTTACTGTACCATGAAAGAAGAGATTTAGTTTGAGTTTTGTCTTTGTTCCAATGTTGCACTCGAGAATTCCCCTCAATTATAAACATAATCAGATTTTGCAGTTTCAGGGATGCTGATGTTGTTTTGTAAGCATTCCAACGGGGTTTCCATGTTATTTTCCGCAAGGTTGCCCAAAGGATCAATCCCTGAGAACATTCTTTTGCAACTTTCTTGTATCTTCTACCATTGCAATTATCCGGTAACCGTTTGTATGGAGATTGGGTAATTTAGCTGTCGTAGGTGGTAGACATAAGAAAAAACAGCCCAATACATATCTGAATGTTGAAGCCGTAACTGCGTTGATGGCGTCCTCTGCTTAAATTCCCTTCCTAAAACAAAATTGATTGTTACGTGTTCCAATTCACAGTCCATATTCCTGGATTTTTATATTTATCGTATGTCCCAACTCATTTCTTGGCGTATTTAGTAAACAAATTTGACGGTATTTCATATTTAGTATAATAAGCTTCACTTCATTTATCGTTTGGGAAACCTCTCTTGTCAGAGGCTGGCATTAAAAATTCATATAATTGAGGTACTAATTTCTCTTCTATTTTGGTATACTCATTTTAATTATCTATATCTGACTGTATTTGTTTCATTATTTGTATCAGCCTCCTCATCAGGCAATTTCTGTGTCATGGAGTCCATGCTATGGATTTTTGCTGAACTCTTGTCAGACTCTCAATATTCTTTTTAATTCGATCAAACTTTCTGGTCTCTTTGTTTACTCTTTTACGATCTTATGTGGTGTTCCGCACGTATTAAAGTTCGCGGAGTTCTGCAAAACATGTTTCTATTCCTTTTAGCATATTTCTTCTTAGCTTTTAAACCTCATTCATGCAGATGTTATCGGAATATCTTGAGCATCGTTCTTTTAATCATATCTTGTATGTTTTTTTTCTTCCAAATTTATGGATTATTTTTCAATGTACAGTCCTTCTTTGTTTGGGTTATAATTACTAAATTGTTTCTATTTCACTTCTCAATCAGGTGGTTGTATTTATACCGGCCGGATTCGTAAGCTGTGTATTTGTAATCTCTTAGTTTAAATAAGTTAGGCGATGGCCACGCTCCAGATTATTAAATATTCTGTGGTTTCCTAAGGTGAAGTCAATGTTAGATGCAGCACCTGATCTGTTTAGTAACGTTGAGGGTTGTTGACTAAAATAAAAATATTCAAGTAGAGCTTAGACATTATTTCTTCTAATGTTTTCCCTATCTCACTCTTAAATAATACACCAATCAGATTTAATATGCGCATCAAGTGTTTCGATAGTTTCATATTTACTGAATGTTCTGTTAATTTTTGTTATTTTTTCTAGATATTCATTTCATAGTATGATTAAGCTAAAATAATGGTTACATGAAATAAAACTACGATTTTCATTTGTACATTTATTGTATGGGTCGCTAAATGAAATTACATAAATTAATTGTAGACATGCATTATTATTGATAATAATGGTCGCCATTGGGTTTTCACTATTATAAACAGCCTTAGTCATGACAGGTATATGGATAATTTCGGTATTAAATGATAAGGTTCTCCAAAGCTCACTTCAATTTGGATCACCAACCTGCTTCACTGGACACTTGTATGCACGATGTTTAGGATCTTTGTATTAGATTCCTCCAGGTCTTCCATGTTATATTCTTAAAAGAGAATATATTCATAGTTACTTTTCATACTAATTTGTGTACGGGTATTAGTTGTATGCTTGACTTTTAGGTGATGAATGGGTTTTGTTTTGTGTTTATAATATTTTCCGATTTCTTGGTTAAGCATTATGCAGGGTTACCATGTATTTTGATTTAATGGGGTTTATAACAATTTTGAGTAATGGGAACAGGATTTTTTAATTTGGCACTGAACAAGGGTTTTTGTGATATTATTTCAAGATAAGCTAAGAAATCTTGTCTATTTAGTGCATAGCAATACAGCCAACTCTGTGACCAGTAAGAGCCACAAAATGTTTATCAAATTCATCTAGGTCCAGATTTTCTAACTGCGGTTATAGTTCTCAATTAGGGCTGGTTTCTTCCAAAGTCCAGGGTTAAGCCTTTGGTTTTGAAGAACGCAGGTTGAAATTCCGATCATAAAACTCCCTATCATGACTTCCTTCGCAAGGGACGTTAAGTCGATGGTCGCAGATTTACGACACGTTTAAGAGCCTCAAGCCTAATGGAAAGGACTTTGAGTCGTCGTTCACACTCAATACAGAACGGGGCACTGAGAATCATATGAGCGTCCATAAATAAAATTAATTTAATTTCAATTAGGGTCAATAATTGTTGTGACATTCAATAATAGGTGTGACATTACCTACTACGCCACAATTGTGATACATTCTCTCAGAAACGCAAAGAGTATTTACTAATGAGTAGATGATATAATCGAGGGCTTGTCCACATATTCCTCGCTACTCTCCGTGTTCCGTGTTCATGTATGACGACGCCTAGGCATGCCCCACGGGCGTCCAGCGAAACGTTCGACTAACATACCAACATCCCTTTCGTCTCTCTAGAGTGCTAGGTAATGTTTGCTACAGTAAGACAGACCTTCTGGCTGTAGGGTCAGATGAACAATTCAATGCCATAGCCGGGGTTTAAACCTCAGATCTCCCGGAGATCTAGTCGGTTGTTCTACCACTGAGCTACCATGGCAACATACCGGCATAGCTGAATTTCTAAACTAACTCGCATGTTTCCCGGTAATCCACAAGGTGATCTCATATTATTTTGAGACAACAACCCCAATGGCGACTTACAATGTTGTAAGTACTTTAAGTCTTAGGATTCTACCTATGCAACTCATGTCCTACACACGGCTTGTGTGAAAAAACAATTAAATCAATACCAATTGACCATAATAGTTGACTATACTATGACTTCTGGGACTTAAAGTACTTACAACATTGTAAGTTGCCATTAGGGTTGTCATCTCAAAATAATTTGAGATCACCTTGTGGTTTACCGGGTAACATGCGAGTCAGTTGAGAAATTCAATACTGTGCCGGCTTATGGCCAAGGTAGCTCAGTGGTAGAGCCGACTAGAGACCGGGAGATCCGTGGTTCAAATCCCGGCCATGGCATTGCATTTTTCAGTCCTACTCCCAATTCCTGACCTACACAGAGCTTGTGTGAAAAAAGAATTAAATCAATACTTCTTATAGCCATGCTACAAATCTAGGTTAATATATATTTGAGTTCCTCTACCTAATGCCCCACTAGCTGTACTATATGAGTCCTACAATATATTCTGGCTAACAAGGGAGCTACCATATACTCGTTCAAAGATAAGCTACTGTTTCCAACTTGAAGTATCCGAGATCGAACCTGGAAAATGTCGGGTCGGATCAATAGAATATCAGGAGACGGACACCATTTCCTGCAGTTCGGCGTTCCGGATGTGCAGATATGCCGTCCTGGTTAGTTCTTGCAGGGGCAAAGGGAAGCAAAAGTTGATGTTGATTTAGTGATTAAAGTACAAGCTCATTTGGCACATCTGCCAAATAATCGCGCCATATGCATAGCGTTCTTCACTTGTTAACAGAGCTAAGTTATGTTTCCTATATGCTCCAAGATATTTAAAACTTATATGACGATACTGCAAGTTGAAAACAGCAGCTAATAGGCTTCTTTACCATGTACATGACACGAAATATTTTTTAAGTATTTGAGTCATGAATGTAGAGATAGGTTACTTTTTAGGTATGGACTGTAACAGTCACAAAATGGTCACATTTAAACTAAGTAGCTTGTTACCCTCTTCGTATGTAGGACTTAACACCCCCCAGGATTTACAAGCTAGCGCCTATTGAAGAGCAAAGGCTGGATCAAAGAAAGTAACCGGAATGGGTGACCAGTCCGATGTCTGTAAGGAAGCAGATGATTGGTAATATATGCGAAGGTAATGATGGAACAATTGATATACCGAGGGACCAGGAGTGAACCATAACTCTCACACGAGGTCACCGCGACCGGTCTAAGCATACGCCCACGCGTCGCTTGCACCACGTAATCTTCATTTGAAATATTTTTCACCTATAAGTATATACCTCCCTAATTCTTAACTTCTAAAATAACTACATTGTGGGGCTCTTAGATAATCTTATTAATATAAATTATTTATATACAGAGATGCTTGTTTTAGAGCAATTTTTGGAGTTGCAAAATTTGTGTGAAACAGTTTTTAAACAATTTGCATTACGACAGCAAAGAAATTTGAAATGATTAAGAACAACTAAGGCTTGTTTTAAAAGAAATGATTTGTGCTGAAGAAATCCAAACGCAAAACGAATACTTTTGTTTGTTCACCCTATTTGACATTACTTCAAATATCTTCTTGGTAGTAGACTTTCTAAAGAAAGAAAGAAATAAAGAAGGAAGGAAATATTTGTATTCAATACAAAATATTTAAATAGTGCATGTTTAAAGCTTGGCCTACAAACGGGTTGTAATATAGTGAAAGAAATTAATTTTACTTTTTCCTTATATTCGCCATTGTTATTTATTATTATTATAATTATTATTACTATTATTATTAGTGGTAGTATTAATGTAACACGTGATAGAATAGATAAACACATTTACACGTCGGTATTGTATTGTAACTTTAGTACTCTGAACTCTCTTAATTATTTCTGTGGAACCCTACACTAGATATTAGGAAGGGTAGGATGAAAAGAGACTTTATTGAAATACCATTAAGTCATGGCCTTGCCAGGCTTTACTATATAGCAACGAAAATTGGATACTAAGGATGAAAGATGAAAGAAGACTTACAGCAGCCGAAATGAGATCTTTAGGATTCATAGCGCCATATGCGCTGCTAGACAAGTTAAGAAGCCAAGATTTTAGAGCAAAGCTAAAATATAAGGTATTTCAAAGGTTAATAAAATAAATACAAAATATGTGGAGATAAAATGTGAGATATAAGTCAAATTCAACAATTACAAAATCTCTCTCTCATACAACGCTTTCACACAAGGAACAAGATTAAAATGAAGACCAAGGAAAGTGTGGTGGGATGTATTTTAATTTTATTTGGAGATAGAACAGATCAACAGGTTTGAGTAATGAAGATTATTACGCTCATTGTTATTATCATTATCGTTGTTAATTTTGTTTTCCAGAAAACCATGGACATGCGTTTAGTATTTTATTTCTTTCATACATTTATTTGTGCAAATTATGTTTAGTTCCAGTAGCTACCTAATCATTTGTAAAGATACGGTACACTATATGTACCCATTGTATTCTAACGTATATGGGTGTTGTGTTATTTTCCCACAAAGACTGTCTTACACTGCACAGCATAAATGCTATTAGTTTGTAACGCCAAAAATAATGATAAAAATAAAACATAATAAAATAAACGAAAATAATAACAAACTGTTAATCCCGCGAAAAAGAAATACAAAACACATTAAAAAAACCTACTAGCCAGCACAATATCTTTAATCGATTAAGTTAATTTGTTATTCTACATTGTGTATTTCTGTGAAGTTTAAATATGATTCAATCTAGTGATAATATTACGTTATAGTTGCTAGTAAAACAATTGGCATTAAACACATTATACATATTAACAGTTTATAGGTCCATATCTTTTAAATAATAAATGTTTATAATATAAATTATTTAACTTATAATTGTATTTGGTGGCTTGCAAATAATAACAGATAGACAGAAATATAGGTATTTTACATAATCCAAAT
Organism: Hymenopus coronatus; assembly: GCA_030762935.1. NCBI lineage: Eukaryota > Metazoa > Arthropoda > Insecta > Mantodea > Hymenopodidae > Hymenopus > Hymenopus coronatus. Next base: position 105,934,598 of record CM060888.1, on the reverse strand, counting down.
ATTAATAGCAACCACACATATACTGAGGTTTAAGTTGTCACCGGTTTCACCGCGTGTTTTTAGCAATTGATGTGTGTCCATACAGACATTACCAGAAAATGTCTTAATGATATCAATTTTATTCAAGAACCTTCCCCCTCTGGTCATTATGTCGTCTGACTTTTGTAAAGTTTCGCAAACAATAGCTGTCTAGTAGATTCTGTCTTATAGTTTTAAAAGCAGGCAAAAGGCATTGTATGTGTATACACATACCTATCTACTTAGCTACCCACCTGCCCTCCCTCCCTCCCGCCCTACCTACCTATTTGTATCGATCTATCTACCCATCCATCCATCCCTCCCTCCATCCCTCCATCAGAATGAAAATCTTATTACTTACTACTTACTTTAATGATGCATCACACACACACACACACACACACACACACACACACACACATACACACACACAATAGCACGCCAGTGAACTGGATAGAAACGAATAATGCAACACATACATTTTGCATAATGCAGATGAACTATTTTTCCTTCACCACACATAGTTTTAATCAATGAAGCATATTTGGTTAATAGTTACATGAAGTTCATATAGGTATTGCATTATTTTCCCACAGAGACCGACTGAGACTGATCAGCTCCAAAACTATACACTTGTAACGTAATAACAACATTGTCTACTAAAAACCGAATTCACGTGAATAGCAGCTTATTTTAAAGCAGGGCTCGAAAACCTTTACGGAGCTATATTCCAAAATAGTAGAAATTAGGAAATCCTTGTTATATTAATAAAGAACAAATACCTTTGTTGGAATGCATATAGAGCCAAATGACTTTTATACATGCAGAAGTATACAAACCTCGAGTCGCATCCTTGGAAGATATTAAACTTAAATTCAAGTTTGGTATTTTAAAGAGATTTTGTTTATGAATTATTTCGGACACACACACACATAACGGATGTTTTACTAAAATTGTTTTATTTAGGTGCTATGTACATACATGTAATACTTGCTAGAGAATGTAAATATGAGAACACTCGTTACTGCTAAACACACTTTATGGAAGTTCTGGTTGTCAAGTAGCATTTATCAGGGTGTCTTATTTCTATGAACTTCGTACAAAACACACACACACACGTGCGCGCTCATTTTCTTCCTCTCTCATACTTTCAGACCCTAAGAGGATTGGGGTATTCTGGATAATGTTTAACGCCCGCTTTTACTACTTGTGGCACCGCAAGCATTGACTTTGATGGTACACGGAATGAAGATGGAGTATCGGTGGAATGCAATGAAGCGTGAAACCGGGGAACCCGGAGAAAACCCACCCCAGCGCCGTATTGTCTACCACAAATCCCACATGCGGTCGCCTGGGATCGAACCGGGTTTGCCCCGGGGATATGAGAGTGGCCTAACTACTTGGTCACGGTGTGGCCTGGATTGGGAACTGACTCTATTAAAGGAAATGAGTTATCTTTTAGCCGGGAATCGTAACCGCAAGCTCTAGACCTGGAAGTCAGCATACTAGGCTTCTGCCCACAGTGACACTCAAAACACACTTTATTCATTACTTAGGTTCTCAATGTTGCACAAACGTTTACAATTGAGATACTAATGCTACAAAATTAGAATTGAGCACAGCTGAGCCATTAAATCGAATCACAACTTTGTCCCAACTACATATTGCTCAGTTCACTTTCATCTGCCTACCTTTTTAACTTCAAATTAACAGAACTCAATTCATTAGCTGTCCAGCAGTCTCTTACATGAATCTTACAAATGGGAATGTTTTCGAAGGGGATGGGGCTTCTAGAGCCTACGGAAAGTAATATTCTGGAGTAGTAATTACCCAAACTGTGTTACCGTCACCTAAAACTTACCTGTGCAGGCGTTTGTTCTGCTGTTGTTGACCGGCCATTAGTTGCAATCAATGAACTTGTAAAATGAGCTAGTATGTTCCATGTCCAGTATTCCCTCCCCAGCCCTGTCTAAATGTATTACATCTTCTTTTGGACAGTTTCTGCATGCGTAGACTTCAAATTGTTCTCTTTACCATAAGGTTTGATCCTGGCTATGGTTGTTGAAACTTGCAGTAATATCCATTGGCTAGGGCTATACAACCATATCTTATCATTCTGCTGAACATTTTGGTTTTTTAACTTCCAAATGGGTTTTCATTCGGTCGCTCGCAAGTGTGTATGTCCTGTGCACAAAGTGAAAACGGTCAACAACATTTTTATTTATAATCCTTCTAGACTTCACAAGTACTTTGCTTCTTGTAGGCACGACCATACTTAGACCCCAGAGTGTTCTTGGGACTAAGGAGCGTCACCTCGTCTCGGCTATGTCGCAAGACTTTCCCGCCTTCGACCGCGGGTCTTGAGGGCATTCAATCACAGTATCACATCCTTAGCTTCCCTCTTGTCCAAAACCAACGAATTTACAATGCTTTGCCCCAAGACCACATCGAGCAAAGCTTCCTTCACAGTGGGTTCTAATGACCTAGTTGTTGTGCGCTCCTAAACTCCACTCATCATTTCCTTTACAGACAAGGTGTCGCCCTAAGTCTTGACTATTCGGATTCATTGACCCAAGCTATCCGCCATGTTAGCTGTGATTACTGTCAGGGCGCTTTAAATTACAGGATTTTGTGAATTTAGAATGTATTATTAATATAAGGATGTTACAATTTTATTCTTGTTTTTTGGAGATTTTAAATTATTATTTAATTTTAATATTAAAATGCTAAGTTCAATTTTAAAAATTGAGGAAAAATGATTTTATTGACCAATGATCTTCCTGTATTCGACAGAGCTTTATTACTATCCAGTCGTCCGTGACGAGACTGTCATCCATTCGCAGAGTGTCACATCCAGACGTCTAGACCTTTAAGTTCTCAAGTTTTCCATCAAGCATTTCTTTCCTCGTGACGTTCAATTCCTTGGTGCGCTGTCGATTCTGCCTATCAGGACGCAAAATCGAAGTCCTCCAGCGAACTAGTGCATTGGCCAAGGTATTTCACCTTTACGTCGAGCTCTTCAACAACCAGCTTCAAGCCGGCTATTGTTAATCAATGTTGGCATATACCTCCGTCTTCATCTGGACATTTCTATTATGATTTCTTCCTTCCCCTTCATTTTCGCCTATATTTTCTCAATTGCAGATAGCATTTTGATCTTCACGTTCTCAATTCTGGAATTCAGTTTTGCCTCTGTCTGCTCCATTGTGGAATTTACTGTCGCTATTTCACTTTCAAAATTATCCATTTGGAAGTTACACTCTTCATTAAAGATTTAACCAATACTTCTTTAATAATTTCCTTCATTGAGTCATTCAAATCGGTTCCTGGTGCTAGAGTAACAAAGGAGAAAACCGTTTGTCACTGAACACGCCTATTATTAATCGTAATAATACACTTACATTTGTAATGACATCGTAATAATACACTTGATACACAGTTTGACACACTCAGAGCAGTATATAATTGAACTGTCAGATCGAGTCACTTCCAAAGTGCTGAGTCAAAACTCACAGTTGAACTGCTCCAAGCACAGTTTACTTACATGTGCCTGCTTTAACTTCTTAACTTCACCGACTGAACCAACCTCCTTAACTGTCCAACGGAAGAGAGTAGCATCTTACATAGGCCATACAAATTGGAAATCTCGAATGAAAGACTACTAGAATCAGCCATAAGAAATCTTCTGGATAAGCAGTTAGCCAAAGTGTAGCACTTAATAAATTAGTTATACGTAGGCTGTTCTAAGAACCAGTCATAAGTCGCACCAAGCGGCCAGGTAAAACGGGACATGCCACGCTCACACTCTGTTTCACCGAACAAGAAGGCTTGGTGGTAAGAAGTCGAATCCCTTTGGGCTGACCACCTGACAGTTTTCTTTGGTTAATAGGCTAACACTAGGTTTAATTATGGCGAGTTTGTAGCTGCGCTAGCTATCGGACGATATCGTGCGTAAGATACCCTCACTGTGAACAGTAATAAAATAAATCATTCCACTTATGCATTAGGGCAATATATTAGGCCGTAAACTTATCACTACATAATGAAAAACTCACGAGTTGTCAGAGAGAACGCAAGGATTAAACTATCAAATACTTCTATTCCTGCTCCGGCACAATGGGACTGTTTATGTACTCACATGATATTTCATCGCTGGTGTCCTGAAAACAGAGCTGCCAATTATTAACTTCTCCATTCAGCATCTTTTAGTTTTGTTCTTGCAATTTGTTCAGTTATTTGTGAGTCATAGAAGACACCTTACTCTGATGATATTAAGTTGATAAAATTATTGTGAAATCGCTTTAACGGGTCCATTTTCGTGACTTCCAGATCAAGTCGATTGGCAGCACATGTTGGTTTTTCTTTTAGATCCAGAATAAATAAATATATATATGGCTTCCGATGCCATATTACGTAGTAATTCATGGACTATGTCATCGTTATAGACTGTGATTACTAAGCTTCTATGTAATCGTCAAATAAATCCTTTAAGAGTTTCTGTTAAGCTATCTGCAATGCTGTTATATGCCTATTATATAATGCACACTTCGAGAACGCATAAGCACGGCTTCCAGGGACCTATGCATATCTAAGCTTCAATTTATGTCTAGTAGCAATAATTGGACATTACAATCAGTATACACTATTTTCTTGGGATTCTATTGCTGAAAGGAGATTAATAAAATTCAAATCAACCAAGTGTATGTGCTTGAAGTTTTGTTTTAGAGAGAGAGAGAGAGAGAGAGAGAGAGAGAGAGAACAGTAACTTGTGTCTAGAAGAGGATGTTGACTACGATGTGAGTATTTTTTTTTAGATGAAAGCAGTGAGAATTGAAATTGGGCCGAGGATAGTATACAGCAATATGTGAGTGTGATTTAGACAGCTCCACAGAGAACATGTTTATTCTAGTGACGTTACTAGTAACTACCCGTAATGGAACAATATGGAGTAAACATTCTCCTCTAGCTGCTAGGCTTGCGGCTTATAATATGTATAATAAGGATCCTACCAGAACCAGTAGCAGGGACTGTAACCACTAGATACTGCTACAAATGGGACTCTTTCAAATCTAAGGAAATACTAGGCGAAATCATTGACTGCACAAATCTGGAGGGATGGCAACTATCCACAAAAAAGTAAAACTTGGAAGAATGTCACAATTGAAGTAACTAATGCACTTGTTGGATTACTACTCCTTGCTCATGTTGATAAGAGCAGGACTGTCACAATGAGAGAGTTATTTTTAGACGAAAAATCCAATCCAATATATAAGGCTTCAATGTCTGTAAGCAGATTTGAGGATATTAGCAGAATGTTTGCTGATAGACGCATTGGGGCAGCCCGCTCTAATGGTGATAAGCTAGCACTTCTGCGATATATCTAGAGAACCTTTCTTGACAATTGTCGGAAAATAATGCTACTTGATGAACGCTTACTGTCGATGAACGGTTGGCAACATTTCTTAGAAGATTTACATTTATACAGTATATGTCCAGTAATCCGGAAAATACAGATTGAAAATATTCTGGCTATGTGATTCTAAATAAGCTTACGATGTAGCCAGAATATTTTATACAGGTAAAACCAGATGAGTCTATACAAGAAGAAAATTATGAATGAATGTAATAAAATGGTTGGCAAAATGTGTGGAAGGGTCAACGAAAAATACCATTATGGATAACTACTTTTCAAGTGTGAAACTAGCAGAAGACATGCTGGAAAAGAGAATCACTATAGAGGGAACAATAAAGAAGAAAGCGAACCAGATACCCCCACTGAAATTAAGCACCACTTTCAATAGAATCGTTCACTTCTGTATTTGGCTTCAAAGACAGTAAAACAATGGTAATCTATGTGCCTAAGAAAATAAGGCTAAGTACTGATTAGTACTATGTACCATGACGGGAACTGTAGCGCAAGGTCATTCTAAGAAAAATAGATTATAGCTTACTATATTCAACAAAAGGAGGTGTCCACCAAAATGGGCCAAAAGGTCAGATACTACACTTGCAAGAAGCAAACAAGGAGGTGGCCTTTTACCGTCTGGATGAATATGATGGACATTCTAAGAATGAACAGTGAAGAGTTGTTTTGTTCCCAACATCCAACTTACCATTCCAGTAGAAAAGACAATCGGCGCCTGTTTCTGACAGATTTGGTGGCAAATGAGATGGTGCGTACTCTAATGGCTTCAAGATTAGCAGTCGCTAATCTACCCAAACGTACTACTGAAGCAATGAAAAGATGTGGTTTGGATTCGGGTTCATCATCTCAAATTCCGGCAACTGTACAAGGGAAAAGGAAAAGGTATTGATATTGCCCATACTATTGTACACAGGAAGAGTTGCCCGATTTATGTGAAATGTAATAAGAATATTTGTAAAGAACACTGTTCATTCACTGTAATTCTGGTATTGTACTGCAGAATACAGTAGAAAGCGAGCTTTAGTTTGTGTTTACTATCTATGTGAACATAATTTTTAAAATATATACATTAAACTGAATTATTTGCAGATATATGCCTACTGAACTATTTTTCAATTCGCCCTCGTATATCTTTACTTTAATTGTATTCAGCGCGGCATCTAAATATTCACAAATACTTTTATAACTGTTCAACTACTTACAAGAGTTGCTCTCCGCTCCCTTTAGACACCCCCGTGCTGAACATATTAGTTTCCATGATTTGTTATAAACTTTATAAGTTATTTTTATTTATGATTTTAATATTAACCATTATATTATATTTAAGATTTTGTAGATTAAGTATAGTTTCTTTTTATATTTTTTTTGAACAGAGTTTATTCCTACCTTCTAAGTTTATTAAGGAAAAACTTTGTGGAGATATTTTCTCAGAAAGAGAATAAATACGAACAAATGGTCTGAAATGAGTACCTTCCAACACGATAGACATTTCATAAACATTTTACATAGAATAGTGAAGGCTTTTAAATGATTTCTAGTAACACAAAAATTGAAGCAAAGATATAAATTATGTTTCATTTACTTTTTATGTTAATAGAATAGAGCTAATTATTAGATTTTGGATCACATATTCATCTGCTTATTTAGATACTAATTCCTACACACTCTTAAATTTGTATAAGTAAAATCATGTGCATTTTCTATAATCACATTTTGTTTTGAAATAACTAGGCGCACTAGATAAAAATACATGATTTTGAGAAGGTGAAGGTAAAGAAAGGTGCAGCAAGAATATTTAAAAATCAAATTCAAATACAACTGATACCCAAGAAGAAATTAACATTTTAATCAATGTGTATAGGCTATAAAAGTGGAACAAGGCATAGTGTACCTATTTAAAGGAGCATTTACTTCTCGTGTCAGTTCGGTATAACATCTTTAAAATGAATAAATACACAAATACAGTTTGCGAAAGCATTTATTACAAGAAAACATAGAAATGACTTTGTTATCTTGCATTTGAAAAACGTATTTGTTTCTCATAGTTACTGAGAATTAGCTGTTCCATCAGCAAAACGTGAATCTAATGACAGAAACACCAACCTCGAGCACCTCTTTGGTTGGTGTACACAGAAACAGATATCGTACGCAATTGCATTAGAGGTGGCGCAGGTAAATGCTTCCGGAGTGGAAGTTTGTAGATCTGTTGAATAATGAGGCATTCTAACTTGCAGATAATGGCAATTAGCGGTTCTAACGGGATACTGGACAACCTGTAGGCTGCAAATAGGTAAAGTCATGCTTTGCAAGTCTAATAAGACTCATTTGCTCCACCAACAACAGCAGTGGGGTATTGGTGGTAATAAAAACTTTTGGTTCGTTTAATACAGCATGAATTTACAAACGTATTCCTTTGAACACTTTATTCATACGATGTGTGCCTTTTGAAAGGGAAATTCGAATCATTATTATCTTTTCTTCTTACTTACATTGTCACTGTATTGGCCTGGTGTAATGTATTAATATAAACGAAAGCGTTCATTAAGGTATTTACTTCAGCTTATAGGAGTTCTGCTGCGGTACGAAACTATTTAAATGGATCTTGTATGTATTTGAGAACTCCAAATATACAAACTATATTAAATATGCTAATATTTTAAAACTTGCATGGCAGTCTGTGTATACGACATAAAAATGTTTTATGCGTTTAAGGTGGTTTAGGGCCTCAAGTATTTCCAAAATCCTTAAACCGTCTCTGACCTAGAACCCCTGCATTCTGAACTAATTTTGTATTATTTTATTTAAGTATGAGGCAATACTTTCAGAGGTATAACAACTAATTGATATCATTTGCTATAAATTTAGCAACAATTTACTTTGTTACTATGCGCAACATGTACATAGCTATGGATGGGCTATGTAGTAAGTGATCAGTTTCAGTAAACTGGTCTCTTTGTGTTCATAAATAATGAAACATAGCATATTTTAATGATTGTTAAGCTTATCCATTAGCGGATTTCAAAAATATTAACGCAAAGAAAAGATAAGATCTAACTTCTATCTTAGAATGAGCATTGTATTCAGGAGCCAATTAGAGCATTCACTGTTGCAACATGCTGGGAATTGCTTCCTGCCTTTGTTTACTTCAGGTGCGTTTCTTAATTTGTGAGGAGTTTAAGCTCGAAAGTATTAATTTTATTCCCAGCATTTCAAAATATTCTACTTCATTGTCTCTAAAGAAGAAAACAAATGTAACTCTTGTAAAAATTATTCGATAATTATTACTACTCATCTAAATGTTGTTTCTTGTAAGATGTTCAATAGAAAATAGAGAGCATTCAACTGTCATACAATTGGTACGTAACACTTCATTCTTTTGCATCATATGACAAAGTTCGCGTTGTACAATGCAGAAGCTGCAATTCAAAAGTTCAAAGTACAGCCAATTGAGGAGAGTTGATATTTACCGGAAAGCTAGAAATGTTTGACTCCGAAGAATGTTTCCTGGAGGCCTGGAATAATAAACCAGACAGCATCCGGGTTTTCAGATAAGAGACTCCTCATTTTACTTCTTAAGGAAGTACGCTGCGTGACATTAAGAAACTGATACATTCCAATTTTATCTATTCTGCAACAAACTATTTTTATAAAAAGTGTATGTGTGTGTCCACGCGAGCGGCGCGTGTATGTATGAAAAAGAAAAGTAGGTTAAGCACCAAACTTGCTATTTAACTAAAGTAACTTCTAAGGATGCGACGCAATCACTTTCACGAAAATCTCCCTACCCCAAACTACTCTTTATATGGACATTGTTTTGAAATTTACGATTTTCTCAAAACTGGCTCTAATGGTTTGAGAAATTATTGCTCTATACTAAAATATGGCAAATAAAATGTGCATATATCTTGAATTTTCTATGAATAAGTCTCCATTCTTGTGGAAGTTTGCATAACAGATAAACCACAAGGGTTAGACCACATCTTACTGCATAAAAATTTAATTCTTGTCAAAACACACAATTTATATCACATACTTGTTTGTGATTTCGTAGATATTACACATTAATATTCCGTGATTATTATACATTTTGAGATATTCCATGTTATTCCTTTTAAAATGTCCTATAATTAAGAATTTTCTCAAGCGGAAAGTCATCATTCTCTTTTTTTTTTTTTTTTTTCATTCTGGTCGTTCAAATAGAAGGACATTTCATCACATAGTGAACTGCTTTTAAGGGATTTGGATATTGCTTTAGCATATAAATAACTCCATGGCACGACAGTTCACGGGGAACCTTGGCCTACCGTCCCTCATTTCGGTCCACTACAGACGTCATGAATGGGGTGCAATATTGGAGGGTGAGACGTGGTCAGTCGGCCGGTTAATGCGGCCCTCATGACCTGGAGCCACTACTTCTCAATCAAGTAGCTCCTCAATTGGCCCCCCAGGGACCTTACGAGGCTGAGTGTACTCCGGGCGAGGTCTCCCAGCGAAGGAAAAATCCCCACATCCAGGTCCGCTTGGTAAGCAGCCGCGCTACCACCGCGCTAAGGAAACCACCTGTTTTTGCCTATGTATTCCCTTATTTCTCTTTTACTTACAAGGACATAATCTTTTTGTCTTGATTAGCATGTACTATATAACATATAAGCTTTTGTAAAAATAGTTTGTTGCAGAATAGGTAGGGAGCTCATGAACTTTTTCCCACTTAGTTTCAATAATACATCTTAGGATGTGCGAATCCTTGTGCTTTGCTTTCCGGTTTGCATGTGGATCAAATTGCTAAGCTCTTAATTTGTTACTGTTTCTCGCAAACAAAAAAAGGTGTCATTAATAATTTAACGTCAGTACGTCTTCTTAGAATTACACAGCCCGCCTGGGTAGTGTGCGGGTATCTTATCTGCCTCACATTTAATAGGTCGCGAATTCGAATCTCGCTTAGGGTGAATTACCCGGATAAGGGTTTTTCAGGGTTTTCCCTTATCCTGAGAAGACGAATGTCAGTAACTTTGAGCTCCATGGGCCGCGAGATCATCTGGGCATCATTTTACTAATTTCATTTATCGCCTGATATGATCAACCAGGTTGAAGGACACACGCGCACATACACACATATCATGTGAATGTAACACCTCAGATTGTCGTACGTATTACTGTCTAGCCTACGTTGGGCCCTGCAGGTCTATAGTTTTCAATATTTCTGCCCGAATATTTGAACTCCAATAGCCTTGAGGTTCCATGCTGACTCCTTCCCCTTTAATCCAAAAGTGGAATGAGATCGTTGACTTTTAACGATTGACTGTCCGACTAGAAAACGCGAATTAAATCCATGGTTTCATTAAATAAGCCTTTTTTGTGGTTGGTAAAAGTTCGAATTTCCTGTCACTCATAATCGAAATTCGTGTTTTAATTTCCGTCTCATATAACGGATTCGTAATAAACAATAAAATGTGAAAAAAGCTGCAGATGAGATTTATTAAGCGCATCTTTGTTCCCCGTTCTGTGCTGCAGAATTATACGGTCCAAAAACCATAACAGATGTATTATTCTGGCCGCGTATCGGTAACAGCACTATTGACCGGATGAGATCCTTGAGACAGTATAGCGTGGTGATTCATAATAGGAAACTTCTTGGTCAATTTATTTACTTATTTAGCAGCATTTAACGGCATTTTTTTTTTTTTTTTTACTAAATACGGCACCTCAGATTAAGGACACTGATAATACTGCGTATAATGATATTTATAAAAAAATCATTTCACATGTCTTTCTCTAGCTGCTCTACAAACAAATTTCTTACAATAGGTGTTCTTTCTACACCGTGCTAATCGAGATAAACATTGGCAGAATGTTCTTATTACTTAGTTCCTTATAAGTAAGAGGCAACTAAGAGAATGCACTATGCTAAAGTGATAGTCAAATGTTTTAAAATCTATCGTTATACGATTGTCATTGCAAATCGGTTCTCTACTTGGCGAGGAGTAGAACAAAAGAAAAAGGGTCTCTTGCTGTTTGAGAAAAGTATAAGTACTTTACAACTAAAACTAATAACAAGGAATATCTTGGAAACGGCGAACTCCGCGAAAAAAATGTATAAGACATAAATTGTGTGTTTTAACGAGATCTACATTTTTTGTGTTGTAAGTTTTTGTCTATCTCTTACGGTTTACTAGTTATGCAAACTTCAGCAAAATTCATCCAGCATAAACAGGTCTTCAGAAGCTATTCCCAGAAAATTTTAGATATACATTTTATTTGTGAGGGAAATGCATTTAATATGTGATATTTTAATCAAAATCGTTAGGACCATTTTTTAGAAAAACAAAATTTACGAAAAATTTTCCATTGTTCTTGAAAATCTTCGTATCGTATTCTAAGATACCAACTTAAATACCAAGTTTGGTGTTTAACCGTCCTTTCGTTTTTCAATGATGCTGTCCGCAGACTCACAGACAGACAAACACGCCCACATGGACCTTTTCCAAAATGCTTTTTTCTGGATTCAGGGGGACCCAAAACATGTATTTTCGGTGGAATCTCGGTATCGAATTTTTGGGTGGAATACAATACCTTCTCTATACACTTTTTACATAGTACGTGTAGAGAAAGTAATACAAAAAGCATTATGGGAAGAAAAACTTTTAGGCCTAATTTAGGATACCTCCTCAATATCAGCCAGTTATGGCGGCTGAGTAAAAACTATTGATCAGACGAACACCGAAAACTCTTCTTATGATGTCTATGATTATGACCAGTTTACGGTGAGGATGACTAACATTTCGATCCTCGAAGATCTTTTGAGCATACACTATCGGGAGGAACGGATGAGGGTAAGGAACCGCAAGAAAACCTTTGGGGCGCAGAAAGGTCAGCGCAGACGGCAGAGAGACGCAGAGTTCCCTAACAGTTCCAGGCTGGACCGTCGGGCCGCAGGAGTGTTGCCCAAGACACTGCGGAGCTACTCAGAGGTTCCTTCTAGTGGGACCGGAGAAAACTCGACCCAACAGTGAGGGACCAAAAGGCTGCCTTCGGGCAGGGCCGAGAAGTACAATTATCTGCAGCATCAGTTCGACAACGATCGTAACTTAGTCCCGGAGTCAATTTTGCAACAATAAAGAACAAATAAAATGAGTGGAACTTGGGGAGAGATAAATAGAGTATGCAATCCTAGCATTTGCTGTGCCAAACATGGGCAGGGAAAACCATGATTTGTGTTGACCACCACCGGGAATCGAACTTGGTACCTCCCGAATGAGGACTTCACAATTACTGCGGAGCCATTTGGTCTATTTCTTAAGCTTCCTATGATAATTTACATAGTAGTAAATAAATAAATACCAGTAATAAATCAACATATATCAGTTCTGAAACACTTGTACTAATAATAAATAACTATAATCGAGTATAATAATATAAATGTTAACTAAACAAACTGTATTATAAATAAAAATAATATTAAACAGAAGGTAAGTATTAATATAGATACACTACACACTTCTTTAAAACAACAAATACAATGAAATGTAATTTTTGAAGTTGATTAATTATAAAGATTTAAAATGCATCCCCCAGTTTAAAAAATAGGTATCGGGGTATTGTGCTCCACATTTCTATTTATTATTGTTATGGTTTCCATTCATTCCCTTCATTTGATTTTTAAAGACTTAGCTGCTTTACAGTGATATGAAGCCTCCGTTTGTAAAAGGGAGTTTCGAAAGTGAGTGCTTTGTGTAGTACAACCTACTTTGAGGGATTAGACGGCTGATTTGTATCCGAACAAATGCTCTCTCTGTGGGGACGTTTAGTGTGATCGTGTGAAACAGTGGGGGGGGGGTTTCTTTTCTGGTACCGATAGAAACCGTATTGCCTCCCTTGCTTCCAACTTCTTCCTTTATTCTCGAGTGTGCTCCATTCCCCATAAATCTGGCTGGTGACGTGAATTCGGTTAGGGACCAGCAAAACTGACCAAACCTTCAAAATTCAACATTTTCAGTTTTTGGAGTGTTTCTGAAAATAAAGACGTACTTGAAACAGGTCAACGACATTCTAGCAATAAAATTGACAATGCCTGTAGAACAAAATATTTATCCTGTTTTATCATTTTGGGTTGGAGTGGTGAAGTGACATAAACCATAGGCTTGGTAAATAATTGTTGGTCACGATATCGCATTTTCTCAAGCTCCTTAACCGTCTTAGACTTGACCCTATCCATTAGTACTATAAGATAAGATTCTCTATGTTTAATTTTGTAAAATATAACCATTCGAGAATATGTTAAAAGTAATATTTCTTTTTCAAAATTAACGTTTTTATTCTATAAGATTACAAAATTATATTTTATTTTTATAAATTACCATCGAAATAATACTTAAATGGAGGGTTGTTAAAACACAGTTTTACTGTGTGTTTATCCACCCAATAGTATATATACACTCAACTGTAGATGGGGCATTGGTGTGAGTTTTTGATTTTCAAAATATTTTGTTTGAGAATGTTTCACTATTATTGTTTGTTTGTTTCATTTATGTAGCCCCCTTTAACATCTAAGGTCATATCGGGGGCTTTCCACTTGAAACAACTCGTTGTCTGTAGGCACTTTAACATTAGTTTAAATCATTTTGTTTTACTCAAACACGCACACATACAAACTTCCAGACTCTGTGGGGGATAGGGAACAATTCTGGCTAAAGAAAAATTCCCCAACCCAGCCGGGAATAGAACCCGGGATCCCCGGGGTGAGAAGTCAGCTTGCTGACCCCTTTCACTATTATTGTAATTTCAATATTTCACTGTTTTAGTGTAATAACATTGTAATGTAAAGCATTTATTGGGATTTGCACATTACTTTGAAGCTAGGATTTCAATATATCGCACAGTAAATGTCAAAAAGCATAGCACGGATGTATGCGTTTTTAAAGTTTACTGCATTTTTATAAAGTATTAGTGAAATCGGTATAAAAATTTGAAAAAGAAATATTTTTTGTATTTAAGCTTTCACGTTAACGTACTTAACGACGCAGTTACCCAGTAGCAGTTTTGAAGCAGTAGAAGATTAAAATTACATTAAAGGCACACCGTTTGACAAAAATTAAACTTCCCAAAAATATTATCTGCTCGTGGAAAATAGTTTGGTGTACAATATTTCCTATGTTCATATAGAACTCACTAATGCGTTGTTTTGGTATAGTTTCCTTTGTTTCGCAGTTCTAGTTGATTCACGTTTTGTTTTACTCACTCACAAACAACATTTACACGGACACAAACAGTTACTGTCCCCCACGGATGGTGCGACAAACCCAAACGCCCTAGTGACCATGACCACGGGAATTGGCTTTTACATTCATGAAATACATACAGACATTTAAAAATGGTGATCATTATTGCTCTATGTCGAAATCCCATATGTAGACATTAAAATATAGGTCGTCTCCATAGCGCAGCGGTAGCGCGGCTGCTTGGGTTCGATTCCCGATACTGGCGTGGGGATTTTTCCCCCGTTGGGAGACCTGGTCCGGGGTGCACTCAGCCTCGTGAGGTCCCTGGGGGTCTAGTTAAGAAGCTACTTGATGGAGAAGTAGAGGTTCCAGGTCATGAGGACCGCAATAAAAGGCCGGGGGGTACGAGGCGCTGACCACGTCTTACCCTTCAATACTGCACCCCATCCATGACGTCTGTCATGGACCGCGATGGGGGACGTAGTGGCCGGGCGGTAAACCAAGTTTCTTTATGAGCTGTCGTGCCATGGAGTTTGTATTACAGTACAGCCGTGAGTAATTATTATCAGAATTGCACATTTTCGCAAAATATTCAATGGAACATGTTTTCCCCTGCTTTGTTAACAGAGGAGATGAAAGTGAGACATGCTGATAATTTGTAATTACATGATGAGGGATACGTTTAGTGATAATAGATGCCGTGAAATTTACTCTGTGTAGCGAAATTACTAAGGTATTATCAACATATCTCTATCGCAATTAAGGTTTTTGATTTGTGACTTCCAAAGCCATTCCTTCACATTTTTCCATATAGAAAGCTGCTACCATTAGACTTAAGGGGCTACCAATTGCAGCTGGTTCTTTTGTTGTAGTGGTTTTCATTCCAAGCGAAGTTGCTCATGGCGGAATAACACTGTAATATTAACATTGAAAATGTTGGAAATGTGAGTCAGATTGTGTTCTATTTGGAACTTCCGTAAATAAATAGACCTAATCAAAACCTACTAGCTAGTCACACTGGTCAAGTTTTATCGTCTTTCATTTTTCAATAAAGGATGTGGAGTTGGTAATGTGTATGTCAGTATTTCCAATGTGTGGTTAGTGAGATGTTTAGCTATAGCATAGGGAGAATCTATTGAGCCAACAGTGAGGCACAAGCAACTCTTTCATCGGTGATGACGATCTGTTATATCTCTTGGTAAAGGATGGATTTCTATATCAGTTGGTTTGCTTTTCTAAGAATCTTGTCAATATGATTATCTTCTTCTTCACTTCCTGGTTTATGCATTGATTGCCTGTTCCGTCTTCACAAATAGTCTTCCGTCTTATATATAAGCTTTACCTCTGCTTCTACGACCACCTAGAGATGCACAACAGGAGGAGAACGCCTACACTGCACTAAGTATCCTTCAATATTACTTTTATTTTGAAGCACATTATAAGTAGTCCGCTTAAAATGAATGTAATAATATATAAACATATATCATTATTGCACATTTACATAAATTCTTCTTCAATTTTATTACTATGCGTCTAGGCTTCGTTTCATTTCCAGAAAGATTAGCATTCTTTTTAAAATAAGTTGAATGTGGATATTTTCAGTCTTGTTTGTTTCACTATGCGCTTTAAGTAGACAGAGAAAGAAGTTGTGTTCCACAGACAAGTCAATAACGAGAATTTGCTGGAGATATATATTTAGAAATTATTTTTTAAAATAATTAATTGGTTGATTTATTTTAGAAAAAAGTGGGTATGAGGGTGGCGCGCCTGTCCCTGAGTCCATGCGGGCATGTATAGATTAAAACAGAAAGATTGGAAAAATACCAAATTTGTATTTGTCAGACTCGTCTAAAATATGAAACGAAGACTTTTAAGAAAATCTCTCGGTCAAAAACCACTGTTTTAATGGATTGTTACATCTAATTTAGTGAAAACTGACAATTTTTATTATAATACCAAATATACACCTGCATATTTTCATGGTCCAAAAATGATAATGAAATTCTGAATAGACTGTAAAGTTGTCCTCATTCAGAATGAAAATTGTGTAATTCAGGATGCAATAAACTATAAGAAATAGTGAAAATATTAAAACCTGGTTTTAAAACACAATTCATTAAATACAACCGTGAAAATGGCTCTTTTTGTTGTCGCTGATTTGAATATTGCGACACTTAAGTCTACTTATTAATATTTGAGTATTGCTCATCTGCCTATTCCACTTACACGTTCGTCAAAATTTCCTATGAAAAGACGCAACCTTAATTCGATTGACATAACGGAAATATTAAAACTAGATTTGGAGAATGGCTTGCAGTTGATCAAAAAAAATCCTGTAATAGTCATATTTCTTTTAGTAGCCATTCCTACACAAAATATTGTAACAAAAATAGCAATTAATTGTTCTTTCGCGCACAAGGCCTTGTGCAGAATAAGCGTTAAAGGATAAAATCAGACCGAAAACCTCAGTGCCTAGAATCCAATTGCGGATTTTCCGGTTCCTAACCAGTTAAGATGCAATGGGAAGATGCACATACGCCATTAAATTCTTAATGTTATAATTTTTACTTTGTCTACACGTAATATATATAGAGTTTATACAGAAGGCATTGTATTCCAATCAAAATTTCGACACCGAGATTTCACTGGAAATACATGTTTTGGGACCTGCTGAATCCCAAACAAGCAATTCTAGAAAAAGATTCGTGTGCGTGTGTGTGTCTGTAAGTGTGTGTGTGAGAGAGAGAGAGCGAGAGAGAGAGCGAGAGAGAGAGAGAGAGAGAGCCTTTGGACAGCATAGCTCAAAAACGAAAGGTCCGTTAAATATCATACTTGGTATTTAAGTTCAGTATCTTTTAAACATACGACACGAAGATCTTCAAGAAAATTCCCCCCAAGTACTCTTTACATGAACAAATTTTTGAAATTTTTGATTTTCTCAAAAAAAGGCTCTAACGATTTTGATTAAAATATCATGTATTAAACATATTTACATGCCAAATAAAACGTATATCTTGAATTTTTTGGGAATAGCCTCTGAACATCTTTATTCTGAATGAGTTTTGCGGAATTTTGCATAACTGGTAAACCTTAAGAGACAAAATTTACTTCACAAAGCATGTAGAGCTTGTTCAAAAACACAATTTATGCTATAAGCATTTATTTTCTGGAGTTGTTTGTTTTTAAGATATTACTCGTTATTGACTTCAGTTTTAAAACACTTACACTTTTCTCATTTGGGAACTTGTCAACACCTGACCATGCATACAATCGGATTTCTATACCTTATCAACCACATTTTACAGCATTTGACTGTGAGTTTAGTCTAGTGCATCCGCTTATTTCCATCCCACCTATAAGGAACTAAGTAATAAAACTGTTTCTGCTAATGTTTATCTCGATTAACATGAAGTAGATAGAAGAGTAAGCCTATTAATAATACTTTCTTACAGAAAGGTAGAGAAAATCATGTGGATGGAGCTCATCAGATTTTTTATTCTTATAAAAGCTTATTCTTCTTTCTCCTTCCTGTTAATCGACATAAACTTCTGCAAAAATACTTTTACTCTATGTTTTCTTTTATACCCCATATTAAGAAAGCAGAAGTATTGAAAAATAAAGCAATAATAAGGGTTATTTTAAAGACGGTTGGTTAACATCACGAAGGAGTAAACATTTTACATAAGTTGTGTGCTCCAACGAAAGTTACGTTTTTGTACCTCAAATTTTTGTTTAATTGTAACGTCTTTTAACAAATTCGGACTACGAATGAAATGGGTAAAATGATATCCAATTGAATTTGAGGTCTATACAGCTTAAGGTTACCTTACATTCGTTTTGTCAGGATAAGGGAAACCCTCGGATAAAACCTTATCCGAGCAACTTCCTCTAACCGAATTGTGACAGTCACGCCATTACACACCACAGAGACTAATAAGAGTTTGTATATTCCTTATGGTTTACTTGTTATACAGATTCGCTCAGAGTGAAGAGCGCTATAGAGGTTATTCCCAGAAAACTCAAAATACACATAAAATGTTTCTCAAATTTCCCGCGTAGACGTTAAGGGGATTTTCTTAAATGTCATTCTGCCACATACTTAGAAATTGCCCAATCTAAATATCACGTCTTTTATTTTTATTAATGCTGTTCAGAGACACACACAATAACACAGATACACATACGCGCACACACGATTTTTTTTCTAAAAGTGCTTTTCTTTAGATGTAGGTTCCTCTGTAAAGAAAGTAAAAATTCAAATATCTGTTTTGACATCTAGAACCTTTAAGTGTGAATGCACAATATATTTAAGAAATAACACACATTTTACCGCATATGCTATTACAATAATTCCCTTAAAGAATGAAACCCAACGCCTGGAAAAAAGGTTAACATTTTTATTCAAGAAATCAAATGTGAAAAGTTGTGAGCACTCCACAATATGCCATATAACTGAATCCTTGTTTTTTTACAGCGCATAGCACCGAGACATCGCAAAAACAAAACCGGAGAGACATTTTTCGTTACGGGCGAAAAATTGCATTAACGGCAAATGAAAGGGTACTGGTCCACTGCTAAGTGGTCGTAAAAGATGGACCCAGCGGGATATTCCTACTAATTAACCCGTGATTCGCAAAACACACAGCAATTTAGGAACATTAATGAAGAAGCACAAAAATGTAGTGGAATTCCTACAAACATCGGTCTTGTTGCCTCTTCATGGTACGTAACGTTTCTCAAAGTAATATGTAATGCTAAAATATTTGTTTTAGCTCCCTTTCGTTAAAAATACTGGCTTTTATATCCATTGCTGTTGGAAATATTTGTAAATAATTGTTACAAAGGGCAAGGTTACGTTGCTAGAACGGTCTTTATTCAGGAAAATCTTCGGATTGCATTGAATCGGTTATCGTAAGTCGATTAGCAGTATAATTTTGGAAAGAAATACAAATAACTTCCCTCGTGCTACTTAATATATGTTTTTCTGCAGAAAAAAAAAATAACTAATGCTGCAGCTGCAGCAGTAAAGTGAAAAACAAAATGCAATGTAAATATTCGATTTAATGTTGTATAATCAAGGACAAATCCTCCTCAAACTCATTATTCTAGATGCATCCTAAATAAGTGCAGATATTTGAGTGGTTTTCTGTTTAATCTTGCTCATCTTCGTGGCTCATAAACTGCTCCTTCAGTTCTTGAGTTAACCTCTATTTCCATTGCTGATATGTGTAATATTAAATAGAACATTATACAATTTATTCAACTTCATGTCGTTCCTCAAGAAAGTAATTGATCTCGATAAATACAAGCACATATATACTATTCGGATTATAATTGCGGTTACAATCAATTAATATACATAATTACACTAAAATTGTGTACTAATTAAATGGAAATTGGCCTGAATACGTACATTTCTCAGTTGGGATCCTAATATAGCTATTTAAAATACTAGTGCTAACAAAGTATATTGATATATGATGATAAACCAATTAATGCTCACCTAAATTGACATCATTTAGTCATTTATCCAAAAAATATTTAAATTTCTGAATTGACTGTGAAGTAATATGGTCAGAAAGAGTCATACAGATTTACTCCTAGGTAATTGGATGTAATAAAACTATAGCTGCCTTATTTCATGTTATTTAACTGTGTATTTGTTTTCTGTCAAATGGATATTCATAAATCCACAATCCTGCCACAATAATAGTTTCAGTTTTCTAAAAGATGATGTGCAATTATAATTACAACCCAAATAAAATTAGCGCTGCTTCTTATTTTTCTCTTGAAAATGTTGCTGTAGCAGAATTACCCTAAAGAAGCATACCGTCTGTTAAACAACATTGAAACAAGGCATAATATACATGAGCAGTAATTTCTATTAACATTATGACGCAATTTGAATAAAGGAATAAGACTCCAATTAAGTGTTACTTATATAAGTTATGCTTTTAAGTTTCTTGTCAATGAAGATAACCATCAGCCGGTATCACCAGCGTATAATATGGTTTTACATAATAGATAACTGGGAAAATAAATGTGGGTGGCTTAGTGAGAGTGAAGTACCCCACAAAAAATGGCAACAATGAGTTAGATGTTGCAATAGAATACTGGCACTATATATGATTTTATTTGTACACTACATGCATGTGGGAAGACTCATTACCGTGTAATTTCTGTTTGGAAGTGGCCCTGCTACAATAGTGGCGTAGCGTAACAAAAATGTGGGTAAACACAATAAGCTACATATTGAGAACAACAATTAGAGAAACTTCCACTTGCGCTATCCACCTATTTAATTGTAATGACCTATCTAATGGAGAATGTTCTTGTAAACCACTGCGGTTGACGTAACTTCATCTCAGCAAATATATCACCCACACGTTCCTTGGAAACAGGGTCTCTACTGTGTAAATGACAGAGTTTTTGTTCAATTGAAAGTGTTGCAAGATTTGACACCCGGACGCTTGTCTTTGAATTACGAGATAATTAATTCTTTTAAGAGTGCTCATAGAATGCTCAGTAGAGACCGATGTAACTGCATGGTTAACACTAGTTTCAATAATTTAACTGTTCATAAATTATCCCAAGCTGATTTTCACATGTAAGCCAAGAATTCAGATACGTTTCTAAGTTACAGATAATGTTCCTTAATGATGGCCACAGCAAGAGAGTTTTAGTTCCATCTTGTTGCTACAGGGTGCGGCAGATTAAACCCCCACTGCCTCAAAAGCTTTGAACACGTTGAGGTTCCGCTAAAGAAGGTGTGAAAGTCTGTCAAATTGCACACAAACAGTTTAACCTCCTTGATGGTTTTGGTTCCATGTAGCAGTGCTAGATTTAGCTGGTGGCGTAACTGTGCACGAATAATGTCATGGGGCAGAGTTTTCTTACAATTTCTTGTACTCCATTATGATGGCCCCATCATGGGTTTACACACTAGCTTATTCTCTCTTTTATGCTCATTAATAACAGAAATGGTATTTGATGCTAGGCCTTGTGGACTTTTATCGCAGATACATCAACAAAACCTAAAAATCTTTCTTTAGAGCACTATTCATTAACACTGCACAATAATGCTTAACTGACTTTGAATCAAGTCATTTTGAATATCTGGAAATGTTCCTTTAAAGACAGGGCTACTCTCAAGATAGTTCTTCAAGAAGGTTTCTTGTATTGCCAACAAGTCTGAGCCTCTAAATAATTGCTCTTATTAATTGATTCATGGTCTTCTTGGTGTTCTCTAAAGACAATTCTTGCCGCCTAAGATAGCACACGACATTAACAAGACCGCCACACTATTTCTTTACAGCTGCTAAACGTGATGCTTCCACGAAACAGTGTTCAATTCTGTTTCTTCGAAACGTGTGAAATATTTCGGCATTTTAATATGTGTTTTGTCCCAGCATGTTTAACAGCTTTTGTCTCGAAGTTTTTTATATCAGAAATTTGAGTATGGCTCCTCGGTTCTTCGCCACCAAATATTAATCAGTAGTAATAATGCAGACTCTTTTCCTGCTCGAAACCACAGAGTCTCGAGTACCAATTACTTTGGAATTTTCTAAATAGAGTTCAATCTTTCTGGCACAAATTTAATTGAGGATGACTTATTTTAGATTTTAAAATCACCTTCTGCACGAAAGTTAAGGACGAAAATACATACTTTTTAAGGAAATTAAGAGGATCAAAAGTCACATTGTCATGTCAACCATTACCTCAACTCTTTCCATGCCTAGAAATAATAAAAAAAAACTATACAGCAAGAAAAATAACTACTTACAAGTCACGGAAAGAAAGAACTACTGTTTCACTGTACTGAAAAAAAAAAAAAAAAAAAAAACACCGGATAGACAAGTCCGCTATTACCCTTGGAGTGGGTGGTGGGGGGGGGGAGGAGCGAGACCTGCAGCAGTCAGGGGAGACAGATCCCGATCTGGCTACTCCGTGTGCCATCCACAGAGAATAAAAGCTAATTTCTGGGGCGCTTAAAGCATATTAAAGTATACTTATTCTATGTGTACACTTTAGCAGGCATATGGAGTCTTTACTAAACTATAATATACGGTTTATTAGACGTTTAAAAATAAAAAAAAATGTTTTTTCTGAAAAGTTCAAAACGCTATTCTCCAGTAATTTCATCAGTTTTAGCGAAAGAGTGCACATCCCACAGCATGACTGTCTTGTTGAGAATCAACTTCAATGTTTCACAACAAAAGTTTCATTATACAGTACATACGATATACAAAAAATGTGTTTTTGTAAATTATCCTGCTGTATATTTTAGTCCATTTTGAAAATTAAACAAGTTATAATTTCTACTGCGTATAAAAATAATATAAATAAAGAAAATCCTAAGTTTAAAATTTGATAAACTTGTATTTTGTAAAGCAATGCTCAATCGTGTCAAGCACTTTTAGTGCTGAGCATTTGTTAATCCTAGTTCAAACATTTTTACTTCAATATAGCAATAAAATGTTCTGTTCTGTAAGTGAAATGGATATTTTCTAGATACTATAGTTTACTAGAACGTCATAAAGCAAAAATTTGACTTTAATTATGATAATCTCTCAAGTTTGAGAGATTTTTTTTTAACTTTTGTTAAAATACTCAAGTTTGAGTATTTTAACAACATTTTATTTATCTCCTTATTATGAGCCTTTCTCTCTCTCTCCCTCTCTGATTCCCTCAGTTATATAGATAACAAATGAGAAAAGGTTTAGTTGTATGATAAGCTCAGAAAAGAATCAGTTCAGCCTTCTACATATTTTCCCATTAACGGTTCTTCTCAGATTTGAATGTTAAATTTTTAAACATGTATCCCGTCTTCTCGTATTCTTTAGTTTTGACGTACCCCTCATATATTCCAAATTGACTACACGTTTATATTATTTACTTCAGCAAACTGTCTAGGTCAATCATCTGATGAAACTGCGAATTTAGGATTAGGATTGGCTATACCAACGGAGATAGCTAAGTCACTGCAACCAATTATCATGAGTGTACACTCCTTGGGAGTCATGGATGAAATGAAGGAAACGCAGGAGGCTTCAGGCCACAGAGACACGTTTGAGCAACCACGCACCATTCGGGAGTAATCACAGGGTCTGGAAGCACTCTCTACGTTCCTGAGAAAGTAAGCAAGCTGTCATTGCAGAACCTGAGATAACAAAGGGAAAGGATTGTCGTTGTATAATAAACCAGCTAGTATTCGCCATTAGATAACTGCCCAAGTGGCCGTCGCCGGTAATCGAACACTGGAAACATAAGCCAAAATTAAAGGAAATGTTAATTGAGATTTCTTCATATCTATTAATGAACACTTCACTTTCAGATTTATGATGTTTGAATATTTCTGGTATCTCATAAGGTGAAAATTTTTGACCAAACGCAATATTTAGGAATTTGAAGTTTTTGGGCTCCACGAGGAAGAAACGTAATATGGATAGTTAGAGAAACATCACAGAGGATATTGCCGAAAACTAGTTCCACCGCAAAAATTACATAGTTCGAATAAGTTGATTCAAAATTATTAAAGTTTCAGAATCAGATGAGTTTAAAACCAGCGAATTCCTTATAAATGCATGGAGATTTTCCATACGGAAGTTGTGGGTAAAGATTTAGTCAAACTGATAGAATACCTTCCTGATTCATTTAGCAGTTTAAGTTTGTGTGATATCACTTTTTCCTCAGTGGTTAACATTAAGTTAGATGTATTGCAATTAGAATTTAACTCGATAATGTCTGCAACTAATTTTCAACCACACATTGAGGGATTTATTAAAGCGATTGGGATCATATTATACAGCAAACATTCTAGTATGAAGTGTGCTATTAATGTTAATTTACGAATGCATTCTTCTCTGTGAATAGTAGCAGACAGCTATATCTGAAAAACACTGGTTGACTATAAGCATGCATCTAAAAAGACAATATTGATGAGATGTTTTCCCTAAGGATTGGTTTTTGTATTAACCAATACGTGCAGATTTATTTAATTTATTGGTGTAACATCAAGATGCGTCTGTATTAAAGTGTAAAATGGCTCTGATTTAATGCTACGTTTCTTTACATTAATGACTGTACTCGACCGTGGTTTTACGGTTTATCGTTGCAACTTTTTAATTTGCAATAACCGTGTGCATAAGATTATTACACAATACACTTCAACAAATGGTTCATTAAGTACCTTAGGACACAATAAAGAAAGCAAGTAACTGAAAAGAACACTATGCAAATCTATGGCTGATCAACTACAAATACCACAATTTATAATGATTTCTTGTGAATACATTCCCGATTTTCGCGTTAGCACATTTGGACTGCTCGTTCCTATTTACAGAGAAAATCTCGTTTGGGAAGAAGTAATAATTTGTTTAAGTAACGTCAATATATTCCCATTCATTCTCAGGAACCACCGTACATAAAACTAATAGGAGAGTTCAACAAAATCAGCATATAAAATAAAAAATCTGATGTTTTCCATTCACATGACTTTCTCCACATCTCTGCAATAAATTATTTTTAAAAAGCTTATGCTTCTAATTACTTCCTGCTAATGGAGAAAAAAATTATCAGAAATAGTCTTATTTCTTGCTTACTTGTAAGTAGAAGTGAAATAAGGTAGTACCATAGATTAATGTAATAGTCAAAAGCAGTATTATATGTGACTGAAGTTCCTTTTTTTTGTATGGACACGAGTTCACAAAGTCCCGTATTTTTTATAGCTGAAACGAAAAACAAGGAATATCTCAAAAACAATCAACTGCACGAAAAAAAACGTATATAAAACGTATATTGTGCGTTTTAAAGTGCTCCATATTTGTTGTGTGGTAAGTTTTTGTCCATCTCTTATGGTTTAGCAGTTATGCAAAATTCCGTAAAATTGACCCAGAATAAAGTAGGCTTCAGAGGCTATTCCCAGAAAATTCAAAATATACATTTTATTTGTCAGGTAAATATCTTTAATATACGATATTTTAATTACAATCATTAGAGCTTTTGAGAAAATCAAAATTTTCGAAAAAAGCTCTATGTAAAGGATAGTTTGGGGTGGGGGATTTTTCTCATAATCTTCGTGTCGCATCTCTGGAAGATACTAACCTTAAATACCAAGTTTAGTATTTTACCGACTTTTCGTTTTTGAGTTATCGTGTTCACACGGACACACTGACACACGTACACAAACACACACGGACCTTTTTCTGAAAATACTTTTTTTGGATACTGAGGACCCTAAAACATATATATTTGCGGTGAAATTTCGGTATCGAATTTTTTGATGGAGTGCAATACCTTCTCTATACACTATGTACATAGTACGTATAGAGAAAGTAAAAAGGAAGAAAGAGAAAAAATAATATTTGGTCTGGTATTATGCTGTTGGCGTTATCTACTATAATTTATATGTCCCCAGTGTTTACAGAATTTCAGAAACTAAAAGTTATAATGAGCTAATCTCCACACATCGGAGCAAGAGGAGCACAACCTAGAGAGCGGCACATTTCAGGTAAAAATGTGAAATTATAAGCTACTGGAACAGTAACTGGATTTCTGGACAGTAACTGGTTCTTTTTCACAAAGTCCGAGAAGAAAAAGTCCATTTGAGTGAAGTTAAGAAAACGAGGAGGTCACTCAATTCGTCGACGCCAGCCAATCCAACTATTTTGGAACCTCTAATCCAGATTCTCTCGGGCCGCGACGTGGCCGAGTGGTTATACCACTCACCTCTCACCTATACGGGCGAGTTCGATTTCAAGCGACCGCATGTGGAATTTGAGGTGGATAAAGCGGCGCAGGGGCAGGTTTTCTGCGGCTTCTCCTGTTTCCCCCGCCATCGCATTGCACCGGTACTCCATCTTCATTTCATGTGCCATCGATGTTATCGCCGCGGTACCATAGTAGTAAAAGCGGGCGTTAAACGCCAGTGAAAATGAGGCAACCACCATCCTGCTGGAAAAAATATTTTGGGTGTCATCTTGTTCGAGAGGGTCTGAGGTGCAATTGTACTTAAAGCATATGGAAGGCATTTTCGCGCTGACAGTGTTGTCGAAAAAAAAAAACACAGGCCAAATAATTGCGTCATGTCAAGCATTCCAATTCGATTTACCTTACCATTTTTATTGATACCCTGCACATAGTTAGTACTCTATGAAAGAATCTCAAAACTAATATTTTATATTTTTTTCTTTTCCAATTTTTTGCGTTATCATAGTTCAAATATGAAAACAAATTTCAAAATTTGTATAGGTAATTGTTATTTTCTCAGGCTGTAATTCAAATATTCAAACAAAACAAAAAGCAATATTTTGCTCATAATTCATCAAGCTTTCATTAGATAAGTAAACTAAATAGATTTGTTAAAGTTAGCATTTTAAATTATTGGCCCCAAAATTAAAAATTTGGCAGTACATTCGTACACTGAATGTGTACCACTTGCACCTGCTAAAGCACAGTTTTTAGGGTGCAATTCAGCAAATTTAGAGAAATGTATAGATTACAACTGCTTATCAAAATGTTAAATTAAGGATAATTGGAGAAAAATTTCATTCTATGGTAGTAAATGATGATTCAATGAGTGACTATAAACTGTTCCTATCAAAATTAATGTGAATGTTTTCAACTCCAGAATGAATGGAACAGTTGTCCAGGGAATGTTAAATTAAAGAAACAATTAATGAACAAACTGGAATAAGAAATTATAGAAAGTGCTAGGTATAGTCAATGGGTGTCAGTTGACAGATGCAGCTTTGAGACAGTTGTGGAATGTTTTTTAAGATGTCTAAAAAACTACTCCTTTGACTGCAGGATGAGGCTCAATCTTATCATTGGAATACTAATCAAGCAACAATACATCCCTGTGCAGTTTATTGTAGGGATCAAGATGAAATCAGATAAAAGTATGGTTATTTATTTTTGAGTGCTTGACACACAACACTGATGTCATTCCTAAAGAAAAAAATATTGCCTACATTATAAAGGATTTTCTATTTTTCTAATAGATCAGCTTCACAATATAAGAATATTATAGATGAATCTATGGGATAGCAAGCGAGTTAAATTGGAATCGGAGAGATCCAATTAAACTCAGTAGCGAAATCATCTAACACCGAGAATGCTTCGAATCTTTATTATAAGATTAAATTAAAATTCTCCAAAGTTTGTCACCATAAGTAAGATTTTGGACGGGATGCAGAGTGGTATTTCTGTACCACAGTTCATGGCAAACGGGTCTGCGATGACTGGAAGGAACAGTCAAACGTCTCGCAGCCAGGGCAAGCCCTCAGACTTTATGAAGACCAAATAATCTTTTCAACTAGAGCAATTTAAAGCTGCCTTCAATTTAATTCACAAACCAAACATCTTGAAGTAGAAAAATGCTTGAAATCTCGTTGTTCAGAAGCAAAAATGATTCAAGGAAAACAAAGAATTACTTCACTGCTTCATTCCATCAGCATGTCAAAGTGAAAGTGTTACAAGAATGTACTCACTGGATAATAAAACGTATATACATAGTACTGGAGGCTCAAAAACTTTATCAATTGACGAAATGACTGGTTTTGTGACATATATGATCAAAGGTGATAGCTGGTTTGTATACTTATCCGAGCCTTTGAAAATGAAGTGACAGTCACTATCTTGGGACCCTCAGGACCAGCACATTCATTTGGTATCCCACTAAACAAGATATATTGATAATGAAAACGAGACAAATTTTAACACAAAGTTCAACAAAGGACTGAAACCGGAAGAACTTGCCCCTTAACCCAAAATGAGCTGTCTGTTACAACCAAAATGCTGCAAATTAATTAGCTATTAAATGATTTTCTGGAGATAAACTCTAAACAAACAACTATGGACTGAATAACCGTAGGTCTTAATCTTTTTAACTATCATGATTTTGTTTTCCTGGTTTTTTTTTGTAATTGCAATAAATAATATTGATTTATTTGATGTAAAATATTTCATTGTACATTTTTTTTTAATGTGGGGATATTTTAATATATCCATAATTAACAAATCCATACATCATGAAAGAGAAACATGTAAATAAAATAAGTATTAAGGTTATTAGTAGAGAAACGCATAAGAATTTAAAGAACATCCGATTGATATTCCAAATTCAAAATTTGTAAGAATGTCCTTAACACATCAAAGAGGAAAATATAGTTTTGAAAATGTTTAGTAATTAGTATTATTGGATATGGAATTTTGAATTTCGGACCAACGTTTAAGCTTCCACAAATCTAATCATGTTACATATCAAATAAAAGCGTAAAAAACCTGAGCAAAATGATTTTTATTTCTGAGAAATATCTCCATATCCATCCTGGCCGAAGAAAATTAATTTTCTGCGTTTATGTATAAGACCAAAATCCCACATACTTTAAAATTTCAAGCCACTATAAATTGAATATGGAATTAGTGAAATTGTTAAATTAATATAAAACCTAAGGTAAAATTGTAATTAAAATTGTATCATTTGACATGGAATGACCTTCACACGATAACCTCTCAAACTGTGACACTAAGCTAGTGCAATACAGCCTCCATTACTAGCTTCTAATTAGTATCATTCTAAATTGCACAATTGTGTTTTCTTACATGTTCGGAAATTTTGAAGCATGTTTCATCAAATGATATTGTGCTACATGTTTGTGCTGTACTGCATTTCAATTAGTAGTTTCACTGCAGGCATCTGTCAGTATCGTCCTCCAGTAAGCATGGAACAGTCAGGTGATATAGCTTCGTGTGGATTGCCTTCAACAGAGATCTGTCCGAAATTTCTAGCTCAAACTCTATGGGTCAACTTCCTATTTTATGCTGCATTCTGTATTTTAATGGCAAACTATTGTCATGGTAACCATTTTGTAATCAACACAAGTAATAAATTCTTTATTCATAAAATCCTGTTTGCAGCTTTTCAGAAGACTTAATGCTATTCAATTAGGGCAGTGAATGAAAATGTGTAATCTAGTTATGGCATCAACTGGCTGGCTGTACTTACATACTGTGTTAGAACAAGCAATAAAGTTCTAAAAGCCCAACATATAAGCTTAATTGGCTGACCTGGGTTTATTTGTATTCCCGGGCTGTTCGGGCTTAGAGAATTCATCGTACACGCTGTGTAATATCGAGGTATTAATTTGGTTCATGGTAATTATTCAGGAATCCGAGACAGGCTCAAGTGCGCTCTCGACCGCTTAATTATCCACCTGTACTGAGTGCTGCACGGTTAGGTACAACAATGGACTTAGGCCTAACGTTATTGGCTCCCTCCTTTTGTCCTACACGATCGTTTGAATAAAACAAAGTCGTAAGATAGCACCATAAGTTCACAAGCTAATTATATTCCCAGAACAGAATTTCAGCCTAATTTTAGTGTCCATTAACTGTCACAGCGTCTGGTAGCGATTAGAAGATTCAATACATTTTGAGCACCATTTAATGCAAGGCGAATATGCATATTCAGTTTTTTACTTTCTCTACATGTGCTATGTATATATAGTGTATAGAGAAAGTATTGCATTCCACCCAGAAATTCGATACCGAGATTACACCGGAAATATATGTTTTAGGGTCCCCTGTATCAATTTTTTTTCATAAAAAGGTTGTGTATGCCTGTGTGTCTGTGAACACGATAACTCAAAAACGAAAAGTGGGTAAAATATCATACTTAGTATTTAAATTCAGTATCTTTCAGGGATGCGAAACGAAAATTTTGAGAAAAATCCCCCCAACCCCAAACTATCCTTTACATGGAAAAAGTTTCGAAAATTTTGTTTTTCTCAAAAATGGCTCTAATGATTTTAGTTAAAATATCGTATATTAAAGATATTTACCTCGCAAATAAAATGTATATCTTGATTTTTCCGGGAATAGCCTCTGAAGACTATTTTGTTATGAATGAATTTTATGGAATATTGCATAACTACTAAACCGTAAGAGATGGACAAAAATTTACCACACAACAGATTTAGATCACATTAAAACACACAATTTACGTTATATACATTTTTTTTTTTTGGAGTTGATCGCTTTTTAACTATTCCTTGTTTTTGGTTTCACCTTTAGAAAACTTATACTTTTCTCATACAGGAATTTGTCAACTCCAGTCCATATACATTAAGAACATCAGTCACATAGCAACTAGCTTTTGACTATCACTTCAACCTATGGTACTCCCTTATTTTGCTTCTACTTACAAGTAAGCACGCAATAGACTATTTCTGCTGATTTTTTCTTGATTATCATGAAGTATACAGAAGCATAAGCTTTCTGCAGAGATGTAAAGTAAGTCATGTGAATGGAACACATCAGATTTTTGAAATACCAACATGGTGTTTGAGTGTGAGACTGTAGCACATATATACTAACTATATTAATGTATATTATGTAAAAAGGTTTCTAATTCTGAACATTCTTGTCGTGTTACACTAGATGCCATTAGTTTTAAACTGTGTCTGTAAAGTTCTGCTTTACAAGTTGAGAGCTTTTATTTGTTATGCACTGAAGTTAAAAAGCGAAGTAAACAAAACGTCGAGGATGATTGTATTAGGTATTCTAACTATATATTCTTTGAGATACAAGTAATACGTACTTGACTTAAGATGTTACATCTGGGAAATTTTAAAAATCCGGTTTATATGTGGTATCCTATTCAAATGTATATAACTTATTATACACAATAATATTGATATTTTCTATTTATTTAATTCTGGCTTACGTGCTCTTTAAATAATAATGATTTATTCTCTACATTCATTGTTCTATTACAAATGAGCCACGTTATGCATTTTTAAAAATATTCATACAAAAACTGAAATTTTACAGTAAATGAATTTACAAAGATTATATACTAATATAGAGAGGGCATTGCACTCCACCCAAAAATTCGATACCAAGATTTCACCGGATATGGACGTTTTGAGATCCCCTGTATCCAAATAAAGCAGTTTTAAAAAAGGACCATGTATGTGTAAGTGTGTGTGTGTTCGTGTTCGTGTGTCCGTGTCTCTGTGAACATGGTAACTGAAAAACAAAAAGTCGGTAAAATACCAAACTTGGTATTTAAGTTTAGTATTTTCCAGGGATACGACACGAAGATTTTGAGAATAATCACCCACCCCAAACTACCCTTCACATGTAAAACACCTTTGGAGATTTTAATTTTCTCAAAAATGGCTCAAACGGTTTTGATTAAAATATCGTAAGAAATATACAAACACTTTATACACAAAAAACATAGGTCACGTTAAAACATACAATTAACGTCGTATACGTTTTTTTTCTCGTGGAATTGACTATTTCTGAGATATTCCTTGTTATTTGTTTCAGATTCAAAATAATTGCACCTTAATCTAAGGTTATAATAAACAAACAAATAAATAAATAAATAAATAAATTGGGAACTTAAACAGGACGTTCTGTTTGCTCTCATTAAGATTTTGTAATGCTATACACAGTTGGATGAGTTTCAGTTTACAACATTTTCTTAAAAGGAAGATTTGGTGAATTGCTTAATATAAGGTAATAATAAGTTCTTTAATAATTTTTCCTTTGTCTACAACGTACATTGCAGGTATAAAGCTATTGTATTCCACCCAAAAGTTAGATAACGAGATCACGGAGATACATGTTTTGAGTACCCTTGAATTCAAAACGTATTTTTTAAAAAAATCAATATATGTGACTGCAAACAGAATAACTAAGTAACGAAAAGTTGTATAAAACGTTGGCACCTAGGTTTAATATCTTTCAAAGATGCGATCCGAAGATTTTCTCGAAGATTAACATTACTCTCAATATTTGTGCACGAGTTTGATTTAAAAATTATATATTAAGTATATTTACATGGCAAATTAATTAATGAACCCCTTTTCTCTTGGAAGTATTTGTATGGTCTTGTAAAACTGAGAGACATAAAGTGAAATCATACTTCACAAAAAATATATGGCTCTATAAAGAACACAATTTATTCCAAATTACTTACTTGTGACATAATCCATTTAGAGATATCCGTTATTAATTATTCCAAGTTTTCAATTATTTGTAATTCTTTTAAGGTCCTGTTGATTACCAACTGTTTCTAAGAGTTACATATTGTTTAATGCAGCCTACTTCTGAATTTATGAAGTAAATACAAAACAAATCTGATGTCTTCCCTTACAAAATATTATTCTATGATCTGCATCATACTTTTAGAGATAAACATTAGCAGAAATGATCTTATTTCTAGGTTCCTTGTTTGTATTAGGGGAATAAGAGAATAGATTCCCTTAAAACTACAATCAAATCTTTTAAAAGCTATCGTTGTGTGAAAAAATGGCAATTCGGTTCTGTTTTGCATTCCAGGATGTAAAGTAAAAGAGATGAAATGAAATTTTACTTCCCGCTTGAGAAAAGTTTAAGTATTTTAAATTGAAACCGTTAACAAATAATACCTAGGAAAAATTGCATACAAAAAGTGCATATGCCATAGGTTGTGTGTTTTAATGATATCTACATCTTTTGTAGTAAGCTTTATCTATCTATTGCGGTTTACCAGCTACACAAAAGTCATCCAGAACAAAGAAGTCTTCAGAGGTTATTCCCAGAAAATGCCTTTGTCATGAAAATATCTTAAACAATTGTCAAATCAAATTATTAGAGCTATATTTGATAAAATGAAAATTTTCGAAAAAATGTTCCATGTAAAGAGTAGTAAGGGTTGTGGAAGTTTCTTGAAAATCTTCGTGTGCCATTCTTGGAAGTTACTGAACTTAGAAACCAAGTTTGGTGTTTAACCGAGTTTTCTTTTTGAGGTATGCATCTACATATTGTATTTTCTAAAATGGTTCTTCTCTTTTAGATTCAGGGAGTCTCAAAACATGTATTTTTTGTTAAATCGCAGTATCAAATTTTTGGGTGCACTGCACTATGCACTAACCCTAAAACATGTATTTCCGTAGACATCTTGGTATTGTATTTATAGATGGATTACATTACCTACCTTCTCAATCTACTATATGCATTGTACAAACCTGCTGGAGAAAGTAGTAAGTTTTAGTAAAATAGCTTGTATAGCTATTAACAAAACGACAGAAGGTAGAGAAATTTAAATGAATGTGATACATCTTAATTCTTCTAATTTCAGGTTTAGCTATACAGGACGTAAACAGGATACTTCTAATGGCTGACTGGTCAGTTGCTCACGTGCTACCCACCAGTTATTTTGTGAAATACGTATCTAGCTACTCAGATGAAGCAGCTACAGAGAGTAATAACCTCTCAAAAATACTCTTCTAAATCGTATTAGTAGAGCAGCTAGGGCACAGGGAATTTGTATCATAGCAGTATTGAATTGTATCAGGACAAAATAATGAGCTTTATCAAAACCTCTACTATGTTCCTAATTAGCTCCTTTGCAATGACAAATGAGATTAATATGAAGTTTATCCTTATTTTCTTTATTACTTCCTACAGCACTTATGTACAGTGCATTTATAGTACATAGAGAAGGTATGTATTATACCTAAAAATTGGTTACCGAGATTTCAGCAGAAATATATGTCTTAAGAACCCTTGAATCCAAAAAAAAGAAAAAAATATATGATGTGTTCCAATCAAATGACTTTCTCTACATCTATGCAACAAATTATTGTTAGAAAACTTATGCTTTTATTTACTTTATGCTAATCGAGAGAAAAATAGCAGAAATAGTCTTATTTCTTGCTTCCTTATAAGTAGAAGCGAAATAAGGGAGTACCATAGGTTAAAGTGATAGTCAAAAGATGGTTGCTATGTGACTTAAATTCCTTTGTTTGTTTGTACAAGAGTTGGAAAATTCCTGTATGAGAATAATATAAGTTCATTAAAGGTGAAATAAAAACAAGGAGTAATCTCAAAAACGATCAACTCCACGAAAAAAAAAATGTAACATAAATTGAGTGTTTTAACGAAGTGTAAATTTTTGTGTGGTAAGTTTTTGTCCACCTCTTACGGTTTAACAGTTATGCAAAATTCCGTAAAATTCATCCAGAATAAAGCAATCTTCAAGGATGCGACACAGAGATTTTGAAAATAAATCCCCCCACCCAAAACTATCCTTTACATGGAAAATGTTTCGGAAATTTTGATTTGTTCAAAAATGTCTCTAACGATTTTGATTAAAATCGCTAATATTTAGCATATTTATATGCAAATAAAATGTATATCTTTAATTTTCTGGGAATAGCCTTCAAGACGTCTTTATTTTGGATGATTTTTACTTTTATTTTGCATAACTGGTAAACCCTAAGCGATAGACAAAGAGCTTACTAAACAAATAGATCAGGATAAAACACACAATTTCTGTCATATACATTTATTTTGTAGGGTGAATCGTTTTTGTGATATTCTCTCTTCTTTGTTTCAGGTTTAAAAAACTTAAATTTTGCTCATACAGGAATTTGTCAACTCCTGTCCATACAAACAAAGGAACTTCAGTCACATAGCAACCAGGTTTTGACTAATAATTTAGCCTATGCTACTCCCTTATTTCGCTTCTACTTGCATAGAAGCAAGAAATAAGACTATTTGTGCTAAATTTTTCTCGATTAGCATGAATCAAATAGAAGCATAAACTTTTTAACAATAATTTGATGCAGAAATAAAGAGAAAGTCATGTGAATGAAACATCAGATTTTTTGCATTCAGAGGTACCCAAAACATGAATTTCCAGAGAAATCTCGGTATCGAATGTTTGGGTGAAATGCAATACCTTCTCTATGCACTATGTACATAGTACGTGTAGAGAAAGTAAAAAGAAGCATTTTAAAAAACATTGTGTTGTGGGGAGAGCAGCATAGCTCAATAACGTAAAGTCGGTTAAATACCAAACTTGGTATTTTGCTTTAGTACGTTTCAGGGATGCGACACCAAGATTTTCTAGAAAATACCTCCACACCAATTATTACCCTTTACATAGCACATTTTCTCACTATTTTCTCAGTTCAATTCCAGACGACCACATGTGGGATTGGTGGTGGACAAAGAGGCGCAGGGACGGATTTTTCCGGTTTTCCCCGCCATTACAATCCACCTGTGCTCCATGTTCAATCCATGTATTTTCTGTGTCATTGCCTGCGTGGCCTATGTTGTAAAAGTAAACGTTAAACAATATAAGGATATTTTTCGATTTTTTTGATTTTTTAAAAATAATTAAAATTATTAAAATGCAATATATTTAATATATTTACTTGACAAATGAAAAGTATATCTTGAATTTTCTGGGAATATCCTATAGATAACTTTTGTATAAATCGAAAACCGTAAACTAATATATATATATATATATATATATATATATATATATATATTCCTTGTTATTAGTTCAAACTACTTAAGACTTTTCTCAAGCCGGAACGCAACTTTGTTTTACTACCGGGAATACAAAAGAGAACCGAATTTCAATTGTTTCACGTATGAAAACTTTTATCTCTTTAGCCTACTGTATTAACTTATTTCTCGTTTACTTACAAAGAAGCAAGTAGTAAGACAAACTGAGGATGTTTGTGTTTATATGATATAGATAAAATAAAAATCGGTTGCATGAAAAGTTTGTTTTTGAAACAGCTGGAGATAGTTATATGAATGGAAGACATCATATTTTGATTGGTAATTTTATGAATATTAAAATTTTATATATGAGGATTATATACTAAAATCAATGTTTATTAAAATATTAATGATAAAAGCCATAAACTATGAATTAACTATTATCGTTAAATTACTCATTCCATGTATTTGTGGTGTATCAAAATGTCGGTCCATTTTTTTGTAAGAAGAATTCTGTTCTCCTTCAACTCTTAATAATAACGATCCCTACTACTGGTAACAACAGAAAGAAGTGCTATACATGTAAAACAAGAGAGAGTGTAAGAAGGGCATGACGTAGTAGTTGAAGAGAGTGCCTCAGGTGACTGTCTGAGTACCTGCAAAACTGGGATTTCGGTCAGCTGAGTTTACAACTGAACATATTCAACAGATGAAACACAGACTACCCTAAGTAACGCTCTCGGCGTTCTTCAGGACGAAAGACTCCTATGTAGACAACTGCGGATCAACATTTTTAATGTTGACCTATTCTACATTTATTCAATACTTGTAAAATGTAGTAGCAGCAGAATTTATTAAGTTCGAAAGAATACAACAATTACGTCCCACAGTCCAAAGGCTGTGGTAACCGTACATGTTTTGTAAAAATACTTGAATTTAAAATATTACCACCTATGTTTTAGATATCTTCACAACGCTGGAAATACACACACGCGTGCGCGCGCGTAACAATAACACAACAGACCAATAAAAGAAATAGCCCTCTAATTACGCCCATACTCAAACTTACATTTGCACATATTCAGAATAACTCATCTATGCAATACTTACAGAACTACTTAATTTGTTAGTATACGTACCTGAGGGTACACAAATTAGAGGAAAAAACATATTTATTTCTCTACTTAGTCTCCTATCTGCTCGATACACATTTCCTTGCGATGTTCAATAGCTTCGATACCCTGTTTATAGTGAGAACTATCGAGGTCTGCAAAATAGCCATCAACTGCAGACTCCACCTCTTCATTGTTGGCAAAATCTTCTACACCAAGCCATTTCTTCAAGTTTGGAAACAGAAAATAATCAGAGAGGGTCAATCTGGCGGAGGAAGCAATTCAAAATTTAACTCATTGATTTTCGCCCTGGCGATAATGTACGCGTGAACTGGTGTATTGTCTTGATGAAACAAACCTTTATTTTTCCCTAAATGCGGCCGTTTTTGCTTGATTTCATCACTCAAACGCTGTAACAAGTTTGCGTAATATTCGCCAAAGATGAGTTTTCTTTTTTTGAGATAACCAATGAAAATTATCTCACGTGCTTCTCATAAAACTAGCGTCATGACTTTGCCTGCAGGTGGAACTGTCTTCGTCTTCTTTGGAGCCGATTCTTCCCTTCCAATCCACTGTTTTGATTGTTCCTTCATCTCAGGTGTGAAGTGATGGACCCAGGTTTCATCCATTGTTATGCATTGGCGCAAAAGCTCAGCTTTATTGCAGGAAACATTGCCAACACTCGACTGAAACATCCTCACGAGTCGTTTTTATTCTATTGTGAGCAAACGCGGCACCTTACTTGATTACAACTTTCTCATATCCAAATTTTCAGTCAGTATGCGATGTACAGAGCTTTTCAAATGACTGCAATGTCTCCTGGCTCGGGCATTTTAAGTCGATGGTCATCCAATAACATTTTGGTGGATTTTCTTTACAGTTTCAGGACTGCTAGTCTCATTTGGTCGCCCACTGTGATGTTCGTCTTGGCAGCTCGAACGGCCGCGCTTAATCTCTGCCACCCAATATTTCACTGTTGTAAAAGAAGCAGCAGACTCCCCCAAAGTAGAATTCAGCTCAGCTTTAATATTAGTTGGCCTAAGACGTTTCAAATGAAAATATTGTATCACATAACGATGACTAGTTTTTATCCATGTTTACAAATTCGCTGGTGGCTGCCATACAAATGCTAAACAATATAAAATCCTCAAACTTCAGCTTTCAAAAGTCGGTACTTTTTACTATTGTTGTTAGAAACATCAACTGTCATCTATATGGGTACGTACCCATCAGGACGAGTACTTCTGGGACAGCCACTGTATATGCCCAGGCTTGGCCAGTTTTGGCTGTTTAGAATGAAGTCCCAGCATGCTGTCCTCCATCTGTTTGAAGCTAAAAATACTTCCATCAAGAAATTTTTCATAACATTCTCCATCTGCACGCAATCTACCAAAATGGCATTATAGTAAAATGGCATTGTAGGCATGTGGGTGCAGTAGTTGTCAAAAATTAATATTAGAATCAGTAGCTTGGATATGATTAATGCGACGAACGCTGTACTTTAATGTATATTAATAAGTGTAGCTTTCCCCGTGGTGCGTTCTTTGCTTTTATTTGATCATTTCCCGGAGTTTAAAGATTTAGTAAGGATTAGAGGAATACACAAGCCGTTTAGAGGAAATTCAAAACATGATTTTAATACGAAGTGATAAACGCTTGATATTTTAATCCGGATTCTTAGCCATTTTTGAAAATTGATCATTGTCTTCGTTTGATTATCCTTTGCAAACAAGGTGTTATATTAAATGGTCTTGTGTAGTTCCAATATTTTATTATTTTCTGTATTATCTGCATACAATATATATAGTAGAAAGTAAAACTATTGTATTTCAACCAAAGATTCGTTAATCAAATATCACTGAAATTGCGTGTTTTGAAGTCCCCTGAATAAAAAAGCATTTTAATAAAAACTCTGTGTGTGTGTGTGTCCGCGTATAAGTGAATATAGCTCAATAAATCGGTTAAGTACCTAGCTGTATACTTAATTTCAACATTTTTCAAGGATGCAACACAAAGTTTTCAGGAAAATTCTCTACTCCAAAGTACTCTTTAAATGGAACAGTTCTGAAAGCTTTGACTTTCTCAAAAAAGGTTCTAAAATGTTTGATTAAAATACCATAGCTTTAAGATATTTTATGTTAAATAATGTATTTACCTTGAATTTTCCTGGAATAGCCTGTGAAGCTCTGGATAACTGGTAAACCATAACATTAGAGAAGGTCTTACTACACAAAAATGTGGATCGTTAAAACACACATTTTATATCAAATACAGCTTTTGTTGAGTTAACCAAGATAGTACTAGTTATTAATTTCAATTTTAAAACACTTACACATTAATCAAATGGAAAATTGTTGTTCATTTTTCTTCCCCTGCTCAAGCAAAGAAACGGAATGCCTGCGTATCATTCAGTGACGAACTCTTGAAACGTTTCTTTTCGCTCTAGCCTAAAGATGTCCCTTATACCCACACATCTATAAGGAAGTATGCAATACAAGTATTTATGCAATTATTTATATTAATTTATCTGAAGTAAATAAAGAAAATAAGCATTTAAAAAAATTATTTATTGCCGATTAGGAAGAGAAAGTCATATGTGTGTAGCACATCAGTTTTCTTTTGCAAACATGGCGTTATA
Organism: Hymenopus coronatus; assembly: GCA_030762935.1. Taxonomy (NCBI): domain Eukaryota; kingdom Metazoa; phylum Arthropoda; class Insecta; order Mantodea; family Hymenopodidae; genus Hymenopus; species Hymenopus coronatus. The sequence continues at coordinate 105,894,893 of CM060888.1, read as the reverse complement.
AGGCCTTAAATGGCTCTATTTATTGTTTAGTTTTTATTAGATTTATGTTCAAGATGTTTATATTAATTTCTCTATCAAAAGTACCTATTTTACCACATTTTTGTTTTCTCTACTACGTACATACTATGTGCCCAACACTTGGTGTGTACAAATATCCCACGGTGCATTAAAAGAGATGCAGAACTCAACGGGGATATTTCAAATTAAAACCCGCCAATGGAGACCTTCGTTTTACTCCTTGTAATGAACGCGACGTGCTCACCGTCCCCGTTGATAAGCAAGACGAGGAAAGCGAAAGTCACTCTCGCCAAGTCTCCACTGGGGGTATTGACTTGAAATAATTCCGTTTAGTTCAGCAACTCCACACGGGGCAGTTGGGCCACCTTGTAATACAGAGTTAAAGAATCAGGTATTGCATTTCACTCGAAATTTTACTAAAAGGACACGTTTAAAGTCCCTCCTATAAAGGGAAATTAAACACATTTGCGTGTCTGTGAACAGGATAACTCAAAAACAAAAGGTCGGTTGAATACTCAACTTGATATTTCCAAGATGATGTTGCGATATGAAGGCTTTCAAGAGGGTTCCCACCCCAAACTACCCTTTACAGGGAAACATTTTAGAACGTTTTGACTCTCTCAAAAATTGATCTAACGATTTTGAATAAATTTGAATTTAATTTAATTCTCTGGGAATAGTCTCTGAGGTCCTTTCCATTCTGAATGACTATTGTATAATTGTAAACTGTAAGGGATAGACAAAAAGTAAGTCTGGTTAAAATACACAATCGTTGCCCAATTTTCTAGAGCTAACTGTTTCAGAGATAGCCATTGTTAGCTGTTTCAGTTTTAAAATACTTTTACTTTTCTTAAACAGGAAGAAACCATCCGTTTTTCTTTCATTTTATTTTGGCCATGCCAATAGAACTCAATTTCAAAGTTAATCGCATTTGTCTGGTGTATTCACTTATTTTCCTTCACTTATAAGGGAAATAACATTTCTGCTAATGTTTAGCATGACGTTGATAAAAAAGTGATCTGTAGTAAGAACACTTTGTTTGTAGAATAGATAGAGATAGAGAAAAAGCAAACTTCTATTCAAATAATATGGAACAGATCGGTGAGAAGGAAGGAGAAAAATGAATATCCTGCTCATTCAAAATTCTGAGCCTTCGTTTGGAGCGTAGCCGACCAACAAGATTACCTTTTTTGCACCAGAAAGTAGGTTTTGTTTGTACAACTAAAATAACCACATGCCTTCGTCTTATGTGGCCTCGCAAATCTCATTTTCATAAACACCCGGCAATTCTTAATGGTCGTGTGGTGAAAGCCATGCTTCGCCCATTAGGGGAGCCGGTAAGGCAGATATGAGTAAAAGTAAATTGTTTTGTTTTATTTGTAAAAATACTAGAGAATTTCCTGAGTAAAATGCTTCAATTTTTATTTTGATATCACTATTCTAAGGATATTTAGAGGACATTTACCAATGACATTTGCTTTTGCTATGACATTTAATTAATATATTTAAAGTTTCCTGTTTTTTTAGGAAGAAAATGTTGTGGGACATTTTTGAAACAGCTTTACTGATGTTTGGTTACGCCGTTTCCTGATTTATCATGGCAACCTAACCTACCCAGTTTGTTTTCTGTAAACATTTCAGTTTGGTATTGATGTGATTGTGAATATTTTGTTGTTGTGTTTGGTTATTATTTCAATTTGTTTACAATGCCGCGACACAGTTATAGAATTTTCAGAAAGCGGAAGAATGTTGGAAAACCAAAAGATTACACTGAAAGTAATGTTGATATTGCAGATCCACATGTGGATGTTGAAATAAATACTGATGTAGGTAAAAGTAATAGTGATCATGTGCAGTGTAATAGTTCTTTTAAAAGCAATTGTAGAACTATGAATATAATGTTTTGAGATGACAACCCCAATGTTGTAAGTACCTTAACTTCCAGGATTCATAATATTGCCAACTATTATGGTCAACTATACTATGAATCCTGGGACCTAAACTAATTACAACATTGTAAGTCACCATTGGGGCTGTGATCTCAAAATAATTTGAGATCACCTTGTGGTTAACTGGGAAACATGCGAGTCAGTTGAAATATTCAAAGTTATGCCGGTATGTTGCCATGTTAGCTCAGTGATAGAGCAACCAGCTAGAGATCGGGAGATCCGTGGTTCAAATCCCTGCTATGGCATTGCATTTTCCAGTCTAACTCTACCTATCCAACTCCTGTCCTACACACGGCTTCTGTAAAAAAAAAACAGTTAAACCAATAAGTATACTGATTTATTGAAAAATACTAATGAAAAGAGTATTAATGAAATAATAAATCTTCAGATATTATAAGATATTCTTCATAACCCTGGCAATTCCTTCTATGCTGCTGGAATGTATTGAAGAGATTAGTTCTCTTTTTAAAGTTCAATATCTCAGAACTACATTTTTTATACATAAGGAACATTTTTTCAGAAACTGTTAGACAAAGAAAACTCATCGAAATTCTTAGGCTTTCACGGCCGGTGTCAATACTGGCTGGAGTATAATCTGGGCTTGTGGGCCATGGTCTACTGGGATCCTCCTTCTTCCCAGACGTTTCGTCTGCGACTACGGCAGACATCTTCGGTGGCAGCGGCGAGGTCGAAGAGCTCTAGTGGACGTTTCAAATGTGAATATTTCGAAACGTCTGGGAAGAAGAAGGAGGAGCCCAGTAGACTACGGCCCACAAGCCCGGATTATACTCCAGCCAGTAAAGAAAGCTCATACTTTCAGGCATTATTTGTATATAAATGATAAACATTTAAAAGGGCCATTTTTTAAAATTACCTATTGTTTTGAAATTTTGAAGTTCGTATAATACTTTTAATGAAAAAATTTACCACTGCAAGCAAATTATTTACTCTTCAAATAATTAATCTACAGAAATCATGTTAAAGTGTGTACAAAACTTCATATAGTGTACTGCAAAAAGTAGATACAATAAATAGTTTGAGAAAATGTTCCTTGAAAGCTTAAAAATTAACATTGTTATTGTCTTATCATCTTATCTTAAAAATACGTGACAGTTTACATGATCCAACACATAAATGCAGAAATCAAATCTACTGACATTGTTGTATGGTTGAAATCCTGGACCACAACTATCCTAAGGTTTTAATTTTAAAAATTTAGTAGCATTTCAAGCTAAGGTTTATGAAAATGCTGATTCCTGTGCAAACTTTATCTTTGCTCCAACTTTTCTTCGATGCCATCGAATTTCTCCTCCTTAAGAACATGAATTCTGTTTCTTATCATTAATAGAATCTATTCATAAGATTACGAACCCCTTCGCTTTGAGGAGCACGAACAGCAGGGAGTCTGTCTATAAATTGCAGTCTCGCTTCTCTGCAGGAGTTTAATGTCAAACAGGAATCAGACATGAAGATTTTATGTGCTAAGCTAAAGTATACAGACTTTTGAGCATTATAGCAGCACTAACACACTATCAAATAGACTATAGAATTGTGAATATTAAATATAGATCATTAAGTACTTGTTTCTGTATTTGGCTACAGAGGAAGACATTATTATCATTGAATAACACCGGAAGGCTTTCGACCACTGACAGTAGTTTTGTTTTAATACCCATAATTGAGATAATTGAATAAATAAAGTGGGTGATGTATAGAACGTGTTTGTATATTTCAAAATACTGTGGAATGTAGCGTTCTGAAGATTAAATTAACACGTAAAAGACCTTCTGGAAACATGATCAGGGCAATCTATAAAGAAGTTAAATTTGTTATCCAGACTGACCAACACATTACATCAGAACGCAGCTTAGAGCAGAGGGGAGTTAAACAGGAATGCATATTATCTTCGTTACTTTTTTATTTGTTTGTTTGTTGAGGAGATTGTTAAAGTGATGTTGGAGGAAGGCATTTCGCGGACAGTTGAAGGCGAAAAATTAACAATTATTTTGTACGCTGATGACATTGTTATTCTTTCTAAAACAATAAATGGTATGCCATATGGTTTAAACACATTGCCACCATTTTATAGAAAATGGAGCACAGAAGTGAATATTCTTAAAACTAAAGCAATAGCATTTAAAAGTGGTTTCGTGGACAGTCAGCAGGAAACGTGTACATAAGGGGAAAAAGAAATTACAAACGTTAAACATTTCGATTATCTAGGAGAAGGTTTGACATGGCAGAAAAATGACACAAAAATACAGAGTTGGATGGCCATGGAGATTTGTCAACTTACTGAAATGTTGAGGCTAGAGACCCAGGTACCAGATATACCAGTAAAAACATTATAAACTATGTATGAGGCAGTGGTTGGTTCTTCATTACTATATGGAAGCGAGGTGTCGGGATGGGATAGGGTAGATAATCTAAATAAAATACAATGCAGTTTCCCGAAATGTATTCTAGGATCGGGGAGGGTACCTCTAATTACGGTGTTCTTCGAGAGGTCGAATGCTGTATGTGCTAAATTAAGTGTGGTCAAAGCTTTATTCTCTCGTCACACGTTGTTTCTCATCAAAACTCAAGATCCTCAAGATCCCAATAAATTGTTCCTTTCCATAACCTGAGAGAGAAATGGTGACCACAGAAATTTCAAAGGTGATTTGTTCCCTCCATATTCCCCACAGGCTCACAATATGGAATCCTGTTCAAGTTGGTTTAGCTCCTGAATCCAAGAACTGTCCGAAGGTCTTCACGGGACTTGACTCCGGTGTAGACTTTTATACTCTGCAGAATGTTAGCGTACTTCAAGGCATCATCATCATAATCGGATAATTCATCATCATTAAACATATTCACTCCTTTTGACTCATTTGTCTGGTAAACTATGGAAAAATGTTAACATTTAATCATCACGAAGACACGATGGTAGTTCTGATGTACATGACAGTGATAAGTATGACTTCAAAAAACGTTTTACAATTCTACATTGGCCCAGATTCTAAATACATCTGCTTCAAGTTAAAGTTTATCAAAATTGGCTTCTAAAATTATCAAACACCTTGGTTACTTTCAGAACACATTGTTATCATAGTTTAATTATGACCCGCACAAAATACTCTCACCGGTCAAAATGATCGGCTGCGGATTTTTATGTATAATTTGTTTAAAGCCTACTACAAAAATAGACATTTTAGAGAATCACCCATTGCTCTAATTCGTTGAAAATACTAAGCCGACAACACACTTCCTGAATGATATATAACTTTTTAAAGAACGATAACTGGCCAAAATGGCCGGTACGGTCTTTCTAGTGTTTGAGAGGCATGAATTAAAATGTTGTATCTTTTCCGGGGAACAGCACAGTATTGTTTAATGTTAAACTGTATGGAAAGAGGTAAGAAGTTAGGAGCAAGAACACTAATGACATAGTAGGTCGAAGAGATGTTAGCGCTGAAAATTTTAAATGTCAAAGATAAGAGAAGTAAAGAAAAACGACAATATTTGAGAAACGCAACAGAGAAGTGGATAAAAAGAGAGAGAAGAACAGAGAAACAACAGAGATTATGGTGGAATAGGTAGCAAAACAAAAGGGGGCTACATTCGAAAACAACGGGAGCCAAGTGGAAGGTCATTCATTGTTTTGAAAACAAGTGGAGATATAACCTAAGTGAAATAAATAAAAATACTAATAGTTATAATAATAACTATATTACTATCATCATTTTTATAGGATATTTAGTAGTGAGATTTTTTGTCGGCTGTAATCTGTAGTGCTCTAAAATGTTCAGGAAATCCGAACAAAGGTGCTTCATTAAAATGCATCTTGCAGGGAGACAAATGCATGCGCCCACCTAGCCATGGTTCGATTAATGGTAAAGTCTCCCACAAGCCTCCAGCAATGCTACATATTATTGTTGCTTTTTGCAATCTAAACTTTAATGAGACATTGTTGTTTGTTGTTTTACTAAATAGTTTAGAGTACTACAGACATATAAGCCCACAAATTAAATTCCTTAGTCTTTACTAGCGCCTTATAAATAAGAATACTGTCTTCAAACTCACAGACAATCCAGAGTAGATGCTCTTCTTTCTCATTATCAGCTTGGATAATTTACCGCTGGTAGTGCCATAAACAAACATATAGATTATATAATATATAATGTGTGTGTATTACGAAAAAAGTATTGCTGGACGTATTTTTAGCCTCAAATAGACGAGGGGCAGCATTCTGAAATTTAATTTTAAACAGCCAAAACTTGCCAAGCCTGGGCACACAGTTAATTAAAGTACGTACTCTAAGAGATAAAATATTTGTGTAAATATTGTATAGACATATTTGGTGTTTGAGTAATCTATATGTGTGAATACGTAGTGTAGTTTTGAATACAAGTGGATGTAGTGTGTGCGTGTGTGTGATATCAGTGTGTTCTTTTTCTATTGTTCTGTGGTTCCTTTTCATAGAGTGTATGTGTGTGTCTGTGTGTTCGTATTTCCTATGCTGTAAAGATGTATAAAATAGATATGTAGGTAATATTTTAAATTCAAGTATTTTTAGACAGCATGAATGGTCACCCGACACAATATTGTATAGACATTTTACAGACATTTTACCAGTTTACTACTTGCCGTAGTAATTTTTACGGTGACATTTTGTCTAAACCAGTAGAAATATCACATTGATGTAATGTCGGAATTGAAACGAAGAAACTTGAATAAATGCAAATATGTCTCGATGTTTGTCGTCGATGCATTACTTATCAACAATGTATTCTTGCAGCATTGTTCGAAATAACCATGTGGATGGCATTAATTTATTTTGATCCGTCTCTGGCTGTCTGACATTTTCTGAACTTAAATTAGTTTCTCTCTTTATCCTTTCTAACCTTCTCAATCGATGTGATGATTGTAAAATCTTAATCCATATTCTAATTATCTCCATTGCTCCCATTTACACGCGATTTCTTGAGCGGAGTTCACGATGGTGGTGGCATAGGATTAGCATGCCGAATATCCTGAATCGCAAAGCACGAAATTTGTTAATTTCCCATCAAATAGCTCATCATGTACCTTTCAACTTTAGTGTAGATCTCTTAACAGGAGAAAAAATCCCGTGTCGGTGCTTGTATCGAACCCACACTCCCAAAGATAAAAGTACAGACCCCGCAGTTGGGGCAAAACTACTACGGCACGTACGTTCCCAAATGTTATGCCGTGAGCCCTGTTTGGAAGCGAAGGAGGGATGAAAGTGCGACAAGATCCGGATGACGACGGGCGCAAGCACGCCCGGTATCCTAAAACTTCCAGATCGAATGGATCTGACACCACCTGGCGGACATCTTCAAGTCCACACTCCCGGTGGCCCTCCTAAAGTGCAGCCGCCCTTGGGCATCCACAGGAGGGGCCTAACCGAGTGGTTCCGCAACACGCTAGTGAAGAAAGCTGTACAAAGTGCACATTCACCGACCAGCCGCAACACGCACAACACCGTCGTCTGGTCCTATAACCCTAAAAGATGGCAAGAAAGTGATGGGTACAGAAAATTGTGGACATAAAAGGCAAGTTAAAAGACGAACCTCCCAGCATTTGCCTGCCGACCCGGGGAAACAAAAAGCACATGAGTCGCAGAGGCCAAATAACCAGAAAACATACAAGCTGGGATTTACTTACCTTTTATATTCTATTTCCCTCTTTTCTATTGTTCACCAGGGAACAAACTCGTCACAGCACCCACCTAAGGTGTAGTCTAGACTGACCCACCGAGTTGGGACCAATTGGCCCAGAGCCCACGACATCCCGACACCCTTCGACCCTACCACATCTCCTCGAGGCGTAGCCGTGGTACCACCTCGCTATGACAGATTTTCAAGTACAATAGACGGTAACTCTGATGAAGCATCTGTATTAATTGTGCTATTCTGAAATTAACAGGCAAAGAAACGATGCAAGAAAAGAAAATGTTACAGTGTGCTGACAAATAAAACAGTGAAAATTACAGCACCATTTTTCAAATGTATTACTTTCTCTACAGTACCATGTACATCGTGTATAGAGAATATCTTATATTGCACCCAAAACTTCGATACCGGTTTCACCGGAAATACATTTTTGGGACCCCCTGAATAAAAAAAAAAAATAGAAAAGTGAATGTTTGTGTATCTGTGGTCAGCATAGCTCAAAAATAAAAATTATGTTAATACAAAACTTGAAATATAAGTTCAGCATCTACCAAAGATGCTACACGAATATTTTCAAGAATATCTCCGTACCCTAGTTATATGGAAAAAATTGTGGTGCTTTCAAAAATGACTCTAACGATTTTGATTAAAAGCTCTTATATTTAATATATTTACATTACAAATAGAATGTATATTTTGAATTTTCTGGGAATATCCTATGAAGACCTCTTTATTGTAGATGAATTTTTCTGGGTTTTTACATAACTGGTAAATCGTGTGAGACAGCCAAGAGCTCACTACACAAAAAATTTATATATCCTTAAAACACAAAATTCATGTCATATACATTTTTCCATCAAGTTGATCATTTTCGAGATATTTCTGTTATTGGTTTCAGTTTTAACCTATTTTAACCTCTCTCATACGAACTTTTCAACTCCTGACCACACAAAGAAACGAATTCTAATCCCATAGCAACCGCATTTCAAAACACTTGACTGCCACTTTAGCCTAGTGAATTCCCTTATTTTCATTCTATTTACGAGAAGTAAGTAATAAGACCATTTCTGCTAGCTTGTATGTCGATTAGCATGAAGAATAAGGTTAACAATAATTTGTTACAGAGATGTAGAGAGAGCTATATGAATGGAACATATAAGATTTCTTTTTTCATACAGATGAGCAACAGTACACTTTTTACTTCCTCTACGCGTAATATGTAAGTACACTGTAGGTAGAGAAGGTATTGTATTCTAGCCAAAAATTGGATGCCAAGATTTCACCAAAGGTCCAATAAGGCCTCCCGAGTCCAAAAAAGGCATTGTTAAACAAAGTCTCATGTGTCTGTCTGTGTGTGGTATTTAAGCTTAGTATCTTCCAAGGATGCGACACAATGATTTTTAGAAAAGTCCCCCACCCCAAGCTACCCACATGGAAGATTTTTCCAAATTTTAGATTTTCTCGAAAACTGCTCTAACAACTTTTATTAAAATGCCCTATACTAAAGATATTCATATGATGAATAAAATGTATATCTTCAACATTTTAGGAATAGTATCCGGATTATTTTCATTCTGAATTACTTTTGTATAACTGGTAAACCGTGAAAGATAGACAAACACTTACTACACGAAAATGTAGATTGAATGCCTCCGTAGTCGAGTGGTCAGAGATCTGACTCTTCACCCGGAGGTTCCGGGTTCAATTTCCAACTGGGGCGGGGAGATTTGTGAAACCAGAAGTATTCCCTATCCCCCCAGAGTCTGGAAGTATGTATGTAACAGTGAATGTGTTTGAGGAAAATAAAACGATTTAAACTCAACGTAAATAACATAAGACGAGTTCTTTCTAATACAAAGCCCCCGATATGAACTTAGATATTAAGGGGGCTGTATAAATGAAAAATTATGTAGATCTAGTAATAGCACGGAATTTATATTCTACACAGTTTTGTTGTAGACACGTTCGACACGTTTCCGAGGTATTCCGTGTTATTGGTTTCAATCTTAAACAGAAGTCATTCGGTTTTCTTTCTGTTTTACTCCTGGTCATGCAAACAGAACGGAATTCAATAACAACCACATAGCGACAGCTTTTAAAACATTTGACTATCGCTATAGCCTTCTGTATTCCCTCAGAATTACGACCATGCTGAAAATGTTTATCTTGATTAGCATGGTAGATAAAAGATCATTGTTCTGTAAGAACTTTGCTTGCGGACTAGATAGCGTAATGGGAATGGAACACGTCTGTGTTTTTATTGTTGCTACCACTTCACTCAGGATCCAGATTTCAAAACTTAAATCTCTTCACATCAGGGCACAAAAAGTGACGTTGCTAAGAGATTATGGAGAAAGGGTGTCATAATTAAACATTTAGCATTATAATCCAAGAGCGTCTCTTTCAAAGCTCAGCCACCGGAGTTAGTTCTTAGCCAAGCTTTAATCCGCTCTGATTCCGTGACGGCAGGCCCCGTTGTTAAAGCAGAACTGCTACACGGGGGGGAGGGCGCTACTTTACACCAGGGATGTAACTCTACAGATAACATAAAACCTCTAATCAGATACGGTAGGTGCTAACGTCTCTTTTTGTAATGAGAAATGCCGGCATATGTATCCCGCGTGTATGTATTTGTTTGGGCTTTCTTAAATATCTGAAAGTACGCTTCTGGCTTCCCATATCTGTTTTGTGTGAGAAGTCTACAAACACAATAAAAAATAACCATGAACAATTAATTTTATTTATGGGGTGTAATTTAGGTTACTAGCATGTACGTTTATTTAATTATAATACCGATTATTTTATTTATGCTTTGCTAGAAAACTTTAATGTACAACGATATTCAGCCTCGAATAATATGAAACTGAAACCTAAACTGTTTAATATTACTTTAAATCTCGTCACTATAAAATACCAACTCATATGAAATTACTTTATTGAGTTTTGAATCTTTATTTTTATGTTAATATTAATGACATTTTAAATGATAATTTTCATCAAAATCTCGAATTTTTACTTTCTTCAAACGTAGAATTTATGTCGAGATGTCCGTAAAACGCACGTTTTAAGGGTCCGTGAATCAAAACCATTTGTGTATGAGAAAAAGAAGGGTAGAGAGACATAAATATAAACAAACATACACATATATATTATTTTGTGCCTGTTAGTGTTTGTGAAAAGTCGGTGGAATATTAAACTTATTATTTAAGATTGCAACTTCCAAGGATGCAACAAGAAGATTTTCGAGAAAATCTTGTCTACCCACCATTGGGATTTTTTCTTTATTCTAGAATTTTTATTATTTCTTTTATACAGTTCGCTTTAGCTTCTATAGTCATATTGGAGGCTATACTTCAATAGCTTCTGTTGCTTTCTTGCTGAACTTTTGGGGTTATTAACGTTAGTTTTTATAATATTTGTTATTTTATTAATTATAAAAATTTAATCTGACATGCATACTTCCAGACTGTGTGGGAGATGACTCTAGTTTAAGAAAAATCCCCTCCCACGTAGGGAATAAAACCCAGGAGCTCTGGGTGAGAAATCAAAACCTGAACTCTTGACCGCAGAGGCAGTCATATGAAAATTTTGATTTCCTCTAAGATAACTTTATCGATATTGTTTACAAAGCTGTATGTTCAAGAAGTTCTCAATACAAAACAATAAAATGTATATCTTGCATATTTTCTGGGAATAACTACTGAGTCCTCTTCATTATGACAGACTTATTTGCATTACTAACCGTAAGAGATATATAAAATCTGGTACACAGACATTTGGGCTATTCCCAAGAAAATTTAACACTCGTACCGTTTCATTTGTCAAAAAAAGTGTTTTGTTTCGTTTGTCAAAATCATGTGCCAAATTCTTTAAAACCATTTTTGAGAAAATCAAACATTTTGAAAATGTTTTCCAAATACAGATTAGTTTCGAGTGAGGGGATATAACTGAAAATCTGTGCACCGCAACACTACAAGATGCTGAATTTAAATATCAAGTTTGGTACTTAACGGAATTTTTGTTTTTGACATGTATGAAACCTACAGTATTTGTGTAAGAGTTTGTGTATCAAAATCGTTCGAGCCATTTTTGAGAACATAAAAAGGTTTTGAAAATGTACCCGGTAAATGGTAGTTTTGGGTAAGGGAATCTAACTGAAAATCTTCGTATTGCACCTTGCAAGATATTGACCTTAAACATCAAGTTTGCTACTAAACGACTTTTGGATTTTTAGTTTTGCCGTTCATAAACACATTCACACGCATACATACACGTACGTACGGATATTTTCTAAAAATCTAATGTGTTCCATTCAAATGACTTTCTCGAACTATTCTATAAAGAAAGTTTTCTTACAAAAGATTACTCTTTCATCTACATCATGATAATCAATGTAAATATTACTAGAATAGATCTTATTACTTGATTCTTTGTAAGTAGGAAGGAAATATGGGAATTCTCTAGCATAAAGTTACAATCTTTAAAAGGTCAGAAATTAGAATTAGACATAAATTGTATGTGCTAATGAGAGCTACAATTTTTGTCTACCTCTTACGGTTTAGCAGCTATAAAAAGTTATACAAAAGTTATGCAGAATGAACAGGTCTTTATAGGTAATTCCAAGAAAATTCAAGATATGCATTTCCTTTCTGATTAAAATATCTTAAACATACGGCATTTTAATGAAAATCATTACAGCCTTTTTGGGAAAATCAAGATTTTCGAAAAATGTTCCATGTAAAGTGCAGTTGAGGGTAGGGGATTTTCTTGAAAATCTGCCTGTGGCATCCTTGGAAAATACTGAACTTAAATACCAAGTTTGATATTTAACCGACTTTTCGTTTTTGAGCTATGCTGCACACAGATACACACACATGGACATGTTTCTTTATTTTTTGGATTCAGAGGGCCTCAAAACATGCATAATTTATCTATCCACTAGGTACACTGTACATATATACTATAGAAAGTAAAAATTATTTTTGCATTCAACGGACCTCAAAATACATATTCGCAATATAAGCTCGAATTTCTGGGTGGAAAACAATACTTAGCCTATTTTCTGTACGTAGTAGAGAAAATAAAAATACTTGCCGTTTAATTCATTCATCAGCTAATTACGAGCTGCAATTAGGAAATCAATCCCGGTGCAGCACCAAGGTTAATGTTGGTGGTCTTGCTAGCAATATTCAACAGTTGGTAGCAATTAATTTTATTTCGCGCAAGTGTTACATAACCGGAGAATCTCGGAAGTTGAAACGCTATCTGCTTTCCATTTAGCACTTATAGCATTGCACTTGAAGCACTTGTGTTGCAGCATTACACTATACCAACGTATAAACACTTTATTGCAATTTACCTTCTCGCATTGTTTTCCATTTGCTACCATACAATATTTCACAAACACTGAGAACTCAGTAGATAGGTTCGTTGTGTATCTGGTTAAAAACCAGAAATACTTAATCATGTTCCAAAACCTTGGGGAAATAAGTTGAAAATGTGTGACGGATTTCAATATCAGGATGCTGTCTGTATCTGTGCAAAACCTCTTTGTGAATGCTCTCATTTGATGTGATGCTTTCTGATGAGGAGTTGTATTAAGGATCTTTTACTGCCAGGGAAAGAACGTATACATTGAATGGTTTCTTCCCGTAATGCGTACCACGGTATGACTTCAAGAACCGTGCAAAATGGCTCGCATTCAGGTGGGCCCTGGTTCGATTCCCAGTAGCCACCTACTCTATGGATTTTTCATTGTTTTCCCTGGCTGGCAAAGCGAAAGCTGGGGTGATGTATTCTACCTGCATTTGCTCTCTCCCCTTTCATTTCCCACATTTAATTTTCAGGTTGATGCCTGAATTGAGTAACTCTCGGTGTCGCACAGATGACGGGGAGGCTTGCAAATCGGAATTTTATTTCTACTTTGCCAAATGGGCGTCTTGTAAGCCCTTACTGCTGGGTTGAATTTTCCCGCTGACAGCCATTTAATGGCTTATGGCGCCGGTCCCCTCGCTTTGGTGCTTCGTGGCGCAGGGGATCGTGGGTTCAAGTCCCGCCTTGGGCATGGGTGTTTCTGTGTTTGTGAATGTGTACTTGTATGTGTATTTGTCACAAAATAGATAATGGCAATCAAAGGAAATTTAGGGAAAAGGGAAAAGAAAGAGGAATAAAAAAGGAATACTGCCCCGGAGTCCCAATCAGACTCCGGAACTGTATTTTTATATATATATAAAAAAAAGTTTGGGGAACCCTGCACGTCTCCGTCGACCTGTTCTGGGACCCATACATCTCCTACTGTTCCTTCACCTCATTCGTTTCTTCCAAGGAGTATGCAGAAAGTGTCATGGGGGATCTAGATGCACCTTCGTTAATTGGGCATAGCTGTAGTTCATATTTTCATGTCAAGCAATATCACTCTATGAGGAATAGGTATCGAAAAGTGCACGCAATCGTGTGCACAATAAGTAAGGTACAATTGTGTCAGGTATCTAATGACAGTGACAAAGACAATAAAATAATAAACCTGTGACTCTAAGCCCTCACGAGTATGAACCTACCAGCCACACTCCCGGCCTCACGCCCACTTAATGCTCAGCAAAACGGACGATCACCCAACTGATAAAAGGAGGTGATGAAGCCAACATCACGCATTCCCCAGCGGGAATATTGTCTGTTTTAGTCCAGATTCGCGGCCTATCGCCGCTGCTCACTTTCCTCACGTTTCTGAGAGAGGGCGATGATTCGATACTCGGGACTTAAATTCCGCATACCCATGGGTGGGATAGAACCCGGGCGCATTCCGTGACCTGAAATCAGAGACCCACAGTCCACGGTGCAGGAGTACAATAAGTGAAGTACTATTTTAGAACCTCTTGAACAGCCGTTCCTCTCAATTCATGGTGAATTCTGATAAATTAATTTATTCTCTATAAATTAAAGGTTTTATAGCTCAAGTGGAAAGCAATTAATAGAAACAGTTATTTTAAATCATAACGGACCCTAGTACATATCTGGAAACTGTCTCGTGATTTCCTCGCCCTTCTCGCTGAAGCAAGAGGTGTGCAACGAAGGTCGTACAAGCCATTTGGTAAATTGCCACTAACCGTTTTTTGCTTCCAAATGCCCCGTTGAATTCTGCAACACTTTTATCACACGAAGGGTCTCTGCATGGCCGAAATACAGCGCTATTGCGCCACCTAGTATGTTATAATAGAAATGGGAGTGTTTCTTAATTGATCAAACGCTTTCAAGCAATTCGAAGAATTTCCTATGCGTTCATTTATGTTACGACTTGAACTTGAAAGCGGGACGAATTTCATTATTTTCCTACTCCTTTTTCAATGCTTTTGCTGCACTTCTTTTTATTACTTCCTCTATACGTACTATGTTTTGGAACCCCCTGATTACAAAGAAAAACATTTTTATAAAAATGTCCCTGTGTGTCTGTGGGAAGCATAGTTTAAAAACAAAAAGTCCATTAAATACCAAATTTGATATTTAAGTTTGGTATCTTCCAAGAATGTGACACGAAGATTTTCAAGAAAATCGCCCATTCTCAACTATCCTTTACATGGAAATAATTGCGAAAATGTTTATTTTCTCAAAAGTGGCTCTAACGATTTTGATTAAAATATCTTCAGGGAATAGCCTCTGAAGAACATTTTTATTCTGGATGATTTTTATTGAATTTTGCATAATTTGTAAACCCTAAGAGATATACAAACACTTACTACACAAACATGTAGATCACGATAAAACACACAATTTATATCATAAACATTTTTTCGTGGATTGGGCCGTTTTCGAGATATTTCTTAGTATTGATTTCAATTTTAAAATACTTAAACTTTTCTCATTCGGGAACTTGTCAACGCTTGGCCACGCAAAGAGACGGACTTCAATCCCACAGCAACCACATTTTAAAGCATTTGACTGACGGTTTTGCTTACTGTATTCCGTTATTTCCCTTCTACTTATAAAGGAGCTAAGCAGTAAGAACACTTCTTCCAAAGTAATTTGAGTCGACCTTGGTTAATATTCAAGACTTCCCTTACACTTTTAAAATAATATCATGCTTTCGCCACGTGTCCGTAGTGTCTTCAGTTCTTTTGCACCACTGAATCATCCGGTATCTATTTCCTTCGCTCTACTACGCCATTGCTGCTAAAGTTTGAATTGATAGGCGTGAAGCAGATAAAAGAATAAACCTGGTAAGAATAAAGTCGGGGAGATCCATAGTGATCACTGACAGCCAACGTGCGGTCTCAGCTGATTAGAAGCGTGTCTGCCTCTCTGCCAATAGATTCATGCTATGTGAGCAATGATGTCATCCTTGTTGCAAGATGTAACAAACATTCCTCAATGCAGTTTCAGTTGGCGCGAGTATCCCCTTATACTGCGTTATTTTGCTTTGCTTCAGACTTTTGTACATGTTGTTATGTACTGTTGTGATGTGTACTAGTGTTTTTCTTTGTTTGAAATTGCTTATTGTCCTGCTACAGCCATGGACAGGACGAAGTGGCAACAGTGTGACGGAGCGGCCGCGAGGTAAAGGATCACTATTCACTATGGATCTCTCCGACTTTAATTTGTTGTAGCATAGATAGAGAAAGTAAAATATGGATGTAGCCCTTCAGATTTGTATGTTTATTGTTCCTTAGAATTGTGCTGTTTGTTTATCCCCTTCCATGAGTTTGGTACTAGATGTGGTTATTACCACTGATGTCACGCATTTATGAGATACACATAACTTCCCGCCATCTTCAGAGTGACGTTTATGAGATTTGGTTGCGATCTGATTGGGAAATGTAAAACTATAATATTTTGTCAAATGGGAAGAGTTCTACGCTGCATCGAATGAGTTGCGTTATCGTGCTCTGCGTTGCCAGGTCGCTACCTCAACTCTTTTCATATTTCCTTCTCACTCGTACACTGAGCTGTAAATCTGCCTGGCGACATAATGTTTATTCATGTGTATTAAAAAAACTATTTGAGCTAAAAATCTGTGGTTTTTACGGGTCTGCTACGAACATCCTACCTCCTATCTTCCTCGTGAATTATTTTTTGCAAAATTTGAATATTTTGTCTTAACCCAAATAGTATTTATGAGAGACGGAATCACTTAGCGCGTTACTTCCCAGTTAAGCGCGAATGCAATATGTCAACACAGCAGCAAACCGATTGGCTGCCGGCCTGGTGGCGCTTAAGGACAAAACTCATCCCATTTGAAAGTCACTGTACCTTTTCTCCGCTCTTCGGTCGGCCGTCATGGAACAGAGAGGCATTCTGTCTGCTGGAATCTCGCCGAGGGACAGCGAGGTTTACTGCGTAGCCACCAAGGGTACACAAAAGTGGGCTTTCTTTTGGTTTGTGCAAAATCCGAATTAAATATACTTCGGTGAGTCTAAACTCTTATTACTTTGAAAATCCACTTTCCTAGTCCAGAGAATCAGGCGTTTCTTTCATCACAAGATTTATGTTTACGTTGTATTTCAAGGCCTTCAACTTATGACTGCAGTTTAAAAATGTATCGAATGTAAAACTTATTCTGTTCAATGACATTAGCGGTAAAATCATATATATATTTTAATGACTATTTGTAAATAGAACTTATTCCAATAAATTATGAAACTCCACCAGTGTTTCTTTGCAATTTATTGGAAACTTTTTCCTTTGGCATTTAAAGATCGTTTTCTTTTTAAGGATTCTGTCTGGGTTTTTGTAAATTAGTTATTTGCCTACGATAACGACAATATAGAATTTCTGTGTCACTCAGAAATTCTTTAGAACTTCCAATGTAACTATAAAATCTTTTAAAATATTAAACGAAGTTTTGACAATCTCAAGTAATTAGGAAAAAATTCCCAGATATTTTATAAGTGCTGGGGCACAAAACGTATTTTCATTTAGAATTATTCGTAAGTTTCCATGGAGCTTTATATGGCACCAAAAACCCTAACATGCTTCCTTTATAATGGTCTTTACAATTCCCAAAAAGAAAACTTAGATTATTTTAATCGTTGATAAAGCTTTGATTTCCAACTATAAGGCATGGTTTATTTCCTTTTTGCCATTCTTCTTTTCAACATTGCTACTAAAATATTAATCATCTTACTTTTATGTTTACTAATTAAGCTACACATTTGCAGATGTAGATTCATTACAGATTTTGTTGCAGGGCAAAAGTGATACAGGAACCGTATCGATAGTCAGATGTTTAACATGTGTTTTTCTGGCCTTGAAATATGATATTCTGGGACATCGGGAGAAACTCCTGAATGGTGTCGGTTAAAAATGGCAGATATTGGAAAATTTAACAAATTAAACGGATATCTCGGAAATGGTTCAGGTCAAAAGACGTTGTTTGAGATAAATTGTATGTTTTAAAGATAACCTAAGTTTATGTAGAAAGTTTTCACTATGTTATGCTTTAACAGTCATACTAGTATAAAACTGTTTTCGAAGAAGGAATCTTCGAAGGCTATTCCTGGAAAACACAATATAATACTATATAACTTATCTTAACTATGTTTTAATCAAAATCGATAGACCCATTTTAAGAAAAGCAAAAGTAACAAAAATGTTTCATTTAATGGGTGAATTGGGATGGGAAAAAATTCTTAAAAATCTCCTACATTTAGTAGGCAACAACAACAACAACAACAATAATAATAATAATAATAATAATAAACTAATGACACTACAATCTGTATTCGGATCTGGGTCTAAATATCCGACTGACGGCAGGCACACACGGCAGCGGTGGGCAATCGTTCAACCAATACAGAGAGATGAGTGACCAGCATCACGCATCCCCCAAGCGGATTGTTGACTTTCTTGGCCGAGACCGCTGCCTACCGCAGTTACTCAGTTTTCTCTTGATGTTGAGTGTTAACCGGTCCAATAACCAGCTCTTTAAATCCGCATTCTCATGTGTGAAAACGAACCCGAGTGCATTCCAGGGTCGTGAATCAGATTTCCACGTCCTAACAGAGGTCATCTTTGTCAGATATTACCTAAACTGAAATATAAAGTTTGGTATATTTATGTGTATTTTAAACGTTAGATTCTGACAGAATTTTGTAATAAACAAATCAGTAAAGTCGTCAACTGTTGGTCACTTGGGTTTGTTGATTTTAGATAATCTGCAATTCAGTAATTTGCCGCCTTTAAAATAATATGTTTAGGCAAACAATTATGTATAGTTCTGTTGCCATGCGATTCATCAAACAGCATGACTTAAGGTCGTCCTCTATTGTCTAGAGCAGATATTTCCAACTGAATGCTCTGTGACGTCACTCAGAGTTTCTCTCTGCTCTGAAGCAGACTGGCAGAGAATATGGACTAAATACAATCCCTTGACATTGTCGGAGCAGAGACGTTAGCACATGGATAAATTATAATCAAGCAACACACTTATTTTTACTGTCCTTTGGATAATTTCGTGTAAATTATCAAGTCGATATACAAAGACATAAACAAGCACATTTCCATGGGAAAAACTAGAGTAAAGACGCTACTTGCGAGTAAGCATGAATAAAAGGTAATAACTAATTATTATTATTATTATAATTAGTATTAAAACTATTATTATCACATTGCTACGAATCAATAAAAAAGATATTGATTTAGTCTGGGTTAAACCAATACATCATTTTTGCTACATTGTGTAAATAAGGATTTAGTCAGCTCTAAACAAATTATATTGCTTGGAACATCAATAAATCAATCAAGGACATCCAATCCAGTCAGCAAATATCGCTTCAAACATGTCCCTTCGAAAGAATATGACTGTGCTTGGGTATTTTAGATTACACGCCCTACTCACACGCTTTAACGGTTGCAGAGGTAGCAAGGCTCACGCTGCGCCGGTGGTATCAAGTTCGCACATTGTATATCAGTTAATAAGTTTAAGTATATTTTAAAGTACTATATTATTGTTTCATTACCTTTAACAGGCAAATATAAATTAATTGAACATATATTACAAAGCATATGGCAGTATCCTAATATATAAGAGTAGTAAATCTTCTAATGTAATAAACCAGAAGTATTCAGAGGTGCAATGTTGAAATTTTCCAAGAATTTATTATCACATTTGCAATTATTTTACTGAGAATTTTTATTTTTATAAATAGGATTCTAAATTGATTCCTCTACAGTTTACGTGGCACCTAGAACCACTAACACAAAAAAAAAAAAAAATACTGTCACCATTAACACGGCGTAAAAGTGTAATACATATACACAAATCAGGAAATTTCATTCTTTATGCTGTACAGAACGTGGAAGAGCTATTTTTCTGTTGCAGTTTTTATGAATTTAATCTGCGAGAGCAAGCTGAAAGTAGTGTGTCTGTGTTTACCGCTAAGAACAGCGGCTCGGAAATTCAATTTTCGCAAGCATGGCGCTTAACCTTTCTGCGCTCTCTTACGTTATTCTTCATCAGCATCCAGCCTAGGATTAAACGCAATAAACAGCGCCAAGAATAATTGCTTCTCGGAACGAGTAACGAGAAAATATGCGACCATCCACTTCTTACCTGCAGAAATTTGCCCTGTAAAAGCGTGATACTGTTGTCGTTGGAATTTTAACAAAATTAGCATTCATAGGCATCTCCTACGAGGATACAATGTACCGTTTTCAGTATTAAAATAGCGATTGTAAAGTGCTATTGTTCAGATTTTAATATAAAATCCACTTAAACACTTCACATAAATTAATATTAAGAATCTTAAATACGTTTTTATTTGATAAATAAGAGATTTTTCCGCTGAAATGAAGCTATTTCTGCAGTTTTAGTATTATAAACATAGCATTGGCGTAGTATCAGAAGCCGAAGTTCTAGTGGATTTTAGAAAGAAGATAAATCCATTTTGGTATTGTTTTCACTGAGAAATAAAAATGCAAAAACTCTGAACATTATTAAATACAAATTTGATTAATATCTTACAGAATTGTGCTAATAATTGTCCGTAACATCTGCTCACTTCTCTCCCGAAAAGTGTATGCACGCAAGTATTTTTACTTAACGGTACAACATGCCGGATAATAGCAAATGACATGTAAGGACAAAAGCTATGTCTTGTTTAAGAACCTCACACTTAATTATATGACGTGAATCGTTTGTTTAATACGATAACAAAATAGACAAAGGTGGTTAATAAAATACAAAATAAATTATACTCAAAATCCAAGAATTCACCTAGCAGTGCTAGCGATAATTAATAAGTTAAGCACTATATCCGAGAATCTCTCTTGGAAAATCTTACAACAATAGATTGCATGATTGTTTCTAAATTGAAAGTAGTTTTACGCTGCTTTGTTTAATATTGGAATATTGAACGGAATAGTGATATTACGAGTTTATATCCCTTCATAGGCATATAGTTACTACATATTTTAATACCTCTGTACAATGAAATTCAGACGTAATTCTGTTGTTTGACAAATTACCATTTATTCGAATCATTATAGCACAAAGTAATAGTAAATTATGCAACAAGCGAATTATAAAACGAGTTAATATCTGTTGTACAAACAATAGTAGGAGCGACAATTTTCAAGAACGTCATTCGGAAGTTTTAATCTAAATGAAAAAAAAATCTGATGTGTTCCATTCACACATTATTGTTAAAAAGCTTATGCTTCTATTTACTTCATGCTAATGGAGAAAAAAAATAACGCAGTCATATTAATTGCTTCCTGGTAAGTAGAAGCGAAATAAGGGAGTACCATTGATTAAAGAGATAGTCAAAAGCTAGTTGCCATGTGACTGAATTTCCTTTGTTTGTATGGACAGGAGTTAACAAATTCCTATATGAGAAAAGAAGTTTTTAAAGGTGAAATAAAAACAAGGAATTATTCAAAAACGATCAACTCCACGAGAAAAATGTATATAACACAAACTGTGTATTTTAACGTGCTCTACATTTCTTGTGGGGTAAGTTTTTGTCTATCTCTTACGGTTTAGCAGTTATGCAAAATTCCGTAAAATTCATCCAGAATAAAGTAGTCTTCAGAGGCCATTCCCAAAAAGTTAACATATACACTTTGTCAGGTAAATATCTTTAATATATGATATTTTAATGAAAATCGTTAGTCATTTTTGAGAAAATCAAAATTTTCGAAAATTGTTCCATGTAAAGGGTAGTTTTGGGTGGGGGGATTTTTCTCAAAATCTACGTGCCGCATTCCTGAGAGATACTAAACTTAAATACCAAGTTTGGTATTTTAGCGACTTTTCGTTTTTGAGCTATGGTGTTCACAGACATAAAGACACACGGACACACACGCACACACACGGACCTTGTCTGAAAATGCTTTTTTTTTAATTCAGGGGACTGTAAAAGAAATATTTCCTGTGAAATCTCGGAATCGAATTTTTGGGTGTAGTGCAATACCTTATCTATATATCGTACTATGTACATAATGCATATAGAGAAAGTAATAATGAAAATAAAAATATTGGTAACAGCTAAATAAGATTGAAATAGATATGAATATCGAAAGGTTCTATTAAATTAAGAGCTTACAAGGAATATCACCAAAAGGGAACACCAAAACAAGATAGAGTGATAATATCAAACATAGTATGTTTTTAAGACATTATGTTTAATTTAGATTGGAATAGATCGGTCGGGATAGTTGTTTCGTGGGGACAGAATTAAGAAGAGAAATATAAACCATAGCCAAGAATATAAACTATATCACGAAGATAAACTATAAATGTAGAGTGAAAATGGGAAGGGTAGAAAGACTTTTAACAAGTATAAGACACGAGCTAGGGGTACAAGATCCGTTACCTGCCTTGCATTGAACCGAAAGGGTGAATATGAATGGACCCTGCCCGAGGCGATTAATGGGACACAAGACAATGATCTCCGCTGGTCAAGGGGGACGATTTCTGAGGCACTTGGTGAAGGACCTCCGAACAACCAAGATGTGAAATTTAGAATTCGTGATGGAGCCGAACAGGTGACACAGGAGGCACTTGAAGAAGAACCCCCGCACGACCAAGATGTGGTATTTGAGCTCTTGGTGTAATCCTTAGTTGTGACGGAAGTAAGTGATTTTAATACTGATCATAGTACGAGACATATCACTGCATCAAACGAATAAATTATAATAGTCGCGTCCGGGTAAAGTGTAACGTCACAGTAGAAAATTAAGACGTATACGTGTGTGTTCTTCGTCGAAAAAAGGCCGAATTCAATTAATAAAGCACTTGTGTCTCACCACAACCTGAAAGAGTCTCCATGATAATAAAGATCCTTAGCAAATCCGACCATAATTCTACACCATTCCAATACATATAGCCTGCGCCCGGGACACGAACAGTGCCGCCCCATAGTGAATATTTCGATCTCACTGCTGTACAGTAAAACCCTTATATAATAGTCCATTCTGGACTGAAGGCCCAGTTGCTAGCCGCATTTCTGTATATTTTGGTTAAACAACATTTCTAGTTTGGGAAGGCAGAGTCAGTCTGAAACATCCAACGGCAGAGTTGGGATTTGAATCATGTGCTTCCTGGTTTATGTCTAGAGTTTCTAACCCTGAACTGCATGGCAAAACTTCGACGTTATATTCCCCAGATGATAATAGTATAAGTATGAATCAAAACAACAAGGAATACCTCGGGAATAGTTGAAAAGTATAAGTTGAAAGTAATATTAGTTAAAAAACTATATGTTGAATAGGGGAAATAATTGAAATAGATTCCTATTTGGTTATGGCCAGATAATACTCGCTGGTATGGAAGATAGCTTGCAGAGAAAATTGTATTTAAGTAAAATAGAAAACAAACATTTTGTAAAAAAAATAATGTTCTCTCTACTTCATGTAAATTGATTTGCAGAAGTGGTGTTATTACTAGTTCATTATGAGTAGAAAGGTAACTAATAGAATACACTAAACTAAAGCGATAGTATGCTTCAAATGCCGTCGTTATGCAAGTTGTCATTAAAATTTGAGACCAGAAGTAAAACGAAAGAAACGCGGATGACTGCTGATTGAGAAAAGTAAAATTATTGTATAATTGAAACCAACAAGAATTTATAGAATACAAATTGCGTGTTCGAGATCAGCATTTTAAGTGTAGTTGGTTTTTGTCTCTTTCGGTTTATACTTAATGCAAAAGTCATTCAAAATGAAGAGGGCTTTAGAGGCTATTCCCAGAAAATTTAACATATACATTTTATTTTCCGTGTAAATATTTTTAATATACGGTATTTAAATCAAACTCGTTACAGGCATTTTTAAGAACATAAACATTATCAAAAATCTTACATGTAAACGGTACTTTGGAATGAGGGGATATTCTTACACATTTTCGCGATACATCCTTGGAAAATATTAAACTTAAAGACCAAGTTTGGTAATATACCGACTTTTCGTTTTACTTTCTCTTCACATAATATTTACATAGCGTATAGAGAAAGTACTGGATTCCATCCAAAAATTCTATTCCAAGATTTATCCGGAAATACACGTTTTGGATCCCCCTTAATCCAAAAAAATCATTTCTGGAAAAAGGTCCATGTGTGTGCGTGTGTGTGTGTGACACGAAGATTTTCAAGAAAATCCCCCACCCCCAACTACCCTTTAATTGGAACTTTTTTTGAAAATTTTGATTTTCTCAAAAATAACTAATGATTTGGATTAAAATATGGTATATTAAAGATATTTACCTGACAAATAAAAAATGTATATCTTGAGTTTTCTGGGAATAGCCTTTGAAGACTACTCTATTCTGGATGAATTTAAGGAATGTTGCATAACTGCTAAATCGTATGCGATGCACAAAAACTTACCACACAAAACTTAAAAAACTTATACTTTTCACATTCAGGAATTTGAAAACTGGTGTCCATACAAACAAAGGAACTTCAGTCCCATAGCAGCCAGCTTTTGGCTATCACTTTAATCTATGGTACTCCATTATTTCTCTTCTACTTACAAGGAAGCAAGTAATAAGACTATTTCTGCTAAATTTTTCTCGATTAGCATGAAATAAATAGAACTATTAGTTTTTTTAACAATAATTTCTTGTAGAGATGTAGAGAAAGTTATGTGAATGGAGCACATCAGATTTTTTCAGTTGTTCTGTCCACAGGCTCACACACACAAACACACACACACATAGATACGCGCTCACACAACCATGCCACGGGCACAGTCATGCATATTATTTTTTTCTAAAAATATCTTCTTTTTTGGATTCAGGGGAGTACAAAAACTTCGACATCGAATTTTTGGGTGGAAGTATATAGTACATATAGAGAAAGTAAAAAGTGTCACTTAAAATACAGCCCAAAAAACGAAGGAAATCATTTAGGATGTGCAGTTCCTATATAGAGGAAATGACATTAATGTCAAGCTCCCCTTAATTAGAATCGGACTATTAAAACGCAACTGTATAAAAAGCTCCGTAAAAGCAATTTTAATTTTTTTTAAAGTTCTGGCTATTTCCACTCTTGCTATAAGGAGCAACAGTAGATAAAATAAATAGACGAAATATTAGGCATCGGAGAAGAAGTTGCAGTGACTCAGCTGGTACATCAAAATTAAGAAATAAAGAAATAATTAGGAATTGCAAATATAGTAGAAACGATGGAAAACAAAAGGTATGAATGGTACCTTTATGGAATGGGCTCCAACCGTATCCTCTCCAAGTAAATTACTGACAACTAGTAGAAGAAGAGTAGGAAGACCCAAAAATCAATGGAGAGATCAGGCAGAAATGTGTGTAGCCGAAACTGATGGGCTACATAAACCTTATGGTACCTTACTTTCTCTAGCCCCGTATGTACAACGTACAAAGTCGATAGAGAAGATATTGAACTCCACTGATGTCGAGATTTCACCGGAAATATATGTTTTGGGGCCCCCTGAGTCCCTGTGTGTATCTGTGTGTGGATAGCATAGCTCAAAAATGAAAAGACCGTTAAACATCAAACTTGGTATTTTAAGTTTAGTATCATCCAAAAATACGGCAAGAATATTTTCAAGGAAATAACCCCACCACAAACTACTCTTTATGTGAAAAAAAAGTTAGATTTTCTAAAAAAATTGCTCTAACGATTTTGCCATAAATTAAAGATATTTTCCTGCCAAATGTTATATATATAAGAAATTTTAAGATATATATATATATATCTTAAAATTTCTGGGAGTAGCCTCTGAAGACCTCTTTATTCTGGATGCATTTTGCCTGATTTTGCTTAACTAATAAACCGTAAGAGATAGACAAACACTTACTACACAAAAAATGTATATCTTACCAAAACACGCAATTTATAGCCCTTATATTTTTGATATGGAAGTAACCGTTTCCGAGATATTCCTTGTTATTGGTTTCAATAGTAAAGTATTTATTATTTTCTCAGATAGGAAGAGTCCGTTTTTCTGTTGTTCTAATCCCGGCCAAGCAAAGAAACTGTTTGTAATGACAATCGCATAACGACAGCTTTTAAAACATTTGACTGTCAGTTGGCCTAGTGCATTCCCTTGATTCCCTCCTACTTGATCGGAACTAAGTACATAATAAGAATATTATACTAATGATGTCTTAATTGGCATGGTGTAGAAAGAAGAGTAGTCCTGTAAGAGGTTTGTAGAAGCTAGAGATAGTCATGTAAGAGTCATTTACTTGATTTTCAGTCATCTGATATTTATTCTTCAGATAAATTAGAAACTCAATTGATGAAATCATTAACAGAAGTAGAATCAACTACAATAGATATAAATCTGTGGTGCTAACAAATTATTTTTGTAGTAGAAATTTGTCTATCTCTTACGGTTTACCATTTATGCATTCTGGATGAAGTGTACTTGAAGGTTATTCCCAGAAGTTTCAAGATATATATTTTACATCTCTGCAACAAATTATTGTTAAAATCTTATTCTTCTATCTACTTCTTGATAATCAAGATAAATATTAGCATATTAGTTGCTTCCTTGCAAGTAGAAGGGAAACATATAATGTGTTCCATTCATATGATGTCCTCAAGCTGCTTGGTTAGCAAAACCTTTATACAAAACATTAATCTGTTATCTACATCTTGCTAATCAAGATAAACAAGCTGATTAGTCTTATTACTAGCTTCGTAGTAAGTAGAAGGGAAATAAGAAATGTCCAGTCTAAAGCGATAGTTTCCTCTTTAAAAGCTGGTCGCTATGTGGAACAATTGAAATTGTTTGGCTATCAGGAGTAAACAAACGAGACGCGAGAGGAAAGAGTCTTCGTGTTTGAGACAAGTTTAAGTGACTAAAATTGAAACCAATAATTCGGAATATTTCGAAAACGGTTAACCCTAAAAAAAAGGTATATGACATAAATTGTATTTTAAATAGATCTACATTTTTTGTGTAGTAAGTACAATATAATATTAACAATATAAAAATTATAAATATAATTTATTATAAAACGTTTAACGATAGGTAATAACTACAAAAAGCATTAAAACACAAATTCAAAATAAATCTTAATATTACCAAGCTAAAATTTATGTCCTACTGCACAGTGTATAGAGCTTTTTGAAGTAGTGCAGCAGTACAGAATACAAAATGTCAGGTGCAGACTCATTTTAAGAAGTATTTAAAATAGAAGTAATGTGCCTAATACAATCATTTATATATCAACAC
This sequence comes from Hymenopus coronatus, assembly GCA_030762935.1. Lineage (NCBI taxonomy): Eukaryota > Metazoa > Arthropoda > Insecta > Mantodea > Hymenopodidae > Hymenopus > Hymenopus coronatus. The sequence continues at coordinate 105,867,601 of CM060888.1, read as the reverse complement.
TTAAGGAGAAAATTACATAAGCTTATTTTTTATTTATTTCATGCTAATCGAGAAAAATTAGCAGATATAGTCTTATTTCTTGCTTTATTGTAAGTAGAAGTGAAATAATGGAGTACTATAGGTTAAATTCAAAGCCAAAAACTGGTTGCCATGTGACTGAAGTTCGTTTGTTTGCATGGACACGAGTTGGCAAATTTCTGTATGAGAGAGGTGTAAGTTTTTCAAAACTGAAACCAAAAACCAGGAATGTCTCAAAAACGATCAGCTCCACGAAAAAAATTTATACAACATAAATTGTGTGTTTTAACGTGCTCTTCATTTTTTGTGTTAGGTTTTAGTCCATCTCTTACGGTTTAGTAGCTATGTAAAATTCATCCAGAATAAAGTAGTCTTCAGAGGCTATCCCCGGAAAATTCAATATATACATTTTATTTGTCAGGTAAATAACTTTAATATGCGATATTTTAACCAAAATCGTTAGAGCCATTTTTAAGAAAATCAAAATTTTCGAAAAAAGTTCCATGTCAAGGGTAGTTGGGGGTGGGAGATTTTCTTGAAAATCTTCGTGTCTCATCTTTTGAAGATAGCAATCTTAAATACCAAGTTTGGTATTTAACGGACTTTTCGTTTTGGAGCTATGCTGTCCACAGACACACACACGGACCTTTTTCTGAAAATGCTTTTTTTTTTGGATTCAGGAGACCCAAAACAGGTATTTCCGGTGAAACCTCGGCATCTAATTTTTGGTTGGAATACAAAACCTTCTCTATACACTATGTACATAGTACGTGTAGAGAAAGTAACAAAACTGCTCGAAAAATTAAAAAAGTAACTTTTTGGCGATTTTCAGCATTTATTCTCCCCATTTTTACTTATAACGGATCAATCCTATTGTCTATGTTCAAGATATATTTGTACTTCTAAGACTAAAGTGTCCAGAAAATTCTCATCCAGAAGAGACGGTATGACAAAATCGCATCATATTAAAAAGGTTGTGGTTCTCTAGTGCTTAGAGTACAGTTTTAATGAAGGTTGAGCGTCATTTTATTCTCTTGTTGCAGTAGTAGCATTTGAAACAATTACAGTGCATCCAAAATCGTGAAAGAAAGATGTCCAATTTTTATGGATTCACTGAGTCTCGCATCGCATGTGACCGTGTGTTAGCATTGTAGGGATTTAGTTTCACTCTTGACCCATTTTTTTTGGCGCGGGGAATTCTCTCTTCCATTAAAATGAAGAGTAGTTTCTTTTTAGATGGACCTTTTTTATAAAAGCCTACTTTCACATTGTTATATTATTTCTAAACTTAATTTTAAGTGCGTGGATATCACTATTAAGTTGTATAAGAGAAGTTAAAAAAATACTTTAAATGAACAATGCAAGCCATGGATATCTAGAATATGGTTAACGCAACGAAAAGATTATTTAAAATAAACCATGTGTTTTTAAACGAGCTCTACATCTAAGCATTCGTATATCGCTTTATGTTTGCCTGGCTATCAGCATAATCTAAAATTCCTTCCAAAAATAATATATGTCAGAATCTATTCCCAAAAAAAAAATAATAGTCAAGATAAATATTTCATGTTTATGTAAATTTCTTTAATATATATATGTTTTCCACGTTTAGATCCAGATTTGCAAAATTCGAACATTTCCGAAACTTCCCCACGTTCAACGCCCGGAAATATACTGTTAATGGTGCATGGCTAGACTTCTGGGTGCTTCTATATCATCTTAAGTTTAGAAGGTGGAGGGCCTAAGTTAAATAATCGGTGATCCGGAATAGCTGGATGATGACGGGGCAGATAGATGCAGTTTTCTAAACATATTACTATAGTCTGTGTCAAGTTAGTTCAGTCCTGATATCAACAACAAGGCGGAGCTGGCTCAACTCGCCGCGTGTTAACGGTACAGGTGCGCACATAAGTTTTGTAACACTAGCGATATATATCGGCAACCTGTGGAGAGTACTTTGAGAAATGTGGCAATTCTGTGTCAAAATGTACTGCATGCAATATTGTATTTAGAGTCGATGGTTCATTTCTGAAAAAACAATCATAAACTTCACCGCGAATAGCACTTTTCGCAAAATCATCGTATTTCTCCGAACGTTTTTTATATTTACGCGATTTTCCCGGTGTTCTTAAGCTTCCGGATGCTTGCTGTTCCATTATAACACTATGCACACTAAATGCAGAAACGCCAAGGAGATCACCCGTTTCTTTTTCCATATTCTTTATGGCCGATTCGGCGTTTCTTTCTTTAAGCACCGCGAAACAATGCACGACCATTCGCCTCAAGACACTTTTTAAAGGCGTACCTCGGTTGTATTTTATTACGGCTAATTATCCATGATCAAAAGCTTACTGCTTTTAAACTGCATATAGCAAGTCCCCTGGGCTTGTGAGGCATGCGAGATGTACAGCAAATAGTCTTAAATAACACATTATCAGAGGCGACCCTGCACTATAAACAATAACAGCTTAATCAACATTCACCTCGAGAATTACCGGTTGTTTAAGAGAGCTGTCTGGTACTGGCTAACTTGAGACAGATAATACACCTATTTTTTAAACTAATGTTGCATTACAAACTCATAACGTATGGTTTTGCAGAATTCTAATTTTATTGGATAGTGTATAAGATACGCTTTTGCTACAAATGCCACCGCAGACGTTGACACTGGTGATATGTAGAATGAAGCTAGAGCACCGGTGGAATGTGCGATGGCGGGGGAAACCGGAGAACCCGGAGAAAACTCGCTCCTACGCAGCTTTGTCCACCACAAATCTCATATGCGGTCGCTTGGGATCAAACCCGGGCCATCTAGGTGAGAGCCGAATGGTCTAACCTCTTGGCCACGACGCGATCTTCTTAAAGAAAAGAACCTGCAGAAAGATTTCAGAGGTGAAACAGTAGCAAGTGCTCACAATGAAGATTTCAACTTTACGAGATTTCACTCGTATCCTGAAAAGTAAACAGCGACTTCCTGCCGAAGATGAGCAACAACTGTGGAAACAAACAGAAAAAAGTAGTAGTAGAGGAGAGAGAGAGAGAGAGAGAGAGAGAGAGAGAGATTTGGAGCCCATTCTACTAACTTTTAGATTTTATTGTGCGTTTTTTCATTATTTGCATATTCAGCATCTTTCTTCTTGTAAAATTTTCCTTTTGAAACGCTTTTTATGAAAGAGAAATGCCACTTAGCACACAAGATCACAGAGCTATGATAAATCTGAATCAGCCTAGTTCCTCTGTAAGAGGCATTCAAATATGGATGTATTTATAATTTTCAAACAGAAAAGTTCTAATTTTTGGCACCAAATACGAACTAAAACACCTTCAAAAACTTTAAGAAATTTTAGATCAGAAATTTTCTCACACAGAAAATTAAGTAATTTTAAAAGCTCTAAATTTTTAAAAATTGTAATCGTGAACCTAGAGTTAAAACACGTGAAGTAAGAAAATTAATAAATTTATAAAATATTTTGATCTATATGTTCCATTCTCATAACTTTCTTTACCTATTCTATAAACATCGGATATTACTAAGACAACCTCTCATCTCACTTTCTTCCTAATCGAAATAAACATTATTAGAAATGGGTTATGCATTACTTCCTAGTATGCAAAAGGCAAGTCCAAAGCGACAATGAAATATTTTAAACGTTGATCGCTATGGCATTGAAATTTCGTTCTCTTTACATAGCCAGATTAAAAGAAATAGAATGTGTTCCATTCACATGAATTTCTCTATAAGTTCCGCAAAGAAACTAAATTATTGATCTAAATCTTTGTGTCGCAACTTGATACTGAAATTAAAATGCTAAGTATGGTATCTAAGCATTTTACTTTCTCTACGCGTACTATATGCATATTGTTTAGAGAAGGTATTGGATTGTACCCAAAATTTCGATACCGAGATTTCACCGGAAATATGTTTTGAGATCCCTTGAATCCAAAAAAAGTAGAAAAATGTCCGTGTATGTGTATGTATGTCTGTGGGCAGCATAACTCAAAAAGTTCATTAAATACGAAACTTGGTATTTAAGTTCAGTATTTTTCAAGGATGAGACACCAACATTTTCGAGAAAATACCTCCACCCCAAATATTCTTTACATGGAAAAATTTTCGAACATTTTGATTTTCTCAAAAATGACTTAACGATTTTCACTAAAATATCATATATTAAATATATTAAAGATAATTACATGATAAATAAAATGTTTACCTTGAATGTTCCGGGAACAACCTCTGAAGACATCTTTATTCTGGATGAATTTTGCATAACTACTAAACCGTAAGAGATGGACAAAAACCTAACACACAAAAAATGAAGAGCACGTTAAAACACACAATTTATGATGTATACATTTTTTTCGTGGAATTGATTCTTTTCTGATACGGGAATTTTTCAACTGCTAGCATAAAGGGAGAAAGTAATAATAGTATTTCTGCTAATTATTTTATCTCGATTAAGGTGAAGTGGATAGAAAATAAAATTTTTAACATAATTTGTAAAATATGTAGAGAAATTAAAGTGAATTGAACACATCAGATTTTTGAGTTATGCTTTCACGCAGATACCCATATGACTTTTTTCTAAAAATGTTTTCTTTTTTTCTGGATTCAGAGATCCTTAAAGCGACAAGGTACCTTGAAATTGTAAAAAATAACATATTTTGTTTTGTTTTGGACACTAATACAATTTATACTTTCAGGTTCAGTGCCCCTTTTTAGAACATTTGTATCTTTAAGTTCAGGTTTCTTAAAACACCATTTTTGGTTACTTATGTACTTTTTTTCTCAGAAAGTATGAGAGTTGGGAAGCTGAACTTTTCGGCACATATATACAACACATTAAACTTTTTGAACCACAATCGTGATGTTATAGTATATACTGATCATATTAAGAAAGCAACATTGCAAATTTTCTATATTTTAACTTTTTTGAATTTGCAAATAATGTATACTTAAATTACATTATAGCTAAATAATTAATTTTCAGAATATAGCTGATTATACTAAGAACAAGAACGCAAAAGTTGTGATTATGTATTGCTAGTAGTATCAGAGTAAAAGGTACATGAATTCACATGTTTTAAGAATAAGTTTTATTACTTTTCTGATGAAGAAATTCTTCTTATAAGCTCAACCACATAAACTATTAATGCAAATAACCACTTGAAATAATTGTCAGGATTTATAGAATAACTCATACAAATTTTCGGAAAAAGAATTGATACTTTAAGAATAGTGATAATTCAACTCACTTAAGGTGTAATTTCCGTTGTTCAGATTATCTGGTCCCTTAAAACTTATAAAGCAGCTGAAATCCCTGTTTCCAATTTTTGGGTGGAACACAGTGCCTTTGTTCTTCATATGTACATTGTACGTGGTAGAGAAAGTAAAATTAAATGCAATTCGGGCTGTAACATGTTTGCATTATATCGATATTATAAATTTCAGAAGGCAAGCATTATTGGTTTAGAATTTCAAAACTTCGGTCATAGATATTCTTATATAGCCTCAAGTAAAATCATCAATCAAGCATTATGATTCTAACTTGAGCTTTTAGCTCGTGAGCTAAGAACGTTACTTTTTGCCACACTATCGTCTGGCGTCCAAATATCGAGTGAACAGTGTAACCCGATTCTAACTCTAGAATTGTGTATCACGTTCCTCTTTTCATCACAAATACCAATCTTCTGTGAAGGCATTTATAATAAATTTAATAGGAGACATGTAATTTGAAACTTCTATAAAATGCAAATAACTACGAATTTGGACATTCTAATATTAGTTTTGAGTTTATTGCTCTGCAAGTACACGAAACCCCTTTAATGTTATAATAGTAGCCTAATTCTTTAAAAATCTTATGTATTGCACTCACATAAAATGTTCCATAAGCTATTGTCATAAATATTAGTCTTTTATTTACATCGTGCTAATCGAGATGAACATTACAATTGTCAAATCTTTTAATCACTATACGAATCAATTGAAATTCTGTTCTCTTTTGTATACCCGGGGGTAAAACAAGAGAGATTTAAAATGAATGTAAACTTCCCGCTTGAGAAACGTTATTTAAAACTAAAACCAAAAACAAGTAATATCTCCGAAATGGTTAACTGTAGAAAAAATGTATTCGACATGAATGTGTGTTTTAATGAGGTATATATTTTTTGCATAGAAGGTTTTGTCTATAAAAAAGTCATCCAGAATGAATATGTCTTCAGAAAAGATCAAAATTGTAATAAAAATATCTTAAGCATATGGCATTGCGATAAAAATCAATAAAATCATTTTTGAAAAAAGTCAAGATTTTCAAAAAAATGTTCCATGTTAAACGTAGTTGAGGGTGGAGAGATTTTCCTGACAAACTTTGTGTTGTATCCTTGAAAGATACTGAACTTGAATGCTAAGTTGGTGTTTACCAAAATTTTCGTTCTTAAGTTATGCTGTCCACAGACACACACAAACAAACAAACAAATAAAAACACACACACACACACATGGACATTTTCCTAAAAATGTTTTTTTTTTATTCAAGGAGCCCCAAAGCGCGTATTTTCGGTGAAATCTCGGTATCCAAATTTTGGGTGGAACACACTACTTAGTCCATCTATTGAGTACATTGTGCATGCGTGCTACAGAAAGAAAAAAATGCAACTAAAGATCTTCCTCTTAGTTTGAAAGGTCATCAGGATATTTTAATTTACCATTAACAGTCAAAATATGAGCATTCAGCTGTTTAATCATATCATAACATGAATAAAGATAATGAATAATTTTTACGTGAAAAAGTAATATGAGAGTACGAAATAAGTGGCAGTATTTTTTCCATAAATGAAATTCTAGAATATTCTCTTAAAAAAATTAAGGCAAAACCACCTCTTCCATATTCAACATTAAATCCTGATATTTTAATATATTTAAATATTATGGATTTATTATTTTTCAGGTTCTATATGATTTATACCTTTAATTTAGCAGCTAATATTCGATTAACACATCTTCTTAATTGGAATAATTTATTCAATTTTCGCTGCTTTCGTGGTAGCGCTATAGAAATGCTTTTTTCCCTGGAAAAAATCCTTAAAGGCATTTGAAATGGCATTTGGCAGACAATGAACTTCTAAAACCTAAAACTGTAATACTTGGTTGTGTCTTCTAATTTATATGGAGATAGGTTTACTAAATTATTCACGGTAACTAAAAGTGATTCATTTGTTTTCAAGATGCTATATTTCCCAAAGTATTACACATACACCTATAATTGATGCACCAAAGGAACCATAATCTCGACAAAATTATACTACACATTCAATATACTTCTTAATTTTTCTCAGCACCTTCGTGCATTACAATAAAATAAACCGTCACTTAACGACGGCTGTCCCAGAAGTACCAGACCTAACAAAGAAAGCACAACAATTTTTGGGGAAAACATCTTTATTTCTCTACATAGTCTCCTTTCAGCTCAATACACTTTTCCCAGTGAAGTTCAATAGCTTCGATACCCTGTTTATAGTAAGAACTATTGAGGTCTGCAAATAGCCATAAACTGCAGAGACTCCACCTCTTCATTGATAGAAAATCTACCACTAAGCCATTTTTTCAAGTTTGGAAACTGAAAATGATCAGAGGCGCCAAAACTGGCGAATAGGGTGCAAGAGGAAGCACTTCAAACTTTAGCTGATTGATTTTGACCATGCCGATAATGGAAGTGTGAACTGGGGCATTGTCTTGTTGAAACAAAACTTTGTTTTTCATTAAATGCGGTTGTTTTTGGTCGATTTCATCACTCAAACGCTGTAAAAAGTTCACATAACATTCGTCATTGATTACGTTTCCTTTTTTGAGATAATCAATGAAAATTATCCCGCGTGCGTCCCAGAAAACTGAAGTGAAGTGATGGACGCAGGTTTCATCCATTGTTATGAATCGACGCAAAAACTCATATAAGCCAAAAAAAATGCCAAATACTCGACTGAAACATCCTCACGACGTTGTTTTTGCTCTATTGAGAGCAAACGCGGCACCCACCTTGCACCAACTTTCTCATATCCAAATGTTCAGTCAGTATACGATGTACAGGACTTTTTGAAATGCCTGCAATGTCTGCTAGCTCAGGCACTTTCAGTCGACAGTCATTCAATAACATTTTATGGGTTTTGTTAACAATTTCTTGACTGGTAAACTCATTTTGTGACCCCTGTGATATTCGTCTTGGCAGCTCGTATGGCCGCGCTTAAACTGTGCCACCTAATATTTCACTGTTGTAAACGAAGGAACAGACTCCCCCAAAGTAGAATCTAGCCCGGCTTTAATATTAGTTGGACTCAGACCTTTCAAATGGAAGTATTGTACCACAACGATGACCAGTTTTATCCAGTTTACAAATTCGCTGAGAACATTCCTTAATGATAGCCGCCAAACAAATGCTAAACAATGTAAAATCGTCAAACTTAAAACATAAGCTTTGCAAGGTTGGTACTATTTTACCATTGTTGTTGTTTGAAACAACAACCGCTATCTATACGTCAGTTCGGGTACTTGTGGGACAGCCACTGTACTTTAACACTTTACACTATTGACATAATTTGGCGCTCCAACGTTTTCCCTCTCTGTGGTCTCTATGATCTACGTTGCAGCTCTTGGTATATATTAGAAATTACTTCCCTTTCTTCTTATGGCTTTTAACTTCCTCTTATGTAGTACTGACATCCCCCACGACTTACAAGCACATGTCAGAGCATGGGTTCAGAGTAGACAGGCTCCGGTCCAAAGAGAGCTCAGCCCAACTCTCCGACCTATGACAAACAGTTTATTTTCTCATTGTTATTGAGTTTGTTTGTGGGAGCGTCCGAAAGTCAGCACAATCTGCTGCATTTCTCTTCCCCGTTTGATTTCTCTCAAGCAACCAACAAGTAGCAATGATATGTTCTTCGGTAGTGTACGGCTGTGTAGTATCAGCCATCATTCGGTGACACTGTGTACAAATATACCAAAACAATTTACATCAAAGTTCAACAAGGCGTTATGGCCATCCAGTATAATTAATTACAATTAATTACAAGTCGGCCTCATGCACAGGGTGTGCGAAGAGTTCCTACCCACTGAGGTAAATAATAAATCAACTGTTATGTAGTCGCTACCCACTGCTGCAAAGTTTTACCAGGAACAAGTTCGTGATTGAGTGATGGTTGGGAGCACTAAGGTGGAAGGGGTAGACAGTTACAGCCAAGGTGGACCGGCACTCTCTGCCAGTCTGGGCATTGACAGAACATTTTTATTGAGAACTCGAGAACAATACATCACGTGATGATTTGGGCAGGAGTGACCGGTAAACAGCTGTTTTGCTCGTGTTTTTAATAGATTTGTAAATTAATAAACGTATCTGAGGATGCTGAACGTAAGGTTGTTCCGGCAGCTGAGAACCAGAGGATTAATAGAAACTGTTTAGTTTCAACGGGATGGTGCTACACTGTATTTTGTAATGTCAGTTCGAAGGTGCCTTAACCAGTTTTTCCAGATGGCTGGTAATGTTCCTGTTCATTTGTTTTGACCTCCAAGAAACCCTGACCACACCACACCGGACAATGCACTCTGGGGTATTATTAAAGAAGAGGTGCGGAAATACCGGGCCACCACAAATGATGACCTGAAGGAGACAGTTCGTGCTGCCTTTACAACAATCACACCAATAGGCATGTTGAAGAGGATGAATAAACGAACTTGGCGCCGAATCCAACTGTGACTTGATACTGTTGGGATGAGCATTGTGAAATGTGAAAGAGTAGAAAATAATAATGGTATTTTAATATCTAACAGTTGATTTATTATTTACCCTAGTGGGTATGGACTTTTCGCCCATCCTGTATAAGAGGACGGCATACTTTTTTTAAAATGAAATAGGAAAGAAAATTTAAATAGTTAATGAGTAGGAGGAGTGAACAGTGTTATTGGGAAAGTTATTCAAACAGCAATAGCCGCCTGAAGGTAATAAACAGAATGAAATTCTGTAGTTATAAGGAAGAATAAAAAAGTTGAAGAAAAGAAGAGAGCTAAGAAAATCTCGATAATAGAAGAACATGCCTTTTAATTTAAAAAGCGAGCCAGATAATTATAAGGCCTGTATAAATCATTAATAAGAGTTTAGTACCTAGGACGCTACATATGCTACAATCACTAAATGGGCAAATATATAAGTTTGGTGTTATTAATTCATCCAAATAATATAAAACTTAATCACTATAGGAACTTGTCCATAAGAATTATAACTCCGCGAATCCGCGAAGAAGAAATAGTATTCCTTGTGCAATAATACCAGTAAAAGCTACCAAGTGCAGAAATTCATACCTAAACTAGGTTAGGAAACAAAAAAAAATGTAAATGGCGTGTTATTTATGGACGCTCTTTTAACTACTGTGATTCCCAGCGCCTCATTCTAAATTGGGCGTGAAAGACCGCTTAATTTTGCTCAGAGGCCTCTCTATCAGGCTTGAGGTTCTTTTACGTGCCGTAAATTTACGACACGGGACCAACGGCTTTACTTCCCTTCCGAAGGAAGCCATGCTAAGGATTTTTACACCCGAAAAAATCCATCGTCCTCCGCCGGGTTTGTACCCTCGACCTGGGGTATATGAAGTCAGCATGGTAACCATTACACCACGGAGGGCGATAAACTAGGACAGGTGTGTTGTAAAGTACCTTAATAAGAAAAATACACTGGCATCAGTTTTGATAATTTATCATGTCATAAGCCGATAGGGCGAGATAAAATTCTAGCGAAAATACCACTGAGAAATCACTATTAATTATGATATATACCTAATGTTATTTATATCATGTAAAGAAAAAAGTCGTATACCCATCTTTAACACTTAAGTGTTTTAACAATTTTCAGGTTGAGAAAATTTCAACTCGCGTATAAATATTATTTGGAATAATTAAATACTAATATTCTATATAATTATTTATTTATTTAATATTCTCATATACGCCGCAAAATTATATATTTGATGATTAATGGGATACCAGGAAACTTTCATATAAATTGTAGCAAACGTCTGGATTGTGTGTTTGTACGTGTGTGAACTGCAAATGGGTTAGACTGAACTACAAATGTGTTTATCTTTCTATGCGAATGATCTAGGAAACCGCAGAGTGCGTCAGATTGGTTGCTGCAAGTTCCGTTGCTCATGGTATTGAACATTTTGACGAGAAAATGTCTGCGGGGTACTCTCTTCCCTTGAGGACCGAGGGAGGACAGTTCTTGATGATGTCTTAAATGGATCTACTATCTACATTAAATACATCGCAAAACATTAGGGTGTATTCATCATTGCTAGCACAAGAGCATATGTTCTCTAAGAGCCTAGTCAAGCCTTGTTGATATGTTGAAAGTAGAGTCGTAATCTTTCTCAGGTGATGTTAAAATTTTTGATAACACATTCCTTATAGCCACATTATTCTGAGTGGAGCACAAAATCCGGTATAGGTTTTTAAATTGCCTAATCAAACATTGAGGATCGATTATGATCTATATTGGGTCGTATTCATCCATCTACATTTTCTTAAATCCTGTTTCTTGTATTCATACCCGTTGCGATGTATTCTTCCATGCTAAATTTTCTTTCTCCCTTCCCTTAAACGGCTAACTTACACCTTTTATTGACGATGTACAAACCTTATACAGAATAAGGTCAAGGGATAAAAGTGATATAAACAGTGTCATGATAGATGCAGGTGCTTTCTTCATATTGAAAGGATGTTTTATCGCACAACCTACTCCACTAACAACCAGAGAAAATGTGTATAGTACACGTGACAGTTAAGAGTCGGAGCAAAGTTATATTATGGAACAGTTCTTAGTGGTCTGTACTCGGGTTGGTTTTTATTTTGTGCTTGCTTATTCTTGTGCCTTGGAGGATTTTAGTCACAATCTTCCACTCCTACCAGTTTATATAGTACGAGTTCTAATCCTCGTGGTTTACATAAGTGACATGTTGCATTGTTTTAGAATCTTGTTTTTAAAACTAGTAGGGAATTGTTTATAACTCATAGCTCTTCAAAAAATTCCATTTTTTAAGCTTAATCAAAAAAGTCGTTAACAAAAAGTTTCGCTTTTTCCTTGTGAAATACATATTTGCAGCCGATAACTAATATTCTTTTGTCCACATTGTGATGTTTCCTGTTTTCCTTAGTTGCTAATTCTTCAGCTTTTAAAAGTATTGCCTTAACAAAAACAACGTATATATCATAGATTTATTTCAATACCTATGTAACTTGAGATGCTATGATGAATTAATGAGGAAATGCCGGTTTTAAAAATTAACAGCATATCTGTATATACCGTATTACAGAACTGCAGAATCTGTTACCTTATTAATTTTAAGAAGTTTAGTGATTAGCCTAATGTAACGTTCTAAACTTGTGTAAGTTTGAAAACGCTTGATAAATTGCTATAATAATGTTGCGTGCATAAAATAATGTATTGGTATAAAAACCAAACATTTAAAAAATCTGATGTATACCATTCACATGACTTTCCCTATATCCCTGCAACAAAACAACTTATTCTTAAAAAGCTTATACTTCTATTTACTTTATGCTAATCAGAAGTAGATTGTAAGTAGAAGCGACATAAGGGACAACCACAGGTTAAAGTGATAGACAAAAGCTGGTTGCTATGTCAATGAAGTTCCTTTGTTTATATGGATAGGTGTTGAGAAGTTCTAGTATGAGAAATGTATACGTTTTTCATAGCAGAAACCAAAAATAAGGAATGTCTCAAAAACGACGAACTCCACGAAAAAAAATGTATATAACACAAATTGTGTGTTTTAATGTGCTTTACACCTTTTGTGTAGTAAGTTTTTGTCCATTTCTTACGGTTTAGCAGTTATTCAAAATTTAGTAAAATCCATCCAGAGTAAACTACACTTCAGAGGCTATTCCCAGAAAATTCAAGATATAACTCTTATTTGTCAGGTAAATATCTTTCATATACAAAATTTTCATCAAAATCGTTAGAGCCATTTTTGAGAAAATTAAAATTTTCGAAAAAAGTTCCATGTAAAGGGTAGTTGGGGTAGGGAGATTTTTCTCAAAATCTTCGTGTCGCATCCCTGGAAGATACTAAACTTAAATACCAAGTTTGGTATTTTATCGACTTTTCGTTTTTGAGTTATCGTGTTCACAGACACCCGGACACCCGGACACACGGACACACGGACACACGGACACACACACACACACACATACACGGACCTTTTAGTGAAAATGCTTTTTTTGGATATTGGGGACCCTAAAACATATATTTCCGGTGAAATCTCGGTATCGAATTTTTGGGTGGAGTGCAATACTTTCTCTATACACTATGTACATGGTGCGTATAGAGAAAGTAAAAAATGAATAGGTATTGCAAAAATCTGATGTGTACCATTTACATGACTTTCTCCATATCTCTGCAACAAAATAATTCTTAAAAAGCTTATACTTCTATTTACTTTATGCTAATGAGAAAAAATTAGCAGAAATAGTCTTATTACTCGCATCCTTGTAAGAAGAAGCGAAATAAGGGACAACCGTAGGTTAAAGTGATAGTCAAAAGCTGGTTGCTATGTCAATAAAGTTCCTTTGTTTATATAGATAGGAGTTGACAAATTCCAGTATGAGAAAAGTATACGTTTTTCATAGCAGAAACCAAAAATAAGGAATGTCACAAAAACGACGAACTCCACAAAAAAAAAATGTATATAACATAAATTGTGTGTTTTAATGTGCTCTACAGTTTTTGTGTAGTAAGTTTTTGTCCATCTCTTACGGTTTAGCAGTTATTCAAAATTTAGTAAAATTCATCCAGAATAAACTACTCTTCAGAGGCTATTCACAGAAAATTCAAGATATACATTTCATTTGTCAGATAAATATCTTTAATATCCGAAATTTTAATCAAAACCGTTGGAGCCATTTTTGAGAAAATCAAACTTTTCGAAAAAAGTTCCATGTAAAGGGTAGTTGGGGGTGGGGGGATTTTTCTCAAAATCTTCGTATCGCATCCCTGGAAGATACTAAACTTAAATACCAAGTTTGGTATTTTATCGACTTTTCGTTTTTGAGTTATCGTGTTCACAGACACACGGACACACGGACACACGGACACACGTACACACACACACACACACACACACACACACACACACACACACACGCGGACCTTTTTGTGAAAATGCTTTTTTTTGGATATTGGGGACCCTAAAACATATATTTCCGGTGAAACCTCGGTATCGAATTTTTGGTGGAGTGCAATACTTTCTCTATACACTATGTACATAGTGCGTATGGAGAAAGTAAAAATTATACTTCTGCTATTTTCTGTCAATAGCTTAACCCGCCCATCTGTACGCGAATCAACTCACGAAGGATTCTACGCGCCGGGTTAAGATTCTTTAGCTAGAATTCGAAGAACCTTTTGTCAAGCACTTCCTAAATTAATTTAAAATTACTGAGTTCGTTAGATAATTCTGAACAATTTTAAAAGAAATTACTGAAAACTGCCGACACCACAGGGGATAAGAATTTAATGAATTTGAATATACGATTATTGGTGTTGTTGTTGTTGTTATTATTAGTATTTATTATTATTTTCATTCATGCTGAGCAGCTTCTTAAATTTCTGGCAAAACAGGTTGTAGCATTTACATAAATTTGAATTATATGTGTCTTAGAACACGTGGATTTCACTCTGCTAAATTGAACCTATCTTGTTATACATAAGTAAACAAAGCACACAGTCTAATATAGCTTCAGTCTCAGTTAAAGCTCATGTGTGGGTTTACTGGACTGAGTGGTAATTTTATTGGAATTTAACTATTTTACCATCTCTAGCACGTAGGTGCAATGTACATAGTAGAGAAGCTATTGTATTCCACAAAAAATGTGGATACCGAGATTACACCTGAAATACATGTTTTGAGAGACCCTGTATAACAAAAGCATTTTGAGGAAAATGTCTGTGTTTGTATCTGTGGGCAGCATAGCTCAAAAACGTAAAGTCAGTATCCTTCGAATACTTTTATTCTCAAAAACATATTAGGATTTTGATTGGAATGTCATATGTATGGGATACTTTCATGAGAACGAAATGTGTATCTTGAATTTTCTGAGAATAGTCTCTAAATATTTCTTCATTTTGGATGACTTTTGTATAACCCTTAATAGATTACCAAAACTATAAATCTCATCGAAACACACTATTTTTGTCACTTTCATGTTTATGTAAAAGTTAACCGCTTCCGAGATATACCTTGTTATTGATTCTAATGTAAATCTACATAAAGTTTTCTCAAGCGAGAGGTCAGCTTTCTTTTCAGAAACCAAGGAGCACCAAATTTCAATAATTGTTTCATATAGCGATAGCTTTGAAAAGATTTGACCATCGCTTTAGCCTAGTATGTATATTCCCTT
Organism: Hymenopus coronatus; assembly: GCA_030762935.1. Classification (NCBI taxonomy): domain Eukaryota; kingdom Metazoa; phylum Arthropoda; class Insecta; order Mantodea; family Hymenopodidae; genus Hymenopus; species Hymenopus coronatus. The sequence goes on along the minus strand of CM060888.1, from coordinate 105,852,123 downwards.
ATTACCGTTTACTTATAAGGAAGCAAGTAATAAGATAATTCCTGCTAAAGTTTATCTCTGTTAGAATGAAGTAGATAAAAGAATAATATATAGTGCGAAAAGTTTGTTTGAGGAACAGCTGGGGAAAGTTATGTGAATGGACACATTAGACTTTTTTATTTCCACAGCTGCTTTTAGCTCCTTTAGTCACATCGGGTAGTTTGAATCTTAGATATAACTTGTTGAGTTTAACGTCATATTTTAATAGTTTCTGACTTGAAAATCACTTTATTCGTCCTCATAAACATAGTTCTAGGCTCTGTGGGGCTGAACTAAAGTACCAGCTCCTCTTTGGCCGGATTAAACCCAGGAGCTCTGAGCTGGAAGCTGATCGCTTGAACACGGAGGAAATAAGATTTGGTATTATTTGCTCTGATATTTCATTTTGAGTACCATTCCGCAGTCTAATGCAACAAGTTCACTGCAACAGCTGGAGGATTGTGTTGTTAATATTACAGAACTATATTTCAGCATGTAACCTTGCTTAGTTGCTGATAAATTAGCAACAAGAATTAAGAACTGGCTTAATTTATTTCTGTAGAAGGTTTATAACTTAAAGAATGAACTTACTCTATTTAACACTTTAAGTAACCACATTCGAAAGAGTGTTAAGCTACGAATATATAATGCCTTAATTAGAAGTGTTGCAACTGAAGTACATATAAACATTACCAGGAGCGGAGAAGAGGTAGTTGTAATTACAAATCGATTGTCTTAGATGCTTTACTAGGAACTCTGCTTTAAATAGAGATCATGATAGAAGTATATAAGAGGATATTCAAAATTAGCACTCGAAATGATATGGCCACTTAAATACTGAAATTAGCAAAACTACACCAGTAGGAAGAAAAAAACATGTCGTCTCAGAACTCCTGGAGGAGTAAAATAGGCACATAGGTAAAACTAGAGGGTTAGAGGACAAACCATATAGAGTTGGGTACCCGTAACGCAAACTAAAACGTTATATAACCACCACCACTACCTACACCACCATCACCAGTCCCAACACCCACACCACCATTACCCCCACCCCAACCACCACCACCATCATCATCACCTCCACCCACCCCCCCACCATCACAATCACCAGCACCATCATCAGCTCCACCCACACCTCCATTACCCCCACCCCAACCACCACCACCATCATCATCACCTCCACCTCCACCCACCCCCCACCATCACAATCACCAGCACCATCATCAGCTCCACCCACACCACCACCATCAACACCTCCACCCACACCACCACCATCAACACCCCCATCCCCACCACACCAACATCACCACCATCATCACCTCCACCCCCCACCATCTCAATCATCACCAGCACCATCATCAGCTCCACCCACACCACCACCATCAACACCTCCACACACCCCACTACCATAACCTCCACCGCAACATAAAAATCACCACAACCATAACCTCCACCCCAACATAAAAATCACCACTACCATTACCTCCACCCCCACCATCACCACCACCACCATCACCACCACCCCCACCACCAAGATCACCACCACCACCGTTATCTCCAACACTACCATTACATTTGCCTCCACCCTACCACAACCACCCCTACCACCAACAACTCCATCACCACAACCACCACCACCATCACTCCTACCACCACCCTAACACCATTCCCACCACCAACAACTCCATCATCACCACCACCACCACCTACATCACCACCACCTACATCACCACCACCTACATCACCACCACCAGCGTCATCACCACCACCACCACCTCCATCACTACCACTACCATCACCACCACACCACCATCACCACCATCAATTTCACCACCACCATCACTACCACCAACACCACCACACCACCTGCACTACTATCACCTCCATCACCACCACGCCACTATCACCACCATCACCATTAGCACCACCACCATCAGCACTACCACTATCTCCACCACCATCACCACCACCTCCATCACCTCCACCACCACCATCAACAGCACCACCATCACTCCACCACCACAATCATCACAATCATCACCACCATCACCACCACAACCACCATTACCACCACCATCACCTCCATCACCACCATTACCTGCACCTCCACCACCACCATCACCACCACAACCACCATCACCTCCACCACCATCACCTCCACCACCATCACCTCCATCACCACCACTACCTGCACCACCACCATCACCACCACAACCACCATTACCACCACCTCCACCACTACCAACATCACCTCCACCACCACCACCACCACCATCACCTCCATCACCACCACCACCTCCACCATCACCTGCACCACCACCACCACCATCACCATCACCACCACCACCATCAACACCACCACCTCCACCATCACCTCCACCACCTCCACCATCACATCCACCACCACCACCACTACCATCACCACCACTACCTCCACCATCACCTCCACCACCACCACCATCACCACCACCATTACCACCATCACCTCCACCACCAACGCCACCACCAGCACCACCATCAGCATCACCCCACCACCAACGCCTCCACCACCACCACCAACGCCACCACCACCACCCCACCACCATCACCTACACCAGCACCAACGCCGCCACCAACACCACCATCGCCACCACCACCATCACCACCGTCTCCACCACCACCATCATCACTACCATCGCCACCACCACCATCTCCACCACCACCAACGCCACCACTACCACCAACAACGCCACCACCACCATCTTCTGTAAAGGATCTGCAGTATGCTGCGGCCACATCTTGATTCACTGTGTACTGTTAGTATCTATGTATTTGCAGTAGCTGCTACTGTTAATTCTACACCAATTGAACAAATTGAACTAAGACCTTTGGGACATAAATACGTATGCAAGTTAGATGAAGCAAAAATGCAATATCAGTAATTGCTTGCTGGTGAGATTCTCTCCGCAAAATGGTAAGAGCTCACAGTTATGCTGTTAGATTTGTTCGTTCAGCTAGTCTGCCATTTCAAATATGATCTCAGCTAGAAACAAAATTTACTTCCAGTATCCAAGCGACTGCTCAAGAATGTCAAACATTAGAAATAAATCATATGTAAATGATGATACATCTACGACACAGCCGTTGAAGATGAGACATGTAGTAATGGAAGAGTGAACACAAGGACTTCCTATAATACAAATCGCACCATAGGTTTTAAAACTGGTTTCCTAGTTTTTGTGAACAAAAATTTCGTCGAAATAGTGACTCGGCTGTCCTGGTGTATTATCAAGTCTGCTGTTATAAAGTTTAAATTATAGATATCTAAGTAGTTTTGTTAATGTAGTCAATTAAATACAAGGCTTTCAGTGCAACCGAAACGAAACTCTCGACAAATATTCGGCGTTCGTTACGAATAGCTGATTATAATTATCTTGCAATAGTTACACGAGCAACGAAAACTCCTTTATTTCTTTTTTCTGTCTTCTCTCACGTTAGTGCGGCTAAATAGTCGTATAATGTTTAATATTCAGAAATGTCAGGCACTTATTTTACATGTGCGAGATGGGTAATCCGATGGCTGTCCCTAAAATAAAACGCGTTCTGAGTTTCTACGGCATCTACATTCGAAAATTTTGATTTTCTCAAAAATGGCTCTAACGATTTTGACTAACGTACATTATGTTTAAGATATTTTAATACCAAGCGAAATACAGAGGTTATAATTAAACTCTCCCTGCTTAACAGTCTCTATTTGCAACGTGAGTGAATGCACATTCATGATATTCTAATCGTGATCTGAAAATTCTGCTAAAATTGCCAATCAGGAGCTAATCGTGATTTTTATACGTTTTAACTCTTTCCAGCAAGAACGTCTGTGTATTTTCTGCGTCACAGCCTTAGAGGACGTTTTTTGACCTTATCTTCACTCCGAAGCACTAAATTAGCGCCAAACTTAGCTTCTCTAGCCGATGTTTGTTTATGCTGGTTGAAACATGGCATCCTCTAGCCGAAGGTTACGAACCGAAGAGAAAATAAGAGCTGCAGTTCGTGATGTATTAGAAGGAAGTGAGTGATTTTGAATTTTCGGATCTTGTTGAAAGAGTTTCTGAGTCAACTTAAGAGAGGAAGATATATATTCTAGCTTCAGCAATGGAAATGCATCCGATAACAACGGACCTCGTACGCATGCAAAGTACACACTTATCAAAATGGATTTAGGAGGTGTAACCAGACGACGAATACAATGTGAATCAACCATTCAGCTACGCAACAACACAAGTGATAAATTGTGCTACGTTACATTTGTATCCCATTGCTTAATGCGTTTTCATTAACAGTGGTATTATCCTTACATATGTGTGTATGTGTGTATGTATGTATGTATGTAAGTATGTATGTATGTATGTATTGTAATGTAATGTATGTAATGTAATGTATGTAATGTAATGTATGTGTTTGGTGAATTAGTTTTCCTGTTTCAGGTTACGTGAATTCATGTTTTGTATTTTAAAAAATAAAACACCAGACTAAAATTGGATGCTATTTTAGTAAATAAATATCTTTAGTTTCATTTAATTAGCCTGAACTTTAGTGTAGTAAGCTTTTGTATGCCTAATTATTGATTATTTTGGGATTTTTAATTTTATTTTAAAAATGTATTTCGTTTTTAATTTTTTGAAAATATTAAAGAGTTCTTATCCATATAATGCGTACTAAACACTAGACAAAATGTTTACTAAAATTGAAAAAAATGATTCAGTTCTCTATGTCATTTGGTACTGCATCAGCTGAAATTAGTTGGCACCTTTCAGACAGCATTTTGCTATTCGAGCTGGCGCTAAAAGGGTTAATATTATCATTTGCAAGGACACGGTGAAGAGAATTAAAGATTAGTCAATTAAATTGAAACATTTTAATGTGCTGGTACATCATACGAATACCATGGTTACTGCTACAGAGCAGACTCTAAATGGCACCCGTCAGTGTCTAGGAAGCACTTGCTTGCTTGCTTGACACTTCTCTTGATACGAGCACATGTGTGAGTGTTACCTTAATAAACACTGTCTTTCAGGTAGCTCCACAACCAGAAATTACAAGGATGAGATAAGATCAAGCATTTGGAAATGATCTGCTGACAATTGGGTCGTCACCAAATGTGTTACGGAGAAACAGTTGAACTTGACAAGCGATGTGTGGTGGAAGCCCGTCTTACAAGAAAACTTGTTATTCCTTGTAATTCAATGCGTTTATCTACTGTAGGGCGGATATGACACTGGAGGAGCATATCGCAGTAACGCTGGCCACTCACACTGCAAGTCTTCGGTTCTTGAGCGCCAGTTTCCTCAAAAATCTGATGTGTTCCATTCACATGACTTTCTCTACACCACTGTAACAAATTATTGTTAAAAATATTATTCTCTATATACTTTATATAATCGAGACAAACATTAGTAGAAGTTTCTTAATTACTTGCTTCCTTGTAAGTAGGAGGAAAATAAGGGAATACACTAGGCTAAATCGATAGTCAAATCTTTTAAAACTGCTTGCCATATGGATGAAATTAGTTTCTATGCAGGGCCAGGAGTTTACAACTTTCCGCGTGAGAAAAGTTTAAGTACTTTAAATCAGAAACATATAACAAAGAAATGGTCAATTCCACGAAAAAAAGGTATGTGACATAAATTGTGAGTTTTAACGTGATCTACATTTTTTGTATAGTAAGTCGCTGTCTAACTTTTATGGTTTACCAGTTACGCAAAATTAAAAAAAAACAAATCTTTCAGAATATAGAGGTCTTTAGAAGTCATTCCCAGAAAATTCAAGATATACATTTTTATTTGCCATATAAATGTTTTTAATATACGGTATTTTAATTAAAATCGTTACAGACATTTTTGAAAAAATCAAAATTTTCAAAATTTTCTCTATGTAAAGGGTGGGGATATATTTCTCAAAATCTTCTTCTCGCATCCCTGGAATGTACTAAACTTAAATACCAAGTTTGGTAATTTACCGACTTTTCGTTTTGAGTTATGTGTTTACGGACATACGCGGACTTTTTTCCAAAAATGCCTATTTTTACTTTCTCTATACGTACTATGTACATAGTGTATAAAGAAGGTATTGTAATGCACCAAAAATTCGATGTCGAGATTTCACTGGAAATGCATATTTTAATACTTCCTGAATCCAAAAAAAGTATTTTTGGAAAAATATCCGTGTGTGTCTGTATGTGTGTACGTTTGTTTGTATGTGTGTGTGTGTGTGCGCGCGCGCGCGCGCGCGTATCTGTGGATAGCATAGATGAAAAACGAAAAGAGGGTTAAATATCAAACTTGCTATTTAAGTTTGGTATCTTCCAAGGATGCCACACGAAGATTTTCAAGAAAATCCCCCCAGCTCTAACTACCCTTTATATGAAAAAATTTTCGAAACTTTTGTTTTTCTTAAAAATGGCTCTAACAATTTTGATTAAAATACCACACATTAAAGCCATATCTATCATAAATAAAATGTATATGTAGAATTTTCTGGGAATAGCTTCTAAAGGCCTGTTTATTCTGGATGAATTTTGTTTCATTTGGTATAGCTAGTAAACCGTTAGAGATAGACAAAAACGTACACTACAAAAAATGTAGTCATATACATTTTTTTCGTGAAGCTTACCGCTTTCGAGGTATTCCTTGTTATTAGCTTCAATTGTGAAGTACTGATATTTTCTTAGACAGAAATACCCGTTTTTCTTTTGTCTACTCCTGGCCAAACAAAGAAGTGATTTGCAATAACAATCGCATAACGACAGCTTTTAAAGCATTTGACTACTTGACTATCACTTTAGCCTAGTATATTCCCTTATACTTATAAGGAACTAAGTAATAAAATTCGGCTAATGTTTATCTCGAATAACATTATGTTGAAAGAGGAATTCTCTTTGTAAGAGGTTTGTTTGTAGAGCAGCAAGAGAAAGTCATGTAAGTGTAGTACATCATAATTTTGAATACAGGGGACCCTAAAAGTGTATTTCCGGTAAATCTCGGTATAGAACTTTTGGGTGAAATGCAATACCTTCTCTATACACTATGTACATAGTGCGTGGAGAGAAAGTAAAAAAAGAATGGACCAATGCACCTGTGAATCCACACCATACGGTTACACAGTCTCAGAGAAACTGCATGCGCATTGACTGGAGGTGAAGATCCCCATACTCGGCAATTTTGTGTGTCGGTGAAAAATGTGTTTCTTCTGTCCATATGATAGTCCAAGACCAGGTCCGTCAACTTCAATCCTCGCTAGAAAGTGGAGAACGAAGTCAGCACGTTGTTGTGCGACCTGTGGTGTAAGCTTCTGCACGATATGGTACGGATACCATTTGAGGATGGTTCGAAACAGCTTCCTTACGTGGGCCACGGAATGTTCAACTGTCTGAGCCAGCACGCGCACAGCGTGATGATTGCCAACTACGCCCAGCGTTGAGTGTCATATCAACAGCGATTTCTTCAACCACTTGTGGTTCAACCGGTCGTCGGCCTCTTCCTGGAGCAACACCCAGTTCTGCAGTTGATTCAAACTTCTTTATTGAGTTCCGCAGATCAGGTGGAGAAAGAGAACCCTTCCTTAAATATTTCAGACGGCGATAATTTCGAAATGCAGCTGCTATTGTTTTGATAGAAGTGCTTCACCAATAACGCTCTGTGTTTCTTTTGTCTAAGCCTATGTTGACACTACCAACTAGTGCGCTGACACTCGTCTGATCAGCGTGACTATGAATGATCATGGAACCTGGTGGCCAGTTGTGGTACTAGTGCACGGTGGCGCTGTGGAGGATGACAACTTGCGTTCCATAATTGTACATTATTACTATGCAGTTTGGTACTTCTGCTATAATCAGTCTCCTTCCTAGAACGTGCTCTATAGGGAAAGTTTATTTATAACCACCCCGGTGTATATCCTAAATTTTCTGGAAATAGCCTTGAAGACCATTCTGGATAACTTTGTATAATTTTAAAACCATTAAACCGTAAGCGATAGACAAAGAACTACTGCACGAAAAATGTAGATCTCGATAAAATACACAACTAATGTAATATGCACTTTTTACTTTCTCTATACGTACTATGTACATAGTGTATAGAGAAGGTATTGTATTCCACCCAAAACTTCGATACCGTTATTTCACCGGAAATACACGTTTTGGGCCCCCCTGAATCCAAAAAAAAAATTGGAAAAAGGTCCGTGTGTGTGTGTGTCTGTGTGTCTGTGGACAGCATAGCTCAAAAACGAAAAGACTCGGTATTTAAGTTTGGTATCTTCCAAAGACACGACACGAAGATTTGCAAGAAAATACCCCTACCCCCAACTACCCTTTACTTGGAACTTTTTTCGAAAATTTTGATTTTCTCAAAAATGGCTCTAACGATTTTGTTTACAATTTCGTATATTAAAGATAATTAACTGACAAATAATATGTATATCTTGAACTTTCTGGGAATAGCTTCTGAAGACTACTTTATTCTGGATGAATTTTATGCAATTTTGCATAACTGCTAAACCGTAAGAAATGGACAAACACTTACCACACAAAAATGTAGAGCACATTAAAACACACAATTTATGTGATATAGATTATTTTCAAGGAGTTGATCGTTTTTGAGATATTCCTTGTTTTTGGTTTGAGGTTTAAAAAACTTGTACTTTTCTCATACAGGAATTTTGTCAACTCGTGTGCAAACAAAGGAACTTCAGGTACCTAGTAACCAGCTTTTGAGTTCACTTTAACCAATGGTGCTTCCATATTTCGCTTCTACTTACAAGGAAGCAAGTAATGAGACTATTTCTGCTAATTTTTTCTCGATTGGCATGAAGTAAATAAAAGAATAAGCTTATTAACAATAATTTGTTACACAGAAGTAGAGAAAGTCATGTGAATGGAACACATCAGATTTTTTATAGTTCTAACGGTTTCCAAGGTATTGCGTGTCATAGGTTTCAATTTTAAGTTCCTTAACCTATTCTCAAACTGGAACTCATTTGATATTTCGTCTCTCATATGTTCTAATCCTGGCAAGCACAGAGAACCACATTTCAATTGTTTCGCATAGTGTAGCTTTTAAAAGATTTGACTATTGATTTAGCCTAGTGAGTTCCCTTATTTACCTTCTACTTACAAAGAAGTAAACAATAAGATCGATTCTGCTAATGTTTATCTCGAGTTGCATGAGAAATAAAAAAGAATAATCTTTTGTAAGCGGAACAGCTAGAGAAAGTCGTGTGAATGTAAAACATCACATTTTAATTGTTCTATGTCATGTTAACAGGTAAAAGTCAACGACCCTAGATTTGATCTCGTTTAAGCTTCTAAATCTCGGTTGTACTTACAACGAAATATGCAATAAAATTACTTCTGCATATGTTTAATCTAGATTAACATGAATTAGATATAAGAATAATTTTTGTAACAAAATTTAAACTGAAGTTTATAGAGAAGGTTATGTCAATGTACCAAACTTGGTATTTAAGTTTAGTATCTTCCAGGGATATGACACGAAGATTTTGAGAAAAATCCCCCTTTATATGGAACTTTTTTCGAAAGTTTTAATTTTATAAAAATGGCTCTAGCGATTTTGATTAAAATTTCGTATATTAAAGATATTTACCTCACAAATAAAATGTATATTTTGAGTTTTCTGGAAAAAGCCTTTGTAGATTACTTTATTCTGGGTGAATTTTACGGAATTTTGCATAACTGCTAAACCGTAAGAGATGGACAAAAACTTACCACACAACAAATGTAGAGCACTTTAAAAGACATAGTTTATGTTACATACATATTTTTCGTTGAGTTTATTGTTTTTGAGATATTCCTTGTCACAAAAACGACCGGTGTGTGTGTGTGTGTGTGTGTGTGTGGGTGTGGGTGGGTGTGTGGGTGTGTTTGTGTCTGTGGGCAGCATAGCTCAAAAACGAAAAGACCGTTAAATATCAAATTTGGTATTTAAGTTTATTATTTTCCAAGGATGCGACACGATGATTTACAAGAAAATCCGCCCACCCCAAACTACCCTTTACATGGGACTTTTTTCGAAAATGTTATTTTCTAAAAAATGGCTCCAACGATTTTGATTAAAATATCGTATATTAAAGATGTCTACCTGACAAATAAAATGTATATCTTGAATTTTCTGGGCGTAGCCCCTGAAGACTGCTTTATTCTAGATGGATTTTACGGAATTTTGCTTAACTGCTAAACCGTAAGAGATGGACAAAAATTAAAGGACAAAAAAATATAGAGTACATTAAGACAGCCAATATATATCATATACATTTTTTTCGTGGAATTGATCGTTTTTGACATATTGCTTGCTTTTGGTTTCAGCTTTGAAAAACTTATACTTTTCTCATACAGGATTTGTCAACCCCTGTCCATAGAAACAAAGGAACTTCAGTCATAGAGCAACCAGCTTTTGACTATCACTTTAGCTGCTACTCCCTTATTTCCCTTCTACTTACAAGGAAGCAAGAATAAGACTTTTTCTGCTATTTTTTTCTCGATTAGAATGAAGTAAATAAAAGCATAAGCTTTTTAACAATAATTTGTTGCAGAGAAGTAGAGAAAGTCATGTGAATGGAATACATCAGATTTTTTTGTTAATGGTTTCAATGTTTATTACTTAAAACTCTTCTCTAACGGGAAGCCGTCATTCGTTTCATATCTCTTTTGTGTTACTCATGGACATGCCAAGAGAACCCAATTTCAACTTATCACATAGCAGTCAGCTTTTAAAGGATTTGACTATTGCTTTAGCCTAGAGTGTCCCATTATTTCCTTAAGTATAAGTAGAAATGTAATGGATAACTTTCTTAATGTGTATCTAGATAAGAATGATTGTAGTTAATAGAATATTCTGTTGTAAGAATAGTTTGTTTAGAGAATAGGCAACCATGTGTATGGAATATTTCGGATGTTTACATTCTCTACCAAGAACTATATTCAAACAGGTCTGGAAATGAGCGGAATTTTCCGCTGGTATGTAAGAGGAGTAGAATTAAGGTCACTCGCTCTAACATCACCACCGACCGGCGTTTACTTGGATATTCCCCGTTTCTTTAAACGCAAAATACGGCTCTGTTGGACCGCTTGGTATTTAAGAGGGCCAGCAACAATCACCGTTTTGTATTTTCTGTAAAATTATACCTATCAATTTTGGTTTTCGAATTTCCTAAGTTGCGTGTCCCTATAAATCACGACACTTTTAAAATTCTGCACTTTAAACATAATTTCCTTAATTTCACTATTATAATATTTTATAGCGATCAAAGGCTGATTTTCTTTTACAAATGTTATGCAAAGAAGCTGAAAATTGCATTAGACTTTCAAGAAACTATGACTACTAAAACTATGTACTGGATTTGTTATATACTACATTCTTCATATCATAAAGAATAAAACATGGTTATAACATAAAAAAATGAACATTTTTGTCATGAAAACATCAACTTTTTTGCTCTCCTCAGGAAGCAAATATGAAAAGTATGATACTTAGTTTTATCCATTCACAGTTTCTAAAATAGTAACATGTTCATCCTCGTATTTAGAAGGAGATAGATATTTTTGAAAAACGTGTTTTAAACATTAATAATTAAAGCACTGTTAGAGCTACAATGTTGAAACTGCGTTACATTTATGCACAGCTTGTGTAGAATACTGCCTAACTTTAAAACTGCAGAAGTATGTTTTGAAATCCATTCGCCACCTTAATCAGAAACCTCCGGTATATGAGCTTGCAAATTTTGTTTCAGAGGAAGTTCAGCAAATTGTCTCCTGCAACTCTTGGGATTAAACTATAGCAATATAAAGCTGGGTATAAATTTTAACAGTTTCTATGTGAAGCAAGCAAATCTATGAAACTCGTCTGACGTGTGATTTATAACGCTTGAACTACTGGGACCCTCTAGAGCTTTATTGGATCAATTGCTCTGGTAGGTGAAATATTCTGATGATTTATGGATCTGTTGTGTCTGCGGTAATCTTAAAGTTACAACACTTCGCGCCTTCCTAACCTTATCCTTGAAACAGTAAGCTCTTCTTTAATTTAGTCGAAGACGAAGACCGACAACGATGATTATGGTGATGACAGTGATACAATAGGCACAACTTTTTCTCATTACTAGAGAACAGGTTATACGTTATGGTTTTAAGTAAATTCATTTCGTTAGTTAAAGATTGTGCTTTGCACATGTTTGTACATATTGACTAATAACAGAGCAACTGAAAAAGAACAATTTACATGGAGTGTCAAGATCTGCATCGTTATGAAACCATTAAACTAAAAAAATAAAAAAATAAAAAAGAAAATAAAAAAAATGGAGTTACGGTTGCTTTAATACTGCTTAGAGTACAAGCACTGGTTCATGAAAGTAGACCTCTCCAAGAATAAGAGTTTCCCACTTGAACACACATAGAAAAAATGCTATACTTTCTGAAGTGTACCTGCCTTTCTGGAAAGGGTTTCCAGACACGTTTTGTGTAACATTTTCTTGGATTTACAAAATGCATTTCATACAAAACTGCCCGAATATGTCTATTGGAAAGCTTGGTGCATTGATGACGTAGATAAGTATTTTAAAAACGAGAAATCGTAAATGTTACAAAAGATAACAAATAATGAGATTTTTATAGAGTATAAATATTTTACCACATATTATGAAACAGATTTGTTTTTGTTATGTACACTGAATTGAATTAAATAATGTAACATGTCAAAATATATCCTCACTTAATGATTAAAAGTATACTTTAGAATATGAAACTTTCTTCTCTTTTTCTTCTAGAAATATAGTTTGCAATTGCGCTTGCTTCAAAGAGAATCTACCATTGTACATTGTTCGTTATATGTATTTCTATTTTTAGATAGGAAATGATTCAGCAACCCCACGCGTGGAAGTACACTTTTGCATATGCTAGCTGGAAAGTATTTGTCGTTAGATTTAAAAATTGAATAAAATATAAAAGAATTAATGGATTATGTTAAGTAAGAATCGCTACATATGAACCTAGGTATTTACCTATAGATAATTTGAAATTCAACTTATTGATATAAAGGCAACGACAGTTTTAATCTAGATTCTCCTAAACTCCGCAAGTGCCATTTTGTAGTTTTATAAATAGGTTTAAAGAACAGTTTGTCAACGCCTATCAAATTGGTTGAAATCAATATAAATGCAAACAAGTCTATTTGAAGAGGCTTATAAACATTACTTAGAACTATTTTAACAATGTATGGTATAAGTTCCTCCTCAGCATATTAGATTATTTCAACCATGTACATTTGAAGAATTTAAGAATATGCGTATTGTTGTGATTTAGCTTCACATGTGAATGTTTCACGGGATCTTCAATCTTTAGGTGATTTTTATTACCACCAATTTAGTATAACTAAAAACAAATATGACTGGACAATCCATCCCATAGCTTTTCAGCCACGTTTTATGATCCCTCAGAATAGATTCGCTTCTATAGAGGTTGTGTAAATGAAGTGAAGTGCGTGGGAATTATCTTAAATTGGTATGTTTTATATGGAAAAATGAAAGCAGTTTTGTATCACACAGTGAAATAAGTGGCTTATTGTCCCACTAGAAAGTTTTGCGAATAGCAGTGTAGAGCTTAATTTGTCGTAAGTTATATAATATGTCTGTCCTCTTTACCTCTTCGATATCGTGATTGTTTAAGAACGTGACAACAGAGGCTGTTTCTGAACGAAGAGACACAAGTCTCAAGTTGTGGAATGGTTTTACTCTTTTATGCTAAATCGTAACATATTTCAGACATTTTTGAGCAGATAAAATTGTTTAAGCCCTTAAGCTTTTAAACACTACAATGATATCTTCTCTAATGATAGAAAGGTATGCACTGAACCTAGTCTACACTTTATCACATTACTTGTTACAGTAGTTTATCAATTTACATTTCTGTATTTTTTGTATTTTCCTGTTTTATAGGTGTCTGATAAATTAATAACAGTGTGTTTATATGTCATAATGCTGTCATAATTTATTCTACGGCATAGAAAATATAAACTAAGAACATATTTTAATTCTTTATTCTTATTAAAGTTAAGGAAAAAAATAATAAATTATGCAGAGAGTTTCACACTTAGTGTGCAGTAAACAATTATGTGCATTCTGATTAGAAAATTGTATTAATAATTTGTTGATTCTGTAATTTATTTAACATAAATTAATAGTTTTAATTATACATTTTATTTTTATTTTGTTTTGCAAGTTAAGTATACTTTAACCAGAGGTGTTAAATCACTAGATGAATGAAAGTATTGAAACTTGTGCCTAATATTAACTTAACACACAATATTGAGAGCCTAACTTAATGCAAATAGGTAAGTTCATCTGCAACGTAATGAACAAGCAGTATTGAGATATTCGAAGCAGTATTAGAACCAATAACGATGTTTAAAATTAAATACATACTTCATATAGTAGACGGTTTGTAAGGAACTCATGTTGAAAATATATGATGATGGTGGTGGCGGTCGAAGCAACGGCGGCTTTATTTGTTGCATTGAAGTAAATTGTATATTACTTAACAATTCATGTTTCTTTACTTTTATGTTTCTCTCGTCAGCATTTCTTCCCTACCTCCTTCTTCTAGGATGTCCTTGGGATGTGTGCCAGTCTTTTCGTACTCCAATATTTCTTTTTTCTCCCTGAATTTCTTTTGTCTTATTTTTCCCATTATGTGTTGGCCATAAGTTCATTTCCGCAACTGAATCTTGATATCCTTTTTGGTTTTTAGCTCATGCGCTCCTCTGCTCAGGTACTGCGATAAATTTACAGTCCTAATATGCTATAATGTTGTGTGTGTATGTATGTAAAGCTCGGAAATAATGCTATAATACTGAATTATTATGTAAGTCTTTTGCAAGTGGGATTTCTAGTTAACCTTTATTTCGAAACTCTTTACAGTGTATGTCTTTCAAACTCTTTAAAATTACATTTTCAGTTTCAGTAACTGTACAATCAGCTGCCACATGCCAATTCTGCGCCAGCGGGCGATATGTGATGCAAATGACATTTGGCAAACACTAGCTAACAAAGATCTGCTACTAAATATCTCTATTTAATTAATGAAAATCCACGCTCATTAATATCTTAACTCTTTCCCCACATACGGTACAGGAAGAAGGGAATAGCCGAGATCGTTAAATAAAGGAGCTGTAAGCGAGAGATCTACTTTTCAAATACTGCTAGGAGCTCCCTAACTTAGATTTTCAACATTTTCCTTATAACTGTCAAATGCCGGAGAGGTGCCCTAAATCAAGATCTGAAACGTTTCCTTCCCAACTTTTTTTTTTTTTTTTGCAGCTTAACGTCCTTTAACCTGGTTGGTCATATCGGACGATGAATGAAATTGATGAAATGATGCTCAAATAATCTCGGGGTCCATGGAGTTTAAAGTTACTCGACATTCGTCTTCTCAGGATAAGGGGGAAACCCCGAAAAAAACCTTGCCCGGGCAACTCACCCTAAGCGAGATTCCAACTCAGGATCTTTTGAATGTGAAGCAGACACGCGGGCTAAAACAAATTTCTTTGCCAATACGATTATTTAATTTTTCCTCAATATTCATCCCTTGTGGTACAGTATATAATAAGAATGCGCGTTAAACACTACCAAAATTGTCGCTCATCAGGTCGGCTGCTAGCCTCTCTACAAGGACCGTGAATCTGCCTTTCAAGTGCTATTTAATCGAGGAGAGGAAAGAAAATACCTTCCTTAAAATTAGTAAACTGAGGAATAGGAAAGGATACGGACAGAGGGGATTTGGCTCCGAACCAGTGCCTCAATAGAGGAGCCCCGGAAAGGAAGGACGAGGGGAGAGACACCGTGCGGCCAGAGCCACTGCAATGATAGGGTCTCTGCAGTTGTATTGAAACTTCTTCGAAAGTTGGACAGGGAGACCGGAGACCTCTCCCCACATCGGGTCCAACGTCCTCAAGGGGCGGTCCGTATAACTCGGCAACCGAAGAGTGGGACGGTGAGAGTTACATGAGAATATTTTCCCTGCCACGCCGCACCGAGCACCACTGACTAATCCAGAAAGAAACCAACGGAGTGATGGAGGAATTAAATGATAATGGAAACGATATGAAGAGACAAAATGTTTAAAATGTATTGAACCTTCCTAATTTTGTTAATTATTTTTCACATAATCCATGTGTAGGACACAAGTTGGATAAATACAGTCAGACAAAAAATGCCATAGCCGGGATGTGAACTATGGATTTGTCGACCTCTAGCCGGTTGCTCTAATCATGGCCTCATGCCAGCACGGCATTAAATTCCCCAACTAAATCGCATGTTTCTCCGTAAACCATTGCTTGAGATCACCTTGTGTGTTGCCGGGAGACATACGAAGTCAGTTGGAGAATTTAATGCTGTGACGGCACGTTGTCGCGGTATGTCAGTGATAGAGACTGCGACATCCATGGTTCAAATCCCAGCGATGGTATTGAAGTAAACATCCGGAAAACCCGCGAAAAAACTCATATGTCAAGAAGACCGCCCACAGGGGAAAAAAACCCGCCGATTGCCTAATGTGGACCACAAGTTGAAACCACCTTAACCACAGTGATCGGTAAATTAGGAATTGTTAATGTGTACTGCTTACTTGTTACACGTTTTGATTTGAAGGATAACTGATAATTATTTAGTTTTTACTATTCCTTTACGTTATCACCTTCATTATAATAATGCTGACGAGCTTCATCCCGTTACAATTATGTAGCTGCTTTTATACTGTTTAAACTTTCTCTCGCTCTCTCTCTGGCTTTATCTCTCAGATTTTAATTTTTGTGGTTTACAGATTCAAAGTGAGCTCAGCCGCATTCTTTCCTTCCCAACCAAATTCCTATAAATAGCGAATTTTGCTGTTTTTTACATGGTGGGTCGTTGTCGTGTTCAAAACAACAAGCAACTTGCGCACTACTATAAACACTCGTATTCTCGCTAATGTACAATCTGCTATATTTGAGCTGTCATGTTGGTATTTCACCAGCGTAAGTGAAGAACGTTTTTAGCAGCGGGGGGCATCATTGCTGCTCCTAGGTACGAAATTCAGTTTTCTGTCGTAGACAGATCGTTAGCAAGACATAATAATGAGTCTGGCTCTGTCACAGCCATTTATAAAGAAGGCTCCATATACAGTATGTATGTAGTATGTTCTGAGTCACTTGAGTGAGGATAATAACGCTAGGGTCGAAACCCTTCTGGGGATGAAGGACGATATTAAAAAGATAAATGTAACGGACAAGGTAATGAGGAAGAAAGAAATAAAGTAAAAGCCTCCATTTAAGATATGACAAACTAAAGAATGTAGAGAAAGCCCACCCAAATGAAATATGTAATGGTTAAAAATGTAATTTTTAGAGGATCATTTTGGAAACATTTTGGACGCCAAGCACATTGACATCGATCATCCTTGCTTCTACTCAAGATGACCTCATGGGTGACTTCTAAGTACAAACTGGAGAAGGAGATATTATACTTTAACTGGTGATTCTAAGTCACACTAAATGAATTGTATTGGTACCTTCTTCTTTTTTCCTTAAAATAGGTTTATATAAACTATTTTTTACATTGTTCTGAGTTAATTTTAGTATTAAAACACGCTTAAGCCTAAGAATACTTCAAAATGAAATTGTATCATGTTTATTTTACAATTTTATGTGAAAACAGTTTGGCACAGTTCGGTATTAACTTGTTCAGTGTTGTGCAATGTTCGAATTTCAGACGGTAAACTAAGACGGGGCAACTTAAGCCTTGATACATATGCAATCATGAAAACGTATGGGCAGAGCCTATAATCTATAATAGATGAGCGCTGTCCAATTCGTATGAAGGGATTTGTTCGAAGTGATATTTGCTGATTAAACTGGATTGCCGTGACTGCTTTGTTGACGTACCAAGCGAGGTATTTCATTTGAGCTGAGTAACGCTTTTTTACAAAATATAGCAAAGATCGTAATAATGATTATGATAATAATATTTAATTTGAATTCAGTGGTTTTAGAGGTAGCATCATGATAATTATCAATAATTAATTTTGAATTCAGCACCTTTGGAAGGTAGCATCTATTTTCTAGTTCCGTTTGATATGATACTGAATAAGGACATGTTTTTTGTTTGGTTTCAGATGTTTATAATGGTACCGACTTCATAATTTCCACCCTAATTGTTTAAAGTTTATAACTAGCGGTCATTTTCATAAATATAGTTTCATTGCTTCATGCCTTTATTTATATACAATATATTTTAGCATGGCAATAGCAGAATGTACAGATTATACTATGAAGAAAACCTAATAATTCGTATTTATGCTCCGTTCATTGACTCAAACTCCGTTAGACCCAAAAATATGCACGATAGTCGATGAGATTGATTACCATTTCTCCGAAAGCCGTACAGAGCATATACTTTGAGTTTTCGTGCAAAGGAGAGAGCCCATCCAGTTAACAGCGCAAAAAGTCAGCAAACCTAGCTTGCCTCGCTCTATAAAGCAAACTTTGGTTGCAGCGACACTCCACAAAACGCGAGTAATCGAACATAGAGCGCATTTTGCACGACAACCTTTCAGTGAACACAACCACTAGAAGTCTCCAATAGAAAACATGGTTGTATATTCATCGAGGTGAAAATAGATCAGAGCCTGTCCAAAAATTTGTAAAAAGGCTTCAGTTTCAAAGTGTTTTCATATGATAATGCTGGGAATTTTCTTGTGGGGTTGAGACGCAGCTAGAGTTTCTCCACTCACGTGCCTACCAGAAGGATTCTCAGATGATCTCTTCGTGGTGTACGCTTCCTTTTCCCCCCGCATTTCCCTTTCCCGCAGAAAAGGGAAATGTGAATCGTTACACTTAAAGAGAGCTCTGCAAACATCTCCCAACCATCATTAATGCGGAAAATAGATTTTATTGTTGAAAAAGTAAAACATGGAAACTAATAATAGATTGAATACTTGAGTTCTGTACTGGTTTTCTTATAAAAATATCAGAGATATGATGTAAACAAGTACTAAAATATTAATTTTTGGAACATCACAGAAGCTGTGGACTATTGATTGAATCTTTTTATGAGGGAGTGTTTGTTAATAATATATTAGTGTCAGATGAACGTGAAGCGCATCAAGTGTTTATAATTTTCGCAGCAATTCTAATGTTTTGCCAAGAGTTTATGTCCATGTAAAGAGCTTGTTAATATCCAACTTAAACATTTATGTTGACTTGCAGCACATGTTTGGCGTAGAAGTTTTTCAGTCGTTCGAGATTGATTGGCGATGCAGAAGTCTGTAACACGTAAACATTACATAAACTCTACGCCTTCCACTGAGATTGATTACCATTGTTTATTTCATTCATATACCAGCTATCCCGTCACTTTAGATGGTGAGATACGCTATTTATGGTATAACAGTTGTACTGTATATTTATGAATTTTGCTGAAATGCTTGAAAGCGGACGAAAGGTTATGAAGATGTTTTGCACTATTCAATGCCTTCTATTCGTATCTTAAAGTTAAACAGATATGTATCAAAGGGAGGACACGCTTTTTACTTTCTCTATACGTACAATGTACATAGTGTATGGAGAAAGTATTGCATTCCACCCAAAATTCGATACCGAGATTTCACCGGGAATCATGTTTTGGGTCCCTTTGAATCCAAATAAAGCATTTTTAGAGAAAGGTGTGTGGTGTGTGTGTGTGTGTGTCTGTGTGTATATTAGTGTCTGAGTATCTCCGGACAGCATAGTTCAAAAACGAAAATCGTTGAATGCCAAAATTAGGATGTGACACGAAAATTTTCAAAAAACTCCCCACCCGCAACTATCCTTTACATGGAACTTTTTTCGAAAATTTTTATTTTCTCAAAAATGACTAAAATTTGGATTAAAATAGCGTAAATTAAAGATTTTTACCTGAAAAATAAAATGTACATCTTGAATTTTTTGGAAATAACCTCTGAAGATTACTTTATTCCGGATGAATTTTACGGAATTTTGCATAACTGCTAAATCGTAAGAAATAGATAAAAACTTACAACACAAAAATATATAGCACGTTAAAACACTCAATTTATGTTATATCCATTTGATTGTTTTTGAGATTTTTCCTTTTTTTGAAGCTTTAAAAACATATACTTTTCTTATACAGGAATTTGTCATCTCCTGTCCATTCAAGTAATGGAACTTGTCACATAGCAACCAGCTTTTGACAATCACTTTAACCTAGGTACTCCCTTATTTCGCTTCTACTTACAAGGAAGCAAGTAATAAGACTATTTCTGCTGACTTTTTCTCGATTAGTATAAAGTAAATAGAAGCATAAGCTTTCTAACAATAATTTGTTGTAGAGAAATAGAGAAAGTCATATGAATTTGAACACATCAGATTTTTTGTGTTAGCATGTTGAGGTTTTGCTTTATTTTTGTCTCTTTCACCTTAAGTTGCTATAGCAACTATCTGCTCTAGGTTACGTTGTATAAATCCCAACATGTGCGTATATATACACACACACACATATATATATATATAATGAGGTAAACAAGTGCAAATATTTGGTTGAGCGTTTGATCCAGTGTTTGCAGTTGTTTTTTTTTTTTTTTCTATTTTCTAAAGTTACGTTTATGAGGGAATTTACCGATGTTTTTGGGATGGCTGTTGTATTCTATCTCAAACAGGTCACAGTTGACCTTCCTCGTTCCTTGTCCTTTGCCCTGCCCTCTTCCCCTGAGTGAGGGAAGAAATTCCATAGCACTGAAACTTCAACCAACGTAACAATACATTTTTTTCCATACATTATCTGATTGTAATTCATAATATATTCAGGTTTCAACTTAAAGGTATTGATTTGTATTGTTTTATTTAAGTGTGGTTTGATTGAAGAAATACATAACTCAAACCATTATTAATTATTTGCACTTCCATTCTTAAAACTACAAAGTATTCCTCAGCGCTCATGCAAAGGGGAACATTAACATTAAACATCAACACTAAAAAGCTTCGAATCAGGAATCACGAGAACTCGAGTCACACATCCTTTGACACACTGCAGCTAATAAAGTTCATCTTTTGGAAAGATGACGATTTGGAAATTGCCCTCGCATATTGGCAGATTCCTCGCTTGTGGGATAAATTAAATTAATATATACTATTACGACATATGTAAAGTCATTCATTGTCTAAAGCAAAGCTTGCAATTGACTCAGTCTCTCATTTCCTCACTTTGTCACATGAATGAGGTCGGCGGTATGCGAGTTGTGATAAACACACAAGCTGACGTTGTGTGATGTATGTAAATACAAGAGAGACATAACGCAGGGCGGTTCAAAATATGTTTGAACCCTAAATTTGTGCTTAATATATAACAATGATCTTAGTAAGCGGACAAAATATACGCATTGTTCTCTAATAAATATCAAATTATTTACACATATTCACCTCCATCCTGTATATATGACCACAAGTTTGAATTTTAAGTGTGCTTAAAAGCAATAGCTCTAAACCTATATATTTACTTAGGCAAAATAATTCTTGCGATACGAACGTCGCTCGTAAAAGATAAGGCAACGATCTTTTAAAATAAGCGACCAATTTAACCTCGAATAAAAACAAATTAATTCCGACCTTAATGTACTAAACGACTTGCTTAGGCGAGTTCTATATTCCTTCTAGCTCGGAGAGTAATAGTGTGTAGGACGGGTAGTCAAGACTACAAAGCCATGTAAAGGGCAACCTAGCTAGGACAATAAACCCCGAGAACAAACCGTTGTGCTCCAGGTTCGAGGTTTAACATGAACCCGGTAACCCAATAACAATATCCAATAACCCACTAATAAGGAAATACTCATAAGACTAATCAGAAAATAATAAAAGGACAGATTCAATCATCAACATTGTAGAATATTCGTGGATCTGAAACAGAAACCGCACAAATGAGGCTTCTCAAATCAGCGGAAAAAGTCAAAAAGAGATTATAATAATGAAAACATTAAAGACAACGAGCATAACCGATGAAACTAAGGAATACCTCAGCCATTTAAGATGAAGATGCAAGATGCAATTAGCATTGCTTGAAAGGAACAAACAAAAAAATCTGATTTGTTCCATTCACATGACTTTCTCTATATCTCTGCAACAGATTATTGTTAGAACGTTTATGCTTCTATTTACTTTTTCTAATCGAGAAAAAATTAGAAGAAATATAGTCTTATTACTTGCTTCCTTGTAAGTAGAAGCGAAATAAGAGAGTACCATAGGCTAAAGTGATAGTCAAAAGCTGTTATTCAGGTTTCCCTTTATTATGAAATATGAAAATTTGGTAAATTTAAGCTCTATGGACCTGGGGTTCGGTTTAGCATAATTGCACCCATGTTATTCAGTCGTCTTCTGTAAGCAACCCAGTTAAAGAACGTTTAAGTATGTACATAAGTATGTAACAATTACGAGCTGTGTTTAAATTTGTTTTTAAATTTATGAAAAATGGAACATGGACCTAAAACATGATATACACAGGAATTTATGTGGATGAAAGAGAAGTCCGTCAAGGAAGGGCTAAAATCGAAATGTTTTACATCATACATAAAGAGCTGATAAACCTAGAAATGTGAACTCATAATCTGATTAGTACTGGAGAGAGACTACAGATAATGTCTTGGAAACTAGAATAATTTTCGAGCTGTATGTGTACAATAATAATCAGAGCTTGGAAGTTCGTAACAATTTGCTTATGCAGAGTAAGAGCGGACAGACTTGTAAGGCTCAATGCGCTAGCAAAGGTCAACGTGAGTGCAACCAATTATTGCAAAACAGCTGTCACTGCATAACACGCAACCATGTCGATAGGAAGGAAGGCGTTCGAATATTATCTTTGTTCTACTAAAACGTGAGCAGAATTAATTTGATTTACAACCATAATAAGTTTTCTAGCAGTGTTCTAATTCATGTACTTACTTAGAAATCAATGGCAATTCTAGTGCACTAACTACCAAACGTCTAGTAGCAGGACAACTTCACAGAAACATATTATTGGTTGAAAATTGTTTCAAAAAGTTTCCCAAAGGTATCACAGAGCTGAACTATATCTGTGCGGCATGCAGAAGAACTGTCAAGACGGATATCCATCCATTCCGCTAACATCCTATCTGAAATAAAGATGAAACTGAGAAGTGTAATTGAAAAGAATGCAGGGTTCAGTGTGACGTATCGCATACAAGCTGCACTTTGAGATTCCAACAAATGCTATTTGCTTCTTGATACTGATACGGAATTGATAAAATATTTCAAATATGCCCCGATTACGTCATGCGAAGTGGAACGAACTTTTTCGTATTACAAATTTTGTTTGTCGGAATGTAGAATGAGTTTTTCATTTGAAAGGCTTCAGAAGTACATATAGTTTTTAGTAATACGGGTGCAGATGAGTAAAGATTTAGTTGAATTCCTGCTTTGGTTTTTACATTGTAAGAGATATTTAGGAGATTAATTTTATTATTTGAATATTAAAATCCGTGTTATAACTGCTTGGCTGTTTTCATAATGTACATATGTAAAGAAGGAATCAGTCAAAGTCAGCCTGATATATGTAACAATTTGTATGTTGTACACAATCATCTAAATAGGTGAGCTTTTACGAATATCTCATAAGTCAGTTTTGTTCTCTGGAAACAGTATACTGCTCACTTGAAAACAGGTTTGTTTACCTCTCCACCGTGCTTTCTAATCAATGAACTTGCGAGGCGGCGAGATGGTCAGCCGCAACCTATATTACGGACCGGTGAACGGTACGAAATTCCTAGCTCCGGTAAATAATGTTTTTGATGCAGCATTGGGAGAAATATTCCATATGAGTTATACATGGATTGTTCTATGGATTCGATCTGGCACGTATGCCGCTATTTTTTAGAGAAGTAGCTTCAGTTCAGCGAGACAAAATTTCCGGCAAGGTAAACATGAATATATTTCTGAACCAAACATAGCGGAACTGCTATAGGGAAATAGGTCACGCGATGTACAGCTTATTGAGCTCCCTTCAGCTGTTTGTATTTCAATTCCAATATGTGTATATTGTGTTCACTCCAATAAGTATGCTGAATGCCGCTGCATCACGAAGGCAAATATTTCAATAGGTAGGACACAGTATAACGTGTAGATAGCGCGTTAAATGCAAACACCGAGAAGTGCTTTCATAGCTCTGTAATTCTATTTTACCTTCAGCAAGCGCACGGCTCATATTTTCCTGGAAAAATAATTTAAATGCACAATCAGAAGCAAAATATTTGTTTGAAAAAAATATTACATCTACTGAGTGGGATGCTCTAGAGGGATTAATCAGATTCATTCGTAAGTGCTGAATAATAATTTGGTTCTCCTGGACGCGCCATCATAAATTGTCCTTTTTTGTATATGGAATTCGAACTACCACGAATTTTTTTCTGACCCTATTTCCTTTCATTTCAATGTGATGGAGCTGCTATTACGAGAGAATCTTCCGTTCGAACCTGTCCGATAGAGTTGAGACCATCTATGAGGTAGCCGAGGAAATGTCAGGGATTCCGCCGTACTTCGGCTGCCATCGGATTTGGCCTCCTTTCCTTTTCCTCTGGTCTCATTCCTTTCTTCCAAAGTTTAAGTAAGCTCAATAGACTTAATCGTTTTTCACGTGTTGATGTTCTGATCCAGAAAAATAACAGAGCAGATCAGCCATCTTCATATCAATGGTTTCGAAGCTTCTCCAAATGGCATTCCTAACTTGCCCTCTTAAGGTTATTACAGATATTTTTGCTCAGAAGACTGCGTTACATAGCATACAAATAAAAATAATCATCAACAGTTTTGCTTTCTCTAACACGTATTTACAATGTGCAGTAGGAGAGAAGGTATTGTATTCCACACAAAATGTTATAGCAACACTTCATTGAAAATGCATGCTTTGTAAAGTCCTCCGAATCCATAAAAAGCATTTGTAGAAAAAGGTCATTGTGCACGGGCCTGTCTGTGTGTTAGTGTGTATGTGTGTAAGTGTGTGGGCTGTGTACAGCAGAGCTCATATCATAAGACCGTTAAATATCCAATTTGGTATTTCAATTTAGTATCTTCCAAGATACGACACGAAGATTTTTAAGTAAATAATCTCCCATCACAAACTTCACCTTACATGGAAACATTTTTTAATTTATTTTCTTAAAAATAGCTCTAACGATTTTGATTTAAATACCGTATATTAAATATATTTACATCAAAAATAAAATGAATATCTTGAATTTTCTGGGAAAGACTTGTTCATTCTAAATGAACTTTGTAGTATTGATAAATATAAGAGATAGACAAAGACTTACTAATTGTAGATCTCCTTAAAACATACAATTTATGTGATATACATTTTCGTAGACGTTTCTGAGACATTTCCTGTTATTGGTTTAAATTTTATATCACATAATATTTCTCAAACGTTAAATCACATTTCTTGCATCTCTCTTTGGTTTTTCTGCAGACCATGTAAAGCTAACCAATCTTCAATTGTTCACATAGCGACCAGCTTAAAAAGATTTGAGTATCGTTTTATTATAATGCATTCCCTTATTTCCCTTCTCTTAACTTCTGTTAATGTTTATCTTGATTAGAAAGATGCAGCTAAAATAATAATCTTTTGAAAGAATAGATTGCAGAGAGGTAGAGAAAGTCATGTGATTGGAGCACATCAGCTTTTTATGCTAACAATTGGAACTGGAAACGGATCATTATAAGTTGGTGTTGAAATATGTCGCTCCGCCTTCTTCCTAGTCTCTTGCACAATTCTAGACAATTATGGGCGACCCAGGTGAAAGGGTAAGGAAGGTAAATGTGGCGTTTTGGAGCAGTGGTCTAATGCGAATCTTAGTTTTGAAAAGTAGAAATCCTATTTATTAAAATTCAATGCATTAGCTGCCTTTCGCGCCACAAAGAATGCACGTGTAGAGGAAGAGCAGGTGCAAGCGCTTTCGCGCCAGAAAGTATGCTATCTCGCGCACTTTACTTCGCTAGTTGTGCCTTTACATGCTCATTCCACACGCCTAGGAGAAAATGGATGTCTGCTTATGTTCAAAGGAGCTGATCACTGACTTTATCAATTAGTCTGCATAAATCCTTGCCATGTTTGTGAAAAGTGAAGAGCCAGGCATACAAAAACAGGAACTTACGCGATGTAGCGTGCAATAAAATGACTGAATTCTGTCAGCAACATGGTTTTCGCGACGCAAATAGGGACTTTGTCGTTAAATAAATACAGTCTGCGAGGCTCTTTCAGAAGAGCACTGAAAAAGGTACAAGAAAGTCAACGTAGTGGATGTGGGAGTGATGAAGGGCACACACCAACACTTTAGTACTACGAGCTATCGGTGTTCAAAGTCAAGAACTGCCTACGGAGAGTGCGTCAAACCTGGACGATCCGGAACAGGAGACAAGCCAATACGCAAGAACGTAGCAGATGAAGAGCACGGGCTACTGGAGTAAGACGGGATACAAATACCACAAGATGACAATGTAAGTGTTCCTTTATTAAAGTTACTGTGTACAATATTAAGTAAGCAACAAAAAATTTTCTTTTTATTAGGTTAATTTTTCAATTAAAAATAAAAAAAACTTAAGCTCTTCCTTGTGCTATTACCGTATTTTACTCATTCCACTCTGCCTCAGAAACAAAGTAATTCTTATAGTTCTCTCTGTTATGCTTTGCTTCTCGGGTAATACACCTGTTGTTGAAACCCTGTAGGTGAAGCAACCTTGCTGAATTAGAGCGCCAGTCTCCTGGTTGCACTGCACCTGAATATGTATGTTCTCTATCAACTGTGGAAGGAGATAGGTATGATGTGCTAGAAATGCGCAAGCAATTATGTAAAGCACAAATTACCAAGACAACTGAGCAAATATTTTTAGGTTTCATATTTATGGCTGTGTGTAGTACTCTAAATCTGGATGATATCATCCCAAACGCATTTTCAACTACATTCCTAGCACGTGATAATCTGTAGTTGAAAACCCTCTTGTTCCTATCCAGTTCTCTTTGAGCATTTCATCCCCAAGGAACACAAAATTTAAATTCCTATCAGTTTCGCTATAGTGACGTAAATTCAGTTGTCCAGATCGCAATTTTCTGTCAAATTCAATGTATTCTAACACATCTCCATCCGACAGTCTTCAATTTTTTCCAACGTCAACATATAAAACTCATAATTGGGGCCCGCCAATGCCAGCAGAACGATGCTATAGAAGTTTTTATAGTTGTAGTATATTGCTCCAGAATATGCAGGCGGACAATTTGGATATGTTTTCGTCCAGTGCTCCTCCACAGTTGATGAACTGCCATTTGCTGTGAAATTTGCATGCAATTTTCCGTCATTCTTCTTTTCTAGTTGGAAACTGAAAAGAAATAGAAATTTAATTTTAACGAGATTAAAATCAAAAGAACACTTTTATAACTCAGATTCTTCTTTCGTCCCCCAGGTTGAGAAGACTACAGTACGACCAAGGAAAAGAAAAATTGCCGATTCTCATGCCCAGCTCCTGCAAGCCTGCACCGCTGCCTTGAAGTCTAATAGCCAGCCACTGAGCGAGTATGACGCATTCGCTATAAACACTTCTAAAAAGTTGGCCAGGATGGACCCGAGGCAAGCAGTGTATGCCGAGTTCCTGATTAGTGCCATAATTCGTAAAGGGTTACTTAAAACTCTCACAGATAACACTGATATCTGTGAAGGTTGCAACTGTTTAAGAAGAGACACTCCCCTATTCAGGAACCTCCAGTGAATCGCCTCACTTGCTACAACCCGTGGATACACAAACTACAAGTGAAAACTTATGTTCATTTTATGAGTAGTTATGACTGTATGCGTAATTAGCAACTGACTTTACCACTTAATCTATGTAAGTGGATGATAACAATAAAAAGTGCATTAAATCAATGTGTATTAATATTTTTTATCACTACTGGTATGTCAAATGATTCACGAACTATTATTCACCAATTGAATATTGAGCAGCAATTGTACCTACCTTCATGTACTCAGTTCTGAGACCATCATATATAGCTTTACATGCTTCCGAAGAAGTATGCTTAAAGAAGCAGCGGATATCCCTGTAAAAAACTTGAAGTCCACCCTATAGCCAAAAATCGAAGGGCTGCTGTTAGAGGTTCTTCTGCACTATTACTCTTCCTCATAATGGTATCTTGCTTCCGTAGTAAGATATCAAATGATAAACCGTCCATTCGTAAGTAGTTTCTGAAGTCCTCAGGAAATTGTTCACGGAGTTTCTTGTATCAAGGGTAAGTGACTAGAGCGTCGTCTATAATTTTTTACCCACGTCCTTCTTTTCATTTCAGTACTTTTTATTGTACTTAGTCCTGCTAAAGTAACTATCAAACTTGTATTTCTCTTTTGGTGAACATCCATTTCTAGACTTTCCACATCTGTAACACTTGATACGAGGTACGTCCAGAAAGTAAGTTCCGTTTGGTAATAAAATTAAATTGTGTACAGATACAGAATAATTATTTATTGCACAAAATTTTACAACTCTTAAACTACTTTTCCACATAACTGCCGAAATTTTGCAGGCATTTGTCATAGCGTGGCACACATTTTTGTAAACCGTCTTCATAGAAGTTTGCCACCTGTGTCTTCAAACATTTTCTTTCAGCTCTTCGTCGTTGTTGAAGTGTTGACCACCAAGGAAAGACTTGAGATGTAAGAACAGATGAAAGTCGCTAGGAGCGAGGTCAGGGCTGTACGGAGGATGGTCAAACACGTCCCAGCCAAATCCCTGTAGGAGGTTTTTCGTCACATTTGCAGTGTGTGCTCGTGCGTTGTCGTGAAGAAAAACAACACCTTTTGACAGCAATCCTCGGCGCTTATTCTGTATTGTGCGGCGCAATTTCCTAAGTGTCTCGCAATAAACATCTGCTTTGATTGTTTGACCACGCGGTAAGAAATCAATGAGTAAGATGCCTTTCCAGACCCAGAACACTGTGCACATCATTTTTCGAGGTGCCAAGATTTGTTTCGGCTTAACCTTTGCTGGGGATGAAGTGTGCCTCCATTCCATTGATTGCCGCTTACTTTCAGGGGTGTCATAAGAAACCCAAGTCCCATCTCCTGTGACTATCTGTGTCAGAAATTCTTCGCCGTCTTCATCATAACGGGTTAAAAACTGAAGTGCACTACCCATCCGTTTAGTTTTGTGTTGCTCTGTAAGAATCTTTGTTACCCAACGTGAGCAAAGTTTACGAAATTTAAGTTTTTCGGTAACAATTTCATGAATTAGTGATCGTGAGCTTTGGAGAAATTCCATAGCGAGAGCACTAATTGTAAACTTGCGGTTTTCCTGGATCTTGTCATCAATCGCGTGAACCAGTTCTTCTGTAACCAAAGATGGACGCCCACTTCGTTCTTCATCGTGCACTTCACTACGTCCTTCATTGAACTGTCGGACCCATCTTCTCACCATTGAATCACTCATCGCATTTTGTACTTAAACTTCGCAAATGTGCCGATAAATTTCAATTGGTTTCACTTTCCTAGCATTCAGAAAACGAATCACAGATCTGATTTCACAAGCGGCGGGATTTTCAATCAACACCGACATTGTAAACAAGCACAACAAAGCGTATGTTGCTGACAGACAACGATCTCAAAATGGCGCACGTTTCTTCTCCTTGATACAGAGCGTCTACCGCGCATTTGAGGAACTGCGATAGCAGCGCTGCAGCGGAGATAAATTGAAACGGAACTTACTTTCTGGACGTGCCTCGTATTTTACACAACTTATCCGCATGCTCCAAATAATCCTGTTGAACTTGCAGGTGCTCCACAGATTTCGTTTTCGCGCGGGCATGCGTGCGGGACTGCCCTTCACACGTCCATTCTTTCGCTCGCGCACTCATATAGACACGCTTTCGCGCGCGTGAACACGTATTTGCTTTTTGTTCTGGAATCTGTTCGCGCACGATTACTTCTACGTTCTTTACCTCGTTCAAATCCGTACGCTCCTAGGCGCGTGGGAAAGACTTTGCATGTAAAGCCCTCTGCTCACAAAGGCTTTTCATTATTATTCAGACAATAAGGTTTGAACTCAAAATAGCTCATACTTCTTATCAATTTGAAGAAATAAATTTATTATCGGTTACAAACTAACAAAATAAATGAAGTAACAGTGCTCAACATTTACAATTTTAAGAATAAATAAACATTACTTGCTTTAACTGGCGTTGTTGGCTTACTAGTTGGAGACAAGGGTACTGTCCAATGTTTTTTGTGTCATTTTGCAGAAAATATAAATTAAAAATGAATTCATCAAAGCAGAGCTATTAAAGTGTTATTAACTATATTGAAAAATCTATGTATGGCACATTAACTAATTTATTCTTGTGCACGTTTGCTTACTTTAGATACAGGCAATTTATATCAAGTGGTCCAACTGTGCCATATTTGGCGGGTGCCTATATTCCTTAGTGCATTTAAAGAGTTGGAATTCAACGGAGTTATTTTAAATTAAAAACTCGCCAGAGGAGAACGCAACCTTTGTTTTACCTCTCGCAATGAGCGACACCTGCTCACAGTCTCCGCTGATAGCTAAATGTGTAACACCAGTACTCCACTGGCAGGTTTTAGCTTGAAACAGCCCCGTTGAGATCTGCAACTCTTTTAGCGCACAAAGGGAAATCTGCACATGTCAAATACGGGGTAGCTGGACCACCTAATATGAGTGTATAATATACATATACTCACACTATACGAGATTATAATTATTTTAAGATAGTGGTTTACATAGTTGTAAATATTTGAGTTATGCACTTGTACGCTTCTATCATTTAGTAGCCTTTCTTTATAGCTGTATCTAGTTGGGATAATTTGAATTTTATTTATTCTCTATATGTATATATAATGTATAACACAGTAAATTAAACATCTTAGTATGCTAAAGAATATAAAATAGCACGCTCTTCCCTGAATTTTCGATCAACTAATATGAAGTGCATCTCGTAATGCCTTAGGTCACTTTTACTTTTGCTTGTGTCTTGCAAACAACTAATGTGTGGGGAGTGATGCAAGTCGTTTGATTTCATGCGAAGTCAAGAATACCCATGCCTGTTCTAAACAGCTGACTGACGGTTGCTTATGTCAATTCAAAATATGGACGAAGTTAATACTGTCGATGTTGTACTTCCTGCATTTTCTATATTATTGTATTTGGTGTATTTACTGCCATTGCTTGAGTACCGTTAAGATTATAGTAATAATAATAATAATAATAATAATAATAGTAAAATGACTTTGATTGATTAATGATTCTAAGCCAAATTGAAACTGAGAGAATAGTAGAATAACTCTTGGCAAGTTCTTCACAAACAGATAGTGGTTCTTTCTTACATCACAGAGTTCACCAGCCCTCTATTAGACGACAACAATAATTTAGATTCGTTTCAATATTTACTTCAGAAGAAAGGTTTGACATAAACACCGTGGCTTTTGCGCTACAAGTAATTTATTTCTCTCTCAGATCTCCCTCTATAAGTTCTAGTTACTAATGATACAATAGCTAGTTTGTTTGTTATGTCCACTCAGAATTAATTAGTTCCAAGATTATCTCTCCACTTCCCTTAATTTCATAGTGAACATAACTTTTCTCCTTGGTAGAGATAAGAAGTGGGTGGAGGACGCCACTAGGATAATATTATTGGGGTTAAAGCATTATTTACGCCTAGACGAATGAGCTACACATTGTTTTTACTCTCGAATGTATAGTCGAGCTATGGAATATTCCAATATACACATAATGCGCAATGTGCTGCTAAGAAAATACTAAACGACCTGTGCCATGGTCATTACTATCCCTTTACTGGCTCTAACAGCACAATTAATGTTTTTCCAACTTCATCCTTCTCATTCGCTCCTTTTGATATCAAAGTAATATGGGATACCGGTGCGGACCTTAATTGCGAAGCATGCCTTCCACAGGTGTAATCCTCCCGTTTTGCCGCTCACCTAGACTTGCCCTTTGTTTATTCGTTAATGTGTTTCAAATCAAGAAAAAATTGCCTCACACCACCTTGTACAGATGATAAGGAGATTTTACTTGCATTAAATAAAATAGATAAAAATATATTATAAAGGCAGAAGCGAGCAAGATTATATGCATTCTGCTATACACCTTACAAGTATGTCCGTCTTCTTTGTGGGGAAACACCTTGTCTGTCTCATATTCCCTGTTTCGAATCACGTTTGAATGTTCAAACGGAATAAGTACTATATTTTTTCGCAAGTTTCCGTTGTCCTAAGAAGACAAAATATTAACTCTGAGTTTTATTCATACTGGGTTCATCTGAATATATATTTTCGTTGTTAAAGACATTAAATTATTGTTACAAAACTTATTTTTCTCTCTCTTTTGTTTTACTAATATTTCCTTATACCTATGTATGAGGATGAATAAGGGATTACACTAGACTAAAGTAGTAGTCAAGTCCTTTCAGAGTGTGTCACTATTTGTGACCTTGAAATTCCGTTCTCTGAAATTGTTAACTCCACAAACACACAAAAATGAATTTAACATAAAGTGTGTGCATTTTAGTACATTTTTGTGTGGTTTATATTTCTTACGGTTTAGCAGTTATTCAAAAGTCATCCAGAAAAAAGGAATTCAGAGGATTCTTCAAAAATATCAATGATGTGCATTTCATATCACGAAAATGTCTTAAATATATTGACTTTAATAAAAAAGAACAGTGTGTCATTTTTAATACATCAAATCGACTTTTCATTTTTGAGTTATGCTGTTTACAGATACATATCGAAGTTTTGGGTGAAATATAATACTTCCCTACTTAGTATTCGTAGCAGAGAAGGCGATAAGGTTGCTGCTCCAGATCCTTAGTGCCGGCCTGCAGCAATCTTTATAAATTATATAAAGACATTGATTATTCCCGGTTAGTTAATTTACACTAAAGTTCAAACTATGTAATTTAAATGTTTAAATGCGTACGAATATCACTTTCCGTTATTTATTTACAGTAGGTTTCTCCTGACAAAAGAACAACGTAAAGATGACTAGGGACAGAATTTATTTCAGCATCCCCCAAGACTAAATTCTAATACTATTAACGGGAATCATTACGTCACTACGTCGAATCTATCCATTTTATATTAAAATAGAGAGACAATGTTGTGTGTGTGTGTGTGTGTGTGTGTGTGTGTGGCTGTATGGGTGAATAGACGGATGTGAGTGGGAGGGGGGAGGGAGGTGCGCATATATGTGAACTGTATTCGCGGAAAACCCTCAACCTATTTTGATAATTCTGTCACTCCTGAAAACCACTGACCATCTCACCAAAGTATAGACCATGAAACTGTTTCTAATTTCGTTCATAAATAATACAGGGTCTAAATGAGTCAAGGTAAGTACTTTGGAGTAATGTAAATAAAAAATATGATGTGTTTCATTCCCATAGCTTTCTCTATAGCTCTGTAACCAATTGTTATTGAAAAACTTATTCTTATATTTATGTCATACTAATAGAGAAAAATATCGCAGAAATAGTCTTATTACTTGCTTCCTTGTAAGTAGAAGGGAAAAGCAGAAGTATACTAGGCTAAAGCGATAGTCAAATCTTTTAAAAGCCAGTCGCTAAATGATTGAAGTCTGTTTCTTTGCATGATCAGGAGTTGACAAATTCCCGTATGAGAAAAAATTTCAACTATTTTAAAACTCAAATAAATAACGAGGAATATCTCGGAAATGATCAGCTCCATGAAAGATAGTACGTGATATAAATTGTGCGTTTTAATGAGATCTATATATTTTTTGTAATCATATTTGTTGTAAAGTGCCGTTGCGATTATAAGTGCATTACATCGGCGCGAATACCGTAAACTCCCACATTGACAGTGCTAAGAATAACGACGACTTGGAGCCGGTTCCATGTAGCAGGATTCGTTGGAAATGGGCGGAGCTAAATTACAGGTGCGCAGCCCCGGACGCTCCTGGAATTTTGGAAGAGGGGTCGGCTGACAGCGAGAACTAGAGGCCAGTGTTCCATTGGCTATCAGCGAGTATTTACATTAAGTGATCGCATTACTACGCTTGTGTCGCGTAAGTCTACTAATTTTCGGTTTTTCAAAATTCTTACTTACCTTCTTTGTGCGTTTAACTTGGCAAAATGTGTTAACCTAGCACGCATCCAGAACTTACATAGTTTATCCGGCCAGAACTATTTAATAGCAGGACGCGAAAATGTAAATGGACTTATACTGTGCAATCATTATTATTTGTATCCTATGCTGTCTTGGATTTTTCGAATTAATGGGGAGCTTTTCACTTTGTAAATCTGTTGTAAAATTGTGTTGCTTATTCAAAGTAGTAGGTGTTGAATTTGTGCTCGGGCACAGCATAACATTATCTGACTCTTACAATTTACCAGTTATACAAAATCCAACAAAACTCATTCAGAATAAAGAGGTCTCCAAGGCTATTACTAGAAAATTCAAGATATACTACTTATTAATCAATGAAATATCTTTAATATGCGCTTTTTTTTTTTAATAAACATTGTTAGACCAATTTTTGAGTAAATCGACATTCCATGTGAAGCGTTGTTTGGGGTTGGGGGATTTTTCTCAAAATCTTCGTGTTGCATCTTTTGAAGATGCTAAACTTAAATACTAAGTTCGGTATTTTACCGACTATTCGTTTTCAGTTATCGTGTTCACAGACATAGGCCCTTTTCTTTTTAAAAAAAATAATTTGGATACAGAACACCCTAACATGTATTTCCGGTGAAATCTCAGTAAGTGAATGCAGTACCTTCTCTATAAACTATGTATATAGTACGTACAGAGAAATTAATAACTCTTTGTAACACCTTAACGAATTACGGAATAATACATAATTAAGTTTAATTATTGTGGATAGGAGCCGCATTTAGTATACATTGCCCTGATTTAGACTGAGTCGGTTTTATGAAAGGTCACAAGTAAGAAAGTTAAGAAACACTTCATCTGGAGGAAGGTGTTAACGAATCTGAATTCCAAACTGAAGATACGATGAATGGAGCAGGTGTAACGATGTTCAAATAAATTCGAGGTCCACTGATCTAAGAGTAGAGACGGTCAAGTCAGATTTCAATCTCGCTCATTTCTCGCTGCCGTTAAGCGTGTCTCTCGCAGCAAGCACATGCAGCTTAACGCATATCTGGCAGAAGAGAGCTTGACCAACGAGCGTACGAGAGTCTCTACTACTCATAAGTCTCGTTAATAGCAAAACTACGGTGTAATGCTCGGAAACTCGCATAAGTAGTCGTTTCATCTGTTTAAATGATTTAAGATTTAAACAGCCTATCAGGATAAAAACGTAATTTAAATATCCCATACTAGGGAAAGAGTTAAAACGAAATTTGGTATCACAGAACATGCAGATATGTGTTCGTGGTTTCCACCTTTATTAAAAATAAGTGTGTATGATGTTTATGTTGCAGCAAGTAATTCTATTATCTTTTTTGTAATCTGAACATGCTTACACATAGGAACACAACGTAAAGGTATGCTATTAATGACTAATATCATTGATTCAAAGCGTTTACTGTGAACGCGTTTGGATATAAATGTGTTGTTAAACGACGAGTCATGTTGTGTTATTACTAGGGCACGGATATTTAGCTTTGTAAATGCATTTTTAGCTTTTTATTATCTTCTATTAGCCCCTTAGGTTAATAAATGTTTTTCCTAGCAATGTTTCTAGCCCTTTTTTTTTTTTTTAGATTTTTAAACAATTTTCCTACATATTTAAGGAAATCGAATACAAACACCTTTATAACAATTCTGATAAAATGTGAAAACTATTTTACTTTTTTATATTTAGAGAACTCAAAACATGTGTTTCCTGTGAAATCTCGGTATTGAATTTTAGGGTAGAATACAAATCTTCTCTGCCTACTATGTACATTGTATGCTAAAGGAAATAATACTCTTACATAACGAATGTATATACATTAAAGTACCATTTATTACAATATTTGTAAAATTGTGTCTTTATACCTTGGAAAATACTTAGTAATTATTGAACAATAGGGTCAGACAGAAAGATTGACTGGAACTAGCACAATCGCTCTGCGAAATAGTGACACCAATTGCAATAGTAAATAAATTATAAGTTTCTAAACATCTCAATGTGTTCAATTCACATGCTTTCTCTACATCCCTGCAACAAGTTATTGTTAAAAAGCTTATTCTTCTATTAAATTAATGCTAATCAAGAAAAAATTGGCTGAAAGAGTCTTATTACCTGCTTTCTCGTAAGTAGAAGGGAAATAAGCGAATGCACTAGACTAAGTCGACAGTCAAATCTTCTAAAAGCTGGTTGCTATATGATTGAAGTACCTTTGTATGGACAGGAGACAACAAACTCCCTTGTGAGAAAAGTGCGGGTATTTTAAACCTGAAACTAATAACAAGGAATATCTCAAAAAACGGTTAACTTCACGAAAAAAAAATGAATACAACATAAATTGTGTGTTTTAACGTGATCTACATTTTTTGTGGAATAAGTTTTTAAAGTCTCTTAAGATTTATTAGTTATACAAAATTCCGCAAAATTCATCCAGAATAAACGTGTCTTCAGAAGCTATTCCCAGAAAATTTAAGATATAAATTTTATTTGTCATGTAAATATCTTAGGTATAAGAAATTTTAATCAAAATCGTTAGGGCCATTTTAGAGAAAATTAACATTTTCGAATTTTTCTCCGTGTAAATGGTAGTTGGGGCGGGGGATTTTCTTGAAAATCTTCGTGTTGCATCCTTGGAGGATACTGAACTTAAATATCAAGTTTGGTATTTAACGGTATTATCGGTTTTGAACTATACTGTCCACAGACACACACACATACACACACAGACAGACACACCTTTACATTTTTCTAACAAGTTTTTTTTTTGATTAAGGGGGTCTCAAAACATGTATTTCCAGTGAAAAATCTGTATCGATTTTTTTCGTGCAATACAATGCCTTTTCTACAAACTACGCAGTTCGTAAAGAGAAAGCAATACATTACAGATTTCTAAAAATCTGATGTGTTCCATTCACATGATTCTCTCTACATCTCTGCAACAAATTATTGTTAAAAAGCTTATGCTTCTATTTACTTCATTTTAATCGAGAAAAATAGCAGAAATAGTCTTATTACTTGCTTCCTTCTAAGCAGAAGCGAAATAAGGGAGTAATATAGGTCAAACGGGTAATCCAATGCTGGTTGCTATGTGACTGAAGTTTCTTTGTTTGTATGGACAGGAGTTGACAAATCTTGTATGAGAAAAGTATGTTTTTCAAAGCTGAAACCAAAAACAAAGAAGTAGACAAAAAAGATCAACTCCACGAAAAAAAATATATATATGATATAAATTGTGTGTTTTAATGTGCTCTACATCTTTTCTGTGTTAAGTTTTTGTCCATCTCTTACGGTTTAGCAGTTATGCAAAATTCCGTAAAATTCATCCAGAACAATGCAATTTTCAGAGGCTATTCACAGAAATTTCAAGATATACATTTTATTTGTTAAGTAACTATTTTAAATATACGAGTTTTTAATCAAAATCGTTAGAACCATTTTTGAGAAAATTTTCGAATTTTTTTCCATGTAAAGGATAGTTGGGGCGGGAGGAATTTTCTTGAAAGTCTTCGTGTCACATCCTTGGAAGATACTGAACTTAAATACCAAGTTTGGTATTTAACGGTATAGAGGTATAGAGGTATACTGTCCACAAGCACACACATACACACACACATGGACATTTTTCTAAAAAGTTTTTTTTTGTATTCAGAGGGTCTCAAAACATGTATTTCCAGTGAAAGCTCTGTATCGAATTTTTTCGTGCAATACAATATCTTCTCTATACACTACGTGGTTCGTATAGAGAAAGCAATAAATTAAAAGTTTCTAAAAATATACACGACACAGTAGAAGGTGTTATGAAGCGTTGTAGAGCTTTTTGTTGTTGCACATCTAAATGTTTTTACATATTCAACTTAGAAACTAATTTAAATTAGAGGCATCTTTGGTGTTGGAAACATCAATTTTGGGCGATATAACGCTCAGAGGTGGAAAATGTCGCTTACATTGAATGCTTCTGTATTTCAGGAGCTATAAGGCAGAAGATAATTAAATGCGAAGATGTGATATACATCCAGGGGCTGTAATGTAATTCAGAATGTGATATAATCTTTCGTGGCATGAGAACATGATTATCTCAGAAATAGCGTCTCTTCTGAATATAGCAACAGCGATGATTATTGCCTGTTTGCTACCGCCCCTTCTCCAGCACTAGTTGTAAATCTAGAGCACGCTTATCATTTAACTTCTCTCTTAAACTATCTTTCTAGTTTCTCTACCATATACCAAGTAGAGGAAGTACTGTATTTCATCCACTACATGATACCAAGTTTTCTCTGGAAATAGAGGCATTACCGTCCAATATACACAAATACTGCATATTCACAAAATATTAAAAATTTCGAAAATACGAAAAGGAAGGTGTTAGACACTGAAAAAACTTGTGAATGATTCAAACATATTTTGGGTGAAAGAGAGGCGAGACTTTTCTTTCGATACAGTCAAGATATTATCTTATAACCAACTCTAATGAATACTGAGTGATTTTGGTTTTTCAGTCTGACTCTACCTACCCAACTCCTGGCCTATACACGGTTTCTGTGAGAAAACAATTAAAATTATTACAATTGTCCATAGTAAGTGACTAAACTATGAATCCTGTGTCTTAAAGTACTTACAACTTTGTAAGTTGCCATTGGGGTTGTCATCTCAAAATAATTTGAGATCACCTTGTTGCTTACCGCGAAACATGCGAGTCAGTGGAGAAATTCAATGCTATGCCGGCATGTTGCCATGGTAGTTCAGTGGTAGAGCAACCGGCTAGAGACCAGGAGATCCGTGGTTCAAATCCGGCTATGGCATTGATTCTTTCAGTCTGACTCTACCTATCCAACTCTTGTCCTATACACGGTTTCTGTTAGAAGACAATTAAATTATCTTGATTGATTTATGTTCATTGTCTTTCCAAAGCTCTGCACATAATTATCTGAATTTTATATATCAGCTTTATATTTTTATTTGTAAAAGTACAAAGCGTTATTTACTAATCATATTAGGATAATTGTTTTATTGTGTTACTTAATGAATTATAAAGATGAATATAATCTCAGTATGTACAATAAGCTACTTTTGGAACAGATTAGCTCAACGTGTGCATATTTACGTGCCAAACCCTTCCCCAACTGTCCTCTCTTTATACCGGTGACTGCTCTCTGTGTTCATAACTGTGTGTATTTCGGAACCCAAAACCGAGCTTGTCAATTTGCTGAAGGACTGGCGCTTCGTTTGTATTTGCCTGACGAGGGTGGAAAAAGAGAAATTCGGATGAACATTTTTCACTTAAAAGTATAAGTGTTGGGAAATTTAAACTAAAAATAAGGACAATTTCGGAAATGGTTTTCATCACAAAATAGAGAATGTATTTGTCTTGTGCTGTATGCTCTAACGAGATCTATTTTCTGTTTAGTATTAAAATTTTGTATTCTCTTACGGTTTACCAATTATGCAGAAGTCACCCAGAATGAAGAGCGTTTCGGAGGCTATTCCCTGAAAAATCAAGATAACATTTTATTTGTGAGGTATAGTATTTCAACCAATTTAGTTATAGACATTTTTGATAAGATTTAAAATTCCGAAAAAGAGCAGTTTGGATCTAGGAAATTTTCCTTAAAATGTTCGTGCCGTATCCTTGAAAGATACATACTGAACTTAAATGCCAAGGTTTTACTTAACCGACTTTTCGTTTTTGAGTTACGCTCTGTACAGACACACACACACGTACACACTCTCATAGGGACGTTTTTCTAACAATTATTTATTCAGGGATCCTCAAAAGATGTATTTCAGGTAACATTTTGGTTGCAATGTAATTCTTTCTCTACCCTACCATTCTTGGTAGAGATGGTAATAATTTGTACGCTCGTCAATTTATATATACAGCATAAGCAAAAACGTAACAAACGAAATTGACAAATTAATAATTGTGAGTCATGATAAAGCACATAGGAAAATTTTAAAGAAAATTATTTACCGAAGAAATCTATAGACGGAAAGTTTTGGACATGTTGTTTTTAAAACAGCTGTAATTGTTTAGATTAAAATATCTTTATTAAGATATATGCATGATTACCAAATTCATATCCTGAAATTTAGCTGTGTGGCACTGCTCATTCTAAAAGAATTTGTCAAGCAACTTTTCTTTCGTAGTATTAGTTGATACCGAAATTTCATTGCAAATGCACGTTTTAGGGTCCAAAATGGTATTTTCAGAAACAGAACTATGTGTGTGTCCATGTGTCTGTGAACATAATACGTTAAAAACGAAAAATAGGTTAAATATTAAACTTGGTATTTAAGTTTCCTAATTACCAAGTGTGCGCTACGAAGATTTTAAAGAGAATCCCCCCCCCCTAAACTACCCTTTGCATTGGAAAAATTGAAAATTATGATTTTCTCAAAAATGGCTTTACGATATACGGTAATATAATCATAATATAGGCTTTAAGGCACTGTCCATTTTGGAGGATATTTGTGTAACTGGTAAACCGTATAAGAAAAAAGCTTACTGCCCAAAAATAGTATATCTCGTTAAACCACTTAATTTATGTCATATGCATTCTTTATTTCTTTCTGTTTTCTTTCTTGGGTTAACCACTTCCGAGGTATTCATGGTTATTGGTTTTAATTTTAAATTACTTAAACTTACCTCAAATTGGATTTTATCCATATTTCTTTTGTTTTCAACCTAGCCATTCAATTTCAATCAAATGACACCCAACTTTTAAAATATTTGTCTATTGCTTTAGAGTAGTGTACTCCCTTATTTCCCTTTACATATAAAGAACTAATAAGACTTTGCTGCTAACTTTTATCTGGATTAGCATGAAGAATATATAAAATAAGCTTTTTAAAGAAATCTTTGCTATAGAATAGGTTTAAAAATTCAAGTGAAAGGAACACATCAGGTTTTTAAATATATTATGAAGTTTGCTTGAGATGTAAGTGCATTATCTGACGGAAGATGGTTGCATATTTTCGATTCTTATTGTTTCATTTCTTCTACAGATCATTTCAGCGACTTCTGAATTTATTCTCCTTTTCAACGTTAAACTGCCTCAGCGGTTGAACGTTCTGGCTGTTCAACCCAATTGTTCCGGTTTGATTTCCCAACTGAGTGGAGGGAGTTTTCTTTATTTAACATTTTTTCTGTCCTTAGAAGAGTCTAGGATTATAAAAATGTGAGATTGAATGTAAATATATTCCAGGCTAATGATTAAAATCAACACTTATAACGTGACATCCACGATTAACTGTTTCTCAAGACAAAAGTCTTGGAAGTTATAGAAGTAAAGGAGGCCATACAAATGAAGCAATAAAAAATAACTAATTTAATTTTGTTTTGGCATGTTTTATATATATATATATATATATATATATATATATATATATATATATATATATATTACGCATATCCATTACCAAAAATTAAAACATTTTTGACCAAGTGTTTGATGGATATAAGAATAAAGTATACCTACATATAATGTGGAATAAGTTATATGAGTCGCATATTGG
The DNA here is from genome assembly GCA_030762935.1 of Hymenopus coronatus. Classification (NCBI taxonomy): domain Eukaryota; kingdom Metazoa; phylum Arthropoda; class Insecta; order Mantodea; family Hymenopodidae; genus Hymenopus; species Hymenopus coronatus. The sequence goes on along the minus strand of CM060888.1, from coordinate 105,810,352 downwards.
AATGAGTTGGTACATTTTTGTGACATCTCATATTATATTTTGTTTTAATAATAGCATTAATTGGTGAATATAAAGTAGCTACCCCATCACGGTATTTTAAATGTGTTTTTACTGTTAAATAAAACTGCGACGCGTATCTTTGATATATTAATTTGAGTCAGTGTGTTTTACATAGACGTCCTCAGTTTCTTCATTGTCTTGGCGTAAAGTCCACTTTAGTTACTAGAAAAGCGCTTCAGTCTCTAGGCCCCTTCTTTTTGTCATTTAACATATTGCATCCAGAAGTCGGAAGGTCGGTTTTTAGGATGGAAGAATAACTATATATTTATTGTATATATAACGCCATTTTTGACGCGGGGCCTGTTCCAATTTTTCTCCTTCTATATTCACAAACACAAGATATTGCCCGCGACGTGCCATTTTTTTACTTTTCTTTTGTGGTGTTCTTATACTATATTTATCTGTATACAATTAGTCACAGTTTACACCTGGTTTCCCATTTTCAGTACTTAGTATGGAATATAAGCGTAGTTCAAGGTAATGATGTAGAATATAAAGTGAATAATCCCCCCCTCCAAAAAAATTTTAGAAGAATAAATAAAACTTTGAAAGATAAGGAAATGAAACAGCTAAATTTTGTACAGTTCTTATTGTAATAGTTTTATTAAATGAACGCGAATCATGAATTTTAAAACACAGGGAGAGAAGTAAGATATGATAATATCTTACATGGGATTTGTGAGCGCTGCATGAATTTGGCGTCTGTGCGCATGTTCGGGTTTTCCTTGGTGACGGTCGCTATGAACGGGTGTTGATAGTAAGCAGTCAGAGAGAAAGCTTTTGGAGTCCGGTATAGGCAGTTTATACCGCTTCCAGTAGAGAAGTTCTTGGATAGATAATTATGGTCTAAATTCTGTGAAGAAGACGATAATCTCAGCGCTAAAAAGGAGTTTAAACAAAGAATGTTCATATCCTTTGCTCTGCTACAAGGTAAAATAACGATATAATATATGGATCTTTAACAATTAAAACATTCTATGCTTCTCTTACAGTCAGTTCTACTTTTCTTTCCAGCTTAATACTAAATTGAAATCAACTTTTGTGTTTTGAACGTCCTGATAGTGCGCTGCCACTGCTTATCTGCCGTTAATATGCAGCGATTAAGCCGGCTCGCTATAATATGAAGCACTGAAATGAAGTGTTTATGGATATATGTGAAGAATTAGAGACGTATGATTTAAATGATAAGATTAAAGAAAACTGGAAGCAACATATAAATAGACTGAATGAAGAGAATATACACAGGATAGTACATAATTATAATCCCAAGATAGTAGAAATATTAGTCTCACAGGAAAATTGGAATCCAGTGATCTCAGTATAGCCGAAAGGCTAATCCCTGAAATGAAGAAGAAGAGAACTCCGTCTTTCTCAGTGGGATAGTTATTAGTTTATTGGCTAACTATTTATCAAAACATTAACACTTTTCATAAAATTATCGCATTATAACGTTGTGGAATGTTATCGAAGCTTAATGAACGCTGAAGGATAAGATTTTTTTTATTTTGAATCAATACGAGCAAAATAGTATGAAAAGCTATTCCCTCAATATTTTCAGATATACATTTTATTGATCATAAAGTATCTTAAAAATTGCTATTATAATCATATTCTCGGTGTAATTTTTCAGAAATTAAAACTATAACATTTCCATTTAAAAGTAAATTGGTTAAGAGATTTTTATTTTAAATATTCATACCGGTCCCTTGGAAGCTGCTGAGCTTAACAAACATTATTTAGTACATAATTTATACACATTTTACTTTCTCTTCCACGTATGTTACCGCATATGATAGATAAGGTTTTCAGAAAAATCTACTCCGCCCAAATTAGGCTTTACGTGTAAAATTGTTTGAAATGTTCGATTTTCTCAAAAATGACTCCAAGGATTTTTATTAAAATAACAGATATTAAAGATATTTACACAATAATATGTATATATTGAATTTTTTGGAATAGCCTCTGAAGGTTTGTTTATCATAAAGAAAGTTTATATAACCGGCAGACCGTAAGAGCTACACAAAATCTTAATTCAGAAAAATTAGAACTCGTTAAAACACACAATATATTGGTAGTTAACTATTTCCGAGATATTCCATATTATTGTTTTAAACATTTTCAATGCTGATAACACTCTTCTTTTAAATGGTAAGTCTTTATTTACTTTATTCATCACAGCACTAGCTTTAAAAAAATTGTACCGCCGTTTTAGCCTAGTGTATTCTGTTATCTCTTCTATTTTGAAGGAACTAAATAATAAAACAAATTCGGTTATGATTATCTAGATTAGCATTAAGTAGAAAGAAGAATGAGATCTTTAAGAATAATTTGTTCCAGAATCGGTAGGGAAAGTCACGTGAATGGGCACTCCTTGTTTTGAGTTACAAAATACACACACACACACACACACACACACACACACACACACACACACGCACTAAGCAAAGCTAGGCCTTTTATTGATTTTTTTGTGTATTTAGGGAACTCAAAGCATTTATTTCCAATTAAATATTTAATGGAATATGAATATTATATTTCCTCTCTTACGAGATAGTTAAGTGCAGATAAATTAAAATTGCTTTTACAAAAGCTGTGATTTTAGTTACCTATGTTCACCCCTCAATCTAGCAGTCAGCGCATTAGCCAGATTTCATGTAGTTCCACCTATGAAATTAATGGTTTCTGTGGTTATTGTTATTCTCCCTGAAATCTGTAAGTATGAATGGGGTTGTGGTTTTGGGCATGATTCTGTTTTTTAACCTAAGGCAGAGAAATGTAATCAAATGAAGGCTAAACCAAATAGTTATCACTAGGCATAGGAATTCTTAATAGTAGGCTTCATATTATATACACTCATACCTATGTTAATACAATAAATGTAATCAACTTCTAACCGAAAGTCATTGACTAATGGATAAACACGTAGGTGCGTGCTGACAATAAAAGTCAACATAGTGTAAAGGGATGGGGTGAGTTATAAATTTCGACTTACTCCGCTTTGTCAGTACCTGCCAGTTCAATTTTATTTTCCTCCTCTCCAGCTTTAATGTTTAGCAACTCCTATAATTGGTTATCGCTGTGGGGAGCATTGCTTTGAAAACAATACAATCTTAGATGTTAAAAGCAGCAAGTTCATTGGGAGTAAATAATAAAGGTTTATCAACAACAATAATCCCATTATGAAACACAGATAAAGAAAGGTGCGTTGAATAAACTCAAATCCAACTTCTCAACCGTTAAAGTGGAGACACTACATCAAAAGTGTAACATTTTATTATCTTCCACATCAAGTATCATGTGAGTAGGAAAGAAGGTTTTTGTATTCATCCAAAAATTCGATGTCGAAGATTCACGGGAAATATATGTTTTGACGATCCTGTATCCAAAAACGTTTTAGAAACAGATCTGTGTGTGAGTGTGTATGTGTGGACATCAGAACTCAAAACTGAAAAATAGTTTAATACCAAACTTGGGGTTTAATTTTAGTAATATATTCTAAGGATGCGACACGAAGATCATCAGGAAAAACCTACACCCCAAACTATGCGTCACATGGGAAAAAAATCAATTTTTTTTTTTATTTTCTCAAAAATGGCTCGGACGATTTTGTTAAACTGCCGTATATTAAAGATAATTAATGAAACATACAATGTATAATAGCCTCTGAAGACATATTCACTCTGAGTGACTTTTGTGTAATCGGTAAACCAAGACATAGAAAAAACTTAGTATGTAAAAATTCTTGTTCAAATACACAATTTGTATCCTATACATTTTTTGTGGAATTATTCCTTGTTACTGGTTTCAATTTTTAAACGATAACGCATTTTTACTTTCTCTACACGTACTATGAACATAGTGTATAGAGAAGGTATTTCATTCCAATAAAAAATTCGATATAGAGATTTTACCGGTTATACATGTTTTGAGACCTCCTGAACCTAAAAAAAAACATTTTTAGGAACGTGTCCGTGTGTGTGGGTGCAGCATAACTCAAAAACGGAAAGACTCTTGAATACCAAACCTGGTATATTCCACCCCCAACTACATGGAAAAAATTCGAACATTTTGTTTTTCTCAAAAATGGCTCTAACAATTTTTATTAAAATCTCTTTTATTTAAGATATTTACATTACATATAAAATTTATATCTTTAATTATCTGGGAATTACCCCTGAAGAAATATTTATTCTGGATGAATTTTGCGGAACTTTGTATAACTGGTGAACCGTATGAGATTGGCAAAAACTTACCTAACAAAAAACGTAGATCTCGTTAAAGCTCAAAATTTATGTTATATACGTTTTTTTTGTTTGTTTTTTTTGCGGTTGACCTTTATTGGTTTCTTATTATTAGTTTCAGCTTTAAAATACTTATACTTTTCTCATACGGGAATTTGTCAATTCCTATCCATACAAACAAAGGTACTTCATCACATAGCAACCAGCTTTTAAAAGATTTGACTATGGATTCAGCCTACAATACTCCGTTATTTCCCTTCTACTTATAAGAAAGCAAGCAATAAGAATCTTTCTGCTAAATTTTTTCTCGATTAACATTAAATAAATAGAAGAATAAGCTTTTTAACAATACTTTATTGCAGAGATATAGAGAGTGTCATGTGAATGGAACACATCAGATTTTTCTGTACAAAAATGAATGTTTAAAAGCGATTGTTGTGAAATCTAGTTTTACTGTAGTGTAATTGTTTGACAAAGTCGAGTGTATTCGTTGGAATTGCCCTGAGCTGTACGAAAAACCACGCGTTATAATAAGTAACGCTTTTAATGAAAATAGGAACTCTGTTAGTAACTCCCATTATCTGTATTGGGTAAAGCGTTCAATTTGCATAAACGGATATTAATTATTGCATTTACAGTTTGCAGAAGCGATAGACGAGAGAAATTCAGATACCGAATCAACATCACCATGCAAGTGTGTGTGTTTATGTGTGAAGGGGTGAATGTGGGCGTACTCCAACATCATTGATTATTATGAATCTGACAACCAATGCCAGCAATTCAGTTGCCTCTAACATTAAAACAGTGTGACACATAACAGCTAATTCTGTACTTCATTGGCTTTTAAACCTAAAGGAGATATTCGCATATTATACAGCTCTCAAAATTTTCAAAAGTGAGACATTCATATCATTGGGGGGGGGGGGGAGGAATCTAATGTGCCTCGTTCACATAATTTCCTCTAGTCATTCGACATACAAACTGTTATTATTTTACCTACATCATGCTTAACTAGGTAAACAGTAACAGAATTGGTCTTAATGCGTGCTTACTTGTAAGTAGGAGGGAAATAAGGGAATGCATTAGTTTAAAGCGATAATCAAATCCTTTAAAAGCTGGTCGTTATGTGAAACAATTATGGTTCGGTTCGCTTTAAATGGTGCCGTTTGAGAAAAGTTTATTAGTTTAAAATTGAAACCAATAATAATGAATATCTCGAAAATGCTCAAATCTACCAAAAAGTATGTATTTTAACGAAACCTGCATTTTTTGTCTAATAAGATTTTATCTATCTCTTACGGTTTAACCGCTATACAAAATTCTTCAAACTCAACCAGAATAAAGATAACTTAAAAGGCTAATCTCAAAATATTCAAAACATACATTTTATCTGTGGTGTAAACATCTTAAATATAGAATATTTTAATCAAAATTGTTAGCTATTTTTGAGAAAATCAAAATTTTCGAAAAGTTTTTCCAAGTAAAGGGTAACTGGGGTGGAGGATTTTATTTAAACTCTTTGTGTCGCATCCTTGTTTACCAAGTTTAGTAGTTCAGCGACCTTCAGTTTTATTCTCTCCAGACGCACATAGAAACTAACAACTCGCACACGGATCTTTTGCTTAAAGTACTTTTCCGGGCTCAAAGAACCTCAAAACATATATTTCCAGAACAAACTCGGTATCTAATTTTTGGTTGGAGTACAGTACCTTCTCTATTCACTAGGTACATTGTAATGCGGTCTAGAGAAAGTAAAAATATCTGATGTGTTCCATTCACATGACTTTCTTTAGCTGTTACAATTACAAATTATTATTCTTGTTTCTTCATCATGCTAATCAAGGCAAACATTTCCAGAATTGGTTTTATTACTTACTTCTTTGTAGGTAGAAGGTATAAAATGGAATGCACTAGGTTAAAGCGATAGTCAACACTTTAAAAGCTGGTCGCTATGGGAAGCAATTGAAGTTCGGTTCTCTGTGCATGCTCCCGTTTGAGAAAAGTTTAAGAAGTTTAAAACTCGAAAACAAATAACAGACGATATCTTGAAAATAGTCAGTTCCACAAGAAAACCATATATGACATAAATAATGTATGTAAACAAGATCTACATTTTTTGTGTAGTAAGCGTTCATCTATCTCTTAGGTTTTAACTGTTATACAAAATTCTGCCAAACTCAAGCAGAATAAAGAGTTGCTCAAAGAATATTACCAGAAAAGTGTAAATATCTTTAATATGTGCATTTCAATCAAAGTCGTTAGAGCAATTTTTGAGAAAAATAACACCTTCAAACATTTTTCATGTAAAGAGTTGTTTGTGGTTGGGGAGGGGGGATTTTCTTGTGAATTTTCGTGTCGCATCCATGGTAAAGGGCGACAAAGTCCTACGTCTGATGCTCTACTCAAGAATCCTGGAGCCTCGTCCATGACTAATTCTAATCCTAATGGACTACTCCGAACTAACGTATTAACTAATTTAGAATTTAGAAGATATCAACCGGAACGTTTGCACGCTGATGTTTATTTATTATTTTATACTTTATTTGTTTCTTTTAAAATACCAAAAAGCGCGGTTATCTTTATTATGTCTTAATGTTATTATTAAATGAACCTAAAAACACATTTACGCACTGCTCCCATTCAGAAAATTCAAGAGGGGCTTCAAAGCGATGCTCATTAATATGGTCCCTATAAAATCATATTATAAAAATCTAATGTGTTCCATTCACATGAATTTCTCTATATCTCCGTGACAAATTATTGTTAATAACCTTATTTTTTTATTTCTTTCATGCTAATCGAGAAAAATTAGCAGAAATAGTCTTATTTCTTGCTTTGTTGTAAGTAGAAGCAAAATAAGGGAGTACTATAGGTTAAAGTGAAAGCCAAAAGCTGGTTGCTATGTGACTGATGTTCGTTTGTTTGTATGGACACGAGGTGGCAAATTCCTGTATGAGAAAAGTATAAGTTTTTCAAAGCGGAAACCAAAAACAAGGAATATCTCAAAAACGATCAACTCCACGAAAGAAATGTATGTAACATAAATTGTATGTTTTAACGTAGTCTACATTTTTTGTGTGTTAAGTTTTTGCCCATCTCTTACAGTTTAGTAGTTGCAATATTCATCCAGAATAAAGTAATCTTCAGAGGCTATTCCCAGAAAATTCAAGATGTACATTTTGTCAGATAAATATCTTTAATATACGATATTTTAATCAAAATCGTTAGAGCCATTTTTAAGAAAATCAAAATTTTCGAAAGAGTTCCATGTAAAGGGTAGTTGGGAGTGGGGGGATTTTCTTGAAAAAGTTCGTGTCGCATCCAAGTTTGGTTTTTAACGGACTTTTCATTTTTGAGTTAAGCTGCCCACAGACACACACACACACACACACACACACAAATGCTTTTTTTTTGGATTCAGGAGGTCTCAAAAAGTGTACTTCCGGTGAAATATCGGTATCGAATTTTTGGGTGCATTACAATACCTTCTCTATACACTGTGTACATAGCACGTATAGAGAAAGTGAAAAGTCTTTGGCATTGATTTAGGTAGTCTTCTCATGAAAGATTTTTTCGATCTGAGATGAAATCATTATATGCATATTTAGTTTTAGGTGTAACAATGATTCGATCGACTAAAGAAATCGCTGTGTGGCTATAAAATTTATGTTCTTTACATGAATAAGAGAAGAGAACAAAAATAACGACTTAAATATTGAAGTTTATTTTCATATTACAATCTCTACCCATTCTTTAACATATTATTCTTTATAGTTGCCTTTTATTCCACCTACTTTGTATTAATGAAGAAACATATTTGTATAAATACTTCTATTGCGTATTACTTTATAACGGGTACTAGGGAAATACTAGGCTAAAGTGATAATCACATCTTTTAAAGCTGATCGCTGCTATAAATTCTTTCTCTTTGCTTGGCCATTTAAGAAAATTAGAAGCATTGAAAAAGTGAAATAAATAATATGGAGTATCTTGGAAACGGTCAACTATACAAAAAAGAAATTGACTACAAATTGTGACATATGCGCATTAAGCCTCTTGTTTTTTACTGTATACCACAAATGCAAAATACATTTGTAATGAAAAGAACTTCAGAGGCCAATCCTATGAAATTATACATATACATTTTAATCATGAAAATATCTTAAACCTTTGATATTTTAACAAAAATCTTTACTCCCAATTTGAAGAAAATAAACGTTTTTAAAAAATGGTCTATGGAAAGGCTAGTTTGGGATGATGGATTTTCTTAAAAATCTTCGTCATGTCTTTGGAAGATGTTTAACTTGAAATCAGGTTTTATATTTAACGGACTCTTTGTTCTTGAGTAATAATGTACACACACACACACACACACACACACATAGTCCTCATTCAGGGGTCCTCAAAACATGCATTATCGGAAGAACGCACTACATTTCTAAAAGTAAAGTATTTTGAATTCAAACCGGTAATAATTAATATCTAAAATATGGTTAATGCTACAACAAATTGATTTGATATAAATTCTCTGCCTTATGATTTTTTGTGTGAAAAAATAGTCTCTATCTCTAATGCTTATCCAGTTATAGAAAAGTAATTCAGATCAAAAGATGTAAAAGCTTATTCCCAGAAAATGCAAGATATTGAATTTTTAAGCAAAGTGTTTCATGCTAAATGAATTTCCATAAAGGGTAATAGTGATAGACATATTCTTACAATGCCAAATATGTGGATATTAAAGCACACAATTTAAGTGAAATATATACTTGTTTGTGGAGTTAGCCTTTTCCGAGATTTTCCTTGTTATTGGTTTCAATTTTAAAATACCTGTACTACAAAAAAAAGTAGTATGCTTATTTCCTCTTGCAAATTCCAAGGGATTGAACTTATAAAAGTCAGCACATAGCAATTTGCTCTTGAAATACTTCAGTATTTCTTACAGCCATCTGTATTTCTGATACACTTGTGGTTAAAAGGAAGACAATTTACGATTAAAATGAAGGAATAAACGTTTGTAAGAACATTTTATACAAAAGTGAGAAGAAAATGTTTTGCGAGTGTAACACAAGATTTTTATGCCTGTCTGTACTTAAGGGGATTCGAAATGGAATTTTCATAATGTTTTTCCATTTTCGTGTTTTAATTATTACATATAAATATTTTGAATTTCGCACTCATTTTTGGTGTAACTTTCGCAGAGGTACATTAATTGTAAATAGTTATATATATATGAAATATGTTAAAGTTATATATTATTATATATATTATTGAAAATAACCCTATCAGTTTTTAAGAACATTCTTGTACACTCAATTGGTAAAATATCAATAGGTTTGTAAATATTTGTCTTAGAGAAGAATCTTTTTTATTCTCATGGGAAATATTTTACTTTAGCTATTCGCAGCATTGGTATCCCGCTCATATTTCCTTCATATGAGGGTTTCAAAGTACTGCGAAGTTGTATTTGGAAAGTTAGGTTACGTTTTCGTCTTGCTTTCTCTATACGTACTATGTACAAATGGTATACAGAAGAAAATGTGTTCCACTCAAAAATTCGATACCGAGATTTCACCGGAAATACATGAATCCAAAATAAGTATTTCTAGAAAAAGGTTCGTGTATGTGTGTGTGGATAGCATAACGCAAAAGCGAAAACACCGTTCGAGTACCAAACTTGGTATTTAAGTTTGGTATCTTCCAAGGATGCGACACGAAGATTTTGAAGAAAATCCCCGTAAATCCAAATACCATTTACATGGAACTTTATTCGAAAATTGCTTAACGATTTTGATTACAATATCGTGTATTAAAGATATTTACCTCACAAATAAAATGTATATATTGAATTCTCTGGAAATAGCCTCTGAAAATAGCTCTCAGCTTTGAAAAACTTCTTTTCTCATACAGGAATTTGTCAACTCCTGTCTTTACAAACAAAGGACCTTCAGTCACATAGCAACCAGCTTTTGACCATCACTTTAAGCTATGTTACTGCCTTATTTTGCTTCTACTTACAAGGAAGCAAGTAATAGGACTATTTCTGCTATTTTTGTCTTGATCAGCATGAAGTAAATAGAAGCATAAGCTTTTTAACCATAATTTGTTGCAGAGATGTAGAGAAAGTCATGTGAATGGAACACATCAGATTTTTAATGTTATGTTTGAAAACAATTTCTGAAGAAGTAAAATTGTCCCATTATCTAAAAAAACTAATGGGCAAAGGGCCCATTTGTACCTAAATATGCTTTATTTTTGCATTTTTATGTATTTGTATTAGTGATTTTTTAAAATTTAAAAATTACAATTTTTCAATAGAATTTTAAGAGCCTTATTAAAATTTCATACCTTCCGTTCTAATCAATCAACAGTAAAGCTATTGCTGAATATATTTTGAAAAGTTTAGTTAACTTAAATAGTTGCTGAGGTAATGGGCCAAACTTTAATATTGGCAAGATAGGGCATTTCGACTCTCATAAGTCCGCTGCATTCATGAGCCTACGGAGTCTAACTAGATGCAGTCAGCTATTTAGGAAAGTATAAAATCGCGTCTGAAGGAGACTGACAGAAGATGAGGAGGAAGAGGGATGCGCGATTTTAAAAGGTTTTTTGCTCTCACACTGCTAATTTTTCGCAATTCTCTGCCGCTAGTTTCAATTTGCAACAGAATCACGTCTCCCGCCAGACATCTCGGCGTCGCCTTGGAAATTAATCTTCGTTACAACATCCCATTTTCTTCACGACAGCAAAATAAATGTCACATAAAAGATAAGCAGCTCCAAGCTCCTGAACAGCTAATTCACAGCCTGATCTTCGCGCACAGTTTTGTTTGGCTTTAGGAGTTCAAGTGCCTGTCATTCAGTCCCACCTCTCTATAAAACACTTTCAGAGGAGAATTCACTCTACCTGTTTTGCAACACACTTCCCTTACAAAAGTTTGTTCTACTTCATTGTAATCAAGATAAACATTAGCAAAAATGGTATTGGTCTCTTATAAGTAGAAGGGTACTAAACTAAAGCAATAGTAAAAACCTTTAAATACCCTTGCGCCATGTGATGCAATTGAAATTACCTTCTCTTTGCATGACCAGGATTTTTTCATTCACATGACTTTCTCTACATCACTGTAACAAATTATTGTTAAAATGCATATTCTTCAATCTACTTTATGATACTTAAGATAAACATTACTTGCATCTTTATAAGTTGGAGAAAAAAAACGAGAATTCACTAGGCTAAAACGAATGTAAAATCTCTTATAAGCTGGTTGCCATGTGGTTGAAAGCCGTTTCTATGTAGGGCCAGGAGTTTACAAGTATGTATTTTGTATTTCTAATCTGAAATAAATAACAAGGAATATCTTGGAAATAGTCAACTCCACAACAAAAATCTAAAGAACATAAATTGTGTGTTTTGACGAGATCTACATTTTTTGTGTAGTGAGTTTTGTCTAGCTCTGATGGTTTAGCATTTAAGCCAAATTCGGCAAAGCTCATCCAGAATAAAGAGGTCTTCAGAGGCTGTTCCTATAATATTCAGAAGACACGCACATACACACACGGACCTTTGTTTAAAAATGCTATTTTCGGACTCATGGGACCACAAAACATATATTTCCGGTAAAATCTCGACATAGAATTTTAGGGTGCAATGTAATAGCTTCTCCATGCACTATGTGCATTATACACGCGGGATAGAGAGAATAAAAACCCGACTGCTATGAAATTCCCTTCTCGTTGCATGACCAGGATGGCAATAAAACGAATAAAGCCTTCCCATTTGATTCTACTTATTTCGTTAACGTTTAACACCACGAAAAATACAATGTAAGTTTTAACGAGATCTACATTTTTGTGCGGTGCAATTTTTTCTATCTCTTTCGGTTTACCCGCTATGCAAAAGTCATTCAGAATGAAGAAGGATTCAGAGGATATTCCCAAAAAAATCTAAGATATACTTTTTATGTGCTGTTTAAATATTTTTAATATATGGTGTTTTAATAAACATTCATAAAGCCATTTTTGAGAAAATCGAAAATTTAGAAAAATTTTAAAGCATAGTTAATGTATAATAGGTTGTTAATTTTTCCTATTATTTTCGTGTCGCATCCTTAGAAGCTGTGTACTTAAATAGTAAGTTTGATACTTAACCGTCTTTTTGTTTTTGAGTTATGCTGTTCATAGAGACAGATACACAAATACGACATTTTCCTAAACATATGTCTTTTGGGTTTAAAAGTCCTTAAAACGTATTACTTGTAAAATCTCGGTAACGAATTTTTCGGTGGAATGCAACACCTTCTCTACCAACTATGTACATTGTACACACCTACGTGCCAAAAAGCATTAACCACACCATCTCTTCTCTGTATTAATGTTCTTAGAATTATTTCTGTAATTTGCTGTTTATTACTACTAACTACTATCCGAGCGGTAGTATTGAGTCTCGCATTCTGTAGGTCCGGGTTCGAAATCCCTTGTTTCAGCCACCTCGTGGATTTCTCAGCTTGATAAACGAATGCTGGGATGAATTATGTGCTACCATGAATTTTCTTTTCTTTACCTTTTATCTTTCAGAATAATAACGCCGTCATTGGCGCATACGCTATAGGCAGAAAACTGACACGTGATCTTCTTCCTGAACCTTTACGCTTCTTAGGGGGGAACACTCAACCAAGAAAGATTAGGGACCCATCTGTGGTGTACCCACCACCATCAGTTCCAGCCTCTTTTGTGCTTCTCCCGAAAAGTATGAGCAGGCACAATAGGTCTATTCTGTCTGTAGTACTGAAACTCTGTTCCCTAAATCCTTAACCCTAACTCCTCCTGTGCTACTGAGACACTACCTGAAGTGGAGGAAGTATTGTATTCCACCCAATTATTCGGTATCGGCGATTTCAATTAGTTATCCGAAGAAGATAACTGTATAGCAGGTGTGAGTAATATTTGTTTTACCTTTAAGTGGAGGTCGTTACGTGAAAACCTCTAGGTTTAGTCTGCGAATAATATGCACCGTTTTGCTAATTTTCAGTTTTGTTTTCCACATCATCACTACAAAGCCTAATTTTTATTTTCTCTACATATACTATGTACATAGTGAAATATAAAATATTGTAATGCACCCAAAAATTCGATACAGAGATTTCACCGGAAATGCATGTTTTGGATCCTGAGTGAAAAAAAAAACATTTTTAGAAAAAGATCCGTGTGTGTGGCCTATGGACAGCATAGCTCAAAATTGAAAAGACCGTCAAATTCCAAATCAAGGATGCGACACGAAGAGCTTGAAGAAAATTCCACCACCACCAACTACCCTTTACATGAAACTTTTTTTGAAAATTTTGATTTTCTTAAATATTGCTCTAACGATTTGGAATAAAACATCGTATATTAAAGATATTTACCTGACAAATAAAATGAATATCTTGAATTTCCTGGGAAACCCTCTCAAGACTACTTTATTCTGGGTGAATCTCTTAGGATTTTGCATCACTGGTAAACCGTAAGACATAGATAAAAGCTAACTCAACAGAAAATGTAGAGCCCGTTAAAATACGCAATTTATGTTATATACATTTTTTTCGTGGAGTTGATCGTTTTTTAGATATTCCTTGCTATTGGTTTCAGCTATAAAATACTTATACTTTTCTCATACGGGAATTTGTCAACTCCTGTACATACAAACAACGGAACTTCAATTACATAACAACCAGCTTTTGAGTATCACTTTAGCCTATAGTACTCCCTTATTTCCCTTCTACTTGCAAGGAAGCAAGTAATAAGAGTATTTCTGATATTTTTGTCTCGATTAGTAACTATAAAGTAAATAGAAGCATAAGCTTTTAAACAATAAGCTGTTGCTGAAATATAGAGAAAATCACTTCAGATGCTTTATGATTAACTCTTGTTTGGCTTATTGAGCATTCCTTGCTTGGGCATTTAGGTTTCGATTGGCAAATCTAGTTCCGAGGGTAGTTGCTATACCACAGTATAAAATAAACAATAGGTAGTTGCTATGTTATATATTAATTTGTGTTATCGTTCAAGCATGTTTAGAATACTTTTATGCTTCAACTATAATTTCTGAACTTAACAGTTTATTTATTTATTTATACACATTCAGTAGTTTCGCGATGTTTCTGATGTTAAAATATGTTTTTAGCTGTCAATGCTTTCTCAGGAAACACTTATGATAGGCTTCTGAATAACAACTATGTGCGGCATCGTCAATTATGTTAGCAATACAGAGAAGTATTGGCGACTCCACACTTCACATTTTATCTCTTCAGTAGATGTCAATTGCTAGTTACATTGGCTGAAATCTCATGCTCTGCTTAGCCAGCAACTGCAAGGAAAATGATCTACTTACTCTTGAAGATAAATCTTATAAATAGACATTCGGCGTAATAATACTACATACAATTCATTCTCCAGTTTAGGATATGCACAACAGAAACTTTTAAGCTCCTCAGAACTAAAATCCTTCAAATCAATGTGGATGAATTATTCAAAGGAAGTATATCTGCATTAATAAAAATACAAGAATTGAAACAATGAAGTTTCTTCTCATTTGTAATTTGATCCGAGCTTAATCAATACTCAAGAGTTCACTTGCACTTTGAAAGCATATCATGATTCTGCCACCTATCCGTGGCTTTATCAGTTCTTTTGCACGACTGAATTGTACGGTTTGAAGACAACCTCCTTCCTTCGATCTAGTACGCCGTCCTCCAAACTTGAACATCAGCTAGTTGTCGATTTTCGTGTCGAAGTTTATAAATTCTTTTTTGAATCATTGAGTAAAATATATTCCCACTTCTTTAATTCAGATGCCGTGCTAGCTAATTTTACTAAGGATACGTCCCAGTTAATTTCAATGTGAAGACACCGCCGTTTTGACTAAATGTTTATTTTATGTGTGGTTTTGGTGTACAATCATACTTGTGAGGATATTTCGTTTGGTTTGACCTATGTATATTTTTCAGATTGTGAGCATTCAAGTAATAACTAAGCTTGGTTAAAATTACAAATATCTGCATTGTTCAGCATATTAAATAAATATAACATTGATGTGTTTATAAAGCAATAGTGTCAAAAGGCCAATTTAACTTTGACCAGATGCATTATTTTTCCGTATTAAGTTATTCATTTCACATCTGAAGCAAGTTAGATTGTTAGTGGAATGCCAGTATAATTATAAACCACATAATGCAACATTCCAAAAACTGAACGAGATGTATGACAGATAATGTGAAGCAGTAAATTTTCCACCACGAAGGGTCAGCGTTATAAAACATGACTGCTTCTTCCACTAATGTTCCTTATTTAAATGACATATCAGTTAAGACAAAATGCATACTGATAGACTACTGGAACGTAAATTTTTCTTTATTAAGATACAAGGAGATCAACTCTACACACAATATGATTTTAAGTTCATAAATTCCTGAGTGATCGATGAAATATACAACTCAAACTTACTGCCACCTTCTTTGTCATAGATGATCAGAAACAAATCTTGATATACTGTTAGTATCCTCATACATGAAAGAGGGAACCAAAGAGAAACAATCGATCACCAAGGTACAGAACATACAGTAATCATTGTACTACAGTGGATAAAAATTTTATAAGACGCCTGTTGGAACTTTTAGAAAACAAACGACTTGATTACCCTAATGAAACAGAACAAGATCGCAAGGAATCGTTAAAGAAAGCATCACTGCTTCTGAAAATGTAAACAAAGCATTCTGTTTCATGATGTTAAAGACAGCTAAGAAACATATAACTGGGGGTCTTATAAAAGGAATTGAGATCTTAAAAATAAACAGAAACTTGGCCAAAAGTAAAAGCAAAAGAGTAAACAACAAGAAAACGTAACAAAACGGAGAGAGAACGAAACAGAGTTTTTAAAAAAAACAATAGTATATAATGAGTTATTTTAAAAACTAGGGCATAAAATACAGCAATAAAGTTCACAAATATATTAAGAAACGCAGCTGGAATATTAATATAAAAATTTAATGATCACACCTCTTAAAAAAGATTATTCTTCTATGTATCCCATGCTTATTGAGATAAGTATCAGATAAGTATCAGTTTAGTTTAATATAGTAGAAGGCTATTATAACTATAAGTTATGATAAAACCATAGTCAAATTTTATAAAAGATGTCGGTATACGCATGTCAAAAATGCTTCCTTGCATGGCACTGAGTAAAACAAGAGATACAAATGAATTCCTGTTTAAAAAGGATAGGTATTTAAAATCGGAACAATAGCAAGGAATAGCTGGGAAACAGCTATATCTACAGCATAAATGTAAGGGTATAAAGTGATCCACATTTTTTAAGTTGTGAGTTTTGTGTACCTCTCTGGGTTTACAAATTATGCAAACGTCATCCACAACAAAGAGGTCCTTAGCGGCTATACCCAAAAAGTTCAACATACACATTTTATTTGTTTTGTAAATATCTGTAATATACGTATTTTAATCAAAATTGTTAGACATTTTTGAGAAAATTAAAAGTTTTGAAATGCTTTCCATCCTTCGAAGATAGTAAACTTAAATACCAAATCTGGTATTTAACGCTCTTTTCGTTTTTTATCTATGCTGTCCACACACAAATACAAATAAATACACATGCGCACACACAAACAAACAAATACATACTGATCTGTTGCTAAAAATGCTTTTTTGTTTTTTGATTCAGGGAGATTTGTTGGGAATTTTATTTCTCAGTGAATAAATTTGTTTCTCAACGATTTGAAACCTTTCCTGCGCTGGTTATTATTGATTTCTTCTCGGGACGTCAGCCAGGTAAGTGTAATTTGTTTCTCATAACAGTAAAAATCTGATGTGTTCCATTCACATGACTTTCTCTTTATCTCTGCAACAAATTATTGTTAAAAAGCCTAAGCTTCTACTTACTTCATGCTAATGGAGAAACAGTTAGTAAATTAGTAGAAATAGACTTATTACTTGCTTCCTTGTAAGTAGAAGCGAAATAAGGGAGTACCAGAGGTTAAAGAGATTGTCAAAAGCTGGTTGCTATGTGACTGAAGTTCCTTTGTTTGTATGGACAGGGATTGTTAAATTCCTGTGTGTGAAAAGTATGCTTTTGAAAGCTGAAACCAAAAACAAGGTATATCTAAAAAACATTCAACTCCACGAAAAAATGTATATAACATAAATTGTGTGTTTTAAAGTGCTCTGCATTTGTTGTGTGGTAAGTTTTTGTCCGTCCCTTACGGTTTAGCAGTTATGCAAAATTCCGTAAAATTGACCCAGAATAAAGTAGTCTTCAGAGGCTATTCCCAGAAAGTTCAAAATATACATTTTATTTGTCAGGTAAATATCTTTAATGTACGAAATTTTAATCAAAATCGTTAGAGGCATTTTTGAGAAAATCAAAATGTTCGAAAAAAGTTCCATGTAAAGGGTAGTTTGGGGTGGGGGAATTTTTCTCAAAATCTTCTTGTCGCATCCCTGGAAATGTAAATGGCGTGTTATTTATGGACGCTCTTTAACTGCTGTGGTTCTCAGCGTCCCATTCTATATTGGGCGTGAAAGATCGCTTAATTTTGCTCAGAGGCCTCTCTATCAGGCTTGAGGTTCTTTTACGTGCCGTAAATCTATGACACGGGACCAACGGCTTTACTTCCCTTCCGAAGGAAGCCATGCTAAGGATTTTTCATGGCTTCCTTCGGAAGATACTAAACTTAAATACCAAGTTTGGTATTTTTTCGACTTTTCGTTTTTGAGTTACCGTGATCACAGACACACGGACATACTGACACACGGACACACACGGAGCTTTTTCAGAAAATACTTTTTTATACAGGAGACCCTAAAACATATATATCCGGTGAAATCTCGGTTTTGAATTTTTTGGTGGAGCGCAATGCCTTCTCTATACACTGTACATAGTACGTATAGAGAAAGTAAAAATAAGAAAGGATAGTCCAGTAAAAATGGTAAAAATGTGTAAATGAAGGACTAACCTAAGATCCAAAATATCACCCAGGTAATTGCTTTACATAGCGCATTACAGGCGCTTTATATACATCTGTTAGGTTACATTACAAATTGAATGATGTCAAGCTATCGACGTAACCTACGAAGCTGACACTTGTGTGATAACTAGCGCCATCTATCGTCTAAAGCTGCAAACACTTAAACATGCGCCATCAACCAAGAAAATAATCATGTTCACAAAGAATAACAATATAAAGCAGTATTGTTACACTATACCCGTATAATTCTTGTTTATGTTACATTGTCGCAATATTAAAAGCATGGACGAAGTCAAAAGGCAAGAACTAACTAAAACAAAAGAAAACAAATGAAAAAAAGGAAAGAAAGAAATTTCCATTGAAGGCTACGATAAGGCTCATTCAGACATTTGTGAATACTGAATTAAATATTGCCGATCTCAACCTAATTCAAGTTAAATTGAACATACTCCTTGGCTTTAATGAACAATTTAAGGATATCCAAAACATAAAAATAAGTATTGATAAAGAACTGGAACTGGAAACATTTTTACTTCTAGACGTTGTAAATATGTATTTTCATATACATTAAATTTGGCTTGTTCTTGCAATAATTATATGCTTCATTACATGCAATTTCAACATGATCTATAAATTTAATGTCATATTTACAGTAAAATTAATAATATTTTAAGGCCTAGTAAATATAAACTTTCATCAATCATTATTTAGTAATAAGATGTGTGTTGCAACATAGCGCATTTTCCTTGTGCAAAATCGATACGCCTAATAGAGCCTACTTTGTAATTTTAAAGAAAAAGCTTATGATGCACTGAATATAATTATGACCTCTAAATGTAACAATCCCACATGAGTGAATATTTTATGTCGCTTTAACATCTAGGGCATTTTGATTATATTACGATGGTTGTCTGTAGGTTCTTTGCTAACAAAGGCAGGCAACCTTAGTAAGGTAATTGCTTTTATTATCCTCTGCTTCAGTAACTTGCTGATAGATGACCTAAGTTGCATAGACGCTTTTCAGTGCTATCTAAAGTCGGAAGTACATTATGGACATTGTAGGCTGTATGTTTCATATTTAATCGCTATGCGCTGGCAGATCACGTGCCTTATAGCAATGCTAATGAGCAACCTGAACTCAGTAGCCTTTGTGTATGGTGATGATTATTATTCTTTGCTTCTGAATTAACAGGTGAATGATTTGTCTTTGGACTGCCGTTCTGTAACTGGGTACAGGCAGTTAGTGTAATATCCTACTGATGACATTTTGTGCTTGCATAACTTAATAACAGTTGACCTTACTTATACAACTGCCTTCCTATTTAATTTGTTCGTCTTTCTTTCAGTTTGTAAGCTTGGCCGGTACAGGATTTTAGCCTGCAACTTCCCGAACTCCTGCGAGCTGAGCCATCTTGCTGAGAAAATATCTTTTTAACTTTATCCAGGCTTACTAAGAATAATCATCTGGAATGTACATTAATACCAATCAAACATGAATATTATTATTTGTCTATCTGGTTATCGTATTTGTGATGCTATGCCATTTAGAGGACCAAAATGAAGTAATATCGTTATGCAAATAATACTGTTAATCTCATTTCGGAAGTTTATAGGTCAAAATAATTATTCAAAAATATTTTCAATGTTTGCACCTGATAGAACTAAACTGGCTTGGTTTACTCTCCTTTGTGTCTTTATATTTTGAGCCTCATTTCGAAGCTTTCTGAGCTATTGTAATCGCTGTTTGAGTCTCTTTGTTACCCCGCAGTTCTTCAAGGTTATTTCGTGGAACATCTGAAACAAAATGCACAACTTTTAAAGCCTAGAAAATATAAACATCATCTTGGTTTTTCATAGGAAAGCATATAGAATAAATAACAAACTCCAGGACAAAAAGAGAAAAATAATGAACACTTTTATATGTGATTGTGTGTCGCAATACATTAAAATATTATGGCAGGCATTTGTTGTCATAGAAGCGTGTAGGTCATGCTAAATATTTTTTGTTTTATAAAAAAGCCATTGTAGCCGAATATATGCAAGAACAACGAAGATCAAAATAAATCACATATTACGTGTAGAAAGCCTTAGTAATTGCAAAATTGTCTTAATCATTTTGTGCTTTATTATCATTATTTCTTTATTTTAACATGTCTGTGTGTAAGTGGGTCTTTCATTTTTTATCTTAAAAAATGCGACCTGAAATTGTAGCTCGAGCCGTAGCCCTAAACGATGATGGATGTAGTGTACGTTACATTGAAAAAGTGATGATGCAACAAAACTGTTTAGAGAGACCCAAAAATACACCAGAGGACCAGGTCTGGGTCACCCTAGAGCTACAAACCAAAATGAGTGTACAAGGACAGCCACGGCCGTAGCTCAGCAACATCTTTTAACAATATAATTTATTTTGGGTCACTTTAACAACATATTGCGACCTTTCAAATTGTACATAAAATAGGTTCGATTTGATACCGAGATTTCATCAGAAATATATGTTTTAGGGTCCCCATTATCTAAAAAAAGCAGGTAAAAATAGGTAAAATACCAAACTTGGTATTTAAATTTAATATCTTCCAGGGATGCGACCCGAAAATTTTGAGAAAAATCACCCCACCCCAAAATACCCTTTACATAGAACTTGTTTCTTAAATTTTGATTTTCTCAAAATGGCTCTAACGATTTTGATTAAAATATCGTATATTAAAGATATTTACCTGACAAATAAAATGTACATTTTCAATTTTCTAGGAGTGGCCTCTGAAGACTACTTTATTCTGAATGAATTTTACGGAATTGTACATTACTGCTAAGCCGTAAGAGATGGACAAAAACTTACTGCATAAACAATGTTGAGCACGTTAAAACACACAATTTATGTCATACACATTTTTTTCGTGGAGTTGATCATTTTTAAGATATTCTTAGTTTTTCGTTCCTGCTTTGAAAAGCATAACTTTTCTTATACAGGAATTTGTTAACTCCTGCCCATACAAACAAAGGAACTTCAGTTACATAGTAACCAGCTTTTGGCTATCATTTTAACCTATGGTACTCTCTCATTTCGATTCTACTTACAATCAAGCAAATAATAAGACTATTTCTGCTAATGTTTCTCAATTAGCATGAAATAAATAGAAGCACAAGCTTTTTAACTACAATTTGTTGCAGAGATATAGAGAAAGTCATGTGAATGGTACACATCAGATTTTTTTTAATCTTAGTCATCTGATGGGCGACAAAGAGTTTGGAGACGGCGTGGAGAACACTTTGCACAATGGTGTTTTCCAAAAAAATTATCACTTGGAGGTAGTGGAGTAGTGACAGTTTGAACAAGAGTTTCTATGGATACTCGTACTGAGTCAGATTTGGTAGAAAAGGGAAATCTAACACTTCATAGGTACATTAATGTATGTTTGGCTGCTCATGATGTATAATATGACCCATTTATAGACGATAATTTTATTTTAATGCACGACAATGCACACCAACAAATTCCTCGAGTGGTCAGAAATTATCTCCATGAAGTGGGAATCCATGTTTTGCCAAGGCCAGCAAGCATTCCCAATTTGAATCCTATTGAGCATGTGTGGAACTTCCTGGAACGGCGTGTTAAGACAAGACTGCTGCGACCAGAAACCTTTCCGGAGTTGATAATGGAAATGACGTTTTATTTATGGACGCTCTTTAACTGCCATGATTCTCAGCGTCCCATTCTATACTGGGCGTGAAAGACAGCTTAATTTTGCAGAGTGAGGTTCTTTTACGTGCCGTAAATCTACGACACGGGATCCATGGCTTTACTTCCCTTCCGAAGGAAGCCATGCTAAGGATTTTTAGGCCCGAAAAATACGCATCGTCCGCGACCTTGGGTACATGAAGTTAGCATGGTAACCATTACACCACGGAGGGCGACTACAGGAGTTGAGGCGAGCACTTTTTGAAGAATGGGAGCATATTCCTCAAGAAGCCATTGTTAACCTGATCGAAAGTATGCAAGACGTTTGAATGCAGTTATTCAAGCCATATAAGGTAACATCCCTCATCAAAGGGCGTTTTGATATTTAAAACACCTAAAAATGTCTTCAGACAAAACAACAGTTTTCATTGTCTAACGCCCTTGTAAGATTTCTCACCACCACTAAGTTTTTGTTTCTATTTGTTGTAATTTAAGGTGACTAATAAAACAGTTGCTTCAGTAAATGGATATTCTTTCATTTTACAACAATGAAGAACAACATATAATGAAATATATGAGTCCGTTATTTTGTTTGTTTGTTTGGTTTTTGTCCGAGTGTATTAACTCTCTATACTAGATGGGAGTTAAGAAATAATGCACACTGCGCAAGCGTCGCTTCTTTGTTTGTTGTTATTGGGTGGTCTGTGTGAGTACTTCCTAATGAGACTGCTCAGATTGAACTCAGTTACACGAAAAAACTTTTGTCTTCAGGCTGATGAAATTAACTCCATGAAGTAAATAGGTAAAAAATCTGGTATTAAAATTGAGATAATGTGTACACGTACCACACCAAACTATTAATCGTTTTAATACGTTTTAATAAGGTTATGGACACAGAATCATCATTTCTTGGCGTTATCTTGTAATTTTTCAATGTTTCAGAAGACCGATATAATCTTTAGACTTTATTGCCAGAGGTCTTGTAGTAAATTTTTAAAAGCTGTTGGGACAGTCCATGAATGTATACAGTAACAACATAATTTTAATCTAAAACGTATACTCAAAACTTCGCCCAATATGATATTCTGCTTCTGTGTTAAATGTCGAAGGACAGTTAATGGACATCCATCAGTTACCAAAGCGCTAGGAAACAGTAATTAAACGTTAACAGGAATATTATTTAAATTGTTAATAAAAGTAAATTAAAAGAGATGGTAAATTAAAACTTCCATGCAAACTTTTACTTTAATTCTGGAATTACTCTCGCTCAAATACGTGCAAAAAGTGTACTTATTAAACTGTGTAGCTGATACCAAAGTAATTCTGTTATTTAGTTCGATTTATAATTAATTTTTTTACTTTTGAATATTACACAATATATACTATACAAATAATACTACAAGATAACTAAATAGTCACTTATTATAATAAACAGTTTTGACAGTAATTTGAAGTTAGCATAATTTTTGAAACACAGAATATTTATCCAAAATAAATGTTTTCCTTAGGCTAATTCGTTTTTATACTGCAAGTTTAGAACTTTTAGAAAAAGGTCCTGTTTGTGTTTATGTCTATGAAATACGTAATAAAAGTCATTTAAATACCAAATTTCCTTAAATAGGACGCGACACGAAGACTTTCAGGTGATTTACTCCCAAATCAAACTACCGTATACTTGCAAGATTTTTCCAGACTTTTACTTTTCTCAAATATTTCTATTAAATTCTTGTGTGTTAAACATAGTGTATGGTAGATAAAATGTATGCATTTTCTGGGAATAGCCTCTGAAGCCCTATTCATTCTACACGACTTTTGCATAATTGGTAGGAGAAAGAATACATCTACTTACGCACACAAAAATGTAGATCTTATTAAAGAAGGCAATTTATATCAAATACATTATAACTATATCCGAAATATACATTCCAGGATATATGCTGAAATGGGGCTATGACCCTTAATTACGCTTGGCCGGAGCCAGATAGGAAACCACGTCGTTGAGACCAGAAAAAAGAACCTTGGACTTTCTGAGA
Organism: Hymenopus coronatus; assembly: GCA_030762935.1. NCBI lineage: Eukaryota > Metazoa > Arthropoda > Insecta > Mantodea > Hymenopodidae > Hymenopus > Hymenopus coronatus. The sequence goes on along the minus strand of CM060888.1, from coordinate 105,786,328 downwards.
ATAACCTGTGAAATCCTCCACATTTTGAATGGCTTTTGTGTGACTGGAAAGCCGTGAAATGTATACAAAATCTTTGTACACAACCGTTTAGATTTTGTTAAAGTACAGCGTTTATACTCTATAAAAATTCTTATTTTTTTGACTGTTTTCCAGTTATTATTTGTTATTTTGCTCTGGCGGTTATTTATTAAGTTAAAACGCCATTATTTTGTAATTAGTTATGTGAGTGACGAGACTCTTGTTTTATTCTTTCCGCAGGCCGTTTTAATGGGTAATGAATTTTTACTTCTTCCATCATTTATTTTTCTTTAATGAAATAAAACATATTTTTAAACAGTTTTATTTAACCGCAATGCTTTATTCACAGGATTCTCTTACATTTAATGTGTTTTCCGCTGATTTCCTCCTTTGTTACAACATATACCTCTTATCCAACACACAATCTCTGGGAACTAACCAGATGAATTAAAATCTCATGTATTCCATTCCAATACTATTTCTCTAGCTATTTTACAATAAACAATTCTTGCAAAAGCTTATCTTTCTATCTACTTCATGCTAATCGACATAAAATTGTCAGAAATGGTATTTTTACTTATGTCCTAAGAGAATACACTATCACTGAGGTATAGTCAAATCTTTAAAAAACTGGTTGCTAGTGATTAAAATGCAGTTCTCTTTGTATGGCCAATAGTAAAACAAAATAAAGTGCAATTACAAATTCTCGTTTGAGAAAGTTTAAGTATTTTAAAATCAATAACAAGGAATACCTCAGATATGGTTAACCGTCCAATTAACACATAATATGATATAAACTCTGTTTCAACGACATGACATTTTTTGTGTAATAAATTTTGTATATTTCTTGCGATGTACCAGTTATATAAAATTTATCTAGAATGCAGAGGTTTTCAGAGGATATTCTCAGAGAATTCAAAATATAATTTTTACTGGTAATGTACATATTTTTAATACACGGTGTTTTAATCAAAATGGTTAGTCTTTTGAGAAAATCAAACTTTTCGAAAAGTTTTCGTGTAAAGAGTGGTTTTGTGTGGGAGGTTTTTTTACAAATCTTTCAGAAGATAAGCATAAACTTTCAGAAGAATGGTTCGTTGCAGAATATGAGAAACGTATGCGAAGATAATGCATTAGAATTTGTTTACTCTAATTACCACATTTTCTACCAGCGATATTATCAGCCTCTTCTATATTAGGAGTAACGCTTTGAATATATAGCGTCTCTCACAAGTCTCTTCAAGTTTTACACTTCTTTAAATATTGTATTATTAAGATAAGATAAAAACAAAAGAGGTCACATTCTAGGCAAGCAATGATACCTGATTTTCCTCTTTTTTTTTTCACTTCACCGTTACTATGGATACAGATTTGTTGGAAAACAATTTCATTTATGCTTCCTATAAGAAATTGTAAGCTACAAATTGTGGCTTTATCACTAAATGGTAGAACACAGCTGGTTCAATGCTACTATGAAATCAAAATAGATGTTTTTCTCACTGTCTAAGAACCTTTAACAATTTAAGAGCAGATCTATGTTTTATTCATAAGGTTGTAACAAAGTGGCCACCGCGATCTCCAGATCTCAATCTGCCGACTTTTTTTGTGATTTACCTTAAAGTAACGTGTTTTCCTGACACAACCTAAGACCATTTCTTATATCTATGACACCACAAACCACATTTTGAAGCGACTTTTGAAACACGCTATATTTTGTTTTATCTATAGAATGTGCAAAGTACTCTTAAATCTGCATATGAGGTCAACAACATTCTTTAAGCATTATAAAGCAAATAATACCTATTAATACAATCAAGAATATTAGTTTTTAAGGTATTGCAAATAAACTTACAGTACCTCTCAAATTGCAGTTGCGTATCGGGTGTGTTTTCAACAAGCTCTGGTTTAACTTCTTGGGTTTTTGACGGTTCTACCTGATTGGTTTTCTCAGGTTGTTTTATCGAACTTTCTGTAAAACATAAGTAATTTATTAGTCATGTATTAAAGTGTTATACAAAATATTTCACTAATGAATGCTCACGAGGAACTAAGCAATATCTGAACACGTAACTGTTTCGAAGGTAGGTACCAGATCGTTCAAGTTGTAGCTGTATTTACGAGGGCGGTTCAATAAGTACCCGTCTTTTAAAACAGATGATGTTCCAAAGCAAGTTGGTGCTACCATCGTGCGCCATTTCATACACGTTGCCCAAATAATGTAAGTGCTTAGTATAGATTTTTGCAGACTATTCAGTAAATCATGGAAAAGGTGGAAAAAAGTGCAGCGATTCCCACTTTACTTTTGTATAAGAAAACTTGAGAGGAGAAAATTTGATGTTGCTTATGTGAACTTTTTGGCATCAATGACAAAAGTTAAATATTACAATTTTGAATGTGATCAAACATCCGGTTTATATGTGTAGCCTCCAAGATGCCCAGCAAACGTGGTTACTGAGTTAAGCATCAAAAAATGTGGTCTGCGCGTGGCCGAGTGGTTAAATTAGTCACCTCTCACTTAGATGGTCCAAGTTCGATCCTAAGCGACCGCATGTGAGATTTGTGGTGGACAAAGCACCGCAGATGCGGGATTTCTCCGGGTTCTTCGGTTTCCTCCGCCATCGCATTTCTCCGGGGCTCCATCTTCATTCCATGTATCACCAGTGTCATCGCCTGCGGTGCCACAAGTAGTAAAAGGAGCGTTAAACACTACCAAAAAGAATCTCCCTATTCCAGAAACGCGAGCTCGCGATTGGACAGAGGCCACATGTGTGTCGCATGCGAAAGGAAATTCATATTTTACATGATAAATTGGTAATGAAAAATCTGACCTATCACATGACTTTCTCTGCATATTCTGCAAATAAATATTCTTACAAAATATTATTCATTCATCTACATTAAGCTTATCGATATAAACATTAGTAAAACTTGCCTTATTAATTGCTTCCTTGTTAACAGAAGTGAAATAAGGGAATGCACTGGGCTAACGTAGTATGTAAACTTTTTTAAAAGCTATCTCTATATGAAGCAGTTGAAATTCGGTTCTCTTTGCATGGCTATAAGTTAAACCAAAAAGGTATGAAACGAAAGTGACATCCCGTTTGACAGAAATTTAAGAGTTTAAAACCAAAACAGATAATATCTAGGTTAATAGTTACCTCTACAACCAAAATGTATAATACATAAATTGTGTGTTTTAACGAGATGTACATTCTTTTGTGTTGTAAGTCTCTTACGCTTTTACTAGTTACATAAAAGTAATCCAGAATGAAGAGGTCTTCAGAGGCTATTCCCAAAAAATTCAAGATATATACAGGCTGTTTCAAAACGACACCAAACGAAGATTTGGACCTTGTTGGTCATACCGTACGTGATACGTAAATATAATTTTCAGCCCTAAATTCGGCACATGCAAAAGCTGCCAGAAAATCACCATAGATTAGGCGATCGTACATAACCAAAGGCACATGCCGGTTGGTAGCGAAGGTCCCAGTCGCGTGGTGTAGGCGTGGTTTGATAGACACGCCGGCGCGGCACTGGTCACCTTAGTAATGGAAAACGTAGCATGTGGGTTTTGTTATGTTATCCGTATCACACGTTCTGAGGTTGTTTACGTGGCGTGTGATAACCATTGTTCCTTCGCTGCCTAATGCCAAATATGTGGGATTTTTAAACATACATAAAACTTTAAATAGAAGAGTGTAAAAGTTGCGACATTAAGTTTCGGATAAGTCAAAGTGTAGCTAATCAACTGCTATCTTTGTTTGGTATCGTTTTGAAACAACCTGTATATCGTTTATCATATCTTAAATATGGGGAATTTTAATCAACGTAGGAGCCATTCTTGAAAAAATCAAATTTTTCGTAACGTGTTCAATGTAACGGGTGGCTGGGGTGAGGGGTTTTCTTAAAAATCTTCGTGACGTATACTTGGAAGCTACTAAACTTGAACCCAGTTTGGTATTTAACGGATTTTTCGTCTCGGAGCTATGCTGTCCACAGGAACACACGTTATTTCCTAACTGCTTACAAGGAAGCTAGCTATAAGACAACTTATGCTTATGTTTATCTCAATTAAAATGATGTAGATACATGAACAATCTCTTTATGAACAGCTTATTTTTAGAACAAGTACAGAAAGTCATGTGAATATAACACATTAGATTTTCTTACGATGTACAAGAAAGGTAGAATAGGTATTGAATTCCGCCTAAAATTCAGTACCCATATTTCACCAGAAATACATGTTTTAGGATCCCTGAATCAAAAGAAAAATTAGAAAAAGGTCAATGAATGTGTGTTTGTCTTTCTCTCTCTGTGAGTGTGTACAGCATAATTCAAAAAGCTCGATTGATTACCGAACTCGAAATTTAAGATTATATCTTTCAAGGAAGCAAAACGATGATTTTCAGAAAAACCCCACCATCCCCAAATACCTTTTACATAGAACAGTTTTCGAAACTTTCGATTTTCTAAAAAATGTTTTTAACGATTTTGATTGAAATGAGTATATTAAATATGTCTACATGGCTGCATAAATGGAAAACCGTTGCATAACTTTTAAATCGTAAGGGATAGACAAAACCGTACTGTACAAAAATGTAGACCCCTTTAAAACAAAATTTATGTCCTATACATTTCTGGTGGAGCTAAATATTCCTTGTTATTGGTTCAATTTTAAATTGGTTAACGCTTCTCAAACGGGAGTATCTCATACGTTTCATATCTTTTTTGCTTTAGGAAAGAGAACCAAATTTCAATAACAATCGTATAGTGACAGTTTTTTGAAAAATTGACTGTCCAATTAGCCTAGTGTATTTTGTTATTTCTCTTATACTTATAACGAATTAATTAATACGACCATTTCTCTACACCTACAACGTACATAGTACATAGTACAAACAGAAGGTATTGCATTCCATCAAAATACTCGATACGAGATTTCCCCGGAAATACACGTTTTAGGGTCTCTTGTATAAAAAAAATCTGATATGTTCCATTCACATGACTTCCTCTACATCTCTACAACATATTATTGTTGAAAAGCTTATGATTCTATTTCTTCATGCTAATAAAGAACAAAATAGCAGAAATAGTGTTATTACGTGCTTCCTTGTAAGTAGAAGCGAAGTAAAGGAGTACCATACATGATAGTCGAAAGCTGGTTGCTATGTGATTGAAGTTCCTTTGTTTCTATGGAGAGGAGTGGACAAATTCCTGTATGAGAAAGCTATAAGCTTTTTAAAGCTGAAACCAAAAAACAACGAATATCTTAAAAATATCATTTCCACGAAAAAAATGTATATAGCATAAATTGTGTGTTTCAATGTGATCTATATTGCTTGTGTGGTAAGTTTTTGTCCATCTCTTACGGTATAGCAGCTATGCAAAATTCCATAAAATTCATCCAGAATAAAGTAGTCTTCAGAGGCTATTCGCAAAAAGTTCAGGATATACATTTTATTTGTCAGGTAAATATCTATAAAATACGATATTTTAATAAAAACCGTAGGAGCCATTTTTGAGAAAATCAAAATTTTCGAAAAATTTTCTATGTAAAGGGTAGTTCCTTGGGGGTGATTTTTGAAAATCTTCGTGTCGCACCCTTGGAAGATAATAAACTTAAATAGCAAGTTTGATATTTAACGGACTTTTCTTTTTTGAGCTATGCGCTCCACACACACACAAACACAAGCACACATGGACCTGTTTCCAAAAATGCTTATTTTGGATTCAGAGAGAGCCAAAGCGTGTATTTCTGATGACATCTCGGTATCGAGTTTTTGAGTGCAATACTATACTTTCTCTATGCACTATATACATAGTACGTGTAGATAAAATAAAAGGCATTTTAGAAAAAAGTCCCCGTGTGTCGTTTGTATGTGAACAAGATAACTAAAAAACCAAAATTGGATAAAATACTTAACTTGTTAATTAAGTTTAATGTCTTCCAGGGATGTGACCCAAAGATTTTGAAGAAAATCCTCCCACCCCAAATTAACTTTTATGGGGACAAAATTTCGAAAATTATGATTTTCACAAAAATGACTAACAGTTTTGATTAAAATACCCTATATTAATGGTATTTATATGGCAAATAAAATGTATATCTTGAATTTTCTGGGAATAACCTTTTAACATCTGCTTATTCTGAATGAATTTTACTGAATTTTGCGTAGCTGGAAACCGTAAGAGATAGACAAAAACTTATTACTCAAACAATGTAGATCACGTTAAAAAACACAATTATGTCATAAACGGGTTTTTCGTGGAATTGACCATTTCTGAGATATTCGTTGTTATTTGTTTCAGATTTAAAATACTTTAACTTTTCTCACCTTGAAATTGTAAACTCCGGGCCCTGCATAGAACCGTTTTTCAACCACATTGTAACTAATTTTTAAAAGATTTCACTATCGCTTTAGCCTAGTGTAGTCCCTTTCTGCTCTTCTACTTAGAAGGCAGCAAGTAATAAGAACACTTTCTGCTAATGTTTATCTTGATTATCATAAATTAAATAGAAGGATATACGTTTTAACAATAATTTGTACAGCAATGTAGAGAAAGTCATGCGAATGAAACACACAAGATTTTTCCATTTATATGCATTCTTTATCATCTAGGCCATTTATCATCATGTCGCCGGTTTTTGCCTTTTTGGAACAATTACTCATTACAATGGTGGTCACTCGTTTACCCTTTCTATCTTTAGGTTTTTATCTTTAAGTTTCACTTTCATTCACACTTCCTGATGACGTCCTAACGCTCTAGCTTGTGGTACCGAAAGTGGAAGGTTCAAACTCGGCGAAGGGCGTTACACTTTTTTAGTGTAAAAATCATTAACATGGTTTCCCTAGGAAAGGGCGTAAAGCCGATGGTCCCGTATTGTAAATTTTCGGCACGTAAAATAATCTGAAGCTTGATAAAGGGATCTGTTAAGCAAAATTGAGCGGTCGATCATTGGAATGCTGAGAGCTGTAGCAGTTAAAGAGCGTCCAAAATTAAAACTCAGTTTAATTTAACCAAATCCTATGGGGGTGTTAGGACTGCTAGAAAAATTCCCAACTCCAGTCCGGAATCGGATAGAAATGTGTCCTATCGACTGATTACTGGACCAGCACCAGCGGCTCCTTCTTCTTCCAAAACATGAAGAAATGCTGTAAGAAAATTTAAATAAAATGAGGGTATTTTGGAGAAGTTGGCAAGTTTTCTATTTTTGGAGGAGTTAATATGGCAAAAGGAGACCTTGTTAAGAAATAAACAATTTGGATTTGAAAAGTAATTACTTCCTTATTATTAACACGAGTACTTATTGAGCCATTGAGCCACCCTCTAATTTTAAGGGAATACGCCAGAGGGAATAAGAATCTGGATTCCCGATGCCATTTGAACCCAAAGCGCCTCTCCCTCTATGACTGCCTGATAATTAGTATTCTACATGCTACTAATGTATGTATGTATTTATTTCTCTGCAAGTGGGTATCACCCGGTGGCAGAGTTATATATGTATACAAGATATATAAACAATAAATCACAGCTGCCAGTTTATGGCTTTGTAAGCTAGATATAATAGTTATTTACACAAATATGAAAACATTAATTTTTCTCTCAATTCAGATTAATTAATTTCATAATTAGAATCACCAACCAATTTAACATTTGTATTTACAACAACATGAAATCACAAGCATTTCATTTAAGGCATATTTACAAAAATTATCCAACATTAATATCAAGATTTTTCCTAAATTTTTTCAGAGACAGGGGACAACCCCGAAAGGCTGCTCCAGGCAATTCATTCCAGTCTTTTATGGTTCTATTTACAAAGGAGAACTTTCCCACGTCAGTTCTGTATCTTCTACCCTTAATTTTGAACGGATGATCGTTTCGTGCATAGTAAGTTGGGTTTTCCAGTTTGTCAGTAACGTCCTCCCATGCGTTTAAGCCAGCGTAAGCTTTAAATAAAGCGCACAACCTCTGTTTCTCACGCCTAACTTTCAACGGCTCCCATTTTATCTCCTCAGCGTTTGGAGGCCCAAAATATTTACCCCTTTTTATGAATTTTATAGCCCTTTTCTGGATCTTTTCTAACGAATCAATTTGATTTACTCTATACCGGTCCCAACAAGTTACTCCAAATTCCATGACCGGCCGCACTAAGGACTTGTGATTTCCCTGGACTTTGCACTCCCCTTTTTTAAAATCCTCATTAAGAAGTGCAGTGTTTTCCACGCTTTCTTAGATACCGAATTTACCTGCTCGTCCCATCCAGCGTTATTCGCCAAGTAAACTCCCAAGTATTTGCAGCTGTCCACATGTGGAATTTTTTCCCCACCCATGTGATAGTTTTGCAGAATTTTTCCCTAGATCTATTAAATGCAATTGACTTACTTTTGCCAGCGTTAATTTTCATTTTATTTGAAGCAGCCCAATCACTAATTTCATTTAAATCACCCTGAAGAGCAGTCTCATCTTCAAAATTTCTAATTTTATTGTAAACAATACAATCGTCTGCAAACAATCTTATCTGGCATTTTATATTAACAGTTATGTCATTTACAAAAATAAGAAAAAGTAACGGCCCCAGTACTGAGCCTTGGGGTACGCCCGAGCTTAACATACCCCTTTCAGATAGCTCCTTGCCTTCTTTTACCCTTTGCGATCTTCCTTCCAAAAATGTTTTAACCCATAGAACTACGCGTTTATCAATTCCTATAGCAGTTAGCTTCTGGATAAGTAGATTATATGATATGACATCAAAAGCTTTGGAAAAATCTATCACCACTGCATCTGTTCTTCCCCTGCATCCACCTCCTCTGCTAAATCTTGAAATAATGACGATATGTGGCTTTCACACGAGTATCCAGGTCTAAACCCATGTTGCGCTTTATTGAACCACTTTTTGTTTTCTAATTCCTCCCGTATATATTCCACAATTAAATGTTCCATCAATTTGCACACTACTGAAGTTAGGCTGACTAGTCGATAATTATTTAATTCTGTTTTATTTCCCCCTTTATGAATTGGAACTACAATCGCTGTTTTCCAGTCTTCCGGTAAGGCACAGTTATTCATTGACATATTAAATAAAAGAATTAGGTACGGAATCATGGATTCCCCTCCAATTTTTAGTAGATATTATCAGGCCCCCTCGACTTTCGATTTTGCAACATTCTGATCCTTCTGCGCAATTTGGATGCCATTATTTGAAAAACCGAATTTCCACTATCTTCAATTTCCAATTTATAATTATAATCCGTTTTGTTAAAAAGACACAAAATGTGAATTTAATGCGTTCGCTTTTTCCTTATCGTTCAATATGGCAATTCCATTTTCCTTGAGTTCTGGTACGCCAAGTTTATTTCCACTGCGTCTACTTACATAATTGTAAAAAGATTTCCATCTATTATTGGTCCCGCTAAGAATTTGTTCTAAGAACCGCTCCTGGGCTTGCAACGTTTCGTCTTTCAATTGTTTAGCCAATTCTTTATATCTGTTAAAATGCCAATCTGACTTCTTCCGTTTATGAAACGCGCGCCTAGACTTTCGTTTAAGTATTCTGATGGATATTTCTGGATCATTATTTTGTTTCATAACTTTGTATGGAACGTATTTCTTTATTGATTCCGAAATAAGTATTTTGAAACTATCCCATGCTGCATCTACATTTGTTGCAGATTTTACAAACAGGCAAACTTGCCTTTTGAGAAATTCCATCTACGTGTGCTCTGCAGAAGTTAAAACTAATAATTTCATCTCCTTCAAACCGGTTTCGCACCTTCCAGTTTATGTCTAATTGTACACAGCTGTGGTCACTCATACCTGGCAAAACCTCACATGCACTAAACAATGACTCAGGTCTGCATAGAAACACGTCCAATACAGCCGATTTCCGGGTATCTGTTTTGACTACCTGCGAAAACCCATGATTCCAAACCAGAAGGTTAACAACACATTGAGCTTCGCCTCCTGATAACTGCCCATTCCCGTTTACTTCTGGCAAATTTAGATCTCCTGCTAAAATAACATTTTTTCCCGTTTCCGAAGAAATTTTTTCCACTAATTTATGAAGAGTTTTAAAGTTAGTTTCGCCAGGTGGTCTGTAACACGCTATTAATGTAATGTTATTTGCTTCGTTTTCGTGATCGATAATTTCAATGGCCATCATTTCTACGTCTTCTTCCACCCACAATATCTTACTGCTTAACTCTAACTTGGTACAAATAAAAATTTCCCCTCACCTTCCTTCCCTGTCCCTCCTAAACAGCCTGTAATCTGATCTAAATATCTCCGCGTCATTAATATCAACACTGAGCCATGACTCTGTACCTATAATCACACTTGGGTTACTTATTTCCATTAAATTCCAAAATTCTAATGTTTTGTTTATGATGCTTCGGCAATTTACCTGCAACAGCCTAAAGGAATGTGCCCCTACCTGAGAATCGTCGCTTCCCCGAAGCCGTTGTCAGTGCTGCCCGGTGGCACCGCTCCACTCGGATACCCTCGCGAACAATGCTGCTAACTTTGAAGTTCCTCTTCTGTTTAGGTGAACACCATCCCGTCCATAGTCCCAGTCGTCAATCCACGAATTTGAGTCCACAAACTGCACATCCAGTCGTTCAGCCACCCACGAAAAGGCGTCGTTTACCTGCATTACCTTCCTCCAGTTGATATCGCGTCGCCTCAAAACTCCACTGATGACAATGTTTGCTGAGGGAAACAGTGCCTTTGTCTTCTTAACTAAATCATACATGTCTCCCATCACATAGTCAGAACTCCTTCGTAGGTCATTACTTATAACGTGTAATACGATGGTCCGGTAGTTGCTTTCCTCCTTCTCTCGCTTCTTCTCAATTTCCCTCGCTCTTCTCAATTTCCCTCTTTATGCCAGGATAACAAGCTATCTTTGCATTTGTAGTTCCCGCGTGTCTAACGATAGAGTTGCCGATGGTCAAACATGGTTTCTCCTCTTTCTTTAGGTCATATTCCCGTGTCTCCCTCAGTAAGCGGTTTTCTTCTTTAAGCTTCCGAATAATATCTTACGCTGTTTTCAGCTTGTCGCGTAAGCCTTGTAGTTCCTCCTGCAGCTGCTCCAATTTTTTGTCATTTGCGGTGACGGTCACATCCCTCCTGCAGTCCTTACATTATCAGTTTTCTTCTCTGTTCTGTTCTCTCTTTAATTTTTGACAGCCAAAATGGTACCATCTCGGGCATGAAATACAAAGAAGTCCGGTCCTCAGTGATTTGTTGCAGCTTCCACATCTTTCATCTCCTACAGGTCCTGGATTTATATCAACTCCTCCTATCACAAGCAGGGCTAGTAATACAAAAGCCATAAAATAATAATTCTTCGTAGTTTCCGTAGCTCCAGTCGCCCCTCTACCTGATTTCCGCGGTCGCCTGCCCGACCACATTCCTACCCATGCCCGGTAAACAACCAGATCCTCACCCATTGTTCTGCTGCTACCTGCCTCCCACTGGTACGTCCGCACTGCTCGAGATCCCAAACCAGACATGCGTCATGCATGTTGCGTATTTTGGATTCGGCGAGGGTGCGAATTTTTACCACTTCTGGTTTATAGAAGAGAAGGGTACGTGTACTCTTTCCTTAACTAAAATAAATATACCTATATATAGTAACCGCACTTTTGTGAAAAAAATCTGATGTGTTACACTTACATGACTTTCTCCAGCTACTCTGCAAACAAACATCTTACAACAGATTATTCTTATTTCTACACAATGCTAATCGAGATAAATATTAGCAGAATGTTCTTATTACATAATTCCTTATAAGTAGAAGGGGGCTAAGGGAATGCACTTGGATAAAGTGCTAGTCAAAAGTTTTAAAAGCTATCGTTATGCGATTGTTATTGCAAATCGCTTCTTTGCTTGGCCAGAAGTAAAACACAAGAAAAACGGAAACTTCCTGTCTGAGAAAAGTACAAGTATTTCACAATTGATACCAATAACAAGGAATATCTCGGAAACGGTTACCTCTACAACAAAGGACCTAAACTGTGCGTTCTGACAAGATCTACATTTTTTGTCCAGTAAGTTTTGTCTATCTCTTTCGGTTTAGAAGTTAAGCAAAATTCATCACGAATAAAAAAAGATCTGCAGAGGCTATTCCCAGAAAAGATGTAAATATTTTAATATGTGGCATTTTAATGAAAATCGTGAGCGTCGTTTTTGAAAAAATCAAAATTTTCGAAAATATTTTCCATATAAAGGGTAGTTGGGGTGGAGAGATTTTCTTGAAAATCTTCGGGTCGCATCCTTGGAAAATACTGAATTTAAAAACGAAGTTCGATATTTAACCGACTTTTCGTTTTTGAGCTATGCTGTCCACATTAATACACACGCAGACGCACTCGGACCTTTTTCAATTTTTTTTTTTTTTTGGATTCAGGAGGATTTACGCTCAACCGATACATAAAAACTGATTGCTGGTGATGACATTAAAATTCGTTCCGAATAGCAAGGAAAACGAATAACGGCATAAAATGTGAGGAAAGTATAAGAATTTTAAAATTTGAACAAACGGTTGGAAACGGTTAATTCTACAAAAAGATATATTTGAAATAAATTGCATGTTTTAACGAGCTCTATATTCTTGTATTGTAGGTTTCTCTCTTACAGTTTATATTATCTATATACATACATATGTACACGATTACATGTGCATTCCGTTCCTAAGGCAATCAACTTTCAACAAATTACCCAGAAAAAATATGGATATATTTTAAGATTAAATTTTACCTAAACGTTGAATTTAAATTTGAAAACAATATTTAAAAGAGAAATATTATTACTCAACTATAGGAGACCTATCACAATGGTCTTAATTTTAAAGTTTTAAACATTATTCTTTTCAGAGGAAATACAAACATTAAACTTATTAATTTAGTTTATTTATGAGTTGGTTGCACCAAAAATCAATGTGAGTAAAGTTATTCTTTTATTAATTCATGATTTGTGGCCAAAGTAAATGTTTTCAGAGATATGAGCCTGGCTTAAAATGTTCCCAGACGGTGCATAAAAATCTCGAATAAAACTCATCAAATTTCGACTGCAACTTATTGCAAATGGGAAGTTTGAAGTATGAAGAGGCTCATTTCCAATTCATCCATTCACATATTAGTCGTATAGATGATTTAGAACTCATTTACAGTTTCTCGTATTCTTTCTTTGGAATTCCGAATTGGTAGTTTGTATTCGGCCCCTAGGAGCGCTTCTGGTTTTCTTTGTTTCCGTTGTGGCTGCCAACATCGATACAAATAATGTAGATGACAAGTCCCCGAAAATCCTGACATCTAGTGTCTGAGACTATTACAGGAAGAAAGTGTATAGCAGTTCTGTGTGTTGCTAGAGTGCGTTTTAAGTAGATATTAATGCTTTACTTAATGAATTTATTACATAAGTTCTTTGGGGTTTGTTTTTCTTTGGACTTATTTCAATAAGATTTTGGAAATTTCCACTGATATTAAGTCTAGGTTAGAGTGTGACTCTCTGTTAAATGCAGATTAGTGAACTTGGTTTTGATATATTTAGTTGCTCCGTACTTTAGATTAGTGTATGTAAAGTGATTTTCGAGATATTTGCCTTTAATAACTTCCTCTGGTTTTATCAAGGCTTGCCAGCGAAACCACGATGCGCTCTGTTAGCTCTAGTAGTGTGTGTAAATAATCTATCGTGCAATTTATCGCATTTTTTACTTAATTTAATGATCAAACCAAACATCTTAATTTATTCATATGAATAAAAATGTCCTAACAAGAATAAAAAACGGGAGGAAAACAATTAGTGTTTTTATTAATTTCCAGCGTTGTTCCAAAGCAAGCGATCGGAGCATATATGCGTTTTAGTTTTCTTTTTAGTTTGATCCTTTACTTCAGATTGAAAATGTTTAAAACCTGAGCAATAAAAATTCACATGAAACGGTGTGTCTTGTAATAATGTTATCACTTTAAGTTGCTGTGTCCCACTCACTTGCCCTAATTAAGATATTTTCTAATATACAAAACTCGTCGCAAAATGTAAGCACCATACTGAATTTTGTTATTCTTACGAACGCACAATATACTGCCAACCTATCATTTTCACGAAATCCGCGAGTCTTCTGTTCTATGCTTTGGCAAAACCACTGGAAATGCCTAAAAATAAATTAATTTACACACAAACCTAAACCCAACGTAAGAGAGAGAATGCTGCTATCGTTCGTATACTTCAGTGAAAGCATTGGAAGCTACTAAAAACAAATTTATGAAAATCAGTTTATTTACACACACACAAACTAACGTGTAGCTACGCGAACGCATGCAAGAATGCTTTGATAAATGCAGTGGAAATTACTAAACTCAAATTACATGAAAATTAGTCTATTTAAAAACATACACACATTAACCTAGAACTAACCGAGAAATTAATAAAAAAGATTACCCGAAAATCAAATTTACTTGCACACACAAACTCTAACTTATAGGTAAGCGAGCATGCTATGATAAAAACAGTAAAAATGATTAAAATCAAATTACAGGAACATCAGTTTATTTACACATACACTAACCTAAAGCTAACCGAGCTTAAAATGTTAAAAGTAAAACAAATTACACACATCCATTTACACTACACACAAATCTATATCTCACGAAACTGTGGAAATATCTCTATTTACACATGCACACTGCTATAATCAGCTCATTAAAAGAAATTTCCAAAATAAAACAAACACCAGAGAACTTCTATAAGCAAGTCTTGAAGTAAAGCATTATTGCTTAAAGCGCACGCCTGTAAACCACAGAATTGCTATAGAATCACATTTCTTCCTCTGTGATTAAACATTTTCCATAGTCTCAAATTCCTTAGATGTCAGTATAAAGGCAGTTTTGTCATGTCGCGGTATTATTTTTATTAATGTTGGCAGCCACCGCCATAATGAATAATAGAGACGGAAACAACGAAAATCTTGTAAACAACTACATGAGCACTCCTAAAGGCCGAATAGTATACTACGAAATCTGGATCCCCAAAGGAATAGAAACCACCAGATCATATGCATTTTAAGACCACTAACAATGTGAACATTTATTTCTTAGAGTAGTATTTTCAAAGGTTTTGTAGTATGAGCTCATCACATGTTTACAACAGGAATAGATGTAGATACACTGGCTCAACTGGGCACGGTGGGAAGGTCACAGCAACTCAAAGTGATCACATGTAGTACAAAACACTCACTCCATGTGCACATGTGATCACTTTGAGTTTCTGTGACCTTCCCACCGTACCCAATTGAGCCAGTTTCTTATATATAAAACTCGTCGCAAAATGTAGACAACGCACTCCATTTTATAATTTTTACGAACGCACAAACCATACTGCCAACTGTGTATTTCGCATTGGAAAGAAGAACCGATTTTCAGAAAGTCCATTTTTACCCCTTATTTCGATTCAGTTCATTTACATAGACCTAACCCAACCTAACGTAGCCTAACCTCGACGAAATCTCGAAACCTGTCGTTCACCTGTCACGTAGACTAGTAGTATTATCTTTATCAATGTTGGCAGCCACTGTCATAATGAATTATAGAGAGAAAACAACGAAAAACTTGTAAACAACTACATGAGCGATTCTAATGGCCGAATAATATACTATGAAATCTGGATCCGCAAAGGAATAAAGACCATATATATATATATGGTCTTTATTCCTTTATATATAGTCTTTATTCCTTTATATTTATATGTGTATAACACTGCAAATATTGTTATAAGTAAGGATTAAGGGCTAAATGTTTCCAAATTATCAGCCTAACCTGTTTCATACTTTAATACAAGTAAGTATTGAGACGAACTTGAGAAATTTGGATTTGTGACTTTCAAAAAGCTCCACTTTAGGGCTAGAAATGCAAGAAGATACTTACTAGCTGTAAGCCAAAGAGCAGTTATACCCAGAGCGGCTGCAACAACGGCCGCATCACGGTATATCTTCATTTCAAATTAACATTTGTTAATTATGTTGCAGTTCTCTTAATTTAGAACACCAAAAATATTTACTGTTGCTTAGTACCAGAAGTTAGAAGCTATCTTTTGTTTCATTAGTATTAGTACCATACTCACTTCGTTAAATTTGTGAAAAAACTGTTATTTCCTTTATTTTCTGAAATTGGATTATTTTAGTGGATTCATAAAATAAAAGAGCAAGTAAAACGTAGCTAAAAGGTCATATTTTGATTTTAGGGGCTATACATTCATTGTTTCTTGTATCGCCATTTACACTTCTACTTCTGCTGTTTTAATATCTCTAGTCATAGATATTCTTTTGTTTGCTTTTGGTTCTAAGTTTTATGGAACAGATTGTGCATAAATTATTAAACTATTTCAGTATTTGGTCACGTGGGCTTTCGTACTCTGAGAATGGTTTTCTACGATTTTATTGCCATTTGGTATACTACATCTGACACAGATTTTATTAAAATTTCACAGTTGTTGGTAGGTTCGTGGTAATATTTTGTTTTACACCCCTTGTATTATATCTACGTCTACAATCAGTCAAGATTGCTATGTGCTATTTGTATTAGATTTTAAGTTTATCATTTCTAATTTGATATGTTTTATATATAATTATTCTTATCATTGTAAATTATTTTTAAAAATGTTAATTGTGTAGTTATACTTTGTCTACATGGCAGCCCTCAACTGAGGAAAGTAATCAATAAATAAATATCGAAGGTTATGTTAAGGTTTAGACCAGGATTTGTTAAACATGGCTTCGGTCACACAGATATCTCGGAAATTCTCTTCTTTTGTTTTCCCTTTCTAGCAGGCTTTCTGTATACGGGAAGGGAAACTTGATTCTGAAGTTCTCCACTAAGAAAGTAATCGCCAATCTGATTCATGAGTATCTGGATATGCCAGATGTCGTGCTTGTGGTGAAATGAAATGGAGTTTTAAGTGTTCTCAGCGTTCTATTCTACCACTTAATTTTGCTCGGACTTGAGGTAATTTTACGTGCCATAAATATATGGCACGGGACCAACGGTTTACTTCCTTTCCGAAGGAAACCGTGCCAACGATATTTACGCCCGAAAAAATCCATCGTGTTCTGCCGGGTTTGAACGTTTCCAGGGTGTGAAGATCTCTGATACTCAGTTTTCCCAAATGTCCCAAGTTAATATTGGGATTATTTTTGTGTACAATAGCACCATT
Organism: Hymenopus coronatus; assembly: GCA_030762935.1. Taxonomy (NCBI): domain Eukaryota; kingdom Metazoa; phylum Arthropoda; class Insecta; order Mantodea; family Hymenopodidae; genus Hymenopus; species Hymenopus coronatus. The sequence continues at coordinate 105,769,099 of CM060888.1, read as the reverse complement.
GCTTTCTAGAGAGAGTTTTGTTGTCAGGTATTGCTTTGGCGACAACTGAACAAGTTGATAGTGGTTTGAAGTGTTGTGCCGGGGATAAAAGAAAAAGTAAAGAAGTATACTGCCGTTTTGATATATTTTAAAGAAGCAGTACGAATATTTTGAATGAATTAATAACATGATCGAGTATTTTGAGTCTGGAAGAATAATAAAAAGTATCTGACGTGTTCCATTCACATGACTTTCTCTCTATCTCTGTAACAAATTATTCTATAAAAGTATATTATTGTATCTTTAGATAACATTATCGAAATTCTCTTACTACTTAGTTCCTTATAACTAGAGGGGAAATAAGGAGCACACTAGGCTAAATTGATAATAAAATATTTTAAAAGTTGGTTGCTATGTGATTGATTTTTCCTTTTTCATGGCCAAGAGTTGACAAATTAAGTATTTTAAAATTTAAACCAATTACAAGGGGTATCTCTGAGAAGGTTATCTCCACAAACAATTATATAATACACAAATTATTTGTTTTAACGGCCTCTAAATTTTAGTGAAGGAACATTTCGTCTATCTCTTACAATTTACGAGTTATCCAAAAGTTATTCAGAATGAAAAGGACTTCAGAGGCTATTCTCAGAAAATTTGAGATATTGAAACATAAGTGTCTTTATATACGCATTTTAATCAAAATCATTAGAGTCATTTTTGAGAAGATGCTGAACTTAAATATCAAGTTTGGTATTTAGCCAACTTTTTGTTTTTTGGTTATCGTGTTCAAGGACACACCGACATAACAACACACACACGGGCTGTTTTTTAAAAAGGCTTTTCTTTGGATTCTGGGGCTCTAAAGCGTGTATTTCCAGTGAAATCTCGGTATCGAATATTTGGGTGGAATGCAATGCAATCTACCTATATACTATGCAACAGTAGAGCAAGCAAAACAAAAAAAAAAAAAATATATATAGAGATAAGAAAAAACAAGGTTTAAATTTGAACGTGATTATTAATAAGCATGCATTGTCCTATCACAGCTTCAGTTTATTGGCAGATTAAATGCCCCAAATAGAAAAACTTATTACCTTTTTATAGATATCCTAGTGATTCCTGGCTTATGAACTGTATAGTAAGGCAATTTTCAATTCAATTTGAGGACGGAAAATTTGATGCAACATGGCAGAATAATTCGTCATAAGAATCGCTTTTGATTGGTTGGTTTCGCATATTTAAGGTAAACATAAAAGCTTACAAATTGTATGCATCTGCGTTCACGTAAAGTTCAATGCTTATTTTTGTGTTTACGGAATTCATGGTGAACGGTTCTATGAGAATACATACAATGTAGAAGAAAATGCTAAGTAGTAATAAACCCCAACACTTGTCCATGAAGAACACGTATTAGGTATTTTTGATTTCACCTCATAAACCACTCCCAATAACAATAATATAATGTTCTAATAATGTTTTACCTAAAGCAGTGCGTTCAAATAATTACTTCAAAGTATTTCATTTAAACATTCACTATTTCCCTCATTTATAGTAAATTCGAAATCATAGATTAAATGAAGATGACCTTCATTGTATAATTTGGATGATAATTATATTGGTATACTATATTCATTTAGAATAAGCTGTTCAAGGCCATATTCTCCTTTCAGACGACACACATGTATATCCTCCCTCTTTGAAGCCTCTCTTTTGTTTATGACTTGAAGAGTGAGTGAGAGAGAGAGAGAGAGAGAGAGAGAGAGAGAGAGAGAGAGAGAGAGGAGAAATAGAGGTGGGAGGGAAGGCAGGCGTACAGAAGTTAGTGTGACGGGGATGCGTGGTAAGCCACTAAACGTGACCTTGAACCGCCTAGTTCTAATGGAAATAATATAGTAATTTCTGTAATACGGGACAGTCCAACGATGGTTGTTTAATTTTTATATCCTAAAAATAGACACTGAGCGGGTATAAAAAATTAATAATACATCTATTGAAGTACTGCACTAACAAGAAAAATTATAAATTTAATAGCAATATCTGTATATCTTCATAAGATAATGTTAATATATTTATTGCAGATGTTGAGCATCTGTTCAAAATTATTGATCATCATAACTACCTTTTTATTATTTGTGGAGATTGTAATATTGACATTACATCCGAATATATCATCACACTAACTTTCTTAACATGTTAAGATAGTATAATGCACATTGTAAAATCACAATTTACAAGAAATATTCCTTGCTTGTACAATATTATAGGCAGTAGTAGTAAAATATAATTGTTTGGTACATGCAATATGCATATTTAATCTTATCTAATCGTATCTTATTAAGTTAAAAGTTCTGTGCTAATAATATGGTTAATCATTTTGGCTGCCTTGATATGAATGTTTTCATTAACCTCTTATCCACGTGTAACTGGGATAATTTGCTAACTCGTATAGAGCAGTTTAATACTTTTTTGACCATAAACTTACCGTTTTAACAATTGTTGCTCATAAAAAAAACGGTTCATTCATTTGACTTTATTCTGCGGACATTTTCTTCCAAAATGTAATTCTTGTATCTACTTAATGCTAAGAAAGATATGATCATTACTCAGTTCCGTATAAATAGAAGAATAAAATAAAATTTTACTTACACTTGTGTTAAATAACTAAAAAAATGTGTAAATTACTATTATTGTCTAAATCCAAAACACAAAAAATAAACATAATATTGGGTGCGCATAGCCGCCCTTAATGTTCGGGGCACAGATAAAATTAAATGCCTGCAGAAGCTAATGGTTATAAAGCTACAAGCAGGCTTCTTAAATTTGTGCTTAGAAGCTTGCATAGCTCCCGTTTTACCTCAACCCAAACATTCTCACATTCTACCACTCTGAAATCCTGCCTCTGAAACTAACTTGAAACCTTTCGAGATGTGTGTAAAGGATACTTTTTCTGCTACAATTTAACAATGCCTCAGGATATTTCATCCTCATGGAAATCAAAATATAATCAAGTATTACTGTGTACTGTATACCGTTCAGTGTATCGTCAGGCTGTTACTGCACACCATCCTTTGATATCCAGCCGCTACACGATACAGATATGCGACCATGAAGCCAAGCATTTTGCATCCTGTTGGGGCCCCTCTGGCCGATAGACAAGCATCTTTCCCTTACGTGTGGAAAAATGTTACCTCGTATGAGTTATTCTAGTTGCGATTGGCATTTTCCTGTTGGATCGGTTTATGAAGGATGTGTTGAGTATTATATTAAACAAAACAAAAACTACAAAGAATTCCTACCTCACAAAAAATCAAATTTAGCCAAAATTGAATTCATAAAAGGTTTCAAAACATTGGTTTTCTTAATAATACTTTTGTATTTTTCATACCCTTATTTCTTTCAGTGAGAGTGAACTGTTTGTACCCGATGTGTTTGCGTAGTAAGTATTCCTAAAATAAATATCCGCAATGTGATTATTCAACATCATTAAGAAAAGAATAAAAAAGAAGTGTTTGCTGCATGCGAGAAGCGAACCTGGGACCTTCACTAGAGAAGTAACTTACGTTTTGCCATAGCGCTACAGTGAACACAGATAAATGGAATGTGCCAGATTTAATAATGTCCTACAATACAAACTGTATCATGTTTGTGTCATTAATATTTTTAGTTCATATTGACAGTTTATTGTTGAAGCTTAAGTTATGTATTTGATTAATAATCATAGTCATATTGGTTAAGACTATTAAGATTTGGAACTTCTGACAACTTGTTGCTGCCACTAAACAACTGTATCGCTGACGGTGTAAACAAGGACTTTTTGGCGTAGGTTGTATATACGTGTTAAAACCCTTAGTATAGCTTCCTTCGGAAGACAAGTAAAGCCGTTGGTTCCGTGTCGTAGATTTGCGGCACGTAAAGGAACCTCAGCCTGATAAAGGGGCCTCTGAGCAAAATTAAGCTGTCTTTCACGCCCAATATAGAATAGGACCATAGTAGTTAAAGAGTGTTCCATAAATAAAACAACAGAAGCTAGGGAAGGTTAAAGCTGTTGATAAGCATAGCAACCGCTAATATAAAACATGGTATTCTTCGAAGTTAAAGTTACTGCGCAATAAAATTATTATATTATCACAGCTATTTGAGTGTTTAAAGTCTGATGGCTCTAATATTATTACAAAGGAAATTCGGAAGTAAAAAGCTGCATAGGCTTAGTTTTGATTCCGATTGACATTCGTCTATTACATTAGACAGGAGGTCAAGTTAAGTGTGCGCCGAATCCTTTATATGATACTGTATGTCTATATCACCAATGCCTGGTAGCATGTGCTTTAACCATCTACAACCTCAATATTTCTTATTTCAATGTATAAGAAAATAATGGCTTAGGCGATATGGAAGAAAGACAAAGAAATTATAAAGGTTTTTGGTAGGCAGCAAGAAACAGATATGAAGATGTAGAAATTCAACTATTATTTAGTCAGCTAGCAAAGAAGAGATCACTTATACCTTATATATCGATAAAAATCTGATCTGTTCCATTCACATGAGTTTCTCTACAACTCTGCAATAAATTATTGTTAAAAGAATATGTTTCTATTTACTTCCTGCTAATCGAGAAAAAATTAGCAGAAATAGTCTTATTACTTGCTTCCTTGTAAGTAGAAGCAAAATAAGGGAGTACCATAGGTTAAAGTGATGGTCAAAAGCTGGTTACTATGTGGCTGAAGTTCCTTTGTTTGTATAGACACAAGTTCACAAAGTCCTGTATGAGAAAAGTATGTTTTTTATAGCTGAAATCAAAAACAAGGAATATGTAAAAAACAATCAACTCCACGAAAAAAAAATGTTTATAACATAAATGGTGTGTTTTAAAGTGCTCTACATTTGTTGTGTGGTAAGTTTTTGTCCATCTCTTACGGTTTAGCAGTTATCAAAATTCCGTAAAATTGACCCAGAATAAATTAGTCTTCAGAGGCTATTCCCAGAAAATTCAAAATATACATTTTATTTGCCAGGTAAATATCTTTAACATGCGATATTTTAATCAAAATCGTTGAAGCCATTTTTTATAAAATTTTCGAAAAAATATATATGTAAAGGGTAGTTTGGGGTAGGGGGATTTTTCTCCAAATCTTCGTGTCTTATCCCTGGAAGATATCAAACTTAAATACCAAGTTTGGTATTTTACCGACTTTTCGTTTTTGAGTTATCGTGTTCACAGACACACGGACACACACACACACACACGGACCTTTTACTGAAAATCCTTTTTTTGGATAAAGGGGACCTTAAAACATATATTTCCGGTGAAATCTCGGTATCGAATTTTTTGGTGGAGTGCAATACCTTCTCTATATACTATGTACATAGTGCGGATAGAGAAAGTAAAAATCTGATGTGTTGCACTCACATGACTTTCTCTAGCTGTTCTACAAAACTTCTTACATAAGATAATTCTTTTTTCTGCACCTTGCTAATCAAGGTACTCATTAGCACAGTGTTCTTATTACTTAGTTCCGTATAAGTAGGAAGAAAATAAGGGAATATACTAGGCTAAACCAATAGTCAAATGTTTTAAAAGCTGTCGTTACGCGATTGTCATTACAAATCGCTTCTTTTCTTGGCCAGGAGTAAAACAAAAGAAAAACCGTCTGAGAAAAGTATAAGTACTTCACAACTGAAACTAATAACAATGAATACCTCGAAAACGGTAAGCTCCACGAGAAAAATGTATATGACATTACTTGTGTATTTTAAAAAAAATCTACATTTTCTGTAGAGTAAGTTTTTGTCTATCTCTTAAGGTTTACTAGTTATGCCAAATTAAGCAAAATTCATCCAGAATAAACAAGTCTTCAGAAGCTATTCCCAGAAAATTCAAGATATACATTTCATTTGTCAGGTAAATATCTTTAATATATGGTATTTTAATCAAAATCGTTAGAGCCATTTTTAAGAAAATCAACATTTTCGAAAAAAGTTCCATGTAAAGGGTAGTTTGGGGTGGGGGAATTTTTCTCAAAATCTTCGTGTCGCATCCTTGGAAGATACTTAACTTAAATACCAAGTTTGTTTGGTATTTTAGCTACTTTTCCTTTTTGAGTTATCGTGTTCAAAGATACACGGACACACGGATACTCGGACACACACACACACACACATACACATACACACGGACCTTTTTGTGAAACTGCTTTTTTTGGATACAGGGGGTCCCAAAAAACATGTATTTCCTGTGAAATCTCGGTATCGAATGTTTGGGTGGAATACAATACTTCTCTATCCCTATGTAAATTGTACATATGGGGCTAGAGAAAGTAAAAATATCTGGGAAAGAGATAGATATATAGATAGCACTAGCCAGGAGGAAAGGAAGGGGATAGCATGGCTAAGATCAGGAATATGGAAACTAAAGGACGTAACATGCACCTACAAGGTAAATGTCCATTATGTGGGGGAAACGAAGACGTCCAACATATTACAATTTTGATTGTAAGAAAACTGGGAAATAGAGAAAAGAATATACAGTCCGTTTCAAAACGACAGCAAACGAAGATAGCAGTCTATTAGCTTACACTTTGACTTGTCTGAAACTTGATGTCGCAACTTTCAAACCCTTCTATTTAAAGTTTTATGTGTATTTAAAATTGCACACATCTGGGATTATACAGGTTGTCATACGCCACGTAAACAACCTCAGATAGTGTTATACGAAACACATAACAAAACCCACCCACGCGCGGTGACCTGTACCGCGCCAGTGTGTCTATCAAACCACGCCTACACACGCGACTGCGACCTTCGCTACCAACCAGCATCTCTCTTGGAGTGGGCCAGGCACGTGCCAGTTGGTTATGTATGCTTGCCTTATCCATGGTGATTTTATTGCAGAGCTGAAAATTATATTCACGTATCACGTATGGTATGATCAATAAGGTCCACATCTTCGTTTAATGTTTTAAAACACCATCCTGTATATGGTAAAAAATGAATAGGAAATCCGAAAAAAATAAAATCATAGATAAAAACTGCGAGACATTGGGACAATATTTAGAAAAAGTTAAAATAAATGGAAATGGATTGTTAACACAAAAAACTACAGTTCACCAGCATTTATTAGTAATGGTATAGTTACAGTATTTTTTTTTTTTGTTTTTTGTTTGTATAACTTAAACTGGACTGCCCACTGAAAAAGTGGCCAAATTCTAGTGGACAGCACAAGATATGTATTGTACAATATATGTTTTTTCTTAGTGCTTCAATAAACCTAAACCTGTCGCTATCCATTCCTGCCTACCCTCATTCTGAAGATGTCCTCCACAGCTGGGGACGAAACGTCAAGTTTTAATTATTTTAATAATTTTAATATTTGACCACGGCCTAAAGTCCGGATATGTTATATTTTACCAATAAACCTAAACCTATTTCAATATAGGCGCAGGTTTAGGTTAGTAAAGGAGACGAACATCAGCACTACGGCCAGTAGTTTAACCCCCACCCCCCAGGGTGGAGAAATAGGACTCTACCTTGTACCCCCTCAGTAGTGCTCAACTGAGAAAGTTTTTCTCCTCTCTCAGACATGCAAGGAAAATGTAATGAGATGCTGGAGTACTGCGGTTTCATTCCGGAATTCGGAGGAGAAAGATGGAAGAGCAATAGATCCTACAAGATTCCAGCAGACATGTTTGGAGAGAAGCCAACATGTCTCTTAGTGGTGTCATTTCCCTTGGTGGGGCAGTAAGATATTGCGAGTTTGGAGTCTAGATAGATTTCTGTGCTGGAATTTCTGCAATTAATGTGCTCTACGCGGTGGAGTTTATAATTGAATCATTTCAGTGCAAATGCAATAACTTAAGGAAAACATCTGCTGATGTTTTATACATCACTGCAACACATTATTGTAAAAACACTTATTCTTCTATCTACTTCATGTTAGTCGAGATAAACATTACAAGAAATTGGCTTGTTTCTTGCTTTCTTGTAAGTAGGAGGGAAATAAGGGGATACACTAGGGTAAAGCGATAGTCAAAACTTTTAAAAACTGGTTGCTATGTGCTTGAAATCGGTTTCTTGCATTGCCAGTTGTTTACAAATTCCCGCATGAGAAAAACATTTAAACTAAAACCAATAACAAGGAATTTCTAAAAATGGTCGCCTCCACGAAAAAAAATGCATAAGAAAAGTTAAGTGCTTTAACGAGATCTACAGTTTTGTGTAGTGCGTTTTTCTCTCTCTTATGATTTATAAGTTATGCAAAACTCAGAAGAATTCATTCAGAATGAAGAGTTCTTCAGAGCTTTTTCCAGAAAAAGCGTGTGTGTGTCCGTGTGTCCGTGTGTCTGTGAACACGATAACTCAAAAACGAAAAGTCGGTAAAATACCAAACTTGGTATTTAAGTTTAGTATCTTCCAGGGATGCGACACGAAGATTTTGAGAAAAATCCCCCCACCCCCAACTACCCTTTACATGGAACTTTTTTCGAAAATTTTTGTTTTCTCAAAAATGGCTCTAACGATTCTAATTAAAATTTCGGATATTAAACATATTTACCTGAAAAATGAAATGTATATCTTGAATTTTCTGCCTCTGAAGAGTAGTTTATTCTGGATGAATTTTACTAAATTTTGAATGACTGCTAAACCGTAAGAGATGGACAAAAACTTACTTCACAAAAAATGTAGAGCACTTTAAAACACACAATTTATGTTATATACATTTTTTTCGTGGAGATCGTCGTTTTTGTGACATTCCTTATTTTTGGTTTCTGCTATGAAAAACGTATACTTTTCTCATACAGAAACTTGTCAACACCTATCCATATAAACAAAGGAACTTCATTGACATATCAACCAGCTTTTGATTATCACTTTAACCTATGGTTGTCCTTATTTCGCTCCTACTTACAAGGAAGCGAGTAATAAGACTATTTCTGCTAATTTTTTTCTGATTAGCATAATGTAAATAGAAGTATAAGCTTTTTAAGAATTATTTGTTGCAGGGATATGGAGAAAGTCATGTGAATGTTACACATCAGATTTTTAATTAAAATAATCCGGGACCTAAACGGTATTTACGATATTGAAAGTCGCCATTGGAGGTGTCATCTCAAAATCAACTGATATCCCCATGTGGTGAACCGGTAAAAACACGATTGATTTGGGAAACTTAATGTTGTTATGACATGTTGCCATGGTAGATCAGTGGTTTGAGATATTGAACGGAGGCTAGGAGATCCGTAGTTCAAATCCCAGTTATACCGTTGAATTTATTTTACAGTCTGACTTTACTTTTACATACCTCTCTCTCTCTCTCTCCCTCCCGCCTTCTCTATTATCTAGCTATTATTTATATTTATCTATTATCTATATCATATAGCTATATTATCTGTCTATTATCTATATCAATCTATCTGGCTATCTATCTTACTATCTATCTGTCTGTCTGTCTGTCTGTCTGTCTGATGTCTGTCTGTCTATCTATTTATCTATCTTACTCTCTATCTTTCTATTATTTATCTATATCATATATCTATTATCCATTTACCTATTATCTATATCTATCTATTCATCCATCTATATCATCAATCTATATATCTATGTATATCTATCTATATCTATCTATATTTATCCTATCATGCATACACATACACACGTCTAGTGTGAGAGAAACAATTGCCAGTTTATATAGTATAGTCTATAGAGGGTAGTAAAAGTCATGTTAATGAACCACATAGTATTTCTACTTCCTCTACTTCTAAGAATAGATGTAAATGATGTCAAGTATCACCGAAAATGCACGTTTTGAGGCCCTCCGAAACGCAAAGAAGGCCAAGCTCTGTGTGCGTATCTATGAATTTGCGCGCGCGTTCTTATGTCTGTGAACAGCATGACTCAAAAATGAAAAGTTAAATACCAAACGTGATATTTACATTCAGCATCTTTACTTGAAACATTTTTCGAAAATCTTGGTTTTCGCATAATCGCTAGCGACTTATATTATTATATCATAAGTTCAAGCAACTTTCATGAAAATTAAATGTATATTTTGTTTTTTCTGGGAATAGCCGCTAATGTCTAAATTCTGAATAACTTATCATATTTGGGAGAGGGTAAGAGCGAGACAAATCTTGCTACTCAAAAAGTGTAGGAATCATTAAAGCACACAATTTATGTCAAATACATTCTTTGTGCAATTAATCATTTCCGAGAAACTCTTTTTTACTGGTTTAAATTTAGAACACATATTGTTAAGAAATGGGAAGTCATTATTCGCTTTTTATCTTCATGTCAAACAAAGAGAAGGGATATCAATACAATCACATATATACCGCTATGAAGCGTTTACTACCGCTTAAGTCTATTTATTTCATTATCTCCCCTTATATAATTGGTGCACTTTGTATCGAAAGAAACCGCTGCATTTCTTCCTCCCTGGTCAACTTATCGATCCGTTCCGAAGCGCAACAGAGTTAGTTACAAATGCAACAGTAAGCGAGGGTACTCAGCAGTGACCATAGCTCAGCCAATATAAAGCAGTTGCTGGTTTAGGTTTTGACTAAGCCTCGATTTACTACTTTCTCAAACCCCGTATGTACAATTTACATAAGGATGCAGAAGGTATTGTATTCCACCCAAAATGTTTATGTCGAGATTAAACCGGAAATATATGTTTTGGGGCCCCCTGGGTCCGAATAAAGCACTTTTAAAGAAAGTCCATGTGTGCGAGTGTTTATGGACAGCATAATTCAAAAACGAAAAGTCTGTTAAATACCAAACTTGGTATTTAATTTCGGTATCTTCCAAGGATGCTAAACGAAGCTTTTAAAGAAAATTCTGTACATGGAGTTTTGATTTTTTCAAAAATGGCTCTAACAATTTTAATTAAAATGTGGTATATTAAAGATATTTAAATCACAAATAAAATATGTAATCTGAATTTTCTGGGAAAACCACTGAAGACATGTTCACTCTGGATGAATTTTGCGGAATTTTGCTTAACTGCTAAACCGTAAGCAATGGACAAAAACTTACTGCACAAAAAGTGTAGAGCACATTAAAGCACACAATTTATGTTCATATACATTTTACTTTCTCTACACGTACTATGTACATAATGAATAGAGAAGGTATTGTAATGCACCGAAAAATTCGATAGCGAGATTTCACCGGAAATACATGTTTTGGGTCCCCCTGAATCCAAAAAAAGCATTTTTGGAAAAAGGTCCGTGTGTGTTTGTCTGTGTGTCTATAGACAGCATAACTCAAAAACGAAAAGACCGTTAAATACCAAACTTGGTATTTAAGTTTGGTATCTTCCAAAGATCCGACACGAAGATTTTCAAGAAAATCCCCGCCCCAACTACCATTTACATGGAACTTTTTTCAGCAATTTTGATTTTCTCAAAAATAGCTTTAACGTTTTGGATTAAAATATATTATATTAAAGTTGTTGACCTGAAAAATAAAATGTATATCCTGAATTTTCTGGGAATAGTCTCTGAAGACTACTTTATTCTGGGTGAATTTTGCGGAATTTTGCATAACCTCTAAACAATAAGAGGACAAAAACGTTCTACACAGAAAATGTAGAGCACATTAAAACACACAATTTATGTTATATACGTTTTTTTTTCGTGTAGTTGATCGTTTTTTAAATATTCCTTGTTTTTGGTTTCAGCTATGTATGAAAAATTTATACTTTTCTCCTACAGAAATGTGTCAATCCCTGTCCATACAAACAAAGGAACTTCAATCACATAGCAACCAGCTTTTGACTATCACTTTAACCTATGATACTCCCTTATTTTGCTTCTACTTACAAGGAAGCAAATAATAAGACTATTTCTGCTAATTTTTTCTCGAATAGCATGAAATAAATAGAAGCATAAGCTTTTTAACAATAGTTTGTTGCAGAGACGTAGAGAAAGTATTGTGAATAATATTTTTTCCATTGAGCAGATACAATCAGAGACTAGTGACTGAGCGTGAGTACGATTGTCACTTTTTCTAGCCCATATGTACAATGCACATAGTGGATAGGGAAGGTATTGTATTCCACGCAAAAATCGAGCTGCGGACATTTCACCGGAAACAGGTGTTTTGAGGTCCCCTGATTCCGAAAAAAAACATTTTTAGGAAAATATCACTGTGTATGAGTGTTTGTGTACAGCATAACTCAAATACGAAAAGTCGGTTACATACCAACTTGGTATTTAGGTTTAATATCTTCCAAGGATGCTACACGATGAATTTAAAGAAAATCCCCCATTCAAGCTATCCTTTCTTTACACGGAAACTTTTTCAAAAATTTTGATTTTCTGAAAAATGGCTCTAACGATTTTGATGAAATCCTGTATATTAAAGATATTTACACCACAAATAAAATGTATATTTTGACTTTTCTGGGAATAGCCTCTGAAGAGTTCTTTATTCTGGTTGTTTCGGAGAATTTTTCATAACGGTTAAACCGTAGAAGATAGACAAAACTTGCTATACAAAAAATGTACATCTCGTTATAACACATCATTTATGTCATCTTCATATACGTTTATCTTGTAGAGCTGACAGTTTTCGATATGTTCATTGTTATTGGTTTAAATTTTAAACTGATGCATGCAAAGCGAACCGATCCTTAATTGTTTCACATAGCGGCCAGCTTTAAACGTATTTGCATTCCCTTATTTGCTTCTACTTAAAATGAAGCAAGTAATAAGACCAATTCTTGTGATGTTTGTCTCGTATTTGGAGCAGGTAGAGAGTGTTATGTGAATTGAACACATTTTCAAGACTCACACTAAGCATATTCTTAAAATACCTGAACCTTATTGCAGGAAGGCAACTAGTGGGCTATCTATAATGAGTGCGATACTGAAGCCTCCCGTGGTGAGAAAAATAGCACCGAAGCCTCCCGGACCCTTAAAGGTCCCTAATTACATAGCCCCCAAGCCTCCCTAAAGCAGGTAGATAGATGGATGGGATGGGATTGGATTGGCTTGGCTTGGATTGGATTGGATTGGCTTGGATTGGCTTGGATTGGAAGATTAGATAAATACTTTATTTCACTGCTTAGGGCGTGGCCCGGTGGCAGCGCTATTAATGTAATAATACAATGTATAATATAATTGAATTAAATAACAATAATGTGGGTAATACACTGTTAAAATGCCAATGACATCATAGTATACTAATATATACATAATGGTAACAACTGTAATAATAACGCAATATTTGTATTTACTATTCTGACTATAAATCACTCTTCTTTAGTCTCTTTTTAAAACTATTTACACTTTGAGGCAAAGTCTCCAGTAAATCTGCAGGTATTTTGTTCCATTCGTTTATTGTTCTATTTGCGAAGGAGAATTTACCTATGTCTGTTTTTTGTTCCCTATTTCTTATTTTTTCCGAGGGATCATTCCTCCCACAGTATAATGGCTTTAATAATCGTTTGGATATGTCTCTCCATGCAGGTTCCCCCTTATAGGCTCTAAAAATTGCACATAGCCTTGCTCGTCTCCTACGTTTTTCTAGTGTTTCCCAGGAAGTAGTAGTGCTGGTATGATTTTCGAATCGTTTACTTCTGTCTACAAATTTATCTGCTCTTTTTTAACTTTCTCTAGGGCCAGTTTTGGCCCCACCCGATACGGATCCCAGCATGCAGCACTATATTCTAATATTGGTCGAACTAAAGAAGTGTATGCCAAATGTCGCGACTTTCCATTGCTGCGTTTTAATATCCTCATTGCTTTCCACGCCTTCCCAGTGATCGAGTTTGCATGTTCCCCCCCACTCCAATCTTTCATTTAGTATTACTCCTAAATATCTGGTGCTATTTACTCTTGAGTATTTTCTTATTACGTTATTTATATATTACGTTTTCTACTATTCTTGCCCTTGAAAATATAATTGTTTTACATTTGTTTGGATTTATCTCCATTTTATTATATTTTGTCCAGAGTTGAATTTTGTTTAAATCTTCTTGTAGATCTATTGTGTCACATTTACCGCTAATATTTCTATAGAATATACAATCGTCTACAAATAGGCGAATCTGAGATGTTATCCCTTCCCGTAAATCATTTATATATGCTAAGAAAAGCAACGGCCCGATCACGTTTCCCTGGGGCACACCAGAAATTACATTTGTAGGAGACGATAATTTATTTCTCACCCGCACTCTTTGGGTTCGTTTGCTCAAGAATTCCCGAATCCAAGTTATCACTCTGTTGTCTATTTGCAGATTACAAAGTTTTTCTATTAGTCGTCCATGAGGTACAAGGTCAAACGCTTTAGAAAAATCAATTATTATTGCATGTACTTTTCCACCCGCGTCAAGTGTATCGGCTACATCCTGACAAACAGCTACTAGTTGACTCTCACAAGAATGTCCGTTCCGGAAACCATGTTGGCCTTCGAAGAGCCAATGCGTTTTATCCCATTCGCGTCTTAAATATTGTGCTATAAGATGCTCAACTTGTTTGCTTACTACTGATGTCAAACTAACTGGTCTATAGTTTGCCGCATTTGTTCGATCCCCTGCTTTATAAATAGGCACAACTGTAGCCTGCTTCCAATCTTGCGGTATACTTCCGTTGTTTACTGTTACTTCGAATGGCCTCAGTATGTATGGAACGATTGCCTCCCCCCCAATCTTAAGAAAGTCGCCCGAAATGCCATCTGGCCCAACTTATTTATGTTTTTCTAATTTAGCTAACCGTCTTCTAATGTCGCTTGGTTTCACTGTCATAGGAGGCCCTTCCGTTCTTTTAATACTGGAATTGCTCTTTACTCGAAAAATTGAAGCGAAGTGTTGATTAAACACATCAGCTTTTAACAATGAATCGGCCATTAGTGATTTTCCATTCTTGATTTCTGGAATGATTTCTGGGTTTCCCCTGCGCCTTCTCACAAATTTAAAAAATTGCTGCCAACTATTCCTGTCAGACGAGAGAATACTTTTTAAGAAATGTTCTTCCGCGGTAATCTTTTCTAATAGAAGTTTGTTTGACAAAACTCGGAATTTATTTGCGTGATAACTACTAATTTTTCGTGAATTATATGCTCTCCTGACTTGTTTCTTTAGCCGTTTTATTGTTTTATTGTACTATTCCGGGTCAGGGTTTTTAGTTACCATTTTAAATATAATTATAAATTTATATGTTGCTTCCATAACAATTTTTTTAAAATGTTGCCATACTTCTTCTACCGAGCTTCCAGATCGGGATCACAGCGAATATTTTTCGTTTAAGAATTTTTGCAGCCTCGGAATGTCTCCTTTATAATATTGGTAAAAGTGTCTCATTTCATCCGTGTGAAACTTGGCACGTATTCCTTCTACTTTAAGTAATACGCAGTTATGGTCACTTATACCTGGAAAAACCTCGCATTCTAGTACAGCTTCATCTGGCTTTACAAGGAATAGCCTCCTGGTCGAAACAGCTAACAGTTGTAGTTAGGTGTTTATAATATTTAATTATTATGTTAGTTTTGATGGCCTTTCACATATATCTTCCGTAGCTTTTCACTTCAGAACACAAAGTACTTCTGTCTCTGAATTTGTCACTAGGTGGTTATGGTCTTCTTGAATATCCATCACATCTATTTCTTCAATGCAAAAGGTTTTAATAAAACTTTTGCTACTTTTAACATTGCACGTCCATCGCGCTACTTCTGGAATCCGAAAGTGTAACCGTTCCGAAGTTGACTTTTCCTTCACCGTAATTTCAGTTTCGTCGGAAAACATGTTAACTGTGAACTAATTTGCCGTACACTGAAAGGAATCAAGGAAAAAATTAGGCATAGCCATTCGACCCCACCTGCTGGCTAATTACACCGGTTGCGCGGGAGGCTTGGGGGTTGTTACCTGGGTACAGGAGGCTTCTGTCCTGCCCCTCTATAATAAACTCCGGGACCAAAATAAAGAAAAAAAATCGATGCTTTATATTTTCTTGTTTGCCGTAATACATTAGCTTGTTACAAAATATTATGGAAGGCATTTTTTGTCATGGAAATGTGTGGGCGATGTTGAATTTTGTTTGTTTTATAAACATGCCATTGTAGTCGAATATCTGCAACTATTGCAATAATGTGTAGAATCTCAGTTATAGCAAATTTGTCTTAATTACTCTGTGCTTCATTATCATTATTTCTTTATTTTAACATGTCTGTGTGTAAGTGGGGCTATCATGTTTATCTTAAAAACATGCGACCTGAAATTGTAGCTCGAGCTGTAGCCCTAAACGATGATGGACGAAGTGTACGTTACATTGCGAATGTGATGCATATGGCGAGAAGCACAATTCACGATCCAGAAGACCAGGTTCGAGTCTTCCGAAAACTACAAATCAAGTTGAGACAGATACATGCTGTTGAGAGTTCCGACCGTAGCTCAGCAATTTGTTAACACATGGACGCCTGATTTCGGCCAAAACAGTTTGAAGGTAGAAAGCAAGTGAAGTAATATCCAGCAGACCTGCAACTGGTCCTAGGTTTCTCTGGATGCACCGAGTTGCACGATTTCCTTTTGTTAACGATCACAGAGATTGGAGAATATTTCCATAACATTCATCATTTGTCTACCATGGAATCCTTTCACTTAAACAACTTTTGTTATTTACCGCTGTCTAGAGTAATATTCGGGCTCAGTTGTTATATAAGAGGTAACAATTAACTTACACTGAAAATTATAAAATGTTAAGAAACATTCTACGCCAGCCTGATCCATTTACCTGAGCAATTTTTTTTTTCTTCGTAAATAAAAATGTACATTTTCATGGGCTTCTATAGTGCTGAAAATTGTACTTTAAACTATTAATTTTTCTACTACTATTATTATTGTTGTTTTTTATTTTCTCTACATAGTACATGTTACTTTGGTAGAGAAGGTGTTGCACTCCATCCAAAAATTCGATAGCCAAATTCCATCTGGAATGCGCGTTCTAGGAACCCTGTATCTAAAAATTGCATTTTATTTTCTCTACATAGCACAAGGTATGCAGGTACCGGAAGGTACAAAGTATGTACTCTACTAAAAAATTCGATACAGATTTTACCGGAAATACACGTTTTAGGGTCCCCTATATACAAATAGAAAAAGGTTGCGTGTGTGTGTCCGCCCGTGTGTCCGTGCGTCTGTAATAACTCAAAAACGAAAAGTGGGTAAAATACCAAACTACTCTCACCCCAAATTACTCTTTACATGGAAAAAGGATCGAAAATTTTGACTTTTTCAACAATGCCTCGAATGATTCTGGTTAAAATGCATAGAATAATAAGCTTTTTAACAATAATTTGTTACTGAGATGTAGAGAAAGTCATGTGGATAGAACACATAAGATTTTTAATTCTTGATGCAAAGTCATATTTATGTAAATGTTTTTTTTTTTTTTTAGGAGGAACACAAGTCACGTTTCAGATGTGAATATATTGTTCTGGCCATTCTGGAGAATTCTACACAATGCATTTCAAAAAGGATATAACGAAAAGTCTGAAGTTTGGTAACATTTTCTTCATTAAAAAAAAAGCATTGTGCTTAATTATGCAGAATTTTTTGCTGAATATTTTCAGTTTGCAAGAGGCAAATATTTTTAACAAACCACACATATGTATTCGGTTGTAAGTATTAATAATCACATACAATTTAGTATAACGATTAAGGCTGAGTCCCTATGTGCCTAAAGCAACCAGTATTCAGTTCCACAATCACATCCTATAAACATAGATGAGCTGTCAATGAATTCACATTATGTTAACTTATTATTATAACTGTAGTGTTAGTTGACCACGCCCCAGAGCCTTCTGCCTATTTGTGGCAGAAATATTACATGTAGATTTTAATGAATAAAACTTTATATGTGAAAAGATTATCTGCACGATAACATACAGAAATTGTGTACATACTTTTTAATTAACAAATTAATTCTCTAGCTGTATACTTTAGAAAACCATTTTGACACTTCAGTTCTGGTTTAGCTGGAGGCTAATATAGGTTACACAACGGAGGGAACACTTCAGCAGGAAAAAATGAAGCGAGAAAACTGCTAGGTCACAGGTAGATTGGCCATAGAGAAGCTCTGTGTTTCCTTTCATTGTCAGGATCACGAACCATGACTAGAGAGACCTCTGGTATCCACCAGGAGTACTCCTTCCTTTTAACATGCATTTGCGCCATCTTTCCGCAAGGAAACTAAAAGCACAAAAGGTTAAAAGGAAACGGAATAAAATGCAATTAATGGAAAGGAAACTATGATAATTAGGAACCAACCGAGTATTCACCTAAAGACCTCGGGAAACGAGGAAAGTTCCACGCTCAGCGTGGGCGGTTGCACGCGTTACTACGCCCACTGTGTTCAGCTCCGTCTTAGAGATGTCATAAGGGTTTATAATACTTAAGGATGATGAGCCCTTAAAACCACATTATTATTCTCCATTTTCTATAAATCCGAATACGAAATTGTTTGACTTTATAGGTTACAATTAGCATTGCAGACACCAGCTCACCGTAAATTAGCATATGTCTGAGCTCAACCTTGTTGTCCTAATGCAAATGTCAAAGATAAACTGTCAGCACACGGGAACTTCTTGTGCTATTTGGTGTCGTGTACACAACGCGCTCTACAGAACCATCAACTCAGCAGAGATTAAGTTTTAGAATGCACCCAACGGTAATTAATAGCAGTCATGTTGCTCTCGCTCATAACCAATTCCCTTTATTGGTTGTTGCTTTGAAATTCTTGTTACAACTACTGTTAGTTTACACAAATTCGATCATCATGATCAGAACTGCACATTGGGGAGATTACACGTTTACCTGACTCCGGTTCAGAAAATCCCTGTTTTTGTGCTAAAGAATACTAAAGTGTGTTGCTTTCGATTACATTCCGCTGAAGCTGAAAATTAATGGCAAATCTTTTACCTGCGATGCCAGAATTATTATTATTGCTATTATCATCATTATGGTTATCATACACATTAAATTTAACTATTTTATTTTGATGCTAAACAAATAATGTGAGCAAGTATAACCACTTTAATAATATTAGTCGTTTCCTAAATATTCATTCCTTCATAATATAAAATAGATTCTAACAAACTATATTATTATACGGCATCTATAAAAAGTTTTACGTGATTCTTTTGTTCTCTCGCTTGGGATCGTTAGAACAGAAACTGATCTATAGCAAGGTCTTCATCAGTGTGTCCATTAACTTTCCCGATGTAATTGAAGTACGATGCAAATCAAACCTAATATTGTTTTAGGAATAAGTGATATTGACTTCACAATATAATTGCCTGCTGTACAATTTACAATACAAATGAAGCAGTTCAAACACTTTTCCATGGCATAGGAATCCAATTGAACGAGATCTCTTTTAGTATTCTACTAACTGCAGCGCGATTTTCATGCACCCGCTTCCTACATAACATGCACTAAATCACGTCTTCCACTAATAGATTTTAGCAAGTTATCTCTGTACTGTAGTAGTTCAACGTCCTTTAACCTGGTTGGTCTTTTCGACCAATGAATGACATCGGTAAATTGATGTTCAAATTAGCCCGTGGTCCATAGAGCTTTAAGTTACTTAACATTCCTTTCACAGGATAAGGGAAACACGCTGAAAAGCTCGCCTTGTGATGCTTCCGCTTTATAAATCAACCCTTGGAAAAAATAAAACAAACAGACTCTGAAATGGCACTTTATTTTTATTAAAGCACAACATATTGAACACACAGCATATTGAAATTATAAACAGCAGTTTATGAAATTTCCAACAAAAATAATATAATTTATACGCCACGTGCAATTGTGATGCTAAGAGGCCTCGACACAAAACAGACAGGCTGATACTTAATATGACTAAAGAAGTAAATACTGCGCAGTCTAGGTACCACTATTGTTGTACTCCAAATTTGACGTTTGTATTAGGATCTGACTCACACCCGCCGCGTTTGTGCAACCCGCTGCAGACAGGATCATTATATCGGGCAGTTCTGCTGTCCACTATATGTCCGTAGACGACAGGCTCCCCCTGCAGTGTAGAACTCCGCCGCTGCGAAGCTTTACTTGACGTACTGCAGAAGCTGGAGGATCTACAGGCGGAAGTTGTCCACATCAATCCCAGGATCAACGAATTAATGTCAAGTCTCCAGCTGGCGTCATCCCGCTCAATAAGATTGAAGCGTCCAGAAGATGAATAGTCACGCTAGTCAACAACATTACAATACATTGCAGAGAAAAGCTCTTAGTAAGTAGAATCGTCAAGGAAGAAGAAGCAGGGATTCAAGTAATTCTAGACGGTCAGCATCAGTCACCATCACCACAGTGTATGATGCACTACCGCCTGGGACTGCGTTTCCAAGAGTCCGATTCGGCGGAGTTTTCAATGACAGCCTGAATTTCTTCAAAACCATTACACAATACTCCCTTCAGTTCCACAACTACACTCCCCAGGACGCAAGCAGGACTGCTAGCGTCATGCTTGCATCTTGGCTTAGATCCCTTGCGGTCGGCCTACATATCCCTTCATTGAATCCGCGGGTGCAACAGCGGTACCACTGTACTTTCCCTGCAGAATACATATTTTCCTTTTTTCTTATCCTTCCGTGGGGGTTTACTTGAAATAAATGGCCAGTCCGCAGAATCTAGTATTCCAAGCTTGCCTACAAGGTAGATTTTTCTTACAGCCGGACAAAAGGTAGAAGACTCTCAGTAGAATAACAACAGCGGTTGAGTAAATCGCACATCGAGAACGGTGGTCTGCTTCATTTTCGACATTGTTGAATCTTGGCGCTACATCAAATCATCACAACTTGACTTGCTCATTAAGTGGTTCAGTTGCGAAACCTCGTTAATGTTGGCTAAGGAGAATGAAGATACGCCAGTCGAAGCTTTACTAACTTCCATGTATGACAATTGTTTTCTTTTGAGAACTCACATAAAACACAATAGTTATCAAATGGAGGGTATGGATATTGTATTAAGGAAAGTTAATTGCAGCTTTAATGTGGCTCATATTGAACAGACTGTCAAGAAAAGTCACAATACATAATTGTGGCAGTATGCAAAATCAAGCCATGTATAGGAAATATAGTGAATGAGGGGTGAACAAGTGCAATAATTTGATATTTAGGAGAGAAAAATTCGTATAGCACACAAATGTATCTCATTTTGTCCACTAGCTAACAGCATTGTTATAAATGTGGCACAAATTTCAGAGTCTAATTGTTTTGAACGGCTCTACATTGTGCCTCTCCTGTGTTTACAAACATCACGCAACGGTCAGTTCCGGTATTTAGCACACACACACTGCCGATCTGCATTCATTAGAAAGTGTTGAGCTTTAGTTTTAATTTCTCACCTTTGTAAAATCAGTGATGGTGATGTTATAGTTTAAGAAAAGGAAGCGCAAGTGCTTACATGTTGGTTGTGTTATGTATTTGTTTAATAAAACTAAAGTTAAATAATTCATAATGTCATTGTGTTCGATATTTTAAGTTGAATCCTAAATACATTGTGAATTCTAATTCGATATTGCTGTATGAAAACAAAATGATTACGTAGGTTGAAGTTTCAGCGCGATTGACATTTTTCCCTAACACCTATAGTCAGACAGGGCAAAGGGAAGAGAAGGGTCAACCTTGTAAGCTGTCAGCGCAAAAACTGCAAATTCTGGATCATCATATTGACCTGATACGCTGATGCAAATATTTGCTTGTACAATCATGATGTAGAGTTTATTACCAAAATGTCGTTATACGGGCTGTAGATCTTGAATATGTTGTGTGTTAAAGCAGGTAATGCTGATAAGTATGCGGCAAGCAGATGCCAGCCAAGAACTTGTGTGTTTGTTATTGGAGAGTGGCCTGTTTAATTAGGTGTCGTTGGACACAAATACTGGAAATAAGCTTGCTTTCAGCAGGGAGTGGTCTCGACGAGGCCTTCCCTGGTTGGGAAATTGAAGCGCCAATTGAATTTATCCACCCCGAGAGGAGGGCAGAGAGAGAGAGAGAGAGGAGAGAGAGAGTTTTACTATCTGGTAGCACCCAGGTAGGGTGGACAGTAATAATGTTGTTTGTTTTTATTATCGCAGAAGATAACGTTCTTGGGTGATTAACGGCAGCGTGACTGTGCCGACCTACCTATAAGGGGTTCCAGGAGGTGCCCCATTATGGTTACCACAGGAACCGATTTTCATGCCCTCCCTAATGTCACTTTCTACGAAACGTTTCTGTCTTTGCTGTTCATGGCACCGCAATGTTGGCTGTGGCGACCAACTGCGCATCGACCAATGTTAATACAGTTTTTTTGCAATTGAATGACTGGAAAAATCCAAACTATCCAAGAACAGTATAGTTCCCTGCTTAAATCACATGAAAGCCCTTTGAGGGACGATAGGTCCATTTTTGGAGCCCAATTTGTACTAATTGGTAAACAACATGTAGATAATAACTGCATATCAGATTTTGCTATGCAGCAGATACTCCTTATGGCTAAGCAATACTCTCATTACATTTCTATATGTGATTGGTCTTTTCAAATGGGAGAAAACTCAATTTCCAGAGGAATAGGCGTTTGGCCGTTGTTTGAATTCCTGCATCAAATTTATTGCATGGAACTAGTTTATCGCACTTGCATTGTTAGACAATTGAACCCGAGGGTTGTTAATTTCTCTGTGCTTATTAAATTATTAGAACAAGTCGAAGCTACTAACAGTCAATACCGTTTGATCTGGCCTATACAGGATATTGGTAAATACTATAACTCTCGTATTGCTAACTGCCTAATGTCGCCACGGTGGCTCTTACTAGGACTCCAGATTCCTTTGTTTTCGAAAACATTCAAAAGTCAGTCTTTTACCCCCACGTCATTTGCTCATTCTGATAATACATGTCGAATTGACCTACCAGCTGCTAGTCTGGCAGTATTACATTCGGAGTTAGATTTTCAAATGTTCCTCCCACAATGTGACATTTTTTCAGTCCTCCTTTTGTTTAGTAATCCCGCCCTTCACCTCCTCAATTTTACAATTGTGTACATGCAATTTTGACGGGTGGTCCCGTTAGTAATATATCTAAAGCATGTCACTTTTCCTGCATGAAGTCTCGTAAAGCAGTGGTGACGCAGCTAGATGCCTAACTTTTGTAACCACCTACATCAGGCGGGCAGTGGTCACATGTCCCAGATTTCATCAAACACTAGCACTTGAACACAATATTGGAACTTTGCAAATTTTCCTGCCTGCCTTTGTAATATGTCATTAGATGACTTTTTGCACAATCACGAATCATTGCTTACCAAGTAATACACTTTAATTTGCATCTAAAACGGCTACTGCTCATCGCCTGGTCCTCGATAGTATCAACAATATTACAATAGGAGGGTATCCCTTCAAGAATGCTGTAGCGGATTGCCTTGTACACCAATATGGGGTTATCAGTAGGTCTATTGGAGTTGGTCGAGGGTTAATGCTCGTGAAATTCTCTGCATTAAGCGTGCATATACTTTGCAGATTTTCTTTGTTGTCCAGCTAAGCTCGTTCTTGTAGATCATGAGTTTATCTCTTGCTCAGGGGGGAAAGGATGACAAAGGTATGTAGACTCAAATAAAAGAGAATTTCACTGATGACATATTTCATTGATTATCTGTTGCTGGTTTGAGGCACTAACCCTGCGAGCGACTCCCGACATAAACGATCGCGAACTTGATGACTAATCTTTATAAGCGCCAGTTCCACTCTTACTGAGCTCTTATAGTTTTACAACCGTCACCGCAATCTTAAGCTTCACAGTCCGTATAACATTTGAGTAATAGTTGCCCGTCAAATTAACTTTTACTATAACGCTTCACACACACAATTAATGTGTATTTCTTACTATTCATCACCGTCAGATTTCTTGTAACACGCTGATTTCTTACATTGGGCGCCGTGCAATTTCTTACACTTTGTGTCGTCATGTTTCTTACATTGAGTATTTCTTACACTGGACGCCGCGTGATTTCTTACACTGGGTCTTTCTTATGCTGCTTGCCGCACGATTTCTTACATTGTGGATCCGATTTCTTATACGTGCATCATATATACCAAAATATCCTAACATTGCCCTTCTTTTTGATTGGCTGGAAAAAGGCACGTAAAGTAGCGTTGTCACGTGACTGTCTGGGATTTTTCTTTATTTTCCACCCACGTGACCCTTCTCTACAATGAGAAGTTCCATCTTTCTAGATTATAAGAGGAAGGACCTTCCTTCCAACTAGGGGTTGTTACTTGTGTCCCTAATGTTCTAAAATTCTTGTTATTTTTAACAACACAAGTAACCTTGAAGAATACAATGCGAGCTTATACACTCTAAGGTTCTGCGTTCTACTGAAATGTCTTATGTTAAATATGCACAAAACTACTAATTGAACTAGTAGTATGCGCACCATACTAATATACTGTCGCAATACCCTACCTATAGCTCGTTTGATCAATGTTATAATGCCACGGAGAATAAGTACTTTAACTGGTCGAAGTTATACTTAATTTTACATATAATTTCACTTACGTACACCTTCATCATTTTAGCATATTTCATATATCTTGTCCAATTTGGTGGAGTACCATCCCCTCCTTTATCTCGACACTACCTCTCTACTCCCACGCCAGCTGCACTGTTAACATTCAAGCGATCCCACACCACATCCTCTCATCCTCATGTGGCACCAGTAACGCTACAACACGAATATGCCTATATAATTCCTAACGTCCCGTCCATTCACTTTAATTCACCCCCTTCTTCATCCTCACACACTGGAACTGCCGGTGGCTCTTTTGCCAACATTGAGCCGTGGCTACGTGAACACGGCATTAATCGTCATGATGGAATCATAGTGCCCTCATGTCAAAAACACCAGGATGGTTTTGGATGTCCGGCGTTATGAAGAAGCAACACCACTTCAAGTTTTCTTCGGCGGCTAATATCCCACTTTATTTGGTTGGGGTACCTATGACTCCTATTTACGAGATTCCGAGTATGCAAGACACAGGCTGCCTGTGAAGTCAATGTCAACACGTAATTGTCCGGCTCTTATGGTGACGGAAGTTCAGCGATAAGCAGGCCGTGCAAAGGCCTTTTAACAGTATTCAACTCGGCTATGCTGGCTTTATAATAAGCGATGGATTTCAATGTACAAGGATATTCATTCCCCACACAGTTACAATCTCTGTGTCATTCCATGGTTCCCATCCCACCATAATTGGGATATAGCCCTGTTATTTGCCCGTAGTTTTGTTGCGGCTATAGTTGAAATTATTTTTCGATAACCCCTGTGTATGGTAGAGTGGTAATTCGTCATTTGCATGTAAAATAGGATATACACATTTATGTTCGCTTTCTTTAATTACAAAGCTGCATTGTTACACAATGTATTTCTATTTGATCAGATATTGCTTCCCTAGCATTTTAACAATACGCATGTATTACCTATGCATATTATGCATAAGTTTTACGATATTTATTATACTTGTTTTGTATTTGTGTTGTATTATGCCTTCTTTATGCTTAGCTATTTTATGTACTTCAACTTCGATATGCCATTTTGTTATATGCATTACGCTCAGGCACTTGAACCGTGTTCGTATTCAGTTATCTAGGTAGTCTCAGGATCGATTTCTGGTCAGAACGTTGCTGGGAGATCCTCTCTATGTATTTTTACTTGCTATACGCACTATGTACATAGTGTATAGAGAAGGTATTGGCACTTCACCCAAAATTCGATACTGAGATTTCACCGGAAATATAAAAAATCTGATATGTTCCATTCACATGACTTTCTCCATATCACTGCAACAAATTATTCTATTTACTTCATCTAATGAGCAAAAATTAGCAAAAATAGTCTTATGTCTTGTTTCCTTGCTAGTAGAAGCGAAATAAGGGGGTACCATAGGTTAAAGTGATAGCCAAAAACTGGTTGCTCTGCGACTGAAGTTCCTTTGTTGGTATGGACACGAGTTCACAAAGACCTGTATGAGAAAAGTATAAGTGTTTATAGCTGAAACCAAAAACAAGGAATATCTCAAAAACAACCAATTCCACGAAAAAAACGTTTATAACATAAATTGTGTGTTTTAAGGTGCTCTACATTTGTTGTGTGGTAAGGTTTTGTCCATCTCTTACGGTTTAGCAGTTATGCAAAATTCCGTAAAATTGAACCAGAATAAAGTAGTCTTCAGAGGCTATTCCCAAAAAAGTAAAAATATACATTTTGTTTGGCAGATAAATCTCTTTAATATACGATATTTTAATCAAAATCGTTAGATCCATTTTTAAGAAAATCAAAATTTTCGAAAAAAGTTCCATGTAAAGGATAGTTGTGGGTGGGGTTTTTTTTCTCAAAATTTTCGTGTCGCATCCCTGGAAGATACTAAACTTAAATACCACACACGGACATACGGACACACGGACACACACACGGACCTTTTTCTGAAAATACTTTTTTAGATACAGGGAACCCTAAAACATATGTTTCCGGTGAAATCTCGGTATCGAATATTTTGGTGGAGTGCAACACCTTCTCTATACACTATGTACATAGCACGTATAGAGAAATAAGCATTTTCGGAGAAAGTTCCGTGTGTGTGTGTGTGTGTGTGTGTGTGTGTGTGTGTGTGTGTGTCCGTGTGTTTGTGAACGCGATAACTCAAAAACCAGAAGTCGGTAAAATACCAAACTTTGTATTTAAGTTTAGTTTCTTCCAGGGATGCTACACGAAGATTTTGAGAAGAATCCCCGCACCCCCAACTACCCTTTACATGGAACTTTTTTCGAAAATTTTGAGTTTTTCAAAAATGGCTCTAACGATTTTGATTAAAATATCGTATATTAAAGCCATTTA
The DNA here is from genome assembly GCA_030762935.1 of Hymenopus coronatus. NCBI lineage: Eukaryota > Metazoa > Arthropoda > Insecta > Mantodea > Hymenopodidae > Hymenopus > Hymenopus coronatus. The sequence continues at coordinate 105,742,245 of CM060888.1, read as the reverse complement.
CCTAACAAATAAAATGAATATTTCGAATTTTCTAGGAATAGCCTCTGAAGAGTACTTCATTCTGGATGAATTTTACGGAATTTGGCATAACTGCTAAACCGTAAGAGATGGAGAAAAACTTATTACATGAAAAATGTAGAGCACGTAAAACACACAATTTATGTTGTACACATTTTTTCGTGGAGTTCATCGTTTTTAAGACATTCCTTGTTTTTGGTTTCTGTTTTGAAAAACCTATACTTTTCTCATACAGGAATTTGCCAACTCCTGTCCATACAAACAAATTAACTTCAGTCACTTAGCAACCAGCTTTTGACTATCACTTTAACCTATGGTAGTTCCTTATTTTGCTTCTACTTATAAGGAAGCAAGTAGTAAGACTGTTTCTGCTATTTTTTTCTGATAAGCATGAAGTAAACAGAAGTATAAACCTTTTAAAAATAATTTATTGCAGTGATATAGAGAAAGTCATGTGAATGGTACACATCATATCTTTAGTACTCTCGATGTATTTTTGGCGTTCTCTAAGTGGTTTTTAGCATTAATAGTTTTTTCTATCTCGGTTTATATTGTTCTGTCATTGCGAGAGCGCGATGCTGGGAACCTCCGGGGGTGTAATGTATGGATATTATGAAGTTATAATATTTGATGTATTATGGAATTATATTAAATGTCATGAAATTCTATTCTCTTACGAAGTCTTGAGTAATATCGGAAATAGCTTCCCGGCAAGATATACGTAAGTTGTTCTTCTCGAGGATTACCCCGGCGGATACTTCAAATAACAAAAGCCTAGTAAGTTGATTTGATTTCCTAATTTCCGCTCTGACCGGAAATAGACCAATATTATAAATAAGCATTTTTTGCACGGGGAGTAGTAGTAGTAGTGGTTGGATTGAGCCTTTTACGTGAGTAACCGGAGGAATCATCGAAGATCGTCATAAGCTACTCCTTCCGGAGCGGTTAAGGGTGCAATATTTCATGAAGGTATGGCCAAGCTGCTTGAGGCACACTTGTATACGTTAGTAATAAACGTAATATCTGCAATACATGTCAAGTGAGTAAGCTTTATTTAAATGTGACTATTAAGCGATGTTTTCACCCCCGACAGATTCTTTCATCATAAAGTGTCGGGACTTGCCAAACTCCTTTGCTCAAGTATTAAGATGGGTGATTCCATCCGCGCCTCCACATTTTAGTCATGACATTGTCTACATGAGAAATAAAATGTATAATACTCCTCTTAACAAATTGTTAAAAAAAATATTCTTTTATCCACTTCATGCTAATCGAGAAAAATTAGCATAAATGTTCTTATTTCTTGCTTCCTTGTAAGTAGAAAGGAAATAAGGGAGCAACTTAGACTAAAATGACAGTCAAATCTTTTTAAAGCTGGTTGTACTGTGATTGAAGTTCCTTGGTTTGTATATCCAGGAGTTATCAAATTCCCGTATGAGAAAACTATAACTATTTTAAAACTGCAACCAATAACAAGCAATATCTCAAAAAAGGTCAACACTGCGAAAAAATGTATATAGCATACATTGTGTGTTTTAATGAGATCTACATTTTTTGTTAAATAAGTTTTTGTCTATCCCATACGGTTTACCAGTTATGCAAAATTCCGCAAAATTAATCCAGAATAAAAGATTTCTTAAGAGGCTATTCCCAGAAAATTCAAGGTATACATTTTATTTTTCATGTATATATATATATATATATATATATATATATATATATATAATGTACGCTATTTTCATGAAAATCGTTGCAGCCATTTTTGAGAAAATAAAAATTTTCGCTCATTTTTCCACGTAAACGGTAGATGGTGGGATTTTCTTGAAAATCTTCGTGTCGTATTTTTGGGAAATACTAAACTTGAATACCAAGTATGGTATTTAATGGGCATTTCGTTTTTGAGCTATGCTGCCTACAGACACACACACACTGACAGACAGACAGAGACACAAGATAGGCACACACGACACTTTTCTAAAAGTACTTCTTTGGATTTAGGTCTCAAAACATATATTTCGGTGTCGAATTTTTGGGTGCAATACAATAGCTTCTCTATACACTATGTATATAGTAGTAGTGTAGAGAAAGTAATTACTATACTCCATGGCACGACAGCTCACGGGGAACCTTGGCCTACCACCCGGCCGCTGCGTCCCCCATCTCGGTCCACTACAGACGTCATGGATGGGGTGCAGTATTGGAGGGTGAGACGTGGTCAGCGCCTCGAATCCCCCCGGCCGGTTAATGCGGTCCTCATGACCTGGAGCCGCTACTTCTCCATCAAGTAGCTCCTCAATTGGCCCCCCAGGGACCTTACGAGGCTGAGCGCACCCCGGGCCAGGTCTCCCAGCGGGGGAAAAATCCCCACGCCGGTACTGGGGATCGAACCCAGGTCTCCCGCTTGGTAAGTAGCAACCACTGCGCTAAGGAGACGACCAGTAATTACTATACCAACTGTATATGTCGTCAAAGCGCACAATTTATGTCAAATACATTTTTGTTGTGGAGATAATTGATTACTATTTTATTTTTCTCAAATAATAAGCCGTTATTCATATTTTTTCATCCATGTCAAGTAAAAAGATAAAGAAATGCAATATCCTTACATACATTCTAAATGACTCGACAGTCGATTGGCTTATTGGGTTTGTTGATTCCTCTTGAATAAGGAAATTTACTTTGATAAGCATGAAGTAGGTAGTGGAACAGGTTTTTGTACAAATAGTTTGGTGCAGCATAGGTATAGAAAGTTATATGGTATAGAATATCAGAATATTTACCTTTCTACGCTTACCTAAGATACAGCAGAGAAGATATTGTATCTCACTATTGATATTTTAACGTAAAAATATGTTTTGGAATCTATGTAGTAATAAAATAATAGTAGCATCTTTACTGAAGCCAAATTTTGAAATATTCTTAAACTCGAATTTTGAACAAATTTGGCAAGGTAATTGTTCTTTTAACTTATGCACACCCCTCACAAGCCACTTTATCACATAGCTCATTAACCTATCTAACACCTTAAATTAAGAAAAGATATTTTAAGACAAAAAAGCTTGTGTGTTTCATTCATATGACTTTCTCTGATTCTCTGCCACAAAGTATTCTTAAAATAGCTTATGTGTCTTTTTACTTCATGGCATTGAGAAAAAAAAAATAGCAGAAATAGTCTTACTACCTCCTTCCATGCAAGTAAAAGGCAAATAAGGGAGTAGCATAGACTAAAGTATTAGTCAAAAGCTATGTAACTGAAGTTTCTTGTTTCTATGGATAGAAGCTGACAAATTCCCGTATGAGTAAAGTATGTTTTTTAAAGCTGAAACCAACACATAAGGAATATCTCAAAAATGATCCACTCCACGAAAAAAGTATATGTATCCTAAATTATGTGTTTTAACGAGCTCTACATGTTCTGTTAGATAAGCTTTTGTCTCGCTCTTATGGTTTTCCGTTTATACAAATATTCCGTAAAATTCATCCAGAATAAAGTATTCTTCAGAGGCTATTCCCAGCAAATTCACGATATACATTTTATTTGTTAGGTAAATATGCTTAATGTACAATATTTTAATCAAAATCGATAGGGCCATTTTTGAGAAAATCAAAAATTTCGAAAGTTTTTCCATGTAAAGGGTAGTTGTGGGTGGGAGGATTTTCTTGAAAATTTTCATCTCTCAAGCTTAGAAGATACTGAGCAATTATTAAAACAAAAGCTTCATATAATCCTCAAATATTTAATGTTATTAATCCAAGTTTGGTATTTAACGGACTTTTCGTTTTTGAGCTATGCTGTTCACAGACACACACACACGCGCGCGCGCGCAAACACACACACGGCCCTTTTTCCAAAACTGTTTTTTGGGTGTAATTCAGAAGGACCCAAAGCATAGCATTTCCGGTGAGATATCGGTATCGAAATTTTAGGTGCAATACAATACCTTCTTTATACACTATGTACATAGTACGAGTACAGAAAGTAAAAATGTGTAAGTCTTCTCCTATCAGGATAAACAATAACTAAAAGTTGAATAAATACCAAACTTGACATTTCAGGTCCTATACATCAACATTTTTTCAATAAATCTCCTACGCCAAACTTCCTTTTAAAATAAAAAAGTAAATCGTTGCTTTTGATTATCCAACAAAATAAATGTTTCAAATTAACTTATCACAGGTATAAATTATTTTGATGGCAAGCAAATTGTAAATTTTGTGATTCTCAAAAAACACTTTTTCATGCATCTTTACGTTTCCTTAGGTTGGTGTTGCAAGCTAATTGTTTGGGCTCCTTAGTAACAAAAATTGACCTCAGGATAACAGAAATTGAACATTTCTGGCTAGTTCTCCGTATTGTGCCTGTAGTCCAAATTAAATTATTAGTTTTCTAGTAACACAAAAATATAAGGGCTTATGTGAAGTAATGTGACGAGAAAGTCAACAGAGTTAATAAATCACATTTATTTTGTAAATATATTTAGTATGTGAGATATAATTGTTAAATCAATAAACCTTTTTCCGAGATTGCTCTGCAACACCCACTTCCAGTGCACTTGATCACATTCATATTGTAAGACATAGGAAAATCAAAATATTAAAGATATAACGTCTAATTAAACATGTACACATTGCTCCAGCCTCTCTCTCTCTCTCTCTCTCTCTCTCTCTCTCTCTCCGTTTATATGCATACACGTTTAATGTTGTTTAACATAGTAAGTAAAACCGAAGATGAATTAAATAAATGAAACGATGCTCCAACAAGCCCGGGGTCCATAGAGCTAAAAGTCACCCCAGTTTGGCTACAGAAAAACCTTATCCGGACAATTCACCCTGACAGATTTGAACTCCAACCCCCACACTAAAGAGGCGGACCATTGTTATTAAGATCCTTGTTTGCACACATAATTATGAAATTAATAATATATAGTAGTGTATACACTCAGGTGCATAAAATGTGATTATCCCCCAGCATGAACATACGTGAACACCTATTCCCGAGCATAACTTTAGCATTTACCATGGACCAAAACAGGGCTGAATTGCCGAAGGGTTACATCAGTTACCCTTAATTAGTAGCTGTATTAATTCATTAGTTAAAGTTAATCTATGTAAGAGCAACAGTGACTGTAAGGAACGCTTCACCACCACAGTCCAAACCAGCTCCATGTGAGTTCCTCTCGTATTGGTTTGATGACAAAAGTTGGAACTCAGACATTAACCTATAAACGCAGGTCAATTTCAGACTTGAAGCAATGAAAAAGTAGCTGTAGGGAAATTATCAATTGGATTACTAGAACATACATGTAAGGGACGTAGAAGAGGCAGTTTAGTACTTCCTTACCAGTATCAACCACTGCGGACTGTATAGGCATGATTCGATGCATCCGACTGTATACCTGCATAAAGTATTGAGTAAATGCTTTGCGGATTCTTTATATTGTAATATAATCTTTATTACTTCTCTACACATACTATGTACCTACATAGTGTATACTGGAAGTATTGTATTCTGCCAAAAATATCGATATCGAGAATTCACCGGAAATACGTGTTTTGAGACCCCCGAATCCAAAAATAAAGCATTTTTAGAAGCATGTACGTGTGTGTCTGTGAAAAGCATAGCTCAAGAACGAAAAGTCTGTTAAGTATTAAAATTGGTATTTTCATTATCTTCCAAAATGCGACATGAAGATTACCAAGAAAATCCCCCGATTTTGATTACAATACGTATATTAAAAATATTTACATGACAAATAAAATACATATCTTGAATGTTCTAGCAGCCTCTGAAAACCTCTACATTCTGGACAACTTTTGCATGACTATAAACCGTAATGGATAGGCAAAAATGTATTGCACAAAAAGTATAATTCTCGTTAAAACAAACAATTTATGGTTTTTTTTTTCGTGGAGTTGACCATTTCCAAAGTATTCTCTGTTATTGGTTTCATTTTAAAAAACATGAAACTTTTCTCAAACTTGAACTTGTCAAAAAAAAAAAAAAGGAATTTCAGTCCCATAGTATTGAACATCGCTTTAGCCTACTCTATTTCCCCTCTACTTATAAGGAAGCAAGTAATAAGACTATTACTGCTAATGTTTATCTCGATTGGCATGAAGAAGATGGAAAACTAAGTTTTTCTTACCAAAATGTAGAGAAAGCCATGTGAATGTAGTACATACGATTTTTTTTATCTTCAACTAACACCTTTTTATTTTTCCAAAAACTGATTACAACAACCGTCCTTCGTAACAATTCTGAAATATAGTCTCTTTTCGACGTTCGTTGCGGCGACAACACAGCTCGCTACGAAATTACCGTCGAAGTCACTTTTCCTGCGATGCATTCCCGGTGAAAACTGCCTACCGAGCAGTTCTTCATTGCCCTTTTTATACTTATTGGTTACTAGAAATTTCCAGAAGCCGCTAAGCATGCAGTACTCCGCCAGTATTCACAAACTCACTCAGGCTTAACAATGCGCGGCTTCGACGTCAAAAGAACTTTCAATAGAAGACATCTCAATTCGCGCGTGTGTAGCAATTACAGCTGCGATGTTAAAAGAATTTACCACGCCACAGGTGTTGACAAACGCACGTGTGTAACAATGGATGCCAACAAGCAGCTATGACTTGCAAAGCAAGCCGTACACACGCGTTCTGCAATTCTTATTTATATTACCCACACATTTATAATGGCGAATAAACTTTTTATACGTTCCTTATATCAACGTTTAAGAGACCATTGATCTTGTTATGTTATTAAGCGAAGGCATTTTCCGGCAATGTGCACTCTTGGCTTTAGAGGTTATGAAAATATGCGCCTTCATATAATGGCTATAATTATTCTTTCACACAGTCGTGATTACACACGCAATCGAATGATATAGTAGTACCTATGTATATTATCGCTGTTGGCGATATGCTGAGCCTATGGTGCAGCGAACACTTGTGGATGAAGGAGAGGGGGTATATTAACAAAATTGCCGTGCACCAAGCAGCCATTTCCCATCTTGTAGTCACTAAAGACCATGTTTACTCGGCTGTAATGTAACCATGATTGAAAACTTGCTCAGGGCTCACTGAACATGATGTTATCTCTTTTGCACACAACTTGACGAATGAGGCTTTATGAACCGCAACGGAATTTGCCATGCCTGGAGTTCCTCTCTACAAGAAAGACCATATATCTATCATAGCAACCACCTGACCCAGTTTCCAACCAATTGGAACAGAGAAGTACAATGGAGAGGGGAATTTCCCTACTCCAGTAGATGTCATGATGAAGATAAGGTTTGAAATATCGATTATAAGGCGAGGATTTAGTACAATAAAGCGATGGGCGTTTCTAGCTCGCTAGGATCTACTTGCTCCTGATGCAACCAAGGCAATGGGAGGGCTTTTCTTCATGTAATCAAAACATATATACATATATTGTTTCATAATAAAAATATTTGTATTTTAATCTTAAAGAAAGAACATAATTGTTCCGACTTAATGAACGTTAACTTCAAATTAATTGAAGCTGGGTATTCCCAACTTTAAACCTATTTTCTCGCAGACTTCTCTGTACTCAAAAAGTCCATACGGTGCATGTTTTCTACTAATTTAGTTACTCCTTAAAAACACAATAAAGGAAATAATAATACTTTTTTATCGAAACAACTCTCAAATTTTGATAGTACGAAATTAAATTTTGAAAAATTTGATTTCCTGGTTCGTCGGCTACATCACAGCACGCCGATATCGCACCACATTGACTCGGATACATCTTGGCCATGAATGCTACCTTCAACTTCTTCTGATCCAGGGGAAAGCGCAAACCTGAATTAGACTGTTTTCCGTTGTTCCCGTTACAATTCCCAACGTTCTCCCCTGTTCGCACCCTTACCCTTTTCCAGTCAGCACCATTACTATATTACAGCTTTGCCAAAAACCAGTTTGCCATGCAATAATGACATTCCTTAAAGACCGCAATTTAAAATGTATAGTTCTAATTGTCTTCTATCTCCTGATTGCCAAACAGTTTACACCTGCAATAATGACATTCCTTAAAGACTGCAATTTAAATGTATAGCTCCAATTTTCTTCTATCTCCTGATGGCCAAATAGTTTACATCTGAAGGCATTAAAAACATTAAAGACGACTTGACATTCCCAAATAAATTACGACGCATTAATAATTAAAACAATAACAAGTATCTCGGAAATGTAACTTTATTTAGCAGTGCATTTTAACAAGAGCTACAGGTTTTGTAAAGTAAGTTTTGTCAAGGTTCTACCTGGGAGTTATACAACAGCATTTTAGTAATTCAGAGTGAAGCGGAAAATTCTATATGGTACTTGTTTGACATGTAAAAAATATATAGTATTTTTGAGAAAATAAAAACGTAAAGCCCGTCCTTGTTATGTGGCTACTGCACATCTCCCTCACATTCAAGAGCTCCAGAGTTCGAATCTTGGCTAGGATGAGTTTCCTGGTTGAGGGTTCTTTGGTGTCTTCCTCATATTCAAGAGGTCCCAAGTTCAAATATTAGGGTGAGCTACCAGGGTAATGTTTTTATCAGGGTTTTCTCTTATTCTGAGAAGACGAATGTTGTGTACTCTATGGAGTCTAGTGACCCGGGCTCTTTTGACCGTTTTATTAATCCTTTGATATTAACCTGCACACATAAACAAAGAAAACTAGCAAGCGGGATGGCTCATTACGCCTGTAGCCCACATTCGGAAGGTTCTCGTCAGCCAGTCAATGTGGCTGTGTTTTTGCATAGTTTTCTTCAGTCGCTAAGGTAAATGGATTTGTAATACCACGATCCACAGTTCCCCCTTCTGTCTAAAACAACACTAAAGCAAAAATCTGATGTGTACCATTCATATGACTTTCTCTACATCTCTGCAAGAAATTATTCTTAAAAAGCTTATACTTTTATTTACTTCATGCTAATCAGAAAAAAATAACAGAAATAGTCTATTACTTGCTTCCTTGTAAGTAGAAGTGAAATAAGTGATAGTCAAAAGCTGGTTGCTATGTCACTGAAGTTCCTTTGTTTGTATGGAAGCAGTCGACAAATTCCTGTATGAGAAAAGTATAAGTTTTCCATAGCAGAAACCAAAAACAAGGAATGACTAAAAAAACGATGACCTTACGAAAAAAATGTATATAACATAAATTGTGTGTTTTAACGTGCTCTACATTTTTGCGTAGTAAGTTTTTGTCTATCTCTTACGGTTTAGCAATTATTTAAAATTCCGTAAAATTCATCCAGAACAAAGTCGTCTTCAGAGGCTATTCCCAGAAAATTCAAGATATACATTTTATTTGTCAGTTAAATACCTTTAATGTACGAAACTTTAATCAAAATTGTTAGAGCCATTTTTGAGAAAATCAAAATTTTCGAAAAAAGTTCCATGTAAAGGGTAGTTGGGGGTGGGGGGATTTTTCTCAAAATCTTCGTGTTGCATCCCTGGAAGATACTTCGTTTTTGGGTTATCGTGTTCACAGACACACGGACACACACACACACACACACACACACACACGGATCTTTTTCCGAAAATGCTTTTGTTAGATAAAGGGGACCCTAAAACATATATTTCCGGTGAAATCTCGGTATCGAATTTTTTGGTGGAGTGCAATACCTTCTCTATACGCTATGTACATAGTGCGTATAGAGAAAGTAAAAATTAGATGATCATTGTTGACATTTATTCAGTACACAGTGAAATCAGTTAGACCAGACCAGCGTGATTTGCTTGTCGAGGAGCAAAGTAATATGGCGTATTAATTATGGGAGCAAACGAGTATCACGTACCCAACTATTGCGATATGGCCAATCAGTTAAAGCGACGTTAAATGTGTACCATTCACATGATTTTCTCTGCATCGCTGTTACAAATTATTGTTAGTAAGCTTACTCTTCTATTCACTTTATCCTAACCAAGATAAACACTAGTGGAAACGGTCTTATTACTTAGTTCCTTATAAGTAGAAGGGAAATAAGGGAATACAATAGGCTAAACCTACAGTCACATGTTTTAAAATGTGGTTCTTGGGGGGTTTAAATCCGTTGCTTTGTGTGGCCAGGAGTTGACAAGTTCCTGTATGAAAAGTTTGACGATTTTAAAAATAAAATTAATAACAAGGAATATATTGAAAACAACAAAAAATGTACATGACATAAATTATGTGTATTAAAAGCTTTACAGTTTTTGTGTAGTGACTTTCTGTTCTCTCTTGCAGTCTACTAGCTATGCCAAATTAAAGAAAAATCATCCAGAATAAAGAGGTATTTAGCGGCTATTCCCAGAAAATTCAAGACATTCATTTTATTTACCACGTAAATAGCTTAAATATAAGAGATTTCAATAGAAATCGTTAGAACTATTTTTGGGAAAATAAAACATTTTGAAATGTTTTCCATGTAAAAGGTAGTTGGGGGTGAACATACTGAACTTAAATACCAAGTTTAGTATTTAACGACTTTTCGTTTTTGAGCTATGCAGTCCACAGATACAAACACACACAGACATGCACTCGGATCTTTTTCTAAAATGCTTTTTTTTTTCGATTCAGGGGGTCCCAAAACATATATTTCCGGTGAAATCTCAGTATCGAATTTTTGGATAGAATTCAATACCATCTCTATAAATGATGTACATAATACGTGTAGAGAAATTTCCACCCCCACTGTAGATTTGGATGGAAAAGTTTCTTAAAAATGTTCATCATGTGCCCCTGAAAAGTATGGAATATAAATACTCAGTCCATTTTGAGTTATTTTGAACACACACATACACACATACACATCACACACATTCACACACGCATACACACATACACAACGCCCATACATACACACACATACATACACACACACGCGCGCGCGTAGAACTTTTCAAAACGTTTTATCTTTTGTTTATGGTGCCAGAAAAGTTGTATCTCCAATGATTTTTAGATGGAATAGGTATCTACTTCCTCTACTTGGCTCTGATAAGTCCTAGATAAAGTGAAAAAGCAAGATGTCCATGCACATTCATTTACATTATTTTTAAAAATGCAAATATTTTCATTTGTTTCATTGTGAAGCACTCTCAACGTGATAAAAATATGAAACTGTAGATTAATCTTCTTTAGTTTTTTATTGTATCATACATATTCATTACAAGAATACTTCAGGAACTGGGGAATTAAAACATATTCCTACGTAAATAAGCTAAGTGTGCCTAAAGTTACCTGCTGAGGGAACTGGAAATCTCGATGAGAAACCTCGGCTCATTACTTAACCAAAATGAGAGACTGAAATCCCCTTAGGGCTGTGGCAAGCAAAGTACGTTCCACTAAGGTCTACCACAAGGCTGCTTAGGAAACCTTCCTACTTTCTCACTGCAAAGCAACCACAAAGCAAACGGTTTGGATGCTCTTCTTCCACTCAAGAAAAAGAACAAATGAAATGAGCTTATCGTAGTAAGTTATAAATACTGGGTGTTCCCGAATGAATTTAGAGATTTTAATTTTTAGTAGTACCTACAGTTTGTAACGTACAGTTATGCATGATATGCAAACGAAAGAGCAACTCAAACAGTTTCGATAACGTATGTGTTGGTTGATTTCATTTGCTTCGACTGTCTGCTGGTACAGTAATGCTGTTACAAAGCGCTAGTCTCAAAATGGCATCTATGGAGCAAAATATATTGTGTTTTAGAGTTTCATAAGACTAAATTTGCTATTGTATTGCAAGGAGCATTCCTTAGGGAGTGTGTACGGGACGATCAAAATTGACTGCAGAACCTGTTTCTCTTCCTATTCTGAATAAAAATTTTTACAAAAGCCTATTCTTCTATCTACTTCATGCTAATAGAGATAGACATTAGCAGAAATTGTCTTATTACTTAGTTCCTTATATGTAGAAGAAAATTAGGATAATAGTAAAATCTTAATAGCTGGTTAATCTGTGATTGGAATTAGGCTCTCTTTGCACGGCCAAGAACAAAACAAAAAAAAAATAATTTCCTTTGCAAGACTAAGAATAAAACACAAGGACAATAAATAACCAGTTTCTGTTTGAGACAAGTTTAAGTATTTTAAAATTGAAACCAATAACAGGAATATCTCAGAGGTGGTTAACACGTGTTTTAACACCATCTCTTACAGTTGACCAGTTATGAAAAAGCCATTTAATTTTTTTGTACTTTCTACATCTTCTTCCATTTTTCCTATAGCTTTTCTCATACAGGAACTTGTCACTTGTTTGCCATGCAAAGAAACGGATTTCAATCCCAAAGCAACCACATTTTAAAATATGTTTCTGTCGGCTTAGCCTAATGTATTCGCTAATTTCCATTTTACGTTTAAGGAACTAAGTAATAATACTGTTTCTGCTGGTGTTTATCTCGATTAGCATGAAATGGACAGAAGAATAAGCTTATTAACAATAATTTGTTATAGAGAAAATCATGTGAATGGAACACATCAGAATTTGGGGGGGGGGGGAATACACAATTATCTATTGCTCTGTATGGAGTACGTTGTAGATAAAGCAAAAACGTAAGTATTCCAGCATAGATAATAGCATATACCTACTAAATGTAGGTAGCTATTTCTTTGCTATATATTAATAAGGAAATTCGAAAATGTTTCACTTGCGTTTTATATCTGCCATTTCATCCTTTGTATAGAATTCTGAATTCCACTTGAACTGCTGTTTGGTATTAAGAAACATTAATATATACTTTTGTGTCCATTCTTATCCTTGCAGAGACGGCAATTTATTTTGAACTGCAGTATGCTGCAGTGTATATCAGGTAGAACATCTATGCTATCATTGCTAAGTAGCGCACATACTCTGAGCACTTGAGTCGAAAAAAGCAAAGTATTATACAGTGTTAATTTAATTGTTTTTTCGAATAAGCTGTGTGTAGGACAGTAGTTGAATAGTAAAAATTCAATGTCATAGCCGGAATTTGAACCACCTGCTGCTCTACCACAGAGCTACCATGGCAACAGAGTATTATAGAGTTAGTGTTGTAGAGTATCACCTCACGTAGAACATCAGATGGTGCTGCTCCCGTGAAACTAGGGATTTTGCAACATTTGTACTAGATATGTTTATGGTATTTGCTCAACATTGGCCGGAGTGTAGCATGGCGCAGTTCACGAATGCCTCACTATAGTGATTTACAAAACATCTTTCAACTCTTATGGTGGCCATGTTGTGATGCAATAACGATGAATGTCATTGTAATACTGATTTTTATGTCATCTGAAAATTTATTTCATGAGATTTATGATAAAACAAACACGGAATTGCAGATTATGGCATAAATATTGATCCTGACATATATTAAATCAAATATTGGTTTTTTACCCCCTCTGTCCTCCTGAAACGTTGTAAAGGTACTTTTGTGACACTACTCAAGACGAGTGACCTAACTTTAAGACATCTTAGGTGATTGCAAGAGTGGTGTTAGAATGTGCAATCTGAAAATGTTGTCACATAAAAGTTTGTTTGTGCTATTGCCTAAATGAGACTGTTCCAACTGTACTCGTCTGAGTCGGAATGCTCAACCTCCTTGAAGTCCGACTAGAGGGTAAGATGATAGACAATACGTCACTAGGCGAAGGTCATAGCAATACTTTTGCTTGCATTCAAACACTTGATTCAGCAGCCCTCAGGGATCAGCCAAATTGCATAATGGAATCATACTCCTGTGGGTGAGTAACTCGCTGCTCTTTGGCGCGCAGCTATATCGTACCTGAATTCCAAGCAAACTTTTCGACATCAGGTACAGCTAGCTGTTCTATGGTGATTTTGCGTTTAGTAACCTGATGAGCGCAGTTGTAGCTTAGACCCATCTTCTTCGCCTCTTATTTCTTATTTAGATGCATAAAGTGAAAAACTGTTTGAGGACACGTGGTAGTGGTATTTTACATCTAAGTTCATCTCCCTCTACTGAAACTACGTTCCTTTTGAAATATATTATACCTGTATATTGATATCTTCCTCTAAAGGTGTTAATAAACAAAGCACTTGTCACATGCGTCCAGCGTAAAGAGTAGTTTCAAAGACATTGGGGAATCTATACAACCAGGTGAGTTTCAGTCTGCCAGGCAATCAGAGAAATGCAATGGTATCCCGCATTCTTGCCATACAGAATATGTTACAACTTTGGTATGTACTAAGCCTCATAACTTTGATTTAACAAGAGCCCATGACATTCGATTAGTAATCTTCTTCTCAAGTATTAGGACGTATGTGGATCTCTCAGTTGAGTCTTAATCCAATGCTTGTCACATGACTTTAAAATATTTTGCAGCTTGGGCGAGACGAAGCTTTCTTTCTGGGATTCTATTTGTAAGCATAATTTATCAAAAATTTTAACGCTCTTTAACCTGGTTGGTCTTATTGAATGATGAATGAAATCAGCGAAATGATGATCAAATGATACGGAAGTCTTTGGACCTTAAAGTCTTCTAAGGATCAGACAGGGGAAATTTAAAATTAAAATCTCATCCCTAAGCGAGATTCAAACTCGCGACCTCTAGAATGTGAGGCAGAAACGTTACCTCCAAACTCATGTATTTTATGCTTAAATTGTAATTCTCCCAGTACTTGCTCATGATGTTTGTGATCCCTTTGATATACATCTTATATGTCATGTCATTAGCGTTGTACTTCTTTCATTAAGCTTCAGAGATGTTGCTACAAATTTAAGGTTAAGAGCAGACTAAAAAGTCCTAGCCCGCAAATGTTAAATTTGCTAATTTGATTACATTATCTTAGTAACTATTGAAGACACCATACTGAAATTGTTATTAACAGTTTATTGAACTAAAATCATACATACTACAATTTTATTAAGAGAGATTTATTCCTAACATTGGAACTTTTTTCATTTAGTTTATGAGAAAATGGGCAATTTATATTAGAAAATGTTAATTCAAGAAACTTCCACTGAAAATAAAACTTAAAAGCAAAATTACATATACTATATTCAGCATGGGTAACCAATTTACACAGTGGAATTCCTCCTAAAAATATGTTTAATTTGTCTCATTATTGCAAATATTACAGGAGTTACAAACTACTCTCTGAAGTAGTATGAAATTCAGAACTCGTTTTAAAATTTTACTTATATATCAACTTCAAGAGGAAATTGCATCTTACAAAACTCTACAAAAATACATATTTTTTTCCTGCTGTTCACCATTTAGTCTTCTCTTAAGTTCAAATTATGTAACTTTTATTAATAATTATTTTGATATATGTATGTGTTATATACATATCCAGGAACTGCCACAATTCTTAATTGTGTAGTAATATTTGTCAGCGCGAGAGCTGACGCCGCGGTAACCTGGGCCACTCTCACTCAGGATATCCCGATTTGAAATCCCCGGGGCCATCAATTTGACCGCAGGTTTTTTTGCTGTTTTTCTTGATTGAGGCGAATGCGTTAATATTTTCCTATCATCCCTTTCATTACACATTTCTTTTCCTTCTTCTTCAGCGCCATACGAATCATTGAGCTGACCACACATATTGGTTTATGATCCAAACTTTGCTTGCCTTCATCAATTTCAATATATGTATGGAACAATTTGGTGAGCATTGAAATTTTTAGTATTATTGTTGTGATAATATTGATGTATTAAAGCGAGACGTGGGTGAATAAATTAAATTATCAAAACAAAATACAATCCTCTAAAATACGGTACCTCAGATAATTAAAAGTTTACTCTCTAAGAGACGGAACATGTAATGCAGAGATAAGTAAGAAACTAAATATATTCTTGTTGAATGAGCGAATTTGCCAAAACAACATTTTTTAGGATGAAGTACAATAGAATTCCAATGCTTTCGTTAAATATCATCTTACGGAAGAAGAGATGTTAGGCAACCTATGAAATGATGGTAGGAACGCAGAGATCGGAACAAGGTAATAGGATAATCCTTGAAGAGCCTTGCTCCTCGACAGGCTACTGACCCCAGGCCAGGCATGGGGATCCTTGACCTCTGTGTCATCGCGTGCCAAGCCATTGCCAACCAAGCTCTTCTGATTTGCTATTTGCCCACATAACTAAGATTCCACTGCTACAAGATAAACAAAACATACTATACAATAGAAGGATATTCATACATAATTATAATCTACAAATATATTTATTTATTATGAAATGTCCTCAATATAGAATCCGAAATTTAGCGGGTATTTGACAGAGCCACAGTTTTAGTAAATGAATTAATTAATTTACATTTTGTGCAAATGATATAAAAAAGCATTGGATAGTGTCCATGGCTCCAATTAGTAAGTCAACAACACAAAATGAAGCAAGATGACATTTATTTTATGTAAAAGCTTTAAGAATTGAGATGGTTTCTGTCAGTTTATAAGCGATATTATGTTTATTTCTTCAGTTTTATAAGCAATATGGAATATTTTGTATTTCAAACTTTTTTGTACTAATAATAATGAACAAAACATTTTATTTTTCCATTTAATGCATATCTTGTTTTAATAAACAGTAATTTGTAGTTTTACAAAACTTAGAATCACATTTGACCAATACTTCGCAGGAGTAACTGCGTCATACTGTCCTCCCGTTCGCACATACCTGCCTTAAGCAATGACTTGTAAGCCCTTAGCGGAGGATAAGCCATAAGCAGGAAGAAGAAGGAGTAGTAATATTGGCCTGTGTTAAAATAGTCCTCCTAGCTCCGTAGCTATAAAGCTAGCAGGTAGTTTCCTCTTTTGAAAAGTAATTTTCAATAGCGATACACACCGCATTTATAATTGTATGTGCCGAAGGAATATACAGACGCATAGTAAAGAAAATGCTTGAAGCAATAATGAAACTACCGGGTAACATTGTGTGTCTTCTTCTTCTTCACTTCCGGGGTGAGACACATCTGCCTGTTCAGTCTTCGCATCCCATCAATTACGCCCATCTTCTTCTAGGATGCCCTACATCTCTTCCACGAGGATTATATCTTCTAATTAAAGCTGGTATTCTTTCTTCACTCATTATATTAAGGTGTTCTTTCCAATTTTGTTAATACTCTTCTATTTTGTCTTGTAATTTACATATGCCTAATACCTCTCGAATATTTTCATTTATTATTTAATCCCCCCTGGTGCACTCTTTAGCCTTCTTAAAACCCTTTTTTCTGGTGCCTGTATTTTACTTTCTTTTAATATCCAGAACTCGCTTCCATTTTTTAATGTTCGTACTATGGTTTCGCATACACACTGAAACTTATTTACTTTGCTTTATAACTCCTTTTCTATATCAAAACTTACATCACAGCCCAAATAGTTCAAGCAGGAGAGTTGTTTCAGGCATTTATTTCCAATATTTATTTTTCATCTTACCAGATAATTTCTCCGATGTCCTTTATTTTGGCTTTGTTTGCGGATATATTTAGATTGTAATATTTTCCTAATACGTAAATTTTATACATGGGACATTGGAGATTCTCTTTATTGTCCTGTGTTATGGCTACACCGTCAGCGTAAAGAAGGACATTTAAGATTTTATTCTTATTGAGTTTTATTCCTTCATTCATGTCCTTTTTCCAAACCTTAATCAGGTCATCCATGTATATATTAAATAGTGTGGCAGAGAGTTTAATTTATTATAATTTTGACGTACCTGTATTTATAAAGATTTTCGTATCTCTATATAAAGACATCTAATATATGAGGGGGATATCCCCATTTGTCCATTATATTGTCTAATCTTTCTCTATTCATAATATCAAATGCTTTTTCGAAGTCAAATGAATGCTATAACTTAGTAAATAGGCAAATCAGGACTTTTTGAAGGTTCATCTTTATAAATCCACGCCAGCAGCGGGCGATGCGAAAAACAGCTAATCAGAGATAAGTTATCTGAGGGGTGTAACCGGCCTCGCCATTCCTCACACGTCCGTGCAGCGTGGATTCAACTGCTATTTAGGACCCACATCTTCTATCTTGTGTCCTCTTTTTTCGTATAGCAGAAATGAGTACTTCATTTAATTTATAATTGCTTCTGCTCCTATTCCATAAGCGCTAAAGATTTAATTTGCAACCCTTATTCAAGAAGTTGTTTGTTTCAAATATGTAATTCAAGGGTCAAGGTACACTACGGAATAATCACGTATTCTAGAATATCTGTAAGCTGCTAGTACCTATTTAGTAGAGCTTTAGAACTACTGGTTTTAAAACTGCACAGTTTCACTCTATAATGTTTTCTCTTTATTCTAACTTGTGAATTACATGCGAGTTTAGTGATATCGAGATACAAAAATAGCTATAGTTGTATTATGGAGTTGGGACAGAGCAAAATTTCATTACTTCGGCTAATAGATGGCTTATTTCACGTATGCTGTGGTGCATAAAGTGTAGCACATAAAGGAATAACTGTTTATGTTAGTACTGACGAATTCTCAAACCCTCTGCCAGCGCGACCACCTATGCTTTCCTAAAATTGGGGCATAAAACTGGATGATTTAATTTCCCTGAATATGGATTTAGTGCCACGTTATTAAGGCCGATTTTCTTATTTTCATTTATTAATGGAATAGCTTAAACCTTCATCTCCATGCCGCTGATGAAGGCTCCCATATAAATTACGTAGCTGGTGTTCATTTTAACGATTCTTGCAAATAATTCTTCAGCCCTTTCTTAAAACACCAAGTTATGTTGTAATTAGTTTAGCCATTTCTGTTTTACCAGTTCTAGTGAAACTTTCATAGAGGTGGTATACGAACCACCCCTCATTACACATAGATTACAAACATCGGTTAGTTCTTATCAACCTGTTTGTTTTTCAAGCCAATAGAGAGTCTATACCTGACTGGATGGATCGAAATATGATTACCTAAAGATAGAAACCACACGGAGGGGAAAAAACTAGAATGGGCCACTTTTATGGTGTCAAAATATATGAACTTCAGGAGGAATGAGGTGAAAGAGTACTGAAGGGGTCTGAAGCTATTGGCACAACGCAACACAAACCCATCGCTGGCCCACATGAAGAGTCCACCTATTCCACTGAGGATTATATAATAGAAACCTTTCCACATGCCCAATGTTGCTATCCTGGCGGAAAAAATTAAATCAAGTAGGGGTGGGAAAACTAATTTAACACCTCCCAGATCAACCGCATAAGAAATAACAACCCAAAATACGAAAAACCATTTGTCAGGACATCGAATCTGGGATCTTCATGTTGTAAGCCTTTGGTTCTAGCCACTTGAGCTACATCACTTAGTTCAAGGAATTTAATAAGCCTTACACGAAACTTACTAAACCCCATTTTACTAACTGCTAAAATACCGTAAGCAACGTTCAAAGTTATCAATACTCCCTGAGACAAAAACTAACTCTTAAAATATAGGGTATAAGCTGAAGAAGTCATTTTTGATACCTCTGGTTATGATTTGGTTTTTGTTTTCAAACTAGAAGCATATTGCTCCAAACATGCTTTTTTCGCACCTTGCACCGTATTTCGCTGAAGAAGACAAATTGATAGAATTTCAAAATCCTGTCAGCAAACTAGTGATGAAAAACTAACTGTGTGGTGAAATAATGGGTTTGAAATATTAAATAATAAACTACTTTAAAACAATTTTATTTCAAAATATTAAACACACAAGTTCTTTACGGTAGTTTAGAAAGTTTCACAAGAATAACACTAGCAACAAACTGTTCTACTTCAACTTGTTTCTTTAGAGGTTTTGTAAGTCTATCTCATTTAAACCAAGATTTAATATTCAGGTTGATCCTTATAGTGTGGAACTCATTTGCTCCATCTTTAATTCACTTCTTTTGTCTCTCAAACACCTTTGTAGTCGGTTGCGGAAGGGTTGAGATCTTCAGCGGTGTCGACATGTTCTCGTTTAAAATGAGATGGATTATTAAGCAGGAAAGGGTTTCTTTATATTCACGTTCTCTTCACATCATTTCGGCAAATAAAAGTATTTTTAAATGCGAGACTGCTATATTTCTTTTAACTTCTTTGATACTGAACTATTAAGGAAAAAAAAGTATAACAGAGGAAAATAACAAGAAGCTATGAACGTGGTTTGGTGTGAAGAATTAATGGTATAAACTTTCTCAAAGGAGCACTGTCATAGTTTGGCATTTTATTTTCAAACCAATATTCTGTGAATACAAAATTGTTCTGTGGAAATTCATACATTTATATTTTGAAGTAAAATGTTTTAAATTCATTTAGTTGTGTTAGTATTTTAAATCAATTCCCCACAGTAAGTATTTTATTTCATTAGTTTGCTGATAGAAGTTTGAAGTACTGTTGATTTCTCTTCAGTGTGTAACGTCATCAATGTATAGTGCAGATGCGAAAAATTATTCAAACCCGGACAAAGGTTACTTTGGAGCAACCATCTTCTTAAACTGAAAATCAAAACTCCGATTTTGAACAAGGTAAATTAGTTGTAGTGTTAATGCGTGATGCCTGTTTTGAAAATAAATTTTCGCCAAGTAAAAATAAATATATGTATATATATATTTCGTATAGATTTGTATTGATAATATATATACAGGTGTTAATGAACTATAGCAAAATATTATCACAGAATATGTAGATTACTTAAATAAGTAATTTGAGACAGGAGACTTATGGCCTGTTTATTGAAATGTCGAAGTAACGGATATAAGTTTCTGAAGTGCCAGTACGCCACTGGCTAATTTATCAACCATTCGAGAGCACAACACGAAAAACGAAGGGCATATTACAGCGTATGTCTCTAGCGTAGTAGCTATGATACTGGCTTTCAAGTGAAAGACGTTTCCGAGCTCGGGTCTCGTTCACGTATCGCGGCACTTCGTCTGGAATGAAAAAAAATAATAATAAAAACATTTCTGTATGACAGGAATCGAACTCATGACTTTTGAGATAACAGCGTTACGCATTAAGCCACCAGAGCAGTTGAAAAAACGTCCCCAGAGTAGGCTACATAACTCAAGAACGTAGATAATGAATGATCAGTGTCGCACTGTCAAGTGATTAGTTCGAGATTTTACAGATATTTGCAACTTTAAATCTTGAGAACGCTAGTAACGAGCTGCTAAAAATCGATATTTCTATACGCGGGCAGCAGTTTTAAAGACATTCTAAGCCATTTTTTCAACCTGCTTTGCTTTAACACCGACTTATCAGCACGTTTAATGCTATGTACCTGCGTTATGTTTATCCGGGGACCATGCATTGCCCATCTCAAATTACTTATATCAGTCAGGTGCACAATCTCACAAATTATTTCGGTGTAGTTCATTAACATCCTGTATATATGCATATATAAAGTGTTCTTTTATTCGGAACTTCCATGTTGTGTGCTCAGCTGAACTTCGTTTTGCTGCATTTTCTCCATGGCTGTGAAGCGAGTGTGTCGGCTCTATATTAAGCAATTAGTACAAACACAGAACAATTAATATAAGTGAGGAACTTTAATATCGAAGTAATTGCAAATGTTTGGGTTTCGGTAAGCATATTCGGTTCTTGAGAGACTTCAAAAAGGAAAATGGGAATTCGGAATGATTAGGGCATTAAGTATGCACAAAATATTGAATGTTGACGAAAGACAAACGCTACATAGCACGAAATTGTATTAAAACCATTGTTTCAGAATATGATAAATCTATATTCGACGGTTGATCTATTGTGCTCTTAGCTATTACTTCATCATATGTAATCTACATGAAAAATTAAAATTGCAGTGCATAAAAAGTGTATAATTCATTTTATTTTCTGGAATTAATCAACTCCATACTTTTGACATTTTTTATTTGAAAATGAGACATACTTTTCCTTAGAAAAACAGAAACGTAGAAGTTCGTTAATTTTTTATACCTAACTTTATAATCATAAGGTTCTGAAACCTTAAAATAGATAGGTGGGTGAAATTTGTTTACTATATATTTGTTTGGATCATATGATACCATCATTATAAAGAAACGTTTTATCATACTTTCCAATTTTTTGGGTGAAAAATATCTAACGATAAGTACCATTGTGTGATAATTTAGAAATCAAATAGCATTTTGTATTTGGTGTGTGTATAATTGCCATATGCTATAGCATTTACTTATTTTGCTGTTCAAATTTAAACATATAATTTTAAATACACTAAATATATATATATATATCTATTTACAATTTGGTGCTTTCATACCATGCCAAAATGTTTTCTTTAAACTTCCATTTATTTGTTGAAGTCTCTCCCCTCTCATACCTTCACTTTCTCTCTCTCTTTCTTCTCTGTCTCTCTCTATAATAATATTTCAAGCTTCACATCCATACAGTAAATTCATGAAGGCACATTTGTATAAAATTTCCATATGTCATTATTACATAAAGTTTCTTTATACTCTGTTTTTAATAATTGAATGTGATGTTCTCTACCGCTTGCATAAGGTGCAGACATTTTTTAATTCCTCAACCAAAGTCCGTACCAATTTTTTCAAAAGTATACATTTTCGATGCCCACAGAACTTTTATGTTAAAAGAATAAAGTATAAAAAAAAAAAAGGAATCTTGTTTGTGAGGCTTCGAAATGTGGAGAACATAAGGAATGTAAAAATGCTCATAATTCCTAATTTTTCGGAAAATGTTAATATTGATTGTTTGCTACGCTAGCTAATTTTAAGTGTTCAATAAGGAAACATATGAAAACATGCCATTTTATTTGCTACAGAAGAATAGTTAAACAAACGGCTTGTAGCTGAACAAACGACTTACAATACATGAAGAAAGACTTTTTCTTAACATAACAACCAGGATTATTGCAATGATTGACCTGACTTTCTAAATTCACTGAAACTACATTATTTGAACTCCAACTTAACAGTCTTAACATAAAAGCTCACAAAAGTTTTGTTTTATTGCTCCAGATTAATGCAACGTGAGCGCAGCAGTAAGCAGTTAGTCAAAATGGCGACAGGCGCCGAGCAAGTTTAGTTTGTACTTGAATTTCATTCACATAGGTCTACCGTAACGCTGCAGCGATACTCCGAATGACATTCAATAAAAATCCAGGAACTTCCACATCTTTTCTGCGATCGTGTGTACCATTTACAGCTTCAGGATGTCTCTGTGAGGGAAATCAACTGTCGATCTACAGTGATTGAAGAATTGGTTGGGGGCGTGCGGGCCAGTTTTTCACGTAGCCCACTTAAGTCAACGAACAGAGGAGCAAGGAGCTGAACATTCCGCAACCAACCGTTTGGAAGATTGTAGGAAACGATTAGGGCAACGGTCTTACCCCTTGAAATTACTACAATCTGACAGTCAGACGCCTTGAATTACTGATACAAATGGTACAACTTATAGAAGAGGGTGGATTTTGTGAGAAGCTCATCTTCAAGGGTGAAGCAGCATTATTGCTTTTAATGGCACAGTGTACAGGCTCGATATGCAAATCTTCGGGACAGGAATCCCCAGTTATCACCAACGGTTAATGTCCTTTGCTGTTTAATTTTACGGGTCCGTTTTCTTCTTAAAAAAAAAAAAAAAAAAACGTAACAGGACATGTGTATTTGGACAAACTAGAGAATTGGCTCATGTCAGAGCTGGATACCGTTAGATGGACTTCATCTACCACAAGATGGTACTCCACTCCACTTCCATCACGATGTTCGTCAGTTCTTACACAGGAGATTCAGAAAGCATCAGTGGTGACGGTGATGATGATTCGGTTCTCTCCGCTCTCCCCACCTAACACATTTTTATTTGAGATTATGTGAAACATCCAAATTTTTGGCCTCCTACCATAACAGTACTTTTGAACAAATTTATCGAGCCTTGCTTCACCAAGTATGGGAAGATATGCTGCACCGATTTGATATCTGCAGAATCAGTAGTGGTACATAGGGTCCATTTGACCAAAACCACTTTTTAAAGAGTTTCTGTTTGTCTGAAAATCCCTATGTTAATATGTGAATAATAAAACTACAGTGAATCTCGGAAATCGTATTAATAATATGTAGTTATTCTGTATTATTCATATTCAATTATGATATAGTTACAGGGTAACTTGTAGTACAAGTTATGGAAGTGTTTGTTACCATTAAAATAATACATAATTCGGGAAATTCTGGCTTATTACTACATCACCTTAGCTACCTTAAACATATTTGCATCTAATTTTTTTACAGTGAACAGAGCTTCGTAGTATTTCCAGATAATATCGGCGAGCTCAAAAGTTATAATATAATTGCGAACAATCTCATTCGCTAATTGTGTAATATGCAGGAATTAATTAAAAACTTAATGCATTCATCTGGAAACTGAAATCCGTGGCACTGTCTCATGAGTGAAAAGTAAGTATTTTGCGGAGCTGAGAGATGTGTTATCTTTACACACAAAGAAACAGTAAAATACAATAGTATTTAAACAGTATGCCAAGAAAGGCATCATCGCACCTATTAGAAAGAATTTCTTAGATACAATCCCAATTTAACTCATAAAAATATAAAGTATTCACAGAAATATGCAAAAGTTCTGTTGAAAATAATTTCATTATATTATTGTTGAAATACACATCTCAATTTTCATGCTTTACGAATTATGATTTTGTACTTTCTAAAACTGAATCCTAATTAATAAACTTGAGTAACTTATAACCTGACAGTATAACTACAAAACCGATAGACGTAGATAAAACGCTTCAAAAAGCTTAGAGCGTGGTGGAATGTATAGCTATATGATATAACATTTAAGATATACACTATTTTGCAGTTAAATTTTTCGAAGTTAAGTCTAACACTAACACAGTCAGTGTACTATGTATACAGGGTACAGGTACAGATATCTTGATACATGTTACCTTAATGTGTGTCCGGTGTTGTGTCTGTGGGAAAGTTATTATTTCTCCTCATCAAACAAATCACATAATTTTCTACCTGATGTGTTTTGCATGGTCTAAACTGCGCCGCGAAGGAACAATGCCTGTCAGTAGAGTCTATCGGATTTGCTTCCGAGTTTTCACACTTCAATACATGCTCTGCTGGCAGGTATGTGAGGGTCTCAGCAATAATGCATTCACACTCAGTTCCAATACTACATTGTTTCTAGCGAGGGTTACCTACTCAAGTTTACGCTTTCCAATCCTCGGTCTCAGGGATGATAAAAACGTAGGATGTCTTGTGTGAGCCATGGCTGCTTGGACGTACTGACCAATCTGAAAACATGATTCTCCAAATAATTAAAAATATTAGTCCGCAAATGAAGCATATATTGAAACCTCTCTTGTTTATCACTGAAGACTGATCTGTTTTTACTTCAATAGCCCGTTGAGTTCTGCAATTCTTTTCACGCATGAAGGTATTTCTGCAAACGCCAAATAAGGACAGTTGAGCCACCTGATATGTTTATCTCCTTTTAATGAATAATGACTATTTCGGCCAGCTTCCATTGTGGTTTAACGCATCCTGTGCCCTTTATGTCATTTAAGAATCACCTTCTTAAACTTTAGATTTTCATATGTAACACATTCAAAGTAATTCCTCCCGGTCACGTAGCTTTTCTGTTTTTTGTTTGTTTTTTCTTGTTTGCCTTTTGCTTCTTTTTCTGAACCTGGTATCAAATAAAATGAGCTTAACCTGTGTAGAAGAATTACTTTTTTGCAAGGAACATCTGCTATTGTAATGGTGGAAATATTGACTAGTTGTTCCATATTGAGAATGATTCTTCCATCCTTTCGTGCAGAATTAGTTGGGTGTTTGTTTTGCTTTTGACTCCTCTTTTTTATCCTTTGTTTCTTAAAGTGTCCATGTTATTCGTAATAACTAACTAAATCCTCCAAAATGAACATGGTCAAAATGGAACAAAGATAAATGTATTTAAACAAGATTTTCCCTGACAACTCCTCAATATTACAAGTGTTTTCACCCTTAAAATGTGTGTAAATTGTATCTTTCAGCAGAAAGTTATCTGTTGATAAATTATTGAGTTACTGTAAATTTATTTAACATTTTACCTGACATCAATATCCTAGAAAACAGGGCATGAACTGGGTGAAACGAAAACACCCAATTATGCTTACTCTTATATGTATTTTTACTTTCTGAATCATATATGCACAAAGTAATAGTTTAATACAGAAAAATACTTTTCATGCATAATAAGTAATAGCTCAAGTTCACAATTAAATAATAAACCTTTGACAGTTTTTTTCGAAAGTCTTCGATCTAAAGCTACATTCACAATGAAATGCAGGCGCAGACGCAACTTAAGCGCAAGAGTTTGGACTCATATTATTTAATGTAAACATTCACATAGAAACACGCAAGACGCAATGCAATGCAGCGCCAGAGTTTGCTAATTCCAAACTTTATCCTTGCGTTCCATGCAAAGAGGAGGAATTCTGCTTTTTTTCTCTATGAATTCAATAGCAAACGATCGCATTGCAAGGTTTTGCAGGGCCTGCTGTATATGCATGCTCTTGTATTAGGCCGTGCAGTGCCGCGCCATCTCTAATCTCCCTCAAGAGACTATGACTGTCTCCTTGCGAATCCTTCTTTGATTTAATAGATGTAACTATTATTTATGTCAAGATTTCTTAGTTCATTAAATGTGTACCTTTATCACTTTCTGAAGTCTCTATGCTTGAACTATTTTCAATAATTTTGAATGAGCAATTTTTTTGATGTCACTGTCGCGAACGTCAGTTGTTAGTATGTAATTTTATGACATATTTATTTGTAAAAGATTGGGTGAATGTGCTATTGTTGGTTATGTTATTCAATTTGTAACTTACGGAGCGCTTGGAAGATTTACGATTGCATTATGAAGGTGCTTCCTTGCGTCTGCGCTTATGCTACGTTACGCCTGCGCTTGCATCTCATTGTAAATGTGGCATAAGTGTCCCATTTCAACTGCGTATTCATATAAATAACTAAAATTTTGGTGTAGTTGATAATATAATGTATGGTTTCTGGAACTAGTGTTATGTGAGGGACGTTTAATAAGCCCTTAGAAAATCCAAGAAATTGCACCCATAGCATCGAAATAAGTTTTTATTTAGTAATCACTGTCTCTTACTAGATGACATTAAAATTTCAGCTGTATCTATTGCGTGGTTACATTGTCATAGGCGACTGAATCAACAACCTTATGTTCCTTTAGAAACAGTTTCGTGTGGTGATTAAACACTTCTATTTAAAAGGCTTATCACCGAAAGAGATAAAAGCCGAATTGGATGAAGTTCATGGCACATCAGTTCCTGCGTTTGCAACAATTTACAATTGGACAAATGAATTTAAACTTGGCGATATATCCACTCATATTGATTCCAGTAGACGTGATTTCCTACGAAATTATTGACAAAATACAGAACATGGTTTTGAGTGATCGATGAATCAAAGTTTGGGAAATATTAGAGGCTACAGGAATATCACTGTGTTCTCAATTTTTCCCCAGAAATTAGGTCTGACAAAGGTCTCGGCAAGATGCTGCGTTTGCTCTCAAATGCAGTCGTGTGATCGATTCAAAAGCTGGTTTGGCACTTTTATATCGCAATCCTGTCGATTTTCTGCGTCGACTCATAACTGTAGATGAAATATAGATACGCTAACACACTCCAGAGACAAACGACAGTCGAAGCGATTTTTTGGGATGCACGTAGAATCATCCACTTGCAGAAAGGAAGAACGATAAATGGAGAGTATTATGAATCATTATTGCACCGGTTGAACGGAGAAATAGAGAAAAAAAAAACGCCCTCATCTGGCAAAGAAAATTATTTTCTTCCATTAAGACAATGCAAGGATGCACAACTGCGCAGTTTCGATGGTGAAAATTGTAGAATTAAGGTTCGAGTTACAACATACACCTGTTCGCCAGATTTGGTCAACAGTGACTTTTTTTATTACCAAACTTGAAAAAGTGGTCGCGGAAAATGATTCACGTCCAACAAGAGGTCATTTCCCACACAGATGCCTATTTTGAAATACAGCTTTAGTACTAGAAGGTACTAGGGGTTGAAATGTACAGCATACACAAATATACAGGCTGATTCAAAACGACGTCGAACTAAGATGTGGGTTTTTTTGCTCTGATCCTATCTGATACGAAAATATAGTATATAAATAAATATAAACAGCAGGGATTAGGCAGTTACCAAGAAGCAAAATCGGATGTCAACATGCTGCTGAATTGTAAGGTAGCATTAAAGGATTCATTTCTTTACAAAATACCTTTAAGGAGCCTATACCGCTAGTTATTTGATTTTATTCTAATACAAAATGTTATCATAACAGACAACGAATAAATGGAAGATAAATTGGGATACATAATACTATCTTTTAGACACAATTCACCGACAGTGAACTTGACAATGGAAGCAAGCAACTGTTAAAGACAACAGAGAGCTATTACTATCAAAATACTAACGCAGAATTGTATACAAAATCCAAAAAGAATACATCATTTACAGTGGAGCAAAAAGAATATGCCATTGTCTTTAAGTAGATTAAAAATGTTTACATTTTACAGTGAGTTCTTATTGATACTTAAGTTGCTGAGAGCTTATTCTTCAGATGCAGAAAGTTATGTGAATGGAACACATCGGGTTGTTTTAATGAAAGCAATATAAAGCCAAACTAGCTTTACGATGAGCTTTTGTTTCACCTTTAAGCTTTAGACTAAATTTCTTGAGTTGTGATAGCGTATCTGTGAGAGAAAATTACGAATTGTTTTAAAGTACAATAATATAAAACAGTAAAATCAGGTTTCTTTGTGGCTGCTTATTCTTGTAATGATGAATTATTATCATTCTTCATTCTCTAATAGTTTGTTGCAAGTGAAACTTGTACATTCAGTTTAGAATCCATAGCAAGTGTTGATTCACTTAGAAGCTTAAGACAAACTGTAGTCGCACAAATAAGATAAGCAGGGCTGAACATTAAAAGCTATTTTGCGTGCTACGTCAGCAGAAGAACAATACGTATTGCCATAAAGTTTAGACTGCAGCAAGATCCTATCGTTGGTCCGTTAGAGTACATCAGAAGTTGAAGTCTGACATGCCTTTTATTGCTCGAGTAAGCAGAGGCAGACTATATCGACGAGGAGTCTCTTGAGTGACAGTGTATATCAGAACTGGCACTCTGCCAAGATAAAATGTCTCTCTGCAAGCGTGGCACACCATGTTTCGGGAGAAGTGGTCTCTGCTGGTATTACAGGCGTTTGCTTCGCAAAAGAGAAAAGAGAATGCGTAATACAGAAAAATATAAATTTCGTCAAAAGTCACAAATGATACCAAATACATTTTTGTTGTGCAGTTAATTATTATCTCCCTCAAATGTATGTCGCTATTCAGCTTGTTTTCTTTCTTTTTCTTCTTATGTAAAGGGACAGGAAATTTAATACCATTACATGGCGATTCCAAAGCACTTGACTATTGGTTTAGCACAAGGAAAAAGTACTTATAGCGATAAAATCCTTACTGCTAATTCTTATATTGGTAAGAGTGAAAAGAGAGGAGAGTCAGCGTTTGTAAAAAGAGTTTCTCTACCTATGGTGCAACAATGTGAAAGTATAACAACAGATTTTTGTGATTGACAAACATTTTGTTGCGTTCAATTCACATCCCTTTCTTTACATCTCTATAACAAATTATTGTTAAAAAACTTACTCTTCCGTCTATTTGAAGCTAATCGAGATAAACATGAGCAGAAATATATTGACATATTTTAAAGCTATAAAAAATTAAGCCTTGGTATTCGATTGCTGGATCAAAAAAAGATGTACCTATTAAGATTAACTCGGTTAAAAGTACAGGATTAGCTCCTAAGAATTATTGCAATTCTTTCTCTTCCATGTTCTACAGTAAATGCTGCTTCCTTGTAAGTGGAAGGAAAATAAGGGAATGCGCTACGCTAATCAAATCCATTAAAAGCTGGTTACTATGTGATTGAAATTTGATTTCTTTGCATGTTCAGGAGTTGACACATTTCCATATGAGAAAAGTTACACTATTTTAAAACTGAAATTAATAACAAGAAATATCTTGGAAGTGGTCAAACCCACGAAAAAAAAATGTAGATATATGACATGTGTTTTAACGATATCCACATTTTTGGTTCAGGAAGTTTTTGTCTATCCCTTATGGTATACAGTCTATGCAAAAGTAATCCAGAAGAATGAGGTCTTCATAGGTTTTTCCCAGAAAATTCAGGAAATACATTTGTAATGTATGTAATATAATGTATGGTATTTTAGTCAAAATCGTTACAGCCATTTTTGAGAAAATCAAAATGTTTGACATTTTTTCCATGTAAAGCGTACTTTGGGGTGGGGGATTTTCTTTAAAATCTTCCTGTTGCATCCTTGGAAGATACAAAATGTAAATACCAAGTTTGGTAGCTTACCGACTTTTCGTTTTTGAGTTATCGTGATCACAGACACACAAATACAAAGAGAAACATGAACCTTTTACTAAAATTGTTTTTTATCGGATACAGGAAACCCTTAAAAGTGTATTGTCGGTGAAATCTCGGTATAGAATATATATACTCTTTTACTCTTGTACTGGTGATGACACTGGTGATATATGAAATGAAGATGGAGCACCGGTGGAATGCGATGGCGGGGGAAACCGAAGACTGCGCGGCCATAGAATATTTAGGCGGAGTACAATAGCTTCTCTACCTATATACCAAGTATTAAGTAAAGAAAATTAAAAATGTATTATACTATCACTTAGCGAGAAGGTTAAAATTTAGCATTAAAGGAGAAGGAAAAATAACTAATGCATGTACATTGCAGAGCTTAAACCCATGACAATTTAAACAAATAAAAACACATTTGTTTAAATATTCTGATAAAAATGACAACCTGGTTAAACTGAAGCATAAAAAACGAAAAAATACAGGAACCATATCACATCTGGAACATATTAGCACCGATAAAATTCAACTTATATGAGATTATTTTTCACTGATTAACGTAAAAGGTTTCCCGCTTATACTGAACACATGACTTTCTCTACATCTCTGTAACAAATTATTGTTAATAAGCTTATTCTTCCATCTATTTCATGCTAAAGTATTAGCAGAAACGGGCTTATTATTTATTCCTTGAAAATATAAGGGAAATAAAGGAATACACTAGCCTTAAACCAATAGCCAAATATTTTACAAGCTGATTGCTGTGAGATTGAAAAGTATCAAGTATTTAAGTATTTTAAAACTGGAATCACTAACAAAGAGTATTCTGAAAATAGCCAACTCCACGAAAAAGAATATATATGACATAAATTGTGTGTTTTATTGAGATCTACGTCTTTTGTGCAATACCTTTTTGTCCATCTCTTACGGTTAACCAGTTGTACAAAATTCAATAAAAATCATCCGGAATAAATATGTCTTTAGAGGCTATTCCCAGAAAATTCAAGATATGCAGTTTATTTGTCATGTAATTATCTTAAATATGAAAGATTTTAATCAAAATCGTTACAGCCATTTTTGAAAAAACCTGAACGTTCTTAATTTTTTCCATGTTAAGGATAGTTGCTGTGGGGAGATTTTCTTGAAAATCTTCGTATCGCATACTTGGAGATACCAAACCTAAATACCAAGTTTGGTATTTAACGTCGTTCGTTTTTGAGCTATGCTGTCAACAGACACACACAAACATTTTTCTAAAAATTATTTTTTTTAATTCAGGGGACCCAAAACATGTATTTCCGGTGAAAATTCGGTATCGATTAGTTGGGCGCATTACAATATCTTCTATAAACAAAGAAAGTACATAGAAAGTGTAGAGAAAGTAAAAATGTAAGATACAAAGTATCTTCAGGTGCAGTTTTCTTTTGCGTATAATTAATAATAAAATCTCCTTGTATCAAAACAGCTTATTTTATTGTGAATGTAAAAATTAACGTAACGAAATTGTTGTACAGGCACCGATCAGTTTTAGTTGGGTACTAAACAAATAATGTTTTATATAAATTGCAGACTTGTGTAGATTACAACGTTAATGAACGGGAGTTATTGGAAAATTTAGATGGGAATGTACCTCAACATAAGCTTTAAAAATCTGATGTGTTCCACTCACATAATCTTCTCTACCTGTTCCAAATACAAACCATTCTTACAAAAGATCATTGTTGTATCTACATCATGCTAATCGGGACAAACATTGTTGGTCTTGTTACTTGCTTCGTTGTAAGTAGAAGGGAGATAAGGGAATGTACTATGCTAAAGCGACAGTCAAATCTTTTAAAAGCTGTCGCTCTTTTAAACAACTGAGATTTGCTTCGCATTGCACGAAAAGAAAACGGCCAAATCTACAAGGAAAACGTCTATGACATAAATTATGTGTTTTAACGGTCTCTTATGTTTTAACCTTATGCCAAATTTTCTAAATCTCATTCAGAATAAAGCCTTTAGAGACTATTCTCATAAAATTCAAAATATACATTTTATTTGTGATATAATTATCTTTAATATACAACATTTTAATTAAAATCGTTAGCACCATTGTTGAGAAAAGCAAAATCTACAAAACTTTTTCCATGTAAAAGATAGCTTGTCAGGCGGGAGGGGGGGGTGGAGGATAGAGGGATATGGTTTATAACAATCTTTTCAATTTTGAGATTTGCTGTGCACAGACACACAGACACACACACACACACACACACACACACACACACACACACACACGGAGATTTTCTAAAAATGCTTCTTTCTGCTTAGTGGACCTCATAACAAATATATTTCAAGTAACATCTCAATATTGAATTCTTTGGTAGAATACAAGCTAGAGGAATTAAACATGCACAAAACATATTTGAATACTTACCTGATGCTCTCTTAAATAATGTTTTCTTCTTCATCATATTCTCTTTTTGAATGTTCATCTTCTTATTCTTTATCTCTCTTTTGTTTCTTCTTATTCTTCACCTTTAGCTTCTTCATTTTCTTCTTCTAAGGATTATCATCGTATTTAAATAACTTAAACTCACCATAGCATACAAGCCAATGCATTGGGTCAGAGAAATAAAAATATTTTGATGACAGTAGAACCAAATCAGCCTAATATCTGCTATGCCGGTGGAAAACAAGAAACTAAAATGTATAAATTGGAAGGATGACAAAATTCAAATTTGCTGATCAAATTATCCAATCCAGATTTTGCCCAGTGACTAAGAAAAACCTTTTTTAAATTTCAGGAATATAAATTCAGAACGGCCATTTTAATAGTGAAAATTTCTTAAAAAAGAAGCTTTTAACATGTGCTTTGTCCAAATATTCTGTGGTCACTTGAATGAAACTTATGAAAATGTGCATATATTAAGAAACATTGTTTAAGATTAAATTGCAAATTATAATCGTTAAATAACAGTAATATTATTTTTCTGAAATTTTATCGATTGCCTTAATAATTTTTCGTTAGACTTTGATTTGGGTGACATACTGGCCTGTAACATTGGATTCCTTGAGGACCACATTTGTACTATTAAAAATGTTATGTATGCCTTTGTTTTTGGATGTATACGCCTTATAACTAAAAGTTATTGAACCATACTGTGCAAGTGAATGTATAATCAGTAGTAGGTCCTACTTAGAAAATGATCTGCATCTGTATTTGCTACATTCGTTAAATAGGAGAATCCAAAGAGATTTAAAGGCATATAATTTTAAATTATCTCTGTGTTTTATGACAAATATCCCATACTGATATATTATTATTAATCTTTTTCCCCAACGTTTAATTAGATAATACATGTTTCCAGATTGTGAATATGTATGAAGTTAATTTATTTTTTTCATTAAGTGTGTGTAAATAAAGCGTAATTATTGGTTTATTGTAGTGGTTTCTGCTTCTCGTGGCACACATTGTGATTTTGAAAGCAGAAGTAAGACACGTTTTTGCATGTACTTTTTCTTTCTCTAGTCTCATATGTACAATGTACATACTGTTGGAGAAGATATTGTAGTCCACCCAAAAATTCGAAACCGAGATTTCACCGGAAATACATGTTTTAGGACCCTCTGAATCCAAAATAGGTATTTTCAGAAAAAGGTCTCGGCATGTGTGTATGTGTGTGTATGTGTATATGCGTGTGTGTGTGTGTGTATGTGTGGACAGCATAACTCAAAAACAAAAAGACGGTTAAATACCAAACAATTTTTCGAAATTGTTGTTTTTCCTAAAAATAACTATGACTATTTTCATTAAAATACTACAGATTAAAACCATTTTCGTCACAAATAAAATGTATATCTTTAATTTTCTGAAAATAGCTTCTGAAGACCTGTTTGTTCTGGAAGAATTTTGTATAACTGTAATCGTAAGAGATAGAGAAGAACGTACAAGACAAAAAATGTAGATCTCGTTGAAATACACAATTTGTGTCATGATATCCTTATTGTTAGTTCCAATTGTAACATTCTTCTACATTTCTCAGGCAGGAAGTGTTCGTTTTTCTTTTGTTCTACTCCTGGCAATGACAATCGCATAACGACAGCTTTTAAAACATTGGACTTTCACTTTAGCATTGCGCAAACTTTTCGTTGCCTTGTACTTATAAGGCTCTAAGTAATAAGAACATTCTGCTACTGTTTATCTCGATTAGTATTGTGTATAAAGAAGAACGATCTTTTGCAAGAAGTTTGTAGAGCAGCTAGAGAAAGTTATGTGAGTGTAACACATCAGATTTTTACTTTCTCTATACGTACTGTGTGCATAGTCTATAGAGGAAGCTTTGCATTCGATACCGAGATTTCACCGAAAATTCATGTTTTAGGACCCCCTGAGTCCAAAAAATGCATTTTCAGAAAAAGGTCCGTGTGTATGTATGTGTGTCTGTCTGTGTGTGTGTGTCTGTGGATAGCATAGCTCAAAAACGAAAAGACCGTTAAATACTAACCTTGGTATTTAGGTCTGGCATCTTCCAAGGAAGCGACACGAAGATTTTCAAGAAAATCCCCCCATCCCCAACTACCCTTTTCATGGAAAAATTTTTGAAAATTTTGATTTTATAAAAAATGGCTAACGATTTTGATTAAAATCCCGTATATTAAAGATATTTACATAGCAAATAAAATGTATATCTTGAATTTTCTGGGAATAGCCTCTGAAGAGCTCCTTATTCTGGACGAATTTTGCTAAATTTTGCTTAACTGCTAAACCGTAAGAGCTAGACAAAAACTTACGACACAGAAAATGTTGATCTGATCAAAACACACAATTTATGTTCTTTACATTTTTGCTGTGTAGGTAACCGTTTCCGAGATATTCCTTGTTTTTGGTTTCAGTTGTGAGTACTTATACTTTTCTCAGGCCGGCCAGATGTTTTTTGTTCTACTCCTGGCCAAGCAAAGAAGCGGTTTGCAATGACTATCGATAACGACAGCTTTTAAAACATTTTACTATCGGTTTAGCCTAATGTATTCCCTTGTTTTCTTTCTACTTATAAGGAACTAAGTAGTAAGAACATTCTGCTAATGATTATCTCGATTAGCAAGGTGCAGAATGAAGAATAATCTTATGTAAGAAGTTTGTGGAAAAGTTAGAGAAAGTCACGTGAGTGTAACACATCAGATTTTTTGTAGTGATTTACTCCCGCTTTTACTATAACGAGCACCGCAGCCGGTGAAATGCAATGGGGGGGGGGGCAAAACCGGAGAACTCAGAAAACCCGCCCCTGCGTCACGTTGGCCACCACAGATCATACGCATGTACTTGATGCGGCATTAAAGGTTTTATCCCTCGTCACGCTGCGAAACCTGATTGAATCCCTGTGGTTATTGTGTATCAGTCTGTCGTTTCTTGGAGGGGGGGACTGTGGTTCGCACCCTGTCCAGTATGTATGGCAATACTGATGTAACTTCTACTAAGACATAACATAGAGATTAGTAGAAAATCCAGGAAATAGAAAAGGAGTAATATTTAACAAATGAGCAATCACTGATTGGGTTAAGTAGTATACTTTTGTTTCTATGTATTTATCAGTCATTGGAACATAAATGATTGATCCTCTGTTAAAAATACGTTGCCAGTTTAAGGAATGTTAAAATTGGAAGAGAACAAATTAGATATTCTCACTTTTCCACTTAATTTTAAATGAAATGTCCTATCATTTTATAAAATATTAAATTTCGTTGTGATATTTTATTAAAATAATTATTAATTAGGTTTTATATTTGTGTCCGTTACGTTTGAATTTTGATATTTTCTTATAACAAACACTTTTAATATCGGAGTTGCAAACTTAAAAAATAACGGTGCAGAAGAAGTGAGAATGAAAGAGGGAGAGGGAAAGAGGGGCACTTTAATTAGTTAACGGAAGCAGTGGGTACAGTCAGTTAGAAAATGAAGCAATGTCATTATCAGAAATCATTACCAGATCCTTGTCAGCTGGCTCATAGCAATACCAGCCTTGGTCCTTGAACACAAAAAATAAACCTACAAACGAATTTTGGTTAAGAATGACGTGGAATAGCAGTAGTTGTTAAGATATCAAGGTACATGTAAAATAAGACATTTTAAGTATATGTAGATCAGCCATGGTCATATACTGGTTCTGGTGTAGAGAAAGTAATAAAAATCCAATGATATTCACACAAAACGATGTGTAACACCGACGGAGTGGCCGAGTGGTTAGACCATTCGCCTCTCAACTAGCGACCGCATGTGAGATTTGTGACGGACAAAACGGCGTAGGGACGGGTTTTCTCCGGTTTACCCCGCCATTGCATTCCACCGGTGCTCCATCTTCATTCCATCTATCACCAGTGTCATCGCCTGCGGTGCCTTGGCAGTAAGAGCGGGCGTTAAACACTATAACGAACCGTTCTACTCCCAACGGTTCACCAGGTTCTGGCAGTTCTGGTGAAGCTGGTAAGTATGTAATGGCGTACCCCAAAATCATCAAGTTGAACTCTTCAGAAAATAAGTAGTCTATGACTATCACGGAAAACCATCCCATCAGTTAAATAATACCGATATCCTGATTTATAAAATCATTTAGCGTGCCGTGTTGAATTACATTACGCCTTTAGTACAAAGTAAGTCAAAACTTGGTTATAGTAAAATATCTTAGGACTAGAATCCCACGTATCAACACTTGGAGAGGACGATAAGTCAACTGCAGAAGATACAGGATTTAGAATAGAGTTTAGCGATGCTATAACGTCAATTTCCAAGTGCTGACAATATTACTGCCGAGAAAATTAAGAACACTGGGAAATCACTTCCAATAAATATTCAAATTGATATTAAGAATAACTGAAGAACTATCCCAGTATCATAATTCCAATTCCAAAGGAGACTATTTTAGTTGAATGTATTAACTACCGGACCATTAGTTTCAACCCTGCTAGGGCTTTTATGATCCGTGTGTTGGTTTACCTAAGAAATGGTAAATATTTTTCCGTCCAATAATACTCCTTTCCCTTGCAATAATATCTTTTCAGTAGCTTTTAATTCTTATTATAACATTTATATTTGTGTATGTGTTATTTTAAAATTTAATTTATTTGCATGGACTTTTTCTCAGGCGATTAGTATGGCAGTGGCGTTTTTCTGAATGGCATGTTTAATACGCACATTTGACTCTCTTATTACTCACATTAATTCCTTTACAAATCTTCATTTTCATCTTTCACAATTAACAGGTTAATTATGTCCACTAATTTTGCATATATCTCTTTAAGTAAATGCATTAAGAGATAAATTATTCTCAAAATCTACTCCCATGTGCTCTTTTGTATCGTTGCTTTTCGTCTCTAAGCAAAATTTAAACAAAATCTGGAGACAAATGCCTTTGTCCTTTTCTTAAGGAAACAAGCAAATAAACATGTTTTCAAACATAGATCACCCTCTTTGACTGCAAATTGCATAAAATTTCAAGGCTATGCAATAGCTTTCATGTATAAAAGATGATTTTGCTGAGATTAAGTCAGCGCAGTAGTAGGCACACAAGTTATTGTATTCCATCAAAAATTCGATGTTAAAAATACCAAAATTCGTATTTACGTTTAGTGTTTTGAAAGGATACGCTTTCAAGAAAATACTTCCACTTCAAAATAGCATTTGCATATAAAAGGCTTTGAAAATTTTGTTTTTCCCAAAAAAGACACTATGACTTTGATTAAAATACTATATATTAAAGAAATTTACATCAAATGTATATCTTGAATTTTCTGAGCAAATTCTCTGAAGACCTCTTCATTATTGATGAATTTTACTGAATTTTGCATAACTGTAACTGCAAGTACTACACAAAAATGTAAATTTGGATAAAACATAATTTATGTCATACACTTTATTGCAGAGATATTCATTATTATTGGTTTCAGTTATAAACTACGTAACTTTTCTCAAAGGGAAGGCGTCGGCCTGGGTATTTCAGTTGGTTAGCCTCTGGCCTTTTGATTTTAAGGTAACTGGATCAAATCCACCTCAGGCAAATGGTTTTTAAGTGTGCTTCAAATCTCCATTAGTAGATTTACTAGCATGTCAAAGAACTCCTGTTGAACGAAATTCCGGCACAATGGTGGCTCTGATATGATCCGCTATTGGCAGAGTCGTTAACAAGCAGAATTTATTTCAAAGGGAAGTCAGCTTTTGTTTCATTTCACTTTTGTTTTACTTCAGTATTCACATAGGTAGCTTTAGCTCAATGCATTTCCCTTCTGCTTACAGGGAAGCAAGTAATAATCTATGATACTTATCTCAATTAGCATGGTGTAACTAAAATAATAATATTTTATAAGGATAGTTCGTTTTCTGGACGGGTAGTGGAGGTCATTTGAATGAACACGTCAGGTTTTCCTTTGTTAGGATAGTCGAGGCCGTACGAAATTACAATTATAAGAAGCAATAGGAAGAGTACACTATATAAATCTTATGGATAATTTTATAACATTTGCTTAAAAACGAGTATTGTAAACAAAATTAATTCATTAGAATTTAAAAAGCTATCGTGCAAGGTCGATAAGTCTACTGGTTTCTTATATACTCACTCATATACGTTGAGGTTGTTCCCCCATTTAAATCTGCTGCTGGCTAGTCTAGTGGTGAACAGTGAGATATATCCAGGAGGGTATGCATTGTTGGTTGCGTGAATGGACAGCACCGGTTGAATTTATAGCAACATTTAATAGAAGCTAATACAAGAGCTGTTCGGAACGAGATTGTTTGAAGCTGAATAATCATCTTATTCCTGAATATAATCATGATATACCTAAACTCTTTTGTATCTGTTAACTTCCGGAATCTTAATACTTTGTGGTTAAAACATAGTTTCCGTACTAAAAGTGAAAGGCACAAATGTGGTGGCTCTCCGAAACACTTATCGGCGAATACCCTTCCGATCCCCGCTAAATGGAGATGCGCTGAGCATAGTACCTAAGCTCTACGGATTGCCAATAATTCTTTATAACTGGTGACTGCTGTAAGGCGAAGAATCAGGAGAAACATTTTCGAAATACACGATATTTTATTAACAAAAGTGCCGCCTACATCATTACTACCCCACCAAAGTTCCTATTTGCTACACAACCAAATCTTAAGCTCCTTATTCACATCTATGCCGCAACTTTTCTCCCTTTGCCTAGGTTTTTAAGTATTCTTTTCTTCTCCTTTACGGGATAGACCTTCTCAGCCTGTTTCGGTTCTTAAATCAAACATCCTTTAAATTTCTGAAGATACTAAAATCTCATGATCTGAAACTTGAGGCAATAGCTTTCAGTTTAATAAATTCCTCGGGACACACAATTACCTTCTGTAAATTACTTCACCTTAACACTGAAATTGTCTGGTAATGAATCTTCAGGAAGAGTATTATACATAGTATAACTCGTATATAGCATATAATATATAGTGTTATGTGCAGTAAAACTCGCGTTTTTTTTCATCGTGTATAGGTTTAACACATATTTAAATAATTTATATTAATAATTTATTTCCACGACATTTCTTTAAAAAACATATATTCATTTGATAATACAAAACTCCTGGTATCAAAGTGGTGACGTACCTTACAATCAGGTTGTTTCATTGCTTATAAAGCAAGGTGTAGAAAGCAATGTCGTTCTTTAAGTACATTGTCATTTAAAGCCGTGGTGAAGGCGTGCCGCGAATATCACCAGCATTTGTTAGTTCGCTGGAGCTCCGCTTTAACCTCTTTATACCCCACGTGCATACTCCTTGTTTCGTTGTGTTCTTTCAATACTGTCTATACAGGCTGAAATAGCGTAGAGTACTGTACTTTAAATGAAAAGCCCTGGTAACAAACTCAATAAAACAATCAAGTGTAATTTTGCCGTGGATAGCTATTATAGCCATAAGTAGCCATCCACGGCAAAATATACCTTACAATTTGATCATTAAATAATTTGACGTTGAATATACTCTCCAACTCAGAATTTATATATATATATATATATATATATATATATATATATAAACACATTTCTTGTAACTGAACAGGTATTTCCTTATTATTTATCATGTATTTAATACCATGCTGCATTACATTAACTACAGAGCTACTATATGTACTGCGAATAATATTATATCATTTGGTCAAATATTTTGCCTTTCTTGTTAAATATAAATTATATAAACGTTTTTATTGTTTCTATATTTTTCTTAGGCTATTATTGTCAGTATTATAGCTATTATTACTATTATTGTCTTTTAGTTTAACTGCCCATAGTTGTGCCACTAAACCTTCGAAGCTTATGTTTTTTATAATTTAAAATATTATCTGCTAAATCAATTGCAATTCGAGGCTTAAATTCTCCTTCGTTTTTTATTTGACTCCGCATAGTATTTGATTCCTTTCTCAGTGTTTTGCATTAGTAGGTTAAAGCCTGTACTGTTTGGCTGGCCAGGCTACAAGAGCAATGCGGATTTTCAGTTATCTTAAAGGAGTGATATCGTAGCCGTTACCTTTGATGTTACTGGGATTTTCTGTTTAAGTCCCTATTTTACAGATTGGAGAATGCTTTACATATAGTTCATTTTGTAGTTCTGCTCCATTCCATCTGCCCTTTATGCATTACTTTTTTCTGTAAATCTAAGATTATCTCGCTTTTACAGATCTACAGATACACAATCATCATGGCTCTGTCCTTAGCTGCTGCTTTTGCGAGGTTATTGGTGACATTTCCTTCAGCTCCAGTATGATCTTCTATAAAAAGTACTTTCCTAGAACTGTTTTGCATCTTTTAATTTCTCTATCACGTATGCACGATATAATAGTAGGTAGAGAAGATATTGTATTCCACCCAACATTTGATACAAAGATTTGAACGGAAATACATGTTTTGAGGCCTTACAAACCCATAAAAATCACTGTTTGAAAAAGATCCGTGCATGTATTTGTGTGTACGAGTAACTCAAAAAACGGGAAGTCCGTTACATACCAAATTTGGTATGCACCAAGAATACGACAGGAAAA
The DNA here is from genome assembly GCA_030762935.1 of Hymenopus coronatus. NCBI lineage: Eukaryota > Metazoa > Arthropoda > Insecta > Mantodea > Hymenopodidae > Hymenopus > Hymenopus coronatus. Next base: position 105,700,813 of record CM060888.1, on the reverse strand, counting down.
TTATTAGGAAAGTTCCCCCAACCAAGCTATTTTTAAATAAAAAAACATTATTTTCTAAAATATGCTTCTAAACATTGAGTTATTAATATCCTGCATTTACATCAGAAATAATATGTACATCTTGAATTTCTTGGAATATCCTCTTAAGACTTATACATTTTGGATAACTTTTGCATAACTATAAACCGTAACAGAGAGACAAATACACACTACACAAACAATGTAGATTTCCTCAAATCACAAGTTTATATTCTATACATTTTGTTATTTGTTTAATTTGAAATATTTATACGTTTCTCAAACAGGAATTCGTCCCCAGTTCTTTTATTCTACTTCTCACCATGCAAAGAGAAGCGAATTTCAATAGCATAGCGACAGTTTTTAAGTACTTTCTTATCCCTTTATTCTAGTGTTTCCCTCTATTTCCCTTCCCTTTATAAAGAACTAAGTAAAACTATGATTCTGCTGATATTTATCTGCATTAGCAAGAAGTAGATGAAAAATCATGTGTATGGAAATTATGAGACCTTTAAAATGATCTGGTATATTCAGAAGTATTATTTACATCTGCAACGTTATCTGTGTTAACAAAGCTATTGTTCTGTCATATTTCTGGCTTTCTTTCATTGGATTTAAAATGTTTAAGATTTTCTGCATTGTTTCCTCCTGATATGTTAATACATTTATAATGATCTGTCATGATATTGTTGTTAAATATCACAGCTGATGCCATGGACCTTATTATCATCATTGTTCTTCATAGGAATATCAGGCACTTACTTAGTCAAATCTTTTAAAAGCTGTTTGCCTTGTGGATGAAATTCGTTTCTTTGCATTAATCGGAGTTGACAAATTTTCGTATTAGAAAGGTTTCAAGTATTTTAAAACTGAAATCCATAACAAGAAATATCTCAAAAATGGTTAACTCTACAAAAAACATGCAAATTGTGTGTTTTATCGAGAACTAAATTTTTTGTTGTAGTAAGTTTTTGTCTATCTCTTACGATTTACCAGTTATGCAAAATTCTGCAAAACTCATCCAGTATAAGGATATCTTCAGAAGTTATTCCCAGAAAATTCAGGATATACATTTTATTTGTCTTGAAAATATTTTTAATATATGGAATTTTAATCAAAATTTTTGGAGGAATTTTTGAAAAAATCAAAAAGTTTGAATTTGTTTATATGCAAAAGGTATATTGAAATGGGTGGATTTTCCTCAAAAGCTTCGTGCTTTATCCTTGTTAGATATAAGCTTAAACATCAAGTTTTGTGTTTTATTGACTTTTAATTTTTAAGTTACTTGCTCACAGGTACACGGACACACACACACACTCTTACACACAGGACCTTTTTCTAAAAATTCTTTTTTGGATACACGGTATCCTAAAATGTGTATTTTCAGGGAAATTTCGGTATCGATTTTTTGGGTGGAATGCAATACCTTCTCTATATACTATGTACATGGTACTTGTAAAGGAAATAAAAGCTTATGTTTTGCACTCACATGAATTATTCTACTCATACTTATAGAAACCATTCCTAAAACACTTATTTTGATATCTCCTCCATGTGATCGAGATACATATCTGCAGAATTTGTCTTATTGTATATTTCCTTTTACGTTTTAAGGGAATCAAGTAGGCTTTAAATTATATTGAAATCTTCAAAACCTAGCGGGATAGCTCAGACGGTAACGTCAGTAGCCCGCATTCGGATGGTCCCGGTTTCAAATCCCGCGGACCGACTATCGGACTGGTTATATTTCTAGTTACCAAGGTAAATACTGGATTGGATATTCAGCTTCACCTTAAGTTTCAGCTTTAGACAAAAACATCTATTGACAGATAGTAAGCAATAGACCGGACTAAATTTTCACCCCATTTTCTTATAGCGGTAAGGTTTAAGAAGATGGGATCACAAAATAGAGTACCTGGGCTAGACAACACCCTTGATACCATCTGTGTGGCGCGAAGCGAAAGTAATATGGTATGTGGATGAAACCTTGAAGGTTATTGTCGACCACATACCTTCAACAAGGTACCTTACCGAACAAACCCGTCACGTTATGAAAGTGCTATTAAAGTGACGTAACGTAAAATGCAATTCAAAAAAATCTTATGTGTTATATTCACATGACTTTCTCTACATCTCCGCAACAAATTATTCTATTTACTTCATCTACTCGAGAAAAAAAATAGCAGAAATGGTCTTAGTATTTGCTTACTTGTAAGTAGAAGCGGAATAAGGGAGTAAGATAGGTTATAGTGGTAGTCAAAAGCTGGTTGCTATGTCACTGAAATTCCTTTGTGTGCATGAACAGGAGTTGACAAATTCCTGTATGAGAAAAGTATGTTTTTAAAGCTGAAACCAAAAACAAGGAATATCTCAAAACCCTCAACTCCACGAAAAAAAAGTATTTAGCATAAATGGTGTGTTTTTACGTGCTCTACATTTTTTGTGTTTAAGTTGTCTTCCATCTCTTACGGTTTAGCAGTACTTTTCAGAGGCTATTCCGAGACAATTCAAGATATAACTTTATATTTTAATCAATATTGTTTTAAGAAAATCAAAACATTCGAAATTATTTCCATGTATAAGGTACTTTGGGATGAAGGGATTTATCTCAAAAGCTTCGTGTCGCATCCTTGCAAGATACCAAACTTAAATACCAAGTTCGGTATTTAACGGTCTTTTCGTTTTTGAGCTATGCTGCCTACAGACACACACATACACACAGACACACGGACATTTCTCTCAAAATGTTTTTTTTTTTTGGAGTCAGGGAGGTCTCAAAACATATATTTCAGGTGAAATCTCGGTATCGAATTTTTGGGTGCAATACAATACCTTCTCTATACACCATGTATATAGTACGTGTAGAGAAAGTAATAACGTTTAAGGCGGGTCGCTATGTGTTGAAATACGTTTGTTTGTATTATGAGGATAAAGCACGTACGAATGAAAATCTTCATCTGACAAAATATGAGTATTTGAAAACTCTAAGCAATAAGAAGGAATATCTAAAAAATTGTTAACTCCTCAAAAATTTGATTGGATATAAATTATGTGCTTTAATGCTATTTACATTTTTGTACTGTCTAATTTCTTATCTTACTGTTTATCAGTTATACAAAAACCACCAAAATGAAGAGCATTTTAGGGGCTGTTATCAGAAAATTATAGAAATATATTTTTATGTTTATGAAAACATTTTAGTCAGATGGTATTTCTGTTAAATTCGTTATATCATATTTAGAAAATCTTTGAACATTTATCCATGTAAAGGTAAGTTTGTAGTGAAGAGGGGATTTTCTTAAACATTTTCCTATCATATACTTGGAATTTGCTGAACTTAAATGCTCAGTTTCGCATTTTAATCGAATTTTGGTTTCTAGTATTTCTGTTCACACCACGTTCCTTTTGGGTCCAGGGGAGGCCTCAAAAATATTTTCGGCGTGTTGTTGATTTATAACTCTGGGTGGAATACATTTCCTCTACTTACCACCTCCAGTAAAGAAAGGGAAAATACGACGTTTGGCATAGTATAAATATATATTACTTTCGTTTGCTATTATATTGTTTTGGTTAATTTTAGTTCCTGTCAATTCTTAAATAAATCAGCTGCAAAAGGATCAACTTTTATCTATCAGAAGAAGAGAAATTGGATACGCTGTACGCTGCAAACAAAAGAAGTGATTAAAAGAGAGTGGAAAATCCTGTTTATGCACTTCACTTGTTTGGTCTCGCATTAATCCTAACAATTTATTGAACACTAAATAAGGTTCTATAGTTAAACACAAAAGCGTGAAATAAAATCACAAGAGTCCCTGAAATGTGTTAATTAAGCGTGGACAAATGAGATACAGCAAGAAAATTGCAATGATCTCTCATAAATATTTAAAATCATCTCATTTCTACTGAAAAATCGCTTCAGGGTGTAGGAAAAAGCATTTAAGGTGAATTCTGGAAACATCATAATGAATGAATGAATAAGTGTACTTATTGACATAGCAATATCATACATAGAATTTCAACAGTCACAAGGGTCCACAGACCGTACGTGCTTTTGTAATACACATTACAAGAAATATTAAAACAACAACAACAAAGAATTAAAAGAGTAAACACGAAAATAAAAAGAGAAACGAAATACACAGTCCAAAGCATTATTAAACAACAATAAAGAATTAAGACTGAACCCGAAAATAAAAATACAAAAATATTGAAATATAGCAATTTAAATTTACAGCACAGAGTACACCTTCATAAATGCACTCTCTTATAATCGAAAATTACACTTAAAAGACATAAATACACATAATATATACAACATATATCAAACCATAGCACAACAGTGACCTAAGTATGACATAATATATATGTATGTAGAACAATGTAGTCACTTTTGTTTAGTTGATCTTATCCCCCCCTTCTCTATTGGCAGCCTCCTCAGATCTCAGCTGTCTTGCCTTAAGTATAAATTTACCTAGCCCGTCCATGTTTTCCGTGCCTGCCAGTAGCGTCCAACATGCTTCTGGCCCTACATTCGCAGTGGTAAAAAATCGCAGCAAATATTTCTCCCGCCATTCCTCCGTACCCCTACATCTTGCCAAGATGTGAGTCCTCGACTCTTCCTCCTCGCAAATGGGACAGATTCTCGTACCATTCTCGTCAGAAATGTTCGTGCTCCTCCATGCTCCTAGTCTAATCCACGCGAGCACCTCTCTAATGAGTTTGGTACCTGTTTTGATGTATTGCTCCATACCCCACTCCGATTTCAGCCCAGACTGTACTTCTAATGACACCTTCTCAGTGCATTGCGCACTTATTTGCTGTCTGTCAATATCACAGAGGCGGTTCTTAATTTTTCTCCAAATACTTCGCCTGTTTTCCTGTCCCGCCATCCAAATGTCTCCCATCCCAATGGTTTCCAGCCGTTTCTTTAATTTTGATGCCCACGTCGAATTACCTTCCCTTCGCAACTGTTCACGGTAGCAGACTGCCCTAATTAGAGATTGGTTTCCGTGAACGATTCTCAGCCAATATTTAACTGCTCTGATTTTGCACTCTATCGTTTCACTATGTGCCCCAAATTCCCTCATTATTCCGAAGTTTGCCATACCCCTCCCTACACCCAGAATTCCTTTCAAAAATTGGGTCCTCACTTGATTCAGATTCCCTGTTTGTTCCCACCCCCATATTTCTCCTCCGTATGTCATCGCGGATCTAACTGTCGCTCCGTATACAGTTTCCATTAAGGTTATGGATATATTCGGTATTCTGTAGCGTATCCGGAGAGCTTCCGTCGCTTTCACCCTTGCCTTGTGTTTCGTAATGTCAATGTGTTTTGTCCATTTTCCGTTCATTGTGAATGTGAGTCCTAAGTACACAAAAATTTAACATTGTCCAGTATCTGTCCTGCATATGTCCTAGTCTCCTCCCTGCTATAAACACAACCCTTTTTGAAAGTCATTGCCTTGGTCTTATTCACATTAACTGTAAGTAGCCATTTATCGCAATAATTCTTAAGTTTGTCCAGTCCTCGTTGCAATCCGTTTACTGTCGTAGAGCACAATACTAAATCGTCTGCGTATAAAAGTGTTGGGATCTGCAAATCCGCTACTACTGGTGCTTGGATATTCTCTGCTATCATTGTATCAGTAATATCATCCACAAAGACATTAAATAGTAAGGGGGATAAAATACAACCCTGCCTCACTCCCCTATAGCCTCGGCAGCTCTCTGACACTCTGTTTCTGTCGTACTTCACACAGAATTGGACATTTTGATATATTGCCTGCAATGCTCTAAACATTTTACTTGATAACCCCTTTCTGCCTAGTTTGTACCATAATGCATTTCGATTGATAGAGTCAAATGCCTTCTTAAAGTCCACAAAAGCACAATGAAGCTTTCCCCGCTTAATTAACAGTTGCTTCGTCCTTAGAGTGTCTAATATAAAAGCGGAATCTATGGTACTGTGTCGTTCTCTGAAACCCATTTGAAATTTTGAAAGTTTGCCAAATTTAGATTTCCAGTCCTTTATCCGGTTATATAACACTCTACAATAAGTTTTCTCCATAATTGGCAAACGAGTAACCCTCCTATAGTTATCCGGATTTCCAATAGTTCCCTTCCCTTTATAAATGGGATGAATAATGCCCTTTCCCCAACAGGTAGGGTAATTCCCCTCAATAAACAATGTTACATATCTCCTACCAAACTCATTAACATTGGCTGCGGCTTTAAAAACTTCCGGGGGCACCCCATCCATTCCTGGAGCCTCCTCAGCGCCTGTGCTATTTCTCGTGCTGATATTTCTTCGTCCAGTATTGGGATCTCAAGATTTCCCAACAGTTGCACTTCCTTTATAAAAATTCCTTCCCTTTCACCTTTCCCGAATATTCCCATAAAATGCATTGCCCATTTTCTGGGAGAAATTTCGTTGAGCGCCTGACGGTTTACCTCTTAAATGTTTTACTACTTGCCACATCTCAGCGTTATCCCCCCGCGTTAAAATATTACTAATTTTCTGAGTAATTTTGTCTTGCCACGTAGTTCTCTTTTCCTGTAAGAGCTGTTTATACTCCCTTCGCTTTTTTGTCAAAAAGTTCCTAATGTCATCTCCCCCCTCCCTTCTGAATTTAGACAGAGCCTCCTCTGCTTGTTTCTTTACAGCTCTGCATTGCTGGTCATACCAACCATTGAATCGTTTTAACTTACCATGCATTTGGACTCTCATTGTCCCCGCAGCCGTTGCTATTATATGCGTTAGTTCCTCCGCTGTGTCTGCGTTCCTTTCCCCTAATCTTCTTTATAATATATCAACAAATACTTCTTTTTCTACCGGTTTCCATATAAATTTACTAATGAATCTCCTTTCGTCCCCCTGCCCCTCTTCAGGTGCTAGCGCCTCCATGGCCGTCTCTATATTCAGTTCCAGGGCAACCGGTCAGTGATGCGTCTCGGTACGATCCCCCACCCAAAATTTTCTAATTCTGCCAATTAAACCCTGACTTATTAAGATAAAATCTATTACACTACCCCCATTTTCATTTATGAAAGCGAGTTCTCCCTCTCGATCCTCACCGTACTTGTCATTCATTATTTCTAAAGAGAAGGCATCGCAGAAAGCAAGTAATTGTCTGCCCTCCCCATTAATAAAACTATCCTTGCTCTTTCGTAGACCTTCGCGGAATTCCTCCCCCCATTGGTGACCCCCCGTTAGAGAAATATTCTCCCCTCCTAACCTCGCATTAAAATTTCCTAAAGGAATTAATTCAGCTCCTGAAAACTTTTCCTGTAACTCCACTAGCGTTTCGGTTGTCACTGATGAAATTCCTGTTTACATACTTGGACGTTGCTGGCTGGTTGTATAATCCTATAACTATTATATGTACTCCCCCCTGTGCCAAAGATACAACAATGACCCCTTCCAAACTGATTTCTAATTTAGTTATCTCAGCCTCCAGCTCAGACCTTAAATGAAACTGATACCCCCCTGGCCACCTTCCCCTCCTTCCCCGTGTCTCCCTTCCCCTACTAAAACTATGGAAATTAGCAAGTGTTACATTTTCTCCGTGTTTCAACCAAGTTTCTGTTAAGCATACAACGTCAAAATCATTAAGGAAATACAAGAAATTCTCGCTACCCAACATTATTTTTTGAAGCCTTCGATGTTCCATGTGACAATCCTCAGAGAAGGGGTTGGGTCCTATTGTTTCCTTGCTATTGGTCTTCCTACAACTTGGCTGACCCTTTGTCGAGCTGTTGTGAGCCTAAGGGCACGGAGGGGCGTTGTTGTTGGCTTCTCCGGCTAAGAAGTCGGTCCCCATGGCCACGCTCGCTAAAGTGTCTCGCTTTGGTGCTTCGTGGGCAGGGGATCGTGGGTTCGAGTCCCGCCTTGGGCATGGATGTTATATGTTTGTGCAATGTGTATATGTAAAAGAAACAGTAAAACCAGTAAACCAGTAATCAGTAAAACCTACGGGGGGGAATGTAAATAGGGATACAGTACCGGGGTCCTGATCAGACTCCGTTACTGTTTTATTAAAAAAAAAAAAAAAAGACTCTCTCACCCTCCTCTCCTCTTTGCCCCTCCCTGTCGACATAACATCATAATAGAACCGAGCGGGATGTCTCAGCCGATAACATCTATGGTCCATATTCGCAGAGCCCTGGGTTCAAACATTCAATGTCGGACCAATATGGCTGCTATTACTTTCTCTACTTGTACTATGTACATAGTGTATAGAGAAGGTACTGTAATGCACTCATGTTTTGGGTCCCCCTGAATCCAAAAAAAAAACCATTTTTGGAAAACGGTTTGTGTGTATGCGTGTGTGTCTGTGTGTGTGTATGTATGTATGTGTGTCTGTGGACAGCATGGCTCAAAAACTAAAAGACCGTTATATACCAAAACTTGGTTTTTAAGTTTGGAATCTTCCAAGTATAAAGTCGCCCTCCGTGGGTAATGGTTACCATGCTAACTTCTTATACCCAAGGTCGCGGGTTCAAACCCGGCGGAGGAAGATGGATTTTTTCGGGCGTAAAAATCCTTAGCATGGCTTCCCTCGGAAGGGAAGTAAAGCTGTGCGTCCCCTGTCGTAGATTTACGGCACTTAAAAGAACCTCAAGCCTGCAAGAGAGGCCTCTGAGCAAAATTAAGTAGTCTTTCACGCCCAGTATAGAATGGGACATTGAGAACCATAGCAGTTAAAGAGCGTCCATAAATAACATGCCATTTCCATTTTCTAAGTATAATACACGAAGATTTTAAAGACAATCCCCACCCCAACTACCCTTTATCTGGAACTTTTTGCAAAAAAGTTGGTTTTTCCAAAATTGAATGAAACGATTTTGATTAAAGTGTCGCATATTAAATGTATTTATCTGACAAATAAAATGTATATCTTGAATTTTCTGGGAAAAACCTTAGAAGACTACTTTATTTTGGATAAATGTTACGAAATTTTGCATAACTGTTAAACACAAAAAAAATGTAGAGCACGTTAAAACGTTATGTTACATACATTTTTTCGTGGATTTGATCGTTTTTGAGGTATTCCTTGTTTTTGTTTTACTTTTCTCATACAGGAATTTGTCAACTCCTGTCCATACGTGCAAAAGTGCGTCAGTCACATAGTACGTCACATTTTTTCCTTTTTTATTTATTTATTATGTTTTAAAATGTTAATATTGTCATTATTTATTATTATGTTGGTTTCCCTCAGTTGGCAAAGGAAATACGAGTTGGATGTTAAATACCAGGATCAAAAGCTCCACCTCCAGTCTAAAACAGTAGCACATTAAAAAAACAAACAAAAACTGATGTGTTCCATTAATATAACTTTCACTAGATAATTTCTTTCTACGTCATGCTAATACATATAAACATTAGCAGAATTGGTCTTATTGCTTGCTTCATTGTAAGTAGAAGGGGAAATAAGGGAACTCTAGGTTAACGTGATTGTCAAATCCTTTAAAAGCTCATCGGTACATGAAACAACTGATGTTCGGTTCGCTTTAATGGGTCCTTTGAGAAAAGTTAGGTAGCTAAAAACTGAAATCAGTAACAAAGAATGTCTCCAATAAGGTCAACTCTACAAGAATAATGATATGAATTGTGTGTTTTAACTAGGTCTCATTTTGGTGTGGTAAGTTTTTTTCTGTCTCTTACGGCTTAACCCTCATGGAAAATGTTCAGTAATCGCTCAGAGTAAAGAGGTCTTCAGAAGCTGTTCCCGTAATATTCAAAATATAAATCTTATTTGTGATGTAAATATTTTTGAATATATGGTATTTTAATAAAAATAATTAAGAGCCGTTTTTGAGAAAAACAGCATTTTCTAAAATGTTTCCATGTGGTGAGATTTTCTTGAAAATCTTCGTGTCACCCCCTCGGAAGATACTGAACACAAATACCAAGTTTTAGTATTTAACGGTCTTTTCGTTTTTGAGCTATGCTGCCCTCCCCCACAAACACACACACACACACACACACACACACACAAACTATTTCTTATGAGGTAAGATTGGCTTTAATTTTGTTATCTTTAATTTTTTTGATTACACACATACATTTTCTAAAGATTTTTTTTTTGGGGGGGGGGACTCAAGGGACGTCAAGATATATATTTCCTGCAAAATCTCGACATCAAATTTTTGGGTGGAATATAATACCTTCTCTAGCTAATGTTATGTACATTATAACTTCTTTTCGGCACCGCCAGATGGCATTCTATGGGATCTCTTCTGCTGGCTCGAGCTCTTGCTTGTTCGAGCTCAATGGCTGGGGCGGTTTGGTCTGTGACCCGGATTCGAGGAGTTGCGGGTTCGTTCCCCGTGGTCGGTCTACCTAATCCATGATTTCTTTTCGGGGTTTTCCCCCGTGGAATGATGGGAGGGCTTATTATATCCTCCGAATTTTCCGTTTCACCGTTTTCTGTTCGTCATTTCTCAATAATCTCTCTTTCAGGGTTGAAGGACCAGGCGAAGGTGTTCGACAGGTTGCAACTGGATGATGCATTGTGCATAAAATAGTTGTCCTGGTGTCCTCGTTGGTACCACATGACCAAGATCCACCCTCGGGCTTGAGGTTCACTCTAGAGCACTGAGAGACTCGAGGCCCGAGAGCAAAGCATAGAAAGTGTTACATATGTAGTCATTGGGGATCCCGTTCATACGTCCATCGTCATCTGTGTCTGGTCGCCGTTCTAGTCTCTTCCCCCACACAAAAACAATTATTTTGTTAACACACAGTCAATTCGGCCGGAATATAGCCCTAATTCCGGAGGTCAGAGGTTCAAATCTGACTGGTGTGTTTTTATGTCTTTTTCACTCAAAAAGCTAAATAGTAGATTAGATATTTATAAGAGTCAATAAATCGCTCGCTTGGGATTAACCCCAGGAGACCGTACGTTGAATTTGTTGTGGGCAAGTTTTACCCGGGTTCTAGATTTCTCCGGCAATTCACTCCTCCCAAATGCTCCATAATGAGTTCTTCTTTCATCCGTTTCTCATCATTTCATATACTTTTCTTGCTCACTCTTATACCAGGCATCACACGCCCAGAGTTCGTGTGCTTCTCATTTGACATACGATTCCAGATGCTGGCTATAAATTCCGGGCAGGTGGGGATGGATACGAGAAGGTTAAATAGCAAAACAAGGACTAAAATAATATATATTACTTCTATTTACCTTAAGGCCAAACCAAAAGTTTAAATATATATATATATATATATATATATATATATATATATATATATATATATAGTAATAGCAAGTTCTCTGCCCCATAGCTACAGATTAGACTGGACGGTACCCCAGTGCTATCACTTGTAGAAGCAGATACACAGTTGCCTTTCTGGACATACATCGAAACAAGTATCTGCCTCTCACGTTACGAGTACTATAAGTAGAGATACAGTTGCCTAAAACCAATGCCTGTGATGACACCTGACGAAGCTGGGGTATGATACAGGACTGAGTCTACCACACCCATTCACGAGCATCTCCTAACAGATCCGTTCTAAATGGATACGCAGTGGTGTAAATTAAAATAAAGAGACAAGAAATCAGATAATATCAGCAACACAATTTACATTTCGTTCAAAATTCGTAGAAAGTGAGTGTTGTTACTCCCAGAAAATGTATGTAAATTAAGTCAAAATCGTGGATACTTAGTTCGATACTTATGCCTATGATGACGATCATAATTCCGTCCTTAAAGTTAAAGTTCAAATCATAACAATGTTGCTATTACACTGAATGCACTTTAAGAGTTATCCAGTATTTCTGTCTGTGTCTACAGGTTTATGTGTCTAAAATGTCTCTTTGAAATGTATAAATATGTTAAGGAATTGCGACTTTTGGGGAAGGTGTAAAAGCAGCTTGGTATTGCCAACCCTACCGATCCTCAATTGGCGTTCGAACCAGTATTAAACATTTAGAAATAGGCTAAAAATTATTGATGGAATTTGAGGTTAGGTTAGGATATATATACATATATTACAAACTAGGATATGGTTTTTTGGTGTCGTAGATTCAGCAAGTTTTATTCCTTTAAAACCTAGGTCCAAATATTTATTTAGCCCTGTTTAACTTCCCACGGTAGCACAGACAGATTTCCAGTGAAATAAGTTGACATTTCATGAGTGATCAATCAGTGCATGGTTTCCTATGGCAACGGTTCTGGCGCTCGCGCGTGTGTATCTGCTACGTTGCCATGGCAACAGCACAACGCCGCAAGTTGCTACCATCTGTCGGCCTCTTTTGTTACTGCTACAAAGATGCACCATCTCAATGCGACCTCTGTCGTACAGTTGTTGTGATGCTAACTGGCCAGAGGTGCTATATACACGACATCCGTTTCCGGTGTTCACAACTCCCTAGGGCATTATGCTTTAGATAATAGGACGGTTAGGTATCTGATGCTTGAGTTATGACTAGCTATACGAACACAAATATTGCAATCGTGAGTACTTGATTGTACTTTCGTTGAGCTATAGAGCCCCAGGGTCACGTTTATCCATTTTACGGCACAGCAATAAATTCGCAACAAAATTGATGTATATTCTAATTTTAAAACCCGGTAATCTGTCCTACTACCAATCTTTTAATCTCTATGAGAATGAATTTTACTTTAAATTGAAGATTTTATGCTAAATATTACATTACCTAGGAGTATATTTATTCCTTTTCACCTCGACACTTTAAGATTAATTCTTCATTTAGGAAAAATATATTTTATTATTCCAAATAACTACATATTGCAAAATAAATAAGAGAGAAGGCGAATTATTAACGATCCTACACCTATTCCAACCCAGCAATAACAAGCGACATCTCACAGCCAAAATAATTGAAACGATAGCACATCTGCCATAAACATACAGAGGGTAGGGTGGGCGTAATTGATAGAACCAATGCCTATAGTTGCGAGTGAAAAGATCCTACTAATTATTTTTCGTTGCTTTTATGGTCAAGTTTCGAAGCGTTCCGTTCGCGTTGTTGCCGGCTGGGTAGCTAATGCGCGCAACTTCTATAGAACAGTGATGTGGGTCAAAACTCCCTGAATAAATCAGTCAGAAGCCTTGTTGTCATTTCTCACGACACCTGATTAACATAATATTTTTAATTTTGATTGGATAGGTAGAGTCAGATTGCAAAATTCAATGCCATAGCCGGGATTTGAATCACGGATCTCTCGGTCTCTAGCCGGTTGCTCTACCACTGAGCTTCCATGTTGTGGATGTTTTATGCCCTGTTACATTCTCAGGAAAAGGAAAACGATGGAAAATAGCCTTAATAGTGATAAAGCTATTCAGTAGAAAACTGTGGACGATGCTATCTTACTCTCAAAATAAAATATGGAGATTAAATTAAATACACACTACTAGGAGTCAAAGTTCAGTGAAGAAAAAATAGACATCTTTGGAGAGGTGAGAGGAGAGAGAGAGCTAGTGTGGTGTGCGTGTGTGTGTGTGTGTGTGTGTGTGTGTGTGTGTGTGTGTTTGTGTTTGTGTTGGTCGTCACGGAAAGTAAAGTAAGGAAATGCAATCCAGGACTTCGTAAGAGTCTGCTTTCAAAAGCTACCTAGCCCGCCTAAGAAGTGTGGGGGTAGCGAATCGCCTCACATTCAACAGCTCGCAGGTTCGAATTTCGCTTAGGTGAGCTACACGGATAAGGTTCTTTCGGAGTTTTTCCTTGTCCTGAGGAGATAATTTCGAGTAACTTTAAGCTCCTGGACCCCGACATTATTGGAGTATCATTTCACCAGTTTCATTCATCGCTTAGCGTTTCTTAACCTGGTTAAGGGCCGTTAAGCTATCCCATTGAAAATTGCTACTAATAGCTATACGTGTAAACGGAGTTAGTAGTATGCCATTGGTGTGTATTCCGACCTCACGAGGTTGTCAATCCGCGATTTTTACTACTTGCACCTACCTACCGCCACAATTAGGTTGCTCTCAGAGGTTGGCATATTTCCTCAGTGCTCGGCCAGTCAAGAAAAACCTGAATACCTCAGAGTGGAGTAACATGTGCAGTACAATAATGAATTAAAGAAGGATGACTACTTACCTAGACATACCATTCGTTTCAAAACAATATTCACATTTGCTATTTGATGAAAACAGACTACTTCCTGAAAACTACATTCCTTAAAGCTTCTCTTTCATTCACTTCACAAGTTTGCAATCGACTCAGGTAGCTGTCTATCACAATTGCCTCTATATTGCATGAAATGTCTACAATATTTTGATGAAGTGAAGTATTTAATTCTGCGTGTCCTTGGGAGTACAACTGGCTCTGTGGACAAATGTACTGTCAAGAGTTCTTATTCAGGTACCAGAAAGATGGTGATCATTCGGTGATACTGTTCTGCGTTAATAGAAACTGCCCTGGAGATCCAGAAAAAAAGTAGAGTCAATAGTTCTAAATGTCTCTACACCTCACCACACTAGTTTTAGGATTTGTACAATGGAGTTTCATGAAGCAACTGAAGGTTGGTGTCTGACCAATATCGTAATTTTTGCTTCAATGTGCTTCATCTGACATTATCTCTGCATTCATTTTCTGAAGTTGTGCACAGAAAGTTATTCTCATATACTCGTCAATTGAACGCAAACTATGAACAATCCGCACCTTATCACTATAATTTCACTTCTGCCTTCAATATCCGGTGAAGCGATCTCCAGCTGATTTGTGTCGTCAATTAATATTGACGGTCTGAGCGCTATTACTTTGCTACATATTTGCTCGAACACGGCTGTCATTCTAAGGCGTTCGGCCTATCAGATAACTGACTTCTTATTTTACACTTTTCTATGTTCCCTCTAAGACTTGAGCTATTGCATGATGGACGTCTGTCTGGAACACGACGATGATCTAGATCTAAGAAACGCTGAACAGCGATTAATCTGTTTAAATAAAAGCTTCTAAAGCTTGAATGCGTATTTATTTGTATGTACCACTGATTCAATGCAATTTAAATTACTAATTTTTGTAATGAATAAGCAATTCCAAAGTCGCTGTTGCTATGTACTATTGCCACAGAGTCACATTATATAAATGTGCTATGCATTTTGTTTCACCCTGTACTTCCGGCAGAATGAAGGCCCGCCTCGGTACTGTTCTACCTCACATTCAAGAGATCGTGAGTTCGAATCTCACTTAGAGTGCGTAAGGTTTACGATACAACATAACAATTTTTTTGCTGCTTGGCCGACCTTGATAAGGTGCGTTAATGACAGTCCGGGTGCTGGAAAACCCTACCACAATCATCCTTCACTGCCTATTACTCTCTCGGTATCAGTTATAATTATGCTATTACCAGTTGTACGTGTTTTTTTCTGTTTTTTGCTATTTTTTGCAGTGAAATATGGAAAATATGCTGAAATATTTTGCCATACTTGCTTCGCTGGCTTTTGTATCATTCCAAGCGGTTGTTGGAAAATAAGGGAAAACGGAATGGTGAGTCATGTACTAAACTTCATGTTTAATCTGTCCCAGGTTTTGAGATTAGGCAGTTAAGGATTGTCAATTGCTATCTCTTTCTACTTACCATGTTTCAAGTTAAAGCAAATACACAATAGAGTGATTTACCCGCATAAGGCTTAATCCGTGGTTTCCCCTTATCCAAGAAGATGAATATCAAGTAACTTTAAGTTCCATGGATTTTGAGATCATTTGAGCATCATTTCATTTATTTTATTCAGTTTTTGATAAGACCATGACGTGAAACTACCAATAAAAACCAAACAAACCAAGCAAAAATAAACAAATTAGGAATTAAGGTTTAGAGAGGTTTAAGTTCGAGTCAGTTGGGTCGGTATAGTAAAAATAATAATACGCAGAATATTGGTGTAAAATTTACGCAAAATAAAAGAAGAATATACGTATGTTATATGCGTATAGCTTTCTCTACACACTGAAAAAATTCTTATTACAAAACCGTACATTTCTATCTAAATAATGTTATCTGCCGGAATTGTGTTATTATATATTTTCCTGTAAATAAAATGGTTAAGTGAAAACGTTAGATTTTAAGCAATAGTAAAATGTTTTAAGTGCGAGTCAATATGTGATGCCTTTGAAAAAAAATGAATACGATTTTTCTCTGGAGAAAATGTGCTTTAAAATGTAACGAAATAACAAGGATCACAAGAGATTTTGTATAAATTTGTATACATTGTGTGCTTTAACAAGATCTGCAGTTTCTGAGGGGTAAGATTTTTACTTTCTCTACACGTACTACGTACATAGTGTAGACCTTTGGAAAAAGGTCGTGTGTGTCAGTGGACAGCATAGCTCAAAGACGAAAACACTGTTAAATACCAAACTTGGTATTTAAGTTTGGTATCTTACAAGGATGTGACACGAACATTTTCAAGAAACCCTCCCACCACCAACTATCCTTTGCATGGAAGTTTTCTCGAAAATTTTGATTTTCTCAAAATGACTCTAACGATTTTGATTAAAATAGTATATATTACAGATATTTACTTGATAAATAATATGTATATCTTGAATTTTCTGGGAATATCCTCTAAAGATCTCTTTATTCTGGATAAATTTGCGGAATTTTGTAAATTGTTAAACCGTAAGAGATAGACAAAAACTTACTACACAAACAATGTAGATCTCGAAAAAACACATTTTATTCGATATTCATTTTTTCATGAAGTTGGCCGATTACGAGATGTTCCTTGTTATGGGTTTCCGTTTCAAAATATGGAATACTTTTCTCACACGGGAACTTGTCAACGCTTGGCCGCGCAAAGAAATGGATTTCAATCTCATAAAAACCACATTTTAAAACATTTGACTGTTAGTTCAGCCTAGTGTATTACCCTATTCCCCTTCTACTTATAAGGAACTAAGAAATAATACCGTTTCTGTTAATGATTAGCACGAAATATATAGAAGTATAAGCTTATTAACAATAATTTGTTACAGAGATGTAGAGAAAGTCATGTGAATTTAGCACATCGGATATTTTCTCTCTGTTATAGTTTTAAAGTTATTCAAAAATCATTCACAGTGCTATGGAGACTATTCCCTGCATTTCATATCTCGTGAAAATATCTTAAACATATGTCTTCATCAAATCGTTATAGCTATTTTTGAAAAAATCAACATTTTCGAAAAACTTTACTTATAAAAGGTAATTTGGAGTAGGGAGATGTTCTTAAAAATCTTCGTATCCTTAAAAGTATAGAGAAAGTAAAAATGTATGTGTGTATGTCTGTCTGTGTGACTACTCAGTCTCTATAAACAGTATCGTTAACTCGAAACCAAAAGAGAACAAAAATTGTGTAAATAAGGGATATAAAATACTCAGAATACATTCAGAGGTTTTTAATATTAGTGAAGCTTTACTTCTAACACTTGAAATTCTTGTACAAATTAGAGGTAAGAAGTATATTCCTTTGGCTTTGAGCAGGAAAAGCTGCTTTATCAGTAGGAGAAACTCTGCTAAATGGACATGGCATAGACTGTGCTAATCTCCGCACATGTTTCGTTGTTGGTCATTCCAGACAGAAAACCGAACAAAAGCTAAATAAATGGTAGCACCTTTACTCTATAAATCAGTATTTCTTTGACATGTTGGTACGGGAACTTAACTGGATACGTGGCTCGGATGATAAATGTTCAGCTCAAGTGCTCACACCAGTTTGGGGGACTTCTCAATTAATATTTTTGTGTTGGCTTTCTAGAACCTCATTATTTATTCTTTGTTGTTATAAATACTACAACTTCTACAGTGAGAGTTTTATTGTTGCTGTTGTTTACTTCTTAATATTTATGAGGTAACATTTTATTAGCGCACCTTTTCTTAGGCGCTAGGCTCCTTAGTCTTCATTCGGTAGGTTTTTTGTGATTACGGAAGCGGAATAGAGCGACAGCATTGAGACATAAACTACACTATTCTCCTAATGATCTATAGTTTGCGTCAAACCTCCTGCATGTGACCTTCAGAGCTGCAGGACTTTAGCGAATCACCGGCATGCAACGTTGCCAAGTCAGAACTAGCCATCTCTCGCTTAGTAATTACTAGATTAACGCTCGAATGGCAATAGTTTATTACAACCTTAAAACTTAAATCAGATATAAAGAGAACGATGGAGCAAGCATGTAGAAAAAAATCTGATATGTTCCATTCACATGACTTTCTCACTCACATGCACCTGCGCTGTTTTGTTTAATAATTCAGATAACTCGCAATAAAGTATTTAACCTATTATCGTAATGGCTCAGGGTTGACAAGACTGCGGAAAGATATGCGGGCGAGCTCACTCTTCTTCCCCCGGCTCTCCCTTTCCCGTAAAATAGTGTCCAAGAAAAGGCAGTGCATAGTACGAGGGAGAGTCATTAAAGACTGAGAATTTTTTTTTTTTTACACATAAAATACGCTAGTCTTGGTCCAGATTGGTGTGGTCTTTTTCAAAGTATTTTCCGTTGAGTTGAATGCACTTTGCCAAACGCTTTTGCCAGTCCTGGAACTCGTGCTGGAAGCGATCTTTTGACATCTTCTTTATAACAGCCTCAGCCTTCTTCCCGGTGGCCTCCGAAGTAGCGAAACGCTTCCCCCTTAGTTCCTTTTTCAGACAGAAAGAGATAAAAGTCATAGGAGACCAAGTCTGGAGAATATGGAGGATGGAGAACGTATACAATGTTTCGCTGGGCCAAATACTGAGTAACAATGTTGCACTCATGAGGTGGAGCATTGTCATGTGCAGGCGCCAACCAGAAGGATGCAGTTCTGGTCGGCTTCATTGGCTGTGTTTAGCAAGAACATCCAAAATAGACTTGTAATACCATTAACCGTCGTATAAGAAGGGACTTGATGTCGGTACATCATTCCCCGGTAGTTGAACAAAATGACCATCACTTTTCCTGCTGACCGAACAGCCTTTGCTTTCTTTGACGTCGGAGAATCAGGTGATATCCATTCTTAGGGGGCCTGTTTGCATTCCGGGTCGTAATGGTGAAGTCAATTTTCATCATCTGTATTGATGGAATTCAGGTATTCATCCCCATACATCTCAACTAGACGTTGCAGTTCCATATACCCTTCCACAAACATCAACTTCTGTTCAGGAGTCAATAATCTTGGCACCCACGTCGCACAAACACATCTCCTGTTTAAGTGAATATGCAGAACTGAAAACACACTGCCGTGGGAAATCTGTAACATGTCTGCAACTCTGCCAATTGTTATCCGTCGGTCTTCACGAACAATGATGCCAGCTGTGTTAATCATGGTTTCGTTTATTGCTGTTGCTGGAGCACCTTGCTTTGTTATTGAAACACGTCCCTCCTTAAATTCCTTGAAACATCGAAGTGCTGTGGACTGTGGCAAAACATCGTCACCACATGCCTCCTGCAACACTCTCTAAGCTTCCATGCCGGAAGCTTAAACTTCAATGCAGCGGATTGTTCTTCGCTTAACACCTCCATCTCCTCTGTAGGTGGCTGGCAAACTGACCTACTTCGTTCGTCCCCTGTGTACAGACACAATCACAAGCGAGCGTGTGCTTTGTCCACCAATCAGAGCTGATCCATTGGCATCGTGCAAAATTGTTTCCACCATGTGCCTTTGTTGTGTGTGGTAAAAAAAAAAAAAAATAATAATTCTCAGTCTTTATTGACTTGCCCTTGTATTTCACACTACTGGTAATGTTTTTACACTAGAGCATGAGATTTTATACCACAACATAGAATCTACAACTATAATATAATTTCAGAGAGGGAATAAGTCAGAAAATCTTACGTTTTAGGAAGTAAATAAACTGTTCGAATTCTCAAAGTATTTTCTAATGCACTTTTTATAGAACCCTTTCTGCGATGAACCTTTAAAGCAAATAAAGAAAAAAATTGAAATGTCGGAATGAGTAACATTTTAAAAGAAATTAAATGTAATTAGTTACAATGTATATAGTGTAATTATTATTTCTTCCACCATTTACTTAATTACTTTTTGCATTTCAACCATTACAGCTACTATACAATTGCTCAACATATTGTTGTAATGATTATAAATCATTTTGAGTTAAATTCCGGCTGAAAACTATTCACATCCACTTTTACTACTTATGGCACCGCAGGCGATGACACTGGTGATACTTGGATTGAAGATGGAACACCTGTGGAATACGATGGCGGGGGAAACCGGAGAGCCTGGAGAAACCCCGCCCCTGGCGCGCATCGTTCACCATAAATCGCACATGCAGTCACTGGGGATCGAACCCCGGAAATCGAGGAGAATCTGTGTTTGCACATACCTATCATTACTAATGAACTCCCTGGCAGTTACACATCTTGGTTCATTTACGGTAAGCAAAATCAATGAACTGTGATGGATTATCTTGTCTTTCTCCTTTTACTTTCTCTCTCTCTACCACATACTAAGCACATAGTCGATAGAAAAAGCATTGCAATCCAAGCATTCTATACCGAGAGTTCACTGGAAATATGCTTTGATGTCCCTGAATCCCGAAAAATTATTTTATAGAAAGGTCCGCGCGTGTCTGCTTTCTAAGCTGTGAACAACATAATTGAAAAATAAAAAGTCCGTTAAATACCAAATTTGGCAACTTAAATTCATAATCTTTCGAGGATACAACACGAAGATTTTCAAGAAGGTCTATCCAACCCATACTGCCCTTTACATAAAAACTTTACCGAAAATTTGGATTTTCATAAAAAAGCCTCTAACGATTTTGGTTAAAGTACGAAATGTTGAATATATTTTCATCACAAATAACACATATCTTAAATTTTTTGGAAATAACCTCTGAAGTCTTCTTCATTCTGAATGAATTTTGTCTAGTTAGCTGGCAAAATGTAACAAAGGGATAAAACTTATCACAGAAAAAATATAAATCTTGTTGAAACACGAAATTTTTGTGGATTTAACCAAAACTGAAATATTCATTATTATTTTTTTCAACTTTTAACTTTTTTTAAGTGGTGAGTCGTTATTCGTTTTTGTTTCTTCTGGTCATGCAAAGAGACCGGCATTTCAAAAGTGATCAGCTCTCTAAAGTTTTGACTATCACTTCAGCCTAACATATTTCCTTATTCACAGTGTATATACAAGGAAATATGCAATAAAAATCATTGTGATTGTGTATCTCATATATGTGAATAACAGATCAAATGCGTGTTCTTGTAAATTATTTAAGATATTTAAATTAAAATACAGGATGAAAAACACCAACCTCGAAGTGCTATTACGTAGACGGTTGTTTATTTTAAAGAAAATTACATGTGTGAAATTTGACCAAAACTTAAGAAAAGTCAACAATTATTTTTTTCATTATCAAATATTATGAATTCAAAATTTTAAGAAAAGATATCCTTTTCGCACTTGGCGAACTTTACCAACTCACTGAATCGAAAACTGGGTAAGTATGCACATGGTTATTAACAGGCACTCTCAACTTTAAACTTGATTTTCTCGAAAAGTTTTATCAAACACTTTTCCATACTTAAAATTTCCATACAAAGCAGTGTTTCACTAATTTGTTTAAAACTATTTTTAATGTCTGTCAAAAGCAATTAAAAGAATATATAGCCATAGTATATTTTCGAAATATTGCTGCTATTTGGATAAATAAATTATTAAATTTTGAAAATTCAAAATTTTCGGTGAAATCTCTGTATTGAATTTTGGGAACAGTACAATATCTTTTCTATACACTATGTACATTTCACTTGTAGAGAAAGTAATAACTTTTCATTCCAAACAAAAGACGCGAGATTTCAATCTATTGTATCACATCCACATTTACAATAAATTATTGCACGGAATGGGTAGCAGCTTTTGGCTCACTCTGCATAAAAATGCATCACAGAGGAAGGGTAGTAAAAGCATTTTACTATACTAAAATTGTTTTAAAAATATAATAATATTTGTAAAGTGTGTATACAATACAAAGACATCGATGGAATATAACAGTCTTATAGCTGATACTTGAACCAGTCCGCTGCTTGATGTCACAGCTTCGAAACTCTTTTAGGCATATTTTATGCAATATTGAAAATTACATCATTTTGAGATTAGGCGGCGCACAAAGTATTAGTGTGTGAAGACTACATACACCTTAGAGGATGTTTTTGACAAACACGTATCACTTTTCTCCTTCGCTATCAGCAAATCTGTTCAAGCTGTGAGGTAAATTTGCCTGCTCAAAAGACTTACTCATGACTTGGGCAGTTTCGAGGTTGCTGTTACTCGCATATGCGAAACACAGTATTTTGCCCTAACCATGATTGTCTTGTACTTATTATTCTAATTATTTTATAAACATAATACGAGTAAGCTCTCAACAATTTAATGTATCAATAAAAACTTATGTAAAATGTAAACATTTTTAATTTAGTATTATGAGTTAAGACAAAGAAATATACTTTTATCCCACTGCATGTGATGTATTCATATTTGGTTTTACATACAATCCTGTGTTAGTATTCTGATAGTAATAATACATCTGCTGTCTTTATCAGTTACTTGCTTCCATTGTTAAGTTCACTAACGTTTGTGTATAAAAGACTGTGTTATCGACGTATGTTTGTCTTCCGTTTGTTAGTGGTTGTTATAGTTAAATTTTATGTTGGAGCAAAAATCAAATAACTAACGGTATAGGTTCTTTAACGGTGTTTTGTAAGGTAATGAATCCTTTAATGTTACCTAATCATTCAGCAGCATGTGGACATGTTTACGTAAACACTGCTAAAGCACCCGAATTAGTGCTTCCCATCCTACTTGCGTTACTTCCGACAGTGTAGATCGTTCAGGCACCCGACTTTGTTTCTGGGTAACTGCCTAATCCATGCTGCCCATGAGGGCTTTATAGGTGTACCTTTTCTGGCGTTCAAAACTATGTTATAAAGGATCTGAATTGCAACATCCACATCGTTTTAAATCACCCTGTATACTCGTATTTTGTGTACAATTCTACCCCCTTTACCTAGATAAATGGGTAGCACTAAAGATCTAAAGGTAAAGAAAATCACGCCACAAATGAAAAATAGAAAATAAATATTAATTTTAATGATAATATTAAAAGGTCAAAGAAAGATAAGAACAATATTTGGAATTGGCATTGAGCAGTTATATGCTGTGGCTTAACATTTTATACATAACTCAAATTAAATCTTCCCTCAATGAAACAATATGTCTCGCATAGAATGTTGCATGTGTGTATACTTTACCATTCTTCCTAGTTCCTTGTTTTTAAGCTGCCGAATTCCAATATGTTCAGCCGAGATATAATTAGTTTATTATAAGCAAAGAGATATAGGCCAAAAATACTGAATATCCAGACCTCAGATCGGCCGTATGTTTTTTCTAAACATGTTGTCGCTAGAAGGTCTCGACGTATTCCCTTTTCCCACTCCATGTAGACTCCAGTGTCACACAATCGGAGGGATATGACATCAGGTACACCCAGCGCACCTTAATACATAACAGACAACAGTTGAGGGAGGAGGGTTAAACTGAACACCTACAAATATTGTAAAAAATTGGCCGTTTTATCAATTTGGATTAATGGATAATCCATTAATGGATATGTTTCCTTGCTTTCGCCTACAGTTGCGGCGTTACTACTCCAATTGATGACCGTTTAAATATTTATCTTCACAGATTCAGCAAAGATGGAAAACATGGCCCAACACACCACACATACACACGCATTTAAATACTGGGTGGAAGGGAAGTCATTACATTAATTTAAACGAGTGATAGATCTCGGTATTTGGAACATATTTTGTATCTTAGACAGGCAAGCTCGCAACGCTGCAGGTTGTATGGGTACACTTGCACTAGGTCAGTACATAAACAAGCACGCCTCACAGCTGCTACCACACCGGTATAGGCCAATCAGAATGCCAGTTGCATATGTTATCTTTCAGAACATTACGCCTCCCTGCGTCGTGTTTGTAAGCGAGCGATGTGTTGCATCCAGAAGCCGGTTGAGAAACCTGACCAACCTCAGCACAACGTTGCTGAGCTACTTCACGTCTGAAAAGGCTGCTCTGAATATTCCTTTAATGTTTTTAAATATTAAATATTTCGAAACTCTGTGTGATGTCCCATAAATTTCTACCGAAACTAATGCCAGCAATACGTTACTCTACGCATCTTACAAGTAACAAATTATTATCTTCGTACATTTTTGTGGAATTACGCATCCCATTTCGAACAAAAACCATTTATTTTTTCGAAATCGACTGATCAAGCAACAAAATGTCATTAGACTTTACTTTTTTTTTTTTTTTTTTGTAATGCTTCAATGAAGCACATATTAGAAAGAATGTAGTAGGTCCTCTTCACCCGGTATATATACACGTTTTTAATTTTATCATTTTCTCTTAGGCTAAAAAGGTAAGCGAGTTTGAAAGTTGAGGTAAGGCTGCATAGAATAGGGAGAATGTGAATGAAATTTAGCGTTCAGCAAATTCCACAAAATGTCGTGTTGTGCTATCCTTTTCCACCTGTGTGATACCTTCGTTTATATTATTCGAGGATTTAGAGCACACTTTAACTTCAACAGTTATGTGAGTTAATTTAACAATTCACTCGCTGCAGGGCCTGTTTACTCTACAGCAAGCAAACACATCGAGCATTCTTTGACACTGTGCCCGTTCTAGAAGGTTCCCTTTGGCGCCACAATAGCTTTTAACTTAATTTGCTTCTTGTTTATGGACCGGTTTATTTGTAGAGTCGATGTCCCATGCCAATACCAGAGCCTTTTTCAGGATGATTGATGAAATTTAACAATTGTCCTGCAAATAAACCCATAGTCTTGTAGCCATCCACACATACCCCCTTTTCCACGTTCTCTATCTCTTTCTCTTCTTCTCGTATTGAACACTATTAATGCTTTGGTTATTTACCTTTTTCAGATGGATTTCCGCAAAAACACAAAATATCAGCTTTGAAATATCAGAATAAAAGGATAGGGGAGGTGTTGGTGCCTAAAACAAAGGATAACGAAATCCTAATTCCAGACCACCATTATTGTAGTTAATTTCCCTTTCTTATAATCAATAAAGCATTCTATGTATATCAGTAAATCGATATTTGTATTAAAATCGACTGAATAGCATGTTGTTAAAATGATGTAAAGCCTTTTTATTAACGGTCGGTATAGCTTTCTGGACAAAGTATTGAATTATTAATGTTGATTTTGATGTTTAAAACCATAAACATAAATTTGACACAATAGTTATTTTAGGTAAATTTTGAATAAATCTTAAACACTACCTATTACATTGAAATTTTCATGTGTAATACCACAAGTGTTTTCATGTTGTCCTAAAAGATGAAAATACGAGTTGTATTTGATAAGTCAATTCAGCGAAATAGGAAGAAGGATTTTATCAGGTTTGATTGTAATACTCACATTAGTTCTCAAATGGTAGATGATGTATTCGACCATGCTTATTTACCGAATGTTGTTTTTTTTTTTTCTTCATTGCCTCCTGAATAATGATATTTCCGACCGTATCTACTCCCAATGTACAAATATCGATAGCAACAATGGAAATAGGGAACAATTATTTTATTTCAGATTTTAATAACTAATACTTGAAATGAAAACAAACGTTACTTCATTTGAGGTTATTGCACACATCTCATACATAAGAAATACAAATAATAATTACTTTCACTCCTTTTTTAATTAAATGAATTATGAACTGGATAAAACTTTAAATAAACATTGTAACTGAATCAATTGAAAGTATAATTGTGGAACAGGCTGTTATTAAAATTGAGCTGCCTGAATTGTCAGCCTGTTACCAATAACCAAGACAGGGGATAAACATAAACGTCTGGTGTGACAAGATTTCAAAGAAATGGACTTCAGCTGCGATAAGATTTTTCGACCAGGCACATGACCGCGATTGGTTGAAATTACCTAATCTCGGCCATTCCACTTAGTTAAATTGTCAATATAATATTTATCAAGGCCATGGCTTCCATTAGACCTTTGACCTAGACGGCCTGGGTTCGATCCCAAGCGACCGCATGTGAGATTTGTGGTGGACAAAGCGGCGCAGGGGTGGGTTTTCTCCGGGTTCTCCGATTTCTCCCGCCATCGCATTCCACCGGTTCATCTTCATTCCATGTGTCACCAGGAAAATTGCAGAAGCAGAGAACCAGTATTTATGATTTTACTGCCTATACTAAACTGTAGACAGTTTAAGATACTGGTAGATTTGCAAAGAAAGGGTCTATTAGCGTTGGTTATATCTGTAACATGTTTATTTAATTTTACATTAGATCATTCTTAGTACCTCTCTCTCCCTCCCTCCCTCCCTCTCTCTCTCTCTCTCTCTCTCTCTCTCTCTCTCTCTGAAACTGGTTTGAAATAAATTGCAAGAAACAATTGCCGAAGAATAATGCTATCGGTACTAAGAAAAGAAGAGTCAGAAATTATCTCTCTTAATACATTCAGTAGTTTGTAACACAGTTACTCGAATTTGTTAACAAATAAATAGATAAGAGAAATACATTTCAAGAGAAAAACATTGCCCACGAATAATTTTATTTTCTATACTAAAGTAAGGAAGCATCAGAAATATATCTCTTTAAACATTCAGCAGTGTCTAACACCATTAGTGACTCGACTTGTAAACAGAGAAGTAGATTAGTGAAATGAACATTTTGTAGCGTTGAAATGCACAACAGGCTCTGTCAACTATTCTTCTGAAATAGACACGTAAATGCAGACTAGCTACTGCCGCCTCTGAACACTAATATAACAATGCAATGTGATACTTTGAAGATTGGAATTCCGTAAGTATAAAAGTATAAAAACGAAGTAATTCTTTCATTTTCGTCATTAAATAACATATTTTTGGTGTATAGAACAGATTTTAAGGGTTGGTTGTTACATACGTAATAGATGCTGACTCCTGTCTGTTCATTTAGACCGGATATCTCCAGTCATTGCAATGTAGAAGTTTCTCTTTATTTCTCGGGCGTGGTCTCGAGGATATTATCTATTTAAATAATACTAATGATTATTTATGCTCAAATTCCACGTATGTAGCAGAGAAATAAGAAAATACACAGGCTAAAACGATAGTCTGGTCCCTTTAAAGCCGGTCGCCATGTGAAAATGTTGAAATTCGAATCTCTTTGCTTGCCAGGAGTAAACAAACGAGAAACGAGAAGATGGATGTCTTCCCGTTTGAGAAAAGTTGCTTAAAATTGAAACAAATAATCTGGAATACCTAGAAAGTGGTTAACTCTACAAATTTTTTTTTTTTGTATATACATGAGCTAAGTCGTGTTTTAATGATCTTTTGTGTAGTAAGTTCCTGTTCATCTCTAACGGTTTTCCAGTTGTGTAAAAGTCACTCAGACATTCCGAGGCTATTTCCAGAAAATTCAAGATATAATTTTGTTTGTCATAAAAATGTGTTAAACATAATTATTTTAATTAGAATCGTTACAACCATTTTTGAAAAAATAAAAATTTTTGAAAAATGTTCCCTATAAAGGGTAATTGGGGGTGAGGGTATTTTCTTGAAAATCTCCGTGTCGCATCCATGGAAGACACTCAGCTTAAATAACAAGTTTGGTATTTAACCGACTTTTCGTGTTTTAGCTATCCCGCCCAAAGACTCACATACACACGGATATGTTTCTAAAAATGTTTTTTTTATGTTTTTTTTTTCAATCAGTGGACCTGGTCCAGTAAGAGCTCGGAATCGAATTTTGGATGTAATACAATACCTTTTCTATGCCCTATGTAGATAGTACGCGCAGAGAAAGTAAAAACCCAAATTATGTTCCAGGTTTCTATCAAAATCGTAGAAGTCATACAATAATTTTGGCAGAAACTTGAGCGCTGCTATGATTTTCATATACTGTTCTGTTTAAATTGCACTTCAAATAATTATACCTAATTTTTCAGAAATTAATACTCTTATACTTTTATCAACAAAACTGCTTTAAATGTTACATATGTGTAGTTTACAGCAACAGATAATGGGTACGTAACCTCAACGATCCCAAACACTACGTAACAAAAAGCTAGGCTGCTATTGCAAAGTTAAAGTGAAATAAATGGATACTTTGGTATCAAGGTTTATAAGAGCTTTTGCTCTATAAGGGATCAGATATTAACTGTAGCCATTATCGATCTCCTGCTTTAAGGGAACTGGAGTTCTCAAAGTTCTACATTTTTGTGCGGATTTTTCTGAAAAGTTTACTGTGATTGCTTTACTGTTCGATTAATATGTATACTAAATTTAATTCAAATTGGATAAATTGTTTGAGAGCTATAGGTTATTTCATAAATTTTATGTAAATGAGGGCGTATAATCAAAATGTCCTTTGTGTCTCATAATTTTAGAAAATTGGTAGCAAATATTGCAATTGGAGGTTTGAACCACAAAGAAACTTTGTACGACTTTAAAAAAAATCTGATGTGTTCCATTCACATGACTTTCTCTCCGCAAAGAAACCTTTTATTGAAATGGTTAGTGTTTTAGCTACAATATGCTAATTAAGAATAAACATAAGCAGAATTAATGTTATTATTTTTTTTCCTTGTAAGTTGAAGGGAAATAAAGAAATGCACAGGCTAAACTGTTAGTCAAGTCCTTTACAAGCCAGTCACTTTGTGAAATTCCATTTTTTTTTCAGTAATAAACAAACTAGAAACAAGAAGAAAATATGTCTTTCCGTTCGAGAAAAGTTTAAGTAGCCTAAAATTGATACCAATAATCCGCAATATCTCGAAAACGCATAAATCTACAAAAAATGTATATAACATTAATTGTGTGCTTTAATGAGATCTACATTTTTGTGTAGTAGGTTTTTGTCTATAGCTTGTGGTTTGCCAGTTATACAAAGGTCATCCAGAATGGGTAGGTAAAAGATAAAATTCTAGATATACATTTCATGTGTCATACAAATATCTTAAACATAAGGTATATTAATCAAAATCGTTAGAGAAAATCAACCATTTCGGAAAATGTTCCATGCAAAGGGTAATTGGGGGTAGGGAATTTTCTTGAAAATCTTCGTGTCGCATCTTTGGGAAATACTCAACTTAAATGCAAAATTTGGTATTTAAATGACTTTTCGTTTTTGAGCTATGCTGTCCACAGGCACATACACACGCACAAACAGACACACATACAGAAACACATACATGGACGTGTTTCTAAAAATTCCTTCTTCTTTTTTTTTTTGAACCAGGGAGGCTCAAAACATGCATTTCCGGTGAAATCTCATTATCGAATTTTTGGGTACATTACAATACCTTCTCGATACACTGTGTACATAGTGCGCATAGAGAAAGTAATAAATATGATGAGCGAATTGTAAATTATTTATAAACCAATAATATTTAATCCTTAAAACATATTTAAAAATATATATTTTAATCTTCCGGGATAGGTATTAGTAAAGTCATTAATCAGTGTTATTGAAATATCTACCAAAAATGGAAAATACGGTTTTGTGTAATTTAAATTGAAACCCAGAAAATCTTAGTCATTGGAATATACTTTAAAAAATCAGATGTGCTCTAATCACTGGAATTTCTCGGTCTGCTCTGTACACGCACACACACACTCACACACACACTCACACACACACTCTCACACACACACAAACAGACACGTCTTACCAAAATTAATTCGTCTTTATGCTTCATGTTGAACGAGAAAAACATTAGCAGAATGTTCTTATTACTTACCCTCTAATAAGTAGAAGGAATTCACTAGGCTAAAACAATAAAACAATAGTCAAATGTTTTAAAAGCTATCGCTACGATTGACTTGGATATACGCTAGTTTGCATGACCAGCAGTTAAACAAAAGAAATCGGACGACGTTGCTTTTGAGAAAAGTTTAAGTATTTTAAAATTGAAACCAATAACAAGAAATGACTCGGAAATGTTTAACTTCAAAAAAGAATGTATATGGCTATACTGTGTGTTAAACAACATCTATATTTCTTTCGTTGTAGGCTTTTGTTTAACTCTTACAGTTTACCACTTTTACAAAAGTTATCCGGATTGCAGATGTCTTGAAAATATCTTAAAATATATGTCATTTTAATCCCAATTTTTAGAGCCATTTTTCACAAAATCAACTTTTTCCAAAAATCGTCTATGTAAATGGCAGTTGGAATTGGGAGAACTTTCCTGAAAATCTCTTTTCACCTTGCGTGTTGCTAAAAGATACTTAGCTTAAATACCAAATTTGGTATTTAACGAATTCCTCACACACATACACACTCGGACATTTTTCTAAAAATGCTTTATTTCGATTCAGGAGGTCACAGAGCATATACTGCTAGCAAAGTCTTGGTATCGAATTTTTGGGTGAAATACAATACCTTCTCTATCTTGTATGTTTATTGCACACGCATGCTGTAGATCGTAAACACCAGATTGTGTTTAAATGTTTCGAAAGCTTGAGCTTCGTTGGTGAAAGACATTTTATAATATGAATGAGTTATGTATTTTTTCTAATAGACCAAACTCATATTCATACGTTAGTTTTATTTTTAATCATCGTTAGTGTGATCAAATTGTGGTGTACCATTGTTTCTAGGTTGTTAATTATTTAAGATGTTCAGGGTCTCCTATTTGATTTCCGTGGAACTATCTACAATAAGATATGTAAGCGTTTATGTAAATTGGATCTACATAACTAAAACACTTTACATACAAGTAACGACCAGTACAATAAGTGATTCTCTGTCCACTATTCATTGCTTCAATAACACAGACACTATTATCAAGAGAAATTAGTCATTCGTGTAGACCTGCTTTTATTTTCATAGGAATTTATATGAAATACAGTTCAGAAAATTATGTACACAAGGTATTGATGTAGGAAGCTGTTTCGGGTGGAACCCTTTTTACTTTCTCCACACGTACTATCTACATAGTGTATAGAGAAGGTATTGTAATGCACCCAAAAACTCGATACCGAGATTTCACCGGAAATATATGTTTTGAGACCCCCTGAATGAAAAAAAGCATTTTTAGAAAAATATCCTGGTATGAGTGTGTGTGTGTGGGTGTGTGTGTGTCTGTGGGCAGCATAGCTCAAAAACAAAAAGACCATTAAATACCAAACTTGGTATCTTCCAAGGATGTGACACGAAGATTTTCAAGAAAAACATTTTCGAAAATTTTGTTTTTCTTAAAAATGGCTTTAACGATTTTGATTAAAATATCACACATTAAAGCTATTTCTAACAC
The DNA here is from genome assembly GCA_030762935.1 of Hymenopus coronatus. NCBI lineage: Eukaryota > Metazoa > Arthropoda > Insecta > Mantodea > Hymenopodidae > Hymenopus > Hymenopus coronatus. The sequence goes on along the minus strand of CM060888.1, from coordinate 105,669,555 downwards.
AAATAAAATGTATATCTTGAATTTTCTAGGAATGGCCTATGAAGATTGTTTTATTCTGAAAGAATTTTACGGAATTTTGCATAATTACTAAACCGTAATAAATGGACAAAAATTACCACATAGAAAATGTACAACACATTAAAACACACAATTTATGTTATATCCGTTTTTTTCGTGGAGTTGATCGTTTTTGAGATAGCCCTTGTTTTTAGTTTCAGCTTTGAAAAACATACTTTCCTCATACGGGAATTTGTCAACTCCTCTCCATACAAATAAAGGAACTTCAGTCACATAGTAACTAGCTCTTGACTACCGTCTTGTTCTATGGTACTCCCTTATTTCGCTTCTACTCACAAGGTAATAAGGTCATTTCTGCTATTTTTTTCTCGATTAAATAAAGTAAATAGAAGCGTAAGCTTTTTAAAAATAATTTGTTGTAGAGATGTAGAGAAAGTCATGAGAATGGAACAAATCAGATTTTTTTTCTTTCTCCCATTTATAATCCATCTTGAACTGCAGTGGCTGTATCTGCGACCTTTGACCTTTGGAGCATATTTCCTATCAGCAATGAGCTTAACTCGTGTGCAGTTGTAATTGGATTTCTGGTTTTTCATTCGGTTTACATTAGATCACACTTTCATTTGTTTCCAGACTCTGTGGAGAAGAGGGAACATTCTTGGCTAGATATAAATTTCCATATCTCCCCAGCTCAGAATTAAACCCGGGACTCTTCCCATAGCGGACAGGTACTCCACCCATGTGCTAGTGTGCGAGTACTGCTTGGCCCATCAGCGCTGTATTTTATGTGTGCAGAAAACCCTTCATACATTAAAGAGTTTTCAGAATTCAACGGGGCAATTGGAAGCAAAAACCGGTCAGTGACGGGTGAGCAAATAGTACGATCAACTTTTGGTGTACCCCTCTAGTATATCAGCGAGAATTGCGCTCTCGCAGTTTCCAGACTTGTACTGAACTCCGTGATGACATACAAGAGACCGAAAATGTTAACTGCTTTCCATTCAGTTACGAAACATTTCGTTTTGATAGAATAAAATCACCTATCAATTCTGTATGCACAATTCCAATCAACTATTGACATTTATTATAGAAAATTTACGTAGTAATAGGAATTTGTCAGGACTTATTGGTTTACTCCAATTTGAAAAGCTTGGCATGCATTAGTATCTATAATTCTATTCAGACTAAGTCGATAACGTAGCTATAAAAATGTGATATGTTTCATTCACATGACCCTCTATATCCCTGCAACAAAGATTGCTAAAAAATGTAAAGTAAATAGAAGCATACTTCTATTTACTTCATGCTAATCGAGACAAAAAATAGCAGAAATGGGACTTATTACTTGCAACCTTGTGAGTAGAAGGGTAATAATGGAGTACCATAGGTTAAAGTGATAGTCAAAAGCTAGTTGTTATTTAACTGAAGTTCCTTTGTTTAAATGGAGAGGAGTTGACAAATTCCTCTATGAGACAAGTGTTTTTAAAGGTGAAACTAAAAACAAGGAAAATCTCAAAAACGATCAACTCCACGAAAATAATGTATATATCATAAATTGTGTATTTTAACGTGCTCTACATTTTTTGTGTGGTAAGTTTTTGTCATTTCTTACGTTTTAGTAGCTATGCAAAATTCCGTAAAATTCATTCAGAATAAAGTGGTCTTCAGAGGCTAACCCTAGAAAATTCAAGAGATATTTCATATTAATATACCACATTTAAATCAAAATTGAGAAAATAAAAATTGTAGAAATACTTTTATGTAAAGAGTAGTCGGGGTGGGGGGATTTTCTTGAAAATCTTCGTGTCGCATCCTTGGAAGTTACCAAAGTTAAATATCAAGTTTGGTACTTTACAGTCATTTCGTTTTTGAGCTATGCTGTACACAGACACACACAGACGCAGATGCACACAAACGGACCTTTTTCTAAAAATACCTTCTTTGCCTTCAGGGCGACCCAAACATGTCTTTTCGGTGAAATCTCGGTATCAAATTTTTGGGTACAATACAATACCTTCTCTGTACACTATGTACGTAGTAAAAAACATAGACGGGAGATGGCACTCAGGTCTTAAGATACAAGGCGTGGAATAGCATTTGAACCATTGGCCAAGATAGATAAAGCAAGAAAGCTAAAAATATGCTGTAAAAGAATTTGTTTACCGTTGGTCGACGTATGAGCGCTGTGCTCACTTTGATTGATAAGTTTTGTTTCTTGTCTACTTTTAAATCAATGTTTCATACTGCGTGTACCTTTCAAAGCATTTTTATGGAGCAAGTTAATGTGTGCCACAGAGCAGTTCAATATTTCAATTCCCTACAAATGAAATAAGAATTATCTCGTGCAACGAACCGAGCGTATCGCTCACATGTCGACCATTGGCGGATCAAATGGTTGTCGGCTTATCGTAATATTTCTGTCTTCACACCGGCGACGCTTCCTAGGCGGAGGACCCTATGATATACGCATATACTTGATTTTACATATTAATTAGATAAAGCGAAAATATTTGAAGTGGAATATATATGACTTGATCCAACGTATGGGTCTTCGTTTCCCTTATAAACATTGCGGGAATAAACGGAGAAGTTATTTACCTTTCAAATACAGGTGTAGATATACCCAGGAAAATGTTGCTGAAGAACTTTGCTCTTGCTCTTACATCATCACACATGATTTTCAGAGCTTCAACTCATGGCCTCCGATCGGAACTTCGGAAACCTGAGACATCTAATAAGCCCAGTACCAGTACAGGAAGAGAGAAATGTGCCTTCTGCTCTAAAAGAAAAAAATTTGAAAGAAGGTAGAAGAGAAATAAGGGAGTACCATAGGTTGAAGTGATAGTCAAAAGCTGGTTGTTATGTGACTGAAGCTCCTGTTTGTATGGAGAGGGGTTGGCAAATTTCTGTATGTGAAAAGTATACGTTTTTCTAAGCTGTAACAAAAAATAAGGAATATGTTAAAAGCGATCAATTTTACAAAAAAAAATGTATATAGCATAAATTGTGTGCTTTAATGTGCTCTACATTTTTTTTCTGGTAAGTTCTTGTTCATCTCTTATGGTTTAGCAGTTATGCAAAATTCCGTAACATTCATACGGAATAAACTGGTCTTCAGAGGCTATTCTGATAAAATTCAAAATATACATTTTATTTGTCAGGTAAATCATTTTAATATACGAAATTTTAATCAAAATCGTTAGTGCCATTTTTGAGAAAACTAAAATTTTCGAAGTTTTTTCCATGTAAAGGGTAGTTTGGGATGGGGAATTTTTCTCAAAATCTTCGTGTTGTATCCCTGGAAGAAACCGAACTTAAATAGCAAGTTTGGTATTTTACCGACTTTTCGTTTTTGAGTTATCGTGTTCAAAAACACACGGGCAAAACATGCACACACGGACCTTTTTCTGAAAATACTTTTTTACTTTCTCTACACGCACTATGTACATAGTGTATAGAGAAGGTATTGTAATGCACCCAAAATTCGATACTGAGATTTCACTGGAAATACATGCTTTGGGTCCTCCTGAATCCAAAACAAGCATTTTTAGAACAATGTCCGTGTGTGTCTGTGGGCAGCATAGCTCAAAAACGAAAAGACCGTTAAATACCAAACTAAGTATTTAAGTTTGGTATATTCCAAGGATGCGACACAAAGACTTTTAAGAACCCCCCCCCCAAACTACCTTTTACATGGAAATTTTTTCGAAAATTTTGATTTTCCAAAAAATGCCACTAACGGTTTTGATTAAAATATATAACATATTTGAGATATTTACCTGACAAATAAAATGTATATCTTGAATTTTCTGGGAATAGCCTCTGAAGACTGCTTTACTCTGGGTGAATTTTAAGGAATTTTGCATGACTGCTAAACCGTAAGAGATGGACAAAAACTTACAATACAAAAAAAAGTAGAGCACATTAAAACACACTATTTATGTTATATACATTTGTTTCGTGGAGTTGGTGGTTTTTTAGGTATTCCTTGATTTTTGTTTCAGTTTTGCAAAACTTATACTTTTCTCATACAGGAATTGGTCAATTCCTGTCCACACTAACAAGGGAACTTCAGTCATATAGCAACCTACTTTTGGCTATCACTTTAACCTATGCTACTCCCTTATTTAGCTTCCACTTACAAGGAAGCAAGTAATAAGACTATTTCTACTCATGTTTTTCTCGGTTAGTATTAAGTAAATAAAAGCATAAGCTTTTTAACAAGAATTTGTTGCAGAGATGTAGAGAAAGTCATGTGAATGGAACACATCAGATTTTTTTGGATACAGGGGACCCTAAAACGTATATTTCCGGTGAAATCGCGGTATCGAATTTTTGGGTGGAGAAAGTAAAAACGCAAAACAACGGTAAGATGTGCCGAAAGCCAACTGCCCATGCGTGAAGAACACACAATTACATTGTTGGAAAGGTCTTAGAATCGAACATTCTTCTGGAGAGTAGATACGCTTGTTAGAGAATAGTAAAACTATTCAGAACCAAATTCACTGTGACAGTGTGAAAATTACACACAAAAAAGTTTCAACATGATAAATAATTACTATACTGAGGGTCTAGTAGATTCAAAAAACCCTACTAGGACATTTAGTGCACCTATTTTGTGGTAAACTTTCCAATTCACATGTGTTGTGCAGTCGCTTTATAGAACATTGTTATTATGTGCTGTAAAGTCCACAAACCTTTGCACTCTATATGTGTTTAGTGTATTATGTGCATTGTAAATTGAGGAACTAGAAGCTAATTTTTTGGAGGAATGTAAAAGGTCTGTCAAAATAAATTTATAGCACAGTATCATCAAAGTATTTTGCTGCTGCTAAAGAAAGCGAGTTAAGCATTAATGACATAGAACGGAACATTACAGTATTAAAATGAAAAGGTGGCTTAGCCTTCAGTTGTTTACTTTTATACCATTTATTTAATAAGGGAAATCCTAAAAAGCATGTTGAAATATATTGTTGTCATATTTACCAAATGTAACTATAAAATAGTGTGCTAAAACATTTTGCGGCCCGCGCTCACATGTCGACCATTGGCGTTAGCGTAACGTCCTCGACCTAAAATCGATAAAGTTCTGTAAGGTGAAAATTTCGAATTTGATGAACTTGTGTAATGCTTAGCTAAGAGAGATTGCCAATTTCGGCTATGCTCCTCTGACATAATTTGAAGTGGAAAGGAGTTCTATGTACAGAAGTGTTCTTCATGATCGCGATCGAAACTTTACCATTTCCTATGGTATTTACTGTATATTGTGTTTACAGTTTTCTCATTTTATGTTGTATTTACCTAAATCTAACTCGTTTTGTAGGTAATTTTTACTTTCTCTACACGCACTATGTACTTTGTGTATTGAGAAAATATTGCATTCGACCCAAAAATTACATACCGAGATTTCACCAGAAATAGATGTTTAGGGTCCCCTGTATCCAAAACGGTATATTTAGAAAAAGGTCCGCACGTGTGTGTGTCATTGTGTCTGTGAATATGAAAACTAAAAAATGAAAAGTCCGTAAAATAGCAAACTTGATACCTAAGTTTAGTTTCTTCCAGGTATGCGACACGAAGATTTTGAGAAAAATCCTCCCACCCCGAACTACCCTTTACATGGGTAAATTTTGATTTTCTCAAAAATGGCTCTAACGATTTTGATTTAAATGCCATACATTAAATATATTTATATTGCAAATAGAATGTATGCCTTGTACTTTCTGGGAATAGCCTCTAAAAACCCCTTTATTCTGAATGAGTTTTGCTGAATTTTGTGTAACTGGCTAACCGTAAGAGATAGACAAAAAATTGAAACACAAAAATGTAGATCATGTTAAAAGACACAATTTATGTCGTATACGTTTCTTTCGTGGAATTGGCCATTTTGGGGATATTACTTGTTATTTGTTTAGATTTAAAATACTTTAACTTTTCTCACACAGAAAGTTGTAAGCTCCTGGCACTGCATAGAAATGGATTTCAACTACATGGCAACCAGATTTTAAAAGATTTGACTATCGTTTTAGCCTAGTGTATTCAGTCATTTCTACTTACAAGGAAGCAACTAATTAAGACAATTTCGCTAATGTTTATCCGGATTATTATAAAGTAGACAGAAGTATATTTTTTTTTCACAATAATGTGCTACAGCAATGTAGAGAAAGTCATGCGAATGGAGCGCATCAGATTTTTAATAATATAGACTATATTTTCACAGCTTTAAGGCCATTATACATTTATGCCATTTTCAGTACTTTAGGTCGTCAACTTTGTATTTTTTTTTCATCCCCCTTTAACATCTAATGTCATATTGGGGGCTTTGCACTAGAAATAACTCATTGTCTGTAGGTTCTTTACGTTTGCCTTAAATCATTTTATTTTCCTCAAACACACACTCTCACATCCACACTCTCTGGCTAAAGAAAAATTCCCCGTCCCAGCCGGGAATCGAACCCGGAATCTCCGGGTGAGAAGTCAGCTCGCTGACCACTCGACCACGGAGGCAGTCAAACTACGTATTAAATTCAGCTGAGATGCCTGGAGCTTTAGTTTAGAGGCTTACTATTCCTTGAACGAAGAAAAGCTTAGTGTCAATTGCAGAAACCTGATGTGCCAACATCGCTGGAGCGTTCAAACAAACATTCCTAAGTACACGTTTCTGACAGAGTGTAGTTGATTCAACCTATCCTTGATGTGTTTGTGGAAACGTCATCAAACCGTGTGGCTTCCACTGATATATTCACCTTCAAAACCCCTTTCAAAGATCCAAAAGCAGCACGCTTGTACTGTACATACCTGCTTATATAAATATGATGCAATACGGGATATTTTTGTGCTGTTTCTAATGTATGATATTCTTCAATATTTGACTAATTTTGCAGCTATTTTTAGTGGCTTACTCTGTTTGCGTGATCAGAGTGGTTACTGTCGAACATATCCCCGACCGGTCTTTGTATTTATCTTAACTAGAAGTTTATTATTTTTGGCATTTATTTAATAAGGGTTTGCTTTGCAAGTTGAAGTTACACTTTTAGCTTCATGAGTGGGCTGACTTAATTAATCAACTAAAAATAATTATATATTTTATGCTTTCTTATAATGCATATTGCAATTCCCATTAGTATATTGCTTAACTAGTTCATATTATTATCTTTCTAAAGTTTAATATTATTTGTATTTATTTTATAAAATAAATATAATTTATTATTGTTAAGGGAGTTTAATCCCTAGCTTATTTTTAATTTTTGGATGTCATCAACCACAGGGTTACAAGTTGGCAATCTATTCATCAAAGCTGATGATCTGTGTACTGTATAAATAATGTCAAGGGACTAACAGTAATATTTATATTTCGGCTGGTACCACTATAAGAAACCACACGGGCCAAAACTTCGATGTTAAAGAGCGAGACCTACCAACTACAAAACCAGGAATAATATCTATGTGCCAACACAAAACTGAGGCTTTTAACAGAAAATGTGGGTTCTAGGGGTAAAATGTTTCTCCCAAGATGAAGTAGTACCTCAAGCTTAAAAACAGAGCTAATACTTTGACTTTAGACTACTGACCTTGATTTAAGAACAATATTCACTAACGCACTTGATCTCAGTGAGGTTTTATATTACTTTGCAGTTCTTTAATCATATTTCTGTAGCAATAAAGCACTGTTTTTCTACACTATTATTCTTAAAACATGTATTAGGATGAAAGTTGAGGAAGAACAAGGGATAACACCAATAGTTTCCAATAAATATTAATTTATTATTTCGTATTCCCTCGAAATATAACAGCAACAGAAAGCCAGAGCTAATACACATACGATAAATGTCCCGTAACAGGTACAGAAGTATAGGTATCACTTTGCGTAATGAATTCCCAGCCACTACATCTGCTATTGTATGTTCTATAACCTAGCAAGCTGCCAATCTTGCTATTTTACCGTCGATTCTGTTGACATTAGCAACCGCAGTTGTTTAAGCCCGGATCCTACAGGGCTACACAGGAGGTGTAGTTCAGGGCGTTAAGGGCGGAAAGGAAAGGAGATGGAGTATACTCAGTCCCTATAGAATTAAGCACAAGATCATCGATCCTAAGGGCCTAATCTGACACTTAAATAAATGCATAGTGAGAACTTTAGGTGGTTTGAATGCCCACAAAATAAATATCCGCGATTCAGATATCAGAGACATCTACGGGCGATGATAGAAAGACGGCGTAACTGAGAGATAATGAAACATTTAGAGACATAGAAAGTGCGACCTACTTACTGGTTGTCTATAGATAGAGAGACTGATAGCTTATTTTCAGTTATTAAGTATAAAACATACATAGGCTGCGACATGAGGAGATAAAATAAGAAACTCTTAAAAGTTTTACTATATTTACATTTGTTAATATAAATATCAGGGCATTTTCGAGTGGCGTAATTGTGGAAAGAAGAACATATTGAGAAAAGGTTAATATTCTTTTTAACATATAGGAGGGAATCCAGAACAAATAGTGAAAGCAAGTCAGCATAAAAAATGGTTAAAGTGAGTTCTTGGTGAAGCTCCAAATATGATACTTACAGATTCTTTCTGAAGACTAAATACTGACCGGCAGAGGTGTGATTGTCCCACAACAGAGTACCATAACTTGGGTAACTATGAACATGAGCATAATATACTGTAACAAGAGTACACCGGGAGGCACTATGTCCAAGAGACCTTCATTTATTTTACTTGATAAGTAGTTAATATGAGTGTGCCAACCCATGCTAGTTTCGATTTGGATGCCTAGAAACTTAACTGATATCAGAGAGGAAAAACTTATAGAGAAAATGATGTCTACAGTTTTATTATGATTAATACAAAGTTTATTGGCATTACACCATTGTGTAGATTACAGGATAATTGTGACTTCTAATAGAAATAACGTCTTGATTATCGTGAGAAAGACTATTAGCCAGATCATCATCGATATTGGCAGATAGGTCATTCATATATATGAGAAAAATAACAGGTCTAAGTATAGACGCCGTGGAAAACCATACTTCATCGGCCTAAAATTTGACGTTTTGTCATTTAAGAATATTAACTGATGCCTATTTTGGAAATAAGAGCATAAAATTGTACATTGTCTTTATGAAAACCATAGAATTGAAGTTTTTCCATAAGAACATCACGCAAAACTGTGTCAAAGGCCTTACTAAGATCGAAAAAAAAAAAAACGATTGAAGACTTTTTACTTCTTTCTATACAATCAAAGCATCGCTTTATAAATCCAGTTACAGCTTAATAGTGCTACGAGAAGCCCTAAACCAATCGGCAGTTAGAAAAAAGAGAATTTCTCTCAAGATAATCTACTATTTGTTTATTTATTAAGACCTCAACTGTTTTTGATATACTTGATATTATGCTAATTAGCCTATAATTCTCAAGGTTATTTTTGTTACCTTTCTTATAAACTGAAATTACTTTGACATATTTGAAAGCGTCAGTAAATGTACAGGTTTCTAAACGACAATTAAAATATGGGCTAAGCATTTGCAAATGTAAGGAGAAGCAATTTTAAGAATTTCGGAATTTACACCAAATATATCAAAACAGGAACTATTATTAAGTGAATGTATGGCTGAATAAACATCTTCAACCTTAAAATATTCGAGCATGAAATTATTATTAGGTTTATTGGGTTTAAGCAAATTATTCATCAAAAACATTGCATTGATAGTTTGTCTGGTATTGAGTCAACAATTTTATTAACTTTGTTCATGAAAAAGTTATTAAACTTTCAGTATTTAATTAATCTGGAGTGTCATTAGAGTTATAGATGTTTGGGATTCTATTTACAACTGACTTTTGTTTTATCTGTAGAACTATTAAAATTGGCTTTAGTGGTAATGACTAAGTGTTTATACACTTATACTTATTTGGACAAGATGTGTACTTAAGTCATATAAAATAGGCAGTTTTGTTTCAAATTACGTAGTTCATCAGTATACCGCATCTTATGATCACTCTTCTTTATAGATTTCTTAATACAACTATATTACTTTTGGTTAAAAGCAAGTCTGCACTCTACTGCCACCGATTCCCAACCTACTCTACTTACATTGGTGTTTCATACTTTCTTTCATAGCGTGGTTTTACTTATATTATGTTTATTTAAAACTACACAGGATCCCAGTGCAGGATTTTGATTGCATTTAGTGTTTAACGTCCACTTTTACTATTTGTGGAACCGCAGACGACAACCTTGGTGATACATGGAATGAAGATGGATCACAGTGAAATGCGATGGCGGAAGAATTAGAAAAACCCGAAGAAAACCCGTTCGTGCGCTGCTTTGTCCACCAAACATCTCACATACGGTCACTTGGGATCGAACCCGATCAATCTAGGTCAGAGGTGAGTCGTCTAAGCACTAGGCCACAGCGCGGCCACAGTGCAGAATTGTTACAGTATACGCTATTATTATAATAATAGTGATAATATATTTAATATAATATATAACTATTATTATAATTATGGCCATCATTATAGCTAACATCGTCACCACTACCACTGCTATACTTAATCCTCATAGATAATATTGAACAATATTATGGAAACTCCAGTAACATTACGTTCTCTACTTCGTACATCAGTACATATGTAAGGTATTGCATTCCATCAAAATATTGAAAATTGAGGTTTCTCTGGAAATACTTTCCTTGCATCCAAAAAAAGCATTTTTTGAAAACGGTCTATGTGTGTGTGTGGGTTGTGTTTGTCTGTGAACATGATCATTGAAAAACGAAAAGTAGGTTAACCAATTTTACGTATAAGTTCAGCAAGTTCTAACCATGCCACTAGAAGATTCTTAAGAAAATCCCATCCCAAACTTGATACATGGGAAAATGTTCCAAAGCATTTCTTTCTCAAAAATAGCTCTTCCGATATTTGATTGAACTAATCTATATTAAAAATATTTAAATGAAAAATATAGTGTGTATGCTTAATTGTCTGGGAATAGCCTCTCAAATACTGTTCATTCTGAATGACATTTGAATAACTATTAAACCATAAGGGATAGACAAGAACTTACTACACAAAAATGAAAATCTCCTTAAAACACACAATTTATGTCATAAACATTTTTGTAGAGTTAATGATTTCGGAGGTATTCTTTGTTATTGCTTCCAGTTGCAGATGTTTGATTAAAGTTATCTCAAAACTTGCATTTCGCTGAAATCACAATATACGGTATTTTTAATTATATGTAGTATTTGCCCTACCTGCTTAAGCAGACAGAAGAATAAGAATCTGTAAGAATACTTTTTAATGTGCTGAATAGGGAAAAGTATGTGAAACACATATTCTTTTTTTTTTTTCTCTCTCTCTCCATATAGAATGGTAATTGGGTAAAATGCCGCAGTAAGATGGTGCATTTTGAGTTCTGTAAAGCTGCAGATAAGTTTAAAAGTTTCATAAATGGAACCATGGGTAATTTTAACTGAATTTTTCTTTGTATTTCATGATTTTGGCACATTTAGAATGTATATGTTCTTACCTTAAAATTGTAAAAGTTTAACTCACTCAGTTTGAAATTTACTTGTATCATCCTGTTTTATCCAAGTTTAGTTTTATAGATTAACAAAGATAGCACATTTTCCATGGATCTTAAAAATCAATATCATAAACACACCTACTCGAAATGTTTTCACTATATCCTGTGTTTATATTCTTACTTTCTCTACACATGCTATGTACATAGTGTATAGAGAAGGTATTGCAATGCACCCAAAAATTCGATACCGATATTTCACTGAAAACACATGTTTTGGGTACCTCTGAATAAAAAAAAAAACATTTTTGGAAAAAGGTCCATGTGTGTGTGCGTCTATCTATCTATCTGTATGTCGCCCTCGGTGGTATAATGATTACCATGCTGACTTCATGTACCCAAGGTCACGGGTTCAAAACCGGCGGAGGACGATGGATTTTTTTCGGGTGTAAAAATCCTTAACATGGCTTCTTTCGGAAGGGAAGTAAAGCTGTGGGTCCCGTATCGTAGATTTACGGCACGTAAATAATAGAGAGGCCTCTGAGCAAAATTAAGCGGTCTTTCACGCTCAATTTAGAATGGGACACTGAGAACCAGAGTAGTTAAAGAGCGTCCATAAATAACACGCCATTTCATTTTCATGTTATCTGTCTGTGTATCTGTGGACAGCACAGCTCAAAAACGAAAATACCGTTAAATATCAAACTTGGTATTTAGTTTTGGTATCTTCCAAAGATATGACACAAAGATTTTCAAGAAAATCCCCTCAACACAAACTATCGTTTACATGGGAGAATTTTCGAAAAATTTGATTTTCTTAAAAATGGCTACAACAATTTTGATCAAAATCCCGTATATTAAAACTATTTAGATTCCAAATAAAATGCATATCTTGAGTTTTCTGGGAATAGCCTCTGAAGAACTCTTTATTATAGATGAATTTTGCCGAATTTTGCTTAACTGCTAAAGCGTAAGAGATAGACAAAAACTTACCTTACAAAAAATGTAGATCATGTCAAAGCACACAATTTATGTCCTTTACGTTTTTTGTGTAGGTAACCGTTTCCAAGATATTCCTGTTAATAGTTTCAACTTTTATAGTTTTCTTAGATAGGAAATGTCCGTTTTTCTTTTGTTCCACTCCCAAAGAAGCAATTTGCAATGACAATCGCATAACGATAGCTTATAAACATTTGACTATCACTTTAACCTAGTGCATTCCCTTAGTCCCTTCTTACTTATAAGGAACTAAGTAATAAGTACATTCTGCTAATGTTTATCTCGATTAGCATTGAGTAGAAAGAAGAATAATCTGTTGTAAGTTTGTTTGTAGAGCAGCTAGAGAAAGTCATATGAGTGTAGCACATAAGATTTTATGTACAGAAAGGAAATGTGTTGCATACTTCTGTAGTATATTTGCCCTCTAAGCAAACGTAGGTGGAGTGACAGTGATAGGTAGGTTGACATGAAAATTTCATTATTCTTTTGGCGGCAGCATGAGTTTGCAAGATAAAATATTAATAACTGTCTAGAGCGCTTTATCTTTGCTTTACGTTCCCTTCTCTGCAAACTTAACCTGTTGTAATATGAGAAGCAAACACAGGTCTCCTTCTTGGTAGTCATGGCAACACCACCGAGAGAGAGAGAGAGAGAGAGAAGATGGAGGAGGGATGCAAACAAATGAAAACTGCGTTGCACAGAGGGGAAATTCTAAAAACAAGATTGACATTTCTATTTTGTTTCCATTAAGCTTGAGTTGGAGAGATGTGGAAGGTTCCAAAATAAATGTTTGTCGCTACATAGAGAGATAAGCAACCAATGGAGAATATAAATTAAATTTTTATGTTATGGAATAATAATTATTCTTTGGGACGTTAAAATTATTTTCTATTTTCTTTCCTCAGTTTTTATTTATTATTTATTTTATATTTTCTCATTTTTATTTTCTCTAGACGCACTAGGTACATAGCGTACAGAGAAGGTATTGCATTCCACTCAAAAATTTGATACCGAGATTTCACGAGAATTACTCGTTTTAGGGTCTCCTGAATCCAAAAAAGAATTTTTAGAAAAAAAGTCTGTGAGACTGTGAACACTATAACTCAAAAATGGAAAATCGGAAGAACTCCAAACTTAGTATATAAGTTTAGTATTTTCCAGGGATACGACACGAAGGTTTTGAGGGAAATCCTCCAACCTCAAACTACCTTTTACATGGAAAATTTTCAAAAACTTTGGTGTTCTCAAAAATGCGATTTTGTTCAAAATACCGCATATTAAAGACATTTACACGGCAAATAAAACGTATATCTTGCGTTTTCTGGGAATGGCCTGTGAAAACTTTTTTATTCTGGATGAACTAGATTTTGCATAACTAGTAAACCGTAAGACATAGACAAAAACTTACTACACAAAAAATGTAATGTCCTTAAAACACACAATCTAATATACTTTTTTTTCGTACAGTTGGCCATTTTTAGATATTGCTTGTTATTTGTTACATTTTTAAGATACATAAATCCTTTCACATACGAGATATTGTCAACTGCAGGCAATGCATAGAAACGGATTTTATCCACATGGGAATCAACTTTTAGTGTCTTTTCAGCCTGGTGTATTCGCTTATTTCCCTTTTGCTTACAAGAAAGCATTTCTGCTAATGTTTATCTCGATTAGAATTAGGTAGATAGAAGCTTAAGCTTTTTAACAATAATTTGTTACAGAGATTCTACATCATGTGAAAGGAACAGATCAGATTTTCTTCAATTGTTTGATACAAACTTTTAGCAGATCTTCGTCTTCACTGTTTATACACCTATACTAATTATTCAATACCTACTCTAAAATCATCATGTTCTTCTTCATGGTCTACCTACCCTGTTTGATGCTGTTCTACTTAGCCTTAAAATCTCTTTACAGAACATTGGGATGGTTTTCCTATGCCTGAATGCCCCCAATTTGGTAATATATAACATTTTTTATTCTTCTCTCAAACCATTTGCTGTTCATTTTCGATAATTTATATCTATGTATCTGAATTCCTTTTATTGTCGATGTAATGAGTTTCAAGAAAATCTCCCCACCCAAATTTACGCAAAAGGTTACATGGAAAGGGTAGTTTACCCTTTTTTCGAAAATTTTGATTCTACCAAAAGTACTTCTACTGATTTTGATTAAAATGCCATATTTTAAAGATATTTTCATGATAAAGGAAATATATATTAGTGTTTCTGAAGACCTCTTCAGTTTGATACAATTTTTATAAATTGTATATAAACTGTAAGAGATAGACAAAATCTTACTAAAGGAAAATGTAGATTTCGTTAAAACACCCATTTTATATCCTATACACTGTTTTATAGAACTAACCGTTGCTGATATATTCGGAGTAATTTGTTTCAGTGTTAAAATTCTTAAACTTTTCCCAAACGGGAAAAAAACTTTCTTTTCGTCTCTCTTTTGTTTATTCCTCTTAAGAAAATAGTATCGAATTTCAATTGTTTCACTTTGCGACCGACTTTTAAAATATTTGCTGACCTTTGGCTTAGCACATTCCCTTATTTCCCTTCTACAAGTCCATACGAAAAAACAAAGTTTTAAATGAGAAACTTGGCACAAATGCCTTTGTAGCAGAAGGAACCCAAACAAAGAAACAACTCTGTTGACCTTCTACTTTCAGTGTGGCTGCTAGCAAAGCAAAACATCCGTTACGTCCTTTTGATGTAATTTACACTTTAATGCTTCTTTGTTTATCGCATCAAAAGCTTTTCAAAGCTGAGAAAGACATACACATTCCACGTCTTTTTTTTTTTCTTGCGATTTGTTTAATATTAGAAGCAACTTTTAATGAGATAATTATAACTGTTGTAGTCATTTTATCAAGCTGTATTTACCGTTTGCATTTAAATTGTAGACTGAAATTTGGCTTTGGAATAATGCGTGTTAATAAATTGCAGACATTCTTTCTTTTCTTTGCACATTTCTACTTTTATATGTATGGATTTTTCTAAAAAAGGTAAAACACTATTAATATTGCAATCAAAACATTTGGTTTAATACTATGTTGTGTTTTTGCAGACTCATATATGTTCATTGTATTGTTGTTTTGAAGGAGCTTAATTCTTATTAGATTTATAATTTTGGATGAAATATTTTCCTGTTTATATTAATTTTTAATTTACATGTATTTAGAGTCGGAAAATGTTTTATAGGTAATTTTGTAACCATTCAAGTTATTTTATTAATCAGTGATAATTGGTTTACCTTTTTCTCTCCTACAACGTATAGGTGTATTTAAGCAATGTATCACAAACTTGTACGATCAATAGAGCTTGAAATTTGAATTAGTATTGAGCAATTTTACTGATATGATTTCAGCCGGGGATCTTTGGCTTCATGCCAGTGCTCAACCGCTGAGCTACCAGGTTGAAGTAGCCATGCTCACTAAACCCCACCGTTCTATCTGGTTCTTGCCTACTCACAAACATTGTAAAAGAACAGTTGTTCAACAGCAATGAACTGGGATGATGATCAAAATGAAATCAAAATAGGAGACTTAAAAATAAAATAATAATAACAACAATAATAATAGTAATAATAATAAATAAACTGTGTTATCAGCAATCTTTATGTTCTGGTAACTAAGCTGTTTTCTATGATTACTAGTTGGCAAGCTAGAATATTAATGTACAGGTGTAAACAGTGTCGAACTTATTGGGTCTACAATAATAATAATAATAATAATAATATATATTCATCGAATCAAAAAAGAATTCAATAACATTACAGGCTCTTATATTGTTATATAAACTTGATAAATAAGCAACATTTCCACTTTGGAATGATACCCTGTTATTTAAACCAGTAGTAAAAAACTGACACGTGAGCCATTTGGATTCGCAGGCTCTTCTTCTTTGTAAATGTTTATTTGATCTTCAATGCTGCAGAGCGATCCGTTCAACCAAGCAGCCCTCTAGGGTCCAAGGAAAATAATCTTCCCTTGGAGTAGGGATACGCGCCATCTATCCGGCAAGGCCTTACACCAAGAAATTTAGAAGTACGCGTAAAACATAAGAAAACGAAATGAAAACTGATAGATGAGAAACCAGCCCAGCATTGTTTGCCGACCGACGTCAAAACCACTAAAAACTATAAGGTGATAATGGGCGCTCGCTGGAATCGAACTCGGGACCGCCCAAACGTGAATCTCACGCGTTATCGCGGAACTATCTCGCTTGGTGCTGAATACCTGTTGCATATTTAGTGATATTATGCTTATATAAAGCTTATAAGCAACCAATTCTATCAATTTTAACAAAATATTTACTATTTTATGTTACATGCATACAAACTTTGAAATATAGGTAGTTTTGAGCTTAGTTTTGGAATTAAGTAGCCTTAAATTAATTCAAGTTAATCAACTACAGCACGCGTTTGAAATACAAGGTGGTTCACCTGCTCCTTATTATTTTTGGAGATAGGCAGCACTTCAAACTCTGCAAGTAATAAGGTCGAAATTACCGTGCTTGTCGGCCATTTGGTAACCATGGAAATGTTGCCTTCTGTTCATCGGATAGTTGACCTTAGCAGCAACAGTTACCTCCATTCCAAAAACATACGCTTATTAACTCCTGTTGCAGTACATGTTATATCAACAGGATCGCTGCCATGCGTACTACAACGCAAGTTATAATGAATGAAGGCTAAATGAACGGCTTAAGCTATAAAAAGGGGACCACAACAATTACAAAGAGATCAGAAGCGGAGAGGGAGACATGGGTGAAACAATACCTACAACTTTTAAGGCAATTAGCGGGTGCAAAGATTGTGGCTCAACTGGTTAATCTCGTGTTTCCTGATCACATTCAGCATAGCAGCGGTTCGAGTCCCACAGTCTGCGTGCACTTTTTTTCTTCTTTATGTATTATCCATCGAGCTGCAAAGTTAGTTCAGTGTTTGTCACTCTAATAAGTTTAGGTGTAAACAAAAAGGTATACGAATGAAGAACAAACAAAATTTCACTTTACGTGTTCTTCAGCGTTCGATCCTTAATATTATTTCTAATTAGTTTGTAAAACAAACTTCACAACTTCACAACTTTCTTCAAGAAAAAAAATTTTCAAAACGTAAAAAGTTAATAAAAACAGTTTCAAAATACTAGAACTCCTAACATCTTATCGTTTGCTCTTCTTAGTTAGAGAATGTTTCATCACTAAGTTTGATGTCGGAAACACTTTATGTATTGGCTATTGAGAAGCTTTTTTAAGTTGTGGGGATTAAACCTAATTTTCTTTTCAACTGAAAGTACTGGTGAATGCCTATGCATTTGGCAGAGTTTGTGATTGTCAGCCTAGGTATTTTGTCTATTTTTCGTTTTAGAGATACCCTGAAAATTGATCTAGTTCTGTAGTATTATCTGAAATACCAATGTTATGTTTAAAACATTGTAATGATCCCTGCATATTTCGAAGAAACTGGATGAATATGCCTCAGTCTATATGTCAAAGTCTATAATGTAGTATACAGAGGATGGGTCTCGGGAACGATGTTTTCAAGTTATACTTAATCTGCGGGTTGCATAATACAAGAGAATAAGGGACAGGTGAACCACCTTGTATTTTGGAACACATGTGACAATTTTACAACAAAAATTATAGAAATAAATAAAAACAATAACAACAAGAATAACAAAAACAACAATAATAAGAACCACAAAAGTAATAGCAATAAAAATAGCAATAAAATAACAAAACAACAATAAGAACAATAATTAATATTAATAGGAATTAATAATAAATAATAAGCAATAATTAATGAATAAATAATAATAGTCAGTAGTCAGTTGTTAGTAGTAGTAAAGGGCACACAATGATCACTAGAAAGAAG
Organism: Hymenopus coronatus; assembly: GCA_030762935.1. Lineage (NCBI taxonomy): Eukaryota > Metazoa > Arthropoda > Insecta > Mantodea > Hymenopodidae > Hymenopus > Hymenopus coronatus. The sequence goes on along the minus strand of CM060888.1, from coordinate 105,651,123 downwards.
CAGACTTGCTGTCCACGTATTTCACTTCAAAATATGCTGCACGAAAAGCTTCTATGAATCTTATAAATACTACTTGTGCTCCTTATGTGGAAAATCCTATGGAAAATAATAATTACTACAGTGTAAAAACCGCACAGAGTCACTGACAAAGTTTTGTAACAGTGGAAATTGATTATAGAAATAAAGCAACTTGATTCCGATCGTTGATAACACTACGTGGTACTCAGCCATACTGTACCTTCACATACATTATAAGCGGTCTATTCTCTTTGCAAATGTTTGAAAAACGCTGCCCTGTGATGTCACGAGTTAAATGATGGATAGATGGCCGAAGCTATTACTGTAATTCTCGTGAAGCTAGACATGTTTTCTTCCTCTTTCTTTAGAAGTACTTGAGTTGTTGTTGCTAGGGTTCAAGCGAAGAAACAAAGTTTGAATTAGAAACTTGGCACAAACTGTCTTCGCTGCAGAAAGAATCCAAACAGCAGTAATTGTGTTGACCTTCTAGTTATCGGATGGGTGCTAGGAAAGCGAACGATCTGTTCTCTTGCAATCAACTTAATGTCCATTTTTCTACGATTATTGCTTTATTGAATTTCAAATGTAATAGGAAGACCATGTACGTGCAATGCTAAATGTGTCAAAATAAGCTTTCTGTTTATCTACTGTGAATACGCAACTAAAATATTTTACAGTAGCTATATTTACCTTTGGCTAATAATTAAATCAGGGGTTTGAAATACTTCAATTTTAACTAAGCATTATTTTGTTTACTTCCTTTACTTTTGAATATTTCCTTTGAAAAACTTGAAAGTAATATTTTCAAAAGAATGTGTGCTGAAATGTGCAAACTAGTACAATAAATATGTCGAGAAGATTCCAAAGCAATATTTTGTTTAGAAGTTGAGGAAAAGCTTCACTGTATGTGAACATGCTACCTTTTTGTTGTCTTATTTTCATATTTATCATGCTGGATGGAGTTCTGCTGATACGAAAGAAACGGTAACTGATATTTGAATTTTACTGTTGTGTTGCGTCATTGTCTCGATAAACTTTTGCATACTGCCATTTAGTAACAAAAGAACCGTGCTACTACTGCCATCTGGCGGATATTAATCAATTGCTTTCCCTTGGTACGTCTGCTGATTTTTGCTGCGCTTTTTCAATTTCTAAGTTGGTAAGGATTTGCAACGTTGCGTAGTAAACAGACCCTTAATAGTCGATTCATATGATGATATTTTAAAATCATTCCCGTACGATTTTTAACTATTTTCTTTCATACTAAACCTTGTCGTGACAAAAACACGAAAAAAAAGGACTTGGTGCAGTTGTTTCTAAGTTATAGGTGTACAAACAGCTTTGCGCTTCAGTTATATGTGTGTATATATATTCTATAGTTTATTTATGAGTATAGATACAGAAATATATTTTTATTTTTTTTCAAATAAACTTCTTAATTTCGATATAAATTCAATGGGAATATTAATAGTCAAATAATTAAGCACCAGACGCTATAAACTGACCTTAAAATTCCGTTTTCTTTCAATGTAATCGCAAGAAATAACTAAAGTCAAAAGGAATTTAAAATAATGACAAGGCGATGAATAATTCAAGCCATATTAATTAAGAAAGGGTTTATGCTAAAAATGAATTGATATAAATGTTGTGTTTTAAATAGATTAACATTTTCTGTGTAGTGCACTTTCGTGTGTTGCTTAAGGTTTACCGGGCATACAAGATTATGTAACATGAAAGGGAATTAATAAGTTCTAACCACAAAACCGAACATTTTATTTCCTATGTAAATATCTACAATAAATGGTAGATGGATTTCGAAAAATTTTCTTTAAAGTGTTCGATCACATTTTTGGAGTATACTCAGCTTAAATACCGAATTTGGCATTTATTCGATCTTTTTTTGTTGAGTTAAGCTGTTCACTGACACGTACACAAAAACGGACACACACACACGCAAAATGGCCTGTTCTTTGAACCAGGAAATGTATTTTCGGGTAAATCTCGGTATGGAATTTTGGGAGGAATAAATTACTTTCTTCACTTACTGTACGCTGTAGAGTAGGATGTTAGCGGAAAAGAGCTCTGAAGTTTTCATTTTATTTCTTTCTCTACACGTACTTTGCACATACTGTATAGAGAAGGTATTGCACTCCACCCAAAAATTCGATACCGAGATTTCACGGAAATACTTGTTTTAGGGTCCCCTATATCCAAAAAAAGCATTTTCAGAAATCCGTGTGTCAGCGTGTTCGTGAGTCAGTGTGTCCATGTGTCTATGTGTCCGTGAGTCCGTGTGTCAGTGTGTCCATGTGTCCGTGAGTCCGTGTGTCAGTGTGTCCATGTGCTTGTGAACACGATAACTCAAAAACGAAAGTCAATAAAATACAAAATTTGATATTTACATCTAATATCTTCCTAGGATGCGACAAGAAGATCTCGAAGAAAAAAAAAACACCCCAAACTATCCTTTACATGGAAAAACCTTTTGAAAATTTTGATTTTTTTAAAAAATGACTGCAACGTTTTAGATTAAAATACCGTATATTAAAGATACTTACACGATTAGGATTAGGTGTAACACATTTCATCATGCCCATGTGGAAGGGAAGATAATTCTCTTATACCATATTTGCCGCCCTCCGAGGGTTATTGGTTACCATATAATCAAAGTCGCGGCGGAGGACGATGGATTTTTCCAGGTGTAAAAGTCCTTAGCATGACTTCCTTAGGGCGGGAAGTAAATTCGTTGTCGTAGATTTACGATGGATAAAAGAACCTCAAGCTTAGTAAAGAGGCCTCAGAGCAAAATTAAGTGACCTTTCACGCACAGTATAGAATGGGGCGCTGAGAACCACAGTAGTTACAGAGCGCTCATAAATAAGACTCCATCTCCATTTTTACCATATCTGAATGTTTTAATCCCAAACAATTCTTGAAATTTGCAATAAGAGATAACCTGCGTAGCATTAATTTTAACATTCTGTTATACAGGGTTACTACAAAAGAAATAGACAACTTCAACTGCCTGTAAAAAAAAAACTATTAGAGATAGAAACCTAATTATTTTGGAGGTATGTTGAGAAACTCTCAAAGTTTTGTTTGTTACTATTGGTAACGCTGTAGTGTTTTGTTTGTTGTTGCAGAAGCTGAAATGGCGGAAAATCCTGTGGAAAAGGCATATTGCGTGTTGGAATTTGCTAGAACGCAATCAGCAACTGTTGTCCAACGACATTTTAGAACACGTTACCACAAAAATGAAATGATGCGCTCACAAGAACCAGCATCGTCTTCATCATTTCGCAATATGTCGATGCAAAAGTCACGCCGTATGACCTTATCTTCTTCACTCAGAACCTGCAACATCTGTAATCTGTAAGGCATCATGTGCAGTCACTTCCGCAAGATTTTCCATACAGTTTGCTGTGGAATTTGTAATTGCATGCTTGCCCTAGATGTCGATTTCTGTGGGCTTCTTATGAAGGCAGAACGAACACGTTCAACGTTTTCTTCCGAAACTCTTGGTCTTCCCAAGCTCTTCCCTTTGCACAAACATCCCGTTGTCTCGAATTTTCTATACCAGTCGTGGATTGACTGTCTAGTCGGTGGCGTTTTGTGGTAACGTGTTCTAAAATGTCGTTGGATAACAGTTGCTGATTGCGTTCTAGCAAATTCCAACACGCAATATGCCTTTTCCACAGGATTTTCCGCCATTTCAGCTTCTGCAACAATAAACAAAACATTACAGCGTTACCAATAGTAAACAACGAAACTTGGACAGTTTCTCAACATACCTCCAAATTAATTAGGTTGCTATCTCTAATAGTTTTTGTTTTACAGGCAGTTGAAGTTGTCTATTTCTTTTGTAGTAACCCTGTATAGGTCTAAAATTGAATAAACCACACATCATTTTAAAGCTGAAGGTTCGTCGATTAAGTTAAAACAAGATATTTCCTAACTTTTTACTGTTCCTGAGTGCGCAAACCTACTTTATACTTCCAAAATGCTTTAATCCTTTGTTGCCTGTCAGTAACTATAAGTTACGCTTTTTTAAGCTAACTATACAAATAGGATGGTACCCTTAGGACTAACTTTATGTTATAATAACCTTCAACCATAAACGACAAGTAATCAAGACTGTTTTGTATTGTGAAATGTATACAATTTTTGCCCTAAGATTACAGTTATTATTCTTAAATAAATAAAAGAGAAAACCTCACATAACTATAGTCAAGTGTAGCCCCATTATCTTCACAACCACCACTTCAATTATTTTACTTGGGCTCCTCGTCCTTTTACCACTGTCACTGGGATTTGAACTTGCAACATTTGTCTTTGAATGGATGGTCAGTCCTTTACCTATCACCTAACCCTCATGGGCATTTGAACAACTTTTTGGTAGTACCTTTAGCAGGATTATAAAAACTGGTTATTCCCATATATTTTACTAGAACTCCACTTTTAAACTTAAATTAAAGAAAAAACGGTATATGTAGTACTCTAATACAGGCAGCTAAGGGTTAAGTACATGAATAATTGATTGAGTTTAGAATTTGGGGTATTATACCGTAAGATCTAGGCTTCTATTGTTAAGGAACATTCACAATGAACACGCCAGTGTAAACGCTCTGACAAATACATGTGGCGAAACTAATCTCAAAGTAAGCACAAGCTCGTTGGCATTACTTACTCGTAACACAAACATATTATTTATTCACAAACATATCCTGTTAAACCACTTTCCACATAACATACATACAATTGGATAGTGAAATTATTTTTAGATTTTCTGCCATGTAGCTGGATATATTATACATAAAAGATGGAGAAGATAGTGCATGGAACCGAAAAATTCAATATCAAAATTTCACTGGAAATAAGTTTTTTTCAGGGCACTTGAGTGACCTTTTTTATGTGGTCATGTGTGTGACTATCATAGCTCAAAAATGAAAAGTCGGTTAAATACCACAATTAATATTTAAGTTCAGCATCTTCCAAGGATACGACACGAACATTTTGATTCGCTTATCTCAAACCTCCCTATAAATGCAAGAATTTTAGAAAATTTATATTTTCTCAAAAATGACTCAAGCAACTTTCATTAAAGTTATTTATATGAAAAATAAAATGTTTGTGTTAAATGTCATAGCTCCTAAAGTCCTCTTCATTCCGAACGAATTTTTCCCAACTTTTAAACCTTAAGAGACAGACAAATAACTTCTGCTCAAAAATGTAGTCTAGTCAAAACATACAACTTATCTGAAATTAATTTTTGTTGTGAAGCTAACCATTTCTGAGATATTGCTTTTATAGGTTTAAATTTTCAAATACTTATACTTTTCTCAAGTGGAAAATCGTTATTCACATGTTTTAATGCTGGTAACGCAAACAGAGCGGAATTGGAATACTCTCACATAGCGACCGGCTTTTAAAATATTTGACTGTTGATTTACATAACTGTATTCCCCTATTCCTCTTGTACAAGGAAATAATATGTAATAAAATTATTTCTAGTAACTTTTATCTTGATATTAGATAGAAACATAAGCTTTTGTAAAAACAACTTGTTACAGCACAAGTAGAGAAAGCTATGTGAATGTAACACATCAGATTTTTGTGTATGTAATTTGCACTCACTCACTTCCCTTTGTATCGCTAATAACATTTGGACGTAGGTAATATCGAGTTGCTCAAATAACATTTTACTAGATCATTACTATCAACCAAATTTGTGATTCATGAATCCGAAACCATTGTTGAATAAATGATGTGTTTATAGAACAGAACGAGATGGCTACGCGTAAACGTTTGAGGCCTTCCTTAGGGACATCTCCCAATGGTTTCCTGGTTATCGCTAGTTGCTAAGGCTAGTGGATTACCAGTGTGGTTTGCCTTCTATCGAGTTGCTTTCCCTTATTTCCTTTTCATTCTGTTTCTTTTCCGCGATGTGAGGCGATGCCGGTGAGATGGCGTGGATGCTTGCTCCAAGGAAAGTGCATTCCCCGTGGACATCTGAGGTACTACGGCCGTTCATCAGTAAATGTACCGAGAACTGTTATACTTGTTCCGCTCTAAGTAAAAAAACATTTTCTTTTATTCTGCGAAAGATATTCGTTATGCAATGATTTCTCAGTTTCAGTAAACTGTATAGATTTGATTTAAAAATGTCAATTAAATATATGACATCGTAACCAATTATACAACGCGTATTAATCATACTCTAAGGATAATAACATAAAGGAAAGTCTAATGTGTTACACACTCATATATTTCTCTGCCCATTTTTCAATAACTTATTCTTACAACAGCTTTAAATTTTAATCTTCCATTTATTTCATACAAACAGAGATAAAAAATCTGATGTGTACCATTCACATGACTTTCTCTATATCCCTGCAACAAGTTATTCTTAAAAAGCGTATACTTCTATTTACTTCACGCTTATCAGAAAAATTTAGCAGAAATACTCTTATTACCTGCTTCCTTGTAAGTAGATGCGAAATAAGGGAGTACCATAGGTTAAAGTGATAGTCAAAAGCTGGTTGCTATGTGACTGAAGTTCCTTTGTTTGTATGCACACGAGTTCACAAAGTCCTGTATGAGAAAAGTATGTTTTTTATAGCTGAAACCAAAAACAAGGAATATCTCAAAAACAATCAACTCCACGAAAAAATTTATATAACATAAATTGTGTGTTTCAAAGTGCTCTACATTTGTTGTGTGGTAAGTTTTTGTCCATCTCTTAGGGTTTAGCAGTTGTGCAAAATTCCGTAAAATTGACCCAGAATAAAGTAGTCTTCAGAGGCTATTCCCAGAAAATTCAAGATATACATTTTATTTGTCAGGTAAATATCTTTAATACACGAAATTTTAATCAAAATAGTTGAGCCATTTTTGACAAAATCAAAATTTTCGAAAAAAGTTCCATGTAAAGGGTAGTTTGGGTTGGGGGGATTTTTCTCAAAATCTTCGTGTTGCATCCCTGGAAGATACTAAACTTAAATACCAAGTTTGGTATTTTACCTACTTTTCGTTTTTGAGTTATCGTGTTCACAGACACACGGACACACGGATACACGGACACACACACACACGGACCTTTTTCCGAAAATGCTTTTTTTAGATAAAGGGGTACCCTAAAACATATATTTCCGGTGAAATCTCGGTATCGAATGTTTTGGTGGAGTGCAATACATTCTCTATACACTATATACATAGTGCCTATAGAGAAAGTAAAAATAATAAAAATTATTTTATTAATCATTTGTTTATAGGTATTATCGGCTAAAACGATACTCAAAATATTTTAAAAACTGGTCGTGTTGTGGTGCTACTTAAATTAGGTTCTCTTTACATTGCTAGAGTAATAAAAATAAAATAAAACCAATAACGACTTCCATTTGATAAAAGTATAATTAAAAGAGATTAAAACCAATGTCAGGAAATATCTCGGAAATGGTTAATATTACAATAATAATAGTAATAACAAAATTTATTTAGCACAAATTGTGTGTTTTAACGAAATCTGCAGTTTTATCGAGTAAATTTATCTACGGGTGAAGCCGTGGCCGAGAGGTTAAACAGCTCACTTCTCATGATGCATTTGTGGTGGAGAAAACGGTGTCTGGGCGGGTTTTCTTTAGTTCTCCGGTTTCCCTCGCCACTCGTTCCATCAGCTGCTCCAAATCACCTTTCCTATCATCCATTTCGCTTGCATTTATCTCATCCACTTCCTCACGCTTATGCCTGGCTACGGGCCGGCTATTCTCGGCCAGGTTCAGGATTCTCAATTCTACGGTTTCGTGCGTTGGATTCCCGACGGGTTCCTGACCCCTAGGCATCCGCTTTTAAGTCCTAGGGGGTGTCAGTCTATATAAGGGAAGGGTAAGCCGACTACGAAAATTTATTTACATTTTTGTATAGTAGTTTTTTTTTCTATCCATGCAGTTAACCAGTTATGCAAGTATCATTCAGAATGAAAAAGTCTTCCGGGGCCATTCCCAGAAGATTCTGAATACATATTTCATTTGGTATATAAGTGAAACGTGTGGAATTTAATCAAAAACGCTAGTGTCATTTTTGAGAAAATTAACATTTTCGAAAAATGTTCCATGGAAAGGGTATTTAGGATGGCCTGTTTTTCTAAAAATCTTTGTGTCGCATGCTTTGAATATGCTGAACTGAAATACCAAGTTTAACATTTAATAGGCTTTTTGTTTTTTATTTGTGATCACACACACTGACAGAAAACACATACATACACATACGAACTTTTTACTAAGGATGTCTCTTTTAGATTCAGGGGCTCTCAAAGCACACACAAATACACACACACACACACACACACACACACACATATATATATACATCTGATTTTGTATTAGAATATACCTTCCCTACCTATGTACATTGTACGTACATGGTAGATAGAGTAAGTAAAATGGACCTATTTTTTACGCTTAGACTGCGAGTTGATGTGAAGGACCAATGAAATCTTTCGCTGCGGTCACATATCTCGAAATGTCTTTGTCATTAATTACCTCAAGTGTGGTTGTAATTTCGGGAGGAATATAGATGCTTTTACGCGTCTCTGTGTTACATCCGCCTCCTATGGTTCCTTCATTTCATCAGTTTCTCCTGGACAGATCGCTGTGCGAGAAGTGTCCCTATCCCTTATATAAGTTATATTTATGTGCTTTATGGATCATAACTTGGACACAACCTCAAAGCTGTAAAGCTCTTCGCATGGCCAGTTAGAAGAATCTCCATGTATGCATCGCTATCTTGTTCTGGTTTTAAATATGAATTTGTAAGGGTCTCAGTTTGAAATATTGTTAAGGCTTCGCATGCTTACGCTTTGCTGAATCGTTGATACTATTTAAAATAAGTAGAAATCTGTATTACATTCACATGGATTTCTCTACCTATTCTTAAACAAGGTATTCTTACAACAGCTTATTTTGCTATCTACTTTAGGTAAATCTAGATTAAACATTTACATAAATGCTATTGTTATGTTTTCTTGTAGTTACAATGTGAATAGAAAGTACACTAGGGCCTCAGCGTGGCTGAGAGGTTAAATCACTCGCTTCTTAGACTACTCCCCGGGTTCAACCCTAGGCAACGTATGTGGGATTTGTGGTGGACAAAGTGGCGCAGGGCGGGTTTTCCCTGGGTTCTCCGGTTTGCCCCGCCATTACATTCCACCGGTGCTCCATCTTCATACAATGTATTATCAGTGTCATTGCCTGCAGTAAAATTGGTCATTAAACATTATAAAAGCAAACAAAATACACTGGGCTTAACCAAGAGTCGAAAGTTTTAAAAACTGACTGTAACGGTAATGAAATTCCGTTCTATTTGCTTGATCAGAAGAAAGGTAAAGGAATAACCATTTCTCGATAGAGGAAATTATAAGTATTGGAAAATTACAGGAATACAATAACAAGGAATATCTCGATAGTTATGAATTCCACAATAAACTTGCGGTTAGCTTAACGTATTAACGAGGTTCACATTTTTGTGTAATAGGTCTTTGTCTACTTCTTACAATTTAGCTATTGGGTAAAATTCATTCAGAATGAAAAGGAAATTCCCAGAAAATTCTAGATATACATTTTTATTTATGATAAAATGTCTTAAATATATCGTGCATTTAATCAAAATCGTTAGAGCCAATTGTGATAAAATGAAATGTTCGAAAACCTTTCCACTTGGATCTGGAGTAGAAGATTTTCTTGAAAATCTTCGTGTCGTATCCTTGGAAGATACTGAACTTACATATCAAGTTTGGTATTTAACCGACCATTTTATTTTGAGCTATGCTGTTCACATGCACATACGCTCACAACACTCACATACGTACAAACACTGATTTGTTTTTAAAAAAATGTACTAATGTGGATTCAGGGGAATCTAAAATGTATATAACTGTTAAAATTCCAGTATCGATTTTGTCTCTGGAATGTAACAGTTTCTCTACCTACCTACTAGAAAAAGTGAAAAAATATGTCTTCTTCAACATCTTTCTTCGCTTACTTTTCATTATTCAATATTAAATTTCATATCTGAAAATGTAATATGCATATAATAGCTGCTATTAAAGCAACATTCAGTTTAGTTACTCCCCTCCTTTCTCCCCCCCCCCCGCCCTCTAGGAAACAACGATCCACATAACTTGGCTAATTGTTTCTGCTGTTATTGAAATGTAATATTGTGCATTACGTTGTTTTCGGATCCTAGCCTTGGATGATAGCTGTCATTTAACAAACGTATAGCTGCATCTGGTCTAAACAACTACGCGTTGAAAAGGTAATTTGAGAATTGCAAAATTGAGAAAGCATGCATTCATTCATAACAAATAGAGTATTTTGGCAAATATCGGTACGAATGTGCAACTGTTCAATGATGAAAAGTTCCATATTAAGCTTCACCACGTTGTTGTGCAATCATAAGAAACAAATGCTACCACCGTTCCCTTTTCTTCTCGTTCTAAACCTCTTTAGTACAGAGATATTTAAGTCGGAAACAGTTACACACTGATTGAATGATCTTGCATAGGCTTCAGCAAAAAATTTATTAAACTCCTGGTCAGTATTTAAATGCTAAGCAAATACAGGCGCAGAATATTTATATAATGGTGTATTAGAAATAAAAGGAATTCTAAAAATGCCTGGTACACTTTGCTTATAGTTAACCAAATTAATTAAAAGTTAATTCAAAGTAACTATTTTTTGCGTGCCCAGGAGCTGATATGTTCCTTATGGGAAAAGTTTTAAGTATTTTAAAATTGAAATTAATAGCAAGGAATATCTCGAAAACAGTCAACTCCAAGAAAAAAGTGCATATGACATAAATTGTGTGCTTTATAGTCATTTTTGTCTCTGTCTCTCTCTCTCTCTCTTCCGGTTTACCACATATGCAAAATTAAAAAAAATTCATCCAGAATAAAGAGATATTTAGAAGCTATTCCCAGAAAATTTTAGATACTTGTCATTTTAATATCTTAAACATAAGAGATTTTAATCAAAATCGTTAGAGGCACTTTTGAGGGAATCAAAATACCCAAAAATTTTCAATCTAAATGGTTGCTGGGGGGTGGGGGAATTTTCTTCAAAAATCTTCGTGTTGCATCCTTGAGAGATACTGATATCAAGTTTGGTATTTAACGAACTTTTCGTTATTGAGCCTTTTGTAAAAATATTTTTTTTTGGATTCAGGGCGTCCCAAATCATGTATTTCAGTGAAATCTTAGATAAACATTTTTGGATAGAATAGGTACAATATCTTCTCTATACACTATGTACATAGTATATGTAGAGAATGTAAAAAAAATACTAAAAGTATTGTTAAGAGAACCAATGTTTTGTAACATTTTTAGAAATAATTTTGGGGTAAATGTTGATTTCTTAGAATTAAAAGGCCTTTGATGTTATTTTACTTAATCCAGCCTTTCACAAGGTTTTTTTTTTATCTGCTTGTGAACAGCATTAATCAAAATCCAAAGTTGGTCAAAACAAAATTGACATTAAATTTTGTCATGATCTGACAGGAAGATTTTTCATTATAATACCATATGTAGTCTCATATATTAAGAGATTTTCGGTGTGTCCGTATTAACCTTTCTACGATTTCGTCTAATTTTTACTCCGTAAGCACACGCTTGTTCACCTTTCTTTTCCTACCACAAATTGATGCGTCTCCCTGAATTCATTTACAAGAAAACGAACATGCAAGCCAGAAAATTTAGTTTCAAATTTCGTTAAAACTTCCGTACAAGATGATGTAGGCACATACGTATCGTACTTGAACACTCTTTGCGATACTGTATACTGCATTTTGAAAACACTTCAAGTAACACTAAACACTACTAAACACACCTAATGATATTCACGTGTGAACTGTACTTGAAAAGAAGCAAGACTGACGAACGTGTGACGACAGAACGGATGTAAGACATGCATGAAGGGAAGTGCAGTGAAAGTCATACGGGCCGTGCACCTGGCGGCCAAGTTTTGTAATAAACGTAGTGTAGAAGCTTCGAGAACTTGTGAATTTAAGCTGATTGTTGTTTTGTATAAAACAAAATGTATATATGTGTACCTTTATATGTTATGTAACTACAGGAAAATATGTGCTAACCTAATGATGTATTTAGTATCTGTACATATCGCAGCATGTATATATTCTGATATATATTTACCTTTATTTTTTTCAATATATGTTTTGTTCATATGTATGCACGAGAGTTGGGGCAAAAGTCAAGGCAACTATTTATTTTCTTGAAGATGCCAGTCCGGTTGGAAAATGTGACATATACAGACGAAAGGACACGGTGGTAACTACATGTGTGGACAATGAATAACACTTAATATCGTAACACACTAATTTATTACGGTAGTATACAGGGCAATATGGCCGTCACGGTGCAAAAGAATGACAACACAATACACATACAGTTGACATGACAAACCTGGGCCTAAAGATCCTCAAAGTTGTCCTCTGCTACTGACACTACACGCTGCCAACGATGTAGAGGCGCTGAATACCACCTACCGCAGCATTTGCCGCACCATATGTGAATCGGGTCATCTGTTCGCGCACAGCATCAACACTGTCCTCTCGTGTTGCAAACCGCCTACCACGTAGTGGTTCCTTAATGTTTCGAGTGAGATCAAAGTCACAAGCGGTTTAACATTGACTAAAATACTGCACATTATTTTGACACGAATCCATGGATTCGGCTGTACACTTTCACAGATTTGAACAGCCACCAGTAAACTTTGAACGTCGATCTAATTTAATATAACAGTGACAAAAAGATATGTATCCCAGTATGCTATTATGTAATTATTTAAAAACAAACAACTGCACAACGTGCATGTAACACCAATTTAATTGGCTGAAAATTAAACTTTTGCCAACATCATTCGGTTGAAGAGCTTAAAATATTCTCTTGTCTCAAAGCTCCTCTTTAAATTCAAGGATTTCTTGAAACATTCAATCCTACTTTCTCTTTACATAAGGTGAGTTCTGTAATAAATTATTGCTGTATTACTAATAATATATGTATTTGCAACCTTGTATAGCAGACAGTGTCTAACTACCTCTGAATTGCCCAATGTATATTTTGAAGGGCTCCCAAGAGAAGCTTTGGAACATGGGCTTTGTATTCATAAATTCCCGTGAGAAATAACACAGGTGCTTGGGGTCGCTACCATTTGAACTGAATAGCGGGTTGGAGTAACAATTTGAATTGTGTGGCGCAATAATGTATTTATGCTAGTAAAAGCCGCTCGTACGCTTATCTGTTTCACAAGAAATGTTCTCCTAAAACTGAATCGTTTTCAAAAAGCCTTAACTTTAAAACGTTCATTGATTATAAAGATAACTAGAAATCGGTATTACACCACACACAAATTTAAATACTCAGAGCAAATGATCACGAAACAGCGAAAAGAAATGTTGTTATAACTTAAGTTTCTCGCCTCTGCTTTTCTGTGTTTTCTAACATAAAAATGTTAAGGTAATGAACGTGTTGCATGCACTTTTATTCAAGGAACCTTAATATAGTGTCTTTTTTGTTATTTTTTATTGTTTCATTTATATAGCCATCTTTAACATCTAAGGTCACATCGTGGGCTTTGCATTTGAAAGAACTCGTTGTTTAAAGTTCTTTATTTTCGGTTTAAATCCTTTTATTTCCTCAAACACACGCACATTCACTCTCACATACATACCTCCACACTCTGTGGGGGGTAGGACATAATTCTGGTAGAAGAAAAATTCCCTGCAGCAGCTGAGAATCGAACCCGGGACCTCCGGGTGATGAGTCAGCTCGCTGACTACTCGACCATGGAGGCAGTCATACATCGGTTTGTTTTCATACTTATGTTTGCTTATGACCATTTTATTATTTGTCATTAAAAATCTATACAGTAAATAACCCGAACGAGATAGCAATAAAATGGCTTAAACGATAACTACACAAAAAGCAAGGAAATTTATTATATTAGATCCCTAATGACATGTAAAACAGTGGTGATGAAACAGAAATCTGATATGCTGTAATCAGACCTTCTTTTTAACTTATTGTAAATCGTTAAACATTTACACAGTTCACAATAGGTTAAGAAGACAGGAAGTGAAGCTACAGTCACATTTTTAAAATATCTAAAATGATCCATTCATATGACATACTTTACCTGTTCTGCAAACAAATATTCTTACAAAAGACTATTATTTTATCTGCATTCTTTAATCGAAGTAAACATTGACAAAAAGGGTCTTAATACTTTCTTATTTATAAGTAGAGGGAAAATAAGAACATTTTTTGATTATTTTTTTAATTATATTAATTTTAAATAATTTATAATTTATTCAAATACCTTAGTATATATTAGGCTAAAGCGATAATAATCAAAACATTTAAAAACTATCGCTATGCAAATGTCATTACAATTCGGTTCTCTTTCCATTTACCAGGAGTAAATCAAGAAATTACGAAAATGATGAGAAAAGTTGAAGTATTTAAAACTGAAGCTAATAACAGGAAATGTTTCGGAAATCATTAGATCTATAAAAATGGATACAAATATATATATATATATATATATATATATATATATATATATAATTGTTTTATAACGAGATCCACATTTTTTTATGCAGCAACCTTTTCATATTTCTTACATTTTACAAATTAAGTAAAAGAAATTCAGAATGAAGAGGATTTCAGAAGCTATTCCCTAAGCGCCGGGGCCGAGTGGTTAGACCACTCGCCTTTCACCAAGGCGGGTCAGATAACCGCATGTGGGATTTGTGCGGAGCAGTAGCGGGTTTTCTTCGGTTTCCCCCGCCATCACATTTCACCGGTGTTCTCTCTTCATTTATTTATCATCAGAGTCATTAAAAATATAGATTTTAATAGTTATGTAATTATCTGTAGTATAAGGTATTTTAAATAAAGCCCTTAGAGCCATTTTTGAGAAAATCAACGTTTTTTCATGCAGTGTAGTTTGAGGTGGTGAGATTTTCTTGAAAATCTTCTTGCCGGGGATGATAGTGTCCTGTCTTGTCTTGGAAGATAGGTACTGAGCATATCAAGTTTGGTATTTAATCACCTTTTCGTTTTTGAATTATCATGTTCACAATCATAGAGATACACACACGCGTACGCGGACATGTTTCTAAATATGCATTTTTGCACTTAGGATACCTCAACACATATTTCCGATGTCATCTCGACATCAAATTTTTGGGCTCAAAAACAATACGTTCCCTACCTGTTACGTCACACATAATACGTGTAGAGAAATTGAAAACGTGTTGTGATGTGATACTTTTTAAATTCAATTCTCTTTAAATGACTGCGATAAATCTGATAGCGTTTGCCACTAGCCCTCAAAAAGTTAAACATTCAAAATAATGCAAACGAATACGTTGTAAACACCAGAATATATGATTAAATTTGAATTGTTCAATAATCAGTAATTTTATCAGTCATTCATAACGAGGAGACTTAAACAGTTATTCCCAGTATCTTCAAGACATATCTTAGAAACATTTTAAACATATGTTATTGTAATTAAAATCGTTAGAGCCAGTTTTGAAAAATGTCATACATAAAGAAAATGTATTACGTAAAGGGCGGTTTGCAATGAAAGGATTTTATTATATATCTTCGTGTCATATCCTTAGAACACGTGAACTTAAATTACAGGTTTGATATTCAAACAACTTTTCGTTTTTGTGTTATGCTGTTCACAGATACATATACATAAATATATTTTTTAAGAAATACTATTCCTTTTATTTATTCATTTTTAAGCGTGTATTTATGGTGAAAATTGTTATAAAATTTTGGGTGGAATGCAAGAGATGGTAGAAAAGGATTTGATGTAAACAAGGGGAAGAAGAGAGGAAGGAGAGAAGGAATAAGAGGGAGTAAGTGATGGGCTTTTATGACTTCCGCCATAAGCCCCATCGAAAGTACTCGGGATGTTACTACCGCCCAGTAGGTAGCAGCATGATTCATGTTAATGGCTATCCTTGGCACAAGGTCGCGGCGGAATATCGGTAGGGTTGGCAAGGAGAGGGGGGAAAACAGGGTGAACTTTAACCACAAGTTTAGTAATGGTACTCCGAGCACCTGGTAATGTGCCTTAATTGGACTCAAGATAAACATGTCATTTAAATAAATGCAAATAGTGTATTAGATTTTTATAACATTATGTCATTCTCAAAACTAGTACTAGTAATATACCGAAAAAATCTGATGTAATCCATTCACATAATTTTCTCTACATCTGTGCAACGAAATATTGTTAAAAGGTAAAAGCTTCTATTTACTTCATGCTAATCGAGAAAAATTTAGCAGAAATAGTCTCATTACTTGCTTCCTTGCAAGTAGAAGTGAAATAAGGAAGTACCATAAGTTAAAGTGATAATCAAAATCTGGTTGCTATGTGACTGAAGTTTCTTTGTTAATATGGATAGGAGTTGACAAATTCCCGTACGAGAAAAGTATGTTCTTGAAAGCTGAAACCAAAAAACAAAGAATATCTAAAAAACGATCAATTTTACGAAATAAATTTAGATAAAATAAATTGTGTGTATTAATGTGATCTACATTTTTTATATGGTAAGGTTTTGTTCTATCTCTTACAGTTTAGCAGTTATGCAAAATTCTGTAAACTTCATCCAGAATAAAGTAGTCTTCAGAGGCTTTCCCAGAATATTCAAGATATACATTTTATTTGTGAGTTAAATATCTTTAGTGTACGATATTTTAATCAAAATCGTTAAGAGCCATTTTTGAGAAAATCAAAATTTTCGAAAAAAACGTTCTATATTTAGGGTACTTGGGGGTGAAGGGATTTTTTTGAAAATCTTCGTGTCGCATCCTTGGGAGATACCAAACTGAAATACCAAGTTTGGTATTTAACGACCTTTTCATTTTTGAGCTATGCTGTCCACAGACACACACGGACCTTTTTCCAAAAATGCGTTTTCCGGATTCAAGGGACTCAAAACATGTATTTCCGGTGAAATCTCAGTATCGAAATTTTGGGTGCATTACAATACCTTCTCTATACACTATGTACATAGTACGTGTAGAGAAAGTAATAAAACCGGTGTCAAGTAAATGGATTTGTACTACTCAGATAATTGCACATTGAATAAGCTATAGAGGATAACGTATTAATGGATGCAAACGAGTTGGATAAACTACTTACAATGAAATTAAAAATATTAACACTACAGAAAATACAGTTTGTCCAGGAATTCATTTCAGCTATACGTTTATATCTCAATCATTGTTATATTACCTTTTGTAAAATTGTTGTAGATATAACTGCCTATGTTGCATTACTCCAACCACTTGTGGTTGCCAAGCGAGTTTTTTTTTTTTTTTTTTTTCCTCCTCTGAAAATGGAATCGATATGCGTTTTTGTTACGTCTAGGTTATGATGATATACTATATATGGTGATTTGTATTTTTTGTTACCAGTCTTGGATTGTTAGGTTATTAATCAAGATCAAGGTTATAAATCTTCTCTACATGAAAGGCTAATAGAAAGGGACTTCGAGATATAATACAATATCTAAAGCACAAAATACAACTCGTCACAAGGGGAACTGTTCAATGTGACAACCTGCAGAGGTTGCACCTACGAATAAATGAACCTCGCGCCCTGTCAACAATTCCAGGAGTATTGTGAATCTCACCAACAACAGCTAAAGTTCGTGTCAGTAGTTTTATGTGATTCAACGTGGATTTGGTAAGCGAAGTTCTTAAGCATACGCAATTGTACCACGTGACACCAAAAAACACATGAGTTCAGAAGTTCGCAGCTTAGGTTTGCTTAGGATGTTAGTTTGTGTGATCTCCGTTTCTTACATCATTGAAACAGTTTCTTTCCTTACATATGATGTGTATACTTTTACAGTATGAAAGCAATATTTAGCAATTCATGTTCTCACAGTAGTCACATGCAGGTATTGGACAAGAAATACACTCTCGCAGAACCACAATAGCTCCAGTAGTTAAAATGGCATATGTACATGAGGATAAATACAAAGTACCTCTGTTCAAATCTAAGCACTAATCAATTTTTTTTTATTCCACCCCTTAAATATTTACATAAATGTTTTAAACATGCTTAATCGTTTTATTGCATGAATCTACTAGGTTCTTTGGTAATTACTGCACTTAATATTGAACGCTACATGGATATCATTCGCTGTCTTTTAAAAGTAATTTGTACTGGAGGATTTATCCTCTTGAATTCAGAAATGTAAACTAAGCTTATTAGTGATGCTCAAATTGTGTACCTCTTTGAGAAAAATAAGAAAAGTGAAAAATGGAAACTTCAAGAGTGGTGTGAACTTGGTATCGTGGGATTCGATGACCAGCGCTATATCAACTCACCCGCCAGTATGTTAGGGTGGAGCGCTCTCGCTAACTACATGTGATCTGAACTGTTATCAGTGGCGTGCACACCCTTAAATAACAGGCAATTTTGCCAAAGTTGTGAGTCCAATAATTATAAATATTGTATGGATTGTGCAACAATATGGCAGTCCTTCAACTACTAGCATACAAATAAAGCATTCTAAATGGAAATCGGATATACGTTCACATTATTTTAATTTACGGCCGTTGTTGTAGAATCCAGAAAACATGACATAACTTTGACATTTGGCAAAAGGGATAATGGGTTCCCTATCTCAAACTGTTTTCTAGGACCCCTCTATAATCCTACCAATTTGTGCGTTTGAATTCCTGTATAAGTGTGTTCACTTATAGTTTCAACACTCCTTAATATCAACATTTATTGAAAGATATAACAGAAAACTCTATTTTGTGTATAATTTCAATAGCATAAAACAGAAATAGTCTAGATTTTACTTTCTTCAAAGTAACCTCCTCTAGCTTTGGTCACTGCTTCGCACACTCTGGGCATCCTTGCTATCCAGTCTCTTAGTGTTTCTCCAGAAATGCCCTTCATTGCAGTTTTTAAACGGCAGCATTGTTCATTCAAATCACTTAAGAATCTCTTTCTGATTTCTCTTCCAAATGATCTCAAAGAAGTTCAATGGGGTAGCAATCGGGGCTTTCAGGAGTCATACCGTGTTCTTCAGTTCTCCCCTCTGTTTAATCGTTTCATGTACTTTCTGCGTAGGAAAGTTACATAGGGGATATGCAATGACTTATTATGCAGTCTCCTTTCATGTGTCTAACAAACCAGAGATGTTTTGTACCACAGAGTTTAACTTGTGATTCGTCCATAAACAAGACATTCTGCTACTGATCAACATCCACTTTGTATGTTTTTTCCCCACTGCAGTCTCTTCTTTTTATTGGGAGCCGTCAGTAATGGTTTCTTAGCAGCAATACATTGCCTTCAAGGCTGCATCCAGAAGTTTTCATTTTACTGTCGAGAACTCAATAGGCTCATTCCTCAACTGTTTCATTTCCGCTGGGTGCTGTTTTATCGCGTTTATTACTGTCTACTAAGTATTTGTCTTCAGATTTCGAAATAACCTTAGGCCTTCTCTTGCGACTACGATCCTAGTTACCATTAATATGAAAAAAATCTCGCCACAGCGTAATGGAAACTTCCCAAGAAAACTTCTTGTTTCGCTATTTCACGAATTCTAAGACCTGGTATACTAACTATAGCGGTACATATATTTAAACTATTTTACACAGCATAATGGAAACTTCCCTAGAAAACTTCTTGTTTCGCTATTTCACGAATTCTAAGACCTGTTTTACGCTAACTAACTATAGCGGTACATATATTTAAAATATTTCGCCACAGCATAATGGAAACTTCCCTAGAAAATTTCTTGTTTCGCTATTTCACGTATGCTATTGTCTGGTTTACGTACACTAACTATAGCGAGTGGTACATATATTTAAAATATTTCGCCACAGTATAATAGTCACTTCGCAAGGAAAGTTCTTGTTTCGCTATTTTGCGCATGCTATAGTCCACTTTACGTATATTAACTATAGCAGCACACTATTCTGTCGAAAGCTCCTGTTTTGTCCATTTTAACTTTGAACTACACACACCACATGTGCTCACAGATGACCATCTAACTGCTTCTGGCTGCCTAAACAGAGTTTGTTAGCTTTCATGAACGACATCTGATGCATTAAACAACAGCGCTGTGTTCAAAACAAACTTTATGGGCGCTTTCTCTATAAGGGGACCAGGCTTTAGTAACAAAATGTATTTCTTTCAGGAAAGGAAGGTAGCATAATGAAATGGAGTAATATTTCTCTGGGTTCCTTTATTAAAAATATAAAATTACCTTTAAATGGTGCCAAAATATCTCTTGTCTCAGGAAACCAAGGGTATAAAAAACTTTTGAGTGGCAGTATATATAACTTTATATATATAATTATAATCTTTATTTCTGGAGCATAAATTCACTGCATGCAAACCGATGTTTTCAAATACCCTTAAAATTGAATTTTGTGCAAGTTTCATACCTTGTTGTTTTTTACTTAATATTTTTATTAATAAAAATGTATAAAAATTCTCAAATATTAAATATTATTAATCATATTTTAATAAATTAAATCTATCATTTTCAACGTAGTTAAATATTGTATGGGTTTTAAATAAACTGATGATCATTTTGTTATTAACAATAATTAATATTAGCTTCTTATAATAAGTACAGTGTCTATTTCTACACGTAAAGCACACATATAAAATCAGAAACTAATACTTTTTGTTCACACAAATAATATATTGTCTTGCCACATAAATGCTGATATTTAAGCTGAAAATTTACTTTATATTTATTTGTGTTCTTAGGCTAATTACATACTATTTGTTGTGAAAATTCACATTCTGAATCAACAAGTACTTCTAATGGTATAGTGATGATATGCATGCTAACATTTGTTTCTTTGGAGTCAAATTTCAAATAGAGGGGAAAAAATGAAAACAAAATAATGTGAATAAATGTTTTCATATATAAGTAAAATGGAGGGGAGGGTGAGAAAGAATAGTAGCACCATGAAACCCATAAAACTATGCGAAGGCATTTTAAATATATTTTTAGTTTCCGGCGAACAATAATTTATTCAAAAGGAATAATATTGCAGGCAAAGAAAAATGTAATGCTCAGAGAAAGCACTACTCTTATGAAGATCATTATTTTGAAATGTGAAACATTTTATATTTTTCATTAGCAATTTATCTTACATAAGTTGCCTCTTGCAGTGATTAATAACTTCTACACCAATTACATAATCTAATACAAATTCTGCAGAATGCTGATATTAAACTTTAAGAACATTAGATTAAGAATTAAACAATATGATAGCCATTCTTCAATAAAGTATATTAAAAAAATGTACCACTGGTGAAATGTGGATATAGAATTTTTGGCTACTATTTTCGTGATTGAGAATGTAAAATTGGGAGTTTTCAGCATAGCTTTGCTTGCTTGAATTTTTCGCCAAGTTTGCCGCCGACATAGCCTGATATATATGTACTCCCACAAAACTGTTGTGACAGAAAAGTTGCCTGCGTAGTAGGAGTTGCATTCGAAAATTGGTTAAATTTGTAATCTTCAGAACCATCGGTGCATTTTGTTACTGTCTTTGCACAAGCGGGGAATCTGTTGAAGAAGACTGCACAGTATGGTCCAGGATTTAAATCTTGGAACCAAAAGAAGTAGGTTTACCTCCTCTTTGATTCCTTCAGTATGTGATTGGTATTTGGTTTCACAAATGAACTATATAATATTGCATTTCCAGTACATTTATTCCATTCCATCATCACACGTTGGTAAAATCTGATTTTACTAAACAAATATTACATATAATATGTCTTGCCTTTAATTTCATCTCCCACTATGTAGGACCTTTCATGGTAACCAGAAACTCTTTAATTATAACAGTGTTCATTGATTAAAGTTTTGTTTTATACATGCACACGGATGACAAAATTACTTTTACAAAAATTTGAAACTGGTTCCTTGCAACGAAATAAGAAAGAATGTTCATATAAACAAATGTCCAAACCCTTCATTTTGGGTTTATTGAGGTTCAGAATGCTATGAAACAAAACATTTTAAGGTGACACATTCTATTTTTGACATTGTCAGCTGATTAGGAGGCGATCAACACAAACACCACTGATAGCAAATTTTTGACATGTCCTCCTCTTGCATCAGACATGCATGCATTCGTCGAAGAATAGACTGTTAAGCACTTCGTATAGCGTCGGGGATATATAGTTTTGCAGGCTGCCATAGCATGTAGGTTAAGAGCTTCTTCATACTGTGTAAACCAATTATTTAAGGTATCCCCAAAAATAAAAATCCAAAGGATTGAGGTCTAGGGGAACATGACGCCATGGAAATGTTCTGTTCTACCTATCCATTTGTCATGGTAGATACCAGCCAGGGCATCTCAAGCAATGAGACTAAAATATACCGGAGTCCCATTATCCATAAATTATATTTATTCTTATTTGCATGGCCACATCTTCCAGTAAGTCTGGGAGAGTGTTCTGAATCAGTCCCCGTATGGCTGCTGGGAGAATGTATTACACAACTAACGAATGACAAATGTAAACAAGCAGCCATGGTAACACAAGACCGACCCCGCAGCTAAAACGGGTTAAAGACCTTTTATGAATGAGTGCATAGATAAATGAGGTTGTTGGTTTGGACCCGGAAAGCCGTTGAAGGAAAACTTTCATTAATAATTTCATAACGCGAAAACGAAGTGTTTTAGAGCGTATGTTTATATGAACCTATTTTCTTGCTTCGATGTAAGAAATACATCCCAAAACGTGAAAGTATTTTTGAATCGTCCTGTATGTATAACATATGTAGCATTTGATAGCTGTTTTAGAAAATCATTTTCTAGAAAAAAAAAATCACAGCCAGTACTTTTTTTTCAATTCATGGATTTTACAAGAAAGTATAATAGCATATTATACTAGCACAGTTACCATATTACATAAATTTAACTAAATATGACGTATATAAAATTTATCATAACAATAATAATATGTTTCATTAAAATATTATTATTTTTGGAAAATTATTGTTCGTGCCTCGATTCACATACTCTTAATTGTTATGTAATTATTAACTACAACATTGTGTTAAAAACCCTGCACTTATTTGTTATTAAATGACATTACTATAACATTACTCCACTTTGCGGTTTATTTATTAAGTGCTGCAGTTCATTCATGCCATTTTAATTCTCTTAACATGTTGAACATTTTCTGAATGAATCCAAATGGTTTCTTAAAAATATTGCTTTGTGACGCAATGCAAATGTTACTGACTTAGATGGATCTAGCCGTAGCGCACGTACTTCTGTTTAGAAGATCGTGAGTTAAACTCCTGTATACCGGTCAATCTGAATATTTTTACATCAGGATTTCCTCTCACTCATCAGTCAACTACGTTATTTTATACCCATAGAACTGTGTGTGTGTGTGTATGTATGTATGTATGTATATGTATGTATGTATATGTATGTATGTAATGTATGTAATGTATGTAATGTATGTAATGTATGTAATGTATGTAATGTATGTATGTAATGTATGTATGTATGTAATGTATGTAATGTATGTATGTAATGTATGTAATGTATGTAATGCATGTAATGCATGTAATGCATGTAATGTATGTATGTATGTATGTATGTATGTATGTATGTATGTATGTATGTATGTATGTATTGTATGTATGTATTGTATGTATTGTATGTAATGTATGTCTGTCTGTCTGTCTGTATGTATGTATGTATGTATGTATGTATGTATGTATGTATGTATGTATGTATGTATGTATGTATGTATGTATGTATGTATGTATGTATGTATGTATGTATGTATGTATGTATGTATGTATGTATGTATGTATGTATGTATGTATGTATGTATGTATGTATGTATGTATGTATGTATGTATGTATGTATGTATGTATGTATGTATGTATGTATGTATGTATGTATGTATGTATGTATGTATGTATGTATGTATGTATGTATGTATGTATGTATGTATGTATGTATGTATGTATGTATGTATGTATGTATGTATGTATGTATGTATGTATGTATGTATGTATGTATGTATGTATGTATGTATGTATGTATGTATGTATGTATGTATGTATGTATGTATGTATGTATGTAAATTACGAAGGCTGACAATTTCTGGATGAATCCCAATTGTTTCTTGAAAATATTTGGTAGTCAGAATGCAACCGCTATTGACTTAGATCATCAAGCTGTAACGCCCAACTTGCTTTTGGGAGATTCTGAGTTCTAATCTTCTGTACCAGCCAATCTCAGAGTGTTTACAGATTTCGCTCACTGATCAGTTCATTATGTTATTTGATGGAAATGCGTCTACACTATAGGGCTATTTGTCTAAGACATATCCAATCATATATTGGAATAAATATGCAGGCTATTTTGATGACTAAATCTAGATATGGAAGCACTGTTAAATAAGAACCAAGAAAAGAAAAATACCTATGTACTTCTTACTCAACGCTGGATCCTGACCAATCATATTAAGCCATCTGCATACAGATTCAAGAGAATGTTGTAACACAGATGTCACCAACAGTATGAGAATTAATTTGTAATGAAAACAAATTTATAACGGTGAATATGAACAGGAATTTTGGTAATTAATTGGTATCGACCACAATTCGAAAGAAACATCTTACCCCTTAGTAGTCACCTGCATGAGTAATATAATGACACTGAAAATTGATTTTCTGAGTGCAGAACGTTGCCGAAAACTAAATACTTATTCCGCCAGTTTCTATAAATAAGAAAGATTCCTCCTAGGCAGGCATAATCGTTGCAACCAATGGTTTGTGTGTTGGAGTGCTTTCTATTCCCGACGTGATAATCTGGTGCACGACACACTGTAGAACGAATAAAAACTATCCCTGCTGCCACATATTTATACACTTCATGTACGGCTGCTTACTTCAGAATACAATTAAGAGAGTTCGTGCCCTGTTCGGAGAAAAAGTAAAACTAAACACATTTAATCACAGTAAGATCATGCACAGTATTCTGTTAATTTATTATAACTGTTTAAAGGCTGTAATGAAAAGGTTGATATGTGCCTTTTTCTACTACTTTTGTTCATAAACCAGCCATAAGCCTGTTTATATTAGGTGCGGACATACAGATCCACCTACACATTTGCTATAGACTGCAACAAAATATAAAAGTAATTTGTTTATTTCTACTCAAATTTTAAACTTACTTATATGAATCCTTATTGATTAGGAAATGTATGTTATTTAGCATTTGGATAATAATTGCTGCCTCATTTTTTTCAGAGCATTGATGCACGCATATATTATAAACTAGTATGCATAAAATGTAAGTCTTTCAGTGCAAAACGAAGCTGCAAATTCATTAAGTATTTATTATACGCTGCAAAGTCAAAATTCACAATTTCTCATGGTCTGGTTTATGGTTCCAGTACACTGTGAATTTTTCAGAACTTATTCCCCACCGTGGGGTTTCCCATGACCCGAAAAGTAAACTGTCATATTTACCCTTTATGTAAGCTCTTCAAAAATGCACTTACGAAAAGGAACATTTATTACCTTTCTTCATAGTTAAAAATGTATGAGTAACATGACGGGTAACATGGGTTTATTCATGGTCACAAAAAAGTAGCACAAACCAGAATTTATATAGCTAAGCTGTTAACAACTAAAATTTTATCAGATGATCCTCCAAAATACTGAACAAGTTGTTTTAAACATGTGTCAACATACACTAATAATTACTTATCTGTTTAGCTGTATATACTCTCACTTTTGATTAAATTTACACTGTATCATCTTTACAGCCAGTCTGTATCCAGCGCAAATCTTCTGGAACAAATTACACATCTGGCTTGTCCTTTTCTATCATTATTCTGGGCCATAAAATACAACGTCTAGACAAATTTCGGTTTTGCAAATTTAAATTTATCTTAGATCCCCAAATAACACAAATTATTTGCCTTCTGATGTATAGTAAACATATTAATGCAAGCAGCTCTGTAACATTTAGTGTATGAAATACAAGTTTGTTTGAATTATACTGGGATTTCTGTCTGTCAATTTCTTCATTTGTCTGACTTACTATTTTTATTAAGTTCATCTGGCATTAATAGAGACCATATTTGTTTCAGTTCAGTGAATTGTTTTGATTGGTCTGTTACACCAGGTAAATACAGAGCAATGTTCTTACTCACACTTGTGTATTCTTGGAATGAAAACGAGTGGGTCCATTTTTCCATAAATAATTTTTCTGTGAAACAAATAATCTTCAGCTGGTGAATCATCATCATTTTTAATCACTAAGAACATTATATTCATCATACTTTTCCAGAGTAGTGAACTCCATATCAGAGAAATTTGTATATCTAGCTGCTAATTCTTCAAGTAGAACTTTTTCAAGGATATTTCAAGATTTTTTCCGGTATTCGTTGATGTCTGTGGACATTGCACTAGTACAACACTTAAAAGTGTAACGTTAACCACACTGTGGGGTCATCAACGACCCAGAGTTAATCAAAGAATTACAAATAATTCTTATAATACAATAGACACCTTGTAAACATAACAGATCCCACAGCACTGTGTATGTTGAAAGAGAGATAAGATATAATTGAGTCACCCACAACTCCACATTGTATTGCCAGGGTTAATAGATCCTAATAACAATTTATGTTGACGGAAAGTATCGAGTCAAATATTTTAAAATCTATAAAAGTACAAATCTATATTAAGTTATAGTACAGAAAATAGAAGATAATAGAAAAATTGCAATATTTTAATATAAACGAAAAACTAGGTGATTTTAAGTGATAGTGGGGAGAACCCTAAAATGTTGAATTAAAGACATTTATCGAATAATAAGATGAAGTCTGGCAGTGAAATCTGTGGGAAGACTCGTAATAGAATATTTGAGAATGAAACAGGAAATGTATTGCCTATAATTTAAATTATAGAAGCATATTTTTAAGATATGTGGCCCTTGCTTCGTTCACTCATAAAGTCTATAGAACTGATTTTCAGCCTAATATCACATAACAGGTATAAAATTACTGCTTTATAATCTCAAATGAAAAATAAGCACCTAAGTTGAAGAGCGTAACTATATTTCAAAAGTAGTGCTACCGAACATTTCGTGTAATTCATGTTTCTCGGCAAATCTTCAAGGTGATTCCTTAAAGGCGAGCAGCATAGTGAACACATCCTCGTTTGACATTTATTCCGACGTCTTACGTCACTTCAATTGTTCTTGCATAAGCTGAAGATTAGCGTTTGCGTGAGACTCAGACACATGGAGAGACAAAACTTGGTGTTTTGTTTCCAATTTTGGCAGCTGAATCCTGGCTTTGGCACAGAGCGGAGGAAATTCCTTCAGGATACAGCCCCAGCTTTGTAAAAGTATGGAAGTAATGTATAAGGTTTAATTGATACACAATCCTTGTATCAAGGCATTACTAAGCCTGCAAAACGCCACTCCTTTCTCATATGTTTCGGAGAATCTTAGTATATTGCTTAAAGTTCACATATTCTGAAAAAGAAATACTTGAGTATTTAAATTACTGATTATGAACTAAAAATATAAACCATTTTCAATGTAATAAGTTAGGTATTTAAAAACCAATTTCAGACCTCTAAAGTGGCAGCATAAAACGTGCATAAATATACAGTTTGATGCACAAGATAAACATTGATTTTATATGTTTAAAATTTATCAAATGTAAGTCGTCTTGCCTATAACAGATATAGTCTGAAAGAAGAAAAGTTAAAACCACAAATTTCTGTGTTTAATAAAACAGAATAGATTAAGCGTTATCAAAATATATGCTTTTAATTTATATCAGTTATATTACATGAGACTGTTTATAGTTAAAAATTATTTCAATTTAGATAATCAATTGCATTGCACCATAGTATTACATCGTTGAGAAATATATTATATACATTATTTTTACTCCAAAATTAATTGGAAAACAACATTCAGCTAATTAAAATAATAATACATGGAAATGGTATACTCTGCAAAGGTTTATTAAGTCAACTAATATTTATTTAAGGTTATATATTGGTGTGTTACAAGGTTCTCAAAAATTATCTATGAAGCTAGTAGTTTTAGGTCGTTAAAGACCAAAATTAAAATGAGCAAAAACAGTCTCTACATGTACATTTTCACGTATAAGATAAACAATTGATTTTATGTATTTCAAATGTATTAAATCTATTCTTACTTTATAAAGTCGGAATAAGCTAAAATTACAATTAATTAGGACGGATTAAATATTACAGAGTAACAAAAGCAGTAAAGATTCTAAATGATCTTAGCTAGAAGTATTGCACTTGTCTGAAATTATGCATTTCTATTGCTATTATGTAATAAGAATTTATAAAATAAAAACACTCAAACTTATGGAATATGCGATTGATTAGTAATGAACTAAACAATTTTAACATATTATTGCTCATTAAATGTTCTAGAACTTATGAGCTCGCTTCTCAAAATAATGTTTCCAAATACAATATAATACCAAGAACAGAATTTAAAGTAATTGTTTGATACACATTCGAAAAAAGTGACAGAGAGAATCGAAATTAAAGCTTGTAAACGAAGCTCAGTATAAGTTAGACATTTTATGATATGGGATTATTTTTCTGGAACTCAATTAAAACAATGATATTGACTTGTAAGCTTTGATAATGAAGAGGACGAGATATGCGAATCAGGAAACGATAAGAAATCCGCCACTGACCTTTCTGGCTCTTTGGAAGGAACATGATTGTACTGCAGGCACCGAACGATACCAGGGGATGATAGATGGAACAAGACTTTTTCTACAATAGAGTGACTGACAAATGAACTATAAAGTACATGGGTTGTCCCTACTACACATCAAGGTTGTCCCTTCTTCACATCAAGGTTGTCCCTACTACACATCAAGGTTGTCCCTTCTTCACATCAAGGTTGTCCCTTCTTCACATCAAGGTTGTCCCTACTACACATCAAGGTTGTCCCTTCTTCACATCAAGGTTGTTCCTTCTTCACATCAAGGTTGTCCCTACTACACATCAAGGTTGTCCCTTCTTCACATCAAGGTTGTCCCTTCTTCACATCAAGGTTGTCCCTTCTTCATATCAAGGTTGTCCCTTCTTCACATCAAGGTTGTCCCTACTACACATCAAGGTTGTCCCTTCATATCAAGGTTGTCCCTTCTTCACATCAAGGTTGTCCCTTCTTCACATCAAGGTTGTCCCTTCTTCACATCAAGGTTGTCCCTTCTTCACATCAAGGTTGTCCCTACTACACATCAAGGTTGTCCCTTCTTCACATCAAGGTTGTTCCTTCTTCACATCAAGGTTGTCCCTACTACACATCAAGGTTGTCCCTTCTTCACATCAAGGTTGTCCCTTCTTCACATCAAGGTTGTCCCTTCTTCACATCAAGGTTGTCCCTACTACACATCAAGGTTGTCCCTTCTTCACATCAAGGTTGTCCCTTCTTCATATCAAGGTTGTCCCTTCTTCTTCACATCAAGGCTGGGGCATGCTGCCCGTTCAGCTTCACAATATTCTGATCCACCATTTTCTTGCTCTTCCCACACTTCGTCTTTCTTTGGGGCTATAACTTATAACTTTATTTGGTATTCTTATTTTATCCACAGCAAATAATTGCGCAATGCACAGAGAAGGTGTCATTAGAAGTACAGTCTGGGCTGAAATCGGAGTGAGGTATGGAGCAATACATCAAAACAGGTACCAAACTCATTAGAGAGGGACTCGCGTGGATTAGACTAGGAGCATGGAGGAGCACGAAAATTTCTGACGAGAATGATACGAGAATCTGTCCCATTTGCGAGGAGGAAGAGTCGTGGACTCACATCTTGGCAAGATGTAGGGGTACGGAGGAATGGCGGGAAAAATAGTTGCCGCGATTTTTTACCACTGCGAATGTAGGGCTAGAAGCATGTTGGACGATACTGGCAGGCACGGAAAACATGGACGGGCTAGGTAAATTTATACTTAAGGCAAGACAGCTGAGATCTGAGGAGGCTGCCAATAGAGAAGGGGGGGGGGATAAGATCAACTAAACAAAAGTGACTACAATGTTCTACATACATATATATTATGTCATACTTAGGTCACTGTTGTGCTAGGGTTGTATATATTATGTGTATATATGTCTTTTAAGTGCAATTATCTATTATAAGAGGGTGCATTTATGAAGGTGTACTCTGTGCTGTAAATTTAAATTGCTATATTTGAATATCTTTGTATCTTTATTTTCGGATTCACTCTTAATTTTTATTGTTGTTTAATATTGCTTTTGACTGTGTATTTGCTTTGTATTTTTATTTTCGTGTTTACTCTTTTAATTCTTTGCTGTGGTTGTTGTTTTAATATTGCTTGTAATGTGTATTACAAAAGCACGTACGGTCTGTGGACCCGTGCGACTGTTGAAATTCTATGTAATATTGCTATGTCAATAAATACACTATTCATTCATTCATTCATTCATTCATTCATTCATTCATTCATTCATTCATTCATTCATCCTTTATCCATTCTTTTAAATTGTGCTTTCTAGTGTTCCTTGTATTATTCCCTCTATCGTTTAAATTATGAATATATAGATCTTTTTAATGAATTCATTTCTTATTTGCTCCTTTATGAAATCTGATTCTGCTACTTGTATTTTGCTTTTATCTTTCTGTCTAATGATCTAGGATTCACTTGCTGAAACTATGACTGAAACTATCATTACCTTATAGAGTTTTATTTTTGTTTTCTTTCAGGATTCGTCTTTCAACGTTCTGTTGATTGTACCATGTTGTTTTAAATGTATTTAGTTTATTTTCAATGTTTTTTATCTCTGTCATAGCTTGTTACTTCTCAAGTAGTCTATATTTGATACTTGTTCCATGGTTTTATTCTATGATTATTTTTGTTCCAGCTGGGTATTTTCATGGATGAGCCATTGCCTTTGCTTTCTTGGTGCAGCTTTTAATATTATAGCCTTTGATTATCTAAATTATATACAATAATTTGTATGTTGAATGTTGGAGGCCATCTTCGTTTTTCTGTGTTATGAATGTCATCTTAATTATTTATTCCTATGCCAGGCTTTGTTTCGCTTTTCCACTTTTTTTATAATATTGCAATGTTCCTTTCTTTCGATACCCTTACGTTGGATGCCAAATTGTAACGCATTTCTCCGTGATCTGGTTGTGCCAACTTTGAAATATGTTTTTTGATATCACTAATTTTCGGTTTTCCCCTTGTTTATTCAGACGTAGAGACACATCAGACACGTTTAACCTCGTCGCTTACGACAATATCTTCTTTAATCTCAGTCATGTACTCGCGAAGAGGACGCTAAGGAATCATCGCGTAATACAAATGATAACGCATGGTGTCCTCATTTCCAGAATAGCTTTATTTTCTGTTATGTCTAGGGGTGGTGATTTTTATCATTTTGAAATAGAAATGTAGCATTTTGAATTGTACATTTAGCATTTTGTAGTATTAATACATTTTCAATTTAGCATTTTAGAGCATTTTGAAGAAAAACATTCATCTTGAATTGATTCTGATAAACAGATATTAGCTCATGAAAAAGCTTTAATATGACATTAATAACAGAACATTAATAAACGGGAACCGAAGTCTCAACAGTAACAATGATACGATACTTACAACAATTAAAAAATAATAAAACATTGTTGATATAAACAGTAAGCATATGAGATAAAAATTATTTGAGGACATGATTGTTTATTCTCATTCTTTGTATTCAAGTTTATATACAAATTCTTGTAAATATAATAGTCTTTTCTGTAATATTTCTTAACAAGAAAATATGATTGTTATTTAAATTTGATAACTATGAAATTAATTTTATGCCAAGTTCAGATATATGATATTTATTTTACAAACACATGAGGGATGAGGGAATTAGTTCCGCATTCCAGATCAGTAGGTGGACAAGTGCATTACAATCATAAATATTCCAAGGGTGCACAAAGTTATCAGATGAAATTTCGGAAGAAAATAAATAAATAAAGAAATAAAGAAAGAACATTTCAAAAAATCGGTGATTTCGCATATATACCGCATTTTAATATACTTTTCGCATTTTGAGTCAATTTCGCATTTTTAAAATACATTAAAATGTGATTTAGAGGTAGTGAAAAATGAAAATACAAGAGTAAAAGACTTTTGAAAATTTCGCGCTATATCGCATTTGCTAAAAATCACCACTTCTGGTTATGGCTCATATAATTACTCGCACGGATGGCGTATTTTACATATACTCATCACTTAAAGCAATTATTGTTATGAGTGTACATTGCCCGTGCGAGAAGAAAGTCAATATCATGTACATACATACGATACACCGATACATATCACACACAAAAACAAACGCAAGCGTTAGATGATGCTTGTTACATTACCCAGCATTCCTTACCTTTACACAATCTGAGCATCTATTCCATTCAAATTGCTTAACATAAAATTTGCATTTCTTCTTAACTGTGAAAATTTACACAACAAAATGCCCAAAAATATATCGTTTGTCCACATTATAAAATTTCACAAGTATTCTTTTTCTAATTTGTTGCTATCGCTACTATGTAATCTTTTAGAGTGACTTTGTGAACTGCTGAGTCACTTCCTCTTCTCTCTCCTTGCTTCCTTCTGTATACACAAATCGCACATTGTTGGCGCGATGAAAATAAACATTTTGCTACTACATAAAACTAAACTTTGCCTTCGGCTTACTAATATTGCCTCAATATCATCTAAATATTATATGTTACACAAGGTTGGTGAACTACATCCTTGTCTTACTCCTTAGTTTGTTTGCATTTCTGGTGTCTCACTTGTTCCTGCTTTATTATTATTATTATTATTATTATTATTATTATTATTATTATTATTATTATTATTATTATTATTATTATTATTATTATTATTATTATTGTACCTGCTAACCAAATTGAGAACACAAAAAAATGTGTTCCGAGAATTTCTTATTCATTCATGAAACTACTACAGTCTTTGACTCAAACCTAATAATAATAAGAACAATAATACTAATAATAATTATCCATACTTAATCTCGTATTGTTACAGTGAAATAATACTAAAACATAAGATAGCCTCCTTGAAATGGTCAAAATATTTATTTAGACAACACAAAGCCACCTTAATATATTTACAGTTTATACAGACGTGAATATAGTTTTAGTTTATTCGTACTTATGAAACAGGCAACTAAAGTAAACACCAACTTCTACTGATGTGCAATAGTAACACAAAATTCTACCTCCTATTACTAATTAAGAGGTTTTTCTATTATGTAATACTTCAATGTAGTCCTACAGGATTACAAAATATGTTTGACAAAAGTATATGTATTTTGCTTACTGCAAGACGGGAGACAGCATTCAACTGTTTACATCGTCACTGTAATGTTTGTTAGGAATGAGGTCATGAAAAAGAATATTTCTCACCTTTGGAAATGATAAATAGATGGCACTGTAAATAAAAATAATAGAAACCAATGCTATCGCAACGAGTGTTGTATATATTCGGGCCAAAAGTAGTTCAACAATGCTGCTGACTCTGTATTGTTTTTATTGCTATTATTAGTTGATAATTATCTCATCATCAAGGAAATGTTTCTACGCATGTCCTGGAGAATTCATATGTTTTGAATGACATTATTTACTTTCGTATAGGTGCAGTATGTAATAAATATTGGATGTTCTTCTTATGTTAGTTTTCTCCTGCTATTGTTACCAAGCAGTGTTTAAAGTTTTCCATATCCTTTTGGCGTCATTTAAAGGCATTTTGCTTTGTACCTATGGTGATGATGTTCAAGGATCATTAAAATTAGCAAACTACAAGAAATAACATCACTACTTCTTGTATGTTTTCTTTTATTCCCTATACTATATTTTGTACATAAAATATTTACTTCGCGCTAGAAAATGCCATTGGGAGAACTCCAACTCGGCTGCAGATAAACTATCCCCGATATCTCTTTTTGAGGATAGGATTATCTCAGTACGCGTTGTAAGATTACGCAATATCTATTACAAACTTCATTTAAAACCTGCTGCTGTGTTATTTAAAAATTATAAAACAGAATACATTTCAGGAGTATAAAGTATTACACATATAGTCATAACATAACCTGCATTCATTCTGTTAGCCACAGTTTCAGATTCTCTGTGTCCGGCAGCTATGTAATTAATTATTATAGAAAATAACCCCCGGTGCTAATAAATTAATTTTCTACAAACAGAAGTGCCAAGAGCAATTTAACATTTACCCTCTTATTTTCTCAAGATCGAAAGAATTTGAAGCTGGTTTATATTAAATGTAACTAATTTATAGCTTTAGATTTTCTCAAAGCTTCAAATACTGTTTATTCCCAAAATAACTGAATAATTTTAAGCTATAAACGAAAATGTTTTGAATAAAAAATATGCATTCCCTTAAAATACACAATTTATCCTCTATAGCTTTTTGTGCTGTACTCATTTCCGAGTTATGCGTTATTAATAGTTCAACGTGTTCAATAGGTTGACATTATTTTGATTTTTTTTAATTGAATGCAAAGGGCATTTGAGGAGCAGTGTCCAGTTATTAAACATTTTATTTTTACTATTTACATTATAGCTATAACGAAATTTGTAATGTAGCTATTTCAGCAAAAGCCCATCTTAACTAAAATGAAGTGGATAAAATACATTTCCTAGGAATACTTTGCACCCTTAAGGACGAAACTGATTACAATTAATTTGCTTCTTATTTAATTTTAACTAAATAAGGATATTCATTTATCTTCCCATTAAAGTTTTATGAATTTGTAGCAATTCCCCAACTTGTTTGTGGAGCAGAAATATGAATACTACCACAAAATAAACATGTCTGGAAGCTTCAGAACTGAAGATTTAAAATCGGTGTTACACATAAAATTGAGGGAACATGTAAGCATTGAAAATATTAGACAACGGAAAAAGAAGTTCAAAATCTCCAAAAGAACTAGATGACACATCTGGAAAGAATAAGAACTATGTGATGGTATATGATACTATTGAAATTCCGTTCTCTTTTTTGTTCAGGATGAAAAAATATATGCAATACATACCCATTTCAAACTAGTATAAATATTGGAGCATTTAAACTGATATCAAGCTATAGCTTAGAAAAAGTTAGATCAACAACAAAAGTGCATTTGCCATAATTCGAGGAGATATATCTACTACATTTTTATGTTATAAGTTTTGATGTATCGCTAACGATTTACCAACTACGCAAAATACAGAAGACTTCAAGGAAAATTCAAGATATATATTTGATTTGTCATGTAAATATCTTGGACGTATTTTACTCAAAATCGTTGGAGCCATTTTTGAGAAAATCAAAGTTTTCGTAAATTTTCCCCTGAAAAGGGTAGTTTGGGACGGGGCGATTTTTTTGAAAATTTTCCTGTCACTTTCTTGGAAGACGTTGAACTAATATATCAAGTTTGGTATTTAACTGACTTTCCATTTTATCTTTGCTGTCCACAGAAAAACACAGGCACACCTGCTCTTCTCTACCTGTTCTGCAAACAAATCATACTTAAAAAATCTGATATGTTCCACTTACATGACTTTCTCTACATCTCTGCAACAAATTATTCTATTTACTTTATCTAATCGAGAAAAAAAATAGCAGAAATAGTCTTATTACTTGCTTCCTTGTAAATAGAAGGGAAATAAAGGAGTACCATAGGTTGAAGTGACAGTCAAAAGCTAGTTACTATGTGACTGAAGTTCGTTTGTCTGTATGGACAGGAGTTGACAAATTCCTGTGTGAGAAAAGTAGTTTTTCAAAGCTGAAACCAAAAACAAGGAATATCTCAAAAACGATCAACCTCAAGAAAAAAAATGCATATACCATAAATTGTGTGTTTTAACGTCCTCTACATGTTTTAAGTTTTCGTCTATCTCTTACACTTTGACAGTTATGGAAAATTCCGTAAAATTCACCCAGAATAAAGTAGTCTTCAGAGGCTATTCCCAGAAATTTCAAGATATACATTTTATTTGTCAGCTAAATATCTTTAATATGGATATTTTAATCAAAATCGTTAGCCATTTTTAAGTAAACAACAATTTTAGAAATTTTGTCCATGTAAAGGTTAGTTTGAGGTGGGGGGATTCTTTTTAAAATCGCTGTGTCGCATCCTTGTACTATACCAAACTTAATACCAAGTTCGGTATTTAACGGTCTTTTCGTTTTTAAGCTATGCTGCCCACAGACACACACACACACACGGACAGTTTCTAAAAATGCTCTTTTTTGTATTCAAGGGATCTCAAAACATATTTCCGGTGAAATCTCTGTATCAAACTTTTGGATGCAATACAATACTTTCTCTCTACATTGTGTATATAATACGTATAGAGAAAGTAAAGATATTCAATTATCTACATCATGTAAGTGGAGATAAACATTAGCAGTAGTACTATATTTTGCTACCTTCTAAGCACAAGGGGGTACACTAGGTGAAAACGATATTAAATCATTTAAAAGCACGCCACTATATGAACACCTGAAGTTTGGTTTTGTTTGTATGGCCAGAAGTAAAACAAAAGAGAGAGGAAGGGAAAAACGACTTCTCGTTTGAGCAAAGCTTATGTAGTTTAAAACAGAAACCAATGATAAAGAATATATCGGAAATGGTTAATTCTACAAAAAATGTGTATAATACAAATGATGTGTTTTAAAGAGACTACTTGTTGTGTAGTAAGTTATTGTTTGTCTTAAGGTTATTCAGAACTCATCCTGAATGAACAGGACTTACTATTAACTTAGTATATAACTTTCTTTAACATATGACATTCAATCAAAATCGTTAGAACCATTCTTGAAACAAATAAACTTTTCAAAAGTTGTTCCATATAAAGGCTAGTTTGGGTTGTGAAATTTTTTTGAAAAATCTTTGTGTCGCATGCTTCGAACTTATGTATAAAATGTTATTTTAATGACTTTTCGTTTAGGGATAGTTAATTATCTATCTTATCATCAAGTTGAAACTGAATACAATTAATTTGATTCTTACTTAATGTCAACTAAATAAGGATAATTATGTATCTTACTATTTTACTTTCT
Source organism: Hymenopus coronatus (assembly GCA_030762935.1). NCBI lineage: Eukaryota > Metazoa > Arthropoda > Insecta > Mantodea > Hymenopodidae > Hymenopus > Hymenopus coronatus. The sequence goes on along the minus strand of CM060888.1, from coordinate 105,613,859 downwards.
CTACACAGTGTATAGAGGAAGTATTGTATTCCACCCAATAAATCAATACCGAGGTTCACCAAAAATACATGTTTTAGGACCCCCTGAATACAAAAAAAAAAAAAAATTTTTACAAAAAGGTCCCTGTGTGTTTGTCTGTATGTCTGTCAGTCTGTGTGTCTATGGACAGCATAGCTCAAAAACGAAAAGACCGTTAAATACCAAACTTGGTATTTAAGTTTGGAGTCTTGCAAGGATGTGACAGGAAATTTTTCAAGAAAATCACCCCACCCCCAAGTACCCTTTACATGGAACTTTTTTCGAAAATTTTAATTTTATTAAAATGGCTTTAACGATTTTGATTAAAATGTCAAATATTAAATATATTTACCTGAGAAATAAAATGTATATCTTGAATTTTCTGGGAATAGCCTCTGAAGACTACTTTATTCTTGAGGAATTTTGCATAATTCCTAAACCGTAAGAGATAGACAAAAACTTACCACACAAAAATATAAAGCACATTAAAGCTAACAATTTATGTTATGTACATTTTTTTCCTGCAGTTGATGGTTTTTGAGATATTCCTTGTTTTTTATTTCAGCCTTGAAAAACACAGTTTTCTCATACGGGAATTTGTCAAGTCCTGTCCATACAAACAAAGGAACTTCAGTCACATAGCAACCAGCTTTTGGCTGTCACTTTAACCTATTGTATTCCCTTATTTCGCTTCTATTTACATGGAAATTTACCAGACTATTTCTGCTAATATTTTCTCGATTGGATGCAGTAAATATTAGCATAAGCTTTTAACAATAATTTGTTGCAGAGATGTAGAGAAAGTCATGTGAATGGAACACATCAGATTTTTGAGTTTGCTGTTCTCGGACACACACCCACTCATACACAGAGGCACATACACAAGTTTCTATAAACGATTTCTATGGATTCAGGGGAGCCTATAACGTGTATTTCTACTGAAATTTCAGTATCGAATTTTTGGGTGAAATGCAACACCTCTATCTAGATACTATTTAGAAGCAAACAAAGTAAAAGGTAGCTTGTAAAGAATATAATGCCATACCATTCCTTATCGTTGTTCCACTATGCCCAGGTACTTTACGAATCAAAATACGCATGAAGTTTGCCGCACCCCACGCTATAGGTAGTGTCATACTTCGAAAAGAAACATAAAGGGTTGCTAAACTGCTTGTTTATACGTACATAATAGGTATCTTCTAGCAGAATATGAGATTAGTTTTGCATACATGTTACATGAATTAAAAATCTTATGTGTTATATTCACATGGCTTTCTCTACCCTCTTTGCTTATTAATGTCTATACAAATTATGCTTACGGAAGTTTATTTCTATATCCACTTTTAATTTTTCTACAACTAGCTATGTTACACACTTCAATATAAATACAAAGAAAATAGCGTGACAATAACTTTGTGTTGAGAGGGACCCTCTCATTGCTATGTCGTTAATCTGGTTCCGGCCACCCGGTTATGCTCTCACCTCATCCCTCCCTCCCGGGAGAGCTCCCTCGTGTGGTTTAGTTAAATTAACCTTAGCTTCGCTGACAAATCCCCTCCAACTTTATCCTCTCCTTGAGTGGAATTCGTGCCTTCCCGATACGTATAAATAAAAATCTGATGTGTTCCATTCACATGAATTTCTCTACATCTCTGCAACAAATTATTGTTAAAAAGCTTATGCTTCTATTTACTGCATGCTAATAGAGAAAAAATTAGTAGAAATATTCTTATTACTTGCTTCCTTGTAAGTAGAAGCAAAATAAGGGGGTACCATAAGTTAAAGCGATACTCAAAAGCTGGCTGCTCTGTGTGTTTGTATGGACACGAGTTGACAAATTCCTGTATGAGAATAGTACAAGCCTTTCAAAGCTGAAACCAATAACAAGAAACATCTCAAAAACGATCAACTCCACGAAAAGAAATTATATAACATAAATTCTGTGTTTTAATGTGCTCTACATTTTTTGTGTGGTAGGATTTTGTCCATCTCTTACGGTTTAGCAAATTTGCAAATTTTGTAAAATTCATCCAGAATAAAGTAGTCTTCACAGGTTATTCCAAGAAAATTCAAGATATTCATATTATTTGTCAGGTAAATATTTTTAATGTAAGATATTTTAATCAAAATCGTTAGAGCCATTTTTAAAAAAATAAAAATTTTCGAAAAAAGTTTCATGTAAAGGGTAGTTGGGGGTGGAGGGATCTTCTTTATAATCTTCGTGTCGCATCCTTGGAAGTCACCAAACTTAAATACCAGGTTTGGTATTCAAAGGTCTTTTCGTTTCTGAGCTATGCTGTTCACAGACACACACACGCACACACAGACCTTTTTGTAAAAATGTTGTTATTTTTTTATTAGGGTGGACCCAAAACATGTATTTCCGGCGAAATCTCGGTATCAAATTTTTGGGTAGTATGGAATACCTTCTCTATACACTATGCACTTAGTACGTGTAGAGAAAGTAAAAACTATTGCTCAAAGTTGAAACAGAAATAACTGTCATAAAATATAAATACTGGACGAAATGTGCTTTAAATTCAGCGGAAAATTATTCAATGGTCACCTGCATTTCAATCGTATTCCAATATTACATAATAATGGAAAACACACTGCAGCACTACTAACATTAACCTACATTTGCAGTGAGTCTAAAAGCATCTCATCACCTAGAAACAGGTTTCTAAAGGATGTTCTTTATACCTCTGGAGCAGCTCTTTTCAAACTCAACAAGGTTTCCTCCTTTCTAAGAAAGGGAACAGCGAAGTGCGTGAACGCAAAAGGAAATTCAATGAGATGCTGCTTCGGAAAGATTCGCCATTTTCTAACGCCTTACTGAGCCTTCGGTTTTTTTACCTGAACAATGCTATTCTTATTTCTTCGAGATTCCCAGAAAGGCAATATTTCATCTCCTGTTACAGAAGCCTCTTTTTGAAAGATACCACATCCAAATAGAAAGCTCAAAGGGAAAAAATTATATTAAATTTAAAGTAATATGAAATATAATGTTGTTTAATGCTTAGCTATTTGAGAAGAAAATTATATTTTGTTTAGCTTTAGGCCTTATTACTTTCTTTACACGCACTATGTACATAGTGTATAGAGAAGGCTTCGCATTCCACCCAAAAATTTTGACAGCAATATTTCACCGGAAATACATGTTTTGGGACCCCCTAAATCCAAAAAAAAATGTCCGCGTGTGTTTGTGTGCGTGTATGTATGTGTGTGTCTATGACTGTGGAAAGCATAGCTCAAAAACGAAAAGTCTGTTTAATAACAAACTTGGTATTTCAGTTCATTATCTTCCACTCCCAATTATCCTTTATGATTTTGATTAAAATATCGTATATTAAAGATATTTACCTGACAAATAAAATGTATATATTGAATTTTCTGGGAATAGCCGCTGATGAATATTTTAATCTGAATGAATTTTACCAAATTTTGTATAACTGGCAAACCGAAAGAGACAGAGAAAAACTTACCTAACAGAAAGTGTAGAGCTCGTTAAAACACACAATTTATGTGTATATATTTCTTTCCTGGAGCGGTTTGTTTTTGAGATATTCCTTGTTATTGGTTTCAGCTTTGAAAAACATATTGCTCATACGGGAATTTATCAACTCCTATCCATACAAACAAAGGAACTTCTGTCATATAGCAACCACTTTTTGACTATCACTTTAACCTTGGTACTCCCTTATTCCGCTTCTACTTGCATGGAAGCAAGTAATAAGACTACTTCTGCTATTTTTTCTGGATTAGCACAAAGTAAAAGGAAGCATGAGCTTTTTAACAATAATTTGTTGCAGAGATGTAGAGAAAGTCATATGAATTGATGTGTTATATTCACAGATTTTCCCACATTAGTAGGTACAGCAACTCTTCTTCTTCTTCATCAGAAACAGCAAGCAGCAGCTGCGCTTTAGCCATTAGATTCGTTCCATTCCCCTCAGATGTATTTTTTCCAACATGAACTAGAACAACAAAAATTTCTTCTCCCTTAGGACACTAGTAGAAAGCTGTTTTTGGGATGCGTGATAACTTATCTTGTAACTCTCAAATCTATTCCGTTTATATTTCAATACCAAATATGGATATCTGCAGCTCAATACGCCTTGTAAAACTATTGAAAATTTATACTATAACATCTGAGGAAATGTATAGATTGATTTACAAATGCCAAAAGCCGCCCATAAATTATTTTCAATCATGTAGCATCTCGTCATTTTTAAATCTATTTTTTGCTTATATTTTAATAACTATACGGAAGACTGTATGTTTCATCAATCAGATCAAAATGTATGTTTCAGAATCTTAAGGGCTTGGTGAAAAACATTGTTTTTATTTCATATGTACAAATTTGTACAATTTGAATATTCTGAACTAAACTTTGAGCACTCCGCTTTCGGAACAAGTGAAAATTGCAAGGTCCTCATGAATTTAAACATCTATTATTTTCAACTACTAATTAAGAATGACTGCAATGTCGCCAGATAAGACACAGCAAAATTCTAGGAGAAAATGTGATGTGTTCCGTTCAATTGACCTTCTCTACATCTCTGTAGCATCTCTTCTATTTACTTCATATTAATCTAGATAAAAAATATCAGTCTTATGACCTAGTTCCTTATAAGAAGAAGGAAAATAAATGAACAAATGAGGCAATACCCACAGTAAAATGCTTTAGGGCTATGAGATTAAAAGTGGTTTCTTTGCGTGACCAAGAGTTGACAAGTGCCAGTATGAGAACACAGTTTTAAAACTGAAACCAATAACAGGAAATATATCAAAAATGGCTAATTTCACGAAAAAAATAAATAGGACATAAATTGGTGTTTTAAGGAAGTCTAATTCTTTGTCTAGTAAGATTTTGTCTTTCTCTTACGCTCTTATCAGTTATGCAAAATCCAGAAAATTTAAACCTGAATAAAAAGATTTTTAGAGGCTATTCGCAGAAAATCCATGATATAGATTTATTTGTCATATAAATATCTTAAATATAAGACATTTTAATCAAAATTATTATATCAGTTTTGAGAAAGCAAAATGTTCTAAATTTTTTCCAGGTAAAGTGTAGTTGGGGGTGGGAGAATGTTCCTTAAAATCTTCTTGTTGCTTCCTTGGAAGATACTGAATTTAAATATCAAGTTTGGAATTTACCGTAAGTTACGTTATTGAGATATGGTGCCCATAGATACACACACACACAGACATTTTTCTAAAAATGCTTTTCAAAACATGTATTTTCGGTGAAATGTCGGTATCGATTTTTTGGGTGCAATACAGTAACTTCTCTATACACTATGTACATAATGTAAAGAAAGGATCAGAGAAGTAATAATCAGCAAGGAGGAAAACACGTAGATAGTATACAATGTGGTTACTACTAACACAATTGTATAAAAATTGGTTTAGAAAGACTTTAAGCTTTCTATGGTGAAAAATAAGGAATGACTTAAACAACTTAGTAGATTTGAAAGTGGTTATGAAGAATCAAATATGAGTTAATATAGGAAAAAGAAAATTAAATTTGAAACTTAAAGATAAAGAAGATATCTACAGGATGATGAATAAAATTATTTCGTATTACAATTTCAAATGATGGAAGAAATGATACTAACTTGAATAGCAAATAAGGAAAGACAAATCTCTTATCTAACATTTGAAGATATGTTTTAAGACAAACAGATAACAAAATCAAAATTTACAATCTATTAAAAATACACTTTAATATGGTTCAATACCAAACAACAAAAATGTTTGACATATACAGGCCGTTTCAAAAGACTCCAAACGAAGATAGCAGTCGATTAGCTTACACTTTTTCTTGTCCAAAACTTGATGTCGCAGCTTTCAATCTCTTCTATTTAAAGTATATTTAAAATTCGCACACATTTGGGATTAGGCACCGAAGGAACAACGGTTGTGATACGCCTCACCCATATGCCACGTTTTCCATTACAAAGGTGACCTATGCCGCGTCGACGGTCTAGCAAACCACACCTACACTACGCAACTGGGACCATCGCTACCAAGCCTCTTGGAGTGGGCCAGGCACGTGCCATTTGGTTATATATATCTGCCTAATCCATGCTGATTTAAGGCATTTTTTGTATGTGCCGAATTCAGAGCTAAAAATTAAATTCACGCATCACGTACGATATGACCAACAAGGTCCACAACTTCGTTTAGTGTCGTTTTGAAACACCCTGTATATGGCGGTGGGATTGGGAGCTGTGGTTGCTTGGTGAAGTTGGCGTGTTAACTATAATAGGTTTTTGAGGCATAAGTTGTGCTCCGCGTGACAGTTGAGTTGGTGTACTGCTCTACACACCCAAGTTTAATACGGTGATTATTGTTGAGTGTTGTATGTGATTCTCATAATAGAATGTAAAATAAACTTTATTTTATTTATGCCCTAGATAGGTTTAACGAATGCAGAATAGAATTTCTAGCTTCTAGCCGTCGACTATAAGTTCTCCTATCTGTTTCTTAGGTGTATACTCATAGGGCTCTGGATAAAAGACGAGAGTAGCATTTTTTTAAAAAAACGAAAACTGTTCTATTCTTTTTAAGTTTTGCTGTTAGCGTCTTCTTTGATGACGCGAATATTTTCCTTTCAGCTATTTCATACAACACATAAGAACATTTAATGAAATATAATACGCACGGGAGCAATGTTTGCTGGATTAAAATGGTACAATATTATAGTAAAATATATCAATCATTTTAAGAATTCAATTGTGAGATACTTTGTACAGCTACACCTTTGTCTCTTTTAGACGCTATCCTTCCCAAAAAGTACTAAAGTATTCTACCTCTCACTGATTATATATAGTGACTTTTATTGTCCTAAAATGGCAATATAAATTAAATACATAGAATATTACAAAAGTTTTTAAGTATACACATATTAGTTATTTTACTCCTTAGAGCAATATTCTTTACATTACTTTATTATATATTTTAATATTTACGTGCCACAGATTTAAATCCCGCGAACAGTAAATTTTCTTGGCCGTTCCTTTTAAAATGCATATTTATTATAATTTTATGTTTTATTAGCAATTTTTTATATTTTATTTCCTGCAATTATATAGGTGATATAGATTATAGTCATTGCGCCATAACGCGTTTGTGAAGCATGCATTTCAAAAGTATATAATATGTTACACATCTTCGTGTGATGACGCCATATGCCATTTCTTGCTAACGTACATATCCATCCTTTTTATGCCAAAAATGAATTATAAATATTTTTCGTCTCGTTTCTGGATAATAATGAATTTACAATAATTTATTTATCTTCTGGCTAATGCCGCTTCAAAATGATGTTTCAACGAAATACTTAGTATTTTATGGATGTGATCGTATGAATCACGATAGGTTACCAAAAATTGCTTTTAAATGGTATCATAAAAGAGGGTGATCTCCAACAACATGAAATTATTAAATTATGGAACGCATGAAGAAGAGACAATTACGAGTAGTAGAATGGCTAGATAGGGCGGAACCGTTTTTGTCAATTGAAATGTCCCGTTCAATGCGTATTTGTCTGTGTGAAGATGCCGTAAGCATTGTAAAAACTGATTTAAACAATTATATCACACAACGCGATTGTTGCCTAATAGTTATAAGTTGTAATAGTAGTAGTAATAATAATAATGATAATCATAACAATACTAATAAGCAAATTGTTGCAATTGTAACAACACAACGGAATTGTAGCCTAATAGTTATTACTAATAATAGTACTATTATTAATTACTAATAATAATAATAATAATAAACAAGTTATTGCAGTTGCTACATTTGTCCATGTGCTTAGCGCTGTTCTTTCTAGAAGGCTCCGAAGAATTCGACATCATACCATAAGCAAATAACTTATTTTGGTTTTCTTAAGAAACACATTTAATATAAAATTTAATTAATACATAAAACAAAAATATTTCCAGTTATTATGTTGACATGGTTCCTTCACACTTTTTTGTATAGTGCAGATTTTGGAGTTTTTCCGAGGTCACAAATTGTATTAGAACTGATAATTAATGCTACTTTCACATACACCGTGTGTAGGAAAGGGTTGACACGAGATTTAGAACCAAAGGTCTTACAGTTTCATAATTAACTAAGCTACCATGGCAAATGCCAACACGCTATAAATTCTCTAACCGCTAGAGATTTGTTCTAGCTTTGGAACAAGAGTTTTGAAACTGCTAATATAATTAATATTCATAAAAGTTTAAGTTCAACCCCTTCATTATGATTTCATGACATAAGCTTATTCATCAAGTTCATAACTTAAATAAAATTTATTGTTGTTAAAGGATATTATCTCATATTTTAATAATTAAAGGATACAAAATATAATAAAGGAAATATAAAACTGTTAAAATTTGTCGTGTTAAAATATAAGTTACTTCAACAAAAATTAATGTATTCCTCTATTAAGTGCAAAAATGTTACGTTTATGCCAAAATTTTAAATAACTGGTTTCTGGCAGATCAGCAGACATGTTATATAGTCTAATGGTGAAATATTGTTGAGTATATAATCTGAGGTTGGTCATATTGATTCCTCTATCATATTAAGTAACGTCTAAATGATCAACATAAGTTTACATAACTGAAAAAGTAAATGAAGCAAATTATAAGTTCAATTTAATAAATTAAAACATTATTAGCAGAATCGTCAATGTCACGATAATTTTCAAGCTACAATAATGTTCTTTTTCAACCTTTGAAATGGAGATTTGTTGTTCAAGTTTTATGCTTGAACACTTATAACGTTGTTTGAATTGCTAAAGAATGATCTTGAGAAATGTTTAATATTCTGCACAAGTGGAAGAATGTCAATTCACGATGATGTTGAGTATTTCTTATAAACCATGGAATATTTGTAGTTATTCGGAGAAATGTTCTGTGTGCCTTAGAGTCTGTGGAAATTTCAGATGCTGCCTGTCACATAGGAGCTGCGTAAGTCAGTAAAGGCTGAATTAAATACCTATAACGAAGAGTAGAGCAGTTCAATCTCATCTTGCAACATCTATTGTAAAACCTACAGTATGTAAGATATCTTCTTGAAATTTATACACAATAACTATGAGATTTTTTCTTTCTCTACACGTACTATGTACAGATTGTGTAAAGAAGGTATTGATTGCATCCAAACATTCTATACCGAGATTTCACCGGAAATGCATGTTTGCATTTTTTAGAAAAATGTGCGTGCGTGTGTGTGTGTTTGTGGGCAGCATAGCTCAAGAACACAAATACCGTAAAAACCAAACTTGGTATTTAAATTTGGGATCTTTCAAGAATGTGACACGTAGATTTTCAAGAAAATCCCCTCCCAACTCCACTTCACTTTATATGGAAAGAATTTCGCAAATTTTGATTTTCTCAAAAATGAGTCTAACTAGTTTGATTAAAATATCTTATATTTAATATATTTGCATGACAAATAAAACGTATATCTTTAATTATGTGACAATAGCCTCTGAAGATATAATTACTCTGGATGAATTTTGCGGAATTTTGCATAACTGGTAAACCGTAAGAGGTAGATAGAAACTTACCATACAAAAATGTAGAGCTCGTTAAAACACATCATTTATGCTATATACCTTTTTACGTGAGATTTGCCATTTTTTAAATATTTCTTATCATTAATTAATTTTAAAACTTTTCTCATACGGGAATTTTTCAACTCCTGGCTATGCAAAGAAATTGATTTGAATCCCATATCAACCACATTTTAAAGAATTTGGGTGACTGTTTAGTCTAGTTCTACTTATAAGAAAGTAAGTAAAGAAACTTATTCTGCTTTTTTTTTCTCAATTACCATTAAGTAACTAGAAGAATAAGCTTTTTAACAATACTTTATTATAGAGATATAGAGAAAGTAATGGGAATGGAATACATCCGATTTTTCTATATACAAATGCTAGCTTACGTGGCTATTTAAATATTATTCTCTTATTCTTTAATTTCATTTTTTAATAAAAATTAGCCGTGACTCATTTTTTAAAATGTTTACATAAACAAACCAAGTTTACATAAATGAGTTTAAAAATGCATTTGTCATATTACATTTTATATCTCTTACTGTATAGATGTTAGTACGGTTCGTACTCTCAAAAAACTTGATTTTTCAAAATGTAATAACTAGTTTATTTCTCAAAATTGCGAATGGTTTAGAAAAAATATGACCATCTTGTTTACTGAGCTATTCATATTATGAGAAAGTATAATTCCTATTACCCAGTTTTATAGTCTTATAATCATCACAAATAAATAGATGTATTGAATGATGTAATATATATATATATATATATATATATATATATATATATACTACATAATATATGAATGTATAATATGTTGAAAAATTGAGTAAAACATTGCATTATGTAGAGCATTTTGATTATAGAAAGCTGTTAGAAAAACGTTTGTGATAAAATAAGATTTAAATTTGGCATGGCTATAAATAATCAAGGAAGATGTAAATATGGCTACCGTTAATTGAGAATTACAGTACACTAAATGGGTAAAAACAAAATGTTTCTTAAAGTTTAGAGTTTATACTAGTTTAATATGAAACATGTATTTTTAATTGTTTGTAATTTTTTATTAAATTTCACAGATGAGTATAACTTTGTGATACTTGCTCTCGCAATTATTGTTATATGTGTAATATGATCTTTCTATTAATTTGGTATTTCAGTTATTGTATCATAAATATTAAAACTTCTTTATTGGTAATGCAATTTTTACCGTCAACCTTGTGTACATAATAAGCCAAAATATTTTATTGTGGCTTTGGATGGTAACTGTTTGTTCTGAAAGTTTTTGTAGGTCATAGAAAAATCTGTCTAATGAATGTTGAGAGAATTGCGATATATTTTTAGCCATGCTATTTACAGTATTTGAACAACTCTTTAAAAAGTGCCTAACAACATAAAATGAATTAAATAGAAGTATATCTGCTGCTTGAATATCGATGAAGCTGCAATTCATTTATTTTCTTTGAATTGGCGCTTTTATAGTGGTATTTATAAAGCCCTACACGGTTAATGCTTATGTTTTAACGCGCTTTTAACCAGGAAATGATGGGTTTGGGTTCAGTTCTTGTGGTAGTAACGCTTGAGAACATTTTGATAAGTTAATTCAATGGTGCATCATGCTTGAACGATTTTCTGAGGAAGGATGTTCACCAACATGTGTATGAATCCATCATTAATCAGTTGTTATGATTTATAGTGGTTGCCACTTCTTACAGACGCACGCCAAGTTTGCCTGATAGAATCCTGTGGCGGGGGGAGGCAAAGTTAGGCAGGTTCTCCATCAATTGTGGGTATTATCGATTGGAACTCCCATCTCATCACTTGCACACGTGCAGGCAAGCTTTGTTACGTAAACCAGCTCCACTTAGCGTGAGTTCACTAGCGTTCTTTATATTGCTACCCACTTCTTTATTCTTTGTTCTTTTCTTCGTCATCATATATTCCCTCTGCTTTTGTATTCTGCTGAGGTCTTTTGTTAGAAACGTGATCGCTATATAGTCACTTTGACTTCCTCCTTCGTGTTTCTTTTCCTTGTTAATGTCACTAACAGATATAACTATTTTAAAACAACGATATTAATAATTTATCCTATCCATACTTTCTCTATACGTACTATGTACATAGCATATAGAGAAGGCATTGCACTCTATCCAAATATTCGATACCGAGATTTCACGGAAATATACTTTTAGGGTCCCCTGTATCCAAAAAAAGCATTTTCCGAAAAAGATCCGTGTGTGTGTGTGTGTCCGTGTGTCCACGTATCTGTGAACACGATAACTCAAAAACGAAAAGTTGGTGAAATACCAAACTTGGTATTTAAGTTTAGTATCTTCCAGGAGTACGACATGAAGATTTTGAGAAAAATTCCCCCACTCCAAACTACCCTTTACATGGAAATTTTTCAAAAAATGTTGATTTTCTCTAAATTGGCTATAACGATTTTGATTAAAATATCAATTATTAAAGACCTGACAAGAATAATGTATATCTTGAATTTTCTGGAAACAGCCTCTGAAGACTACTTTATTCTTGATGAATTTTACGGAATTTTGCATAACTGCTAAACTGTAAGAGATGGAGAAAAAGTTACCACGCAAAGCTTGTAGATCACGTTAAAACACACGGTTTATGTTACATACATTTGTTTCGTGGAGTTGATCATTTTTTTAGATATTCCTTGTTTTTGGTTTCAGCTTTTAAAAACTTTACTGTTCCCACACAGGAATTTGTCAGCTCCTTTCCATACAAACAAAGGAACTTCAATCATATAGCAACCAGCTTTTGACAGTCATTTTAACCTACGGTACTCCCTTATTTCACTTCTTCTTACAAGGAAGCAAGTAATAAGACTATTTCTACGAATTTTTTCTCGATTAGCTTTTTTTTTCGTAGCTTAACGTTCTTTGACCTGGTAGGTCATTTCGGACGAAGAATTAAATTGCTGAAATGATGCTCAAATGAAATAGGGGACTACGGATCTTAAAGTTACTCTTCGAATCAGGGAAAACACCGAAAAGAAAATCCTTATTCGGGTAACTCAACCTAGATGAGATTCGAACTCGCGATCTTTTGAATGTGAGACAAACACGCTACCCCCCACACTAGCCAGGCTGGTATGAGAATTTTGTTGTTCAAATTCATACAGATATGAGAGATGCTCACTGTGCACCATCGAACCCTGGACCTCCAAAATGCTAGTCGCACACATTTCCGTAAATCCAGCTCTTCCAGTCACGTACAGAGACATACATGTGTCTGTACATATGTATAATATTCTTAATGTAATGAAGTATCTTGAGATAACCTTTCTGTATATTTTAATAGGCAAGTACTTAGATAACAAGTAGCTAAAAGAGTTTCTGTGCAAGATCCATAAAAAAGAACATCTATTTGGAGCAATGCAAATAAAACGTTTGTTGTTCATTTATGGTAACTAACAACTGTTCTTGATTCTTTTTAATGAGAAAACTTACAAACGGAAACGTAAACTTTCAGCTACAAAGCATTTTTGTAATGCCTAAAATAAGAAATATTCATTATGACAATACGTTTTTAAAATATCCATTATAAAAGTATAATAATATATAACAGCAAAAGATTATTATAATTATTATTATTATTATTATTATTATTATTATTCCCGAATAATGGAATAACTGCCATGTATAATTACTTACATTCCTGTCTTTGATTCTTAATTTCTAACGGTTATACGAGGTGTCGTTGGTAATCTGTATAATTTTCTTTATTTGTTTGTGTCTCTCTATCTCTTTCTCTGTTTACCCTCCCCGTATGTAGCATTTACACCTCTAGAACTTACAAGCCGATGTCTGTTGAGGAGCAGAGGCTTTGGATCAGAGACAAGCCAGGATGGACGATGAGCCCGATGCCAGTATGAAAGCGAAGAAATGGCGGTGAAATGTAGGAAAGTGAATATGGAGCAATTAGTGGATTGAATACGGAGGGAAACAGAAAAACCCGAGAAAACCCGTCCAGGCTCTGCTTCGACTATAATAAAATCCCAAACTATATGATTTTCAAATAAATAAAATAATCTTGTACTTTGATGTTACAATGTTACCTCTTTCTTTCTTTCTTTCTTTCTTTCTTTCTTTCTTTCTTTCTTTCCATACACTGCTTATTCAAAGCGATATAAGGCATTCATTTACAGTTGAAATTTCAACAATGAATTATTTATGTTAACATTGCATAGGAACAAACATGAATTAATTGAAGTGATCACAGGAATATTTTTACTTTCTCTACACGCACTATATACATAGTGTATAGAGAACGTATTCCATTTCACCCAAAAATTCGATACCGATATTTCACCGGAAATACATTTTTTGGGTTCCCCGGAATCCAAAAAGGTATCTTGGTATTTAAGTTTGGTATCTTCCAAGGATACGACAAGAAGGTCTTCCCAACTACCCTTTAGATGGAAAACATATCGAACATTTTGATTTTCTCTAAAAGGGCTCTAACGATTTTGAGAAAACGTCTTATATTTAAGATATGTGCATGCCAAATAAAATGTATATCTTGAATTTTCTGCGAATAACCTCTAAAGACCTCTTTACTGTGGACATTTTTATTTAATTTTGGATAACTGGCAAACCGTATGAAAGGGACAAAAGCTTACCACACAAAACTGTAGATCACGATAAAACACACAATTTGTCATATACATTTTCTCTTGACTTGATTGTTTTTGAGTTAGTCGTTGTTATTGGTTTCAGCTTTAAAAAACATTCCTTTCTCATTCATTCTTTTACAGGAATTTGTCAACTCCTATCCATACAAACAAAGGAACTTTAGTCACATAGCAACCAGCTTTTGACTATCACTTTAACCTATGGTACTCCCTTATTTTTTTTTTTTTTTTAATACAGTTCCGGAGTCTGATCGGGACTCCGACGCTGTATACCCTACTTTTTATTTACCTAATTTGTTTACTTTGATTACTGTATGGTTACTGAATTTCTGCTTTTACTATTTACACACATACACAAACATATAACACCCATGCCCAAGGCAGGACTCGAACCCACGATCCCCTGCGCTGTGAAACACCAAAGCGAGACGCTTTGGCGAGCGCGGCCATAGGGACCGGCATTATTTCGCTTCTACTTACAAGGAAGCAATTAATAAGATTATTTCTGCTATTTTGTTCTCGATTAGCATTAGGTAAATAGAAGAATAAGCTTTTTAATAATAATTGGTTGCAGAGATGTAGAGAAAGTCATGTGAATGGAACACATCAGATTTGCAAGGCCAAGGAAGTTGAAAAGCCCACATACTCTATATCCATAAATTGGACAGCACATGTGAAATATTCACTGTAATTTATTCACTTTTATGTAAACCTTTCTGGGTTTATGTGAACTCCAGTTTCTCGACATGCGCAACATGCGGCAATTACTGTTGACAAGGAAGCAGGTGGGAATGAAACTTGAGTTCAGCTCCAATGTTTGTAATCTAAACAAAAGCAGCTAGAAAATCTCATTACAGCCTACCTGAGAAAGATGGAAATTGTGAGGGAAAGTAGAGTGAATTTATAACCAAGAGAGTGTATTAAATTTTACCCTGCTATCTCTAGATGCGTTGCAGAAAGGTGACGAAAATTAAATTTAAGAACTATAAGGAAAGTAAATACAGACGAGAAAAGGAGCATTAGAGAGTAGCTACTTTAAATATTAATTTTAAAGATATTGCCTACAGAAAATGAAAAACGGGGCAGTCTTCAAAGCAGAATAAAGTGAAGCCTGGAGGCACTCTTACATGGTAGCGGGGCTAAAAATCTATGGTGAAAGTGTATCATTATTGCAAGAATAAGGTTCTGTATCTTTTCTACTCAGGAAAAAAAGTGGAGGTCAGAATATCCTACTTTCCACACAAACATTTATGCAATCTTAGGATTAAAAATAGTGCAAAATTATCCTATTTCTGGCACCAATAGCAGAATCAATCTCGCGTAAATATATGTCATTAGGAGCTTCGACAAGAAATTGATTAAGTTCAGATTTGGAGAAAGCGTTTAAACTTTGTTGCGTATATCTCACTAAGAAGTCGAAAAGCTTACCACAACACGAAATATCGTCTTTTTCTTTTAATTTTAGCATACGTTTTACCTTTGGATATACACAGCAGAGCGTAGAAGGCATAAAAATCTTCGACTGGAAAAAGAAAACAGTATTTGCAGTCTAGCTTTAAATAACTTGCCACATTTAAAAGTAATAGACATTTGCATACTTATCATATCCATTAATGTACTTTCATTAGTCAAACTAACACATTTTTCGTTTCTCAATCCCCATCAGAAAAGTGTATTCTCCACGGAAACATTTTGGTTTTTCTGGAGTTCATAAATTCTCAGCACTCTCAGCTTCATTTAAAATGTTCAGCGGATTCACAATCCATATTTTCAATGGTTTTATCATTATTTCAATTTTCCTCTGGCAAGTGTTGAAATAAATGAAACCACATCTGCTTAGCAACCATATTGCAACAAACTTCTGAAATCTGTGATACATTATAGATTTTCATTTAGCAAATTTATCAATTATTTTTACGCATTTTAATGCTAAAATTATATAAAAAGTATGTAACACATGTATAACCAGATTGTAACAGTCGTAAAAGTTGTCATAATCAGTCAGATTATACACTAGTTACATATATAACTAGGACGTGTTAATAAAATGCCAATTTTATACTACAGATATATAGTTATTAAATTATAGAAGCAGGTATTTTAAAATATTTATAATACATTTATTACTTATTTAGTTATTATTTATCTCCTCTTTAGGCTTAGCCTGTCTTGACTTAAGTCTTCTCACGTGTCGTACAATTTTTTTTTCTTCTCTAGTAGGGTAATACTCAAGGGCAAGCTTTGGAATTCTATTAACATCCATTCTTAGGACGTGATTTCTCCAGTTTATCCTGTTTTGCGAAATTAAACCACATGCATTCAATCCTATGTATTTAGTAGTCGTCTTATTTCTTAATTTTTGTGTAAATCTGTAAATCTGAGGAACCTCATTTAAGATAACTGTATTATGTTCCTGTATTTCGTTTGTTCACCAAGTCTCGCTTCCACACATCAACACTGGTAGCAATTGTCTTGTAGAATTTAAGTAGAATCTATTCAGGTACTGTACCTCTCCACGCTTATATTAAAGTCACAAAAACCAGCATCGTCTTCATCATGTCGCAACATGTCGATGCAAAAGTCACGCCGTATGACCTTACCTTCTTCACTCAGAAACTGCAACATCTGTAATCTGTAGAGCATCATGTGCCGTCGCTTCCGCAAGATTTTCCATACAGTTTGCTGTGGAATTTGTAATTGCATGCTTGCCCTAGATGTCGATTTCTGTGGGCTTCTTATGTAGGCAGAACGAACACGTTCAACGTTTTCTTCCGAAACTCTTGGTCTTCCCGAGCTCTTCCCTTTGCACAAACATCCCGTTGTCTCGAATTTTCTATACCAGTCGTAGATTGACTGTCTAGTCGGTGGCGTTTTGTGGTAACGTGTTCTAAAATGTCGTTGGACAATAGTTGCTCATTGCGTTCTAGCAAATTCCAACACGCAATATGCCTTTTCCACAGGATTTTCCGCCCTTTCAGCTTCTACAACAACAAACAAAACACTACAGCGTTACCAATAGTAACAAACAAAACTTTGAGAGTTTCCCAACATACCTCCAAAATAATTAGGTTGCTATCTCTAATAGATTTTGTTTTACAGGCAGTTGAAGTTGTCTATTTCATTTGTAGTAACCCTGTATTGTGGTGTCTATTTTATACGGTAATAATGCACTATTAACCATTACATAATCAATATTCCACCTCTGTCTTCTTGCAGTTCATGTAAATGTATGAATATCCTTTACTTCGAAGAAAATATTGGTAATTTTTAATTGATTGCAGATTGCAAATTCCTTTGGTAATTTCTATTTTCATTCAACATGGATTCATTTTTATTGAGCATTAGTTGAGCAGTTGGTTATTCCGTACATGGACATTAAGATCTTTTGTTATAGTAATTAATTATTTTTGCCCGCCTGGGTAGTGTGGTAATAGCGTGTCTGCCTCACATTCAAAAGGTCGTGAGTTCAAATCTCGCTTAGGGTGCGTTACCCGGATAAGGTTTCTTTCGGGGTTTTCCCTTAACCTGAGAAGACGAATGTCGAGTATCTTTAAGCTCCATCGACCCCGAGATCATTTGAGCATCATTTCACCAATTTCATTCATCGCCGATATGACCAACTAGGTTAAATGACGTTAAAAAAACTACAAAAAACATTTTTTTTTTTTGCAGAACTTGTCTAAAATTATTTGTAGAGATTTACAATATGGTCTGTTTTATCAAGCTTGTTCTTTTGTAATGATATATAGCTATTAAAATTAATTTTCCTCTTTGTATTTTTAAAATAATAAGAAGTATCCTTTGCTTTATAATGTTATTTTTCCATTTTTACCTATTAAAATTGCTATACCTTCCGCAGTTCTTTTCTCCCCGGAACTCCATTATAAATCAATTTCTTTTTTGTCTTTGAAATTATAGTAATATTGATTTCTTTCTAGACAGTATCTGTATCCAGTATTCTTTCTTTGTCGTTTTTGCTTCTCACATTCCACGTCCCTAATTTTAATGTCAATTATTCTTTGCCATAGCCTTTGTCATTATCATCATCACAATTCGGTTTTTCTTATGCGGCTAAATAACTGTACTTTTACATGGAAGGTTACCAGCCACTCTAAGAACCCCAACCTTCAGCACCGGAGATTTTTTTTTAAGGTTACTTTCCCCTAGAGCAGTTTTCTCCACCGCCTGTATTAATCTGCTCTACCCGTACCATTCATTGCCGCTTCGGCTGTTTTCAGAGTTCATGCTAGGTCTTCACGGCTACCGTAATGGTCATAGGAGCTTAAGTCCCCTTTGAACGTTGCCCTAGCAAGCAATTCCCTACTTTCCGTTACAAGGTTGGATTTTAAAGGGGCATTAATTAATATTTCATGCAATTATTTGTAATCATAATATCCTTTTCAGCGTTTGGAGCAGAAGCAAAATCCCACTTTGAGTTGTAGTTTATTAGTAACCTGGTTTTTTCTATTCATTTCACCGCACATTTCGGTGGCATTACCCTTTGGAAGATTACCCAACGGCAAATGTGCTCTATTTTTACTTTCTCTATACGCACTGTGTACATAGTGTATAAAGAAGTTATTGCACTCACCCAAAAATTTGATACCGAGATTTCACCGGAAATGTATGTTTCAGGGTCCCCTTTATCTAAAAAAAGCATTTTCGGAAAAAAATGGTCCGTGTGAATGTGTGTCCGTGTGTCTGAACACGATAACTCAAAAACGAAAAGTCGATAAAATACCACACTTGTATTTATGTTTAGCATCTTCCAAGGATGCGACACGAAGATTTTGAGAAAAATTCCCCCACCCCAAACAACCCCTTACATGGAACTTTTTTCGAAAATTTCAATTTTCTTAAAAATGGCTCTAACGATTTTAATTACAATATCATATATTAAAGATGTTTACGTGAAAAATAAAACGTATATCTTGAATTTTCTGGGAATAGCCGCTGAAAACTATTTTATTCTGAATGAATTTTACGGAATTTTGCATAACTGTTAAACCGTAAGAGATGGAAAAAACTTAACACACAAAAAATGTAGTGCACTTTAAAACACACACTTTATATTATATACATTTTTTCATGGAGTTGATCATTTTTGAGTTAATTCTTGTTTTTGATTTCACCTTTAAAAAACATATTTTTCTCATACAGGAAGTTGTTAATTCCTGTCCATACAAACAAGGGAACTTCAGTCACATAGCAACCAGCCTTTGACTATCACTTTTACCTATGGTGGTTAAAGTGATATTTCCTTATTTCGCTTCTACTTACAAGGAAGCCAGTAATAAAACAATTGCTGCTGATTTTTTCTCGATTAGCTTGAAGTAAATAGAGACATCAGCTTTTTAACAATAATTTGTTGCAGAGATGTAGAGAAAGTCATGTGAATGGAACACGTCAGATTTTTATCATTGGGATTTTAATGTTAAATGATATTCATTCGACCACTCACATACACAGTCACACTCTCATCTATATGTATGAACTCTGGGAAGGATAGAGAATAATCTTGCTACACCCTAACCGGAAATCAAACCCAGAACTCCTCTTATAGGGAAACTACGGGTCAGTCAACTTCAGTTTAATTGTATTTAACTTCACTGTACAGTAAAATTACAACAACACTATACATTATTAAATTACTTTAAGTATAACAATGAAGTTAGCAACAGGTAACTAAACATTATATAACTCCCAATCTTTAGGACCTCACAGCAAAGTATGAACCAATACAAAGATTAAAACTCTGTATTTATCAATGGAAATGTTGATAATATCGTTTTTCTTATCTCTTAATACCTGATAGTTATTCTAATGATTTATTAAATCAATCTCAATGTGTTCCCTGTTAAAACGTTGTTATTCTGGAAGGTTTGGCCTTATTTAGGGAAGATTTGGATGGATATCTATAGCAAGCACCTTTTTTAGCTTTTAGACCGGCAGGAATAAATAAAATGAATAAGAGCATGTGAAACAAACTATCAGTACACAGAAATAAAGAATTTCACAGTAGCCTTACTTAAAAATAAAGTCCACAATAACAAAGACCAATTTAAAATATTAGGTCTTTTTCAAAACATTTTATAAACAAATTAACCATAAAAGTATTTCATTAAGTAAAATACTGATACGTTTCATTCGTACCACTTTTTCTACATCTCTGCGATAAATTATTGTTATTTACTTAATGCTAATCGAGAAAAAAATCATCAGAAAGAGTCTTATTACTTGCTTCCTTGTAAGTAGAAGAGAAATAAGGGAATAACATAGACTAAATGGATAGTCAAATACTTTAAAAGCTGGTTGCTGTGTGATTGAAGCACCTTTGTATGGACAGGAGTTGACAAATTCCTTTATGAGAACAATATAAGTATTTTAAAGCTGAAACTAATAATAAGGAATATCTCAAAAATAGTCAACTCACGAAAATAATGTAACATAAATTGTATGTTTTAACGAGCTCTACATTTTTACCAATTAGCAAAATTCAGCAAAATGTATTCAGAATAAAAAGGTCTTAGACGTTTTCCCAGATATATGTTTTATTTGCCCTATACAAACAAAGAGTATATTAATCAGAATGGTTAGAGATTTTTTGAGCAAATTAAAATGTATGAAAAATGTTCCATTTAAAGGGTAGTTGGGTCTGGGAGGATTTTCTTCAAAATGTTCGTGCCGCATCCTTGGAAGATAACAAACTTAAAAACGAAATTTGATACTTAACGATCTTTTCTTTTTTGAGCTATGCTTCTCAAGATACACACACACATACACACATATACAGACAGTCAGACACACTCGAATAGTTTTCTAAAAATGCTTTTTCAGATTCAGGAGGTCTCAAAATATGTATTTCCAATAAAATATCGCTATCGAATTTTACAATACGTTCTCTATACTCTATGTACAAAGTACGTGTACAGAAATTGAAAATTAAGAATAACATTATAACTAAATTAAATGCACTAATTGCTCCAATAATTTCTGGAAATAATTTTATTAGGTAAACAAACATCTAGAGTGAACACTCACAGAACTTTGTCTGCACCGCTAATTCCATACATTCACTTCAAGACTAAAGTTTATGAACATTCTATGATAATTATATAATTTTATATTTAGCTTAAATGCAGTAATTGTTATAGTGCCAAAGTAGGATAAACATTCCGCATCGTTAGACATGTTGTTATGCCTCATAAGGGCTCATCTCTTCGATAAATGAGTCTTTACATACTCGAACTCTGGCTTAGCTCCCTACTAATGTACGTTACCCAGGAATTGCTTGTTTTGTGTATTATTATAAGATCCGTTACTAATTAATATAATACAATAAGATCGTTATTTCCAGAAGACAGGGAGATGTTATTATTTATAGTACAGACACACTATAATGGTCTATCGCTATAAAAGTGTAGTAAGTTTAGTATTGGGAAACGAGGAGGAGTTTTAAAAAGTGTGGCAAAGTCGAGATTATCAAATCACTTAACGCATGCGTGTTATTACAAGCAATGGCCCAACTGCATTTGACGTGTCCTCAGTTGCAAAATTCAGCAGCGCTATTTCAAGTTAAAATCAGCCAGTGGTGAAGTGGCGAGAGCAACCTTGGTTTTACCGCTCGCATTCAGCGTACTCTGCTCACCGACCCGCTAATGAGCATCACGGGTAGTGTGGTCACTCCTACCAGCTCTCCGTTGGGGAATTTTAATTTGAAATAGTCCCATTGAATTGCTGCAATTCCTTTTAACGCGTGAACGTTTATCTGCACACGTCAAATAGGGTCAGTTTGGACGTCGCATGTAATAATACGCATGCGTTAAGTGATTTGAGAACCTCGACTTTGCCACACATTTTCAAATTCCTCCTCGCTTTCCAATGATAAACTTACCACACTTTTATAGCGATAGACCATTACAATTAATATATGTGTTTTAAATTCTGCTCTAATGAATTTTATTTTTCTGTAAATATCACCCTATTATTAACCTTCGTACTATTTTTTCGACGAAAATTAATTACAGAAGTGATATTTACAGAATAAAAAAGATTAATTAGAGAAAGACTTAAAACGTGATCGTTCCACTATAAAGGTCACTTGATAAAACTTAGTGGCACATAGCCAATCAGTTATCCGTGCTGGTTGTTGACTTTAAAACAATCAATAACTTGCAGTTCTTACTTAGATTCGTCAGGAATTATATCACAAATAAATATCAGCAATAAAAAGCAAGTTAAAACCGTGATATGATTTAAATATGTAAACTTTATCAAATACGATTATATTGAATCTGCAATAATATATTCATAATTAATTTAATCTCATTCGCGCATATACGTGGGGTAAAGTAGGCAAAAACGCGCAGGTTGGTAAGATTACCGGCAGTAAAATTAAATTTTCCAAAATAACTGCAGAAAATTCAACTTTCCACAATGACTGCATAAAATAAATGGATAAAAATCACTTTAGTCGAAAAATCATTTCTTTATTATCAGCAAAGGCTCTAAGTTGATAAAGTGCTTACACTGTGTTTTTTCTGTGTAATGGAAAGTTATATAATATAAATGAAAGAACTTTAAACTCCAACAATGGAATATCTATTAAATAAAAAGTGAATATTTTCATACCGCTTGTATTATGGGACCTCAACATCTCTTAATTTGAAGAGCAATAGCAGCGAAAAACAGAATAAGTGTATGATTTCAAAAATTAAGTATCTGATAATTCAAATCCTCTATTCGGTGTTTGTCTAAATAAAAGAACATTATATTTATTGAATTCAAGAGTCCAGATATCACTTAGCAAACGAGCATTCCTAAGAATAGAATACTGTTTCACTGTGGAGCATAGACTCACTCTATGATCTGTATCTGTTCGATGTGGTCTGCTGTGTTCGTTACTATAGAACATTTTATTTGTTTAATTAGAATGTCCTTCAATGCTCGAGCGGTTTTAACTCTTTTCAAGATACCTAAGGATATTTTGTTTTATGATATAGTTATGTTCTTATTCTTATCATTACTACTACGCCTGACGTGCATAATCTTGTGTTCTCTGTCATTTGTAAGCTGTTGAAAATAATTGTTTTATGAATTTGCGTCAACTGCTTCGAAAACCAGATTTATCTTCTAATAATATTGCAAGTTTGTTTAGTTTTGACGCTGTTTCTTCACCTTTCAAGGTGAGGCATCGACACAATCTGGCGTTTCCTGCTTTCACTTTACCGCTGGAGTGTCTGTAACACTCTCAGGGTGGCAGCATTCAGTGTGCATCGCAACAGTCGTGTGGTCACAATTGGAATTTTAGAATTCATCATATTACCGATAATTTATTTGACATCAGAAACGCATTGGTTAATTCAATGGCAACTGACTCACTTGTAGAATATTCTTTATCACTGTTCGCGCGCGTTGGGTGCCGTGTGTGTTGAATCCTTAACAAAAGATGATGGGAATAGAGGTATGCCGTGTGATGTTCCACCTCTTCTTTGCTCAAGGAGAGAGTGCGTTTCTAGAATCAGTGATTACCATTGATGAGTCTTAGTTGCGCCAATATGATCCTGAAGGAAACCTCAGGCTCTCCAGCGACCAAAAATGGAAAATGTGTTCCATCTACAGGTAAGGTTATGTTAAGGTTTGGCTGTTATAGAATCATTTACCAACATCTGTGTATCCTCATACTACTGTTTCAGCAGTGTACTGCGCGTCAGTATTGGCTAAATGAGGAAGTAAAGTAATGAACGCAACTTCATCGAGGAGGTTGATACTTCATCATGGCCTCACTTCACGAGTTCACATCATTGAGTTCTCTACATTACCTGTTTATCGCATCCAACTTAAGCCCTTTAAGATGTTTTCATTCTTATTACTAAACGCTGAGTATCGTGGTGTATTTGAGAACTCTGAAATAGGCTAGAAAACTATGGAATTCTCAAGGACCCGACAAATAATGGCCTTTCGTCATGTATTCGAGGACTAGGAGGGGACCACTTTTAAAAACTATGTAAACATCTGCGGAAAAAACAATCTCTGACTTTATTGATCAGTTCTTTTTTATAGTGTTTAACACCCGCTCTTACTACCATGGCACTGCAGACAATAACACTTATCATGCTATGATACATGGAATGAAGGTGGAGCACCGGTGGAATGTGATGGTGGGGGAAACCGAAGAACCCAAAGAAAAGCCGCCTCTGCGCCGCTTTGTCCACCACAAATCTTGGGATCGGACCCGGAGGTGAGAGGCGAGCGGTGTAATCACTTGACCACGGCGCGGCCCTTGATCAGCTTTGAAGGAGGAAGTTGCAGAGATATTTGTTTATCTCTCGATAAGCTTCTGGATTTTACGTAAGTGGAGGGCGCCCCGCCTCTCCTTATCTGTTCCATTGAGCGGTCGGTTGGTACTGAAATACATATCCGTATCAAGCTTGGCTCACCAGTATCTGCGTCACAATATAAAATATTTTAATTGGTATAAGCCAATTATAATTATTATTTAATGTAATAGGAACAGAAATAATTCGGCTCATTTTACAAGGTATTGTTTAACTTACTGTTATTGTACTGAGGCATCCAGAGTTTTCGCAAATCTCATCGTAAAATTGAGGCTCTAATTGTCTCTAGTCTCCTGATGTAACTATGGGGGGGGGGTTACTTATTAAGTATTCATATTTCCATAGCTGTGTCGTGTCCCTCGTGAGCAATGAAACACTCTTCTGCTTTTTCAGGGAATGGAATATTACTAAATATACCACGTGGACATACCTTTTATTCCACTGTTTAATAATTTTAATGAATTCTCCTATCAGCGTTTGAACTAACTACACATTGAAGCAAAAAGAAAAGAGATCGTAGAAGCACGCCACAAAATATATAAGGAATGTCAATATAAATTGCTTGTTGTCGCACAACACACGCACACACACGCACGCACGCGCACGCACACGCACACACGCACGCACAGTCGCACGCACGCACACTCACACGCACGCACACTCACACTCACACGCACACGCACTCACTCGCACGCACGCACACTCACACGCACGCACACTCACACGCACGCACACTCACACTTACACGCACGCACTCGCACGCACGCACGCACACGCACACGCACACACACTCTCACACTCACACTCACACTCACACACACACACACACACACACACACACACACACACACACACACACACGTCTGTCCCAATGCGGACTTCAAGTACGTCTCCCCATCAAACCTTACTGCTAGGAATTGGAAGCTGCGATCACGCCCAGCATGTCTTGGGGGGAAACTGTCCCCCTGGCCATATGTTCGACCATGTATCACCAACCCCCCCCCCAGGTGAACGGGCATGCAGGTTTACATCATATTCAAGAGTATACAATTTTACTTTTTGACAACGCGTTTGACAATTATTGCGATTATATCATTATTAATTTCTCCAGTTAATAAAGTGCGCATGGATTCCTGGACACGTTGGCTTGCCAGGGAATGACACGGCGGTTTTGGCAGCGAAATCGGCAGTCACAGCGCCCCGTGTTACGATTACCCATTCAACAGCAGAAGATTTTAGAGTGGCTGTACGGAGAGCCGTTTTTTCGACTTGGCATGCGGAGTGGTCGGCTCTCCGTGGTAATAAGCTGCGAGAGGTGAAGGACCTCCCTGTCAACTGGGTAACCTCCTCTCGTTTATTCCGCCGGGAGGAGGTAGTACTAGCTCGGCTAAGAATTGGCCACTGTATTTTTACTCACAGTTACCTTTTTAAACGTGAACCTGCTCCTGTCTGTGCGCTCTGTGGGGAGGCACAGACAGTTCGTCATGTGTTGCTGGAGTGTGGTCACCTGGCACACATTCGGTCATCTATGGGCATGCCGGCCTCTCTTGCTGAGGTCCTGGCAGATGACCCAAGAGCAGTGGACAGGGTTTTTAAATTTTTAGCAAAAGTTTCTTTTACCTTGACGTTTTAGTGTGATAGCGGTTTTTTAAACTCTTTTGGTTTCAATGTGTTGATTTTAGATGGAGTTTTATATCCAGCTCTGGTTAGAGGGCTGGACAGTTCTGTTACTTCCGTTTCAACTGTGTTAGCTTTTTTACTTGTGTTTACTTTTTTGTTTGGTATTTTCTTACTGCCTATTGCCAAGTTTTAATCATAAGGGCGCTTATGACCTCGGCAGTTGAGCGCCCTTAAACACCATTATCATCATCATCATCATCCAGTTAATAATGAACTGTCTCAGGGAGGGGGGGGTAATTGTTTCAGGAGAGAGAAATACGAAGATATATCAACATTCAACTTATGCATATCTATGGCTATAAACGACAGACCATAAAGCATATACTACATTTTCAGAATTTGCCATTTTATTCTGCAATCTACACGCCCAATACCGAAACAAAAAAGAACCCGTGGTCATAATTAAGGTATTGTCTTATATGAGAGCACAGGCTGACGAATGATTATGATACAACTCATCCAGAACTAACTTGATTAGTTCTTAACCTTTTCAGTGCTACGGTCGAGATAACTCGATCGCGGAAAAACATCCCTAGGTTTGAGAGATTGTAAGTCTTAGAATTTGATGTTCTCCTGCAGCAATTTTTAAATCAATTATATCTGTCAACCTTCACGGACTGTTTAACTAATTCCAGTAATATATAAAGCAAGGGAAAACTGCAAGTCACTTGGTCAAGTCATGCTGCACTCCGCCGCCAAAGCAATCTCTATTTCACCTTCAGATAGGTATATGCTGTTGGTGGGATGTGGGCTCGCCTCTGGTTTAGGATGGGGACGGACCAAGTTAAATAATCGGTACTGCGACATGCCTGGATGAAATCGGGACAGATTAGAAGCACCTGGTAAGAGACCTTTTTTTGTAAAATTTGAAACATATTACTATACCCACAGTTTTTAGTTATTAGCGCATATTAGAGCATTTTCAAATTGAAATACACAAAATTATTCAAATATCATTTGTCAAAATCAAATTTTTGTCAAATTTTCACCATAGTATCTCCTTAACTTAGCAAGAAGGCGTTTCTGGCCTAAAATATGTTAGCGTGAAGAGGGTAAATCTTGTATTTCTTTTAGCATGTCTGTAGGTCTATATAAGAGAGTGTAACGTTTATATAAAATGGAATAAGATTATCTACAAAAAGTGGAGCAGTCTGTACCATCCCAATAATGAAGTTCTATTTTAACCTATTCTGGGCGATAGGTCAGCGCAATAACATTTCGGAATGTAGTTGGCAGCCTGTTGTTTCTCTATTCATATATCCACAATTTTCTGCTGGTTGATTTTAACGTTCAATAACGACATGGGAATGTTTTGAGGCCGTTAGCTGTGATTGGAGTTACCATTCACAGAAGAAATGGAGGAGGAAATAAAGTGTAACTCCAAAGCACTGTTAAAACACTTGCTGTAGCTCGACAGTTGATAGAATAGGTTTAAAAATGGAAGAGCTCTCCGGAAACAAGAGCTTTCGTTTAAACAAGAGCGTTAAATCTTAAAAGAAGCGCTCACTGAAAATTTGATGCAGATATAACTATTCAGCCTATTCTTAAGAGGCTCTTTGGGATCAATTATTTACATCGGATTTAAGTTGAGCGAGTAATACCAAAACAAATTATAAAATATGTTTATATCTTAACAGAGCAGGATATATGCGGTTCAGTTTTCAAGTCCATTTTTCTCAGTTATAGTGTTTTAGATAATTTTCAGCGCTTAAAATGATCCTTAAGATACAATTCTGAAGCAATTACTGCTATTTTAGATTTAATTTCCCCAATAAATATATAATAAAACCTCTAAAGAATATTTAGTATAAGGAGCATATGATGTATTATCAAGATCAACTTGGATAAGAAATAACTGAAACTAACAAATGTAAAACTATTTAAAATATGTATTTTCCGGGCTGTTGTGCCGTGGTCGTAGGTTAAAATGTGAACCATACTTTCGCCGACTTCTACGGTCGACATCTTCAGTGGCAGTCACTGTAGGAGGTAAATGCGGTGCTGGAGAGGAATGCAGGCTATTTATTCTCATCGTTTGGGCGGGGGGGGGGAGGATTGACAAGTACCGTACACGTGTGTCCAGCTGGCGAGTGAAGGTCAATCAGCTGTTTGTTTACTATTACCGGTTTGCAGGTCTTACTTATCTTTTGAGAAGATTAAAATATCCTCTTGTTTTGCCAACACCTCCGTGTCTAGAAACACGTGCTCCGCAATTGCTGAATGTTCTGGCTGCATTAGGCGGACATGATGTTGATGTTTTGATATACGCTTCCGGTCATGCCGGCATATACTTTGTCACACTCACATGGTATTTTGTAGATCCCTGTAGTGCTTAATGGGTACCTTAAACATTTTACTGAACGAAGCTTGACGGCGTAAATACAGTCACAATTACTAAAGAAGAAGAGCACCAACACTGTATTTACGCCGACAAGTTTTTAAATATAACGTCACCGGCCGTGAAAATAGCTTAAAATATTCTAAAATGTAAAAATGAATTTAAGAAAATTCTTGAAATTACAAAAAAATTGTTTACAACAAAACTAGTTTTCTAGTTTAATAAATAAAGTATGAAAGTATAAGAATGACATCGTAAGCAGCATTTTATGCAAAATTAAAATTATTTTTCAAAAACTACGTGACATATGATACGTACCAAATGTTTCAGAACTATTGTTATACACACTTATGTGTGATGAAATTTGTAAAGGATCAGATAAATATTTCATAATTTTTAACACTCACAGCTAGCTTCCTTTAAATTAAAAATAACTCTGATTCACTAGCATTAAAATGAATGTAAGGCCATGGCTGCTCTTTCTCCAACTGTGAAGAGTGAATACGACAGTGCTGCTACTGGATGACGTCTCATTGAAAAGCGCGGTGTAGTCGCTTTTGTTAACAAGTGTCACGAACAAAACTGCGAGACACAGACTTTCGACCCTCCTGGTTGGTGAGCTCGTATTTGGTTATTTCTGTCCAAAAATATCGCTGAGTTCTGTAGCCGTTGCACTAATTAGAAGCAAGCCCTTTTC
Organism: Hymenopus coronatus; assembly: GCA_030762935.1. Lineage (NCBI taxonomy): Eukaryota > Metazoa > Arthropoda > Insecta > Mantodea > Hymenopodidae > Hymenopus > Hymenopus coronatus. Next base: position 105,584,561 of record CM060888.1, on the reverse strand, counting down.
CCCCTACGAAATAACTGCTCCAGAAGTTCTAAACGCTGTGGGGTAACGGTTGTGGTGTATTAAGAACACTGAATTTCCTCTACGCAATATCTGCTAGACGTCGCTAATTGAAATAGTTGTTGAACGGAACTATAACACAATTTCATTTCCCTTACTAACAAGGGAAACATTGATGTACGTACCTCTGCATTTTACTTTATCATCTACTAATTGTATTCCACTCAACATTCGATATTTATATTACATCAATACAGTCCTGAAGAAAGATAACTTTAAGAACTTACTTTTATGATAAAAATAAGTTTTAAATGTGGTATTGCAAAAATGTTTCTCTGATTTTATATTTACTTTTAAACCTATATTTGATATTACGATATCCAATTTTACACAACCCTTTTGGTTTAACAACAACTAATAATAATAACTCCATGGCACGACCGCCCGGCCGCTGCTTTCCCCATTTCGCTTCAGGACAGACGTCTGGAGGGTGAGATTGGTTGGTGAGGGGTGAATTGGATTGGGTGGTGAGGGATGAATTGAGTAAAATAAAACAAAGAACCTTCTTCCCAAACAAAGAATTTTCGCCCAAAAATACAAACTTTTAAGAACAAACCAAAACATTGGTTCTATTAACAATACTTTTAGTATATTTTATACTCATAGACTCCATAGTCTGCGCCTCAATCCATCCCGGCCGGTTAATGCGGTCCTCATGACCTGGAGCCGCTACTTCTCCATTAAGTAGCTCCTCAATTGGCCCCCAGGAACCACACGAGGCTGAGTGTACCCCGGTCAAGGTCTCCCAGGGGGGGGATACCCTTGCCAGTACTGGGAATCGAGCCCAGGTCTACCACGTAGCAAGCAGCTGCGCAACCACCACACCTTTTGGGTTTACAGGACGAATCAAGTATACATCTCCAATTATCTGAGAATAGCAACAGAGGTCCTCCGTATTCTGGATGAGTTGTATATAACTGGTGAGCGATAAGAGATAGACAAAAACTCATTATTACATAAAAATGTGGACCGCATCAAAACACACAATTTATGTCCTTTATATGTTTGTAGGGGATCTGTTTTCGAGATGTTCTTTATTATTGGTTTCGATTCTAAAATATTTGTACTTTTCTCAGACAGGAAGTCACCCATGTTTCCTTCGTTTTACTTCTGGTTAAGTAAAGAAGCAATTTTCAATGACAATCGCATAGCGACAGCTTGTAAAACATTTGATTATTATTCAGTTTAACGCATTCTTTTAGTGCCTGCCTACTTATAAGGAACAAACAACAAGAACATACCTACTACTGATGTTTATCTCAATTAGTATGGTGTAGAAAGAAGATTACGCTATTATAAGCAGCTTTTTGCAGGGCAGTTAGAGTAAGTCATATGAGTATAATATACCGGATTTTTTTTTAAAAATGGCTGTGACAATTTTTATTAAATCAGCATATGAATAAGATATTTTAATGAATAATGAAATGTATAGCTTAAATTTTCTGGAATTTTCTGAAGTTCTCATTATTGTGCTAAGATTTAGAAAAAACTTTACTACTGTTTTTTACTTTCTCTATACGTACTATGAACATAGTGTATAGAGAAGGTATTGTATGTCACCCAAAAATTCGATACCGAGATTTCACCGGAAATATATGTTTTGAGACTTTCTGAATCCAAAAAAAAAAAAAAATAATTATTGAAAAATGTCCGTGTGTGTCTGTCTGTCTGATTGTCTGTGTGTGTCTGTGTGTTTATATGTGTGTGTGGGTAGCATAGCTCAAAAATGAAAAGACCGTTAAATACCAAACTTGCTATTTAAGTTTAGTATCTTCTAAGGATACGACACGAAGATTTTCAAGAAAATCCCCCTACCCCAAACTACCCTTTACATGGAAAAAATTTAGAAAATTTTGTCTCTCTTAAAAATGGCTCTAACAATTTTGATTAAGATCTCGTATATTTAAGATATTTATTTGCCAAATAAAATTTATATTTTGAATTTTCTGGGAATAGACTCTGAAGACTAGTTTATTCTGGATGAATTTTATGGATTGTTGTATAACTGCTAAACAGTAAAAGATGGACAAAAACTTAACAGCCATAAAATGTAGAGCACATTAAAACACACAGTTTATGTTATATAACTTTTTCGTGGAGTTGATCGTTTTTAAGATATTTCTTATTTTTAGTTTCAGGTTTGAAAAACAACATTTTCTCATACAGGAATTTGTAAACTCCTGTTCCATGCAAACAAAGGAACTTCAGTCACATAGCAACCAGCTTTTGACTACCACTTTAAACTATGGCACTCCTTTATTTTGCTTCTACTTACAAGGAAGCAAGTAATAAGACTATTTCTGCTAATGTTTTATAATTAGAATGAAGTAAAAATAAGCAAAAACTTTTTATCAATAATTTGTTGCAGGGATGTAAAGAAAGTCATGTGAATGGAACACATAAGATTTTTAATAAACTATTTCTGAGATATGTCTTCTTGTGGTTTAAATTTTACAATAATATATATATATATATATATATATATATATATATATATTTCCAAAATAATATGTAGTTATTCATTTTCCCCCTCGGAGTCAAGTAAAGAGAACAGATTTAAACCTTCACCTGCAAACAGCTCTTGAAAGCTAGAATTTCGCTTAAGCATACTGCTGTTCGGCTTATTCTAAAATTAACAAAATGCTTATCAATTAATCTAAAGTAAGTATAAACATTATATTTGTATTTGTTTAAAAGTAGATAGAAGAAGACTGCGAATAGCATCAAAAGTTTTTCCTTGTTCTTCCTTTCTTTAATTTACTTTCACTTTATGCTAAAAGTAGCGCAAAAGGTTTATTCCCTGTGAAACATCGATATGTACTTTTGGTAAGGAGGCAGAGAATGTTACTGTTTCCTGTTATGAATGTCTAATTTTAGAGATAGTTTTTATATACCTACCTAACAACCTGCTATAAGACTAAGGAAAACTAACTTTTTACATTATATAAAGCTGAGAAATGGGAATGGGCACCTTTGTATTCATTAAACGAAATTAAAATGTTTAGGCGAATCAAGGAAATAAACCAGCAGCAACAAAGGAGAACTTAATTCTAATTATTTTGTTAGCTGTTCTGCGTTCACTGTTTCATTAGAGTGCTGTAGCATTGCAGCAGTGTTATCACATATTCCCCAGAGTAATTTCTTGAAACGAGCAGTCTGTGAAGCAAGGAGTTTATTGCTATCAAAGATTTCATAACGAAAATTCCCTTCTTTTGTGTTGAAGGGAACAATATCGGATAAGGAGGATTCTATTCGACGTCACAGAATACAGGCAGAAGGAGAATTAATGTGTCTCCTAAGATATGTCATTGCTTATTTCCTGGAAATTTGATTGAGAGGAAGATGAAATGCCAAGAGATTATCGGTTGGAATGAAGTGTCTTGGAAGCAAATCTCTTACTTGAAGTTGATAAGTTACTTTGGTTTCTGACAGCAGCTTACAGAAATACAGAAATTCCTTGAAAGTTGTTGTAGGGGAAATGGTAAATTACAATAAAATTTAATACAATTGATTAAAATATATATGTTTAAGAAATTTACACAAAAAGCATATACATCTTACATTTTCTGCAAACGTTCAGGCTCTCTCAGTGTGGCCAAGCCACTCACCGTCTCCGTTAATAAGTAAAGACGAGTAGGTTTAGAAATTAATTTACTCTCCTTCATTCCTTTGTTATATTTCAATAAAAATATATACTCCACCGAAGCTTCATTAAAATATTTTTTAATTCAAGCTATTCAATCCTCATCTTTATTATGTTTAATCCTTTTAAAAACTAATCTTTATGGAATATTTAAAACAAAGGTTCTCGCCAGCTCTCCACTTGCCGGTTCTAACTTAGAATACCCCGTTGAATTTCACAACTTTTTAACGCACTATGAGATTTCTGCACACCTGGAATCCTCGGCATGGGAAGCAGCTCCTTCTAACGATATCGAAAGTGCGAAATAAATCTTAAATATGTGTGTAAAATGAGTCTGTATTCATGAACGTAACCTGATATTTCGCACATAGGTTTACGATTTCTTTGCTGGAAAAGGGACACTACGTTCCGGCAACCTTTAGCGTGTTACCAGACAGAGAAAGAACGCACAATCATATTGAAGAGCAACTTAAGAAATTTGCAAACTGGAACTATCATTCAAATTAAAAAAAAATGATTGTGGATTATGAGGCGACAATTCTTTTAGATTTGTATGGTGTGACACAGTAATAACATACAAACGCATATTCCATCTTTTTCATTCTTAGTGGCATAAGTAACAAACGTTTTTGGCGTTTTCATCTAGCACCTGCAGATTCAAGTGCCTGTCTTGTTTTTATCTATATGATGAGCGACCTGAAAACTCTATCAAACGGAATTTTGTGACTACCTTGCTGACAGCTATATAAACTAGTGTACAAAACCTAAGAACGAAACTAACATTCGCATTCTGTGCCACTGCCAAGTAAGGTAGCTCGAAGAAACCTGAATTGCATATAGAGATAACTGCTACAACATGCTGTAGGAGCTAAACGTATTATAGAAGAACAGAAATGACATTTTTTTCAAAGAAAATAAATTACACTAAGGTCACTATATCTTACAATGATATCTAGATTTAAAAAAATTGAGACACGGTACTTTAAAGGGTATATTATCACCACAGACAGCAATGTATGCTCTGTATCGTGCTCCCATGCTGTCCATAACGTTGGTAAGGAGTTCTTGCGGTAGGGCGGTGTATTCCTTCACCAGCACTGTTGACAGTGTTGGATGGTCGTTGATGCAGGTACACGGGCTGCAAAGCATCCCACACGTGTTCAATAGTATTTAAATCGGCGAAGCGGGCAGGCCAGTCCATTCGCCGATTATCCCCTCGAAGTCAAGGCCGACTGCAGCCCTGAAAAGACGCATGCAGGGAACAAGTTGTTGCTTTATTACATTAATACTATAACAATAGGCATAGGTGTTTGCAATTATTTATGTTACAACAACCAATTACTACCAAGCATATAAAAATATGTATACCTCTGTATTTGAAGTAAAAATATTAATGTAAGTAATACAAATAGAGCATTTCTTTTACATAATGAGCTTACACTTTTTTTAAAGGGTTTAACGCCCGCTTTTACTAGTCTGGCACCTCAGGCAAAGAACTAATAATATATGGAACGAAGTTGGAGCTCCGGTGGAATGCAATGGCGAGGGAAACCGGAGAACCCGCAGAAAACCCGCCCCTGTGCCGCTCGAAATATTAATTAATGTTGTATCTATAAGATCTGTTTTATTCTTTCGCTTTGTCAACCACATATGCGGTCGCTTGGGATCGAAACTGGTCCGCCTTAGGAGTGTCTAACCATTGGACCACCCACACAGGTGTATGTGTGTATAACATATATGCTGTATACTGCCACAACAATGAAAGAATGATCTGTTTTTGCTTTCCGTACAGTGTAAAGTAGGTGATTATTTGCGGATCACATTTGCTCTCTTTGCTTTACTCAAAGTTACCTACTCCTAGTATAGAAGAAGCATAAAAAACTACACTTGACGAGAAGAATAGAAAGGAACTCGCGTACCAAGAACACCTTTCTGGAATTATAACACATAAGTACCTATTCATAAAAAGTACATGCTATTTAAACTCTTAGGTATTTTAACCTTTTCACGTACCTGAAAACAGGATAATATTTGAAGTGGCATGAAAATATTATTTATATATATACTAACCTAAGAGAAGAAACTAAAACTAGAGACATTAAGTGGAGAATCACACGCCTCTCAATAGATACAGGGAGACTGGATAAGAAATTCATGTAATTACAGTTGGTATTGACACTCCTAATATGGAAATAACGTTGAAACCGTAAAGTTAAATTTGATTTAAAACGAAACAGGTATTCAAGTTTCTATTAAAATGTTTCTCTTAGTGTTGAAATTATTGCAAATTTATTGATTATCGATTCGCTGAAATGTATTTAGATGAATCACATATAACACTTGTATCACTTTTTCACCCAAATGAGTATCACATTTATGCCCATGATTTGAAATAATTATACAGCACGGTCACGGTGCGTTTCCGAACATTTTACGTTCTTTTAAAACTATCTACTCAGCCCTAGAAAGTTACGATGTTTCTCTATAAGGATATATCTTCCTTCTTTGTTCTTTGCGCACAACAAGACAACAAATATGAGAAGGTAAAGGTATTGATATTTTCGATATAAACGGTAATATATTGCCTTTAAATCACCAGGTAGCGCAACACGTGCAGATATCTCTTTGTGCAGAAGTCAACGGGGTACTTCAGTTAAAACTGCTAAGTAAGATACTGGAATGAGCCTCTTCGACAAAAGGAGGTTAAAACGAAGGCCACTCACGTGGTTTCCCACAGGATGGTTTTAACTTGAAATAGCTCCTATACGTTCTGCAGCTATTTCAATGCACGAAGGGAATATGGGTAATTTGGGTCAGCTGGTATTGTCACTTCACAAGCGTGTGATGCCACATGGTTTCACTAACATGGTAGATTACAGCTGTAAGGACAACTCAATGGTTCAGAATGGTCCATTTTTATTTCTTTCTCTATAAATTCGATACCGAGATTTCACCGGAAATGTATGTTTTAGGGTCCCCTGTATCCAAAAATAGCATTTTCGAAAATGTTGATTTTCTCAAAAAGGGTAACGATTTTGATTAAAATTTCGTATATTAAAGATATTTACCTGAGAAATAAAACGTATATCTTGATTTTTTTTTTGGAAATAGCCTCTGAAGACTACTTTATTCTGGATGAATTTTACGGAATTTTGCATTACTGCTAAACCGTAAGAGATGCACAAAAGCTTACAGCACAAAAAATGTAGAGCACCTTAAAACACACAATTTATCTTATATACATTTTTTTCGTGGAGTTGATCGTTTTAGAAATACTCCTTGTTTTTGGTTTCAGCTTTAAAAAACGTATACTTTTCTCATACAGGAGTTTGTACACTCCTGTCCATACAAACAAAGGAACTTCAGTCACATTGCAACCAACTTTTGACTATCACTTTAACCAATAGCTCGCTTCTAGTTACAAGGAAGCAAGTAATAGAACTATTTCTGCTGATTTGTTCTCGAGTAGTATGAAGTAAATAGAAGCTTAAGCTTTTTGACAATAATTTGTTGCAGAGATATAGAGAACGTCGTGTGAATGGAACGTATCAGATTTTTAGTTATATAAAGACTACCGTTGAAGCTTAGCTTTTCTGGACGGCACGGTTGCTATTGATGTAGCGCTGGAGGCAAGAGCCAATGCAAGAGTCCGAGGATCAGAGAGCAGGAGTCCGACCAAGAGACCAAGATGCCGGTTCTGGCGCTTCTTATACAGCCAATCATTTCCTATGGAGGCATAACAGGTTATTCTAGAACATTTCATCTGACGCACATCCCCTTGGTGATGTGCAAAACAACACGTAGGACTCGGGGAGTTTACGAGCTGTGAGTCCCCATAGAATTCTCCCAGTGGAAGGGGCTATCCGCTAAAATCCCGTTACATATTAGCTGTGTCCATCCGTTTGCCAAGAAAAATTGTGAAATGTAAGAAAATATCAAAATTTAGATGAATGTATGATTTAGCCCAAAGTGCCTAGAAATATAAATGTTCAAAGCTTCTGTGGACCCTTGCGCTTCTCAACAGCTATTATGACGGTATAAAGTAATGCCTCCATTAGTATAAACATATACTAAAAGATTATTAAGATTATTTTGCAACCAATGTTTCTATTTTTCTCTTAAAAGTGTGAATTTTGGGCAAAAATTATTTTTTTGGGAGGAAGGGCTTTTCTTTATTTTACTTAATTAATGCCTATCGTTTAGTTTTCTTCACTGTTGTGTAAAAAATTCATAAACAAAGCGCATTCTAGCATTTCATTTATTATAGTGTTTAGTAAACACAGATAATAAATTTTCGTGGTGTACTATGCGTTTTGATTTTATCAACGAAAATTCTGTACTGCCTTTCTAAACACGATAATAATGAATTTGGTCATGTTAGGATCACGAATTAACATATCACTTCCTTAAATACCTTCATGGGTATTCAGCCGTGTTAAATCAACAAAATTTCCCGAGCTTTCGGCCATTTCCACTTCCAAGACGTTTTACAGCATATGGATAACATCTTGAATGCTACAAAAATCTGATGTGCTCCACTCCATGCCCTTCTCTATGTCTCTGTAATAAACTATTTTAAACCGCTCATTCGTCTATCTACTTCATGCTAATTGATATAAACATTAACAGAAATTTTCTTATATCTTGCTTTCTTATAAGTATAGGCAAATAATGGAATATACCAAGCTAAAGCGATAGTCAAATCTTTTAAAAATTGATTACCATGTGGTTTAAATCCGTTTCTTTGCATTGCCAGGGATTAACAAATTCCCGTATTAAAAAAGTAATTATTTTAAAACTGAAACCCATGACAATATATATCTCAAAAATGGCCAACTCCCCGAAAAACGTATATGATATAAATTGTGTGCTTTAACGAGTTTTTGTGTAGTACGTTTTTATCTATCTCTGACGGTTTACAGTTATGCAAAATTCAGTAAAATTGATTAAAATTGAAGAGCTCTTCAGGGACTATTACAGGAAATTAAAAATATATATTTTATTTGTTATCTAAATAAATTTCATATACGGTATTTTAATAAAAATCGTTAGAGCTATTTTTGAGAACCTCATAATTTTCGAAACTTTTTCCATAGTTTGAGGTGGGAGAATTTTCACAAAATCTTCGTGTCGCATTCTTGAAGTATTCTAAGCTTTAATACCAAGTTTTGACATTATTACCGATTTTTCGATTTTGAGTTATCGGTTCTCAGACAGACGAACACAGTGATACACACGGACCCTTTTCTAATGTGAATTTTCAGTGAAATCTTTGTGTTGAATTTCTGAGTACTATGTACTATATAGAAATACTGCGTTATATTTGTGTACACATATGGATAAACACTTTTAAAACCGCACATGGACATTCCAGTGTTCTGATATATGTTTACTAAACTCGGTGTCTGCGACCTCTTCCGTTCAGCAACACTCCAGAGTTTCCGGCTTCTGAAATTAGCTGTTAAATGCATTACCTACGTGTGTAGACATTGAAAACTGTTGAAATGTTGTAGCATTCATGTAATCATTTTTAAAATAGCTTGTTTTCTTTTAGTGACAAATATGAATGTAGCTCGCTGTTTAAAATTGTAATTGCAAATGCTTGACCAACGGGAGAGCTCGGAAAACTCAGCTCATTCATCCATGTTCCGCTCCACTTTCCATACCGCCCACTTCTTGTGTACACATCCATGTTTCCTAATAATGGACCGGTATATGCGCGAGTTAAATGAGCGGAGATGGGTTTTTCGATTAAAAGGAATACAGCATTCATCAATAGGCCAGCGTGTTGAAAATAACGTTGAGAACACAACAATCCATAACCGTTCTTTCACGCCTTTGGTTCGCTGATATTTACGAACTGGCCACGCCCTTTGTTAGGCCTTTAATTAACTGTCAGTGGATTTCACAGAGTTTTGGAAATTAAAACCTCTGTCATGGCTATCAAGCAATTTTTAAAGCGGCAAATCCATGAGATGCTTTGTGATTGACTTATGGATTTTTGCGTTCCTGGCGCCGTACTGAAAGCTCTTGTATTTCCGAAGAATGCCTAAGCTTTTAATTTTTAGTTTTTTAAGTTATAATGGGTAAATTGTGTACTATACTAGTAAAAATCACAGCTATACATTTATTTTCTTTTTCTTTCCGAAGCGAAATAGTCGTTACGGGTTGTATGGCCCAACATTTATTTCATAATGTAATTCAAATGAACATAGGAGGTAATATGGATCTAATGCGAAGCTACCTCAAACGCATACAACAAAATTGGATTGTTGCCTAAGTCTCAGAGGCTTTGGAAGCATTTGATTTTAGTCTAGCCCCTGATATATCGGCAACTTCTCTGCTTGAGCTGTGTCGCGGGATGATCTTGATTACAAGCGAAATCTTCAGATCGACATCACTAAGAGTTCTTTAGTAGTAAGTAAACATGCACGACAAGCATCTAGTGTTCACTTCATTATAGATTTAGTAGAGCGCACGCGCGCATGTGTGTCAATGATTTTGAGCTGCTTTAAAGTTTTAACATGCAGTTAATGTTTCCTCTCAGGATGCATCACCGGTGGATTGCAGGGAGCAGGGTGCAAAGTACTGCTTGATTGGGTTGAAGACTGTAAATTTCAGCTCCACATTTTTAATAATAGCACTCTCTCTCCTTACGCTTGGCGCGCTAGGCCCGATTTGCCCAACCTCTGCATCTTGGATTCAATTTTCGCGTTTGAGAGGCCATAGTTAGAGCATTCATTGTATAATGTGCATATCAGTTGTATTAAATCTAGCACTATAATATTACAGCTATTATGTTTTAGCCTACCAACCCAAATGCCGACTTTTCGATTGCACACAAGATAGATGATGTGCTCCATGTTTCCTCCAGTCAGAATCTATCTTTTCAGATTCTCAGACCACCATTTATATTTGCTTCTCAATTTTAACACAGTGCTGATTGTGTGCCAGGTTGGCTTCAAATTAAACTTTGAGAATTGCTGCACTAACCCAATACTCCTCAGCATCGGGCATTATTAAATAGCAAATGTATACTTTATTGCAGATGAGATTTGCAGATATTAGAATACGTTAGTCAGCATATAATCAGAGCTTATGAGCCCAGGTTATTCTTTATTTAATTTGAAAAGTACACATAAATGTTTATTAGATAAAAGTAAATAGCTTCTGGAGTTTTAATGTTCAATTTTATTTCCATCAGTAAACAATTATGTTCATACTCTAAAAATGGTGTTGTTATTGTGAATTGTTGTAATTGTTAGGCCTTTAACAAGAAGCTATATTAGACATCTATTAAATTACGAAATAAAGAATAACTGATCTATGTTTTGAAAATCCAAAGTTACCCAAGATTCAGCTAAAGCGAAACAGAATCCTCCATAGCAAAGTTCACTTAAAAATATTCAATCCTAGAACCGCAGAGCACATGAGACAAAACTTAGTTCTACAGCGAATTGGAAAATAACATTAAATAACTTATGTAACCCAAATAATAAACACCATTCAACATAATCTACTAACAATGTAAACAATCCTGTAAACAATGTTTTTTTATTGTAATTCTTTCAGCGACTGTTGTATAAAAATACTTAAATCATACATACACAGCGCTATTTGCAAACATTCCTTACAATAGGTACCATTAACTGACTTGCAATGTAGTGTCGCACAAGGTGTCAACATCCATGCAGTAATGTATGGAGTCCATGATTATGACAATGAATGAATGTAACGAAATGGTTTTATTTCAAATACTAGTAACAATTTTGTACCAAATGCTCTATTCCATTGCTACAGAACAATTGTGTCTCTGTTTCTTTCTCTCTCTCTCTCTCTCTCTCTCTCTCTCTCTATTCAACTGCACACTTACTTGCACCAACTGACCTCCTGCTGGCCTGGTTGTCGTGTGTTGTAGTCTGTGATTACGCAGCAAGAAACTTCTAAATGTAGGCGGAGGCATTATTTATAGTGTACTATATATGCAGGTGAACGTTTTGAATTTAGTCCACTGCGATAATGCTATGGGATGCAAAAATCCCGCGCACCTGCAACAATTCAGGTAGACAAAGTATAAGTTCTATTATTATAATTATTATCATACTATTATTCGTAATTATGGGTAATTTAGTTGTTTAAATCAATATGCTAAGACTAAATGCATATTTCATGCCTTAGGTTTCAGATTATGCAACGGAGGGCGGCGTGTCGCCACTTAAGCTTACACATATATGTTGTTGCTGTTGATCTCAAAAGGAAGGAATGAAGCAATGGCAGATAGGCCACAGATATTCTAGATTCGAAGACAAGTCCCATTGCTGGAACTAGCTACAGAGGTCTGTCAACGACCTGTCGACCAAGCAGCCCTCTAGTGTCCGAGGGAGTACTCTTTCCTTTGAGCAACGCCATACGCTGCGAAACCTGAAGCAATCTATATGATAAAAGGAAACGGAATGAAGAGCACATCATAGAAGGGAAATCGAGGTACATGGAAAACCAACGCAGCACTCCCCTTCCCATGCCGGCAAAACCACGAAACACGGCGAGATCCTAACCGGGACCTACGAATGCGATGAAGTATGTTACCGCAGCATTCTTACTTTCTCTAACCCGTATGTACAATGTACATAGGAATAGAGAAGTATTGTATTTCACCCAAAAATTCGATGTTGGGATTTCACCGGAAATACATGTTTTAGGACCTCCTAAATAAAAAAAAAGCATTTTCAGTAAAAGGTCAGTGTGTGTGTGTCTGTCTTTGCACAGCAATGCTCAAAAAGGAAAAGACAGTTAGATACCAAAATTGGTATTTAAGTTTGCTATCTTTCAAGGATGAAACACGAAAGATTTTCAAGTAAATCACCCCAGCCTCAACTACCCTTTACATGAAACTGTTTTCAGGAATTATGATTTTATGAAAAATGGCTCTGACGATTTTGATTAACATATCTTATATTTAAGATCATTACATGGCAAATAAAATGTATATCTTAAATTTTCTGGGAATAGTCTCTGGAGACATCTTTATTATGGATGAATTTTACAGAATTTTGCACAACTTAGTAAACCGCAAAAGATAGACAAAATAGAAAATCTAGGGCTCGTTAAAACACACAATTTATATCAAATACATTTTTTGTGGAGTTGACTTGTTTTTGAAATATTCATTGTTATTGGCTTCAGCTTTAAAATACTTATACTTTTCTCATACGGGAACCTGTCAACGCTTGGCCACTCAAAGAAACGGATTTAAATCCCATAGCAACCACGTTTTAAAACATTTGACTGTCGATTTAGGCTAGTGTATTCCCTTATTTCCCTTCTTATAATAAAGGAACTAAGCAATAAAACCGTTTCTGCTAATTTTTAGTATTAAATATATAGGAAAATAAGCCTATTAACAATCATTTGTTACAGAGATGTAGAGAAAGTCATATGAATGTAGCACATAAAATATTTTAGTATTGCGATACGAGTGTGGTCGCTGCATCATTAGAGAGCAAGGAAGAGTGTCTCGTTTTTTACATAAAAGATTTTATAAAACTACACTAAATGCATGTATATCACTTAATACTTTTTATATCATAGAAAATAGTAAAACTACCATTTACAGGGCTGTTCCGGTAGCGAAGTCACCAAAACTAATCTTGGTGACAAACTGGTGATCGATTATTCACAAATAATTGTTGACCATAAAAAAATCAATGATTTGTGGTTTATATTTATCAACTAAATCTTAAGTATAAAATAAAGAAAATGAAGGGTAGAAAGACCCATGTAAAACTTAAATGTGACAAACAGGGCTCTAGTGATTTCGATTAAAATCTCTTATATTTAAGTTATTTATATCACAAATAAAATGTATATCTTGAATTTCTTGGGAATAGGCTCTAAAGACCTTTTTTATATTCCAGGTGGCAATAGTAAATATATTCGAATTGATTTATTGTTTTTTCCATAGTCGTGTGAAGTCGCTATTGGGGATGTCATCTCAAACTATTTGAGATCACCTTGTGGTTTATCGGGAAACATGCGAGTCAGTGGAGTAATTCAATGCTATGCCGGTAGCTCAGTGGCAGAGCAACCAGCTAGAGACTCGGAGATCCATGGTTCAAATCCCTGCTATGGTATTGAATTTTTAAGTCTGATTCTACCTATCCAAATATATTAGAAGTTAAGATGATTGTATATAGATAGACATAGCTCGCGCACATATTATAAAGGAATTGCGTTACTGTGCTCAGCTAACAACATCCATACGAGTCCTGGCTGGGGAGTGGGGAATGTTTCTCTAACAAGATTATCTCCTACCCTCCCCAGAGTCTGGAAGTGAAATTGAATGTGTATGTCTGAGAATGATATTAAAGGAATTAAGAAACCCAACGGCAACAAAGAGTACACGAGTTACCTCCATTGTCAATACGTAATATGTTCCACAGAGAAATGCCGCCGATAGAACCATGCACTTATGGACAAAGAAATAAAAATAAATAAATTAAATGTTAGAGATGCGCTTATTGACTCGCTATTAGAGTCACGTCTTAAAACCGCTGTTCATGTTAAATTAGATCGGGTATCATTGTTCTCCTAAAAAGGATTATTAACCTCCTGTATACGTTGTAATTTGGTTGTGCAAATATCGCAAATCCTTTATTTAATACTCTCTGGCTTCCGCTGGTTCTATATCCCGTTAGTATGTATGTTATATTGAAGCTGAGCGGAAATTTGATATGGATAAAATACGCTTATCACAATAACAAACATATCAAAATTTAATACATTGGGAAAGCAGTATTTATGGCAATTAACCGAATTGCCTTCAAATGCAGTCCTGCTAACTCCGCTAACAAAATGTTTGGAGGTGGATCGCATTTGTCATGATTATATAATAGCTGCGAGTGTCGTCCTTCGTGGTCTAGGTTTAACATAGCTAGCCTCTGTTCCCTAGGTCGCGGCTTCAAACCTGGCGGCGGGCGATGGACATTTTCAGGCATTAAAATCCTTAGCACGGTTAGCTTTGGAAGAGACATGGTGGTCCCATGTCGTAAGGGAACTTCTTGCAAGGTCATGTAATCAAAGTTAAACTAAACAATTGAGCAGAATTTTTCTTTGTTTTCAGAGTTGTATGCTTCTTTTCTGAGTTCTAGGGAAACACATGCGTTAATGTTGTCTTTAGTACAAGAAAAGTTGAAAAATGAATGATAAAACGTAACCAGAGCCTTTTTGAAACGCCATATAATAGCGCTACCAGGTAGCCCAATTGAGTACAGAACTCAACGGGGTTATTTCAAGCTAAAACTTGACAGTGAGGAATTAACGTGACTATCATTTTACCACTCTCGATGAGCGTGACCTGCTCTTAGTCTCCGCAGATAAACAAGAGGGGTAAAACGAAGATCGCTTACGCCAGTTCCCCAGTAACCGGTTTTAACTTGGATAAGCCCGTTGAGTTCTGCAACTCTTTAATCACATAAACACGTCAAGTACGGGCAGATGGGTCAGCTGGTATGAAAACAACTGTTAGTTTTTTTAACCTACCTACAATAGAAAGCAATGCGTTTTTTCAGTTGGTTAAAATGGAAAGATGCATGAATAAAAAACCTTTATCTGAATTAAAATAGTGATTGTGTTTGAATTAAATTGCGGAGCTTATATTTATTACTGAACATACGTATAGAACAAGTATATTGTAGTTTTAGTAGAATCAAATCTTTTATGCGTTTTATTTACTTATTTTAAATTAAATATTCGGACCATATTAATTTTATATATCTGCGTTCCTATGTGCTATGAATCTCCATGAAATGTGCTCAGATATTTAGATATTGTGAAATATTTTTAAATGCAAAAGTAAGTAGGCACCCTCAAGAAACTAATTAAGCAGTGTATATGAAGTACGTCGCAGGATGTACACATAAGATCTTAAGATGGCCGGACGGGGGGGCGGCGGGCAAAAGTCCATATTGGATTGCTTGCTTATGACTAGAGCACGTTTTCATACAGTTTTTCACTGTTTTATGTCTCTGCTACGTAAAATAACTTTCTAAAAATTCCATGACGAGGTTACCCCAGAAATGCTTGTTTTGGTGCTCTCTGAATATCAACAAATAATTGTTGAGAAAAAAATGTTTGAATGTGTGTCTGTGTCTCTGTGTGACCAGCAAGCTAAAAAACTAAAGGTAGGTCAAATACGAAAATTGGAATTTAGTTTAACATTTTCCAAATATGTGGCCCAAAGATTTACAAAACAGTCCACCGAACTCAAAAACCCTTTACATATATAGTTTTAGAAGCTTTTGATTTTTTTAATAATGGATGTAACTATTTTGATTGAAAATTCATATATTAATAACATATTTACATTACAATTAACATTTAAATATTAGTTTTTCAGGAATAACATTTGAGGTTCTGTGGGGTCAATACATCAAAACGGCTGTACAAGAAATGTGGAAATCTTTAAAATTCACAAATTATTTCCTAATATGTGCCGCTTCCGAGATACTTGTTATTTATTAATGTTTTGAACTGTTAAATTCTTTGCTATTCTTTTAAAGCATTTTCAATATTCAGGTGTTTCACTCAATTGCGTGCAAACAGGTATATATATAGCTTGAAGTTTTAAACAATAGAATATGTAATATAACTGCTTCTGCATAGCTTTATCGCAGACATAATTAAGTAAATGGGAAAATACAATTTCAAAAATAGTTTATTTACCCTTTAAAACGGGCAAAATGTACAGAAAAATATGTGAAATACACCATTTTTTACATTTTTTGATATTTGTTTTTTTGTGTAAAATCAATGTTTCTGCTCAATAAGACACACTGTTTTAATAACAGCGGTATAATGTCTTAGTTTATTATGCTGAGGCACGAGTTTTTATTTTAGATGTTTTTATAAAGCCGATATGTCGTGTCATTTAAATATATATATTTTATTTGCTGTGATTTTGATTCCATTTTATTGAAATTATTTATCAAATCATTTAAATTATGAAACTCGCTTAATATTTTACAAATGTTCTTTTTAGGTAGTTTGATGATAGTGTTTTTCAATGTATTCTATGCTTTTAATGGATATACAAAACAGGCTTACTCAAAGAACATAAACCATGAGGAATTATAAGAATCTTTTATTGCACCCCTATCACTAAGCCTATCACTAAGCCTATTTGAGCTGCAATTTTTTATCAGTAACTTAATCTTTTTTTTTTTCCTTTTTTTATTGGAGCTGTGATAATGCCTCGAGTTAGGATTGCTAAATCATGCGCATAGGCTAGAATATTTTCCTCTATCCAATATGATTGGTTGATTAATTTCAATAATTTTATGCCCTATTTGTATGACTTTTTAAAGAGCACAACTGAAAAGTAGCGGAAAAGGTCCATCTATTTGTGTTACTTCTGTTTTAATTTGGAAGACTTCGAGCATTTCTCTTTAATTTAATTTTAGGTTTTATATATGTTAGTGTCTCTAGTACTTGACATTTTCCTCTGGTTTAAAGCTTGCTCTTTCA
Source organism: Hymenopus coronatus (assembly GCA_030762935.1). Lineage (NCBI taxonomy): Eukaryota > Metazoa > Arthropoda > Insecta > Mantodea > Hymenopodidae > Hymenopus > Hymenopus coronatus. Next base: position 105,567,340 of record CM060888.1, on the reverse strand, counting down.
ATATATTAAATAATGAATGTGCGCATTAAGTTATTGCTAAAAGTTCTTTGATGTTTTAGAAGAGGTTCAAGACTCAGGATTTGTTCTGGCCTGGGCTAAACCCTGTTTGATGTTCTCCAATCTTTGTTTCTGATTGCCTCTGTGCTCTGTGGAGCTGACATTGAAATAGCACTTTGTAGGGAATTCCCTGCCTAATTATTTACGTTTGCTTGGTTCCTCTTTTTCGTAACGATTAATTGACCCTGTTTGCCAGACTTTTTGCGTGATATAATACTTTTCTTCACGGTATTTGGTTCTGTCGCTATAATGAGTTCTATTGTAATTCCATCTTCACCAGCTGCTTTGTTGTATTGAGTATAACAATAAGTCTGTTTTTTTGTCTTCATAATGTGGTAATAATGCTTCCGGCTAGTGTAAGGGAAATATATTTTCTTTTGTAGGACAGTTAAGAGGTTCTTTGAAATTTTATTGATTATTTAGTGCCAATGGGCCATCCTTGCTTTTGAAACCGAGACTCTGTGATGTATTGAACATTTTCTTTTTCTGAATGTTGATAAAAATAAATAAGTAAGTAAAATTTTCAACAAGATACAAATTGTATGCCTTTTCTTATAACTTTTAATTGTTACATTTGTATAGCCCCCTGCTATGGTCATATTGGGAACTTTCAATGTGTGGAAACAATGCTGTATTAACTTTTGTGTCATTAAACACACACACACACACATTCATTGTCACGTTCCTACTTCCAGGCTCTATTGGGGGTAGGGAATAATACTGGTTAAAGAAACATTTCCTGTCCCTCTCGGGAATCGAACCTTGAACCACCGGGTGAGAAGATCACTAGATCACAGAGGCAGTCTCCTTGTACTTATATAGTTAGACAATATCGGTAATCGATTTGTATTTTCGTATATCAACAAAGAAAACGTATATATCTTAAAACACTGCTGCTATTGACATTTTATAAATGACAAAGTTTGTCAGAACTGTTATGTTTATAAAGTAAAAGTCTCCAAAAACAACTCAATAAGCGAGAAAGTTCTTCACTTTTACCTCTTTTACGCTACGCAAATAGTGTTTTCTCGTAAGCTGAATGTAGTAATGTTTCCAAGACAACACGCGCGCCATGGTGATCGTTCATCATGCATACAGTTGAAAGCGTAATGCAGAAAACGTACCTTCGATTTGTTTTCATCATCATTAATTAAACATGTATATTTTAGTCCATATTTTTACTTTTTCTACCAAATACTACTACTATAGTATACAATAAGTAGTGAAGGTATTGTATCCCACCCAAAAATTAGATACCGAGATTTCATCTGAAATACATGTCTAGGATCCCCATGAATCAATATAGAGCATTTTTAGAATAAACTTCATGTGTGTGTGTATGTGTGTGGAAAATGTCGAAACGTTCCTTAAATACAAAACTTTGCATTTAAGTTCGGTATCTTCCAAGGATGCGACACGAAGATTTTCAGAATAATTCCCCACGCTAAGCTACCCTTTATGAAATTGTCAATTTTATAAAATAATATCTCTAACGATTATAAAAAAATGCTGTGTATTGAAGATATTTACATCATAAATCCAGTAATTTTTGGAAATAGCTCCTAAAATCTCCTTCATTCTGAATGACTTTTGCATAGCTGGTAGACCACAAGAGAGAAACAAAAACATATCAAACAAATATTTAGACCTATTTAAAGCACACAATTTATGCACTATGCATTTTTGTAGAACTATCCATTTCTGAGCTATTCCCTGTTAGTGGTCTCAGTTTTAAAATACTTAAACTTTTCCCAAACGGGAAGTTCTTGTACATTTCATCTCTTTTGTTTATCTCCTGGGTTTGAAAAGAGAACCATATCTCAATTACAATCGCATAGCGACAGCCTTTAAAACATTTTATTCTAGTATTTTCGCTAACTACTGTATATAAGTGCTAGAGGGAGTAAAAGTCGTTAACGTAATTTTTTAGTTGCCTCGACATGGGCATCTCCTATACTTCTGTTGTTAACCAATTATATGGTTAAACGCCGTTTGGATGGTGCGAGACTTTCAAATAATTCTGTATATGTAGATGTTCTCTCCATAGTTCATACTAACTGGATGATTAAGTGAATGATAATTCTCAATACTGAAGGAGCATTGGAAATGAAAGACTGCAATCGGTCAAGAAACCTATAATAGTATTTTTATAGCAAATAATTATCGGAACCTTTGGGTATCCATACAGTATCAACATTAGTTGTACCCTCCCTTGCTTTAAGCTTATAGATATTTAAACCTTGCTTCTGGTATATTGTTTTATAAAATATCATATCATATTTCTTAAAACTTCATCCACATTCAAAGACTTCAACGTTTCTCAACTTTTCTTTAAATACAACTAAAATTTCCCAGAATGTGCAGAAGTATCTATTGTAATGTTTAAAAGGAGTAAACTATCTTAACACTACCGTAATTTTAAAAAAATATATTGTTACAAAAAAAACCTTTAATTTTAGATATTAAAATTTCTAACGTTTTAAAAATATTGAATAATTCAGTAATCGATGCTATTGTCATACACCATTTAAATGTTTTCTTTGTGGTTAAAAGCTCCAGATCAGAAAATGCTAATCAATTTACTCAAATTTGGAGACTCGTGTAAAACTTTTATTGTGCAATATATTTAAATAGTAGCATTTGTGAAATAATGTATATGTTGCAAAGTATTTATCCCATTTGAATGGAATGTTTGTTAGTAATGGCATAAAGCAGTCATAGTAAAGTAACATAATATGCAGTCACAATACAATTTTCATAAAAAGTTATTTAGAAATATAGAAATTTGAAATTTCACTTCCGATGTCCCTTAACAAGTAGAAGTGGCATACATTCCTTTCTATAATCTACGAGCCTGTAATACTAAACAATTTACTGAAATTTTGAGGTGTGTGGATGATTTTGTCATGCAATATGTTTATATAGTAATATTTATGAAATAATGTATATGCTCCAAAGTATTTATCCAATTTGAATGGAATTGGTATTTATATTAACATAACAGTAATGCAGTCACAGTACAATTTCACTTCCAATTTCACTTAACAAGGAGAACTCGTATAAATTCCTTTCTTTAATCTGTAATTTCTGAAAGATTTTTACAAATTTTGATTAGAGAGAAAAAGTTCTCTCTGTTTCACCGTGCAATGGTTTTTCTGGTCAGTGCACATTGCGCTGAAAGATAATAAAGCACTCCCTATCGTGCTGGTTCATTTGTTTCGCAGTGATCGAACAGATGTAATCTGATAATTGATTGCGGCTGCAGCTGTTTTACCCCTGCTTCAGCTAAGTAACTGTATCAGGGCAGATACACTACGCTAATCCCACAGTTGACAGTTTCACCAAACAATACCCAGCGAAAACAAAAACACAGGTTATTCAACCGGTTGTATAATAAAAGCACATTTTGTGGCTGTACATGCTTCATTGGGAGGGGATTGTAACTTTCGAGCGGAAATTTTACCTGTGCATATTGATATCTCCATTCATTGCAAATAAGCGAGGCAGACATTTGCGTTATACTGCAAGCCTAAAGTTTGTTTGAGTACATGTTTCTATGCTTCCTAAAGGTATATAGTGCTCTTCAACCAAACATAGTATTCGGCCATGCTAATCATGAATACTCGGCTTCACAACTATTCCCTTCTACCTATTTATTGTCTCCGTATTGAGACTGTCTACCTCAGTGTTCTCTACCATCCCGAAGCTTTACTACAAATGTGCCAATCCAAGTGGCAAACGTCCTTAAGGGGAAGTTGTACCTCTTCTTGCCAATGTAAATGTTCCTATTTTAGGTGCACGTTCTGAGAAAAAAAAAATCTGATGTATTCCATTCACATGAGTTCTCTGCATCTCTGCAACAACTATGTTTCTGTTTACTTCATGCTAAATTAGCAGAACTAGTCTTATTACCTTTCTTCTTGTAAGTAGAAGCGAAATAAGGGAGTACCATAGGTTAAAGTGATAGTCAAAAGTTGATTACTATGTGACTGAGGTTCCTTTATTTGTGTGGACAGGAGTTAAACATTTTCTGTATGAAAAAAGTATATTTTTTAAAGCTGAAACCAATAACAAGGGATATCTCTAAAACAATCAATTCCACGAAAACAAATTTTATAACATAAATTGTGTTTTAAGTTGCTCTACATTTCTTGTGGGATACATTTTTGTCCATCTCTTATGGTTTAGCAGTTTTGCAAACTTTCATAAAATTCATCCAGAATAGAGTAGTTTTCAGAGGCTATTCTCTGAAAATTGAAGATATACATTTTATTTGCCACATGAATATCTTTAATATATGGAATTTTAATCAAAATTAGCCATTTTTGATAAGATCAAAATTTTCGAATTTTTTTCCATGTAAAGCGTAGTTTGGGGTGGGGGATTATTCTTAAAATCTGTGTTGCATCCCTGGAAGATACAAAGTTTGATATTTACCGACTTTTCGTTTTTGAGTTATCGTGTACACAGACACCCGGACAAAACGGACCTTTTTCTTAAAATACTTTTTTTTTTTGGATACGTGGGACCCTAAGACGTGTATTTCCGGTGAAATCTCAGTATCGAATTTTTAGTGGACTACAATACCTTTCTATACACTCTGTACATAGTACGTGTTGAGAAGGAAATAAAAGAATGTATTACTTTTTCCCGAACATGAACATTTCGGTCAAATTTTAAAGTTGTTTGAGTACATAATTCCCACAGTTATTAGATAATTTTGTTATAAAACTACCAATATCTATTATTTTTAACAACATATTTGATAAACATTTCATACAGCTATGGTAAACAGTTTCTAGAAATTTTATAGGAGAAAATCGGCAACGTGAAGAAATGGCAAAAATAAATATCATTCCTGAATGCATGCCTCTCCAAATTCTGGATAATCTGGATCCCCAGTGCAGTTTTGGTTCCTGTGAGCTTCTGTTGCCTGTTTTTAATGTTTTTAGACTTACTTTATTCATTCATTACTTTCTTCCTAGGACATTTCTTGTGATGCTTGAAGACCTTTAAAATAGGTTCACAATTTTAGGTCTAAGTGGTGTTTTTTGTGTACTGAAATTACATTATTGACTAAGCGTAATGCTTGAAATTATGTTATTATATTAAAAAAATAAAATCATGTATTTTTTCAAAACATATTAATTTAATTACAATAGTATAATAGATGTTACATAGTTGGACCGTGATAGATCTGGCCTTCCTTCTTTCCTTGAACTGTCTTTAGAGATCATTCTGGCAAAATGTAGCTATTACAAGTTATTAAGCCACTCTTAGATACATGAATCTACAAAATCTGACATTCAACATTTTCAAACATATCCAGGGTACAACCTCCCCTTAAAGTACGTACGCGTAAATGGGACCACTATGTTTCAAATCCTGTTAGGGTTGTGTTTCCTAAACATGGGCCTGGAACGTTTCCTTCCCAAATTTATTTTCTAAATTATTATCACTTATTTTATGAAGTACGAATGTCATCGCCTGTGTGCCATATGCAGTAAGAACAGTCGTTACAGAATCTAATGTGATACATTCATATGGTCTTCTCCACATATACTACAGCTATCTATTCTTACTGAAGCTTATTCTTCCATCTATGTCATGCATCTCAAGATCAACATCAGCAGAAGTATATGTTAGTATGATAGTATTTTCTTACACAGAAGTATAAGAAAATGCAGTAAACTAAAGCGATAGTCAAATTTTCTAAAATCCCGTCGCTATGTGATAGTGTTCAATTTTTGTATTTTATGCGTACTACGACGAAAAAATATGAATAATGACCTCCTATTTGAGAAAGTTTAAACCTATATCAAGCAGTACCACGGAAATAGTAAAGATCATAAGAATCTATGTATTCATAAAGTATGTGCTTGACGATGTGAACATTTTTGCGTCGTAAGGTTTTTCTACCACTTACGGTTTACCAGTTACGCAAAATCATTCAGAATGAAGAGGACCTTAGAGGCGTTCGCAAGAAATCCAAGGTGCATATTTTATTTGTCATATATACATTTTAATACAGTTATTTAAATCAAAATCGTTAGTCATTTTTAAGAAAATAAAAATTTTCGAAGATTTTCCATGTAAAACCTAGTTTGAGGTGGGTATAGGTACAAAAATGAAATATAAAGTTTGGTAGATAACTGACTTTTCGTTTTTGAGTTATCGTATTAATAGACACACACATACACGAACTTCTGTTTTCTTTCTTTCTTTTTTTTTTTTTTTTGCATACACGGAACCTAAAACAAATCAGGTATCGAATTTTATTTGTCGACAACCAAAAAAAAAAAAGGGGGGGGGGGAAGTCTATAAAGTGTTAAACTTAGGGTTTTTAAGTACGTTAACTTCTAAATGTTTATCAAGAAGACCTCCAACAGAATCCCCGCACTATAAACTATCCATTACCTGGCAGATGTCTTGAGTTTCTCCATTTTCTCAAAATTAGCTCTAATGATTTTGATTATAACCCATACTGCAGAAATGTTGGCAATGGCTTCTGAAGCTCTCTCCCTTCTGGAGGACTATTGCATAGTTGCTAAACCGTAAAGGGTAAACAAAATCTTAGCTACACCAATCTCGTTAAAACACATAATTTATGCCATATATATTTTGTGAGTGGAGCTAATCACTTCTGAAATATTTCTTGTTATTGGTTTCAATTTTGCAATAGTTAAACTTGTGTCAAACGGTAAATCGTTATTCGTTTTTTTTTTCTCCTAGTGAAATCAAGCAACCAGAATGCCATTTCAGAACCATCCCATAGCGAGCAGCTTTTAAAAGATTTGACTTTCACTTTAGCTTATTGTATTAGTTATTTACCTTCCTCTTACAAGGTACTAAATAAAATGGCCGTTTCTGCTAATATGTTAACATGAAATAGATAGAAGAACAAGCTTACTAACAATAATTTGTTCCTGAAATGTAGAGAAATTCATGTGAATTGAACACTTTAGATCATTCCTGTATCTTTACTCATCAGCTTTTCAAAAAAATTAATTTCTAATTTGCAAATATATTGATCACTAGTTAGTATATTTTTTCTGTCTCTATCACGTTGGTGGTAGGTAGATTCCACTCAAAACTTTGATACGGATATTCTATTGGTAACAGAGTTTGCGGTTCACTGATTAGAAATAAGCGCATTTTAAGAAAAATGACCACGCACTTATGTGAGTGATTTTGTGCCTGCATGTATGTGTGTGTGTGTGTGTGTGTGTGTACCTGTAAACAGCAGAACTCAGAAATCAATACCAAACTTACAAGGATGTAAAAGAAAGATTTTCAAGAAAATCCCCCCCTCAAACTACCGTTTACTTTGGAAACATTTTCAAATTTTGCTTTTCTTAAAAATGCCTCTTAACGGTTTGGATTAAAATACCATATGTTTAAGACATTTACTTGACAAATAAAATTTTATATTTAATTTTCTCGGAATATCCTAAAAGCCCTTACCTCATATAGCGACCCCCTCTTAAAATATTTAACTATGGATTTAATCTAGAGTATTCTAAATTTTACTTATAATGACATATGTAATTTGCGCTAATGCTTATCTCGATTAGCAAGTAGACAGACGAATAAGCTATTGTAGCAGTAGTTTGTTGTGGAATACGATAGTCGAAACAGAGGTATTCAGAATTGCGTCATCACCCAACATGAAGCAGATATGTGGCATACAGGTGAAAGCAGCTCCAGCCAGTCGACGCGACGCAATAACTGTTATCACAGTGTGCAACAGAGCGAGTCTAATGTGCATTAAAACCGGAGCTGACAGAAGCTTTCTCCAACAGTAACCTCTATTATACCAGTTTCCAGTTGACAAACATAACAACCACACAGTTTCGTCCTCCATTCATTCATAGCCCCCTTTCTGCTGCTTGCTGCACAAACTTTTCTGCATTCATTAAATTGCTTACTGACCATAACGAGATATGATCCTTTGGAGTGAGCCTAAACCGTGTAATATTCAATGCTCAAAATTCCAAATTTAGAATAAAAAGGCATTTTAATCAAATAGAATTAAAGGAAACTTTTGGACGAATTAAAGGATTAACTTGAATTAATTTAGATCAGTACATTTTCCATTAATATATTGGTTGTGTTAGAAGCAAGGAGTAACTGACATTTTTATATATTTTCCTCCAACTTTTCGTAATACTAACAAACTGATATTAATGATAGGATGTTGTTGTTAAAATCTAGAATTAATTACTATAATTTCTAGCATGTTTCCCAAAATTAATCATCTCAATTTATGGTTCAGAATAAGATAAAACTAATATCTATAATTAATTTTGTGATTTCCATTCACTTATACACTTGAGCGTATAAATAATAGTGTCTTAAAGCATCAGTTAAAAACTGGAATAAAGACTAGAACATACTTTATTTTTAAATTATTAAAATGATTTATTGGTTAAAAAGATGCTTAGGATACTCACTAATAAAATTTTTAGTAGTTTTTCGTTGATATTTCTTTGTTGAAGATATCTATAATAATAGTAATTTTCGTCAATACGTAAATTTGGTGTAATATTAAATATTTTTCTGTAACAAATATTTAAATATTTGACTCCCTTAACTTTTTAAAATGTAGCATTCTTTAAATAATAGCATCCCTAAATACCAAACTGAACTATCAACTGAAGCTGGTATCAATAAAGCATTGTTATGTTTCTTCATCCATCTGAGAAAGAAGTGGAAAAGGGTTGCAATCTAAGAAGGTAGAAAAACTGTAGTAAAAACAGAATACCAGCTCGCACAAATGCCTCGTATTGGACGTGAGCGGATACCTATTTGTATGTACATTAAGAGTTGCAAACCTCAACGGGGCTATTTCAAGTTAATGTATATATATATATATATATATATATATATATATATATATGTGTGTGTATATATATATACACATATATAATTACAATTTATCCTGCCATAACTATTTTATAAAATATCTGATGTGTTCCATTCACATGACTTTCTCTATATCTCTGCAAGAAAGTATTGTTGAAAAGTTTATGCTTCTATTTACTTCATACTAATTGAGAAACAATCGGCAGAAATAGTCCTATTACTTGCTTCCTTGTAAGTAGAAGCGAAATAAAGGAATACTGTTGGTTAAAGTGATAGTCAAAAGTTGGTTGCTATGTGACTGAAGTTCCTCTGTTTGTATGGACAGGAGTTAACAAATTCATGTATGAGAAAAGTATGATTTTAAAGCTGAAACCGAAAACAATGAGTATCTAAAAAACGATTACTCTGCGAAAAAACGTATTAAGATAAATTGTGTGTTTTAAGGTGATCTACATTTTTTGTGCTGTAAGTTTTTGTCCACCTCTTACGGTTTGGCAGTTATGCGAAATTCCGTAACATTCCTCCAGAATAAAGTAGACTTCAGAGGCTATTCCCAGAAAATGTATATATATATACATTTTATTTGTCAGGTAAATATCTTTAATATACGAAATTTTAAAGAAAATCGTTAGAGCCATTTTTGAGAAAATCAACATTTTCGAAGAAAATTCCATACAAAGAGTAGTTTGGGGTGGGGGGATTTTTCTCAAATCTTCGTGTCGCATCCCTGGAAGATACTAAACTTAAATACTAAGTTTTGTATTTTACCGACTTTTCGTTTTTGAGTCATCGTGTTCACAGACACACGGACACACGGACACGCGCGCACACACGGACCTTTTTCTGAAAATGCTTTTTTTGGTACAGATGATCCTAAAACATATATTTCCGGTGAAATCTCGGTATCGATTTTTTGGGTGGAGTGCAATACTTTCTCTATACACTATGTACATAATACATATAGAGAAAGTAAAAATTAGTTCACCATTCCGACCTTGAATTCCTCCACTGCCAAAGCGTACTGATGCACTAAGTAGCGTTTTCAAATTTGAATATTATGAAATTTCACTCACTCCTCGTGAATTTTGGAGAATTTTTAACTCGTTATTTGGAATATTTACGACCTTACAATATTATGGTTATAAAGGGTAAAGAAAGAGAAGTTACAATAAAACGCTCTAGACAATTTAGTTAACTTTATAAATCAATAACTATAAAACAAATATTAAATAATAATTAATAAATATAATAGTTATATAATAATTGTAAAAATAATGTTATTAATTTATCAATTGATACATTCGCCACAGCAGTTTTCAAAGTTAGCCACCCAACATCGGGTAAATCCTTATAAACGATCACAAAAGTGAAATGAAAAACCTGAGAACCTAAAAACCTCCTGATGTTAATTTTTGGTAATTAATTTATTGAAATTCTTCCCGAACAAAATTAATTTAATTTATATTATTATAAAAGCTGCAACCACTGCGGACTGGTTGCCGGTGTTGATGCCAACTTAAAAACTAAATACCACCAAAAATAACCAGAGAAGTCTAAATTGGAAAAAATGCTATAGTTTACTTTTGGCAAATGATATTGGCTTGCGATTCCTATACTTCCTTACTAGCGCCATGCAAATCTGCTTTGTGTTTGGTTAAAATATTATCGATGTCGCTAATATCGAATTTTCCTTAGTAGAGCGAGGCAAGTACGTTCGTTCTACTATGCTCCATGTTTACTGGATAGGCTCTCTCCTTTAGTCAACAACTCAGTGATAACTCGGCGAAAAGCTCTGTATAGCTTTATATGGGTAATACATTTCACGGGCTGTCACGTATACTTTTGGTGGATATTGCTTCTATATACGAAAAGGGGCTTAAATTATTAGATTGGCCTCGTTTTCTATAAGTTTCATACTGGCCATACCAAATATAAATTTCATATATGCCCATTTGTATCTAGTTGCAATATTTAATATTTATTTTACTTAGAGTAAGGGTTCTGTTGGATCGATATGCGAGGGGTGTGTACTGGACTGTAAAAGTTATCCTAATGTGCATAGGTTTGTGTACCGCTTAAGCAATACATCCGCGTAGCTCCCTGCCTGTTAGCGAGTGTAGTGCTTTGGTTTATGCTACCTATTCCGTCCCAATCTCTGTGTTTTCACTTCTCCCCTCTGTTTCTTTCGTTTTTCTTATACAATTTTCTTTTGCCTTTTCCAAATATTGCCCTAGTTCTTTATTTCTTCTCTTTCCCTTGACATTCATCTCTCCTGCCATACTATTCCGTTTGTGTTCCCAAATTTCTTTCCTTCAATTTCTTACCTCTTTACATCCTTTTAACGGGAACAATACTATTTGTTTTATACACCACAATGAGTGACATTATGTTTATGAAAAATAAGCTTCAGATATAAACTTTGAAAACATTTTGGGAAAATTATCAAGTATTTACAGCCATAAAAATGAATATACAATTAATTTAAAAAATCGTTCTGCTTACTCAGTATCATATTCAAAGGCAATAACTAGAGTAGAGACGCAACCTTCAAATGGGGAGTATTTGAAAGTTAATTGCTGATTGTCATAATGTTGTAAAGTAATAAAAAAGTAGTTGACTTGATCTGGATTAAACCTTCCTTACATTCAAGGAACTGCACTACTTTTCCTACATTCTGTAGATAAGTTTTACTCAGCTCTGAATGAACTAGAAAGCTTGGAACGACAATAGACCACGCAAGATCATTGTTATTAGTTAACAAATATCGCCTCAAACTGCCGCTTCGAACGAATTTGCCTGCGCTCGAGGATTTTAGATTAGACTCACTATTTTGAAGTTTGATGGTTGCATAACAGGAAGGCTTACATTGCTACGTTACTCCACACTCGGAAACTTACAAACACCCCACAACCATCTCAACAACAAAGTGATTAAACTATAAGAGGAGGTTATAGGTTCACTAAAACGCACACAAGATTAGCTTGATGCTCAACTTAGTAGAAAAGCCTTGCAATTACACGATACGTATTTTATTTTTTCATAACGAGCTCTTTTGTCTTAGCAAAGCGTGTGAAGGATTTACGAACTAAAACAACCTCACTTTGTTAGAAGCCCTATAATATGATAAGGCCACGGGGCAGCAGTTCATGTTGTGTTAATAAAAACAGCACATCTGGTGAGAAGCTCCATTCTATCGCGGTAATGTGTCTGCTTTTCCAACCTCAAACATACGTGCCACAACATTAAGTGTCTGGGAGCAACAGGTGGCGGTCTCTTCATAACATGTTCCTTAGAGCTAGACTAGTGTGAAATAAAGTGAATCGCCCAACTTTACAACCTCGTATTTACGGCGGTTCCACGGTCAACTGATATACAAATATGGCAATCACATTTAGCAAACAATTTTGATATTGAAAACAATGCCACTTTATTAACAACATTCTGCATACACTAAAAAGCTGTGATTATGAGATCTAAGGATAACTTAAACTTGTCTTGCTCATTTGTATACCCCCCTTTAACTTCTATGGTCGAATCAGGGCTTTGCCTGGAGAAAAACTAACTTGTTGACTATAGACTATTTATACTAGGTTAATCCTGTTTAGCTTTAACACACGCGGTTCTCTTTTATGCATACTACCTGTGGATATAGGGAATTATCCAAACCCCAGCCGAGAATCGATTCCGTGACCACCGATCAAAAATCAACTCCTCGGCTACTCAACTGTTTGTTTTTATTTCTCCACTTTCCTTTGCATAGAAGCCATCAAAGCTTAGATGTGACCGACACTGTCGGAAATATAATAATAATAATACTTAATAATAAAATAGACATTAACTAATAAGTATTATAATTATTTAATATTACACGTATATATTGTTTATATATTATTATTTCTTTAGAAATTACATTTGCCTTTTTCTTTCTTTGTATGAACACTGAGTTACGAATAAATTACAGGTTAGAACAGATAGCCACGCTTTCTTAAATTTCTATGGCAAAAGATACTTAAGAACTATAATCGAGAAATATATATATATATAAATAAATAAAAAATGGCTTTGAAAGGAAAATTCCCTATACTGATGGATATCCCATGCACAAGAAAAAGATATACAACAAAAATTAAATAATTCCAACATATATGTGCAACTATACAAAGAACATTAAGAAATAAAACCAGAAAAGAAACAATAATGACATTTTATAAGGTACTGGCTAACCCTATACTCTTATATGGCAGCGAAAAGTGGACTTTAAGTAAAGCAAACAGGAGAAGATTAGAAACACCGAGGTGCAATTTCTTAGACCAATGTCAGGTTACACATTAAAAGATCACAAATACGGGAAGAGTTAAACAAATATAAATTATGGGAGAAGATAAATGATATTAAGTACCAATGGTTTCAACACGTAAAGAGAATGCATAACAATAGAATAACAAAACAGGCACTAAATTATGCAGCAGAAGGACGGCGCTCAATAGAACTCCTAGAATCAGATGGGAAGATGACTTTGTGCCGGAACGGGCAAGAAGAAGAAGAAATGTATTTTATTTTAACTTTCTGTAATAGCCATAACAAATAGAGGGAGTACTGCTTCTATTAAAATATTCTACATCGAATTGGATAGGTAGCACCAGATTGAAAAATTCGATCCCATAGCCAGGATTTGAACCACGGATATCACCGCCTCTGTATGGTTGCGCTAACTTAGCTACCATGAATTTGAAGCATCCTTTGTACCTACTATATATTTCGTAAGAAATTAATTATCGACTTTATGTGTAATTTGTAGAACAGATATAAAACCAAACGTTAGTACGCTAGAGGAAGTCATGTAACACATTTCATATTTTAGAAATTGAAATAACTTCGTTGCTGAGATACTTCTGGGGGAACTAAGCGAGATGGCTAAGGCGGTAATATCTTTTACCCACATCCGGGAGGTCCTCGGATCGATTTGCACCATTGTGCCACTTTGAAAATGTTTTCTTTCTGTAGTTTCCCCGGGTTAGCAGGTGAATGCTACAAAACTTTCCTACCCATCATTACCTGTACCTATCACTTCTTTGTTATTTGCTTCAGACTTGAAGGACCAGGAGACGGTGTTCGGCAGATTGGGGTTGGGCGATGCCTTGCTTTCTGCAGCAGTTTCTTCCTTGCTCGTTGCAGAGGGGGGAGGCTCCCGGTCAGGATCTGACTCCAGGATCCTTCAGATCTCAATACGACGGAGAGTTCAGGAGCTCCATGGAAGTATGCCGGGCGACGAAGAATTCGTTTGATCTGTAAACGTTAGGTACTCCGTAAATACTTGCGCATGTGATCGTCCGGGTCTGGTCACGCCTCGGGTATATAGGTACTTTGAACATTTTCTCCCAGGGGTTATATAACTCGCAAAGGGTCACAATGGCCTACGTGCAGTGACGTATCATAGTATTTGGGGTTTCGTCCGTGATGATCCTAATTCTACCTCTGAGGGAATAAAGGAGAATGTTCTTCTTTTGTTGGATGTAATGTGTACCTAGTGTTTTGTGCAGGAAACAGCAAGGCACGGAAACGAGGTATTATTCAGCCCGCACCTGCTACCCGTCTCGTGGCAGACAAGCTCTGTTCAGAAATCCAGATATACATTTTTACGAATGCAACAGCTGGTTCTGTAGGCAATTCATTTCGAGGTATTGGTAAACCCGAGCGAGGTTTTTATTCGCTCACAGGATTTTATATATTACATGGAACACGTTTCAAATTGAATCTCTCTGTTTAGTAATGTCAATACACACGTAGATGTCATCTTGATTTACGATGCCTACATTTACTCCAGTAAGAATGTGGCTTAAAAACAGTTAAGTTTACGTTGCCTATCGTAAGACATCGTCATCATTATCATCATTTATAGATTAGAATATCATTATTATTTTTTTTTCATTAAAATTAAGAAAGTATCCGATAAATATCTGAGTTAGCCACGAATTCTGTTATGTGTGTGTTTATATTTTAAAATATTAAGAGGTGTAGTTCTCTTTCCATTGTTAAGGTAAGCATCCGTGAAATTTTATCAAATTGTTTTGAAAAATAAAAGAAATGTAATATAATAATATAATAAATTCTAAACAGTAAGAAAATACAACATTTTCCCACTTGGTTTATTTAATGTGCCGGTTAACTCAAGCAATAAATGAATAGCCGCATGTTTCTAATAGGTTTTTAAACGTAGTCTTTTCGCAATACTTTCTTTAGCATCTTGCAAACTCAAAATATTTTATACCATGCAATTTTTACTTTCTCCACTGACTAAATAGTGCATACGTAGAGAAGGTATTGCATTTCTTAAAAAATTCGCTACCGAGATTTTACCGCAAATACACGTTTTAGGTTTCCCTCTGTTCAAAAATAGCAAAATCTAAATTGAACTTCATTTTCAGGTAAAGATCCGTATCTATGTGTGTGTGTGTGTGTGTTTGGGTGGGTGTGTATGTGTTTGTCTCCATGTGTCTGTGAAAACGATAATTCAAAAACGAAAAATCGGTAAAATAAACCTGGTATTTAAGTTTAGTAGGTATCTGCCAAAGACGCAACAGGAAGATTTTGGGGAAAATTACTCAACCTCAAAATATGGAAAACATTTTGATAATTTTAATTTTCTAAAACATTCCTATACGTTTTTTACTAAAATACCACATATTAAAAATATTTACAGGTTAAATAAAATGTATTAACTTTTCTGGGAATAGTCCCTGAAGACCTCATCATTCTGGCATAACTGATAAACTGTAAGAGGTAGATTAAAATTGTAATAGACAAAACAATATTGATCTCGTTAAAACTACAATTTATGTTATATACATTCTTTTCCTGGAGTTTACCATATTAGATTACCGTTTGTTATTGGCTAAATAATACTTAAATGTTTATAAATAATTATCCTCTCAAAAGTCTAGAGTGAAATAGATCAACGTTAAACTCATTTACTGTAAACTTTAATGTAAATATTTTTAAACACTCCTGTGTAGAAGATTTTGATTAGGCAATGAATTTAGACAATAAAAATATTTAAATACCCATACGCTAGAATTTTAAATCACAGAGCCAATAAGCATGTCAGTGTGAGTAATAAGTAATAACTGATATAGTTTTAAAAAAATCTGATGTATTCTATTCACATAACTTTCTCTATATCTCTGCAACAGATTATTGTTAAAAATCTTATTCTTCTACTTATTTCATGCTAATTGAGAAAAAATTAGCATAAATAGTCTTATTACTTGCTTTCGTGTAAGTAGAAGCGAAATATGGGAGTATCATAGGTTAAAGTGAAGTCAAAAGCTGGTTACTAGGTGATTGAAGTTCCTGTATGAGAAAAGTACAAGTTTATTAAACCTGAAACCAAAAACAAGGAATATTTCAAACACGATCAACTCCTTGAAAAACATTTATTTAACATAAATTGTGTGTTTTAATGTGTTCTACATTTTTCGACTGGTAAGTTTTTGTCCATTTCTTATGGTTTAGCAGTTATACAAACTTTTGTGAAAGTCATCCAGAATAAAGTAGTCTTCAAAGGCTATTCCCAGAAAATTTAAGATATACATATTATTTGTCAGGTAAATATCTTTAATATACGATATTTTAATCAAAATCGTTAGAGCCATTTTTGAGAAAATCAACATTTTCGAAAAAAGTTCCATGTAAAGGGCAGTTCGGGGTAGAGGAATTTTCTTGAAAAGCTTTGTGTCCCATCCTTGGAAGATACCAACTTAAATACCAAGTTTGGTATTTAACGGTCTTTTCGTTTTTGAGCTATGCTGTCCACAGATACACAGACACACATACACACACACACATGGACCTTTTTCCAAAAATGTTTTTTTTTTGGATTCAGGGGGACCCAAAAATTGTATTTCCGGTGAAATCTCGGAATCGAATTTTTGGGTGCATTACAATACCTTCTGTATACACTATGTACATAGTACATGTAGAGGAAGTAATATATCTTACAGGATGTAGAGTTTTCACAGATGTGTAAACGTATTCAATGCGCTTTGTGATCGGTTGCACGTGTGCGCTTTTGGTCAACCGCTTGTTTTGACACCACATTACTTTTAAGTTCACGACTAAATTTAACTTTCTTTAAGTGTAAATATATTGCCCATATATGTGTAAGTATCAACCAGAATATAGTAATTCCGTCTTGAAATTTTCTTCTTTTTATCCAGTGTCGATTTGTCTCGGAACACGCTTAAATAAAGAATACCTATTTCCTACTGAAATAACGGTACATAGCTTGTATATATTCTGAATATTAAACACAATTAATATCTACCCTGGTGCACCAGATTATAAACAATTGCACAAGAAATAGTTTCACTCATCGCTGCGTGGCTATGTGTGCAACTCGCACCCATGCTAACTTTTTACACTCTCTACACCTACAATGTACATAGTGTATAGAGAAGGTATTGTATTCCACCCTAAAATTCGATACCGAGACTTCACCGGAAATACATGTTTTGGGTCCCCCTGAATCCAAAAAGAGAATTTTTACAAAAAGGTCCGTGTGTGTGCGTGTGTGGGTCTGTGTGTGTGTATGTGTGTGTGTGTGTGTGTGTGTCTGTAGACAGCATAGCTCAAAAATGAAAAGACCGTTAAATATCAAACTTGGTATTTAAATTTGGTTTCTTCCAAGGATGCGACAGGAAGATTTTCAAGAAAATCCCTCCATCCCCAACTACCCTTTACATGGAACATTTTTCGAAAATTTTGATTTTCCAAAAATGGCCCTAACGATTTTGATTAAAATATCAAATATTAAAAGATATTTTACCTCTGAAGTATACTGTATTCTGGATGAATTTTACGGAATTTTGCATAACTGCTAAACCGTAAGAGATGGAAAAAAACTTGACATACAAAAAACGTAGAGCACATTAAAACACACAATTTATATCCTATACATTTTTTCTTGGAGTTGATCGTTTTTAAGATATTCGTTGGTTCTAGTTTAAGCTTTGAAAAACTTATAGTTTTCTCATACTGAATTTGTCAACTCCTGTCCCTGCAAACAAAAGAACTTCAGTCACATAGCAACCAGACTATCACATATATATAATATCAATAATTTAAAATAGCATAACAAATCAATAGATGCACTGTACAGTGTATTAGTTACATTTGTTTTCACAATTTATTTGCTTGTGAGCATTTTGTGGTTTTAAATTAAATCAGCTCTTTGGGCATTGTTGCCTCAACTTCACATCAAATCGTTCCCTTGCGCTAACTTTAAGTGCAAGCGCACTCAGCTAGACGATCATTGTTGACTTTTTCTTACGTAAGTCTTACATGCCCTGTATTAACTTATACATTAATTCTGCACACATTTTCTCAACATTATTCATATTTAAACAAACATCATTCATGTTTCATAAATATTGCTCATATGCGTTGCCTTAATTCATGCTCATACCAAATTGTTAAATGTAATTCTTCTTATTTTTCCATGAAACTAACACTTTAAACCAAACATTCACTTCTAGATTTATGATTTAATTTTTCATCCAATAATATAATATCAGCTATACTATTCTTCAGTAGAGAAATTATGCCTACAGCAAATGTTCAATATGATCAATAAAATCATAGTACAAGATGTAGACACTAAATCCATGGAATTCACAGTGGATAAATAGTAACAATGGCTCTGTAACAAGAAACGTATCCCCCCCTGATATAAACACTCGCCTAAAATGCAAATTCTTCTTCCTTGATTTTATTCTTAAACAATTTGTTTCTGTCACGGCAAATTTGGGACTTACTTCCGACTTTTTCGTATTATTATATAAAATGATTTCAAAAGCCCTTCTGGAAAGGAAGAAACAGTAAGACATTTAATTTTTAATTGTCCTCGTTTCATGAAGATTCTGCTTAAACTCAATTTAAACAATTACAATGTAGATTTTACTAAACCATTATATAACATTTTTAGTAGAAGATGTTATGATATGTTGTACAATTTGTTCACCACGTCTATCACAAGTTGTAAAATATGCCTATGTATTGATATTAAAATTAATTAATTTTAAATTATAAACTAAGCCCTAGCCCGCCTGGGTGGTAGCGTGTCTGCCTCACATTTAAAAGGTAGTGAGTTCGAATCTCACTTAGGGTGAGTTACCCGGATAAGGATTTTTCGGGGTTTCCCCTTATCCTGAGAAGACGAATGTCGAGTAACTTTAAGCTCCATGGACCCTAACATCATTTGAGCATCATTTTTATTTCGAATCTCACTTAGGGTGAGTTACCCGGATAAGGATTTTTCGGGGTTTCCCCTTATCCTGAGAAGACGAATGTCAGTAACTTTAAGCTCCATGGACCCTAACATCATTTGAGCATCATTTTTATCGTCCGATGTGACCAAGCAGGTTAAAGGACGGTAAACTAAAAAAAAAAAAAAAAAACTAAACCCTAATGTGCATTTTGTACAATAAGGTTTAATCTGTAAATAAATAAAATAAGTCTATGCTTCCTTCAGAACTTTAATTATTAATAGCATTCGGTACCATATAATATATTTTATTGCTGATGCAGTATAATATTTCAACACAGTTTTCTGCCTTGCTTTTCTTGTTAATGGCGTTTTAACAACCCCATACATTTGTTGAAATAAACCCAATATCTATTAAAACCATTTGATAACCCCATATAATTAAAATTCATTACTTACTCCATGATTTTTTTTAATTTATAGTTGCCTTAATCTCATTGATTCTTGGTCATATAAAGAAATATCTTTGACCTCTGATATTTTTAGATTGTATTCTATGGCTGTTTTATGCATACCAAACGCATCTTGTAGACTTTGCTGTATTACTATTTAACATTTTCAAAGAGAAGATTGGTCAGATCTAGCGATCCTGTTCTGTCACAGTGTTTAATGACATTGTTCATGCTTACATTGTAAAGGATGGGTGAAAGAAGGCAATTAAATTCCTTATTTTGATGATTAATTTTAACTTTTTATATTTATACTTGAGATGTTTAATTCAAACACCAGAAATCACTTTGCAGCTTTAAAACCCACTATTGTACACGGTAGGAATTTAAGTAATTTTTAACTACGTGCTGACCATGTAAATTCCTGTGTATAACAAAGCCTTAGTAATAGCAAAACAGCTCTACAAGGCAAACTGGCGAATTTTATTTTATGCTTCGGTTGCAAGAAAGAAAGGAAGGGAGGGAAAAGAGAATGACCCAAATATTTTTACAGCTGAGCTGACTCTCATACTTAGAGAAAAGAGAACAGAAAAAGAACTGGGCTAAAAAAAGGGTCTTATAAAGGAAAATATTTATTAATGTGAAGGTTGCTCTGTAATACACAGACACATTAGTCAAAGCTTTATTACAAGATTTAGTTGCTTTATAAGACACCAAAAAGAAATTAAAACAGCTAACGTTTAGATTTCTATTACGTTTGCACCTTCCAAATCTATACTCCTCCTTAGATAACTCTAATGTTCATTATAACTGTTAAATTAGACATTAGCTATTTTAGAGATATTTCGTTCTTGTTGGTCTGTATACTCCAGGTATTAAAATATACACTTAAAACTGTATTGGACATGCGCTGTGTGATTTAACAAGTGTAAAGTAATATTTTGTCTACCTGTTACGGTTTTCAGTTATACAAAAGTCGTCCAGAATGAAGTTGGCTCTAGACTCTATTCCTGGAAAATTCAAAATGTGCATTTTATTTATGATGAAAAAGTCTTTAACATGTGGTACTTTAATCCAAATCGTTATTTTTAATAAGACAAAACGTTTCGAAAAACATTCCATGCAAAGGGTACTTGGGTGGAGGAATTGCTGGTAAATCTTCATCTGGTGAAAGGTGATTAATTTAAATACAAGTTTAGTATTTAACGCTCTTTTCGTTTTTATTACGCTGTTCATACACATACACACACTAGTTTACGACAGTTTGACAGTTTGTGTGACTCACCACACTTCTCCTCCTTTACTGGAGTCGTGAGAAACTACGTCGTGACGTCAGCAGGACGTGTTTTATGCTGCTAAGACACATGAAATCTAAACACTAAGGACAACAATGATAACAATAGAACCAACTTAGGTAAAGAAAAGCATATTTCCGTTTTGTTGTTTTATAAACAGGCAAATAATTTGTTTAGTACTAAACATAATCTGAAGTGTTCCATTCACATGACTCTCTCTCTACAACTCTGCAACAAAATATTGTTAAAAAGCTTATGCTTCTATTTACTTCATGGTAATCGAGAAAAAACTAGCAGAAATAGTCTTATTATTTGCTTCATTGTAGGTAGAAGGGAAATAAGGGAGTACCATAGGTTAAAGTGACAGTCAAAAGCTGGTTGCTATGTGACTGAGGTTCCTTTGTTTGTATTGATAGGAGCTGACAAATTCTTGTGTGAGGAAGGTATGTTTTTTAACGGTGAAATCAAAACCTGGAATAACTAAAAAACGATTAACTGCATATATATAACACAAATCGTGTATTTTAACGTGTTCAACATTTTTGTGCGATAAGTTTTTGTCCATCTCTTACAGTTTAGCAGTTATGAAAAATTCCGTAAAATTCATCCAGAATAAAGTACACTTTAGACGCTATTCCCAAAAAGGTCAAGATATACATTTTATTTGTCAGGTAAATATCTTTTATATACGAAATTTTAATCAAAATCGTTGGGGCCATTTTTGAGAAAATCAAAATTTTCGAAAAAAGTTCCATGTAAAAGTTTGTTTGGAGTGGGGGGATTTTTCTCAAAATTTTCGTGTCGCATCCCTGGAAGATACTTAACTTAAATTCCAAGTGTGGTATTTTACGGACTTTTCATTTTTGAGCTATCGTGTTCACGGACACACGGACACACACAAACACACGGACCTTTTTCCGAAAATGCTTTTTTTAGATAAAGGGGACCCTAAAACATATATTTCCGGTGAAATCTCGGTGTCGAATTTTTGGGTGGAGTGCAATATCTTCTCTATACACTATGTACATAGTACTACAGAGAAAGTAATATGTAATCTGGATTTTCCTTTTACACGATTATGGATTATTCAAAAAGTTAAATGATAGCAAATAAATAAATAGTTGTTGTATCCAAATAAATTAAAAACGTTGCTTTACATTCTAGACAGTAAACGTAATCTTTATTCTTAGGTGAGTATAAGCACTGTCTATCTCTGAAGTGCACTGTAGTGGAATGTTCGTCATGTTCATGTGCACATTGTACATTTTCCGACCTGACACGAAAATGCAATCGCGTATGCTAGACACGTACTGGAAGTAGGCGTGTCACTAATGACATCTGGTACAGTCGATATTCACGTGTCATTCACAGCGCTGGTACTGAACTTAGCATTTCATATTACATACACTACTGCCAGTGTATTACTTATATAGACAATTGATGTTCATTTGCTGCAGTAACATATTAAAATTAGAGGAGAAGAGCATGCTTTGATAACAAATCAGACCAAAAAGTTTTCAAAGTTGGTCGTCCAGCTCAATTTATTGTCCTACACCTACGTCCCATTTGTGCGCATTGCTTTTAATTTCCTACGTTACATTTTTGCACATTATGTTTAAATACCTACTTCCATTTCATACATTGCATTTAGATGTCTATGTTTCTGCATGCTATACTTACATTTTACATATTATGTTTGAATTTCTACGTCCTATTTTTAATGTTTCTACTTAGTACATAGATAGAGAACGTATTGTACTTCGCCCTAATATTTGATATAAGGTTTTGCTCGATATACACGCTTTAGAACATGATCCGTGTATATGCTTGTGTGTTCATGTTTGTAAACACTGTAGCTCAAAAATGTAGCTCGGTAAAATACTAAATGTGATGTTTAAGTTTAATATCTTCCAAGGATGCAACACGAAGCTTTTAGGAAAGTTCCCCCACTCCAAACAATCCTTCACATGAAAATAAATTTCAAAAACTTTTATTTTATCAAAAATGGCCTTAACAATTCGGATTAAAATACTGTATATTAAAGATATTTGCATGGCAAATAAAATATATAGTCTTGAAGACTTCTTTATTATAGATAATTTTTGAATAACTGATACCGTATATATATAATATGTCGAGCAGTTAGCCAACTTCGAGATATTCCTTGTTGTCATTGGTTTAGTTTTGAACATTTAAACGTTTCTCATCCGTCAATTTGTCAACTGCTGAACATACAAAGGAACGAATTTTAAATCATATGGCAACCAGCTTTTAAAATATTTGACTATCGCTTTAGTCTAGTGTATTGCCTTATTTCGCTTATACTTGCAAGGAAACAAGTAATAAGGAAATTTCTGCTGATGCTTTTGTTACAGAGATGTATTGTTGTAAATGGATGTAGTTGGATGTTGATGTAGTTATGTAAATGGAACACATCAGATTTTTGAAAATTATGTGGGAATGAAATTCTCCAGGGAGATTTCACTCGACAAACTTTATTAATTTGAAATTACTGATTAATAATATTTTATTTACATAGCATTCAATGTTCGCTAATATTAAACGCGCAACCCTTCAAACATTACATTTTATATTTAAGTGATATTTTATCATTTAATTAAGTAGTAACAGAAACAGTCGGCTATTTTGAAATAAGATTTTAATTAATTACTAAAGAACAGTAGCGGCCAGGGTTTGAGTCGCCAACCAATTGTAAACAATGATTTAACTAATTAAAAAATCTGATGTGTTCCATTCACATGACTTTCTCTACATCTCTGCAACAAATTATTGTTAAAAAGCTTATGCAATAATCTTATTGCTTACTTACTTGCAAGTAGAAACGAAATAAGGGAGTACCATACGTTAAAGTGATAGTCAAATGCTGGTTGCTATGTGACTGAAGTTCATTTGTTTGTATGGACAGGAGTTGAGAAAAGCATTAGTTTTTCAAGGCTGAAACCAAAAACAAGGAATATCTCAAAAACGATAAACTGTACGAAAAAAATGTATATAACATAAATTGTGTGTTTTAATGTGCTTTACAGCTCTGTATGGTAATTTTTTGTCTATCTCTTATGGTTTACCTGTTTCTAAGCATTCTTTTTTGGATTTAGGGTGACCCAAAACGTATTTCCAGTGAAACCTCGGCACTGAATTTTTGGATGCATTACAATCAATACCTTCTCTAAACACTATGTACATAGTACGTGTAGAGAAAGTAAAAATTAGACGCCACTAAACTGAGTTGTGCTGTTTCTGTAACACAAATTATAGCTTTCCTGACAAATGAACACTGTTTATTTATGTACATTATTGTATAGTACTAATTTTAATATAGCTCACTATTATGATACCCTCCAAGTCCGTATTTGGATTTTGAGCCCCTGCAGATCCATCTTCAGCTGCGGTTTCAGGTCTGGTCTCTCTATCGTCTCGTGGTGAAAGACAAAGTTTACCACTCCTTGACAGCAATTACCTCTTGTTTCTAAGGAATTGACTGGGCATTATTGGTAGGTGCTATCTTTTGGCTGCATGTGGGATTGCTAGTTCACTTGAGTACAGAGGAAATATGACAGCATCATGTTTCTAGATTTCGTCGAGGTTAGACAGACAGACAGACATACAGACAGACAGATAGATATGGTAGGGTAGGCGGTTTATTTACTAGAACAATACAAAGTTTGTGTAGCAACGTCAACAAGTGCATAAATAACAAAACAAGCCACGGAACACACTACTATAAAACTCAGAAACGCCGTTCAATGGATTGAAGAGCAGAACAACGTCAACTGTTCTTTTCAATAATGATAAGGACTAGGTTTTTTACATTGCTGGGAAGTCTATTAAATAGGTTTAAAAATATCGTTTTCAAAGAGTTTTGAACTGTGCTATACTTACATTTTTCAATATTGATGTTTACACTACTTCTTTTGGAAGGATTATGAACAGAGGAACACAAGATATATGAATTTATATTCATCTTAACAAATAGTAAACAATTCAGAACAAACAAAGATGTCATAGTCAATATACCCAACTTAATAAATAACGGTTTGAGATGTGTTTTGGGGGATACATTACTCATAAGCCTAACGGCTTTCCTTTGAAGCCCAAAATTTATTTGCAGAAACGTGATTGCCCCAGAATAAAATACGAGTACTATAGTTCATATAAAGAATTTAAAAAATTCTTAAGTTACATTAAATTCTGTTAGGTGTGTGCAAAATAATTTGAGTTTCTGAGAATCGGCTTCTTTCCAATGCGAAATGGTCAGTCTTCTGTTTGTTCTGTCTGCTCGCGAATGAACTAAAGCTGACCTTTCTGTTTGTTTTAATTTGATATTTCTCAAATGTTCTCTTTGATGTATTTTTAAATTACGTTTTATTTTGCCTATGCATAGCTTTATATATAACTTTACAGTTTTAACAATTAATGACGGATTGTTTCAGTTTATCTACTGTTTTATCCAAAGGTG
This sequence comes from Hymenopus coronatus, assembly GCA_030762935.1. Lineage (NCBI taxonomy): Eukaryota > Metazoa > Arthropoda > Insecta > Mantodea > Hymenopodidae > Hymenopus > Hymenopus coronatus. Next base: position 105,541,936 of record CM060888.1, on the reverse strand, counting down.
TATTCAACAATGTTTTCAGAGTATGTTTATTATCAGGAGCTAGTTGGAAATTTGTTTGCTCGAAGACTCTTTAGAATTTCCTAAATACCCATGGGTATTTAAAAATTGAAGAGTGTTTTGTAGTAATATATATTTCTAAATTACTTATGTATATAATATATAAAGGATTGACTATTGCTAGCCCATGTGTTTGTTGATAATATTTGTCATCAAAGGAGAAAAAAATCTGAATGATGAGTCCTATATAGCATATTTAATGTATAATTATAACGTATACTTGATTGTGGGTCTTCAATTAATGAGATATTTTCCAATAGCGTAAAAAAAATCAGTAATTGTAGACTGCTTCTTTCGAAAGTTGTTTACAACTTAAACAATCACCGAAATACTCCTTTTTAAATTATTTCTTCACCATTATTCAGAATGTACATCTTTTCACTCAAAAAAGGCATAAATTATCATAAAAGGCATTTTAAAATCATCATTCAATTTGTTTGTATATATATACAACTTATTTCTAAAAGCATTAAAATGTAGAAGCAAATATCTAATAAAAGTACAACAATGAAAAACTCTATATGTATATTCAAATTTTAAATATATTCTTTGTACAATCGGAATGTTAAACTGTTTATCTATTTTTAATTTATGTTATTATTATTTTATATCTATTGCGTAGAATAGTTTGGATAGGTAGAGTCAGATTGAAAAATTCAATGTCATAGCCAGGATTTGAACCTTGTATAAGTATTTGCATCGGCTTATCTAAATAAATAGTCGGTTTTATAAATGATCTTAAATTATTGTGACTGTGCCTTACCAACCCATAATCCCAAGCGCTTACTTTTAATCTATAGCAATTGTTGCATGTTAGGTTATCTACTTTTTATAGCTGCACTGGAATTTTCGCAAGTATTCAGAAATTAACAAAGGATACCGACCTGGAAAGACGTCGCACCCAGGAGCAGTGTGTACAAATCTAGTGGGCCTTATGGAACGGTATACTGTTTAGAGTATGGTAGTCACCTGATGGAAAGACTCAGAGAGGTCAGCTGATCCTCTCTCGGAGTAAGGTGACGGAAATTCTGCGGGGACTTCGAGAGAATATCTTGGAACCCAAACAAACTATCTACGAGCTCCGACAATGTTACTGCTGGCTGAGATTGAGGGCAGACGCTGAGAAGTGTTTTAGGTGTGCGGCAAATCGCTATCCATAGACCAGGGGCCACCCATATCTGTTGGTGACCATGGTTCAGTTCAAGTTGTCGGAAGTGTATGCCATTCACACCAGGAAGCCATGAACATTGTGAACTGTCTCGTAGAGGAACTGTTTTGTTGCTGTGGGGTACCGTTGGAGCTGCGTAATGATCAGGGCACCAATTTTTAATCTAATCTGATGAGAAAGTCGCCGAGGCGTCTTGGAGAGCACAAGGTACACACTTGTCCATCCATAGTCAGAGGCATGGTTGAGGTTATATCAAGACTCAAGAACATTTGAGGAAAGTAGGCCAATCACCAGAGGGTGAAGGTGTCCCTTTACTTGCTGGCTTAGCGCTCAACTCACAACGCCACCGGGTTGCAACCAGCCGATTTGCTTTATGGCAGGGGAAAAATGTAATTGTAGTGTTATTTATGGACGCTCTTTAACTGCTGTGGTTCTCAGCATCCTGTTCTATACTGGGCGTGCAAGACCACTTAATTTTGCTCAAGGGCTTCTCTATCTTGAGGCTCTTTTATGTGCCGTAAATCTACGACACGGGACTAACGGCTTTACTTCCCATCCGAAGGAAGCCATGCTAAGGATTTTTACACCCGAAAAAATCCATCGTCTTCCGCCGCGACCTTGGGTATATGAAGTTAGCATGGTTACCATTGCACCACGGAGCTATCCTTACCATGCGACCAGATGTTGTTAGGGAGTTCTCCTAGGCAGAACAGTCAGCAGTCAATTACGTGGAGCATCTTGTAGATAGATCTCACGACATGTATGAAATGGCCCGTTAACACATCCAGGTAGTGGGCGATCGGATGAAGTTCCGTTACCACCGCAGGCCAAATACCAGGTTTACAGCATGATGATCTTAGCTATATCGCTCTAACTGCTGCTTACTTCAACAACCATGGTGAAGAGAATTAACGGCATCGTCTACCGCATCCCAAGGATGAACTTGTTTACCTGCTGGATTTAATGTTTATTACTCTACCGTCTATTCAAATTCTTTCTTTCATTGATGAAATCTCCAAATCCATTTTAATAGTAGGGAAGAAACTGGTAATACACAACATTGTCTAGCCCGCTACCATGGTGCTGGTCGGTATGAACAGCTCTAGGTAGGGAAAATTGCGATTGTGCCTTGCCGGCCTGTAATCGCCGCACTTGTATGAGCAGTTTATGTTCATTCGTGATCAGATTTTTTTCATAATTCCACTGCCATTGTCTCAAGTGAAGAAAGATGCACTACCTCAAAGCCATGAAAAATTAAAGGTAGAAATCATAGAGAACCTGAAAAGACAATTAATCCAAATATTTTGAATAAATGAAAATAATAATTTAATATTTCCTTAAATATAATTCCGCCTAATCATAATCCTAAAATTCTAACTAGAATAGGTATTATTGAAATGCGACAACTTGACACAATAGTCAGATATTACAATGTTTGAGTTTTGTATAAACTGTTTGCCATGTCATCGACAGCTATAAGGAGGGCTGCAAATGAGAGTTAATTTTCGACTGGAGTTCTGAGGGAGATAACGAAAGAGCAAGTTGGAATAGTCACCTGTCTACGCGTCAAAACGGAGATATACAAACTGTACTGCACAATTGTTTTAGAAGCATTGGATTTGAGCAATACATACACTTTTGCTCAAAATATTACGCCTTGGCCCAATTAACCTGAGAATAGCCCTCTTACCTAAATAAATAAATCATGCAACTGACAAGCAAGAGAACAGTGATCAACATATACTGTTGCTAAATAATTTAAAATGTTTTCAAATATGTCTAGAAGAAATAAGCGTGACAAAGTGTAAAATGCAGTTTTAGGACAATATTAACAACTTAGAGTAGCAATTCCAATTTTCCAAGAAAAAGGCAAACAAAATATAAAGTAGTGAATATTTAATAGGTGTTATCTGAGAGACGCCTCAGAGGAAGTTTGTAAATAGTAAATGAAGTTGGAGAGGACATTATACGCCATTCCTCCTTTTAATACAGAGATGGCATAATAATGAAAGGCAAGTTTTCTTTCACAGAGAAATCTATTTACTTTTCTTATATTGGTGTTTCCTTTAGCGTATTTTTATCCAAGAAGATGCTTATAATTGTTATACATTAGCATTTCTTTATTTTCTGGAGAATGGAATGAATAAATGATCAAGGAGAAAGGGAAGGTTGCAATAACAATACTACAAGATAATTGGGTGTTTTTCTACATCTGTCACAAGCAAGTATTCGCTTGTTAACCCTAAAATAAAATACAAATACGCTCATGAAGTTAAACATCCCTTTTAAAACACTAATTTGAAATGAAACCTTAATAATATAGTATGTAGCTGCTCGGAGTGGGAAATTCAACCAGGTGATACCAAACCACGTACCTGAAACGTGTTGTTGAAACATTTACATAATTTCTAACACATTTTCAGGGAAGCTTCGCATTATTAAATAATAATTATGTCGATACAGGTAAGCAGTAACGATTTTGTCAAAAGTTCCTTTCCAGATGTTATCTCTTCCGTGGAAAAGCAATTACTTCAACTGGCTATGAATTACGCGTAAGTTTTTTTTTCATTTCAGATATAGATAAAAGAAAGCAAGAAACATTACTTATATTTTACACTGCTAGTGTAAGCAGCTTTTACATAAACACGAATGTTTACACTCAGTTCACAACATAATGTTTGAAAAATGAGGCTATAACGGGAGATCTGTGATTGTCTATGTTATCTCTGATTATTTTATCAGATTTTACTTTATTTGTACTGAAGTATGCTTGGAAATGAAACGTGAACAACTTTCTTAATTTTAAGTCTACTATTCAAAAATTAGTATTACATTACTGGCAACTAAGTTTCGTAGCTGCTTCCCTAAACATAAACTAAAATTTCTTTCACAAATTTCTGTTATTATCTGTGACAATCATAAAACTTTCTCAATAATCAGTTAAAATCCTATAGAAGCGACGCAAGGTATTACGAATGACTTTATTACCAGACTTCCTACATTTTCCAATACCGTATACCATAATAATTCAATGCATTACATACACTAATAAACAAATTTAGATTACGAAAGCGTATATTAGATTCTCTGAATCACAACCAGAGATATTTAACCGAACAAAAGTTTCTAGAACGTTCACTTGAGGTCAGAGGGAAAGTAATTTTCGGGTTTTTATCCGCATCCGGATAGATGTTTCGGATAGTTCCATAAGCTGGTAGCTCCCTCTCTCTAACCAACCTTACGCCAACTAGCGCCGGAACACTCAGAAGATGAAACAAACACATAGAGGAGCCCACCAAAATGATAAATTCAGATTTAACTGCATAAAGGCTTGTATATATTTAAAAAAAGTTAAAAATGATCTAAAATCTAGTTGCTCTCACTGGCTAATTAAATAACAAGTACTTCATACTGAAATTTCTGCAAGAAAACCTCCGTGAAGTAGAAAGGCTATATCCAAAAAGTTGGCTGCCAATTTCAACAGCAACCAAAATCCTGAAAACAAAACGAGCACAGTAGAACTAGATCGCTCGTTCCTAACGGGCGCTGTAGTCCAATCCAATTAATACGTGCAGATCTCCTATAATATAATTCCAGGACCTAGAATTAAAAGGACACCTTTCCTTGTACAAATGCTCATTTTGGATACACTGCTTCCGAAACACAAATTTCGTGATAGATTTCAAATTGAAAGTCTTTAGTGCCTATCTTAGTTGTTTCTACAGATCTTTAATTTACAAGCCATGTTGTTAAAATATTTGAAAGACCATGAATTTATAGTTACCTTCTTGCAGACTTGCCACAAGTACTCTATATGAATATGAGCGTTTGTGAAAATATTTCAAAGCCAAGAACTGAAGGTAATGCAATATAAGAAAACTTCATTGAAAATGTATTTTTAACCTCGATGTTTTTATACTTTCCCTACACGTACTATGTACATACTCTATAGAGAATATATTGTATTGCATTTAAAAATTCGATCCCGAGATTGCATCGGAAGTATATGTTTTGAGACCCTCTGATTCCAAAAAAAAAAAAAAAAAAAAAAAAAATTAAAAAAAAAGTCCATGTGTGTGCCTGTGTGCGTGTATCTGTGTGTGTCTTGAGTGTGGGCAGCATAGCTAAAACGAAAATTCGATTAAATACTGAACATTCGATACGAAGATTTTCAAGAAAGTGCCCACCCCTTTACATTACTTTTACATGCAACATTTTTCGAACATTTTAATTTCCTCAAAAATGCCTCTAACAATTTTGTTTAAAATACGTTATGTTTTAGATTTGTTTATGACTAACGACATATATATATATTTATTCTGGATATATTATTATTATTATATATATGTATATATTTATTCTGGATGACTTTTGTATAACTGGCAAAGATAGACAAAAACTGCAGGTCTTATTAAAACACACAATTAATGCTGCATACATTTTTGTAGACTCAATCGTTTTCGATATATTTCGCATTATTAGTTTAAATTTTAAGTCACTTAAGTTTTACTTTCTCTACACATATACGTACGTAGTGTATAGAGAAAATATTGCATTCCACCCAAAAATTCGATAGGTACTGAGATTTCACCGGAAATACATATTTTGCGTCCCAATGAATCCAAAAAAAGCATTTTCAGAAAAAAGGTCCATGTGTGTGTGTGTGTGTGTCTATCTGTCTGTCTGTCTGTGGACAGCATAGCTCAAAAATGAAAAGACTGTTCAAAACCAAACTTGGTATTTAAGTTTGGTATCTTTCGCGGATGCGACACGAAGATTTTCAAGAAAATTCTCCCACCCCCAACTACCCTTTACATGGAACTTTTTTCGAAAATTTTGATTTTGTCAAAGATTGCTCAACGATTTTGATTAAAATATCGTATATTAAAGATATTTGCCTGACAAATAATATGTATATCTGAAATTTTCTGGAAGTCTCTGAAGACTACTTTATTCTGGATGAATTTTACGCAATTTTCCATTACTGCTAAACCGCAAGAGATGGACAAAAACTTAGCACACAAAAAATGTAGAATACTCTAAAGCACACAATTTATGTTGTATACATTTTTTTTGTAGAGTTGATCGTTTTTGAGATATTCCTTATTTTTGGTTTCAGCTTTGAAAAACTTATACTTTCCTCATACAGGAATTTGTCAACTCCAGTTCATACAAACAAAGGAACTTCACATAGCAGCCAGCGTTTGACTATCACTTTAACCTATGGTACACCCTTATTTCGCTTCTACTTACAAGGAAGCAAGTTACAAGACTATTTTTGCTAATTTTTTCTTGATTAGCATGAAGTAAATAGAAGTATAAGATTTTTAACAATAATTTGTCCGGAGATGTAGAGAAAGTCATATGAATGGAACACATCAGATTTTTTGTTTTCGAATTATGCGATTTACAGACGCGCACACATACGCCCACGCCAATGTGGGTCTTGTTCTAAAAATGCTTTTCTATGTGGTCAGGAGTTTCAGAACTCCGATGAAATATCTGTATAGAATTGTTGAAATGTTGCACTACCCCTCTTCTTAATATAAGTAAGCAGCAGAAAAAATAATAAGCATTATTGATGATGATTGAGATGTTATGGTAGTTATTTTACACCACTGTGTTTATACCTTGTATTTATTGGCTCTGTGGAAATGGTGGAAACACTGGAGCAGAGAAAATTAAATGAGAAGGACAGAAAGGGTGTTTATTTTATGGTGTTACCTTTTCTTTTTGCAGCTTTCAAGGAGAGTGGGACATAAAAACCAGCAATAAGAACGTGTAACTTCATAAACTCTTCAGCAGTGTGTCTTAATTGCTCCGTTGGAATAAGAAATAGCTTCTTCCGTCTTGCCATTGGTGCACTGTCTGTTTTACTGTGTAAATAAAGCCGTGTTAATGATTCGGATATATTTTACCCTTCACTGTAGCTCTAGAGATTTAATGATTGCACCAAATTTGTGCCCCATAATTGCTCAATGCAAATACTTGAAGTACTTTGCATTACAATATTTTAAGAGTAAACATCCATCAGATTACATGTACTAGAGTCGGAGGACCCAGGCCTCTCAATGAAAACAGAATGTATTTATTTGTTTGCTTTATTTCTCAAGATAATCTCCAGAAAGACTTATATATTTTTCATTTCGGTGTTGTAGTTTAATTAAGCCATCTCTGTAATGCGATTTATCAATGTCCTCAAAATAATTGTTTACGGCACCAATAACCTCCTGGTTGCTGTGAAATCTTCGTCCTCCAAAACATTTTTTGAGGTTTGGGAACAGGTGGTAGTCATTGGGCGCTAGGTCTGGCGAATAGGCTGGATGTTCAAGCAATTCCAACTTTAATTCGCACATTTTTCTCATTGCAATGACTGAACAATGTGATGAAAGAAGCCCTTCTTCTTCTTTTCACTTCATCACTCAAACGTTGCAAGTTATTAGCTTGCTTAGTAGTCACCAGTGATACCTTTACCCTTTTACATGTAATCAATAAAAATAATTCCCTGTGCATCCAAGAAAACACTCGCAATAGCATTGTTAGCTGACAAAATTGACTTTGCCTTTTTTGGAGTTGGTTCACCTGGCGCAATCCACTATTTTGACTGTGATTTGCTTTATGGAGTGTAATGATGCATCCAAGTTTCATCCACGGTAATAAGTCGTTTCACTGGGATTTTTACGGTAGAGCTCCATATTCTTAACAGAAACAGTTTTTCTTTACTACTTTTGATCATGTGCCAACAAACGCGGCATCCATCTTGCACAGACCTTGTGAAAGCCCAAAACATTACTTAAAATATCACTTGCACGTTCTTTTGATATGTTTACAACCTCTGTTATCCCAAACAACTTTATCTGCAGTCCTCCAGTAGAAAATGATGAATTGCTTCAATGATCTCTGAAGTTATCGCTTCTAGAGCGAGGCTCATCACTAGTGCTCGTACGCCACACTTTAAACTCTACAACCCACATTTTAATAATTGAATATGAAGAGGCAGAGTCTTTCAATGTACTGTCCATTTCCTCCTTGATTATTTTAGGCGTTTAGCCTTTCAAATGGAAGTATTTAATCATTGCTCGTTTTTCCAAATCCTTCATTTTCGTCAAAACTCTAAAGTTGTTTTGTTTAAAATGCTGTCATTATAAAAGTAAACAAGCTATGCCCTGTAACTATGGATACAAGCTTTTCTAGAGTTTAATTTTACGAGCTACCGTCTAACTGGCCTAGTGGCGCCATATCTATGTGAGACCCTCGTAAGTTGTAAAATAAGTTGTAACAAATATGTAATATTGCCAGCAAGCAAAGCGTCTAGTCTGCAATAACTTATTCCCTGATAGGTAGAATCGGGCTGAAAAACGTAATCCTACAGCCAGTATTTAAACCATGAATCTGCCGGTTTCCGTCCGGTTGCTTAAATCAGGCGTTACAAACTCGCTTAATTTTGGATCAGAGTAGGCAGACAGTATGGTAGCAGGGATTTTCTCTCTTCGTTGTACAGGATGTCTTGTTGTCGAGAGCAGAAAGCAATCCAACGTGCAAGCTTCATAAGCATTCGCTTAAGCTTGTCTAGGAGGAATCTTTGTTTTTAGAAAGTGGCGGAATAAGCGTTTAGTTTTCAGTAGAGTTCTACAATCAGAAAATTCAGTGCATTACGTAACCCATGCAAGTAAGTACGACAGTTACCAAGGATATATTCTTTTTAGTTGTGTTCGACCCTGTTGATTACCAATATTCCTGTTCATCTTCATTACTATAAATGCTAGAGTTTTTGGTTACAAATAAATACTTATACTTTTGGCTAAGCAATGCGATTACATATATATATTAACCAATTTATAGAGCTTGTAGTTTTACTATGTGAAAACTGTAATAGTTGTCATATTTTACAATTACATACGAATATCTATTACCACCTAGCCTATGAAACTGCCCATATATTCATATCCGAATTATAAGTACTAATGTAATTCTTCTACAAATCATGATCCTATAATAAGGTATATTAACCTATGGAAAGGTGGAATGCATTATTTCTAACGCAAAATGTTGTATACTGCCTCAGCAGGCGATTCATAGGAGCAGAGTAAATTTGCTATCCGCTTTTCTGAAAGGGCAACCAGTTAGCAGCCCTGCTCTAACTATTGAGCTACCATTATAACATGCTGTCAGGACATAAATTCCCCAACTGACTCGTATTTTTCCCGATAAACCATAGAAAGTTCAAATTATATTTTGTGATGACATACCTCAATGACTTAGCCGGATTTTGAACGTTGGGTCTCCCGAATTCTGTCGGTTTCTGTAACCACTGAGTCACCACAGCAACAAGCCGGAAGAACACTAAGTTGTATGAGAGCTAATTGGGGAATTTAGTGATATGTAGACATCTTGCTACATCTAAGTGCTAGAGCACCGGGTAAAAATGGAGAAATCCGTGATTCATACCCCAGCTGTGGTACTAAATGTTTCAGACTCATTCAATCTTTCCAACTCTGTTCCAGATACAATTTGTATGAAAGAACAATTGATAAACATGTTAGTATTCATTTTGCATTTTTTGTTATTTAAAATGATATACTCTGAATGTTATGTGTTAGTTGTTTAATTTATCATGAGCTTATATAAATTATTGCATAAATTGACTTATTTAAACATTTTACCGTTGTCTGAGCCTGTTATGTGGCCCAATCAATATTTTAGTAAACACAACAAAAGTGACACATATAAACTTTTATCATTACATTATGAATGTTATAGTTTTCTATGAATGTATAATTACTTTCAGTTGATACTAATATCGAAAACATGAGTAATTTAAGGCACAGCACGGATTTGAGCCACATAAATCTTTTCACGCCCTGGAAGGTAAGGGGTGTTAATGGAAAATATGTGTTGCAGCTAAAAAAGCAGGCCCGCTGGGAATTTCTCGGTCCTCTTTCCTGTACCATTCGCTCTAGAAGATAGAACCGGATTTACATTTTTATTGCTGGACTGAGAGAAAGCTCTGTAGTGTAACTGTAGTGGAAAATTCCTTAATTACACCATGGCCTCAAGAGTAATCTGCTAGCTTTTATAATGGATATGATCGCATTTTTCTGAAGCTCGTGTAACGAAAATATGACACTAAAAGCATAGAATTTAATGCGGTTTATCCAGTAGAAATTGGAAAATGTGCTGGTTGAATCAACAGAATTATTTCAGCAGGCTTTTTTATTTTATAAAAATTGTACGTAATACACATTAAAATTAAATTGCGCAATATCTAACCAAACACCGATGATTTAATTTGTTTTAATCTCTTATCGGAATATAGGGAATTATTCTATTGTATGAAATGTCAGTAAGAGGTCTCTATAATCACCTGATATAGTGGTTATGAAATAAATATATGTTACGCATTTCGATTTTTCTAATAACCTGAAAATATTTCTGTTTAATTTTCGTTCTAATTTAGTTATAACGAATTCTGACTAGTTTAAATCCCCTGAAAGCAGTTAAAATTTTAATTTTAATTTTACATCGTGTTGGATGTTCATATACACCGTTTCCCACATCCAGTAAATTGCAATACTAAATAACAACGAATTCTGTTTTGTAGTTAGCGAATTAGTATAGTCTAAAACAATTCCAGAGAATTAATCACGTTAAATTTTAACTTCAGCCCAGCTTGATGATAATACATTGAAGTACTTTATGGAGGTTTTGGCATATTTTTCTTTACACAGGGGAAGAAGCCCTGAAGGAGAACATCTGGTTTTCCAGATTGGGAGCGTTGGTAATTCCTTCACTTAAAAATCCGTTATTCATAAATTCAGCCAGGCTGTTTCATTTAATACGTCGGAGTAAAATGGACGAATCAAGGGATAATAAAGTAATGTAGCCTTTCTCCAAAACTTTATATCATATATTTACGATGTGGTTAAGATACAAAGAATTAAAAGTAATCGATAAATATCTTAGTTTATGCGGATGAACTCGTGATTATAAAAAATAGGGAAGACAATCTACAAAGGGAATTCAGTAACTAAAGAATATATGATGAAAATCAGAAGACAAAAATAAAGTAATGAAAAATCACTAGAAACATCTTATTCGTTTAAAGACAAGCAAATAAATAAAAACGTTTGAACAGTTTTTCCATTTTAAGACGTAAGTGTGGATTGAGATATTGATATAGAACATAAAATTAATGAATTCCAAAAAAGTTATGCAACATTAAACAAAACTTTGAAAGATAACACTGGAAAGTAAAAAAGCTGACTTTTTATTAAACAATGCCAATACAAGTTTTATTACATTGAAGAGAATCAAGGATATAAGTAAGATACAAAGTGCTGAAATGAGGTTTTTGAGAGGTGTTCAAGTTTGTACAAGTAAAGACCAAATAAGAAATGAGGATATAGGTAAAGGACTAAGGGTATGATGCAAATGAGAAGATTGCGGAAAATAATAGCTGGAAGCAACTAATGAAGAGAGTGAATGAAGAAAAATTATCCAGGATCGTACATAGAAAGAAATGTTGGTCACTCAAAGAAGAGATGGGAATGATATTGAGTACAGGCCAGGCTAATTGCCAAATCCCTGGAATGAAGAAGAATTAATGGTTTTCTGTACTGATATGTCTCTATGTTTCATATTATCTGCCAAATAGACCTTTTATTTCTGGCCGATTACGGAAATGAATCCCGTAGATAGGTGGTTTCTTTAATGGAAGTTTGGGTTGTATTCAGATACTCATATATGCTTAAGGGTAGATATACGGTTATAAAATATGCCGAGAACTTGATTCTATGACGTTTCAGGATCAATACATTGCAATATATGTTAGTATGAATTCGTGTGGTGAAGAAGGCAAATCTGAATGTAACATGTAATATGGATCAAAGAAAATAAAATCTCCAATATCATATACTGATACCTAATTTCTTAAACCAGGGCTGATACTCCAAATCTTTATCATTCGTATACACATCTAAAATATTTCTTACACCCATTATTTTTACTAATAAATGTATCTCATATCACAAAATACTACTCACTAAAACATTTTTAAAGCAACTAAATTAACCTTAACTAAACATTATGTATACAGATATTAAATAAAAATATATAAACTAATTATTAACGCTTCAAACACACACATATATAACTCCATGACACGAAAACTTACAAGGAACCTTGACCTACCACCCAGCCACTGCATCCCCATATCTCGGTCCATGACAGACGTCATGGATGGGGAGCAGTATTGGAGGGTGAGACGTGGTCACCGTCTCGAAACCCCCCTCCATGGCCTGTTAATGCGGTCCTCATGACCTAGAGCCACTACTTCTCCATTACGTAGCTCCTCAATTGACCCCCCAGGGACCTCATGATACTAAGTGCACCCCGGACAAGGTCTCCCAATTGGGGAAAAATCCCTACGGGGAAACGAACCCAGATCTCCCGCTTGGATTCGATCACATAATTATATGCACACATTTTATTATATACACTATTGTATTAGTCATTATTAATATGCAACACAAGTTGATCAAGGACGGGTAGGTTTAACATATGTTGAGAAGAGAGATATTTTGAGCTATAGATACTGTGTCGCCAACTAATACAGGAGAGACAACGCGACCGTAATTTTAACATTTCTCTGGTATTCTTTACAGTGTGGTCAAATGACTGAGCACAACGCAGGTATATGATAACGGGTATTTCAGCCTTTTTCTAAACGTTCTATTATTTCAACCAGATGGAATACCTACAACCAATTGTGACCGAGCCACACTTTCAAAGTCGAAAGGTTTATCCTGAGAAAAGAGCAATAATGAATTGAATGTCCATCACTACAGAATATTTCCGAAGTCACCTCGATATTTTTAGCACGATATGTTTTCTAGTGCCAAGCATTGTTTAGGAGCTAAAATAATATCGATAATTATCCGAAATATGTCCTTAGAATGAAAGAATATGATTAGAGGAATAGCATCTAGCACTCCAAAATTTGCACCAGCTTGAATCTGATTCTGCTTGAGAGACATAAGACCTCTTTTTGTTCTCTTATCTGCTTTAAGACAACCCAAAAAAGTATGTTTTATTTAAAATTAAAAACAAAGTAGAGTATGAGCAATATCCAAGTATATAAAGCACAAAAAAAAGGGTGATTTTAAATATCTATTATTTTCCGATACGGTCATGTCCATTTGGCTGTAAACATTCTTATTGGTTGGTCAAGCAGTAACATTAAATCATGATGAACCTAACTGATGCTTAACGTGCGTTTGCATTTAATACTTCTTATTACAAGAATGATAATGGCTTTGTCACTGCGCATTGCAATATCCACAGTAATGATGTGGCGCCTTCTGCTCATGCCATTAAAACATGGCTGAACACTTTGAAGAGATGGGCTCTGCTCTAAAGAAAATGTCTTCAGACAAAATTAGAAGCGTGCTAACACAGAAGAATATCATTACTCTAAGGACCGCGTAGTCCTAAGCGTTCAGCGAGATGCCACCTAAATGTGACTTCTTCTTGTGGACTTACTTGAAAAGTAGAGTCTTCTATCGTCCTTCAACACAAGATGTAGAAGAATGCAAAGAAGAATTCACCATGAAGTGTCTTAAATTCCCTTCCAACTGTAGCATCGTGTGACGGGCAATTTGCAATCCAAACACGAAGGGAATCTAGAGAAATGGAGATCATCTTAGGAACACTGTTTTCAATGAGAATATATTTATATATTTTTTGCAGCTTAACGTCCTTTAACCTGATTGGTCATATCGGACTATGAATGAAATTGGTGAAATGATGCTCAAATGATCTCGAGTTCCACGGAGGTCAAAGTTACTCGACATTCGTCTTCATAGGTTAAGGGAAAACCTCGAAAAAAATCTTATCCGGGCAACTCACCCTAAGCGAGATTCGAACTCACGACCGTTCGAATGTAATGCAGACACATTACCACCACACTACCCTGGTGGGCATCAGAATATTATATAAAAATCTGACTTACTCCAGCTGTTCTATAAACTTGTTAGATAAGATTCTTCTTCTTTTTGCATGTTGCTAATCGAGATATTCATTAGCAAAATGTCTTTATTACTTAGTTTCTTATGAGTAAAATTGAAATAAGGGAATAGACTAGGCTAAATCAATAGTCAAATGTTTTAAAAGCTGTCGTTTTGCGATTGTTAGTACAAATCGCTTCTTTGCTTGGCCAGGAGTACAACAAAAGAAAAACGGTCTGTGAAAATATAAGTACTTCACAACTGAAGCCAATATCGAGGAATGTCTCGGAAGTGGTTACCTCCGCAACAAAAATGTAAAGGATATTATTTATGTGTTTTGACGAGATCTACATGTTCTGTGTATTGAGCTTTTGTGTATCTCTTACGGTTTAGTAGTTAAGCAAAAGTTGGAAAATTCATCCAGAATAAAGAGGTCTTCAGAGGCTATTCCCAGATTATTCAAGATATACATTTTATCTGGTATGTAAATATCTGTCATATACGGGATTTTAATCAAAATCTTTTTCAGAAAATCAAAATTTTCAAAAATTTTTCCATGCAAAGAGTAGTTTGGGGATGGGGGGATTTTCTTCATAATCGTCGTGTCGCATCCTTGGAAGATACCAAACCTAAACACCAAGTTTGTATTTAACAGTCTTTTCGTGTTTGAGCTATGCTGTCCACAGAAGCATATACAAGGACATTTTTCTGAAAATGCTTTTTTTTTTTTTTTTTTTTTTTTTTTTTTTTTTATTCAGGGAGTCCTAAAACATGTATTTCCGGTGAAATCTCGGTAGCGAATTTTTGGGTGGAATACGATACTTCCTCTATACACTATGTATATAGTATGTGTAGAGAAAGTAAAAATGAAATCCTAACTTGCTTGTTTTAAATTTTTATCTAACAAATCATAAAACATTTCTCTAGTTTATATCAATAAACCGAAATCGCCCGTTTCCTTGCTCCCTCCATCCTGTATACCAGAGCACCCGATCATTCTACATAATCTGAAATCGAAGGCTTGTAATGTGAACTCCCGAATGGATGTTTTGAAGCGATTCGCAGTAGATTACAATCTCCATATCATCGATATCTGGTATTCTTAACCATCTCTATTGATCGCAAGTACGCTGCGAGATTGGAACCTTTGTGGAAATGCTCCTATTGAATGACATGGATTTATGGGCAAACATTGAAGTGCTTTTCCAGTGTATTCGAAAACATTTAAAATATATAACTTGGCTTCGAAATAAACAACCTCAACATACAATCATGCCTGCACACTGTCAGAGAATTCTCGATTCGTTACCAACTTATATATTACGAGCGGCGACGTCCGTAGCCCTCACTTGTGAAGACCCGGGTTCAAATCCTGTGGACCACCAATCTGACTGTTTTTTTGTTGTTTTGTTCGTGGTTTCCACTATTCGCCGGGGTCAATACCGGATTGGATATTTAATACAATGACCAAAAATTACACTTTAAGTCTAAAACAACGTTATTCTTCTTTCCTTTCAGGATTAGGCGCTATAACTACCAGTTGCGGTTTCTCTCATCTATCCACCTCTTCTAGCTCTTCCCAGATATCTTTTTCCAATTGGCTGATAATTATTATTATTATTATTATTATTACTACTATTGGTAAACTAGTTTCTATAATTCTATCAACATGATCATCCTTCCGTTTCATTCCATTTTCTTCTATTTTATCATTAACTGAAATAATTTTAAACTCCTTATTTTTAATTTATTATTTTATCCTTTGCATGGATAGAGAGATAGATTTTCATGAACTTCATCTCTACTGCCCTTATGCATGATATATCTTTCTTTTTTGTTACCTGTTATTGTCTATGTTTCGGAGCCACACAATTGTTCCAGAGATGGCTCAAAACCATCGGCCTTCTCCTCAATGTTATTGTCATATACTTAAAAGAAATATAATATCCAAGATAATCGAAGTGGAACACTTGTCCTAAAACTTTCTCCTTTATTATTATTTTCATTCTGTCCAGATTATTTCAGCCATTATCTTTTTCTTATTTTTATCTATAGATAAATTGGGTTTGACTTAGACCAAGTGAATTAACCTTCATAAATTATTTTCTGTTTCATGTATAAATCTGCTCATCAATATAATATATAGAATATTTGTTGATATACACAGCTTATTTTAATTCCAAACTGTGTTTCTATTTTTTACTTCATAATTAATAAAGTGGTGATATACTAAACAAAAACAATAGTAAAATACAAGTAGAAACTAGCAGCGAATGAACCGCTAACTGTCCACAGACACTGAAAGCAGGTAGATTGGATGGTACCCTAATGCTATCTGCCTGGAATGTATAGAAGTGGAGATATAGTTGCCTGGCACTAAGAAGTCTGTGGGCACATGTCAAAGCTGTTATCTACCCAGCAATATAGGGGACGTACAGTATGTTTCCAACATGCTAAGTCTCTGCGGCGTGACTTTAAACTTTGGGATTAGGAAGTGTGTGGTCGGAAAGCATCCCTCGATGTTGCCAAGTCTTCCACTTACTGGTCCCTTAACTGAGTCTCAAGAAATCAGAGATTTTTACTATGTTGCTTCTCGCTCAGCACAGGGTCTTCTTTCGTTTGCCAATGGTTATTGCCCAGTGGTAGTGGGAAGCGGTCCAGTTTGAAAGCCATCATGTTTTGGAGAACATATAAATTAATTTCCTAGCCCTAAGGCCTCTGTGGACGCGTGACTAAGAAAATGGTACGTTACAGTGCAGAGACCTAAATGGCTAACTGTCCACCACATATCGAGCAAAGGGATATCTCACAAAAGATCCCTCATAAAATGAGGACGTGGTTAAACCTACGTAAAATAGAGAAAGAAAAAAGAAATGTGTCTGTGTGAAAAGGTGAGAAAAAATGTACTACACAAAGTAAACATTTTATTTATAATTTAATTTCATAATTTAAGGATTTATTGTCTCCTTGCACTTCATAGGAGATAGATGTACTGAAACATCTACCAGCATTAGCTGTATGTGCTGTAAATGTGTATTCTAGTAGCAATTGTTATCACTTTATCTTAAAGATACATAATTTCATTTTATCGAGGATGAATTATGTTTTTGCATAGGACTTTCCCTTGGCTATGACAGGCGACTCTAAGCTGTCCTTGGTCAGGTGGCATCTTCTCCTCGTATTAAATGCTGATTGCACCCCTAGGGTAACTTGAAACCAGAAAGCAGTGGGATCAATATACAGCTGCTTCGTCCTTTCTACTTGGCGGGCTTCCAACTGCCTCATGCACACATTTCTTCTTCTTCTTTATTAATTTCTCCTTCCCCTTACCTTTATTTATACCCTTTATTCCGAAAAAAATATTAAAATAACACCGCATAGAAAGCTAACATTGAACAACTGAGATATTAGGACATTTCTTTATGTATAAAATCCAATTGCCTTAAGGAAGTAGGTATAGCATTAGACTTGATGTATTGTTTGATTTTTCAATATATAAAACAATATTGTTATTACCTTCTTTTCCTGGTTTATTCACCACTAAAACTATACGTATTTAAAGAAAAATAAACAAAATGCTCACATTTTTATTATATGTATGAATAAAAAATCGTATGTACTCCATTCACATGACTTTATCTATCTATTCTGCAACAAACTATTCCTATAAGACCTTGTTTTACAATCTATGAGGAATTATAAATTAAAGGGGGTCAAAATATCCTATCTTGCCAATGTTAAAGTTTATCTCAGCAACTATTTAAGATAATGAGCTAAATATTTCAAGATATATTCAGCAATGACTTTACTGTTTATGGATGAAAGATAGAATACCTCGTTAATTATAATGAAAGGTGTGATTTGTTTAAATAAAACTGTTAAACTTTTATTGAAAAATGATGATTTTTAAATTTAAAAAAATAACTAATCCATAAACATAAATACCTTTTCGTTAAAATAAAGTCTATTTAGGTGAAAATGTGTTGTACAAATTTTAGCCCTTAGTATCAATTAGTTTCCGAGATATTGCGGCATTTGTGTTGAAAATTTTACTTCTTCAGAAAATGCTTTCAAACATAAAATTAAAAAAATGTAAACTAACTTTCCAAACACAAATTCACAATATTTTAAAAACCGCACATGAAGGAATTATGAGTATGATACCAATGCCGCGAATACCCAAAGCGAAATATTCTGATCAAAAACAAAATATATATTTATATCTTCTTTAACACTAATATTTACAAAGTTATTGATGTTTTACCAAGTTCTAAAAAACTGCTATTCAGGATTATTTTACACAATATTTTTAAACTATTTAGAATTGGCATACCTGTATGAAAGTTATACCAAAACGAGCTGGAGATTCAATTAAAACGTGAAAATGAAAAAAAATTATGAAAATCACATTTCGATTCCTCTTACGACAATTTGGGAAAATATTTATGTACTAGAACATTTTTTTATGAAACATGGGAAGAGAAAGTCGTAATTGTATTTTTATTTTTTGTGGGTATTATCAGCCTTCATCTGTATTTGTGACAGCGAAAATTCTAAATGGGCATTTGCGGATATTACGTTTACTGACGTGTCGTTGAGAAGCAGTATTCAATAACCTGGAATAAACTCGTTTCATGTACCGGATGTAATTCCATGATAATGAGGTGGCTTCTGGTATCACAACACATTCTCCTGTTTCACTACGGTTGTGACGTGCGCTGGAGAAACTGTCGAGACAACCTGCTAAATATATATCCCATTCTATTCAAATTACCGAAACCCACAATCTTGCTCAGGAAAATAGTTACTCCATAATATTTGGATATATTAAAATAAAAGTTTAATCTTTATTTAATAAAGTTACTTCTAACCATTATCATAGTAAACTTGATTTAAATTGGAGGATTTAATGCATTTAGAGTTTGTTAAGAATAGATATGATGCAACTAGAATTAGAATTGATATTTTGATGTTAGAATATTGTATGTTCATAATTTTAAAACCTCACTCTAAATTAAAAATCTACAATCCTCTTACATAAACTGATATTTATGTTTAGCAGCTGAAATCATAACAGAATTTTTTTAGTATATATTATCTTTAAATTTAATTCCTACCTACTACCTCTTATACTTTTGATTTTTTTAAAATGTTTAACGCCCGCTTTTACCACTTGTGGCACCGCAAGGATGGCACTGGTGATACATGGAATGAAGATGATCACCGTGGAATGATGCGATGGCGGAGGAAACCGGAGAACCCGGAGAAAACCCGAGTCTGCGCCACTTTGTCCACCACAAATATCACATGGGGTCGCTTGGGACCGTCTAGGTGAAAGGCGAGTGGTCTAACCACTCTACCACGGCTACTCTGAGATTCTACCTCCATTTTTCGATCAAACTTTTTTCCCTTCACCAAAAATAGACTTCCATCTGTCTCTCTCTCTCTCCCTCTCTCTCTCTCTCTCTCTCTCTCTCGGTGCAACTTGCATTGATTTGTTATCTTCAAAAATACTAATAATAAAATAACCTTTTGTAAATATTAGCAAAAATTAAAACAAAAATAAATAGGTTTAATATTGAGCAAACCTGCTAATTTTATTTGTACTTCTCTCACGGTAAACACATATTGACAATTTAATCTTTAAGTGTGTTTAGGTGTTTCAATTGCATTAAATTTTCATCACGCCATACCAGCAATTATTGGACCACCTTTACAGAGGTTTCTTGACCAGTTATTCTCGTTAGGAAGTTCATCTCTCTGTGCAAATGGTGACGACGGATCAATGGCCAAAATTACGACTTTTGGACGTGAAATTAGCGAATTTAGCTCAGGATCCTTTAATTTCAAAGGTGTATTTTATCTGCAAATATACAATCACTTTATTTGTAGATTCACTTTAATTATTGTAATCAGCACATGTTTTGTATTACAAACATTATACTAATTACTAGTATATCTTGTTATAATTTGATTTGTTATCCTGTGTAGTTTTCCATTTATAGCTACTCTATTATTATTATTATTATTATTATTATTATTATTATTATTATTATTGTTAATATTACTGTTCTGAACATTTAGGTACATAGGTGTAGAGAATGTATGGTATTTCACCCACAAATTTGATGTAAAGATTTCAATAGAAGTATGTGTTTTGAGGTTCAGTAAATCAGAAATAAATAATTAGAGAAAATGTCTCTATATACATATGTATGTGTATATTATCTGCGAATAGAAAATTGTTCAAATTGTTATATTTTATTGTGATGGCAATGACATATATTGCTAAAATTAAGGAAATGTGAGCACTAAATATTAAGAAAATAATTGCAATTAAAAAGTCATAACTCCAAAACAATAGTCCCTTAGATTCCCTCCTCAGCCTTACTCTTTGCATGAAAACTTTTTCGAATACTTTTATTTCCTCAAAAATTGCTCTAAAATTTGTATGAAAATACCGAATTTTTAAGATATATTTATTAGAACTAAATGAATATTTTGAATTTTCCGGAAATACCTCTAAAGACCTCTTCACTCTGAATGTTTTTTACACAACCTGTAAACTATAACAAAAGCTTACTACACAAAGAATGCAATCCTCGTTAAAACACACAGTTTATGCCATTGTTATTATTTGTTATCGGTTTCAACTTTGCAATACTTTTTTCAAATGGAAATCGTTTTTCTTTTTTCTTTCTCCTGGTTAAACAAATTAATATTATCACCGGTTTTCAAAAGATTCGACTACAGATTTGACTTATTGTATTTCCTTATTCCTCTTGCACAAGGAAATATGTAGGAACCCCATTTCTGCAAATGTTTGTCTTAATACAGATAGAAGCTTTTTAAGAATAGTTTGTCGCAGCATAGGTGGAGAAGTTTGTGTGAATGTAGCACATCAGATTTTTGGCTGTTATACTATACTGAAGTTACGTTTTCAACTACATATCAATTGCTATATGTTTTGTTAATTACACTTAGTTGTTTTCTGGCAACTCAATTGGTGAGAAGTTAAACAAATTAATACCAAATATTATAACAATAATATTAAGAATAATAATTAATTTAATGCTGAAATAACACTCTATCCAACTTTATACTGTTAAATAAGCAGTTAGTCTACATAAAGATTTTCGTTAAGTTCCTTTTATTCTGTGCAGTTAATTTAGCATTTGAAGACTCCTGAGGTCGCTCTTGAACGTCTTGTTCGCTTCAAAATGTAGCCTTTTAATATAATTCATAGAAAGCAAAGCTTCCGCAAACATTTAAATCACTATAGGACGTTTTTAAATATCTACAGCTATAAAGGCTACATGCAGATTTGAAGTTTTCTCAGTGTTGGTTAATACATTACACAAGATAGTAACCGAGTTAATTGGAGGTCGTAAAAATCCAAGCTTTCGACCATTTTCACTCAGGAAAAAAGAAGACTTGGAGTTTTAGGACGCCAATTTAACTATGTTGTTAACCCGTGAAATTCTCATTTATAAAATCTATTCAGTTTATAATATTTAAAAGTAATGAAATTCATATTTATAAATTTTGGAAACATTTGCCTTTTTTCACGTGGGTGTAAATACTAAACGGGTGTAAATATTAAAGTGAACTAAAACGCTCTTATTTAATCTGATTTATGGCACACATAGAAGTTGATCATGTGACATTAGCCCTTACTGTCCTTCTTCTTAGCCTCTGGCACTACTAAACTTAGCACAATCTAAGATAAACAGCTACAGAAATATATTTTATGTACTGGCAAGTAATATGCATTTCAATAGTAAATCTCGCTAATATGTGTTTCAACCTACATAACTATTTCATTTAAAATAATTTTGTTTACAGCTTTTTTCTTTCTTTGCATTTCAGTATACCTTTTTATATATGTTTTTATTAAGTTGTTCTTTATTCCCTTTTGTTCTTTATTCATTGTATTATTGCTGTGTTGAATTTAATGTATTGCTGATAGAGTCGAAGAGAAGGCCTTATGGCCTTAACTGCAACCTGGATAAATAAATAAATATACACTGTGTAAGCTTAACTGCATTATATTACCGTCTTTCTAAGTCATTTTAGTTGCTGAAATACCGCTGGAATTACCGCTCAACGTAAGCTAAGTTTTTGTCTTTAAGTATTCAATTTACGACACTCAGAGGTTCTCCATGTTCTCATTTTATAATTTACCTAGAGGTCCGAGAGTCATTGCAGCTTCTAAAAATTTCATTTCAGCCGTCTATAAACTTTTTTCCCTGGTATCATAAAACTCAATTTCCCTTGGCCTCACGTGGTCGCGTTGTGGCATCTGCGCTCTTACAAAATGTCATTTGCCCTCCTCTTCTGCTTCACATTCGCTCTAGTTGATATTATTAAACCTCTATCTTATACATATTTCCTCTTTATTACACAGCCAACAAAATTAAATTTATATTGTGTCTTGCTAACTCTTAGTCCCGCTACCTCCACAAGCTCATCTTAGCGTACCTGCACCTCAGATACTGCTTCTGTCTCTCTATTTCTCTCTCATTCTCTAATATGGTGGGGAACTGACTGAGGGACTATTGGTTTACCCCTCTTGCTTATCAGAGGAGACAATGACTGGGTCACGCTCATTAGGAGGTGTTCTCTAACGCCATGGCACGACAACTCACGGGGAACCTACCGCCCGGCCGCTGCGTCCCCCATCTCGGTCCAGTACAGATGCCATGGATGGGGGGCAGTATTGGAGGGTGAGACGTGGTCAGCGCCTCGAGCCCCTCCCGGCCGGTTAATGCGGTCCTCATGACCTGGAGCCGCTACGTCTCAATCAAGTAGCTCCTCAATTGGCCTCCCAAAGACCTTACGAGGCTGAGTGCACCCCGGTCCAGGTCTCCCAGCGGGGGAAAAATCCCCACGCCGGTACTGAAGATCGAACCCAGGTCTCCCGCTTGGTAAGCAGCTGCGCTACCACCTCGCTAAGGAGACGACCAGGTGTTCTCTACTGGCCGGTTTTAACTTGAAATAGCCCCGTTGAGTTATGCAACTCTTTTAACTCATGAAGGTATATCTGCACATGATGTATAAATAAATGGTATAATTAATATATAGTAATTCTGAACACAGAGTAATTCAAAAGATAATATGAACAGTCAAATGTAGTAATACAAAATTATTTTAAAGTCATTTGACTGTAATGAGTTTATTTCAAAAACAAAATGTAAGTGTATATTATTATATTTTAATATTTATTGTAACATTTATACTATTGGACTGCAATGAGTTAACTATTTTACACATGAAAACATTGTCGAAATTTCAATTTTTTTTTTAAGAATGGTTATATGGATTTTGATTAAATTACCATATATAAACCATACTTACAAGATTTGTATTTTGAATGTACTGTGAATGGACTCTGAAGTCCTCTTCATTCTGACTGGTAAACCGCAAGAGATAAACAGGGATTAATCTAGTCATCGTCACGCAATTTATATGAAACCCATTTGTTGTGCGGCTAAACACTTCGAATATATTCTTCTTTTATTGCTTCAAATGTTCAAGTACTGATACTTTCTCATTGGGAAACCGTTATTCACTTTTTTCATGCTGGTCAAGCAAAGAGAACGGCACTTGAATACCATGAGACAAGGATCAGATTCAAAATGAGTTCACTGTAACTTTCGCTTATTGCATGTAACTACCATATATTTTTATTCATCTTGACTAGCATGAAGTTGATAGAATGACAACCTTTTTTAGGAATACTTTTGTAGAAAGGTAGAAAAGTCATTGAAACGAAACACATCAGGTTCGTTTTCTTTCATTTTTATCTTCTCTACTAGTACCTAACAAACATAGGTAGAAATTGGATTTAGAGATTTCACCGACAATATAAGCTTTAGAATTCCCTGTATCCTAAAAAAATAATTTTGGAAAAAGCTCCAATTTAGGTATTAAGTTCAATGTCTTTCAAGGATGCGCCACGTGAATTTTCAAGAAAAGCCCTCTACCCTAAACTACACTTTATAGGGAAAATATTCGAAAATTTTGATTTTCTCAAAAATATCTCTTAACAGTTCTAATTAAAATACCGTATATTAAAGATATTTACATGTCAAATAAAATTTATATTTTGAATTTTAGGGGAATAGCCTCCAAAGACCTCTTTATTCTGGATGAATTTTGCTGAATTTTGCATAACTGGTGATCCGTAACAGATAGATAAAAATTCCTTCACAAAAATGCAAATCTCCCTAAAACACACAATTTATGTCATATACATTTTTTTCTTAAAGTTGACCATTTCCAAGATATTCCTTGTTATTGATTTCAATTTTAAACTATTTTTCTCATAGGAGACTGTGTCAACTCCTGTTCATGCAATGACACGGATTCTAAACGGCTTTTTTAAGATTTGACTATTGCTTTAGCCTAATGCATTCCCTTATTTCCCTTCTACTTACCAAGAATGGAGCAATAAGACCATTTTTGCTAATTTTTATCTCGACTAGTGGGAAGTACATAGAGGAATAAAATATGTAACAACAATAATTTTAAATGATGTTGCTGAGATGTAGAGAAAGTCACGTGATTGGAAAACATAAGATTTTTCATTTATATGTTGCCTTTAGCAGCATACTATTGCATACAATCGCTCATTGTGTATGTTTGATTTCTTTTATAAGAAGAAATTTACACATGCATTTACATTTTCATTCATACTTTCAAATTCTGGGAGGATAAGCTATTATCCTGACAAATATAGATTGCTATTTTCCAGTCGTGAATCGAACCCAGAACCTATGAATTTGGAAGTTAGCCTGACTTCCACCGGAATATACATTATTATTTTGTTAAATTAGGACAGACAAATACGTCATTACAAAGTAATAGTTATAAAAACATTTATATTACACCGAAGTAATTCGCATCTTTTTTCAAACCATTAGCCAAATCTTTATATAAAACAAATTCCGTGAAAGATTTCGAGATCCACACTGTCTCTCTTTTATGGTACTCGGAGTGTTTTAATTCCAAAGAATAGAGTTTGATTCCCGTTATAACACACAATTATCCTCAATGCTGTCTAAATTTACCCGTAATTGTTACCATCCACAACAGATTTTCAATTGCTTGTTTTCATAATATAATGAACGAGTAACTTAGTATTTACGTCATATAATACATCAAGGTTTAAGCTTCTGGAATTTCTATTACACAATAAAGGAGCACCCAAAATTCATTATAAATGCTTCAGAATCATCTTCTTGAATGTAATTTATTTCACTGGGTTATTATTTAAACGTAAAGTCTCACCACGAAACGAAGCACGCTGCATGAAGATTGAAGAAATATAATGCCGTGTTTAATTACGGCAATAAATTTCGGGGAAGAGTATTTTATAATTAAAAGATTAAGTTTGAAAATGAGAGTTTCTATATTAACACAAATGACTGCACTTTCTCTTAAGAATGTGCAGCATCGTCCAATCACCAATCTGGGCATCACACAGAGAAATTCCGTAGGATTAAAGTTCACCCAAGCCTGAAATGAGACTTGAATTCACGATTGCGTTACCTGAAGAGAATTGGCTGCAAGAATTTGTGTTCGTAAACCAGTGACTGACACGAATTTCCAGAACGGTCGTTGAATTTATCTAATATGTTTTCTCTGTGGAAAAATATCTAAAAGTTCACGTATAACGTAAATATGGAACATTGATTTAACTTATGAAGACTGAAAATAATCAGTAATACTACACCAGCTTTTATCATACAATTCGATGTAATTGGTCCTCTCATACTAATATATTTAATAAAATTAAAGATAGGTTTACAAAGAAATGCTTCACCTTTAATAGAACAACGTATATATTACCATTCTCATTCAATATTTATTATAACCATAGTTGTAACCACAGTAGGTTATATAATTTTACTTCCCCTCTCCTTGTTTTAACCTTTAAAAATGGTTTAAAACAATTTCTAAAGTTTCCTTGATCCTCTGAAGTCCTTTAGTCAATTGACCTTAGAGAAAAACAGTAGCTTCTGCGGATTATTGGCCAAAAAATAATTTAGACGTATTTTTTGTTTAACTCTCTATCTTTCGTACGCTGAAATATGTATTCATGCTCACTTCCATTTTTATCGCATTTTGCAACACCTTCCATTTCAAAATATAGCATAAAAGTGCATTATGCAAGATATTCCAAAATAAGGAACATGAATCTGTTATTTGTTTTATTAACCATTACTATGGCCTCATTTATTTCATAGACAAAATAAGTAACCTATATGTAATATACACTTTTCAAAATAGGTGTAGTATGGAGTACACAAGTATATTGCACGTCTGCTACGAATACATACACAAAACTAACGCACACATATCTGGCATTTGTGTTATTGCAAAACATAGGAACCAGAATAAAAATAAAAGTAAGATATAAATATTTCTTGAGCTCCACTTGAACTACTTCTATTTTATGTCCACGCTGCAGCTTGTTGTGCTGTTTGCACGGAAGAGTTGTGTGCAATGAACGTTGGCGCCGTAGCTCGTTTTCCCCATGTGGGGTATCATATATATTACCCCTTTGGCGCATAATACAGCATGACATGCACCACTGCAAAGTGAGAAATGCGTCCAAGTTTTCCCTGATGGGTTCATTGAATACCTATATAACAGAGTCGACCAATTCCGCAGATGTGGATTCTTCTGCTGAAGTTGTAACTGTATTGTATTGAAAACTCCAAAATCCAGAACATTCAGGGCTGGTAAGGCTGCCATTTGAACCATACCGATGTCTTGGTTCCAGAGAGAATCCAACTGTCATTAGCGGGACAATGGCGATTTGCATTTTGCTGTTTTGATTGGTTTCTTTTTCCAACTCTTCAGAAATGTTTGGGTTCTTTTAAAGATAATAGAGATAAATAATAAATAAAATAATAAATCCTAAGACCTCTTTAAATGTGAAATACGGATGGAAGGGAACTTTATCAATGTTTCTATTTAATTCTAATGGATTATTAGATCCAGTTTGGTGGAGAAACAGTAAGTGAACTATAACTACAGCAGCTATAATAAATGGAAGTACAAAATGAAATGTGAAAGATCGATTTCCTTTAATCCCTGGAATTACATTGTAGATCAGCATTGCTCCATAAAACTTTGTAATTTGACAGTTAAACAAGAGTGCCACGTGGGAGGTTTTAACCTCCGTCACGTCAGAAAATGGCCAAATGCCAATTCGACAAACAAATTAGTTGTTTTTATTTTAATCTCACCTAGATCTTGCAACTGGTGTCATGAACATACTTTGCTGATAAAACCTTTATTTAGCACTGACGCTTTAAGAGCTCCTCGTCCATTATGAGGTAGTATGTTCGTTACACCTTTGTCAAACAAAATCACTTCTCATCGATATTTATGTAATGGTACTGGGTCTTGTAGTTTTCTTGGGTTCTACCATGTATAAGCAAAACTGCAAACCTTCACGTTTGTTTACATCCACTAGTAGGGTCTTTTCTGTGGACGTTAGTCTCTTATTGCGTCTCCCTCTTTCAAATACCGAAATAAGGCTGTTGGAAGCATCTCAAATACCAAACGCCAAAGATCGAATGGTCCCATATTTGTGCCAGATAAAGGTGTTATCTGAAATGTATTGCAGTGGTATTGATATCACCCTTCTGTAAGCTGCTACCTATCTTCATTCTACTTACATTTGGTTGTATAGCCCTTCCACTGGAACGCTACAGCTTATCAGCTTGATCCCTGTTCATTATTAGGTATTTCGACATGTTTGCTTTCAATCCTGAGCACACGAACGACAGTCATGTCTATGTACGAGAGAACCACATGCACTAATGAAAGTAGAGGAACCATCAAACCCTTGCAAAACAGCGCATACATCATAATTCCTCACTTCGAGGTCATTTATGTATTTAGTTTGAAGCGGATTATTTAATCACTTTGTATACTAGCGGAAGTATCGTATTCTGCCCACACATTCGGTAACGACAATCCGGAAATTATGTTTTGAGATCTCCTGAATGCAAAAATATATGTTTAGAAAAAGATTCGTGTAAATGTGCGTATGTGTGTCTCAACAATATAATTTAAAGATGAAAAGTTGGTTGAATACCAAACTTGATATCTCAGGTCAGCATCTTCCAAATTTCAAAGATTTTCAAGGAGAGAAAATCCCCCATCACAAACATGGAACATTTATTTAAAATTGTGATATTCTCTAAAATGGACCTAACTATTTTGATTAAAATGCCATATATTAAACACATTTACATGGGAAATACAATGTATATCTTGAATTGCTTTGGAAATAACTTATGAAGTTCTGTTTACTCTGAATGAATTTTGTATAACTGGTAAAACATAAAAGATAGAGAGCATCACGCATTTTAGATTAAAACAATGGGAAGTCGCTGTAAGATTTCTTTCTGCTATTCAAGCCAAAGAACAGAACCTCAGTGGCATCACTTTAGAGACCAGCTTCGATTTTGACTATTGCTTTGGCCTAATGCATTCCCTTATTTCTCTTGTACCTACAAGGAAATAAGTAATAATACTGTCTCTGTTATCTTTATTAGCATAAAGTGCACAGAATAATAAGCTTTAGAAAGAATAATTTGTTGTAAAATAATTATAGAAGACGTTGAAATGGAATATATGAGTTTCTTTTTTTTATTTTTGCTGGCTGTATTATAATGGAAACACAAACAACTCATTAAGGAATACTTTACATTTAAACCTATACTTCAATAACGTTTTATCCTGTTTTATTTAAAACGTTGACCTAAGTCTCATTTTATATTTTTCCAAGACGATGGAGCTGAAATAAGTTTGTGATATAATTAAAACTACCTGAAAATTGAACAAACAAACAAACAAAAGAATTGCATTTACATACCTTTCTCTCCTCATTTTCATTTATTTGTATGTAGCTTATACAAACTATTGTTGTTACTTTATTTAAATTGAAATAAACCTGAGCAGAATAGTTTCAATAAGCAGTCAACACAAATAATTATCAATAAAAGAAAAGGAAGGGACAGAGAAAATAAGAGGGTACTGTGCATTTTGAGCATTACTATGTTAATATTTACGAAATCGTATATTTTAAATTATCTGAAACGTATAAGACCAACGTTTTGGACAAGCTCAACGGTTAGTTTATTATATCTACGAGGGTTGGGGCAAAAGCCATGGTAACTAGTTTTTTTTCTTTTAGATGTGTGAACGAATCACAAACGTATATATGTCGTGTGGAAGTTCTGTAGGCATAGTGTGTATGCAGAACAAGAGATGGCTCTGTGATATCTGGTAGTAGCGCAGCGAGGGCTGTGAAATCAGTCAATTGGTAGGTGTCGTGCGAGATGGAAGTACCCCATGTTGAGCAGCGCGCTTACATTAAGATAGCCGATCTCCGAAGAAGAAATGCGTTGGAATGTCGCAGTGAATTAGTGGAAGCCCTTGGGAATAAGGCCCTACCACACCATACAGTAGCACGGTGGGTAGGCAAGTTTCAGCAAGGACGTGTGACAACCAGTGATGTGCAACGTTCGGGATGACCTGTCAGTGTGCAGCTTTTAATTTCAAAAGTAAATTTGAAAAACAAGTTTCACATGTTTTATGTACATTGAGAATAATAATATAAAAAATCTGTAATTTAGCAAAATGAGGATAATCTTATCTACTAATATTTATTTGTAGATCTCTTCTCTCTAACCAAAACTGCTTAAAAATGGATAACTGTAGTTAAACGAAAAGGTTTCGAACCAAAGCACTTTGCTTCATTGACATTTTGCTAAATTATCATTTAATTCATTTCTTCACCGTCCTGCCTTATCACTACAGTTTGTGAAATATTCACTATAATATAATGGCAAATGGCATTTTGTTTGGATGGCCTACATCACTGCAGAACTACTCAACTGCATCCAAAAGATTCTAACAGAAAACATGAGCCAAGAATTCTCATTTTAATATGCAAATAGAACAAAGAAATGCGTTCAATTTTTCAAATTCATCACTTTAAATTTTTTTGAAAATTAGTCTAATTTTGAAATATTTTTAGTTTCATATTTCATTTTCATTATACATACTTCTATTGCATGTCTACTTCTATTGCATGTCAATTTTATATACCTCCTCAAAATATGTACCAGCAACAATTGCTCCACCGATTTCTCCAATAGATAAAATATTTAAATGGATCTTTCAGAGACAACATCAAATTACACATAAAATACTGAATATTTTACAAACTTACATAGCCTAAATAAGTAATTTCAAAACTATCCTCAAGTTAATGGTAGTCCTATATTTTTAATTTTTCAATCATGTATGTAGAGAAGCTATTGCATTCCACCCAAAAATTCGATAGCGAGATTTCACCTGAAACAAGTGCTATGAGGTCCTAAATAAAGTATGTTTTGAAAAGTTCCTGGCTTCCGATTAAAATATCGTATATTATCTTATTTTCATAACGCATAAAGTGCATATTTTAAATTATCTGGGAATAGCTTGTGTTTTCCTCTTCGTTAGGCAGGCATTTTATACAACATTGTGTAACTGAAACGTAAAATGACAGATGAAAATATACTATACAACAGATATAGATATCTTCAAAGTACGTAATTTATTTCAAATATTTCTTTGTTATAAATAACTAAACCTTTTACGAGATATCCGTTATTGATGATGTGATGTTTCAGTGTCTTTCTTGTACGTCCTGTCAAATTTCAGTTTTGATTCTCGCTTTTATATCCGAACGGTATGGCATTTTATCGTCAGCATATAACGTCCAGTGAAACATTTGACTATCTCTATTTCTTGAGTATCCTAACGAAATGTGTATGGCAGCTATTTATGCAAATGTTTACCTTGATAAAAATGAAGTTATAAAGAATAAACTGTCTTGAGAATAATTTGTGTAAATGATAGATGGTGCAAAGTAATGTGAATGTAACACAGTTTTCTTTTTATTTTAATGGAGTAGCAGCTTTTTGGAAGTTATAGGTAGGTTAGTGCATTCGATATTTCTTCCATTGGTGTACTATCATTTTGAAATGACTACTGACTATTTTGAAATATTACTCAAATGATATCGATTTAAATTCCTGCCGAAGACGTAATTTAAATCCGTAAACCACTAAAATAGCTGCCAGACTGCTGTCGACGCGCTGTAGAGCCCTCTGAGATAACGATACATTTCATTTAAGTTCGGAGGAGCTCAAGCAAAAGAATTAAATTTAGCACCAATAACATAAAACTATTATGTCACATATTATACTGAAGTTGATTTAGTGGTTTTTCTCTCTCGTTGCATTGGTTGGAGATCTGATATTTTATTCTGAATCTCAGTGCTGAAATCCCCTTTCTCATTGCTGTATTGCTTTCTTTGGTTGGGAAAGCAGCAGCTCATAAAGCCAAACGGGAAGCGGAGGACATGAGAGAAAATGCAATGTTTTCAATTTCACGGCTTCTTATACTCCATGCAGCCCACGAAAGAGTCCTGGTGTATACAAATGCACATGCTACTGCCGCACCACACCTGCGAAAGAAAGTATATGTATACCTACATACTATTCAAATAGTACAAACGGTAAATAATAATATCACTTTATTAATAGACTCGTTGGAAAATAAATTCAATAATTAGCTTATATATTTTTGTGGACATTAATGATCGCTATTCCCGCGTTGTTTACTCCAGTGAAGCAAAGGTCATGCTAATTAGCATCTGCTTTATTTTACGCTGCTTTAACAACGTGATGATATCACGACGGATCTGTTAGGTGAAATATCTCGGTAATCGGAATGTATTGGGCAGTTAGCCTTCTAGGTGTGATTCCTGTATCATTTGCTTTGATTTGTGCCAAGCAAATGACATTAGGGTGCCGTCTAGTCTAGCTGTTTTCACTGCCTGTGCATAAAGGGCAGCACAATTGCTGTGATACGTCTATTTTCATTTATACTTTTATGTTAGACTTAAGGTGAAACTTTGGGTTATTATATTACATATCCGATCCAGTATTTACCTTGACGACAGAAGGAAATCACAAATGAACCCCACTTACATTGAACGGCTCATAGCATTTGAACCCAGATCCTCCCGAATGCAAGCCACGGTTACCGCTACAGCTATCCCACTCCGAGAATTAGCGATTATGGATTGAGTACGTAGCAGTCAGCGCACTGTGATTAAACATACAAGCGGTAAAGAGCTTAAAATAGCTGGAAAATGTAGTTTTGATGTCTATAGATTTTCGTTTGAGCGTTATGACAGGCTTGCTATTAAGGATATCATTAAATTAACATTGAAAGCAAGTGGTGCGTCTTGACCTGGGTAGAAAAAGGCTAGATAAAAAGTAATGAGAACTATATTTCTCTGAAATAACTTTATTAACATAGATACTTATAGTCATAATTTTGAAATGAGACAGTAAACGTGTGTAGGACAGGGGTTGGATAGGTAGAGTCAATGAAAAAAAATCTGATGTGTTACACTCACAAGACCTTTTCTAGCTGTTCTACAAACTTCTTACATAAGATTATTCTTCTTTCTGCACCATGCTAATCGAGGTACTCATTAGCACAATGTTCTTATTACTTAGTTCCTTATAAGTAGAAGGAAAATAAGGGAATACACCAGGCTAAACCGATAGTCAAATGTTTTAATACCTGTCGTTGTGCGATTGTCATTACAAATCGCTTCTTTTCTTGGCTAGGAGTAGAACAAAAGAAAAACGGACATTCCCGTCTAAGAAAAGTATAAGTACTTCACAACTGAAACTAATAGCAATGAATACCTCGAAAACGGTAAGTACCACGAAAAAAATGATTATGACATAAGTTGTGTATTTTAACAAGACCTACATTTATTAAGTTTTTGTCTATCTCTTACGGTTTACTAGTTATATTAAATTAAGCAAAATTCATCCAGAATAAACAGGACTTTAGAAGGTATTCCCAGAAAATTCAAGATATACATTTTATTTGTCAGGTAAGTATCTTTAATATAGGGTATTTTAATCAAAATCGTTAGAGCCATTTTTAAGAAAATAAAAATTTTCGATAAAAGTTCCAAGTGAAGGGTAGTTTGGGAAAGGGGATTTTTCTCAAAACCTTCGTGTCGCAAGTTTGGTATTTTAACTACTTTTCGTTTTTGGGTTATCGTGTTCACAGACACACGGAAACACACACGGGCCTTTTTCTGAAAATGCTTTTTTTTTTTTTGGATACCGGGGGTTCTAAAACATGTATTTCCGGTGAAATCTCGGCATTGAATTTTTGGGTGAAATACAATACTTCTCTATCCCTATATACATTGTACATACGGGCCTAGAGAAAGTAAAAATTCAATGCCATATCTGAATCTCCTGGTCTCTAGCAGTTTGCTCTACCACTGAGCTACCATAGCAACATCCGGCATAGCACTGAATTTCTCAACTGACTCGTATGTTTCCAAGAAAACCACAATTATTTTGAGATGGCAATCCCAATGGTAACTTACAATGTTGTAAGTACCTTAAGTCCCAGGATTCATAAAGCCAACTATTATAGACAGTTGTGAAAATGTTAATGGTTTTCTCACAGAAACCGTGTGTAGAACAACAGTTGGAAAGGTAGAATTACACTGAAAAATTCAATGCCATAGCCGGAAATTGAATCTATCCAACTCCTATCCTCCTAAATTTAAGTGTCCATAATTATCAGTGGAAGAGCAACCGGCTAGAGACCGGGAGATACGTGGTTCAAATCCCGGCTATGGCATTGAATTTATAAGTGTGACTCTACCTATTCATAGATACTTACAAGTTATACACCTTCAATATAATCGTCTTCGTTATTGACCTTTTACCAAATGTTCGGAAGGCGTCGATAACCAGTTATGGGTCTATTTCTGTTGATGTCCCGTATTAACCGCTCTTATAGCATGTATCATGTCATCTCTTGTGTTGTACTGGATCCCTCGCAGTGGTTCTTTCACTTTGGCACGGAGACCTAATCACAGGGACTCATGTCGGCTGAGTATGTTGCATGTTCCAGAGTCTCCTATTGCAGCGGCGTAAAAGATCGTGGACATCAGCTGCGGTGTGGCATTTTGCATTGTCATGCAGAATGACGAAATGAAATGTCGCTTTTGCCTGAGCGCTTTACTAACATGGTGTTACAAGAATGTGCAACAGCAGGCAGCATCTAAATGAATGGAGGATTACGGTTCTCCATCCAAAACAATCTGATGTGTTCCATTCATATGACTTTCTCAACTTCTGTGTAACAAATTATTGTTAAATAGCTTATTCTTCTATTTACTTCATGCTAATCGAGAAAACATTTAGCAGAAATAGTCTTAGTACTTGTTTCCTTGTAAGTAGAACTGAAGTAAGGGAGTATCAAATGCTAAAGTGATATTCAAAAGCTGGTTACTATGTGAGTGACGTTTCTTTGTTTGTATGGACAGGAGTTGACAAATTCCTGTAGGAGAAAAGTACAAGTTTGTCAAAGCTGAAACCAAAAACAAGGAATATATAAAAAACGACCAACTCCTCGCAAAAAATTATATAACATAAATTGTGTGTTTTAATGTGCTCTACATTTTTTGTGTGGTAAGTTTTTGTCCATTTCTTACGGTTTAGCAGTTATGCAAAATTTCGTAAAATTCATCCAGAATAAAGTAGTCTTCAGAGGCTATTCCGAACAAATTCAAGATATACATATTATTTGTCATGTAAATATCTTTAATATACGATAATTTAATCAAAATCGTTAGAGCCATTTTTGAGAAAATCAACATTTGCGAAAAACGTTCCATGTAAAGGGTAGTTGGGGAGGGGGGATTTTCTTGAAAATCTTTGTGTCGCATCCTTGGAACATAATTAACTTAAATACCAAGTTTGGTATTTAACAGTCTTTTCGTTTTTGAGCTATGCTGTCTACAGACAAACACACGCGCACACACACGGACTTTTTTCTGAAAATGCATTTTGTGGATTCAGGGGGATCCAAAACATGTGAAATATTATATCGAATTTTTGGGTTTAATACAATACCTTCTCTATACACTATGTATATAGTACGTGTAGAGTAAGTAAAAAGTGCTGTGAAAGTGATGTTCATTGTGACGTATTACACTAATAGGATAATACGTATCACGCTGTATCACTAAGAGTGAAGAGAGTCCCTATGATTTAGGGCGGTTTCGGGTCTGCTGTACGGCTGGGCGTCTCGGTGTGGTAATTTATTTAAAACTTTTTACAGGGTTAAATTAGCCGCTGTATTTGATGTTGGTCACGCTTGCTGTTGGCGAGACTGGAATTAACTACTTGCGCCAGACTTGATTGTTGGGCAGTTGTAAGCTTATTATAGGCGGCGAATTCACTTATTTATTTTCAGCTTGGCCACTTTTTCCCGTATATGTTAGCCAGCTTCAGTCGGTGAGTAAAAGAATCTTAATCTCCTTGCTTGGATGGTAGGATTTAATACAGTAGAGAATTAATTTAAAAGATTTCTTGTTAAT
Source organism: Hymenopus coronatus (assembly GCA_030762935.1). NCBI lineage: Eukaryota > Metazoa > Arthropoda > Insecta > Mantodea > Hymenopodidae > Hymenopus > Hymenopus coronatus. The sequence continues at coordinate 105,506,193 of CM060888.1, read as the reverse complement.
TTTAAACTTTTATTCCGTAAATCGTTGAAACAATGTAGTGAATTAAAGCCGCTATTTAAACTGATCTCTGTTAGAGAAAGCTGTGCCAAATATTTACTTTGTAATATGTACTTACAATAAATCTCTTTTTGATAATCAATAAAAACTAAATAGCTCTATTAGAGATCTCGATTTACGAGATTATCTCTTAACGTCTGTATCCTTGCCTTCCATCTTGTAGAAAGCGACCCGGAACCTTTAAAAATGTTCATATGTATACAAAAGTTGAAGGTCATTGTTTTCTAACACTAATCATGGGGACGACAGCTTTCCTTGTTCCGCATTCGTGGAATACATATTTACAATAAATTTTTATGCACTCATAATAATTACAATTAATACATTTGTAAAATGTACATGCAAATATTCTTATAAATAGCTGACGTTTCTAAATTAATTATTTGTTTAACTCTGTTCTTATGCTTTGTTACCGGCATAAACAATTTACGGCATCCGGTATCTCGTTAGTCTTTATTATTATTCTTCTCTCATATTACTACTTTAGTTATGTTTTATTATTAATATGTTTTTCTAAACATCAATTCTTAGCTATACATTATAATGTGTTGTATTCATTACATAACCTTGGCTATGTTATCTTCGTAAAAGCACACTATTTTCGTGCGTATCGTGAGGCGATGAAGTAACGCTGCCATTTTATACATACAATTCTTTGGCTTACATTGCAAAACAACATGTTTTATTATTTTATAACATTATTTTAGGGTATTATTGTTTCATTTTATCTTGACTTGATTTATTTAACATTAAATCCTGCGTCAGATTACGATCTCTTTGTCAAAGTGAAAGATCCACCGTGAGGGATCCGGTACAACACCAGAGATGAACTACCAGTGCTATCAGCAGAAATAGTCAGATGGTATATGAGGAATAATCAGCTCAGATGTTGTCTTCAGTCATAAGTGCCACTGTCAATAAAAATAATAGTTTTATTCAGCCTTTGTAGCCTCCATCATTTGCTTTGATAGCCTTAACATAAACAATTAAAAAATAATGTAATTATGGAAGTATTCAAAAGCAAAGCGGTAAGTTCCAATACTGTTCAACTTATTCATAGATGGCATACTGGAAAGAGAGACACATAAATGACAATTTCCGGTGTGAATGACTAAGGAAATACCTTGATTACTTTAAGCAGATGACTTAATGGTGGAAGCATTCAGTGCAATACGGCTTCAGAGGGCAATTAACGAAATTCAGAAATTCTGCCCAGAATAATGGGGGACAAAAATAAACATTAAATATTTATGCTAATAGTGTTCAGAATAGGAATTGGATTAAAGAAGAAAAAGAAATGAAATTTGGAAGGAAAATATATTGAAATAGTGAAAGAATTTGACACTTCAATTGCAAGCTGGACAGCTCATAGTAGAAAAGTGAAGCAAAAGGTAAAGTGGCAATGTAAATATAAATTACCAGAGTTGAACAGTAAATAGTTACAAAGTGTTTTCGAGACAAAAGTAGAAGCAAAACTATTATATGCGGTGGTAACATAGGTGTATCAAACATAGGAAAAGATCTGATGTGTTCCATTCACATTACTTTCTCTACATATCTATAACAAATTATTGTTTATAAGCTATTCTTCTATTTGATGCTAATCGAATAAACATTAGCAGAAGCGGTTTTATTACTTAGTTCCTTATAAATAAAAGGGAAATAAAGGAATACACTAGGCTAAAAAGTCAAATGTTTAAAAATGTGGTTGCTATGGGATCAAAATACGTTTCTTCACGACAAGCTCCCGTATAAGAAAGAATAATTACTTTAAAACTGAAACTAATAACAAGGGATATCTATAAAAGGTAATCTCCACGAAATAGAATGTATACTAATAAATTGTGTGTTTTAGCTAGATCTACATGTTTCATTTGGTAAGTTTTTGTCTATCTCTTACGGTTTACTACTTAAGCAAAATTCATTCAGAATAAAGAGATCTTCAGAAGCTATTCCCAGAAAATTCAAGATATATATTTTATCTGTGATAGAAATGGCTTGAATATGTGAGTGGCATTTTAATCAAAATCGTTAGATTCATTTTTGAGAAAATCAAAATGTTCGAAAAATTTTCCATATAAAGCGTAATTTGCGGTGGGGGATTTTCTTGAAAATTTTCCTGTCACATCCTTGGAAGATACCAAACTTAAATACCAAGTTTGGTACTTTTCGGTCTTTTAGTTTTTTAGCTATGCTGTTCACAGACATACACAGACCTTTTTCTAAAAATGTTTTATTTTTTAGATTTAGGGTGTCCTAAAACATGTATATCAGGTGAAATTTCGGTATACAATTTTTCTGTGGAATACAAAATTTCCTCTACACACTATGCACATAGTACGTGTAGAGAAAGTAAGAAGTCGACTAAAGATGTGGAATGCTCTGTAAAGAGATTTTAAAGTTAGTAACAAAAGAGGTAGCAATTGTAAAATTATGTAGACCTGGAAAATGTGGAGTCAACCTAGAAAGGGTATTGAAGTATTCGTACAGGTGTATGCAGTACGAAGGTGAAAATCTGCTAAAAATATGTAGTAACAGCTGAAGATAATTAAGAACAAGAAGAGTTGGTGGGGGCAACTAGAAGAAATCTTAACGAAAATAAGAATGGGAGTCATATGGAGGAAGGTAGGAGAAAACCAAAAAAGGATTCTGAAAGTCAGTGAGAAATAGGATAGAATACATAGATAAACGTACATTTTGGGCGAAATAGAAAGTATACAGTCGCTTTGTTTATACCGCAAAATAAAGAAAATCAGGCAACAGCGAAGTATGTAGATGTATGCAATAAACAAGAGAGGGATGGATTAGCGTGGATGAGGACCGGAAGAATACTTTTGAAAGGCACAAGGAGAAATGAGTTGGAACGTTGTATTTTATGCAAGGAGAAAAACATTATTCTTTATTATTTAAAACAATCTAAAGAGATAAGAAATAGGCGGAAAGAAGTTTTGGAAACGCCAATGCCAGTAGAGACAGAAGCAATAAAAATATTGAATGCCAAGAAAAATAAAATCTGATGTGTACCATTCACATGACTTTCTCTACATCTCTGCAACAAATTATTGTTAAAAAGCAAATGTTTTATATACTTAATGCTAATCGAGAAAAAATTAGCAGAAACAGTCTTATTACTTGCTTCCTTGTAAGTAGGAGCAAAATAAGGGAGTACCATAGGTTAAAATGATAGTCAAAAGCTGGTTGCTATGTGACTGAAGTTCCTTACTTGTACAGGCATGAGTTGAAAAATTCCTGTATGAGAAAAATATAAGTTTTTCAAAGCTAAAACCCAAAAAAAAAAAAAAAAAAAAAAAAAAAAAAAAAAAAAAGGAATATATCAAAAACGATCAACTCCATAAAAAATTATATAAAATAAATTGTGTGTTTTAATGTGCTCTTCATTTTTGAGTGGCAAGTTTTTGTCTATCTCTTACGGTTTAGCAGTTAGGAAAAATTTCGTAAAAGTAGTAAGTAAAGCCTCTTTCTCAGGTTAGTTAGCTCAGTTGTGTGAATTAAATATTATGATTAATACTGTTTTAACAATAATTATTTTGTTATTTTTAAAATGACTAGTGGCAGAATCAAGAAGACTTTCGAAGTCTTTAATGCAAGGCGCACAAAGTTTTTATGCTGAACTCAAAATGGAGATAAAACGTCAAATGAAGGATTAAATATAAATCGAGGTTAAAGACAGAGGCATCCATTTTATTAATTCCTTTTAATGAAATTTTCAACACACTTCTCTTCGCGGGTTATTCAAGTAATACTAGCAACAGGTGAAAAAAAGTCTACAAAAACATGCACTTATTTTAAACCAGTCACAAAATACAATTTAAAAAAAAAACCGTCATGACTTTCTATGGTAAATTACCAATGAGGGTAAACTGTCAGCCAGCCAGCTTTCGGAGGTACCGGCCGATGGAGAAGGCTTTTACTTTTTTATCCAAAGTGCCATGTGATTTAAGCATCTAGCTTTATTTTGATTTTACCGGATTTGTTGCAGATATTTGACTGCTATGTGAGGATTTTTAAATCTTTTATCACTTTTGATACTTTTAGACACCATTGTTTTGTTCCCTCTTGTTTTAGCTACTTTAGTGTAATGGTTTTATCGCCAGCTCTGAATTTAGGGCTGGACAGTCATCTTATCTTGGTTTTAGTTGTTTATACTGTTTTTATCTCTTGTTTTAACTATTTTGATTGTGATACTTTTAGCATAATTTTATCTGAGGTGTTTTAACTCTCCAGTTTTATGTTAAGGGCACTGATAACCTAGAAGTTGAGCGCCCTTAAACCCCATTCATCTCATCTCAGGGTAAGGTCATTATAAATTATAAAACAGTAGAGCAAGTAATGAATTTGGGATATTGTTTTAATTATTCTTTTTCTTCTCCGGATTTTAGTTAATAGGGCATTCTGTTTTGAACTGCCGTAATCCTCCGTTTGTCCAGTCTCCCCTTTAAGTTCTTTTACCTCCTTAGTTCCTTTAAATATTCTTCCCAAGCAGCACTGATCGTCCTCTTTTACATGTTTTAGCACACCATTCTAGCATCTTCTTAGATTGTTTCGTTTTCTCCATTCATTTAATATGTTCGTACCACTGAATTACTCTGTTTCCAGTCTTCTTTTTCTTGAATTATCTACTGCTGCCATCTTAAATACTTCCTCCTTTCGCAGCTTGTCGAGCTTTGTGAGTTATGAACTTCTTCTCATTAAATTTACCTTCACAATCCTTATTTTTCCCCGTCGTCTCTTTGTTAGTAGCTACAACTCTGCCCCATATAACACTACAATTTCCTCCACACAATGGAACATTCCCTTTGTTTCTCGTCTCAGTGAAATGTTCCAAATAAGACCATGTAACGTTCTAGTAGCAGTTTTACCCTAGCCAATCTTGACAGCAACTCATTACTATCTCTATTAATGATAATCTCTAAATATTTGCATTTTGTGCAGTGCTTAATTCATATCAACTTTCCTTCATCCTAGACAAATTTACCTGGTTTTAATAAAGTTTATTTTGAGCCTATATTCTTCTTTTATGCTTTGAAGCATATGTTCCGTATCTTATTGGTCTGATGCAATAATTCTTGAGCTTTGTGTATCACATAACCAGCACTGGTTTCATGTAAATAAATCGAAGAGCATACAATATATTAAATTACGCTAAATATGTCAACAGATATGTGTGACAATTAAAATATAATTAACAAAAAAGTAAGACGAGAGTTTACTGAAATATTATGGACCATTAGTCAGTTTTTAATGTTAAAATGGGTTTAGAAGTATCCTCAGTTAAACAAGGAATGCAAAGAATCATTAATATCCTTATTGACTATAAATTAAGTAAGATGTTATTTTACAGTAATTTATATAGTGTGTTATATGGATTGGAATGTTAGACAATAAACAAAACTCTCGAAACAATACAAATATTTGAAAATAGATTTTAAACATAGGTAAAAGAGCACATCTGCTTTATTTAATTGGAAGGAAATTCAAGAAATGAATCATAAAATATTCAGTGTAATGAACAAGGTTTAGAAATTGATATGAATATTAGAACATATATTAAGAAAGAAAAATAATGGATATATATATCTCTGAATAATTTAGAATAAAAACCGAAAGTTAAAAAATTCGTTGCTGACCTAATAAAAGATAGGTCGACTTAATTTGAACTGAACTGGAGAAAGTAATTATAGTATAACACTCCAGTGACTAAGTCATTCCAGAGCATATTTACCTCATATATGCTTAGAAATTAGAGAAAATAATTATTCCAGACATTTTCCAGTAAATTTATAAAAATACAAATATTTAACTAAAAACTAAAAAACAATTTTGATAACGGAATAATTATTGAGCGAAATGGCACAGTTTCCATGAAAAATAATAGGTTAATGCTAAAATCCTAAATCTACTAAAACTGTTTACGTTAATCCTCTTCAGCACATCTTTGGAGTCAAAAGTTTGATTTCAGATTGTGCTTCGTCAGTTTTCTTTCAATGCTTGAATATTTTGCGAACTGTAATCTAGCGTGGTTCTTTTCCTTAGATATGTCTATTTGTTGTGATATTGGGAAATATATCTCCTTGCAATAAGGGTAGAATTCGATGTAGCTTAAGTTATTCCTTCTTGCATATATTCTAAACGATTGAAAAGGGGAACATTAAAAATTTGTAACGGTTAAAGCCATGTATTTTTTTTTTTAAATACAGTTCCGGAGTCTGATCGGGACTCAGGCGCTGTATACCCTACCTTTTATTTACCTAATTTGTTTACTTTGATTACTGTATGATTACTCAATTTCTGTTTTACTTTTTACACACACATACAAAAATACACAACACCCATGCCCAAGGCGGGACTCGAACCCACGATCCCCTGCGCCGCTAAACACCAAAGCGAGACGCTTTGGCGAGCGCGGCCATGGGGACCGCCTGTATTGAGATTACAGTGCTATAAATAACATCTTGCTCAATTTTATGAAACATTATAACATTGAAAAGGTAAAGTATTATACAATGAGCATAAGTAACAAATTCCACAATCGATAACAATAGCAAAATAATGACTGCACATTCAAATATTAGGAGATATTTATTTAACAAATTAAAACCCCAGTAAATATTTAAATTATACAGTTTTTCAAATAACAAAATGATTTTTCTTGCCAGAACAGAGATTTCTGAAAATACCAAATCCAGACCTGAAATTCTAATTTCCAGATTTGCAGAAGCTTACTACTCACTTTGCATTATGGGTTGACACCGTTATACATTATGTACACAAACACAAGTATGCAGCTATGGTACTCGGTCGTTCCTTAGGGTTTTGCTGGATAAAAGGATAGTACAGGCATTCTTAATTCCTGCTCCAAAATAACCAGTCAAATTTGGAAGACAACTTCTCCCGTCGGCACTACAAGTATGTAAAACTTAGCTAGAATTAGTGCCCAGACCATGAAATCGGTACTTTCTATATTAGCAAAACCCAATCTCTTCTTTTAAGAGCTAATGATGTCACGTTTTACCCTGCCTCCTTCTTTTGTAATCATGCAAGTCAGTACATGAAGCATTGCCCCTTCACTCATTCATTCAGTGACGGCTGATCACAATGGCATTCACCAAGGTAACTAATGCATTAGAGAGGTTTGTTTGTGACTGTCGTGAGCAGTACCTATCTACGGAATAAATATAGACGAGAGGCAAATGAAGCTCGTACAGATACCTAACATAAAGTCCGTGTGACGTCACCGTTATTAAGGGTCTGAGGCAATGAAATGCAGCAGTTGATTCTGTTGACTACGGGGGATGATTTCATGGCCATATCACAATTCAGTTTCAGCCTCTTATGGATTAGGGATATGTTTTGTTACATGTAAGGAAACTAGTGTAGTCAACCTGTTGTAAACTGTTTAGTTTATTCTTACTTACGTACTTTGGGTTGCTGTTTTGATATTCATAGGTGGGCGATCATTCAACCTGTACGGGAAGGTGACGTGATCACCAGCCGGAAAATTGGCTTTCTTGATCGGGACCACAGACTATAGCGGCGCCTTACTTTCCTGTATGGGACAGGTTCTATGCCGGAGATTTAAAATCTTCAACTCATGGATGAGAACTGACATTCCATGGCCGGAAACCGGAGTACCGCATTCAGCCATGACGCAGGACAACTCACGGGATACAACAGACAATGCACTTAATAAAATACATCGAAACACAAGAAAACAGTACAGTTTTCCCTGATTAAATAAGTTGTTGTACGGAACATCGATATTACATGGAGGATCAGGAGTGCAAAAAGTTCAAACAGCACAAAATCGGGTAGCTATTCTTAGGAAAACTTACTTCTATCTATTTTATTTTAATTACATCATTATGAATACAAAGGAAAGAGCGATGGTTAAATATTTGAGAACTGGACGCTAAATGATGGTTTTAAAATTCCATACTGCCTTAAAAGCAAGTAACTCATCAAATCAGAGTCAAACATTTAAAAACAAAATTCTCTGTGTGAGAGTGTTATCGTGTCTCTGTATATCTAAACAACTCAACTCAAAAATTAAATATTGGTTAAATGCCAAATTTGGTATTTTAGTTCAGCATATTTCAAGGATGCTCACGATGGTTTTAAGAAACTATCCTTTATATGGGAACATGTTCGTTATTTTGATTTTCTCAAAAATAGCTCTAACGACGCTATTAAAGTACCAAAGATGTAAGAGATTTGCATGATAAACAAAGTATATATCTGGAACTTTTTGGAATAATACCTTCAAAATAGGTGAATTCTTACTGAAAAGAAACTTAACTGAAAATCGCAGATGTTTTAAAGAACACAATTTCAATTAAATAAAATGTTTATGCAGTTGACCATTCCCAAGAAGTCTTTAATCTTTCATTCCTTACTTTTTTGACCTGGGAACTCGTTATTTGGTTTCCTTTCACGAGGTCAGACAAACAGCATGCCATTTCAAGAGTATCATAAACCGTCACGCTGTGTATTCCTTTACAAGGTGAGCCCTGCAAAGAAATATCAAGTGAGTGTATATATTCAATGTTTTAGAATGTAATGTTACTTTTAGCCATTTAGAGAATCTTCTTCTTATTAAGCTGTAGCCTCTTGCACATGATAGCAGATGCTTGAGGTCAAGTTTATGAGGTTGGCGGGCCTCCATATCTCGTTTGGATCTCTGCCAAAATCAACCCTACGTCTCAATCTGAAACAGTCAAAGGATTTCTAGAGACAGGTTTTAGAATACTATGTCGATTCATCCTTAGAACCAGACTTGATGTAAACAAAACATTTTTATACTCCCGTATTAATTCGTGTTTGTGTTATCTGCGAGTAAAAACAGAACAAAAGCCATAGACTCATGTGCTTTCAAACAATAATTGTAATAATGCAATTAATAATACCGAAACAAACCATGAGTTAAAGTTAAAAACAGGAGAAATTCAGTCAAATTAAAAGTTAGTCTGTCAATAATTATATTCATTTTGTTTCTTCTCGTAGACTTAATAGAATTTCTAGTAAATAATAATTTATGAAGGCAATCGAAGGAAACATAATATCATTATTGAGAGAATTTACGACTGTCTGACATTGTCCAGTAAAAGGGGCACTTTTCTGGAATAAAGCCTTTGGTAAAGGTCACTGAAAAATTCGATACCGAGATTTCACTGGAAATCCGCGTTATAGGGTATCTGAATAAAAACACACCATTTTTATAATGTATGTAGGATGCACATAGAGTGTATTAGCTGCGATACATAAATAAAAAAGAACAATATAAACTTTACTGTAATGCAATAAAATTATGTTCTTTCGAATAATAATTGCAATAATGCAATAATTTATACCGAATTAAACGCTAAGTTAAAATTAAAAGCAGATAATTTCAGTAATACTCAAAATTAATTTGTCAATGATTATGTTCATTTTGTTTTTCCTTACAAATTTAATGTAATTTTATGGAGGAAAACAATTAAAACATAGAATCATTGTTGAGAGAATTATGGACTGCCTAAAATTAACAGCTCATTATTAAAGTAAAGCGAGCACTTTCTAACGGATAAGGCTTTTTGTCATATTTTAGAGAATTATTGCATTCCACCCAAAAATTCGAAACCGAAATTTCACTGGAAATACACAGGGTCCCCTGAATAAAAACAAACATTTTTAGAAAAGGGACCATGTGTATGTGTCCGCGTGTCTGCGAACAGCATAACTCAAAAATTAATCGGTCAATTAAATACCAAACTTGATATTTAAATTTAGCATCTTTCAAGGATGCGACAGGAAGATTTTGAAGAAAACCTCCCTGCAAAAACAGCCTTTATATGGTAAAATTTTCGAATATGTTGATTTTCTCGCATATAGCTTTAAAAAGTTTGATTAAAATATTGAATATTAAATATATTTGCGTGCTAATTCAAATGCATACCTTAAATTTCCTGGGAATATTCTCTAAAGTCCTCTTTGTCTAAATGTCTTACATAACAAGTAAACCAAAAGGTAGAACAGTTATGTTAACAAATATAGATCACGTGAAAATTCACAATTTATGCCAGACACACTTTTATCAAAAGTGAAGTTGTTATTCATATTTTTTATCCTGGTCAAGCAACGAAAATGGAGTTTCAATATCAACTCATAGAAACCGGCTTTTAAGACTTTGACTATCGGTTTAGCCTATTGTAATCTCTTATCTCCTTTATTTAAGCACAACTCAAAAGCATTTCGGCTAATGATTAATTTGATAACCATGCACTAGATAGAAAAATAATTTTGTAAGAATTTTGTTGGAGCATAGGCAGAGAAAGGTATATGAATTTGGCAGATCAGACTTTTGTAATTTACGACCTTTTTGATAGTTGGAGTCAAACTGAAAAATTCAATGCCATAGCCGGGATTTGAACCTCGGATCTCCCAGCTTCTAGCAGGTTGCTCTACCACTGAGCTACCATGGCAACATGTCGGCATTGCATTACATTTCTCAACTGACTCTTAGTTACCCGGTAAACCACAAGGTGATCTCAAATTATTTTGATATGACAACCCCAATGGCAACTTACAATGTTGTAAGTACATTAAATTCCAGTATTCATGGTATAGACAACTATTATGGTCAACTAGAATTGATTTAAGTGTGTTTTTTCTCATAAGCCATGGTACAAATCCCGGCTATGGCATTGAGTTTTTCAGTCTGATTCTCCTATCCAACTCCTGACATACACACAGCTTGTGTAAAAACAAAACAAAAAAATGTATATTATGACCGTTTGTTTTCTTCCTTGACATTCTTTAGCACACGCAACGCTTCTCTTCAGAAAAATCGATATAATCTGCAGATAGTTTAACAATGCTATTTACAGAGAGTACAGAGTTGTTATAGAGACGAGATTGGATGTGAGTATTTCACTTTACGGGGAGGATATATATTTTGCAACGTCAGTAGTATCAGGTGGCCCGACACACCCATAGTAAATGTGTGCAGATATTCCTTCGTGTGTTAAAAGAGTTGCAGAACTCAAAGGGGCTATTTCAAGTTAAAACCGACCAGTGGAGAACTAGCGCGACGCGTTCACTGATCACTCTAATAAGCGAAGGTCACTCTCCCCAGTTCTCCCCTGGTTGTTTTAACTTGACATAGCTCCGTTAAGTTCTCTAACTCTTTTCACGCAGCAATGCGGGATATTTAGTTATATACAGTTTAAAGGCACAATCACCACAACTTTATGCAACATATGAGAAATATGTAGACATTTGGCAAAAATGTAATTGAAGCTACTCTACGTTTAAGCTTATTTCTATTTTGACACTTCACAAGTATATATTATTTTTATAGTAATAGAACTTTCGAAACATGGATAAATGGGTTATAAAGAAACATTGTTTCTTCTTTTTCATTCTATTAAAATGTGCATTAATTTTTTGTACCAGAATTGGGACACTTAATGTATACAGCAAAACTGTTGACTGCCATTCAAATCAAATATAAACTTCGTCCTTCTCAATGGAGCGAATGAATCATTATCTGCCACTATCCGAAACAAGTTCCTGCCATAATACACCTAGATCCAAGCGCAGGTAACTTGAGAAGGCAATGCATCTAGGCTGGCTAAGAGCAAAGGCCAGGTCTAGCTTAGTTGGATAATTGCAACGACGGTCCACACAACTACTGGACAAGTACGTTTCATATTGGTTTGATGTCAATTGTCTTGCACTCAAACGTTACCCTATGAATACAGGTCATGTCTGGGTCTGGAGCGAAGGAAAAGGAGGGAGTAAGACAACCAGATAAAGAATGGGGAGGCTGGGTGTAGGAGAGACGGTTTAGTAAAAATTAGCTATATGTCAGAATTCGACGTATTAGGAATTTATTTACATTTCAATAAAATGCGTACGTTAATTTTAAAACAAACCGCTTATATAAAGAGAAATGTTACTGATAAGCATGTGAAAGTAAAAACATTTATATAATATCTAAAGAGTTCTAGGAATAAATGTGAAGGTTATGAAAATTAGGTAAATAAAACATTACACATGAGAAATGTCTCGATGACATTGACTGTAAATGATGCCGCTGTTTGAGCAAAGCATAAAGCATTTACGATTTCGTATGGTCTCGTGAACCTGGGTCGTGTTGAGTCGCACAGGCGCTTAATCACTGTCAGTGGTAACATTCTGCAGCAATGTAACTGGTCCAAACTGTAATTGATAGTAATGGCTACGTGTTCACCTGTAATCCCACTGCTACAGACAGCACCTAAAGGAAAAGAAAAATGTATATAGAATTTTAAAATATCTTAGGTGCTTTATGGGAACATTACGTTATTTTCCGTAAAGGATTTTCTCACTCTTTATATTTTTTATGTTGCTCCCCATTGTTTTATTGCTTTCGTGCATTAATTCTTTTTGTATTCATGAACTTAGGATATGAAGTTTGTTTTGCCTCAAAGATATTGTCGCGAACAAGGTTTAGCGATGTGGGGAATAGCTATTTGAGGAAGGCAGATGACAGAGCAATAAAAACAACGGAACTTAGATTAAGCTAATATGTATTAAGAAGGACTACATCATTTGTTGGTTGTGGATGTTTGATTTATAAAGGTGGGGAATTGCAAATTATGTCATTAATCATTCCATTATGGGGGTTACTAACACAAAGCACAAGAGATATGTCATGGCGTGTCTAGGCGTGGTGCGAGATGAAGTGTTTGAGCAGTTGAGCTCGGAGCGACGCCCCAAGACACACACAAGCAAGGAGAGTTTCCCCGACGGTCGGGTCTGCAGTCCCCTTAGTAAATTTAGCGGCACCCCGGAAGGGCTTTCCAACATAGTGGTGTACTCCTAATATGGAGAACCAATGCCATGATAATTTAGCCAATCAGCATGGAATGTTTAAATGTTCTAGCAAACGTTTCTTATGATAATGTGCGAATATGCACGAAGCCCAACGGAAGTTAGTGTCATCGAAAAGTCCACTAGGAGTGCCATCGGAATAGGCTAGTTACTTCCATCCTGTTGCCTAATCAGTTTATTACAAAACTTGTATTCTGCCAAGAATATGTAAACATAAAATCCCAATTACGTTAGAATAATTAATTCCTAATTAATAAAATATTATTAAAGCAATATAAGTTAAACTCTCGCCAATAACCCCGTGACAATAACTTCTCATTTGGTCCTTGGTCGACCAATCGAACGTCGACCCTCTGGTTTGTATTGGAGTGTATTGTTGAAAAGCTTGCTTGATAATCTTGTCATCATCTACTCTTTCTATATGTTAAAATCATTGTTATTCATGTTGTTAATCGTACCTTCTAGTTTATTTACCTTTATTTATTCTCGCATTTGTACATTGGGACGATATTTTTCTATGTATATCCTGTTACAGGTCTGAGAAATTGCATTGCATTGTATTGGAATACCCCGTATTGGACGTTTGCAGATATCCATTCGTTCGCTAAAAGAGTTGCAGAACTCAACGAGGTTATTTCAAGTTTAAACCCGATGCTTCTATTCTTCATTTGAGATCTTCTTATCCCGTTTCTGGTAAATGTGAAGAAAATATATAAAACTTTTTTCTGGCGAAATGAGAGTTGCAGATTAAAATAACATTAACATTTGTAGGAAACAATGAAGAGCCAGGAAACATAAACGAAGAGTAAAATTGGAAACCAAAACCTATATAGAAGCAGAACAGCGAAAATGAAAGCTAGAGCAAACTTTTATGGTTTAAGTACGTTGATGAACTGCAGTCGACAGCGACCTTCCTTTTTTCCCTCGCGGGAAGAGATTTCAGTGCATTTCTATGGTGTGTCTTCTTGATAACCTGTCTCTATATATGGGAGTAGCATAGCTGTCTTACATTCAAGAGGCCTGAGTTAGAATCTCGGTTAGAGTGAGTTACCGGATAAAGTTTTACTGAGTAATCGAATGTCGAGTGGCTCATATCAGCAATGTTTCCCCGATATGACCTACCACGTTAAAAGACATTGAACCACAAAAAAAGTCCAAACTCGAAGACCGGTGTCACAGCTAGAGATGCCTAAAGAGAGCGATCAAACAGTTTTTAGCGTCAACGAGCAGTATTTCTTTCTTCTAAGAAAGTATTTGTGCTACCTCTCCGGCACAGTCGAAACCTACAAAGAAGGAAGTAAAATGAAATGGAAATCTTGAAAAGAAAATCCCTCCTAGATTTCTCTTCCGGACTGCAGAAAAACGACTAAAAGTCTAGCTCATAGAGGGCGTTATGCAGGAATTGAATCCATGACATCCTCAATCGGAAGCTCACACCTTACCACGAAGCCGTCTTGCTCGGTCATTATGCAAAATTATATTCTTCAATTAACTCTCATATACTTACGGAATTTTAACGAGAGAAGAAAAGCTTGACTTGTTCTGAAATAATAGTCATTTACAATAGAGCTGGAAAATAATTATCATAGAAAATAAAGTAGAATAATCTGTTCCATTCATGCTTATTTTATGTAAGAGGAACACGTGACATACAAATCTTGCTTGTATAGCTTAATTCTAAGATAATAATCAATATAAATTATATACGCCTTTATTAGTCATTTTAGTACGTGAGTAATGGCTGCAACTTCAAATTTAGTTCTTTTTATTCTTGCATATTAGATCCTTGTTTTATATTGACCATCCAAAAACTTTACTTATTTAATTTCAAATACTCCAACAGGTCTAACATTTAGCGCTGTCTATTGTAATCCTAGTCACTTTTTTTTCTTATTTTTGCAAACCACTGAACTTCTTATATGGTATTTCTATCCCTCTCTCTCACATACACACACCACCACTAGATCTATCTATCCATCCATCCATCCGTCCGTCCGTCCGTCCATCCGTCGGTCCATCCAACCACCCACCCTCTCTTCTTATTTTAGCTAAGCTTTCCCTTACTTCCTTCTTATTTCTTTTTTTACTTCGACGTTCTTTAGCCAGTAGGTCATATCGAAAGATAAAGTGAAGTTAATGAAATGATGCTAGAATGAGCCCGTGGTCCATAGAGCTTAAAGTACTCGACGTTCGAATTCCCAAGATAAGGGGAAGACCCCGAAAAAAACCTTAAAAGGGTAAGTCACCCTAAGCAGATTCGAACTCGGGGCCTCTTAAATGTGAGGCTATTCCCATTGGACTTTTTTGACACACCCTATTTATACAGCAGTAGAAAGTAAATACTTTCATTTTATTAATTTCTCTACATAGGGATAGAGAAATATTATGTAGCACCCAAAAGTTCCATTTCGAGAATTCACCAGAAATATATGCTGATTCAAAAAAAAACATTTTCAGAAAAAGGTCCGTGTGTGTGTGTCTGTCTGTGTGTGTCTGTGGACAAGATACCTCAAAAATGAATACCAAACTTGTATTTAGGTTTGGTATCTTCCAAGGATGCAACACGAAGATTTTCAAGAAAATCCCCGCACCCCTAACTACCCTTTATCTGGAACAATTTTCGAAAGTTTTGTTTTCTTAAAAATGGCTCTAACGATTTTGATTAAAATATCACATATTAAAGGCATTTATATCACAAATAAAATGTATATCTTGAATTTTCTGGAAATTAGTTCTAGTAAAGATATACGTTAGAGTATAACACTGAAGCTGTTATTGAGATAATTATTATCTTTGAATATATTTATAAAATAATTATTTTTTGTTTTTAGTGTGCAAATATATGTTTAGTATTATTAGTTCATCCAAAAAATATAAACCTTAATCTTCTAAAGATCTGTTTATTCTGAATGAATTTTGCTTAATTTAAAATAACTATTAAACCGTAAGAGATAGAAAAAACTTACTGTACAAAAATGTAGATCTCGTTAAAATACATAAGTTATGTCATAAACATTATTTTCGTGGAACTTACCGTTTCAGAGTTATTCCTTGTTATTAGTTTCAGTTGTAAAGTACTTATACTTTTCACAGACGGGAGTGTTTGTTTTCCTTTTGTTCTACACCTGGCCAAACAAAGAGGCGATTTGCAATGGCAATCATATAACGACAGGATTTAAAACATTTGACTATCACTTTAGCCTAGTGTATTCCCTTAGTTCCAGTCTACTTATAAGGAACTAAGTTACAAACTTCTGCTAATGTTTATCTCGATTAGCGTGGTGTTGAAAGAAGAATTATCTTTTGTAAGACGTTTGTTTGTAGAGTAGCTAGAGAAGGTCATGTGAGTGTAACACATAAGATTTTTTCAACATTAGTGAAAGCTATCTTTTTTTTTAAAATCTTGTTTTTTGTGGTATGTTTACATTCAATAACTTGCAACACAATTCATATAGTGGATACAGAAGGTATGGTAGTTCACCTAAAAGTGCTATACGATATTTTACCGGAAATACAAGTTTTAACACTCCCTGAGTCCAAAAAATTAGAAAAATGTCCATGTATGAGCGTGTGAGTGTGTGTGTGTGGGTCGGTGAGTGGGTGGGTGTATTTGTGTATTTGCGTATGTGTGGGCGGCATAGCTCAAAAATGATATTCCATTAAATATCAAACTTGGAATTTAAGTTTGGTATCTTCCAAGGATGCGACTCAAAGATTTTCTAGGAAATTTCCTCACCTCCTACTGCCCTTTACATGGAAAAAAAATCTAAAATTTTGATTTTCTCAAAAATGGCTCAAACGATTTTGATTAAAATTTGTTATATTTAAGATATTTATGTAACATAAGATGTATATCTTAAATTTTCTGGGAATAATATCTGGAGACATGTTTATTCTGGATGAGTTTTGCGGAATTTTGCATAACTGACAAACCCTACGACAGAAAAAAATTATAACTCGTTAAAACTCACAATTTATTTTATGTTTTTTTGGAGTTGGCCATTTTTGAGCTATACTTTGTTATTAGTTTCAGCTTTAAAGTACTTATACTTTTATCATACGTGATTTGCCAACTCCATACAAAGGTATTTCAATCACATATCAAGCAGTTTTTGAAAGATTTGACAATCGATTTAGCCTATGGTACTCCCTTATTTTCATTCTTCTTACAAGGGAGCAAGTAATAAGGCCCCTTCTGCCAATTTTTTCTCGATTAACATTAAGTAAATGGAAGAATAAAATTTTTAGCAATAATTTATTGCAGAAATATAGAGAAAGTCATGTGAATGGAACAGAATAAATATTATTTTTAATTATTAAAAGTTGATTCCGTATAACCTGTTTATCCAGACGGGTGTGCTCTGTAGTTATCTAACCATTGCGGCTTATAGAGGTTATAATGCACGGAAGGAGAAGGAAACTCGATACAACCCGTGAACTGGGCTCCCGTAAGCACCGCGAAGAGGGTATAAGGCCCCAAAAGATATCTCACCAATTTTCTCGAATGGGAATGTGTGTCTAAATCAGTATCCTCTCTACATAAAGGAAGCCAACTATGTACGTTTTAGATAACTGTATGTATAAATATAATTGATTTTAATGTGGATTGTTTCATTATTCATAAATCACGAACACGACAGAGACAGGTTTTAAAACATTTGTTTTCAATAGTTATTATTGGCAAGGGCGTGGTCTTGTAGATTCAGTTGTTATGGCGAGTGAGAGGGGGAGAAACTGTGGGGGTAGAATCTTCACAAAGTTTCTCTTAGAAAGGAACAACGAACCTCAGTTATGTTTCCAAAACTCTGGCATTATACAAAACGCACTCAAGTTGAAGGACAACTTTCATTACGCTCATGCTTTGCGCTTCTCAATAAAACTCTTTTATAGAGTTTAGTGACGACTAGCAAGAGAGACTGAAAGCAGAGATGGCATTCAGCCACGATGAGAGAATCGCGGAGCTTTCAATAAACACGAAGTAGAACACTCTACAACTGGAACAGAGAGTGCAGAGTTAACTAATTCTGGAAACAAGTGAAGGAGGATATATATCGCTCCAACTGTTGCCACTATTCAAAACACACTACGTAAAAGTTCTGTGCATTTAATTATATGGTTTGCTTAAATAGAGAGGAGAATAAGATGAATAAAACTGCATTTTGACTACACAAAGAAATATTTTTATCCCTATTCTGCACAGAGAATTTGCAATTTACTTGCACATATTTTCTGCTCACTCAGAAAATGTGTTTTAAACCATTTTTCTTTTTGTTGGGACGCAAGATTGCAACTAAACAGTGAGTGACGGATCAGTTTAAATGAGGAACGGGAAATTTGATTTATTTTCCCATAGTGATAATGAAGGTTGGCGCCGTGGGTGAGTGGTTAGACTGCTCGTCTCGGGTTCGATCCCAAGCGCCCGCATGTGGGATTCGTGGTGGTTGAAGTGGCATGTGGGCAGGTGTTCTCCGGGTCCTCCGGTTGTCCACCAATTGCTCCATCACCTTTCCAATCGTCAACTTGGCTTACATGTCATATCTTCCATTTCCTCATGCCTCCCCTCGTAAAGGTTCTCCATTCTGCCAATAGGTTTCTGACCCCTAGTATTTGTCTGTAAGTCCTACAGTCCTAGAAATACGGCGAGGTTAAGCCAATTACGTAGTGGAGTTTGCTCATAATACAACGATGGACTGTTAACATAGGTTTCTATCATTTAGATTGTTTACCTTAAACCAGTTCAGCAAATATTTATTCAATTTTTGGCTTTGCTTTTTAAACAATTAAATCATTAAGCTAACTAATGTATTTATATTTTGTATTGCTTTTCATTCAAAAAATTATACAGCAGAAATAAAATAATGCTGAATAATCGCGTGCGAATTTATATATTTGTTATATTTTTTCTTTAAAATTTCAGATATACGCTCAAATTTTGATTTGACAGTTCAAGCGTTTTTGCGCAGTAATATTGGTTGTGAGTTTCTAGAGTAGTCAGTAAAGCTTTGATTGTGCACTTTTCTATCCGGACTTAACTACATATAAACAGTGTACGCAATAATGAATGCCGATGAATAAAACCTAATTTTCTAAGATTATTAATTGAAAATAATACCCGCATGATATATATGAACGTCTGTATAATAAGTTACTTTCATCAATATAGGAACAAACAAATGAAAACTTGACTGTTAAAATGAGAGAAGTGAAACACCTGTATAAGTCTGGTATAACAAAACGCCTTTTACTCACCGATTTAAATTGTAAAGGCTCAATTCTATAAAAAGCTTCGTCATCACCCTCCATAGAAGCACCATATTTGTCACCGTCGTAAACATACTTATCATCATTATCATAGTTAAGTCGTGACCAAGATATCATTAGTAGTTTAACTCACTAATAATTACTCTACTCCTTGGAATTTTCGTATTACTTTATGAGCATGAATGATTTTCTTCTACAATGAAGCTACTTTATCGTAGCCACATCTTCTTTTAAAATCTGATGTGTTACACTCACATGACTTTCTCTTGCTACTCTGCAAACAAACTTCTTAGAATGTCAATTCTTCTTCCAACACCATGCTATTTGAGATAAACATTATCAGAATTTTATTACCTAAATTCTTTATAAGTAGAACGGAACTAAGGGAATGCACCAGGCTTAAGTGATAGTGAAATGTTTTAAAAGCTATCGTTATGCAATTGCCATTGCAAATAACTTTTTGCTTGGCCAGAAGTAGAACAAAAGAAAAGCGGACACTTCCATCTGAGAAAAGTATAAGTATTTCACAATTGAAACTAATAGCAAGGAATACCTCAAAAACATTAAGCTCCTCCAAAAAAGTATATATGACATAACCTATGTATTTTTAACAAGACTAGATTTTTTGTATAATACGTTTTTGTCTACATCTTACGGATTACTAGTTATGCCAAATTAAGAAAAATTCATCCAGGATAAACAGGTCAAGATATACATTTTATTTGTGATAGAAATGGCTTTGATGTGCGATACTTTAATCAAAATCGTTAGTCATTTTTAAGAAAAACAAAAGTTTCGAACATTTTTCCACGTAAAGGGTAGTTAGGGGTGCGGAGATTTTCTTGAAAATCTTCTTGTCGCATCCTTGGAAGATACCAAACTTAAATACCAACACAGACAGACAGACATACACACACTCACAAAGGGACGTGTTTCTGAAAATATTTTGTTTTGATCCAGGGGTGCCTAAAACATGTATTTCCAGTGAAATCTCGACA
Source organism: Hymenopus coronatus (assembly GCA_030762935.1). Classification (NCBI taxonomy): domain Eukaryota; kingdom Metazoa; phylum Arthropoda; class Insecta; order Mantodea; family Hymenopodidae; genus Hymenopus; species Hymenopus coronatus. The sequence continues at coordinate 105,486,004 of CM060888.1, read as the reverse complement.
TCGAATTTTTGAGCGGAATGTAATACTTCTCTATCCCTATGACATTGTACATACGGGTCTAGAGAAAGTAAAAAGTCTTTCCACGTCAGTAACGGTAAAAGACGTATTGTTCTCCCTCACATGTGTCTTAATGTCGCTCAAACTAATCCATTAGGGTTGAAGTAGAAGTGATAAGGAGTAATCTAATCTCTTCATGGACAAGTTCCAAATTTTCTTACTATGTTGTTGGGACAAGCTTACCTTCTTTCAGTAGGGGAAAATAGAGGCAGCTAGATCACGTACATGTCCGCAGCAACATCCCTTTCAGTTAGTTTGTTTCCCATAACCTCTTTTCCATTGCCGGACTTGTCAGCTTCACCGAGTGCTATGGCGTTTGTCCAATCACTGTAATTGTTAGACGGTGCAGTTGTTTCAAGGACTGTGTGTGAGCTATAACGTCAAGGTGGTCTCCGATGTTCTTCGATTTAAAGACCAGAATACCGTGTTCAATAAATCCACCCAACGATTATTGTGCGCCACAATTACCAGACTCCTTTGCCTGTCGGTTGGTCGCTCCTATTTGGCGTGCCGCCTGTCCAGCATTTTACTTGGCTTCTCAGAATTTGGTCCACCTTTCATCCATCCACATTCGTTTTGTACAAGCATACGCTTCGCTCCACTGCAAGGGTTGTCTTTTCCAACATAGCTTTTTTGTCCATTGGGCAATTTGCATCAAAAGCCAATATCTTTCAGGGCCACTTTCAGTGACGTCTTGCCGCCAGTGAAAAGCTCTGTTTCTTTAAGAAAATAAAGAGTTTGGAATGGTCGGCTATTACTTTTTACTGTACGAGTATAATCAGCGTAAATCGGCCCACATATGGAAAAAATACATGACGCTGTATTATTTCTTTCTATATATCTTTATTTCATTCTTTCTCCTCTGATATTGACAGAAGCACCTCCTGCATTCTTTATTATTAAGGAATTTTGTTCCTCTCTTGAAGTTTCGCGCCTTTGTTGATATCAGTTTTAGCGCTTAGCTCCACAGCTGCTGTAGTATGCTGCATCATTTTATTAGTGGGATAGAGAGATGGCCATGAACCTTCATGTACTCCTTCTCCCTTACAAAGAATTTTCGGGTACTTTTTAATTATTTCAATGTTTTGGTTAATGAGACGAACTCCTTGACGCCAAGGATTTTTTCTTCGCGAATGATGACTTGGAAACCTTTATCGTTTTTAGGCATTCTCGCTATCTTGGTATCTAAATTAAGATATAAATAAAATATATATATATATATATATATATATAAATAAGTATTATATATAAACACTGCAAAGAACAAACAGTTAGACGTCACAGATGAGACACGTAGTTGGAAAATACCTGGTCAGTCTTATATTTCCGTTTCCGCTTTGTGAATGACCATCCGGAATACTGCCTTTTTATTTTTTTCAGGAATCCTAATGCGTAAAGCATTTCATCCGTTTGTGTATGAGCGTACCAACTTAACTGCTAGCTTTCAGCGGCGGAGGTTTGTCTATTGGAAAGCACATAAATAATGTAAAACATTTTACGGAAACCTTTCCGGTAATTTTCCATGCTTAATTAAAAATAAAATAGATGGTAATGTGGTAACAAAATGATATTTTGCAAATATGCAAAAAGAACATACATTTCATCCTCTTATAAATAACAAATAATTATAATGCAATTTTAATCTCTTATCTCACATTTCACCATAAAAATGCTGTGTATATTTTTTCGTCGTATATAAACACAACTAAGAATTTATTAATCCAATTTAGTGCAAAAATTAATCAGTTATCCTCATTTTATTTCTTGAAGCATAGTGGATCACATTTTATAAGTGTTTTGTTCTATATTACTCTAACTTACTAGAGCTAACGCGCAGCAACAATGTTAAATTCTGGTCCTGTAATCATCTCGTCAGATACTACAGGACTCAGTTTTTTTGGGATGGTAAGTTCTTTATGCCAGTCGTTTTTTTTTTATAGTTTCGTTTTGAAATAAAAGTGAAATGTAATAGTTTTATTATCTTGTCTTAAACGTTTATAAAACAATTAGTTTGAATTATTGTAACCCGTTAAATTGTAAACTAAAACAACCATTCTTTTGTTTTACATTGAAACCTGGTAAATATAACCGCTCTTTTCTTTTCTTGAGTTTACTTATTAGTTCATTTATTTATATTGGCAGAACTAAACCAATTTGGTGTTTATTCTGCTGAACCAAATGGAAAAGTATAAATACAACATCTTGATCAGTTAAATTATATCCAAATAAACACATATTAGAATTAATACAAATATTAGAACAATAATAATTGAAAATATAGAGAAACTAAGTTATAAGCAAATAGTATAACAAAACTAAACTTATACATACACTACCGCTCAAAAGTTTTCGAACACACCTAATTTTTAGGATTTATTGAAACAATGGAATAAAAAACACATAGTTTGTAGTCACAACATTATATTTAATGAAAACCAGCAATACATGTTAGATTTTGCTTTTGCTTGCTTTAATTACAGCTGCATTCTTTACTCTGGACATTCTTTCTATCAGGAGCGCCAATGTATCTTCAGAAATATCCCCCCACATGTTGTGCACATGACTCCACAATACATTTACATTAGTGGGTTGTTTCTTTCTTACCTCTCTGTCTACATGATCCCAAAGTAGTTCAATAGGATTACAGTCAGGACTTTGTGGGGGTCAAACCATGTTCTTCAAGACGTGTGTCTCTTCCAATCGTTCAACGTATCTTCTACAGCGTGTAGATGTATGCTTGGGATCATTGTCCTGCTGCAAAATGAACCCCTTGCCAATTAACCGCATCCCAGATGGTTTGGCATGGCGTTGGAGAATATTGTGATAAGGCTCCTTCTTCATCATTCCTTCTATTTTCACAATATCTTCTGTCCTATTGCCACCGAAACAACCCCATACCAGCACCGAACCACCTCCATGCTTGACTGTAGGGAATGTGCACTGAGGCGGCAATCGTTCACCTCTTGCACGTCGAACAAACTGGCGACGTTTAGAGCCAAATAGATTCATCAGTAAATAATACCCTTTTCCACTGATCAATAGTCCAGCTTACATATCGCTTACATTGTAATCTTTTCCGTTTATTGACAGCTCACAGTGCAACCGTTCAGATGTGTATCCTGAAGTCGTCTCTTCACTGAAGAAACACTCACAGATCCATCCTTCAACTGGTTCAGTTCTGCTGTCAGCATGGTTGCTGTTTTGAAACGATCATATTTGCTGGTCACTAATAAATGTTTAGCCTCACTTTTCGAGGTAACCCTAGGCCTCCCCTTTTGATCACGATCCTTATTGCTATTTGTAGTTACATACCTCTTTTCAGTGAAATGGGCATTTCCCAAGGAAACTTGTTCTTGTGTGGCAATTTGACGCATGGTGTGGCCTGCTTTATGTAAGCTGACTATTGCAGCACTTTTTCTGCTGAAAGCTTCCTTCTTTTACCCATTTCAGACTGTTCAACTACACATAAACAATGTGTACCATTCACCTGCTAATGAAGCACTAAAATTCTGTTCGCAGCCAATACCTATGTACAGATATCTGTGAACGACATCTAGGGAATCACAGACATACTATGACATCCAAAACAACATTAGGGTAACTGTTCCTATAAGAGCCATAAAATGCTATATTTTCAAAATGCACATAAAATGAAAAACAAAAGGTAGCATAGTAAATTTCAATGATGTCTTCATGGATTTATACCATTTATAATGTGAAATTGACTTTGTTTGGCGTTATACACTTGTTAATTGAAGCAAAACAGGCTGTTCAAAAACTTTTGAGCGGTAGTGTGTATACAATGAAAAGAAGATTATTGACTTTAAATTAACAATTAATTTTAGCTAAAATGTGGAATCTATGACAAAAAGCATTTAAAGTTGGACAGGCTCTGATATCATGTGGCAATGAATTCCAGAGCCTAGCAACGCTCAGAATAAAAGACGAGGAATAAAAAGAATTTCGGGGAAAAGGTATTGAAATTGTGTGCCGATTTTCCGAGCGTTGAGCGATGGAGACAAACTTTTAAAGTGAGAAGCTAAGTATATAGCAGAAGAAGTTGACAGTCGAGATTACTGTGTCCATTTCCTTTCGAACCGGCTACAAAATCGAATTACATCAGCGAACGTTAGTAACATTCCCATAATGGTTTTGGAACCTTTTGTCGCGCCGGTTTTTGTTGTGAGGGAAAGGCTACCCACACCTCACGGGATATGAGGAGGAAAATCAGAAAAGACACGCATGCAAGTTCTATATAGGTATTGGAGCAGGTTCAGATTTTCATGAAACGGTAACATCCTTGGACACTTGAAAGAAAAAGGTGTTCCATTCACATGACTTTCTCTATATCGCTTTAACAAAGTATTTGTAAAAAACATATTCCTTTATCTACTTTATGATAATCGGGATAAATATTAGCAGAAATTGTCTTAATTACTTGCTTCCTTGTAAGTAGAAGGAAAATAATGGAGTATGCACTACTAAAACGATAGTGAAATCTTTTAAAAGCCGGTTGCCATGTGGTTGAAATCCGTTTCTATGCATGGCCGGGAGTTTACAGCTTTCTGTTTTAGAAAAGATTAAGTATTTTAAATCTTAAATAAAAAACAAGGAATATGTTATAAATTGTCAATTCCACGAAAAAACTATATGACATAAATTGCATGTTTGACGTGATCTACATTTTTTGTGCAGTAAGTTTTTGTCTATCTCTTAGTTTACTAGTTACCCAAAATTGAGCCAAATTCATTCAGAATAAAGAAATATTTAGAAAATTCAAGATATACATTTTATTTGCAATATAAATATCTTTAATATATGGTTTTTAATCAAAATAGCTACAGCCATTTTTGAGAAAATCAAAATTTTCGAACCTTTTTTCATATAAAAGGTAGTTTGGGGTGGGGGGATTTTTCTCAAAATCTGCATGTCGCACCCCTAGAAGATACTACGCTTAAATGCCAAGTTTGGTATTCAAAAAACTTTTCGTTCTTGAGTTATCGTGTTTACAGGCACACAGACACACACACGCGGGCCTCTTTCTATTTTTGTTTTATTTTTATACAGGGGACCCTAAAATCTAAATTTCCAGTGAGATCTCGGTATCGAACTTTCGGTGGGAAGCAGTGCCTTCTCCATACACTATGTACATTTTACGTGTAGAGAAAGTAATAACTAGAAAGAAATTGGTGAAGTGTTTTTGTGTAGTGTATATTGTATATTTTCACCTAAATTATAGGCGCTGTGAGTACGAAGTACAAACAAACAATAATGAAAGTGTTTAATATGTACATAAACAAAATAGAAGAGGGTGTGAAGTTCATCTTCAAATTAAATATTAAAACTGCTTGGAAGGTGTGGAGGAGGGAGCAAAATGCGGAAACTATTAGGTTAGTACATTGCTCAGAAGAACGTGATTGCTCAAAGTTGAATATAAAAATATTTATAAACAAAAACAAATGACAATAATGGGCGTTTGCACCACTCTCATTCATTAAACCCATCAGAAAACAAATCGCGGTAAGAATTTGAACACGATAAAACACAACACAGCGGCATACCAATGTTTACCGCAGTTTAGCTGACCATGATTATTTGGCAACGCTCACCTTAATTGAGAGCACCATTCTTTGCAGGTAAATTGTAATGAACGCACCGAAAGCATATCGTGTCGTCTGCTTCTCATTTGTTCTATCTTATTGCTGAACCACATGCATGTTCTTGTTCAACATGCAACAGGGAAAAGTAAAATTTTGTTCCAAGCTCACTAAACATAATGTATACATGTTAATAAATTTTAACGCGTAATTTTTATGAAACACAGAGACAAAAACCATGGAAACATAAGCAAAGATGGTCTTATAATTGAGAGAAAGTTATTCTCATTTATCAGGGAGTTTTACTTTCTCTATACGTACTATGTACATAGTGTGTAGAGAAGGTATTGTATTGCACCCAAAAATTCAATACCGATATTTCATCGGAAATATATGTTTTGAGACGCCTTGAACCCAAAAAAAGCATTCTTAGAAAAATGTCCATGTATGTCTGTCTATCTGTCTGTGTGTGTCTGTGGGCAGCATAGCTCAAAAATGAAAATACCGTCAAAAACCAAACTTGGTATTTAGGTTTGGTATCTTCCAAGAATGCGACACGAAGATTTCCAAGAAAATCCACCACCTCAAACTGCCCTTTAAATGGAAAAAAATTCGAAAATTTTGATTTTCTAAAAACTGACTCTAACGATCTTGATTAAAATCTCCTAAATTTAAGGTATTTACTTGACAAATAAAATGTATATCTTGAACTTTCTGGGAATAGCCTCTGAAGACCACTTTATTCTGGATGAATTTTACGGATTTTTGCAAAACTGCTAAACCGTAAGAGATGGACAAAAACTTAGAATAAAGAAAATGTAGAGCACATTAAAACACACAATTTATGTTATATACTTTTTTTTCGTGGAGTTGATCTTTTTTAACATATCTCTTGTTTTTGTTTTCAGCTATGAAAAAATTATACTTTTCTCATACAGGAATTTGTCAACTCCTGTCCATACAAATAAAGGAGCTTCAGTTACATAGCAACCAGCTTTTGACTATCACTTTAATCAATGGTACTTCCTTATTTCGCTTCTGCTTACAAGGACACAAGTAATAAGACTATTTCTGTTAATTTTTTCTTGATTAGCATGAAGTAAATAGAAGTAAGAGCTTTTTAACAATAACTTGTTGCAGATATGTAGTGAAAGTCATGTGAATGGAACACATCCGATTTTTTTATTGTATTTCTGTACTTCCTTTTCAAACTTATTCAATTTCCATATTAGCTTCTATAAAAGAGCAACAAAAATCTAATGTGTTCATTCACATGACTTTCTCTACATCGCTATAACAAATTATTGTTTAAAAGCATATTCTTCTATTTACTTCATGATAATCGAGATAAGCATTCGCATAAATTGTGTTAATTACCTGCTTTTTGTAAGTAGAAGGAAAATAAAGGAATACACTGGACTAAAACTATAGTCAAATATTTTAAAAGCCGGTGGCCATGTGGATAAAATTCGTGCAGGGCCAAAAGTTTACAGCCTTCAGTGTGAGAAAAGTTTAAGTATTTTAAATCTGAAACAAATAACAAGGAATACCTTAGAAATGGCCAATTGAGCGAACAAACACATATGACATAAATTACGTTTTTTGTGTAGTAAGTTCTTGTGTATCTCTTACGGTTTGCAAGCTAAGCAAAATTAGCAAAATTCATTTAGAATAAAGAGGTTTGTAGAGGTTATTCTTAGAAAATTCAATATATATATATATATATATATATATATATATTTTATTTGCCATGTAAGTATCTCTGACATACAATATTTGAATCAAATTCGTTGTATCCATCTTTAAGAAAATGAAAACTATCGAATTTTTTCCATGTAGAGGGTAGTTTTGGTTGGGGGAGGTTTATCAAAAACTTCATGTCGTATCCCTGGAAGATATTAAACTTAAATACCAAGATTGGTGTCTTATCGACTTTTAGTTTTGGAGTTTTCGTAGTCACAGACACACGGACACATGGATACACTGACCCATAGACACACACACACACACACACACACACATCTATTCTTTTTGTATACAGGGGATCCTAAAACTTATATTTCTGGTGAAATCTCGGTATCCAATTTTGTGTGGAATGCAATACCTTCCCTATTCACATGTACACATGCACATAGTACGTGTAGAGAAAGTAATAAAAAGGTTAACCCTAAACAAGAATGAATTCGGAAGCCATTGAATAAGAGGTGTACAAGCCATCACCATACTACGGTGATAACTCCAAATTTATGCACTTATCTCTTTATGATAGCGTATTCTTAGGTTTTTGCAGTTCATGCATCCTAATATTTCTAAAAATGTATTAATTGTACTATATCTATTAATTTATTTCTGCCATTAATTCTGCATTCTTCTTATATGTCTAATTAAACTAATGTTAAATATTTAACTCTTGTGTGGAATTTTCATACGTCTTCGGTCAGGATGCATAATGTACTGTTGCACAAAAGGTCTGAAGGCATTAAACACAGCAACAGAGCAAGATGGATTCACTGGCGAAAATGCTGTGTATCTTTTGGAAATTCCAACCTCTACTGTTCCGCCATTTTAACATTGCAACGCTAGTGTAGAAAACGGGTATTGACTGAAGTAAAATTCTCGATAAACCTTTACCATCATCGATGCACCACAAAACCGTTCAATTTTTACCACGGTAAAATCTTAATCGACTATGATCATAGGGCCATAATAAAAATACAGAACGGTAGTTATATGGTACAACCGTGGATCGCGTGTATGCGTGTTCCGCGTGTTGTCTACTACTCCGGGGAGATTCGATACTAAAACTGTTGCATTTGTTACTCAAAAGCGGAGCTAGAAAGCTCGTACCGATTTCCTTATACAGAATAAGAGCAGCCAGACTTGCCAATACCATACGGTGATACTTGCGCGAGCAAAGTTCAACGTAGAGTGCAACCCATTACTGCAAAATAGCTATTACTCCATAACAGAGCCACGTCGGTAGGAAGGAAGGCGTTCAAATAGCATCTTTGTTCTGCTCAAATGTGATAAAAATTAATTTGTTTTACAACCATAGTACGAGATCTAGCAGTGTCTTATTCATGCACTTATTCAGAAGCCGATGGCAATCCTTTAAACAAACTGTCAAACGTCTAGTAACATAACAGCATATTGATTGCAAATTTGTTCAGAAAGTCACCCACAACTATCACACTGTTATAGTCCATATATAGTATGGAGCTGAACTGAATCTGTGCGGCATGTAGAACTGTCAAGACGATCTACTAATCCACGAGCATTCTACCTGAAATAAAGATGAAAATGAAAAGTATGCAGGTTCAGTGTGATGTATCGCATAGAAGCTGCACTTTTAGATCTCAAAGAATGCTATTTTCTGATATATCATGAGAAGTGAAACGAACTTTTTCGCATTCTTCTTTGTCGGAACTTAGAATGATGTTTTCATTTGAAAGACTTCAGACGTACATATAGCTTTCAGGAATACAGCTGCAGATGAGTAAATGTTTAGTTTAATTCCTGCTGTCGTTTCTATCTGGTAAGCGTTTGAAGATTCTCAAGATTTTAGTTTTATTATTTGGATATTGTTTTACATTCGATTAGTACACATTACAATTCGTGTTATAACTGCTTGGCTGTTTTCATAATGTACATATGTAAAGAAGGAAATCAGTCACAGTCAGCCATATATATGTAACAATTTGTATGTTGCACTAATGACCTACTTTTACGAATGTCTTATAAGTAATTTTTGTTCTCAGGAAACAGTACTGCTTACTTGACAACATGTTTGTTTACCTTTCCCTCCTGCTTTCTTAACAATGACTTGTTTTGATGTGGCGAGATAGTCGGTGGCAACCTAAATACGGAACGACGAACGGTACGAATCTCCTAGCTCATCTCATAAGCAATACTAATATGACAATAATGAGCACTGGCATTGTCAAAAGTAGTTTGATAGGTGTATTTCCACTTGAGCAATTTTATTCATTTATTTAGTTTCTGATGTTATATTTAGTTCGTCTATGGTGTGCGGATTGTCTGTATATACGTTATTTTTATGGTTGTACATACATAGAAGTTGCACATTGTAAGATCCAGGAAACAGGGGTGGTATAACCACAAAATAAATTATCCTGTCATCAAACATTGCTTTTACGTCTTCCAAGAAGCTTTCAGTAGCCTTGAATTGACTCTAACATAAGCCTAATGGCAATAGGGATTTTCTTTCTTATTCATGTAATACTGTTTGATAAAAGGCGCAAGAGGATTTTTACTGTATCTGTCGGAATTTATTGTATCGCTGAAAAACATGGGACCTTTTATCCGTTTTGGTGTCACAGCTACATTATGCAATGAAGTTGCACATATAAATGAATCCTCTCGCTCTACAGCCTGGGTGAGGCAAGAGCCAGCCAACTGACTGCCGGCTTCACGTCCAGACGCGTTGTAGAATTGTACGATATAAGGAGGTGATGTGTCAGCATCACGCTTCCCCCAGCCGATGCTTATCGCAGTTAATTTTCTTCATGATACTGAGTAGACACTGACCCTGTACTCGGGATTAAACTCCGTATGGTCATAGGTGGGATCGGTCCCGTGACCGCGCTCGCTAAAGTGCCCCGCTTTAGTGCTTCGCGGCGCACGGGATTGTGGGTTCGAGTCCCACTTTGGGCATAGTGTTTGTAAATGTGTATATATATGTGTGTATATATGTTATATATATATATATATATATATATATATATATATATATATATATATATATACGCCGCATTCCTGGCCGAGAATTAGTCCACGGAGCAGGCATAATAACAATACTCTGAAAAATTCTCACGCAACACATGTTTGAATAATCTTCCAGTTTGAGAATAAGCTCTAGTCTTCACAGCACGAAAAGAAGGCATTTACACATGGTAAAATGTATCTTTCAAGCGACCATTCTGCTAGCGAAATATACGAGGTCATCTGCCACGGTGTAAACCATGTATATACGCTCTGTATCACTTATACAGTAAGGAGGAAAGAGTCTGTGGTCAGTTGGGCTGGCTCTTTCAGACACCGAATTGGAATACACTGGAGCAGAGCAGAGCAGAAGAGAGTGGAAGGAACTGGGAAGACCACCAGAAGAGACAAAGTCAACACATCTCAGTGACAATATCTTAGCCTAGTATTAAGTATGTGAAGACGGAATTACCAACAACGAGTAAAATCATCTCAATGACAAAAATGCTTGGATAATCTAGTGCTAATTATGTGTAGTGCACAAACTGCGTCAACGTGGACTAATCACCACGCGAATAAAGTGGATACATGAGCTTTCCATCTAGCAGATGACCTCAACCCTTCAAGGAGCACCATCCGCTAGTTCATTCATTAATTTTAATGACAGAAGAAGCCTGCGTTTGTCCTTAGCTTTATTTTAAAATGAACTGCAGGACACTGAAAATTAACTTCAGTATATCTGAATATTGTTAGATCAAGAAAGAAGTTATGTGATAGGGCAGCTTTGCTTAAGTAAGTAGACTTATGGGTTTCAAATAATTAAAAGTATTTAAGTGATTAAAAAGAATTCTGGAAATACACCGCAATTGGGCACAAAAATGTGTATCCTTATCGAGAAAAGGGGACATTTTAAACTACAGATGAAAAACAATAAAATAACCGATCGAGGTGGCGCCAGTCTAACGTGCGCGACTTGTTTTCAGGAGATCGCGGGTTCAATCGTGCACTCTGACTTCCCACTCACCACGATTTCTTTCTATCATTTCTCTTTAATCAACTTTCCTTAGTGCTGACAGTGCTGACAAATGGCATACTATACATGTACACTGAAAATGGTGTTCTCGACGTTGAGGCGGCGTTGTGGTTTCTGTCTCGTGTGGAAATGGCGTGGTCCACATCCGAAACCCTTGGGGTGGATCCTGGCGTCAAGATCAACCACTGAGCTAGGAATTGTCGCATGCCAGCATATAACCACCTAGGGTCCCTTACTTCATCCTTTCCTCCTGAGGGTATTAGCGCGCAATATATCTCTATAGGTTGCAGTGCGTCGGTGTTCCCTAGCATTGTCTAATCTCTCGTGTATAAATTCAACCGTTGTACTTATCCCGATGTTTATCTAAATGTCATTAACGTTTTAAGCAGAAAATGTAATTGTATTAATCTAGATAAATATCTACCCAAATACTATTTTCTGATGGGAAAAAATATGTAAAATATTCACATGGCTTTCTTTACGTCTCTGTGCTAATTGTTGTTAATCTTATTCTTCTATCTACTTCGTGGTAATCGAGAGATAGATTACTAAAACCGGTCTTAATACTTGCTTCTTTGTAAGTAGAAGGAAAATAAGGGAATAGGGATAGCAAAATGTTTTAAACGCTAGTTGTTGTGTAGTATAATTTCGTTTATTTTCATGACCAGAAGTTGAAAATTTTTCGTATGAGAAAAGTTCAAGTATTTAAAAATGAAACCAATAACAAGAAATATCTCATAAATGGTCAACTCCACGAAAAAATGTATACGGCGTAAGTGGTGTGTATTTGCCTTATCTCTTACGATTTACTGGATATAACAAATAATGGGCGGAATGAAATACCTTCTCTATGTATTAAGTAGAGAAAGTAAAGAACCAAAGCAACCTGAAGAGAAATATGGTAACGATAGGAATGTGAGTTCTACTTTATTTTTCTACTTTGGAAAATTTGCGATATACCATCTTCAGAACCTGTTTAAAGCAATTTAAACGGTAGCTGTGGAGAGACAAAGTTAACTGAAAGTGGCAGGATGTTCCTTGTAGTCAATCCAACAGAGCGGTGCAATTTTCCACGTCATTTATCTGGTCCAGGAGGCAGTGAATTTCCATTCCGCTAGACGCCTTGGAGAGCCCCCATTCCCTTAGGGTTTAGCCGCAGCAATTTGCCAATGAGTTTCTTGAGAATAGGCCAGGTCTGCGGGCATAACTTTGATGGTAGCAAGAGATGTGAGTGGCCTACAACTTGTTGCTCCAAACTCTCTAGCAAATACTACACATTTGGGTGAAAGCAACAACCGCACTCAACAAAGCAAGCTTCTACCATAAATGTAATTCAAGAACTTATCAGGAATTCTATAAGATAAACTTAAACATACATACGCTAGAATACACCCTGCAAAATATATTCCAAAAGTGCATTCTAATACATATTTCGTGAAAAAATGCAACTATGTTCCATTCACATGACTTTCTCTACCTATTCTGTAACAGACTATCCTAACAAAGGCTTATTGTTCTATCTAATTCATGCTAATCCAGATAAACACTAAGACAAAAAAAGTTTATTACTTAGTTAATATGACATATTGTGTGTTTTAGTGACATTTACATAATTTGTGCAGTAAGTTTTTATCGACCTCTTACGATTTACCAGTTATGCAAACGTCATCAGGAATGAAGTGGTCTGCACAGGCTATTCCAGAAAGTTCAAGATATTCATCTTATTTTTCAAGAACACGTTTAAATGTACGGTATTTTAATTAAAATCGTTAGAGAAATTTGTGCAACAATTCATAATTTGCGAAACTTTTAGAAGGTAAAGGGCAGTTTGGGATCGAGGATTTTCCTGAGAATTTTAAATACCGACTTTGGTATTCAAAATATTTTAGATTGTATTTTTAGGTTATGCTGTTCACAGGAGCACAGACCTGTACACAATTTGAATAATGTACACAAATAATTTTTGACATTAGTGACATATTTTTACCTTGTGTCAAAGGTTATCTGTGCCAAGTTTGGTCGAAATCGGTGAAACGGCGTAGAAGCCTCTAAAGAACATGCATACATATATTAACTTTAGATATCTGAAAAATAGTCTGCCTATGTTAAGCAATAACATAGATCGTGAAGAAAAAATCCTTTTTTAACAGATATCGTTTAATGGTAAGTGATTTGTTACTAGAGCAGTTGAGGGTAAGTTAGAATACACGATAGATAGAAATCATTCTCACGCCAATTCAACAGTTTCTGTGACATTGCAACAGTTATTGTGATGTTAACGTATATCGAAGGTTACAGTTTCCAAGTTGATAAAAAGGTTTCAGATATGCTGTCAACAATAAAACCACAATTTGAGACATAAATTCCATAATATTTCACAGTTTCCTGGTGTCATCGGAAAAATTTTTTGATTGCACTCATGCGTGAATGCGATTTTAATGCTTTCAATTTTGAAAAAAAAATTGCTCGCAAATGTATATTCAAACAAACATGGCTTCAATATTAGGGGCGAAAGACCTTATGTCTCTATATTCTGTTTATGATATTTTTTTAAAAACATCTACTTAAAGCAAAATTTTCATTTGGTTTTGAAATAAATGTGCAACTTCTGCTTACAGTTCAGGTCTTACATTCATTATATCCACTCATTTTGCACTGCTTTACAATCATGAATCTTTTTTATGAAATTCCTTTTTCAGACTTTCTAACATACTTACACGTATATTCAGCTGTTCGTCAGAAACACTAGGTGGAGTTTGAAGACATACAAAATGTTGAAATTGCCTTTCGTTTAGATTTGACATCCATATTGATATTGATGATACGAATGCTTTGACCTTATCGTATATCTGAATCAGATTTTTGTAGCGCTCCTGTAAACACGAGTTTAACTTATTTAAACGTTATGATATATCTGCAAGAAGTAGTATACACTGTAAGGCTGAAAATACATTAAATGTGGCAAAAAATTAAATAAAATATTCTATAGTTACAAAATAAAACTATACCTACCTCTTTTTAAGAAAATTAAATTGCGTGGGTCGAAAAATCTTCTCCGAATTTTGCCTCTTGTTGAACTACCTGATGACAGTGTAGTACGTAGACCCTCATATTCTTCGCCCATATTGTTAATAATTTACAAAAGTGAGATGATTTAATACCACTGACAGAGTGAATAACAATATCCATAACATGTTCATTTTTATAATTTTAATCCACAATTCCTGATGGATAATACGTAGCACGCTTTTAGTTCGTTTTGTATACTCACTTGTTTCATGTAAGATTTTAATCTGGACACTACATCTTGGTGGCACCAAATCATGGCTGGCGCGCCATCAGTTGTAGTGTATAAACATTTCTGCGAGTTTAATTTTCTATTTTATATCACATCTTCCAAAGTTTGAAGCATATGCGTTGCAATATCGGCATTTACGCCGAAATATAAATTTCCAACTGTGCTGCGTAAGTACAATCCGTGCTCTCATCTAGAGCGAGTGACCAAGCCACAAAGGGTTAATGTTTAAGTCAATACTACCAGATATATCGTTGATTCTTCTTTGAATACTTTGAGGAGATAATTTAATTTTGTTAAATGTATCAACTAGATCGAGACAAAAATGTTTTGCAATTCCGTTAATGCATTTCTTAATGAAATTCTCCTCAGTGTATGCTTAATAAATTTTGCAACTTCCTAGACAACGGTATAACGAGTTAGAAACATTTATTTTCTATTGAAGTTTACGAGTCTTTCTTCCCCATGTCTATTATTTAGTTCCTGGTGTTGTATTTTACGCTTCATCCCTATAGTAGGATTATGAATTATACACTTTTACACAGTATGACATTTCTACATCCGTAAGAAAGTAATGAGCTTCCATTTACAATACCTTTTAAAGTGTGTTTAAAGCTCAATGAGATATTAAATTATATTCGTGCTACTATTTAATGATAATGATGATAATGTTAATAAAGATGATGATACTAATAATGATTATATAATAGTAGACTAATACTAATAACAGTCATAATATATGATTGTGTATCATAATTGCTTTCCTGTAATGTTCACGTGCTCTTTGTGGCTTGGAATATAGTGATTCTTATATCAGCCTTATAATATCCTCCGTAAACTCTTGGAACAAATAAGCCACCTTACATTTTGACCAGAAGAAGTACAGAAAAGTTGTTCCACTCATTTGTCCTTAAATGTGCATACACGTATCGGTGGATTCTTATTATGATCTGAAGCAACCATTTCATTACGACAGACAGATCACAATGAAAGGGGTGAATGGCTGCAAGGTTACCTCATAGCCCACACTGTTCTACCCTCATTCAGCGGCTGTAATCGCGAATACAGTTTTGGAGGCGTCTGATCTAGACGACCAGGAAATAATGTGTTCATCATACGTACGATATCAAAGTCTTACAATCAAGATGAAAAGTTGAAAACGCTACGTTACTAAACGCATGCGAATTTTAATGAAATGATGGTTAACGGAATATCAAACTTAAAACGATAACCTTAAAATTAAAATATGCATTTGTTACAAAAATTTACGGAAAGTATAACGAAGCTCTTGAAAATGGGGGTTAGTATAATCAAATCCTTAATTAACTACAGAATGTAATTATTTAAAGAGCATTTTTATATATTATCTTAGATGTATTTTTAAGAAATTCTGCTGCTATGAGAGTGCTTATATTATGGAAAATTCTGCTTGAACAGTTAAATAATTTAACGCAGTGTCATAAAAAATATGGTTATTATTCATAGATTTACAAGAATACCTTGAATTACCTATAAAAGCATGAAAATACATCAGTTCTAATGCAGTTTCATTTAAATATGCAACCATAAAATTTAGATTCGTCTATTTAACAATGATTGTATTTCCAGATAGTGAAAAACCTTTTAGGGGTTTCTGAACTGTGGTATATTTAATTTTCAGACACAGCTTACACATGTATTTTTAAAATATTTTGAAATGTATATGGATCATTGAAGAACCTTTATTTTGACATACATACGTAAGAAAATAATAATTTGAATGTTAAATTTTTCAACCAATGTGGCAACCAAATTTAAAGAAAATAAAGCCTCAAAAGATAAACATGTACATTGCAAATGCATGTGCAATGTACAATAACATAAGGTTTGATATAAATAAGCATCTTAAGAATGTGCCATTAGATAATTTGAAAATGTGGGTTTAATCACTTTATGCAAAGAAGCTGCAGAAAGCTTATAAACTTTGCAGAAAACTATAAACTTAATAGGTTGGGAACGTAAAAATCAGAATCTCATCCGCCCACCTCTGTAGTGTAGGGGTAGAGTGTCAGACGAAAATGCAAGATGTCCAGAGTTCGAACTTCATGTGATTTAATGAATAACGGTTTTTTTCTTCTTTTTTTCCCCCGAGATGTTCCCCTATACCGATAAGACAAATGTCGAGTAACATTAAGCTGCATGGAACCCAAGCTCACTTCACCGAATTCATTATTCTTCTTCCGCTATAACCTATCATGTTAAAGGGCGTTAAAACGAATCATATCAATACTTTGCTATATAACACATCCACTGATATTGTCTCGAACCCCAATCTCTAAGTATTTTATTATCCTTTATCGCCTATTTAGGAGAGTTTAATCAAATTCTAATTAATATTATTTGCGCTGTAATACATATTGCTTTTTAAGAACTTTGTTATTCAGGCTCAATGCTATCTTAATTGGTTTTTATGTTACGTTTACCTAATATCAAACTCCTATTATATGCCCAAATATACTGCCTCAAGTACAAATAAGTAAATAAAAGGGCGAATATATATAATATGTAATCTCAGAATTCTAGTTTGATTTACCACTTCTTGACACATTATTTGTTGGCTAAATCACTCGCCTACCTACTTGGTAAATGAAATGTTAACGTCTTTTAAACAACTATAATAATCCACTTGTATACTAACCTAATTATTCCTTCATTTCCAAAACTTTTTAATGTATTATATTTTAAGACGGTTTTACCCATATATTAGTATATTATACACATATCAATACACACACACACGGTATTGTGTGGGGTATACCAAATGTACGAGACATAACTCGGGCCAAAATTTAAACACTAATTTGATTTCTTCTATACGGCATCACTTTGCCGCAATTATTTTGGACATAGGACTGTCGCAGAATTTCATTTCTGCTTTAAAGTCAGAGCTGTTATTGTGACCATAGTGATTGAAGGCTGCTGTATAAACGAAATGGTAAAGTCATATGTATTGTTCCCCAGTTGGCTTTATTTAGATAGGGTTATATCTACAAACATTGCACGCGGTAGGCTGAAATAACATATCATTTTATGTAATTCCTCTATTTGTTTATATTTATTATCTTTTATGATAATATTGTGGAATTCATGGATAAGCTTAGTTATATGGTCATTAGATACAGCATGATATGTACGCCATATACTAAACGTTTATAAATAGAAAACCCTAGTAGAAAATTCTATCATTTTAAATGGAACTCTACAAAATAACCTGCATCCCTTCAAGGGCTTGCTCACTAAGTATGGCGTCTTCTTATTTATTAGTAAGCAAACAAACTGAAAAGTCACCACAAACATGAACCTCGTGCCCATTTCTATCTGATATAATGCATAAATGAAAAGAAACAAGTAATACAGCTATGAACCTGGAATAAACCGGATGCTGCGAACATCCTTAACTTTTTTACTTTCTCTAGTCCCGTATTTACAATTTACATGGTAAAAAGAGAAGGTATTGTATTCCACCCAAAAATGCAATATAGAGATTTCACCGGAAATACATGTTTTAGACCCCTGAATTAAAAAAATAGAGAATTTTCTTAAAAAGGTCCTAAGTGTGTGTGTCTTTGGACAGCATAGCTCAAAAACAAAATGACGGTTAAATACCAAACTTGGTGTTTAAGTTTGGTATCTTCCAAAGATGCGACAGGAAAATCCCCCCACCACAAACTACTCTTTACATGGACAAATTTTAGACCATTTTTATTTTCTCAAAAATGTCTGAAACGATTTTATTAAAATCCTGTATATTAAATTTATATTTACATTCCAAATAAAATATATGTCTTGAACTTTCTGGGAATAGCCTCAGAAAACCTCTTTATTCTGGATGAATTTTGTCGAATTTTGCTTAACTGCTAAACCGTAAGATATAGACAAAAACGTACCATACAAAAAATGTAGATCTCGTCAAAACACACAATTTATGTCCTGTACGTTTTTGTTATGGAGGTTATAATTTCAGAGATATTTCTTGTTATTGGTATGAATTGTAAATCATTTATACTTTTCTCAGACAGGAAGTATCCATTTCTCTTTTGTTCTAATCCTGGCCAAGCCAAATAGCGATTTGCAACGATAATCGCATAACGACAACTTTTAAAACATTTGACTATCACTTTAGACTAGTTCCCTTAGTTCCCTTCTACTTATAAAGAACGAAGTAATAAGAACATTCTGCTTATGTTTATCTCGATTAGCATGGTGTAGAAAGAAGGATAATCTTTTGTAAGAAGTTTGTTTGCAGGGCAGTTAGAGAAAATCATGTGAATGTGACACATCAGATTTTTTCCAGAGGTTTGCGATTGCCTTATACAGGATGTTTCAAAATAGCCGTTCTGTCTGAAGCTATATGTTATATAACTTGAAATTAAATGTCGGAAACACGCTTGGCACGTGGTAATGTGGGTTGCATTTAAACCCCTTAAGCTCCTTGAGGGCTATAAAATTCAAACTGTACTCAGGATAAACGTGTATTTCTAGTGAAATATCTTCCATCTCTTCCTTCTATTTCTACTATTTGCATAATAAAGAAACTCAAAATAAGCTTCTGTGACCACTGATAACCTAATTGGCATAAGGAGGCTCCAAAACGAATGAATAATACTCAATAAAAAGTTCACTGCTCTATAAAGCATACAGTGCTGTAAATAGAAGTAGTTTGGCAGCTTGATAGACGAGACTAATGCACTTGACATATTGTTAGTGGTGGCCTTTTTCGCGAAAACTAAACAGTAAGAAATTTTGTAATTCTAAAAACCGACAATTCTGCGTTCAATATTTCAGTTGCTTCTCCTGCCAAAGTATTTGTCGCAATAATGAGCTTAGGCGCGTTGAAAAAGCTTATCCTTAACAATATCTCTATTATGATATTGTGAAAACAGTACATAAACTTGATAGACCTCATAATAATTTTTAATTGTTAAAGAATTTAATATACCAGCATTATAATGCGCATTCACAATGGGATGTAAGCGCAGGACTTTGCACTCATGTTATTCAGCGTAAGCATTCACATAGATACCCACAATACGTTATGCAATGCAACGCAAGAGTTAGTAAACTCCAAATTTTATCCTTGCGTTGCGTACACCGAGAAAGAGTTTTGCATTCTTCTTCTATGCATTGCATGCTGATCAACAACAGACGATCACAATGCGAATGTTTTACAACACTTACTGTATATACATACTCTTCTATTTGGCCATGCCGTGTCATCTCTCATTTCCTTCAAGAGATTATGGCAGTCTTCTTGCAAATCTTCCTGTTATGGATGTACTCACCCTCTGCGTCTAGACTTCTCAGCTCCTACAAATAGTAAGGCGCAAAGAGAACATGCACGGTCATTAAATGTGCAGTTTTTTCACTTTCTGCACTCTCTATGCTTGCATCAGTTTCAATATTTTTGGATGAACAATTATTGTGACATCACTGTCGCAAGCAAAGTTATTGGTGTGTAACTTTTATAATCAATTTTCTTATGTAAGGTTTTGTTGATAATATTATTCAATTTGAAATTTTCTGAGCGCTTGAAATATATCCGTATGTACACAATTTACAGATCTAGAAATTAGGAACAACTTTTTGAATTATGCTTACGACTGCGTTGCGAATGGCCTTCACTCACGCTTGCGTTATGTTGCGTTGCGTCTGCGGTTGCATCGAATTTTTAGAAAAAGGTCCGTGTGTGCGTGTGTATCTGGGTCTGTGGATAGCATAGCTCAAAATCAAAAATACCGTTAAATACTAAACTTGATATTTCAGTTTGGTATCTTCCAAGGATGCGACCCAAAGATTTTCAAGAAAATTCCCCCCACCCCCAACTACACTTTACATGGAACTCTTTTCGACAATTTTTATTTTCTCGAAAATGATTCTAATGATTTTGATTAAAATATCGTATATTAAATATATTTACCTGATACATAAAATGTATATCTAGAATGTTTTGGGAATGGCCTCTGAAGATT
Organism: Hymenopus coronatus; assembly: GCA_030762935.1. NCBI lineage: Eukaryota > Metazoa > Arthropoda > Insecta > Mantodea > Hymenopodidae > Hymenopus > Hymenopus coronatus. The sequence goes on along the minus strand of CM060888.1, from coordinate 105,465,292 downwards.
AGTTTATTCCGTATGAATTTTACGGAATTTTGCTTAACTGCTAAACCTTACGAGATGGGAAAACTTACCACACAAAAATGTAGAGCATGATAAAACACAGAATTTATGTTTTGTACATTTTTTTCGTGCAGTTGATCATTTTTATATGTTGCTGTTTTTTTCTTTTTTTTGGGGGGGGGGTTTCAGCTTTTAAAAACTTATAAACCTATACTCTGGTCGTCGCAGCCGGGAATGGAACCCGTAACCTCCGGGTGAGCAGTAGGCTCGCTAATCACTTGATCACTGAGGAAGTCTCGTATTTATTGCTTAAGCAGATTTAAAATTAAAATGCCCATGTATTATTTTACAGCTGTGCAAATAACACTAGCGTACTTCTTAAAATGACACTTGCTAATATTCCCATGCTTGGATGATTAACTTTTCATTTAAATGCTGTATCGCAATACTGGAAAATGGAATCCTTGCTCTTGGGATATAAATGAGCCGCACTAGAGGGTAGAGTGGCTGGCTGTCCGCTCTTCAACAAGAAGGGGTAAAGCTGTTTGCAGGGTGCATCACAAGGAAATGAGTTGGTGCAAAAGTGCTGTTGACCGCCCAGCCCAGCGTATCATTCAATCATTGCGTTTCAAGACAAATCTAATAGCCCCTAAGCAATACTTCTTTAAAAAATGTGCTACATTCACATGACTTTCTCTACATCTCTGCAACAAATTATTGTTAGTAAGGTTATTCTTCTTTCTATTTCATGCTAAAACATTAGCAGTTACGGTCTTATTACTTAGTTCCTTATAAGTAGAAGGGAAATAAGGAAACATACTAGGCTAAACCGACCGTCTAATGTTTTAAAACGTTGTTGCTATGGGATTGAAATCTGTTTCTTAGCGTGGCCAAGCGCTGACAAATTCCCGTATGAGAAAAGTTTAAGTATTTTAAAACTGAAATCAATAACTACGAATATCTCGAAAACGGCCAACTCCACGAAAAAAATGTGTGTGTCAAAAATTGTGTGTTTTATCGAGATCTACGTTTTTGTGTAGTAAGTTTTTGTCTATCTCTTACGGTTTACCAGTTATACCAAATTCAATCAAAATCATCCACATAAAAAGATCTTCAAAGGCTATTTCCAGAAAGTTCAAGGTATACATTTTATTCGTCATGTGAATAACTTCAATAAAAAAGATTTTAATGAAAATTGTTAGAGCCATTTCTGAGAAAATCAAATTTTTCGAAAAATGTTCCATGTAAAGGGTAGTTTGGGTCGGGGAGGATTAACTTGAAAATCTTCCGAGTTGCATCCTTGAAAGATACTGAACTTAAATATCAAGTTTGGTAATTAACGGACTTTTCGTTTTTGAGCTATGCTGCCCACACACACACACACACACACACACGCACACACACACACACTCGGACATTTTTCTAAAAATGCTTTTTTTGTATTCATGGGGACCCAAAACTGGTATTTCTGGTGAACTCTGGTAGCGAATTTTTGGGTGCAATACAATATCTCCTCTATAGACTATGTACACAGCACGTGTAGAAAAAGTAATATATTACAAATATTTTCAGTTTGTCCTTTAAGCTTTTATTGCTTAATCGGTATGTTTCATTAAAAGTTCAGCCACTAGATTGTAGGATTATTCCATGCGATGGACGCTGCTTTCTCAGAATTAGAGCTCTGAATTTATCCAGTTGGTAGGGCATTTGGCTTCGAGGGAGACGAGGTTTGGTCCTCTGTCGGAATCCAGAAATGTTCTTTATCACAGATGGTTTGTTAGTATGCACATATTTTGGGGATCGAATATGAGTGCGCCTGCATGTGCCGACATTTTTCTTATTATTATTACTATTATTATTATTATTATTTATTTATTTATTTATTTATTATTATCAATAACTGTCTTTTGCCCAAACAAAAGGTATTCTAGTAGGTATAAGGTACAGTATGGTAATCAAGAACTAGCACATGTTTGTGGCAAAAGGAAAGGAGGATGCATAAATAAATTTTGAAATAATTAGAGATTTGAAACTTTCTCAGTGTTGATTATTACAGATGACTTCGCGTGATATCAACCGAGTTAAATTGGAATCGGAGAAATCCAAGCTTTCGACCATCTGACTCTGTGGTCTTCGTCAGGGATATACTCAGGGAATTATTATGAAATATACAGTTATTATGAAATGTCTGTAATTATTTCTCTGTGATAGTCTATCTCTCCGAAAATGAACGAGGAAACCCGAAATATCCAGAAAATACACAAATGATGGAGAGACTGTTTTTATAATCCTCATTATCATTGTTGTTTTTAGTTATTATAATGTTTTAAAGAATAAATTTAACTGGGAATAATGTTACATCACCCAACAGAAGAGGAGACGAAAGATACTACGGCCTTTATTGTTGAAGGATGATTCACTATTCCTTCTTTATTTCCAGGGTATATAAAACTATAATACATAGAGAGCCTACACAGGATTTATATTCACTAAATCAACAATATTGTGGGTGCTAAGAATAAGGCTTTATATATCGCTTTCGGTCCTGATTTTAAAGCTATTTTTGAGTTGTTGTTAAAAGAAATATCTCGGACATTGTTATTTTTACGATTTTGTTCTCTCTTAGCCTTAGAAGACAAATGTCGGCTAATTTATGCTATATAGACCTCGCGCTTATTCGAGCATCATTTAATAATTTTATTTATATCCGACATGACTGACAAAGCTAAATACGTTAATTTTTGTAACACTTTTGTTAGAGATGAAGTACGTCATGCATACAGTCAGAATTGATAATTTATTGAAAACGGGCTCCTGTCAGAAATTTAAAAACAAGGTTTTAATTTCTGGATTCCTAATGCATGTGTCCTCTTTGTATAAATACAGCCATAACTTTAACCATTTGATAATCATCTTCTCAAAATGTGCACAGAAAAATATGTTATTAATAATACTTCTCAGGGGTGCTAGCTTCTAATCGCATGCAACCATTTACAACTTTTTCTCCAAGGTACAGTAAGTAGGAGAAATATTACCCTCCTCTACATAACGATATTTCACCTAAAATAGGTAAACATTTTTATACCATTGAGGCCGAAAAAAGTATTTTTTAAAAAAAACGTGGTACCTGTGTGTCCATGCGTCTAAGAAAAATATCAGTCAAAAACGAAAGGCTAATTATCAACTTGATATTTAAGTTCAGCGCCTTCCAAGGGTCAAACACGACGATTTTCAAGAAAATACACCATCCCAACACACCCTTGTTCTGAAAAATGTTTAAAAGCTTTGACTTTCCAAAAGTGACTAACCATTTTTGTTAAAATACTATGTGTTTACGACATTTTCATGGAAAGTGTATATTTTGGATTCAGTGGGAATACTGGCTGTAGTTCTCCTCATTCTGGATGACCTTTTCAATTCTGTAAACCGTAAGAAATATACAAAAGCTCACTACACATAAATGTAGACTTCATTAAAGCACATAATTAATATGAAATACAGTTTTTCAGCAGGGCATTTCATTTCCGAGAGATTCTTAATTGCTGGTTTAAATGTTTCTATTCGTATGCTTTCCTCAAACGAGATGTCGTGATTTAGTTTCCTTTTCTACTCCTGGTCAAACAAGGAGAACTGAATTTCAAGGCCATCAGAAAGTGACCAGCTCTAAGAAGAATTGATTTTAACTGAAGCCTGTGTATTCCCTTATTCCTTTGTATCTACAGGGAAATGTGCAATAAATTCATTTATGCATATGTTTATTTGGATTAACGTGAAATAGAAGAATAATGTTTTTAAGAATAGTTTGTTGAAGAATGGGCATATAACGTCACGTGAATGTAACACATCTCATCTTTGTGCGATTGCAAAACCGATTTTCTGATCTATAAAGCTTGAAAATGAGAAACAATCCCCCATTTACAAAAGCCTTTATACGCATATAAAAGCCTTTATAAGAAGTATACGAGGTAAACCTCGAGAAAAGCAGGCTGTAGCAAGGTTACAGACAACAAATTCCTGTTGTTGGTTCAGAATATCCCCATTAAAGTCAGGTAAAGCTGAATTAACATTCAATAAATGCTGTTTAACAGTCACTTCAAATTTTCTACTGACTATCATTAATGTTTTACAAATAATTCTTATTAAATGTTATACATTCTGTTTCACCTTAATCAAAATAAATGTTCAGAAGAAAAGATGTCAATTGGAATAAAAGTGTGATCTATTATATTCATACTCGTAGGTATCCTTTTTGCTTTCTCCACGCGTACTATGTACATAGTGTATAGTGTATATTGCACCCAAAAATTCGATACAGAGATTTCACCGGGAATACATTTTTTTCAGACCCCCTGAATCCAAAGAAAGCATTTTTAGAAAAATGTCCGAGTCGTCTGTCTGTGTATGTGTGTGTCTGTGGGTAGCATAACTCAAAAACGTAAAGACCGTTAAATACCAAACTTGATATTTAAATGCAGTATCTTCCAAGGACGCGACACCAAGATTTTCAAGAAAATTCCCCACCCCAAATACCCTTTACATGGAAAAAACTATGTACATTTTGATTTTCTCAAAAATGGCTCTAACGATTTTGATTAAAATCTCTTATATTTAAGATATTTACATGACAAATAACATTTCTGGGAATAGCCTCCAACAGTAGGTATTTTTTGGCGGCGCAAAATCCGCAGGTAGAGTAAACTACCAACTCTGGTTACGGCTTCGGCAATAAGTGAACGATTACCGTGCCATGGCCGAGTGGTTAGACGGTCAGGGTTCGATCCTAAGCGACCACATGTGAAATTTGTGGTGGACAAAGCGGCGCAGGGGCGCGTTTTCTCCGAGTTCTCCGATTTCTCCTGCCAGCACATTCCACCGTTGCTCCATCTCCGTTCCATCGTCAGTGTCATCGCCTGCGGTGCCATATTAGTAAAACCAAAGATTCCGTCACAAAAGACACTGCAACAGCAACGAACCCTAGGATCCTATTACAGTTTGCACATTAGTTTGTTGTAAGTACAAGGGGGATTCAGGGTATGAAGGGACAGTCAAATGTTTTAAATTTGATCTTTATATGCTAGCCTTAAAATTCGTAACATTGTGCGATACAACTAAATAGTAAAAGCACTTCAAAATAACAAATACATTGAAAAGCCACCGGCTATGAATTTAAAAAGGAAAGAATCTATTGTGATCAAAAATTGCTCTATAGCTCTAGAATTACAATTTTAAATTTAGGATCTGACATTTTCTTTAATGTAGAAAGGCATACTTATTAAAATAGATAAATTCCAGTAATTTTGTGGAATTATACAGAGAAGTATTCAAATGAAAATAAAAATAAGCCTAAATTACAAATCTACAGAGTTACGGGATTCCCCATAGTATTGTATGGATGTGAATCTTGAATTCCAACGAAAAAACAAAATGATAGAAATCAGACGGCGAAGGTGAGGTTCCTTAGTCAAGTAAAGGGTTGCAGCAAACTCGATAAGATTAAAAGAGAGAAACTAAAAGTCGAATTTTTATATAGCAAAGTAATGAACCAAACACTGTTATTTTATTTGCTGTTCTGGCAGCAACTGTCTTATGATAATGATAATGATCGAGGAAGGTTGCTACAATAAAATATATTTAAAATAACAGTGTGATTTAAGCAGTTATACATTTATACTGTAGGAAGACACTCTTATGGTTTACCATGTATACAACATTATATGAATGGTTTAATGGTTTCTTCCGAAAAAAAGGCAAGTTTGTTAAAAAGAGTATAGGCTTATTATTTCCACAAATATCATAAATAAATGGTGTTTTAATCACTATTGTTAGATAAATTTTAAGATCATTAAAAACATGAAAACTTGGTCTTAGTTCCTTAAAGCTTAGTTTGAGTTGGGAGATTTTATTCAAAATCTTCATCTGGCATCTATTAAAGGTACTAGCACAAAATACCAGGTTTGTTATTACTCACATATTTAGACGTTGTTCGCTGACACATAAACACCTTCACACGGACATTTTCTGATTGTAACCTGAATAAATATAGGAAATCCCAATATAGAATTGTTGGTGAACTGCAATACTTCATCTTCTAATAGACGCAGTTGCGTGCTTGGAATTGTGCCAGTAAAATGAGCATTGATTTATGTACGTGTCTCTGCCACATTCTGACTAGGTTGTAACACTTCACTTACGTAATATTTGTTCTTTTATTTCCCCACAAGGAGCAGAGGAGTATTTAAGCAATGCAGCCTTAGATATGTTGTGGCGTGTGTTACCTCCGGGCGGAAGGGGTGAGTTGAAATACTAGAGCGTTGTTATCGGACCAAATAGGCGGCAGTTGCGGCCTGTTTAAGTTCACAGATTTAGACGTTCCTGTAGGCACCCCCAAGCGCTGCTCCTAACGAACAGGTCGACTGCTCTGGGTCCGTACACAGGAGGAGGAAACAGCTACGCATATCCACCTCGCACCACATACCACCAAACTACCTTGTCAAGCCCCTCACCCCGAAAAGTGATATGAAATGAAGTGATTGAGATCGAGGATCGGAAAGTTCATGGTATTAAAAAACAAAAAAAGAAAAAAAAAAAAAACACCATTAGCTGGCGATAATGAACACCACCAGTGGTCAAGTAACAGCGGTCGGAGAGCGAACCTGCAACTTGCCGAATGTAATCTACATAGGAAACCGTCTGACCCATCCCGATCGGTTAATGTTTTCTTACTCCTTTTTCCGTGATCTGAGCGTTAAACCGACTTGTGTTCATAGGTTAAGGTTTGAGTGACAGACTTTTAATAGCAGACCAATACAGTGCCAACTCTGGTGTGGGACGTGGATGCAAAGCATTTGTTACCTGAAATGTTTCCGTACTCGTCCCCTTTCGCCGATCATTTACGTGTAACCTATGCCCATTGGCTATCTGCAAAATTCAACAATAATGGAAAGACTTAAACAAATGTTTACAGAAACAGCAAGAATTTGTTTTCCAGTACCTCAAAACAATGAGTGAATTAAAAATATCTTGAAATGTTTTAGAGAATATAAAGGAATAAGAATGCACTCACGCACAACACACTCCACCTCACACATAGGATGTTTTTTTGGGTCCCCCTCTGTAAAACTCTTTTTATTATTATTTAGGAAGCCCCAAAATATATACTTCCGGTGAGATCTCAATGTGAGCATTTTAGGTGCTTTAAATTGTCACTTCCTCTGCCACAGTTAATCGGAAAACAATAATGTAGAACAGCTAGTTTCTAAATGGAATAGAGGAAACAGATGCACAAGATTGTTATTGGATTTTGATACATAAAAAGCGTGTGGTCACAATTTCAATGTACGTTATAGGCATAGGTAATTATTGGAATATGTCAAGAAAAGGAAGTAATGTATTTAACATTCGCTGTGCTGAACGTTTATGTTTGTGTATCCAATATTCACCTCGCGGGCTGCACCCCGGAAAGTGACGTGAGAGCAAACAAGGGAAGATCTGATGAGATTACATTATGCTGAGCAACGAGGCAAAATCACCGCGCGAGTTCCCGGGATAAATATTGTATCGCCTTGCGTTGGAGATAACCTTATACAGGAAGCAAACTGCGGACTGGGGATGAAAAATAAAAGGGGGAAATCTGCACAGCACGTTCATTGGAGATGAGTCTCTATAGAGCTTTTGTGAGTTATTTAAAAATTTAATGTGATGCCTCGCTTTTCATTTTCATTCCGAACAACGACGGCTAGGAAGCAGCATTGACTCAAGTCTTAGCATTGATGTCCAATCCGTCATGCCATGTTGACGACATCCAGTTCTTATTGTACTTCAATTTTACTTTCTCTACACGTACTATGTATATAGTGTATAAAGAAGGTATTGTAATGCACCCAAAAATTCGATTCCGAAATTTCACCGGAAATTCATATTTTGGGTTCCCTGAATAAAAAAAAAAAAGCATTTCTGGAAAAGGTCAGTGTGCGTGTGTGCGCGCGCGCGTGTGTCTGTGGACAGCATAGCTCAAAAAATAAAAGACTGTTAAATACCAAACTTGGTATTTAAGTTTGGTATCTTGCAGGGATGGGACACGAAGATTTTCAAGAAAATCCCCCTACCCGACTACCCTTTACATGGAACTATTTTCGAAAATTTTGATTTTCTCAAAAATGGCTGTAAGGATTTTGAATAATATATCGTATATTAAAAATATTTACGTGACAAATAATATGTATATCTTGAATTTTCTGGGAATAGCTTCTGAAGACTACTTTATTCTGGATGAATTTTACGGAATTTTGTATAACTGTTAAACCTTAAGAGGTAGAAAAACTTACTACATAAAAAATTTAGAGCACATTAAAACATACAATTTATGTTGATCGTTTTTAGATATCCCTTGTTGTTGGCTTCAGCTTTAAAAATAGCATACTTTTCTCATACAGGTATTTGTCAACTCCTGTCTGTACAAACAAATGAACTTTAGTCATATAGCAACCAGCTTTTGACCATCACTTTAACCTATGGTACTCCCTTATTTCGTTTCTACTTACAAGAAGGCAAGTAATAAGACTATTTCTGCTAATTTTTTCTCGAGTAGCATTAACTAAATAGAAGAATAATCTTTTTAACAATAATTTGTTGTAGAGATGTAGAGAAAGTCACGTGAATGGAACACATCTGAATTTTTTCTGTTATTTCATTGATATGGTTTAGTTAAGTTTTCACTGGCATTCATTTCATTTTACCGAACGCGGTGAAGTGAAACACGTGAAACAGCCTCTTCTTTCTTTCACTACACTCGCTGCGGCGTCGAACACAATACTTTCTAATCTCTCTTACTGACTGTCGGCATTACCTCTTTCGGAAAACACACTGATTTCCTAGCTCTTTATGTCACTATCAGAAACATACACACTAATTCAATAACTCGTAAACACGTGCGCCTAAATACCACCACATGAGTTTCTGAACTTTTTGTGGGAGAGGAGAAAGAAGATCCAACCTCTGAAAGTGCATCAAGAATTCACGTCAGGGAGAGCGGTCTTCCTCAACTCTCCATATTTCTTCAACCGACCAGTTGGTCCATGGCATTCACTTAATAGATTCGGCACACAACTATACTAAAGTTGATCGAAATTTAAAATAATTTTATTGATATTGCATTTTATTAATAAAATTACTGAAATTTCATCGTCAAAAATTAAAAAAATTACATTAAAATTATATTTAATGAATTATACACAAAATTTTAATGTGGAGACTTATAACAAAAATCTGATGTGTTCAATTTACATAACATTATCTACTTGTTTCACATACAAGCTATTCTAACAAAAGATTATTATTTGATCTACATCATGCTAATGAGATAAACATTAACAGAATTGGTCTTATTACTTACTTCTTTATAAATAAAAGGGAAACAAGGGAAAATACTAGGCTAAAGCGATAGTCAAATCTTTTAAAAGTGCTAGGTGAAACAATTGAAGTACGGTTCGCTTTGTTAGACCAGGAAACTAAAACCGGTTTCCTGTTTAAGAAGTGTTATTTTCTTTAAAACTTAAATAAATAACAGTATCTCGCAAGCAGTCAAAAACACGTATATTACATAAATTATATGTTTTAAGATGATCTACACTTTTTGTGTTGTAAATTTCTTCCATATTTCTTGCGGTTTAAAATATATGCAAAATTCACAAAATTTCATCCAGAATAAACATGTCTTTAGAGGCTATTCCCAGAAAATACTAAATGCACATTTTATTTGTGGTGTAAACATTTTAATATACGGTATTTTAATCAAAACCGTTTGAGCTATTTTTTAAAAAAACAATTCAAAAATGTTTCCATGTAAAGGTTAATTTGAGATTTCGTGGGATTTTCTTTAAAATCCTTGAAATGGCGTGTTATTTATGGACGCTCTTTAACTGCTGTGGTTCTCAGCGTCCCATTCTATACAGCGCGTGAAAGACCGCTTAATTTTGCTCAGAGGCCTCTCTTATCAGGCTTGAGGTTCTTTTACGTGCCGTAAATCTACGACACGGGACCAACGGCTTTACTTTCATTCCGAAGGAAGCCATGCTAAGGATTTTTACACCCGAAAAAATCCATCGTCCTCCGCCGGGTTTGAACCCGCGAAGCTAGCATGGTAACCATTACACCACGGAGGGCGATTTAAAGTCCTTGAAATATACCAAACATAAGCACTAAGTTTGGCATCTAAAATGGTCCGTTAGACCCTTTACTTTTTAGCTATGCTGTTCACATGCACACAGACACATACGGAGTTTTTTCTAATTTTTTTGACTTAGGAGAACCTCAAAACAGATTGTTTCCGATGAAATCACAGCATTGAATTTTTCAATGGAAAACAATACCTTCTCCAACCACTATGTACATTCTAAGCACCTACCTACGAACTAGAGAAAGTAAAAATAAATACATGCACTGACTTTTATATATTAAGATTGTTCATTTTCTGCCCCGCCTTTAATTACAATAATTGAAGACCTTAGTTTTGGATCTTATTGTCTATTGACAAAGTGTTAATTATTGTACAGATATTGGACTTAATACGTTAGATATCACACGCACACACATATTTATACTTTTAGGCTGTGGAGAGAAAAGCCCCTTCAGCCGGGAATTGAACCCGGGACTATTCGCACAGCTCTACCAACGGAGCTAGGTTAACTGGCTTGTGATGGTGACTATACATTAACACGGCTGATTTATAGCGTCTGTCACAAGCTTTGGTTAGAGTGTCAGCATGTCGCCTGATGGACATGGGTCCCATCACTAGTTATCCCAATTGCCTGAATCAAGGCAGATTATTATGGTTCAAAATGAAGGTTTTTATCTTCAGAGAACCCCAAAATACTTCAAATTTTTCATGAAATAAATTAAACTTTTCACGGGTTTTTAGATATTTCTGTAGAACTAGATAACTAGGAACATCAACTTTGGGACGATACATTAATAGTTATCGCGACCATAAGTTCTGGTAAACTCTTAATGTGGAATTTTAGAGGAGGCTGTGTTCCAAATAAAATGGTTAGTAGATGCAGGTAAATAGATATTATACGCATGAATTAGTTTTAAGCTTTCATATTCTTTCTCTCAAAGGTTACACCTAAATGAATACATCTAAAAATATTGATTAATTGTAGAAATTTATCGAGCACATTCAATTATACACGCATTTTAAAATAAAACAACTTTATATTTGGTCTATTTTATAGATACAAATCAGTACTCTCGAACACGTTTTCTGTTTTGAAATTCAAACCAATTTTACTAATGAAATGAGGGCAAATTTTTGTGATTTTTCATATTTTTCCTCATCCCATTTTTCAATGTTTAAAGGTGATGTAAACACATCTCATTACATTCTAATCAAACAGTGCTTCCATTGGGAATTTACATACTTTTGAATCTTTAAATATGACATCGCATATTTATGACAAATCTCAGTATAATGCCATATTTTTGGGGTTTTCTTCAAACATAATTTTAGCATTAACAGGATATTAAGCTCTACTTCCGGTGCGTTTTCGAAATAAGTGAAACAAAGAAAACCATCATAGACAGTCTCTTTGTATAACGACATTATGCAGAAACTCCTTGGTAATAACGAAAACCTTGTGTAGATTAATTAAAGGTGTGCAAACTCCTTTCAAAACAAATATTTTTTTAAAGAAGGATCTATATTCTTTTAAATTATCGGTAGTATTTTAAACTACCCATAAAATTAAGAAATGCTGAAATAATAATTGAAATAATGATGCTGACATTTATTCACACTGGACCATATTACACTTTTTGTAGTCAAATGTAATATTTGTTTTCAAAACCCATTCATACACAAATTATAGAGTTTGATTTTCAGAAAACTACTTTAATATTTTAAGATGAGTGTGTAATATGTTGTTTAAGCGTATAGTAATAAAAATAATTTTATATTTTAGCCATAACAATTTTAGTAATTTAATATAAAAATGCTTTAAACTGTTTTTTTTTTTTAATTTGAAGAAGCGTCAAATAAGATGTTGAATAAAATTGGAATTGTTATGTAGGCCAACCGTAATATATAAAATATTTGGGTTTAACTAAGCTATTGTTACAATTTGAGAGGGCTAATCTAGCACCGGAATTGTCATGTTCCATTGAAATGAAGTTTTGTAAGCTATAACATTTAATCTCACGTTATGAACATTTGGGCTTACTATTTGCGATGTCCTAAATTTTAGGCAGCAAAAAATGTCTCCCCTCGTACTACTTAAATTTGCTTTGGCATCGAGTATCTCTATTCAAGTTTTTCAGAATACTTATGACTTGATATTTTACGCAGTTCATTCAGATGTTTGTGACAGTGTGTTATCAGCTCATGATACTCATGGCTGATAGCTGTTCCCGTTCCGTCGTCGCAATTGGCTTACCCTCCCCTAGGACTTACAAGCCAAAGCCTAGGAGTCAGAAGCCTGTCGGGGAGCCAACGACACGAAACCACAGAATGGAGAACTATTACGAGGGTTCGGCCCGTAGCCAGGCATGAACATGAAGAAGTTACTGTTATGAAATGTAAGCGATGATGGAGCAATTGGTGGAATGAATGGCAGGGGAAATCCATCTAGACGTCACTTCATCATCCCACATGCGTGAGCTTGGCCCGCCTGGATGATAGGCGAGCGGTCTAACCACTCGTCCACGACGACGCCTGTTCCTGTTCTGACTACTGCCAAATGTGTGAATGTGCAGATCATCCCAGAGTCAACATGTATTTATTATCCTTCAGACAACAGGAGGGTAGAATGTCATGAGAGTATTTTCGACGGGAAAAGCCCTACGTGCTGAGCGGGCAAGCGCTAGTTCTAACCGAACCCCTGGGGACCAAAGATGTCTCCAGCGCGATCCTGCTGTCGAGAGGTGTGTTTACAAAGCTACTTCAGCAACAGTCCTCGTAGTCCTTATAGCCCTGGAAGAGATAGTTGAAAGAAGTGGAGGTAAATAAAGGGCAGAAAGTTCCAAATAATGAAGAGAGCCCCTCTGTGTTCATCTAATGACCCGGGAAATCCCCCGAAAAAACCAAGGTTCAGAGAGGTTGGTCTCGGGAACCGAACCTCCCGAATGCGAATCCCTGAGCCACCTTCATGTACTTGTACTTATATTCATGTTGTTGATTACCTTTGTTGCAGATTTTAGGCATTACAATACATCAATCAGATCTCTCTCAAAACTCTTTTACTCAAAGTTAAGTCAAGAATCTTACTATCGGACACCAAAATTGAACAAGACAGATTCAACCTAATTTGTAATAATTACCTTCTTTCTTCATGTTATTAATACAGATTCATTTTTCAACTCCTATCTTACAAACTTGTTAATATTATTTTATTTTAATTTTTTAATTTACCTGAAATTTGTATTTCTAAGTTTGTTAAAAACTTCAGCGTAGTCATTGTAATTTCTTTTGACCTCTATACTTGTTAGACATTATACATGTGTTAATGGGGTCATATAACCCATATCAATACTATTTATGTTAAGTTATTATAAATGGCCTGTATAGCTTTTAGCTGGTTGGTCAAAATTAATTAAAACAAAATAGGTATTGTTTAAGCAATTCTTACTATATGCGGCACCAATATGAAGTGATAATTGGAAAATGAAATTTGGGAGGGAGACTTTCTAGGACTAAATTTCATCCCGGCATTTCCCAGTTATGAGCACTGAGGAAAACTTGGAAAAATTTCAATCACTTTGAATGATTAGCGCTTTTTAATAGACTAACATTTTATGACTTTAACGTCGGAATTGTAATACATAAAACACAATATCTTCAAAATGTCTTCTCTGAGGTTTCCTTGAATACCTCCCAGAAAAGTAATCCAGGATTATCATGTTTACAAATGCAACATATTTTAATCCATATTTTTTAAATATACGAGGGTCAGTCATTAACTAATGTCTTCTATTTTTACTCTTTTAATTTGCAAGAAAATTAAACATTGATTACACTGCGTGAAAGCCACAACTTTGAGGATTAAATTGTCACTTTTCAATGTAATCCCCATACTTTTCCACAACTTTAGTCCACATTTTAACAAGGGCATGCATTTCTGTGTGGTAAAATGCACAGGCTTGCTTCCTAAGCCATTGACGAACAGATGCTTTATCGGCCTCTGCATCTGGAAAGTGAATCCTGCAATGAACTTCCTTATCCCTCCAAATTGAAGGACTACAAATGATCCGAGGCTATTGTTTTTCGTGTCTCCTTATTCTGCTCGGTTAATATTCGGGGTAACCATCGCGAGCACACTTTTGTGTACCCCAGTTCTTGAATAGTCGTCATTATACTACCTTTACTGGGGGACGTAATACAACACAATTCATCCTTTATTATCCTCTGGTCAACTTGAATGATCTCATCCACTCTCTCAATGTTGCGTAGTCACTGCAGTCACCGGTCTACCGCTCCACTGTTCATCAGCCAACATGTTACAATGACGAACCCATCTTCTAACCGTGCTGACATTCACTGTGGCATCACCTACACCTTTGTGAGGCTTTTATGAATGCGAATGGACGTTTCACCTTCCACATTCAATGACAGAATGTTTTCTTAAACGAACATCAAGGTCAGTTATTTTGCAGCAGGAAGAAGTGCTGCCACTGGTAGCTGTATGAAGTAGCTATTGCAATGGAATGAAGAAGAAGATTTGAGGATTGTGCAAAACTTAAATTGTTCACATAAATTACTTAGCTCAGTAGTAAAAAAAAAAAAAAAAAAAAAAATAGGAGCCATTACTTTTGGACTAACCCTCGTACCAGATGGTTCAACAGCGCCGTATTTCACGTGTGCAGATAATCCCTCGTGCGTTGAAAGAGTTGCAGAATTCGACGGGATCGTTCCAAGTAAACGCCGGTCAGTGGCAGTGATATTGTGAGTAACTTTCTTCCTGTTCCTCTTACATATCAGCAAACTGTAAACGAATCGCGCTCATTGAAAGGCAAATCCCAGACTCTGTGGAATCCAGGATGTCCAAGAACAGCGTACACAGACGGAAAGTTAGTCAACATGTTTTCCATTTTAGTTACAGAATCTTGATTTATGAAAAAATAAAGTCATGTTTTAGGTAGACAATTCTTAATTTACTATCAGTATCTGTAACTAGCGGTTCTTATTTAACATTCGAGAATAGATACACCAGGGTCAAATCAAATTAAAAAATATCGGATGTATTACGCTCACAAAACTTTCTCTAGTTGCTCTACAACAAACTTCTTACATAAGATTCTTCTTCTTTCTATACCATGCTAATCGGGATAAACATTAGCAGAATGATCGTATTACTTTGTTCCTTATAATTAAGAGAAAACAAAGGTTTGCGCTATGCTAAAGTGACAGTCGAATGTTTTAAAAGCTGTCATTATGCGATTGTCATTGCAAATCGCTTCTTTGCTTGGTCAGGAGTAAAACGAAAGAAAAACGGACACTTTCTATCTAGTAAAAGTATAAGTACTTTACAATTGAAACCAATAACAAGAAATATCTCGGAATCGGTTACCTTCGCTACAAAAATGTAAAGGACATAAATTGTGTGTTTTAACGAGATCTAAAATTTTTGTGCAGTACGTTTTTGTCTATCTCTTACGGTTTAGCAGTTAAGAAAATGCATCCAGAATAAAGAGGTCTTCAGAGGCTATTCCCAGAAAAGTCAAGGAATCCATTTTATTTGCGATATAAATGTCTTTAATATACGGGTGTTTAATCAAATTCGTTAGATCTGTTTTTGAGAAAAACAACATTTTCGAAAACATTTTCTTATAAAGGGTAATTTTTGGTGGGGGAATTTTCTTGAAAATCTTCATGACGCATCCTTGGAAGATACCAAACCCAAATACCAAGTTTGGTATTTAACGGTCTTTTAGTTTTTGAGCTATGCTTCTACATACACATACAGACAGAGACACACGCACAAGGACCTTCTTCTAAAACTGTTCTTTTCGGACTCAGGAGACTCCGAAATATATATTTCCGGTGAAATAACGCAATGGAATTTTTGGATGGAATACAATTCCTTCTTTATCCACTATGTACATTGTACATGCAGGCTAGAGAAAGTAAAAAGCACGTTCGATAATCCAATTATCTCAGTTATCTTCATATAGAATCTTTTCGATAGCTGGGCTCACCATGAAAGTTTGAACCAAATTGCCTGCGTCACATTTAACATTCCTTGATTCCTTAAACATTATAATTAAGTAATTGCCGAATAAACATACGTGATGTTAGATATAAACACATTTTAAAATGTACTTTTATAAAATCAGTATACTGTTCAAGTTGTTTATTCATGTTCTTTTTACAGGTAAGTGCTAAGAAAATATCACCCGAAGTGTGCTTGACAACGGAAGTTGGAGGAAAAGGAGAAGAGATTTCGCTAAAGCAGGTAAGAAGTGCTTTAAAACAAGGCCTTTCTAAGCAGAGTGACTTTTCAAAGGCTAGTATTCGAAGAAGTGTATATATATACCACTTTATTTTGGACGGGGTTTCGTTTTACTTAACAGCTTCTTGAGCAGGAATGAACATTAATACAATAATAATGAAAAAGACATGTTTTATTACGCCTTTTTAATTCAAAATAAACTTGTATGGCATTGCCTAATGGGACTTAGTCGTGGAAGTAGGGCGAAAATTCTAAAAAATTACAATTTTGTCATTTTTCTCATTAAGTCTACTTCTATGGCAATGTTTTAGTATAAATATGCTTATATTGAAATGATGAGATGCTTACGTGATTATTTAAATAATCCTTAGCGCAGGGCCTTAAATCGATTTTGAACTGTTTTTGCAAAACTGGTGCGTAAAAGTTATTTAGCACCTAAATTTGTATTATAAGTTAAAATGAGGCAGGTTTCCCATGACTTTTTCTCGATTGTAAGATTGATGCTTTTCGGTACTTAAAATGCACCTTAGGATGTAACTTTTAAATGATTAGAATGAATCTTCGGGTCTCCCAATCGATGGCGCTCCGCAGTAACGTGTTAGGTCATCAATTGTGCGGCCTCAATTCAATTCCCGTCGTTATGTAATCTGACTTTGGTTTTTATAATGTTCACTGATGCAAATATCAATACAAATCAATTTTAAATAAAATCAGAACCCAGAGAAATTATGCATATTAATATTTTCATAAATAAAACTCTTGGATATTCAACAAAAAATGCAAATTTTTTATACCGATCAATAGGCGAATGGTGAGATAGTTTTGCATACACCATAACATCTCTCTCCATCATTTCCCTTTCGCTGTTTTTTCTTCTCATTTTACAGGTGAGCCTCTAAGTATGGTAGTACAGAACAAATGACGCTCACACAATGGTGTTTCTTGTGGACACTAGAGGGCTTTCATTGCTTTCTCTAGACAGGTCCAATAGGGCAACAGGTCTAAGATCCTGGAATTGTGAGGATTGTTGCGCGTCTATGTGTTACATCTACCTGCACCTGTAGCCTACTGGTTCATTCACGTTAACCTTTTCTCCTAAGGTTAGGTATCCACAATAGATCGTTACCAGTATAAGAGGTGTTCTCCTCCGTTGTATAACTAAAGCTTAAGTTTAGGTTATAAAGATCTGATGTGTTACACTCACATGCGTTTCTCTAGCTGCTCTGCAAACTTCTTAACAAAATTATTCTTCTTTCAACACAATGCTAAACGAGATAAACATTACCAGAATGTTCTTATTACTTAGTTCCTTATAAGTAGAAGGAAACTAAATGAATGCGCCGTGCTAAAATGATAGTCAAATGTTTTAAGCTATCGTTATGCAATTTTCAATGCAAATCGCTTCTTTGCTTGGCCAAGAGTAAAACAAAAGGAAAACGGACACTTCCTCTCTGAGAAAAGTATAAGTAGTTTACAATTGAAACCAATAACAAGGAATATCTCGGAAACGGTTATCTCCACAACAGAAACGTAAAGGGCATAAATAGTGAGTTTTGACGAGATCTACATTTTTTGTGTATTACGTTTTTTGTCTACCCCTCACGGTTTAGCAGTTAGAAAAATTCGGCAAAATTCATCCAGAATAAAGAAGTCTTCAAAAGCTATTACCAGAATTTTATTTGGCATATAAATAACTTAAATATAACAGATTTTTTTGAGAACATCAACATTTTAGAATTTTTTTACATGTAAAGGGTAGTTTGGGGTGGGAGGATTTTCTTGAAAATATTCATGTCGCAACCTTGATAGATACCATTAATACTAAGTTTGGTATTTAGTGTATTTTCGTTTTTCAGCTATGCTGTCCACAGACAAAACACATGCACTCAGAAGGAAACACACGTGGACCTTATTCTAAAAATGATTTTTTTTGGACTCGGGGAGGGGGGGCCCCAAACTATTTCTGGTGAAATCGCGGTATCGGATTTTTCTCTATCTCTATGTATGTTTATTGCACATACGGGGCTAGAGAAAGTAAGAAAAGCATGAAGCCATGAAGATAAATGTATGCCTCGATTCCAAATAGATTAATAGCCTGGTATTAATCTGTCCGGGAAAGAAAAATGCAGTTCCATTTATTATTTATACTTTCTCTACATCTGTAAAGACCTATAGAGAAGGTATTGTAATGCATCCAAATTTGGATACGCAGATTTCACCGGAAATATATGTTTTCAGACCCCCGAATCCAAAAAATAAAACATTTCTAGAATGTTTGTGTGTATCTGTCTGTCTGTGTGCACACGTGTGTGTGTGTGTGTGTGTGTGTCTGTGGGCAGCAAAGCTCAAAAACAAAAAGACCGTTAAATAATACCAAATTTTACCAACATTTTAAATTCCGTTTCTTCAAGGGTACGGCAAGAAGATTTTCAAGAAAATCCCCCAACCCAACTATCCTTTACATAGAATATATTTCGAAAATTTTGTTTTTTTCAAAAATGCCTCTAACGATTTTCATTAAAATCTCTTATATTTAAGATACTTTCATGACAAATAAAAAGTATGTCTTCAATTTTCTGGAAATAGCCTCTGAGGACATACTTATTCTAGATGATTTTTTCGGAATTTTGTTTAACTGGTAAACCGTAAGAGATAGGCAAAAACTTACTTGACAAAAAATGTAGATTTCGTTAAAACACACAATTTATGTTATATACATATTATGGTTGATCGTTTCTTAGATATTCCTTGTTATCTGTTTCAGCTTTAAAATACTTATACTTTTCTCATGCGGGAATTTGTCAACTCCTGTCCATACAAACAAAGGTACTTCAGTCACATAGCAACCAGCTTTTAAAGCATTTGACTATCGATTTAGCCTATAATACTCCTTTATTTTCCTTCTACTTATAAGGAAGCAGCTAATAAGGCCCTTTCTCCTATTTTTTCTCGATTAACATTAAGTAAATAGAAGAACAAGCTTTTTAACAATAATTTATTGTAGAGATGCAGAGAAAGTTGTGTGAATGGAACACGTCAGATTTTTTTTTTATTTTTAATTGCATACTAATGATCAATTTACAGAATTTCATCAGCGCTACCGGTGACTTCCTCGACAAAAATGTAGTAGAGAAAGCGAAATTGAACATATGCACAAAGTAAGTTGTCAGTTTATTGATTTTCAAGCAAAATGAGATGTTCTCTCTGATGTTTGAGGCGCGAATTCAACCTCTAACTTAATCGCCGTTGATATTTCTGCCCCCCCCCTCTCGAAGTTTACTGTGGTAAATGAGGTGAAATAATTTAACGATGACGCAAATGAGTCTAGCGCTTTTAGACGCCCCATTCTATCAAATCTTACACAGCAACCGGAGTTATTTATTTAAAGTTTTAAACGCAGATGTTTTCCATTTGTAAGAATCATAAAAGGTTTTCAAAATGTTTCTTAAGTTTTAATAAAAAACACAGAAGTTTGCTTACGTGTTTGATTTCTTTATTGACATATTTTGATATTCAAATTTCTCCAGAAAAATGTTATAAGAATTAAAATTTGTTATTGTAAAGTGTTTGTACTCAATCCGAAAATGATTCATACTTTATAATTATATATAATACTTCGCATCTTCTTATTGTCCTACCAATCCTTTTATTAAATAACATATTATTGTGTGCAACACAACAAAAATTATTTATGTATGCAATGAAAGAAATGTTCTTTTTGATGAAATTCACTCCACTGTTAGAATATTAAGAATTTAGCAAAAGGTTTGCAACTGAACATTTATTTTTCATTTCTCTGCTACATATGAATATATATATATATATATATTAGAATGGGCCCTCTTTCTTTTACTCTCTCTCTCTCTCTCTCTCTCTCTCTCTCTCTCTCTCTCTCTTTCCCTCTACTTCTCTGTGTGTCTGTGAACAGCACAATTAGAAACTTGATTCACATCACCTTCTGTACATATTCTAAAATAGACCATTCTTCTCTCTATTTTATAATAATCTGAATAAATATTAGCAAACAGTCTTATTTGTTTTTACTTGTAGGTACAAGAGTAATAAGGCAATACACTAGGCTTAAGCGATAGTCAACTCTTTAAGTGCTGGTCGTTATGTAATGGATTTGAAGTTCCGTCCTCTTTGCATGGCCTGGATAAACATAATGGATAACAATTTCCCATTTGAAGAAAGTATAAAAAGCGGGAAATGGAAAAACAAGAATAAAAAGGAATATTTCAGAAACGGTTAAATTTACAAAAATGGGTTCTTCAGAAATTGTGTATTTTAATTAGATCAATACTTTCTGACTGTAAGATTTTGTTAATTCTTTATGGTTTACCAGTTATAAAAAAGTCATCCACAAATAAAAGCACTTCAGAGGCTATTCATAGAAAACACATAGGACAGTTTTTTTTTCGATTCAGCAGTCTCAAAACCTATATTACCAGTGAAATCTCGGCATCATTTTTTTTTTTTGGGGGTGGAATTAGGTATTTCTTCTACTTACTATACGTAGTAAGAAAGTAAAATTGAAAAATAAATTCAAAATTCAAACTTGGCATTTAGATCAATCTTCCAAGGATTCGGTACGAAGATTTTCAATAACAAAGAAAAACTATCTCTGTTAAGAATGTGCAGCTGTACCGTAAAACTCCCAGTGAATTTTTGAGACGGCTTATTACCATGGATGAAACTTTGATACATCACTACACTCCAGACAGTTAATCACAGTCTAAAACAGTGGATTGCGCCAGGTGAACCAACTCTAAAAAAGGCAAAGTCAATGTCAGCTTACAAGGTTATGGCAAGTGTTCTGAAATCCACAGGGAAATATTTTTATTCATCACTCGGAAAAGGATAAAGGTATCACTGATGACTACTACGCAAACTTACTGCAACGTTTGAGTGATAAGGTGAAAAGAAAAGGACTTCATTTGGCAAAAAAAAAATGTTTATCACGACTAAGCTCCAGCCCATCGTTCAGTCATTGCAATGGGAACAATGTGCGAATTAAAGTTGGAATTGCTTAAACATCTACCCTACTCGCCAGCTTTACCATCTGCTCAAAAAATGTCTTAGAAAACAAAGATTTCACAGCAACGAGGAGGTCATCGATGCGGTAAACAGCTATTTTGAGGACCTTGATAAATCGTACTACAGAGATGGTTTAATTAAATTAGAACGTCGATATGACAAACGTATTATCTTTCTGGAGATTGTGTTGAGAAATAAAACAAGAAAAATGTATGTCTCCCAGAATTCAACACAAATTGACTGCATGCAGAGGAGTCCAAGATAAACAATTTTGAGATAGCAAACCTGTAGGCTTCATAGTTCTATATTGTTTGCTACAGCATAAAATATTAAAGAATTAAAGGTTAGCACGCCACCGATCAAACCGCCAAGGGGTTGAACACTTAATTTCGGATAACGTAGCTTTAGTGGCGTTATTTAGCGCTATGGTTAGTGTGTGGGCATCCGGTTAAGATATTAAGAAAGTTGAAGGTCAAGTCTTCATAGGTATCTTCGTTTTTATGTCATGTCCTTTGTTTGAATTTTATAATGAGCCGTTCATATTTTGCTGCGTTAATATGATTCATTCGTACTGACAAATAAAATAAACGTAATTTACGATGAGCATCTAGATACAACGTAGAACGTATCAGTAACAATTGCATTAAACACCTGAAGGGGCACACTTTCCCGAAGGAGTTTATAAAGCACAATTATCACTAGGGGTAGCACCTTAGGGACCGATAGTGGGGCAGAATCGAAGTTAGCGCAGCATGGTATACAGTTGTGGTGTATTGACAATACAGTGTGTACGTAGTGGTACTAATAGAAGGGAAATCGGGGCAGTGGTTGCGTGGTAGATTGTAATGTTTTCACTAGCAGTGGAAGGTGATTGAAGTTGGGTGGACGCTAAACATAAATACCACTGATTTACTGTAATAAAAATTATAATATTTAAATACATTCAATTGCTGTTGTGCAAAAAGCAGCATTATCTGTTTCATTTTCTTTCAAGATACATATATTACAATGCACAGCAACGTATACTCTAATGTCTCAAATGTGAATCGTCTCCAATTGGCACGATAACAGGCTTTATATTGTGAGAAACTGCGTTCCACAACACATCATCGACTATTGGGTAAGATGCTCCATCAGCAATTATTTCCGTAGCAACTGCTCGTGACACATTTTGTGTTTCACGCATTATTGAAAATCCGACATATTTACCACTGTCTTCACTTTTTGACACGGTCTAAAACAGGTGTCAGGGGTGTCTGATTAATTGCGTCTATCGACAGTTTTCAGGGCTCCAGGCATTTCAATGTTCCATGTTTCCAAATATGTGTTATTGTCGTTGATATATCTGCAAAGTTCTTCTGTATAAATAGCAAATCTTCATGTAAGCCATTTGAAGCAAGAGATTATACAATATTGATCGAAGGGCATGTACTATCATTAAAGGCATTAATTACCTGAAAACAGTATTGTCATTTACAGTATAGTATACAACCGTGGCTCGTGCGGTCGCCAATGAAGGTCGGTCTCTACTCGGTAGGTATGCAACTGGTATTCGTACGTGTCCCGCTATAGGTCCCAAAGATGCTATCCCTAGTTATCACACATTGGCGTGTTATGTACGTACACATTACAATTTTAGTCATAGTTCAGAAATTACGAAACAATATTATCATTATGTAAATTAACTCAAAATTAAATATAAAATGAAAAACGATATCCACAGTAAAATAACTACCTGCATAAAATAAGTTAAGAACTATGTACTAGAAACAAAAGTGCATCATACACTAAAAACCGCTAAAAAGACACATTGAGAAATGATACTATATCTAAAGTACAAAACACAACAGGTTACCAGAGGAACTGTGGAATGCGACACCCTGCAACATCCCTGCAGAGATTGAACGTATGAAGCACGACGGCGTAGGGGCACAGTAGCTGAAGTGGTTAAAATGACATAAGACCTACATAGTCGAAACCAAAAAAGCACTGTTCATACTCTAACAAAGCAAAAGTTTATTTCACCACTGAAATCATAGTTTAGTTTCTACGTTTCAAAAATACATTAACATAAATGTTTTCAACAAACCTAATTGTATTATTAAACTCATCTGCGCAGGTGTCTTGACAAACAATTTCTGCATTTAATATTGAACGTTACAAAGATTTCATTCAGTCTTTTGAAAGCAGTATGTCCTGAAAGTAATGTATTTCCGAGGATATATATGTAATTGCAATAATAATGAGATAAGTTTATGTATACACAAGGTAATGTGTATATAACAAACATATGATACTGATTTATGTATAAGAAAAGTAATATTTGAACTTGAATTCGTACGCAGCATAGTATTTTCAAGTAAGAGGAAAAAGATGGTATCTACTTGTTTGTCAGGCTGCAGAACCTTTTTTAGGAAAACAGCTTAACGATTCTATTAAAGTCAGTGTAAATTAAAGAGCTAATTGTTCTACATGGGAATCCATAAATATAATAGAAGAAAGGAACGTTTTATTGATCAGTTTGAGCATCACATGACCAAAAGACGCGCATTTACGTCGTGATAGCGCGAAATGTTATCCAATATGAATAAAGCTAGCAGCTTGGATTACTAAAAAGGCAGACAATTTTATTATTGGGTGTGTCTTACACAAAACTTTCAGAGAATCAATCTGCGAGTGTTAGGATCGCGAAAAACAATGAACAACGCTGTATTGATATGTTCGACAATTAGTATTTTAAAAGTGTTTAACATGTACGCAAAGGTGCTTGTTAGAGAATATTCAGGAATAAAGACAAAGTTATTAATTCCAGTACTTTGTGAGTGTAACTTCGGAAATAGAACTGTATCTGTCACTTTTCCCATCCTAGAGTGAGTTTAATAAAATGTTCACCGACGGAGTAAAATTAGAGTAGCCGCGGGCAACGGAGAATTCAACCAGATACGTGTTAGACAATTAGAATCGCTCACAACACTGCGAATTCCCTGCATAAACGACTCAACCACCAGTCTACAAACATGGTGTCACAACGAGAAGGACACAACAGATGCTTAGTGCTGGTCAAATTGTATATCACTTTGAATAAAATAACAACATTAAGAATCTAAACAATGGAAACTTCAAAGAGCGGTGCGATCTTTCTTTCGTGGGATTCGATAACCAGCGCTATGCCGACTCATCCACTAGTTTGTTATAACGGATCGCTCTACTAATTGCATATGATCTGAAATCAGTGGTGTGCACACCTTCAAAAATCAGTTTGGATGATGCACCAATACTCATTCCTTCAACTACTAGCATACAATGAGGCATTTTGAATGAAAATAGGACATTCATGTGGTCGTAATTTAAAAGAACGTGCATGTGTGTATGTCCTATTTTCATTCAAAATACCTCATTGCATGCACGCTCTTTTAAATTACAGCCATTGGTGTGCGATCCAAAAGCATGGCATAACTTTCAGATTTAGCAAAAGGTACAATAGGTTTTCTATCTTAAGGTATTTATATATATGTCCAGAACTCAACCACACAAATTGGGAGGATTGAAGAGGGGTCCTATCTATCTATCTATCTATCTATCTATATTCTAATGAATTCTTTGTAACTAGTACACCCCATGAGAACAGATAAAATCTTACAACACGAAAAACGTAGATCTAGTTTAATTAAACACTTTATACATTTTTGTGCATTTAACCATTTGCGAGATATTCCTTGCTATTGGTTTGAATTTTAAAATATGTACATGTTTTATTTTCTGTTTTCTTCAGGCCACAGGTTACTTCATTCCTCCAATTTTTTTTACCCTTTATTTCCTCTCCATTTCATTCGAAGGGGTCTCTTTCAGCTTGTAAACGTGCTTGCGAAACTACGGTGGTGGCACCTTTCAGTGATGGTGAATGCACTTTGGGAATACAGCTCTCGGCGATGTGGTGGTACTGCGATCGTCAGCAGGAGTTGGGGAGTTCGGTCAGATCTAGACCTGTTTTTCCAAAGCGAGATCCTAGATGAAACCTTTCTTGTACTATTTTAGGGACTCGCTCTTTCCCCGCGGTCGGTTTCGGCGCCCGACGGATACACTCATACCATCCTATCCTCCAGGGTCTAACGCTCAATAAGCCTGTCGAGGCTGCAGTTGGTAACTTTCTCCGGAATTTACCAAACAACCAACATTTGATGATACTAGATTTGAAAATAGGAAAAGTTTGATGAAAACATAACCATGGAGCTTAATGTTATATGATTGCGAAACTTTGTCAACATATAATCAGAAAGAAACGGGAGAGAAACATTTGACACATGGTGTACTACAAGAAAATACTGAAATTAGATGGACTGATAAAATTACCAATGAAGAATTGATTTAATAATTTTTTCCACACAAGTCGTGTGTAGGACTGACAGTCTGACTCTACCTATCCAACTTCTGTCCTACACACGGCTTCTGTGAAAAAGCAATTAAATCAATACTAATTGACTATAATAGCTGTCTATACTATGAATGCTGGGATTTGAAGAACTTACAACATTGTAAGTCACATTGGGGTATTAATCTCAAAATAATTTGAGATCACCTCGTGGTTTACCGGGAAACATGCGAGTCAGTTGAGAAATTCAGTGCTATGCCGGTATGTTGCTATGTTGGTTCAGTGGTACAGCAACCGGCTAGAGACCGGGAGATCCGTGGTTCAATACCCGGCTGTGGCATTTTTCTATCTGATTCTACCTATCCAACCTACCAATGTAGAGCTTTAGTAGAGAGCAAAAGCAGAATGAGAAATTTGAAACCGAATAACAAAAAAAATAAAAAAATATCATTCATAGGTAATTTATTAAGTTACAAGGTACTTCGAAAACTATAATCGAGGGCATAACTGAAGGAAAGAATAACAAAGGAAGAGCAAAACTTCATTTCATGGAACAAAGTGAACGATTTGAAATGCAGAAAGTACGAGGAATTAAAAAGAAAGGCTGTGTGATCAGAACGGAGTATCGCTGCAAACCGAACCAAGGAATGATGACTAAAGAAGCAGATGTACATTGTCAATACCAACTAAACACATTATAATATCCCGGTCGTGTTCATCATAACAACAGACCTGTGCCCACCTGGGTAATGTGGTGGTAGCGTGTCTGCCTCACATTCAACAGACCGCGAGTTCGAATCTCACTTAAGGTGAGTTACCCGGATAAAGTTTTTTTCGGGGTATTTCCGTTAAGTTTTAAAATACTTAAACTTTTCTCAGGAAATACTGATCCGTTTCATATCGCTTTTGTTTTACTCCAGGCAATGGAAAGAGAACTAACTTTAATGTCAATCGAATAGCGACAGGTTTTACAAGACCACGTTTTTTTTTTTTTTTTGTTTTTTTATTTATGGACGCTCTTTAATTTCTGTAGTTCGCAATGTCCCATTCTATATTGGGCGTGAAAGACTGCTTAATTTTGCTTAGAGGCCTCTCTATCAGGCTCGAGGTGATTTCGCGAAAAAATACATCGTCCTCCGCCGGGTTTGAACCCACGACCTTGGGTGTATGATGTCAGCATGGTAACCACGGATGGCGACTAAAAGACCGCTTTAGCCTAGCCTTTATTTCCCTCTTGATTACAGGAAAGCAATATAATATAAATTTCTGCTAAGGCTAATCATGTTGTAGATAAAAAATGATGTTTTTAAAGAACTTTTTTTATGAACAGAGATAGTGTCATGTGAATTGATCAATCAGATTTTTAGAAAAAAGCTTCATAAGAGTATCTGTGAAAGCGATAACTAAAAAATGAAAAGTCGGTTAAACACTTACTAGGTATTTAAATTCAATATCTTTTAAGGATGCGACACAACTTCCAGAAAAATCATCCATGCCAAACTACCCTTTACAAGGAAGGTTTTCGAAATGTTCGATTTGGCTGTAACGATTTTTATTAAAATGCCTTATAATAAAGATGTTTAATGGTAAATAAAATATATATCCTGAATTTCTTGGAATTAGTCCTTGAAGTGCTCTTCATTCTGGTTGACCTATGCTTAATGATGTAGCGTAAGCTTCCTAAACAAACAAAAAATTGTAGACTCGTTAAAACATACAATGTATGTCATATGGATTTTTTTTTCGTATATATTTAACCATTTCTGAGATATTCCTTTTTGCTTGCTTAAATTTTAATATATTTAACCTTTTCTCAACTGGAAATCTTCATCCGTTTCATATCTCTTTTGTTTTACTCCTGGTCATGTAAAGAGAACCGAGTTGCAATGTCAAACGCATAACGATACCTTTTTAAAGATTTCACAGCGGTTTTAGCACAGCCTATTCCCGATTTCCTTTCTGCTTATAAGAAACTAAGTATTAAGACCATTTCTGATAATATTAAAATGATTAGCATAAAATAGAAGAATAAGATTTTGAAACAATAGTTTGTTACAGAACGAATTATGTAAATATAAGTTGAGAATAATTTCGTTTCGTAATCGGCTTACCCGCCCCGTTTTTGTAGGACCGACACCTCCCTAGGACTTACAAGTCAATGCCTAGGATCAAAAGCCTTTCGGAGAGCCAACGGCACGAAAACACAGAATGGAGAACCTGTTACGAGGGGTTGGCCCATAGTCAGGCATGAACATGAGGAAGATTGGAAAGGTTATAATTCAGCAATTGGTGGAATGAGTGGCGGGAGACCCGGAGAAACATTCACAGACGTCACTTCGTCCACCACGAATTCCATATGCGGGCGCTTGGGATCCAACCCGGACCGCCTAGATGGGAGACAAGTGGTCTCACCACTCACCCAAGGCGCCGATATATGTGTGTGTGTTTGTGTGTGTGTGTGTGTGTGAGTACAGTTTTAGTACGCTTTGATTATAATGGCAACCCCAAACAAAAGTAAGCGCTATAAAAAGTACGCTATTATCGTCAAAGTTTTTAGTAACTTTAAATGTGTTTTGATGTACGATAAATTCGATCATAAATCTACAAATCTCATTAGCTGGAGCAACTATTTACATTATAAGTTGGCAACTCTGGCGTAGTTATCTGAAGTAACTTCTACTCCATTTTGCTGTGATTCAACTACCAGATGACCAATGTGATTAGGTTAGAGGTCGTCTTTCATTGGCATCAGCTGTGGCTCAGTTCATTTGTCCACTTCTATAATACTAACACCACACTATGCAGTTACAGCAGCGCCAGGAAAAAACACAATCTACTCAACTCAAAAAACAGTTCTGGATATCTCGTATTGAGACTGCAGTTAAAGAACAAAGTTTTGAACGAGAGAACTGTCTTGCCGATCATTCTTGGATGACTTAATTGGTTCTCACTGAGCGAGATGGCTCCTAATCCAAACAAAATTTAAAATTTTCACAAATTTTATTGGTTTTAATTTAACCTTCTTCCCTCTACTCTCATTATTTTAACAATAAGTAATGACATTTATCACAATGAAATTAACGATACCTTGAATTAGCTTTTTAATTTCTGCTGCGCGGTAACGTGTGAGGCTCGCATTCCGGAGGTTCTAATTTCATTTCCCGGCGACCGCTCACACTGACCATGACAGTTTAATGTGGTTATAGGTGAATGAAGGGGTCAAGTGTTTTACCACTATTCTGCTTTCCCTCATTTCACCACCTTTTCTAGCTTCAGCTGTGTTCTTTTAGGCTCTGTAGTGCGACACTCTGTGGTGGAAGAAAACGTATCAATTAGAATTTTGAGGAAATAACTACATTTAATATTTTTATTACACCCAAACTGAATACTTCGATGAATTTTCTTTATGCACTTAAATGCACCTCTGAAACCCATAGTGTGTAAGATACCTTATTAAAACTTATACCAGTTATTAATTCACTAACAGTACTAGGTTTGTTGTATTTCAAAATGTAGGAAACATTTATACATGGTTATTTAAATAATTATTTTCTCTAGCACGTATTTACAATTATACATAGTAGATAGAGAATGTATTATACTTCACTCAAAAATTATATGCCCTAATTTCACAGCAAACATATGTTTGAGACCCCCTCAATCCCAAAAAGAGCATTTAGACAAAAATGTCCGTCTATGTGTGTGTTTTTGTGTCTGTCTGTCTGCCTGTGGGCAGCATAGCCCATACAAGAAAAGTCGGTTAAATACTAAACTTGATATTTAATTTCAGTATATTTCAAGGATGCGACACGAATATTCCTATGAAAATCCTCCCAACCCCAACTTCTCTTTACATGAAACATTTTTCAAAATTTTTAATTTTCATAAAAATTGCTGTTGCGCCTGTGAATAAAATACCATATATTTAAAATATTTTCCTAACAAACGAAATATTTGTCTGAAATTTTCTGGACAAACATTTAGTATATAAAATATAGATATCATAAAACTCTCAATTTATATCATGTACATTCTTTGTCTGTTTTGTAGAGTTATCCATTTCCGAGATATCCCTTGTTATAGGTTTCAAATTTAAACTACTTAAAGTTTCTCAAGCGGGAAATCAACTTTAATTTTATCTCTTTTTATTCAACTCCCGGAAGTACAAAACAGAATCAAATTATAATTGTTTCACATAGCGACTATTGCTTTATCCTAGAGTACTCCCTTATATCCCTTCAATTTACAAGGAAGCAAGTAATAAGACCCTTTTTGCTAATGTTTAGCTCAACCAGCATGACGTAGACAAAAGAATAATCTTTAGTAAGAAAATATTGTTTGTGTGGAGCTAGAGAAAGTCGTGGGAATGGAACACATCAGTTCTTTTCTTTTTTTTTTCTTTTTTTTATATGCTTATTGCTCTAATACAAACGAACCATGTGGTGCATTTTTAAAAATATTGATATAAAAATCAAGTTTAATAGCGAATAAGCTTGTAAATATATCTATATTAGATGTTTTATATTAAATCTAACTACTGAAGAAAATGTATAACTTCTTTTACTATTGATCTTTCAAAAGTATTAATTTATTTCTCAAAATTGGGGCCTATTTCTAATAGATCAATTTTTAATTTACTTTTGAGAAGCAGTACAAAAATATTTAAACAAAGCAGTTTAACATTTTGAGTAAGGAAGATTTCTGAAAAAACAAAAACAGATTCAAAGTTGGGCACTGGCCTGTTCATTTGCGATTTCAATTAACTGGTAGCTCAAATGCGTCAAACAGAAGAAACTGTATATGTTCATAACCTTTAAATTTTATATTATTTTACTAAGCAAACATAATCTTTAAATTTGCACAATTTTTGGTAGAATTTCAAGATGCATTACCTTAATATTGCATACAATTTAACCTCGTGGAGCTTAGATTCGTATTTTGTTTTATTCGTAGCGAAGAACGAAAATATAGGTCCAAATAGTTCCTCTGCAAAAGCAAACGCAGTTAAAAATGTATTTAACATAAACTGTGTGTTTTAACGAGCTCTTCATTTTCTATAAAGTAGTTTTTGTCTCTCTTACGGTTTACAAGTTGTGCAAAATCCCGCAAAATTCGTTCAAAATAAACAGGTCTTTAGAGGCTATTGCCAGGAAATTCAAGATATATTTACAGTTTAGTTGTCGTGTAAATATCTATAATATACGGCATTTTAATCAAAATCGTGAGCGCCATTTTTGAGAAAATCAAATTTTTCGAAAATGTTTCCATGTAAAGGGTAGTTGGGATAGGAGGATTTTCTTGAAAATCATCGCGTCGTATCCTTGGAAGATACTGAACTTAAATATAAAGTTTGGTATTTAACGGACTGTTCGTTTTTTAGCTAGGCTGCCCAAAGACACACACATGGACATTTTTCTAAAAATGCTTTTTTTGGATTCAGGAGGTCTCAAAACATATATTTCTGGTGAAATCACGGTATAAAATTTTTGGGTGGAGTTCAATATCTTCACTGTACCTAATGTACATAGTACGTGTAGAGAAAGTAATTAATGAGTGGAAAGCTCGTTGGTAGTTATCTGCGGTGGAAACTGAGTGTAGTATAAAATGCTTGCGGCATTTACCAGATAAAGTGCATAGAAAAACACGAGGTGGATTCTAACACTAAGGGTGCTTGTAACACGTTCAGGGGATGTTTTATTTTACCACGCGAACACACAAACTCCAGGAAGTGATGCTGTAGCAATTAAGCCAACGAGAATGGACAAGAGGAAATCTCATTCTTCTCTGCTGACAAACGAGCGACACACAGTCGTAATTGGAATTCTGGGACGAGTCTGTATGATAATGCAATGAAAGCACCTCAAGGGAAAGATATCATCGTCAGGTTTAAAGGATCCAGCTGACGACTGCAATGCACCTCTAATGTGTCCTTACACACACAGAGGGCAGCTTTAATCATCAGCAGCACACCTAATTTTAAAATTACACGAACTGACCATGCTTATTTGCTTTGCTTCATTTGAATAAAAATCTGATGTGTTTCGTTCACACGACTTTCTCTACATCTCTAGTAACAAATTGTTGTTAAAAAGCATATTCTTCTATCTAATGTATGATAATCGTGATAAACATTAGAAGAAATTATATTAATTAATTGCTTCCTTGTAAGTAGAAGGAAACTAACGGAATACACTAAAACGATACTCAAATCTTTCAAAAGCTGGTTGCCATATGATTGAAACCCGTGTCTATGCAGGCAAAAGAGTTCACAACTTTCCATCTGAGAAAAGTTTGAGCACTTTAAATCTGAAACAAATAATAAGAAATATCTCCGAAATGGCCAATTCCACGAAAAAAGCATATGACATAAATTGTATCTTAACGTGATCTTCATTTTTTGTGTAGTACGTTTTTGTCCTTTCTCCTACGGTTTACTGTTACGCAAAATTTAGCAAATTTCATTCAAAATAAAGAGATTTTTAGAGGCTATTCCCAGAAAATACAAGATATACATTTTAATTGCAATATACGATATTTAATATGCGGTAGTTTAATCAAAATCGTTAGAGCCATTTTTGAGAAAATCAATTTTCGAAATTTTTCAATGTAAAGTAAGTTTGATATTTTACTGAATTTTAGTTTTTGAGTTATCGTGTTCACAGACACACGGACATACACACATCCACATGGGCCATTTTCGGATACAGGGGACCTTAAAACAGCTATTTCCAGTGAAATCTCGGTATCGAATTTTAGTGGAATGCAATACCTTCTCTATACGCTATGTACATAGCATGTGTATATAAAGTAAAAATAGATGTAATAGAATATTTTCCAATTTAAAAGAAATACTGAAATAAAGCACTAAACTATTTATTTCGTGAAATTGAATGTCAAGGGACCATCATTTGCTGCGTTATTCATTAATTAATATGTGTCTTTTAAACATCAGGTGTTAAAAGATTTTTGTAAAAAAGCTAATAATACAGTACGATTGTCAATTAGTACCTATGATTAATACTTGAGGGGGGTGATTTGGACCATTACATGATCAGTTGATTGGTCCAATTACGAAAAAAGTTGTCGGTATTAAATTCCCAACTGTTGGTGAAAAACCACATGTCATCACAAAGTTATTAGGCTTCATTGCTTTTATTTGCCATCAAGACAGTGCAACAGTGAAATTTGATGAAAATGTGAACATTTTCGATATTTTATTGGTTGGCTTTTACTTCTATTACAGCTTGTAGTTTTACGCTACTATTTTTTAACATAAGTAATTTTAAAGCCACAAATGGATTTTTAATTGCTGTTGTACAATTTAAGTAAAGCACCAGAATGACCTCTAAATTCTATATTTCCAAATCCCTTTTTTCAACATGTTTTACTTTTCAAAATGGCCTTTGTAACACAGCATTATTTTGGTATTTTCAGGAGAGTTTAAGGTATTGTTGTTAAATTCCTGTGCACTAGTTAAAAATATAAAATACTTCATTTGAAATCTGCAGGAACTTATGGTTGGATACTAGCTATTGCAGGATCTAAACTAAAATGAATTATTTTCCATAATTCACATGCAAAAGCTGAAAAGTTCTAGATTGAGTATTTCTTCTTAAAATGACTATACAAATCTAAAATGACTATACAAATAACTGCTTAAATTGCTTAAGAATTTCTTGATGTTTGAATACTCGCCTCAAATTACTACACAAACTATATGTTCCAAGGAGCATTACATATTTCCATATTAAAAGTGATAATTGGAATAAAAATTAAAACCTTAACAGCAGTTTAGTATAGCTCGTTAAAATGAACAGAATTATGTTTTATGTTCTGAATGTGTGATGAAAAATTTGAAATAATTAGAGGAAAATTGAACAGTTTTGGATTTTAATATATTAATTGTCCTAAGTGCATTAAAGCTTCATATTTAAGTGAATTTTAATTCTTTTTTTAAATGTTTGCCTTATGTTGTGATAAACTCAGAGCATGCTGATGAGAATGAATTTATAACTAATTACAGAACGTTTAAAGTATAAGGTTTGTCATGATGTTTGTTTTTAATATAAATTAAAATCCTTAGAGTCATCCTTAAGAAATAGAAGACGACGAAAAATGTCAAACCAAGATTTTATTGCGACAAATGTAAGACAGTGATCTTGACAACGCTGAGCTTCTCAGTTGTTAAAAACATAAAAGTAGTAATAAAGTAACTAGTTCTATATTGTTGGAGCTATACTCTCGTCAAACTTTAGGTTTCGGTAATGTCAGTTTTACTCGTAACCACCTGAACTGAATATGCTGTGAGTTTGGTTTTTTTTTTTTATTTTTATTATTTTTTTTAATGGTGTAGCATAAATGATCATTTAAATAATGTAACTGTGGGCTGTTCAGGAGAAACTTCTGAGAAGATCCCTAGGTTCATGTTCTCCTAGAATACCTCCTTTCGAAACGTCCGAAATTGAATATACCGGAGGTCCCATTGGGCTGCGCTGCAGTACATCATCTTATGACAAGAAAAGTGTATGTTGTAGACTAGATCGCATTATCGTTTAAAATATAACGCATATATTAACAAGTTTCTTATTGATGTCCATGATGTGGCAGAAGTCATCTTTCAGGGATCAAACTCTAAGGTCATGTCCAGCATTAATCCACTCTCGGTCTTCCTGAGCATCTTCGACTCATAAGTGTATAAATCTGAACGATTTTCGGCGTCCATTTGTTATCCATTCTGCTGTCTTCTTTACATAAAATAACCTTACAATTAAGTTAATGCAGTGAGCTTCTTATTTTTCTTATTCCCCATACTTTCCAAAGAGCTGGCGAAAGTTCTAAGAAAGCCTGTTCATTAGATGTTGGATAAGTAAAGTGGTCGGTCATATTTTTCAAATTACATTTCTTTGAAAACTTCTGAAATTCCTTGGAGAAAGAGTCAGGCGTTTTAGAATCAGTTACCGTATATCTTTCCATTTTTATACCTCTTTCAGATGCTCACTTCCAAAATAGAAGCATTAAAGAGCAACTTATTTGAATCATATTTAATTAGGTTCTGTGTTTCCATATATTATATAATTAAGTTCCAGATTGTGCAAATCTTGGTTGAGCTAGAACCGATTGAAGGCAAACTGAAGCTTGCAGACCAAATACACACTTGCATGCTAACAACTAAAACTCGGTTAGGGTTCCGAAACGCACACGGTTACGAACAAACAGAGCAATCAGTGGTATATAAAGAGGGTAGTGGGGAGGGTTTTATAACGTAAACACACACACCTTAAGGTATAGCCTGTTCCAAAAGTAGTTCATTGCATGTGTTGACATCATATGCATCGTTCTAATTCATACATTAACACAATAGAACAATTATTTCATAATACGATTAGCTAATAAAACGCCTTGTAATTTTACAATTAAGATTATAAGGATTGATGCAAATAATTCAGGATAATAATGTGTAGTTGTTTGAATAGACAATTAACATAAATCACCAAACTCACTCAAAATTCACTGCAATGAACCACAAGATACACATTTACTGTATCGAAAGAAAAGGTTCTCCTTCTGTCAGTCAAAATATGCTTAAAGATCAGTGCCTACCCTTTCTTGTTTTTGACATTTTTCAGTCCGCTCTCTGTTTCAGTGTTCGTGGTTTATCTACTAGTAGGGACTGAATGGGACCAGCAGTGAGCAATGCTAGAAAGTGCAATACGTTTCGAAACGTGCTGTAGAAACCACGCCTACTTCTTCACGTTATAGTTATACTCTGTTTGCACTGAATCTCAATCCGGAAATTTCGTGACCACGGACCCAGCTCTAGTGATAACATGGTCAGTACAAAGGGATTTTTAACCAACTTTTCTCGAATGCGAGACTCTTGACGTAATCTTATGAGTATATTCTTCTTTCTTCCGTGCTCTCTCTCAGAAATGGAAATGGAGTTTTATGGACGCTCCTTAACTGATATGGTTCTCAGAGTCCCATTCTATATTGCGCATGAAATACCCTTTTAATTTTGCTCAGAGGCCTCTCTATCAGGCTTGAGATTCTTTTACGTGCCGTAAATCTACGACAGGGACCAACGGCTTTACTTCCCTTCCAAAGGTAGCTATGCTAAGAATTTTTACGCCCGAAACAATTCATCGTCCTCCGCCGGGTTTGAGCTCGTGACCTTGGGTATATTAAGTTAGCATGGTAACCATTACACCACGGAGGGCGAATGTCGCATACACATATCAACAGAATCAAATAATAAAGTGTCTAAAATTGTACAACTTCTATCAAATAACGGGTTGCTCAGTTGATGACCTCTGCAATAGAAGTGCAAACATATTTTAAATTATTCGGGTAATATCTATGCATCGCCATTTGCAATTTCATATTAATGCCGTTTGATGAACACAGGTATATTTATTTAAATGAATATTCAAAGTTGTTTTAATTAAGATGTGAAACGTATGCATTTCAATAAACACACGATACACATTTGCACGCAAATGAATCACTTTCGATGTTATGCATTCTTCATATTTTCAGATGAGAGGGTGGGCATTTAAATTGTTGTACCTTTAAGATGCTTCCTTTCGTATACGAAAATTCCAAAAGTATTTTGCAAAAAGGCGAAGTGATGTTTCTTTTATTCGGAATATTCATCTCTGTACTCAGTAACGTCAGCTATTTGTCTCCAGTTCATTTGTATTTTTCATTCATAGCTCAAGATGATCTGTTGGTTAAAATTCTTATGCTTGTATTCAGAAAAAGAAGAAGGGAGGTACAAAAGGTACAAATATACAATCCGATCTGCGGTCTCTATAATTCCTAAAGTCAAATATAGATATCGTTCCATTTATTCATAAATAATATACACAACAATCTAGTCCTTTTTATTTTCTCTACTACGTATACCAAGAAGGGAAGCATGGCATTGCACCCGCAAATTCCATGCTTTAATACCCCTTAGCACAATAAAAAACTTTGAGGAGAAAAACGTCTACCGTTAAAGAAAATAACGTTCATAAAACAAACATGGAGTTATAAAATAGCCCAAAGGACAAACATTTTAATCTTTAGAATTTGACTTATTTCACGAACATCATTATTTAGACCAAACTATTATATTTTTGCCGTATTTAAACTTTTTTCTGAAAAAATAATAAAGCGTAACTTTTAAAAATTATCATGTATTAAATTATTCAACTATAAGCTACACAGTATAACTACTTGATATAAATAAAAATACCATTTATATATGATTATTTATTTTCAAAGAATATATCAGAAGCTGAAAAATAAGTGCAACAAAATTGCACCGTGGGAACACTTTAAATATACGAAAACAGGAATAAGAGAAACATAGTTTTTAAAAGCATATGCTATTTGCAGACCCTTATGATCAATTTATTAAACAAGCTATTTGCGCATTTAATTGGTCAGAAGACTAATGATGCAAATATTCTGATACGCAGTATTTGAGCATTTTGATTCTGCGGATACTTGATTCACTCTTTTCCTTTACCTGAGATAAGTAAATTATAAAATACTGCTGGTTTACAAAACAATTTACCTTTCAAAAATTTTATTCTTATCCAGTATTACTGTTGTATGACTTATAAACATTTAAAATACTTTATTCATTATATTGCGACGTTTACTTTACTAACCATTATACAAGTTTGTTAGTAAAGTAAATTTTATTGAACAGTGTTTACTGAGTGGGACGACTCAGACGGTAGACGCTCAAGGTTGCCCCCCAAAATTCTAGAATCAATTCCCTTTGGAATATCCACCGTAAATGTTTTCTTTCTTTCTTTTCTTCTTTA
Source organism: Hymenopus coronatus (assembly GCA_030762935.1). Classification (NCBI taxonomy): domain Eukaryota; kingdom Metazoa; phylum Arthropoda; class Insecta; order Mantodea; family Hymenopodidae; genus Hymenopus; species Hymenopus coronatus. The sequence goes on along the minus strand of CM060888.1, from coordinate 105,427,631 downwards.
TTTTTTTCTTTTTTCATAGTTTACTCATACCAAGAGGTTGGGTGAATTACATCACCAAGAATTTTTCTGTTCCTCTTTCTACAAGCTTCATTCCCTTTTTAAACGTCCAAGGTTGAGAGCAGTTGGATGATGGTGTGTGGCATGTACTTCATTTGCGCATTTGGAAGAGAGCTGTAATCTTCCCCGAAACCCAAAACTGCTCATAAAGTTAGGATAATTTTAATATGACGTCATTCCTTTCAATACAATAACATTAGGGGCGCTGCTGCGTAGTGCGTGCCACTTTCAGATCTGGCCCTTGTTAGCCTTTCGCCTCTTGATTTGCCGCAGTGGTGAAATTATCTTTCGTTTCCTCGCGTTTCTTACTACTCCATTTACCTTGCTTTTAAATGTTGTGGCAAAAGTGCAAGAGGTTAGCTTTTCCAGAAATCTTTTGATTTCAGTAATTCCTGCCTAACCACGATCCATGACGATTTTAATTTAGGTTAAATTACTCAAAAAGTGTGGAATGCGGATATGTCTGTTTAGCAGAGCTGTAAAGTAATAATAAAAGGATAGTATGGAAAGAAAGTTACTTAGGTGAAAGTAGAGTTGGGATAGCAGCCTATGTGTTAAGAATAATATTTATCTAAGTTCGAGTTGGAACATACGTGCCATAGAAGAAATATTTCGTGTATGTGTTACACAAATGTATATCTTCTTAACTTTAGGGGATGCTGATGTTTTATTAAAACTGGTATGATGATTCACAGTAATAGCTCTTAACGAATCATTTGTAGATATACAAATTATTGGCAACATAATCATTTATAAAACTGTTAAAGTAATAGGTTGATAACAAAACTCTGGCATGAAAGCTCACGGGGAACCTTGGCCTACCGCCCGGCAGCTGCGTCCCCCATCTCGGTCCACTACAGACGTCATGGATGGGTTGCAGTATTGGAGGGTGAGACGTGGTCAGCGCCTCGTGTCCCCCCGGCCGGTTAATGCGGTCCTCATGACCTGGAGCCGCTACTTCTCCATCAAGTAGCTCCTTAATTGGCCCCCCAGAGACCTTGCGAGGCTGTGCAACCCGGGCCAGGTCTCCCAGCGGGGGAAAAATCCCCACGCCGGTTCTGGGGATCGAACCCAGGTTTCCCACTTGGTAAATAGGTTGATAGAATCGCTAAATATACATGGGTTGAAGCTATCAGATATTTAGCTCGATTTTCATGTGTTGACAACATAAATACAAACCAGGTTAAGGAACCTCAAGCTCGCGCAAAACTGTCGAAGTTCAAATAAATTTTTGAGTGGATGCAAAAATTAATAACAAGTGGAGACGATACTAATTAATAGTGTATGAGATAGAATCATACTGAAGAATACAGTACACATTTCGGGTTTTGAATTGCGGAATTTCGGTTTACTGTACCGCTGCTCTGTCCAAATGAGCTACCATAGCAAGTCATCCAATGTAGTCATATTGCTTCGGGTAAATCACAATGCTTTCTGAATTTTATGAATATTAATATACCCCAATTTCGACTTACAATTTCGTAAGTACTTTTGTCCTAGCACGAGATCTAAAATTGGAGAATTTAGTAGCTAAATTACACCGATTGGCACTGGAACCAGAACCCAACTGTCTCAACCAGCTGAATTTCCCAGACAAAGGTGAGAGTTGCACCATTGTCTATAGCACACTAAGCAAAGAGCATATATTGCTTTTTTAAAGTTTAAACACTGCGACTAGATTCCCAGTTTGCGTTATTCTATAAGGCAACAGATACATTAGTAGTAATAAACAAGTGCTCCTATTTCCAAACTAAGTTTAGAACCACTTTTACTTTCTGTAGCACATGTGCAATGGGCATAGCAGGCAGTGAAGGCAATGTATGCCACCCAAAAATTGTATACCAATACCAAAGAAGAAATATTCGAGAATTGTTACACAGACGTAGGTAAATTGTTTTATCTTTAGGGGATGATGGATGTTTTATTAAAACAGCTATGATGATTAGCTATACTAGCTCTTAACGAATAATCCGTAGTTGACATTCAGATTGTGGGCAACACATATTATCTATAAAACTGTGAAATAGGCTGATAGAATCACTAAATATACACGGATCGAAGCTATCACCGGAATTAAATGTTTTGAGACCCCTTGAATCCAAAAGAAAAGCAATTTTAGAAAAAAGTCCGTGTGTCGGTGTGTGTAGCAGAATAACTAAAAATGAAAAATCGCTAGAAAGCAAATGCTTAGTACCATTCAAGTATGCCAAACGAAGATTTTCAGGATAATCTCTCACCCTAAACTTTTCTTTACATTGAACAGTTTTCGAAACTTTTGGTTTTCTAAAAAATGACTAACGATTTGATTAAAATGCTGTATAAATATATCCTGAGGTTCTTGGGAATAGTTCCTGAAGTCCTCTTCACTCTGAATAACTGTTAAAACTAAGATAGACAAAAAGCTTACTACACCAAAAATGTAAATCTCGTTAAAATACTAATTTATGTCATATACGTACCGTTTTTGTGGAGCTAAACATTTCAGATATATTTCCTGCTATTGATTTTAATTTTAAAATAGTTACTTAGCACTTTTCTCAAACGTGAAGTTCTTGTCCGTTTAACATCTATTTTGGTTTATTTTTATTATTTTTTCCCTGGTCATGAGAATAGCATACCGATAACCTTTAAAAGATATGACTGGCTTTATCCTAGTACAATTTCTTATTTCCCTTCTAATTATAAAGAACAAAGGTAAGACAATTTCGGGTACTTGTATCATTATGTAAAAAAATAATAATCTTTTGTAAGAATAGCTTGTTTGCAGAACAGATTTTTAACTATACTTCCCTTGTTTCGATTAGCGTTAAGAGGTATCGCAATTCTGAGTTATTAACTATGTACTTTATCCTGCATTTTCAAGTTATTGATCTCATGTATGGGATGTAGTTACTATTATGTAGGTACCATTTATTTTCAGTTCTAAAGGGAAACGGGATAAAAGAACAAAGGTCATAAAGATACGGATACATTGGGTTATATAATTTTATCATTAATAACAAATACATTTATAGATCGATATGCTATAGACTGTCAGAATCTAGAAATTCTTTGAACAAATTTAACCAAGAATTTAAACTTTTAATTGAAAAAAAAATTAAAGAATCTACCTTGCAGGACGGGGATATACATATAAATGGAAATAGTTTCGCATTTCATAACGAAAACCGAAGACAATAGAACGCAATAGAATATCCTATTGCGCTTTTCATTCCTCCTGCTACTATGTATATGAGAGTTGACAAGTCGGTGGAATTATGCGGACAATATTTAATGGTTTATAACACCAATAGCATCAACAGGGGATCTGTTATGATTCCTTAAGAATGCTATTATACCTCAGAATGTTTAGGGTTCAATTTTCCTTAGCTGATAAAGATTTTATGCATCTTGGAGACTGTGTTGTGTATTTTTCAAATGATTTTATGCGCGGTATTTTTTATTTTATTTATTTATTTTTTGTATAGGCAAGCGAAAGAAGGTAGGAAAGGAAGAAAAGAGGACAACGGAAGCTGTGTAGTTTTTGGGTGATCTACAGAATGCACTTCCATTATTAGCGGTTTTGTTAGCTGTCTCCAGAAGGGTTGCAGCGTAAGAATGGATGTGTATGAATTTCTAAGTAGGACGGAAGAGGAAGGTTCAACTACCGCTTACTATAGACAGGGAGTTTGCAGTTACAAACCAATGTCTCAGTAATGCTAGTTATTTAAGGTTTCCAGATATAACTCGACCGGTTTTTACCTGCTTCTTAGCCAGTGTTGTTTTACATTCTTTGGTGAATCTAAGTAATGCACTGCTACCAATAAAGGGATAAATCCATGGGCGCTTACATTCATGTCATGCAGAAGAAATACTCATCGGAATGATGAAAGTATATGCCAAACATGATAGTGCATTGGATTGTTAAGGTTGAAAGTAGTTAAAATCATTCTAAAAAGCTGTAATGTAAATAGTATTTAGTAAAATTTTCGATTGTTAGCAGAAGAGAATATTTAATATAAATATACAGTATAGCTAATTAATACGTTTCAATATTCACTTTATGAAAATGTGAGTGGTGCAATCATCATTCTTCCAGGCTAAGCAGGTGGTAGTGTGGATTTGAAACTGACACAGTAGATTATGTTTTTATCTTTCTTGTTACTTCGGACTTCTAGGCTAAGCTGGTGGTAGTGTGGATTTGAAACTGACACAGTAGATAATGTTTTTATCTTTCTTGTTACTTCGGACTTCTAGGCTAAGCTGGTGGTAGTGTGGATTTGAAACTGACACAGTAGATTATGTTTTTATCTTTCTTGTTACTTCGGACTTCTAGGCTAAGCTGGTGGTAGTGTGGATTTGAAACTGACACAGTAGATTATGTTTTTATCTTTCTTGTTACTTCGGACTTCCAGGCTAAGCTGGTGGTAGTGTGGATTTGAAACTGACACAGTAGATTATGTTTTTATCTTTCTTGTTACTTCGGACTTCTAGGCTAAGCTGGTGGTAGTGTGGATTTGAAACTGACATAGTAGATTATGTTTTTATCTGTCTTGTTACTTCCGACTTCCAGGCTAAGCAGGTGGTAGTGTGGATTTGAAACTGACACAGTAGATTATGTTTTTATCTTTCTTGTTACTTCGGACTTCTAGGCTAAGCTGGTGGTAGTGTGGATTTGAAACTGACACAGTAGATTACGTTTTTATCTTTCTTGTTACTTCGGACTTCTAGGCTAAGCTGGTGGTAGTGTGGATTTGAAACTGACACAGTAGATTACGTTTTTATCTTTCTTGTTACTTCGGACTTCCAGGCTAAGCTGGTGGTAGTGTGGATTTGAAACTGACACAGTAGATTACGTTTTTATCTTTCTTGTTACTTCGGACTTCTAGGCTAAGCTGGTGGTAGTGTGGATTTGAAACTGACACAGTAGATTACGTTTTTATCTTTCTTGTTACTTCGGACTTCCAGGCTAAGCTGGTGGTAGTGTGGATTTGAAACTGACACAGTAGATTACGTTTTTATCTTTCTTGTTACTTCGGACTTCTAGGCTAAGCAGGTGGTAGTGTGGATTTTAAACTGACATAGTAGATTATGTTTTTATCTGTCTTGTTACTTCGGACTTCTAGGCTAAGCTGGTGGTAGTGTAGATTTGAAACTGACACAGTAGATTATGTTTTTATCTTTCTTGTTACTTCGGACTTCTAGGGTAAGCAGGTGGTTGTGTGGATTTGAAACTGACACAGTAGATTATGTTTTTATCTTTCTTGTTACTTCGGACTTTCAGGCTAAGCAAGTTGTAGTGTGGATTTGAAACTGACACAGTAGATTATGTTTTTATCTTTCTTGTTACTTCGGACTTCCAGGCTAAGCTGGTGGTAGTGTGGATTTGAAACTGACATAGTAGATTATGTTTTTATCTTTCTTGTTACTTCGGACTTCCAGGCTAAGCTGGTGGTAGTGTGGATTTGAAACAGACACTGTAGATTATGTTTTTATCTTTCTTGTTACTTCGGACTTCTAGGCTAAGCAGGTGGTTGTGTGGATTTGAAACTGACACAGTAGAATATGTTTTTATCTTTCTTGTTACTTCGGACTTCTAGGCTAAGCAGGTGGTTGTGTGGATTTGAAACTGACACAGTAGAATATGTTTTTATCTTTCTTTGTTACTTCGGACTTCCAGGCTAAGCAGGTGGTAGTGTGGATTTGAAACTGACACAGTAGATTATGTTTTTATCTTTCTTGTTACTTCGGACTTCTAGGCTAAGCTGGTGGTAGTGTGGATTTGAAACTGACACAGTAGATTATGTTTTTATCTTTCTTTGTTACTTCGGACTTCTAGGCTAAGCAGGTGGTTGTGTGGATTTGAAACTGACACAGTAGACTATGTTTTTATCTTTCTTGTTACTTCGGACTTCTAGGCCAAGCTCGTGGCAGTGTGGATTTGAAACTGACACAGTAGATTATGTTTTTATCTTTCTTTGTTACTTCGGACTTCTAGGCTAAGCTGGTGGTAGTGTGGATTTGAAACTGACACAGTAGATTATGTTTTTATCTTTCTTGTTACTTCGGACTTCTAGGGTAGGCAGGTGGTAGTGTGGATTTGAAACTGACACAGTAGATTATGTTTTTATCTTTCTTGTTACTTCGGACTTCCAGGGTAAGCAGGTGGTTGTGTGGATTTGAAACTGACACAGTAGATTATGTTTTTATCTTTCTTGTTACTTCGGACTTCACAGTAGAATGTCTGGGCATTTTATCCAAAAGTTAAAAGTGGAGTTTGTGAGACGAGACAAAATTCAACAGAGAAAGAATGAAAACTAATATACGTAGGTTTGCTTTCCCAGGCGCACTTGAAAAATAATTAACATTATATAAATAAAAGCTAACCTAGATCACAGCTTGAGTGCATTACTTTAATTAAATTGTAGTTAATCAGCAACAGTTGTTTCAAACTAAACTATGTAGGCAATATTTTAAATGAAAATTAGTATAATATACTAATATTATTTTATAATACATACTATTATGTATAAAACTATTCGAGTCAACTCATGAAGTAATAATATTTAATACTTCAGATTATTTTCTTGGAGCTAGGTTTCTACCACTGACCTTAGAGCTAGTACAATATTATGTAACCAAACAATTTATATGTTTATTTATTGTTGTAATTGTTATTCTATTAACATGAAATTGACACTAAGCCATTCAACCATATTGTAGCAGTCGATAGCAAACCCTTTTTTGTGTTATTATGCATACCCTATTCCAATTATTGTTTTTAAGTTTCCTTAGCTTCTTTGTAATTTCATAACAAAAAAATAATGTTAAAAAAAATTATCTACAGCAGGACGTGATTCTTTTATTGTTTTATTATTTTAAATAGGTAATAAGTGAATAGATAGGAACGCTTATGGCAGAAGAATATTGATACATTCGTTATAAAAGAACATTTCTTTGCATATAGATATTTGCCTTTCTAGGGTAGTCTGAGATATTTCAGAGGATTTCCATCAGATTTTCTGTTCCAAAGGTCTATTTCTTATCAATGGTTAAACATATGAACCGTAAGGTGTATTTTGAAATATATATGGCGGAGAAAGGTTCCAAAACAAAGCTAAAGACCTTAAAAAGACGCAAGGGACAGAAGAAGCTTGCAGACAATTAGGATTAGACACGAACAGGGAAGAACACCAGACTGGGCCTTTTTGGCCCGCCGGTGGGAGAGATGAGGGTGGACTCGAAGGGCAGTCAGATCAGGATGGCAATGGGCGCAAGCATGGACGCGGTCCCTAAAGGTTACAGTTGGAACGCCTCCGATGCCGCCAGGCCCAGCTCATGGGCTCCGAGCCTTCCAGCGAAGCCCTATAGGTGGCCCTAAACCCGAAGGCGGAACCCAATCCGACGCTAGCATAACCTTTTACAATGCACAATACATCACCCAGCCGTAACCCGCCGAACACCTTCGTCTGGTCTTTCGATCTGAAAGAGAGTGACTAAAAAGTGATGGGAGCAGGAATTTCAGGGGATGTAACTTCGATCCCAGGCGACCGCATGTGGGATTTGTGGTGGACAAAGCGTTGCAGAGACGGGTTTTCTCCGGATTCTCCGGTTTCCCCCCCCCCATCGCATTCCACCGGTGCTCCTTCATCCCATATATCATCAGTGTCAGTGCCTCGGTGCTATAGTAGTAAAAGCGGACGTTAAACGCTATCAAAAAAATCCCCTGGCGACCTGAAGAAACGCCCATCGGTAAGATTCTATGGTCACGTGGATCGAACCGCACCCTCCCGTGTGCGAGGCTTGCGGCTAATAAAGTAAATATGAAGTTTTTGAATCTATAAATATAGGTGGCGCAGGAAAAACCTGCTAGACTGCTAGAAGAATACTAGACTGCTCATTGTCGCTCGCCAATTGACATCTATTGTTGCGAAGCTATTACGACTGCGTTTTGTATTGTTAGCACGAAACCCTTTGTGATTGGTTAAAACTAAATATCTCAACGAGAAGCTTCCTCTTCAAGAAAGAATCACAATAGTTGATGCGTACGTGTCTATCGAATCATTTAAGAAAACGCGGGACATTTTTGCAAAGAAGTTTACTGACGTTTCCATACCAACAAAGAGCAGTAAACAAGGTTTGGTGACAAAGTGGCGTATTACAGGATTAGTTGCAAACGCGACATGTTGGAACATGCACAAAAGTTCATTGGAGGAGTCATTTTCAGCTTTTAATGTAATGTAAAAGTAAATTTCAATTCAGTATACCTAGCCCTTGCATTAGCTTATTTATTTCTTTGTCATCCAAATATCACATGCATCTGCGGGCAAAAATTCGTGCGTGATTGGTAGGTGAGTATTACTCTCTAAACAAAAGTACCATATTATACTATATTAAAATATCTTACCTTCTTTGCAGCATTTTGGAGTTCTTAAACAAATATATATTTTACATTATATTATATTTGAAACCTAAATCTGTTGTTCAACGTTGTTATGTTTTGGAATCTTTGCGTTAATCGATTCCCCATCCATTGTGAGAATTTTTGACTAACCTTGTCTCCAAATAGTATCTTCTGTCCTTCTACATCGCTTGGGAATTCATGAAAATAATTAACTTTCTACTACTACCATACAAAGGAAAACAGCACTTCACCACTGCACAATAGGAGTCTTGCGAGTTGCAAGTGGTGTACTCTGGTGGCAATGCGATGCATTTACTTCCGGGAGTTGAATATAGTGGGTATGCATACAACTCCCGGGGATGAATGTTTTTGTTGAGATGGCTGCAGTTAGTTATTGTGATTCTAGTAAGAATAACAATTGTTCTGTCATTGGATGTAAATTATACATACAACAAATTGATGACCCATTCACATGACTTTCTCTACCTCTTCTACAAAAAAGATTCTACTTCTTTCTACTTAATACTAACCGAGATATGTATTAGGAAAATGATCTTATAACTTATTTCCTTGTAAAAATAAGGGAAATAATGGAATAGATTTTGTTAATTCGATAGTCAAATGAACTGAAACCAAAAGGAATATTTCGGAAACGCATCACTCTACAACAAAAATGTTAAGGACATAAATTGTATGTTTTGATGAAATATACATTTTGTGTGACGCAAATTTTTGTCTATCTCTTACCAGTTATGCAAAAATCATTCAGAACGAAGTTAAAGCCTATTCCCGGAAAATTCAATGTATACATTTTATTTGTGATGTAAATATCATTAATGTACGGTATTTTAATAAAAATCGTTAAGACCATTTTTAGTAAAAATAATATTTTCAAAACAATTGTCTATGTAAAGTGTATTTGGGGTTGGGAGATTTCCATGAACACCTTCTCGTCGCATCCTTAACTAAACTTAAATACTAAGTTTGGTGTTTAATGTGGATTTTTGTTTTTGAGTTAAATTGTACACACACGCACGCGCATTTGCACGGTTTCGAATTTTTGGCTGAATATAATTTCTCTCTACGTACTATGTACGTTGTACATATCCACAAGTGAAAGTAAAAATGTCCTCCCAGAACGATATTTTTCTCGTTTCCGAAGGAAAAGCAACATGCGAATGGAAGGAAAGCTTGGACTGATTTGAAGATTTATACCTCTTTAAGATGGAAGGCCTGAAATAGACGAGTCCAATTTTATTTTCCAAAATCCCTCACATAGTACACTCGATCAAAAAATCAGATTCATTAGCCATATCGAAATTCTCTACGTCTACTCTGAATGAATGCGAGGTGTTCCGTTCAGTAATTATAGGCCCTCCCGGAAAAAGTTTCCCGCTCTTGCCGCAAGGGGCGCTTGCTGCCGAAATACCAGTAAGAGCATGGTGTCTATACTTGATACAATCGCCACAATGAACACTTAGGTCTGGGTTTACTATAACCGAGGCATGTAGTTCCGCAGTAACATGAAAAACCCATATTTGGAAGATTCCTGGTTCGATATCCGTTGGGTCAGCTACTCAGGCGTATTCATTACTCTTCTATCAAGGTTTCCTGCCTATCATTCTTTCCTGTTACTGCCATTTCCTTTCATCTGTTTCTCTTTTCCTATATTTCATGCTTGAAGGATCAGGTAACGGCGATTTGGTGCGTTGTAGTGGAACGCATGTCGGAATTTGCTCTGTGCAAAGCTCTCTCCGTGACGCTTTTCTGGCCGACCGATGTTCCTTCCTGGGGGGGAGAGGCTCGTTTTTGGGATCCCGAATGATTATGCCGCAGGTAGACTCGCTCGAGCATTAGAATTGGTCTAATTTTGGAATAGTTAGGAACTATTGCTTGCGCGTATCGTCGTCTAGATCTGGTCAGTACACATTTTAAATCACAAAGGAACTACTAGCGGCTTGGGAGATCCTTCAGTCCCACTATTGGATAAAGGTATAGTCGGACCACCACAACCGGAGCAGAGCACGCACGTGACATTTATAATTCTACTCTGGCATTTGAGAAGAAAGTAACAGGGGAGAGATCGGAACGTATCCACCTGAGTTTATTCGACGTGGCCCGACTTCCACCCCTGGCAGTCCTTCCTGGTGGAACCCATGGGAAGGCGTGCCCCAACTGGAAAATTCCAACCAAGCCTCAACAAGATGCATATCTACCTGCCAACCGCAACCGATCGAAAACAATGTTGCCCGCAATGGAAAGAATTATGGGAAAGGAACTACGAGAACGCGTGGTAAAAGAGCAATAACCAGTTTTCGCCTACCGACCCAGGAAAACTATGGGCCAGGTGCACGGTCGCCAGTGATCGTACGTGGGATCTCGCAAATGCGATCGCACTCGTTGCCGCCGTACCACCTTGCTCGGTTACGAATTTTATAGTGTAGTTTGCACAGTAGCGCTCAGTGATGTCCATAATATACTTTCAGGGCGAACGTAGCTTAAAACGCAAATGGACATATAGGTATAATATAAACGCAACATATTAGAAAATCTCATGTCGTCATTCAACAGTACTGTCTTAGTAAACAAAAAGTTTAAAATAAAATTATAAGGCTTACAAAATTAATAATTGCATAATCTGTGAATGACACCACCATTATTGTTTATACAGATTTCCGAAATGTTTAGGTTTATAAGTACTCTAGAGAAGTTTTTATACCTTTTTGTTATTCATGGGTAAATTTAGATTCTGTTTCTTTAGAAACAAATGTAGAAAGATAGTTTGGAAAGCGAAAATTAGGATATCCGTTAATGAACCGAGAAGCAGGGTATCAAATAAGTCATAATTTTAAAACAATCAAGTTGAACTCTAACCTATTCATTGGAAGTCGGCACGTGCACCTTTAAATGTTCTGACAGAAACGGTTTTGTTTGTTTGTAGAATACCTGAGCTGTAATCCTCGTTTGCAGTTATAATACTTGTTGCCACTGGGGTTTTTAACTTAGCAAATATTTCCATTACATTATATAATACACATATGAGGGTTTTCAGAGCTAATGGTTTAGAACACACAGCTAATGCGCTATTTCATGCATGCATGGATTCCAATGGGTAGAGGGCAGGATAAGGGTACGCAGATGGAACTTGTAGCGTACGAAATTTTCCGCCACTTATTACTTTTCACTAGTTGCTATTAATAGCTTCAGAAGTTAAAATTCATTCATATATGTAACAAATAAATGAATAATGTATTATACCAGGTATGTGTATTCTTATCCCCGCAGGTCACTCCGCCGCTTACATCTTCCCCTTTCCTTTTGCTGTTTATAACTCACTAGTTCTATTCAACGGAACACCAGTGGAACACGAGATGCTTTCTAGGCTTTTTTTTTTTTTTTTTTTTTTCATATTTTTAGTAAACGTGTGTATTATATGTGTGTATACAACGACTTTATTACCAAAATCCGCATTTAACAATTTCAGCTATAAATAAAGCATACTAAACTAACCAGGATATAAACTCATAGGTAATTATATTAAGTTTACAATAAAATAAAAGACAACACGAAAATAATTTTAAACAAATTAGCATATAACAATAAATCACTTTATGTATCATATGAATTACTTTTAACTTTCTCTACACGTACTATATACATAGTGCGTAGAGAAGTTATTGTAATGCACCTAAAACTTCGATAGCGATATCTCACCGAAAATATATGTTTTGAGACTCCCTGAATCCAAAAAAAGCATTTTTATAAAAATGTCCGTGTGTATCTGTCTGTCTTACTGACTGTCTGTCTATCTGTCTGTGTGTATGTGTGTGTTTGTGGGTGCCTGTGGGTAGAATAGATCAAAAACGAAAAGACCGTTAAAAACCAAACTTAGTATTTAGGTTTGGTATCTTCCAAGGATGCGACACGAAGATTTTCAACAAAATCCCCCCACCTCAACTACACTTTACATGTAACTTTTTTCGAAAATGTTTATTTTCTTAAAATGGCTGTAACGATTTAGATTAAAATATCGTATATTAGAGATATTTACCTAACAAATAAAATGTATATCTTGAATTTTCTGGGAATGGCCTCTGAAGACTACTTTATTCTGGATGAATTCTAGGAATTTTGCATAACTGCTAAATCGTAAGATATGGACAAAAATTTACTGCAAAAAATGTAGAGCGCGTTAAAACACACAATTTATGCAATATACATTTTTTTGTGAAGTTGGTCGTTTTTGAGATATTCCTTGCTATTGGTTTCGGCTTTGAAAAACGTTTCTCTTACAGGAAATTGTCAACTCCTGTCCATACAAACAAAGGAACTTCAGTCACTTAGCAACTAGCTTTTGACTATCACTTTAGCCTATGGTACTTCCTTATTTCGCTTTTACCTACAAGCAAGTAAGTAATACCACTATTTCTGCTATTTTTTTCTCAATTAGCAGGAAGTAAATATAAGCATAAGCTTTTTAAGCTTTCGTTTAGGACTAAGAATTTTTATTTTATATTTGCAGAACTCAAAGCATGAGATAGCACCTCTATTTCTAATTTGTAAGCCAATGCCGAATAAAGCAAGGTGATATTTAAATACTATAAACTTGTAAGTAGTGGGTATCTATTATTCATATATTCTTATAATTTTAAAAGAATTATTATGTTTATTTTTCCAGCTTAATAAGAAGTAAGATATTCTGAGTTGCATACCCTTATTGTATGAACAATAATGAATAAAGAACTTGATTTTGTTCTGTAATTTAATCGGTAAGTTACATTTTCATACGTAGGTATTTCTAGCTTTTCAAAGCCAAAAATAGCATTACACCATTGCTCCGTTCGAGGGCCCACGCTCGCTCTTAACTGCATTACACATAGATCACGGGGGTTGTGTTTTGAGAGGTGCTACGATAGCCAGATTTGTAAGAGCATTGATAGGGATCGTAGAAAGTCTGTAATTCAAACTATACAGTTAGTTTTAAATGTGTCAGAATCATATTACTTCTTACTGAATTAAACGTACACAATGCATTATAGCAAGTGGTCCAACTGACTCGTACTTGACGTGCGCAGATTTTCCTTCGTGCATTAAGAGAGTTGCAAAACTTAACGGGACTATTTCAAATTAAAACCAGTAAGTGGGGAATTGGATTTTCCCCTCTTGTTATCAGCGGAGATGGTAAGCGGGTCGCATTCCTTGAGAGGGTTACAATGGAAGTCCCTCTCACCAGTTCTCCACTCGCCAGTTTTAACTTGAAATACCCCCCGTTAGTTCTGTAACTTTTAACTTATGATACCAATTATAAACAAGAATAAAACTCGTTGACGAGGGGTGAATTGGTTTGGTTGATGAGGGGTGAATAAAATTATCACGTGAAATACCAGGCAGTTGGACCACTTGGTCGATTGAACTTGTAGTACTTGTAGGTGACGTAATGCAGTTTTTTGTTATACGAGATGTTTGACTAGAAATAATAACACAGCTATTCACACATCATAACTTAGTATTTTCTTAGCAGTGAACCATGCCGACAAAAAGAATTTCTAATGTGTAAATCATTTTATATACCCTTAATGGTTTATTTTAGGGTATACAAACTATTCTTATGAATGTTTATTTTTCTATCTACTTCATCAATGCACAGTGATTCAAAAATACGTATTATATTATAACCAAACCAATAAGTAAAATCTCAACTCTAAGTCATCTAAGTGCCAAGTACTATAACTCACCCACTTTAAAGATTTCTTGAAATCTAAGGGGAAACTTTAGAGAAAGTGTAATTCTTTTATGATGGATTTTACAAAAAATGGATATAAAACATTACAAAGATCATGTTTTTTTTCTGGATATGAATTATGAACAAAGCTAATGATAGAATAGTCGCATCAAAAGCATTATTGGTTGAAAATAAACATTTATTTTTGTTTATTGAATGCTATAAAATACTGGCATTGCAGCTGTATTAGTGGGTCTGTGTATGTGTGTGTCTATGTGTTTACAAATAGCATAACTGAATAACGAAGAGTCGGTTAAGTACTAAGCTTGCTGTCCAGATTTAGTATTTCCCAAGGAAGCCACTCGGAGACTTTAAACAACCCCGACCTCAAACTACCATTTACATGGAACATTTTTCGAAATGTTTGTTTTTCTCCAAAATTGCTTTAGCGATTTTGATTAAAATGCTATACATTAAACATATTTAAATTGCAAATAAAATGTATATATTACATTTTTTGGAAATAACGTCTTTATTTTTGACGACTTCTGCACTACCAGTAAACCGGAAGAGATGAGCCAAATATTACTACATAAAAAATTAGGTCCATTTGAAATACATGATTTATGACATATATTTTTGTGGAATTTACAATTTGTGAGATACACCTTTATATTTGTTTTAAAAATTCATAAACAATATTGTTTTTCAAGCGAGAACGTTATTCACTGTTTTTAATCCCGGTCATGCAATTTTAACTGCCGGAGATAGGGATCTTAAAATATTTGACTAATGCTTTAGCCTAGATTGTTCCTTATAAGTTGTTAAATCTAAGGAAGGATATGTAACCTAATTAGGCTCCTACAGTGCGTTACTATCTCTTCAGAATCTCTCGCCAGATAATCTTTAAGCAAAGATATTCAAAACATATTCAATAGAATTATACTTGAAACTAAACAGATAAATTTACATGGACACCTTCACATCAAGGAATAGATGGCAATGACAAAGCATAGCAAAGGAAATAACCAGACAACCATTCTTGTAGATCCTCTGTCTCACGTGAAGATGCTATACTGTGTATTAAGAAAAAAACTAATACAAATGTGGAAAGACAGCTCTTCTGAAAATAACAAAACTCAACGCCTCCCATGCTGGTCCCGGGTCAATCACAGAGCGGCATTTGGCCGGTCCCCCCTGCCGGACTACTATATATAAGGCGAACCCGGAGCCTCTACATCATTCCTTGAAGATGAGAGCGACATTAGCTGTTGAAAGCTTGGACATTATTCCAGAATTCACCTGGCTGATAGCCCGAGAAGAGTTATTATCTGTTAATATGTTTGAAAAATTGTAACAATGTTGATGCACGTTGACGCTACAAAAACTCTGCTGTCAGGGGACATTAAATACAGAAAATATTTTTTAAAAAAATCTGATGTGCCACACTCACATTACTTTCTGTAGCTGCTCTAAAAACTCTTACAAAAGATTATTCTTTTTTTAAAAAATGATAATCGAGATGAACTTTAGCAGAATGTTTTTACTTTTTAGTTCCTTATAAGTAGAAGGGAACTAAAGGAATGCGCTATGCTAAAGTGAGAGTCAAATGTTTTAAGCTATCGTTATGCGATTGTCATTGCAAATCGCTTCTTTGATTAGCCAGGAGTAGAACAAAATGAATACGGACACTTCCTGTCTGAGAAAGGTAAAAGTACTTTACAATTGAAACCAATAACAAGGAATATCTCGGAAACGGTTACCTCCACAACAAAAGCGCAAAGGATATTAAATTGTGTGTTTTGACGAGATCAACATTTTTGTGTGGTACGTTTTTGTCTATACCTTATGGTTTATCAGTTAAGCAAAATCCGACAAAATTCATCCAGTCATACATCTTCAAAGTCTATTCCCAGAAATTTTAAGATATACATTTTATTTAGAATGTAAATGTCTTTTGTATACAGGATTTTAATAAAAATCGTTACAGCTTTTTTTGAGAAAATCAAAATTTTCGAAAACTTTTCCATGTAAAGAATACTTTGTGGTGGGGAGATTTTTTTAACATCTTCGTGTTGCTTCCAAGTTTGGTATTTAACGGTAGTTTCGTTTTTGAACTAAGCCGCTCACAGGCACATACACGAACCTTTTACTAAAAATGCTTTTCTCGGACACAGGAGACCCCAAAACTCATATTACCGGTGAAATCTCAACATCAAATTTTTGGGTGAAATACAGTACTATCCTCGTCTACTATGTGCATCGTACATGCGGGCTACATAAAGTAAAATTTTGAAATAATAAAACCATTTCTGCTAATGTTTAACTCCATTAGCATGAATTAGAAAAATAAATGTTTGTAAGAACAGTTTGTTGTATATAAGGTAGAGAAATTCATGTAAATGTAAAACGTGAGGCTCTTCTATAAATCCCTGAATAATAAATTCCATGTTCACTATAACAATGTAAATGTAACACCTGAGGCTCTTCTATAAATCCCTGAATAATAAATTCCATGTTCACTATAACAATATAAATATAAAGTATAAGCAGCTATAAAAATGAAATTATGATTAAAAAAATCGTGTGTTCCATTCACATGACTTTCACTACTTCTCTGACAATTGTAGTTAAAAAGTTTATGCTTCTATTTACTTTACTTTATGCTAATTAGCTGAAATAGTCTTATTACTTGCTTCCTTGTAAGTAGAAGCGAAATGAGGCAGTACCATAGGTTAAAATGATAGCCAAAAGCTGGTTGCTATGTAACTGAAGTTCCTTTGTTTCTATGGACAACAGTTAAAAAGGTCCTGTATAAGAAAAGTATAAAACCAGGAATATCTTAAAAATGATCAACTCCACGGAAAAAATGTATATGGCATAAATTGTGTGTTTTATCGTGAGCTACATTTACTGTGTAATAAGTTTCCCCCCCATCTCTTATGGTTTATCAGTTGTGCACAATTCCGTAAAGTTCATCCAGAATAAAGTAGTCTTCAAGGGCTATTCCCATAAAATTCAAGATATACATTTTATTTGTCAGGTGAGTATCTTTAATATACGATATTTTAATCAAAATCATTAGAGCTATTTTTAATAAAATCAAAATTTTCAAAACTTTTTCCATGTAAAGGGTAGTTGAGGGAGGGGGGATTTTCTTGAAAATCTTCGTATCGCATCGTTGGAAGATACCAAACTTAAATACCAAGTTTGGGCTTTAATGGTATTTTCGTTTTTGAGCAATGCCGCGCACAGACACACACATAATGTTTTTTTTTGTTTTTTTTTTTTTATATTCAGGGAGTCTCAAACATGTATTTCCGGTGAAATCTCGGTATCGAATTTTTGGGTGCAATGCAATACCTTCTCTATACATTATGTACATAGTTCGTATAGAGAAAGTAATAATATAACTATTCATATTCAACCAATTATTTTGTTTAATAAACCAATTTCACCTAGAAATCCGGTTATTCTTTTAGAATAAACAAGTGCTTCATGCTCTCTTCTTTAGGGTAGTTACGTTATGATAACTAAGTGTCAAGTTCTAGAGCGCAGTTGAACGCCATCAATACACTGTCAGAAATGATCTGTGCTTCCAGAGAGGCTCACGTTTCGGTTGAATTACTCAGCAGAACAAAGCTGGGATACTCACTTTGTCTGTCACGTAGACCTAGAATCGAGAGGGATTGTCACAAAAAGTCCTTTGATGTGGTTTGTTGCACTAACGAACGTAGAGGCACGTGTGTCAAATAAGCGACCGTTATGTGCAGGCTCAGCCTGGCGAGAGCGACAGTCTGGCCAATTTGTCCTCGTGTTTGTCTTTATTTTATCCAACAGATCGTGTCTTTTAACGTGTAAATAGAGCAGATATTACTGCATGCCACCTAAAAACTCAATATTAAAACATTTTACTAGACATATATGTTTTGAAAATATAGAAAAACGTGGTGAGTGAATTGCATACTTCAGAAAAATGTGATACATTCGCATGGGATTTCTTTGCATATACTTTAATAAAATATTCTTAAAAGGAATTATTTCTCTGTGTACTTCATTGATCAGGGTAAGCATTTGTATAAATTCGTCATAGACGGCTTACCCTCCCCGTATTTCGGACTGGCACCCTCTTAGGATTTACAAGCAGGTATCTAGGGATCACAAGACTTCGTAGAGCCAACGGCATGAACCTTAGAATGAAGAACCTGGAGGAGCGGTCGCCCCATAGCCAGGCATGAACGTGAGGGAGTGGATGAAATGAAATACAGCGAAATGGATAATAAGAAATGGTGGAATGAGTGACGGGGGAAACCGGAGGACCCGGAGAAAACTCGCCCAGACGCCATTTCGTCCACACAAATCCCACGCTTGGGATTATTGGTAGACAAAGCGGATCAGGGACGGCTTTTCTCTAGTTCAGCATGTATCAAGATTGCGATACGAAGATTTTTCATTTGAACTATCCCCATCTAAACTGCCTTTACTTGGAAAACTTTAACGTGCATTTTAATTTTCTCAAAAAAGCCTAAACTACGTTCATTAAAATGATATATGTTTAAAGAATTTTTATGACCAATAAAACGTATGTCTTAAATTTTCTGCGAATAGTCTCTAAAATGATGAATTTAGAATTACTGGTAAACCATAAGAGATAGACAAAAGTTACTGTACGAAAAATTGTAGATTTGTTAAAACACACAAGTTATGCCAAATGCATTTGTGTAATTGTGTATATCTGTGGGTTTATGTGTGTGTGTGAAATTAACCATTTCTGATATATGCCTTGCTATTTGTTTAAATATTCCTCAACCGGAAAGTCGTCAGTAGTTTTATTTTGTTTTACTCTTGGCAATGCAAAGAGAACGAAATTTCAAGTCATCACATAGTGACCATATTTTAATAGATTTGGTTATCGTTTTGCATGCTGCACTCCCCAATTCCTTTTGTACGTATAAAGACATAAGTAATAAGACTATATCTGTTATTGTTCATCTGCATTAGTATGAAATAAAATACCAATCTTTTGCAAGAATATTTTGTTGCGTGAATCTAATATATCAGAATTTTTTTTTTATTCAGAGAGCTAAAATTGTGTATTTCCGTGACATTTTGAAGTCAAAGTTTTGATGGACGCATTGCCTCTTCTACTTGCTACAGGTTCATACACAAAGTGAAAGAAGAGAAAAACTCAGTATTAGAGCCCCTCTGTAAATCGATTGTATGACTACACTCTATGGCCGTAATCGCCGAGCGTGTGTGTACGCTTGATTCGTAAGTCATAGCTCATTGTTGGTCTACCTGCGTTGGTAGACAGCTGTGCTGGCGGCATGTTCTATTGGCATCGCAACTGTGATTGCTATACTTGTGCGGATGGATACGTGTTCTGTTGGAAGGTTCTTTGACGTCGAAGTCCGCATTGTTACACCTGAATGAGTTTCTGAAAACTTGTGGCATTTTGCACGTGCGTCGGCTTCTGGAAGCGCCTATTAAGTAAGAGAAAGATACAAAAATAAGGAAAGAAGCCCTGCCCAGATTTAAATTTTTAACAGGGAATGACTGGAAATTGGTAGCGAGCAGTAACTGCCGTCTCAGCGAACGTCGAAAACAAACTCTACGGCAAAATTATTACGAATACTTGAAGAAAGACGGCTATTTCTGAGCGGATTGCGATTATAATCAGTTTGTGGAAGAAAAAAGAGTCGTTGAAGGAAAAGAGGGTTTTTGTTACAATAGTTACAAATAGAGGGTAGTTAGTGTGAAATACATTTGTTTATTATTATACTCGTATAAATAGAGCAGTGTTCGATTCAATCATAGTTTGTAACCTAATACAAATAAATACACGCCGTTTCAAAACGACACCAAACGAAGGTAGCAGTCAATTACCTTACACTTTGACTTGTCCGAAACTTGATGTCGCAACTTTCAAACTCTTCTATTTAAAGTTTTATGTGTGTTTAAAAACCGTACACATTTGGGATTAGGCACCGAAGGGACAACGGTAGTCATATGCCACGTAAGCAACCTCAGAACGTGTTATACACAACACGTTACGTTTCCCATTACTAAGGTGACCTATACCGCGCCGGCGTGACTAGCAAACCACGCCTACACCACGCGATTGGGACCACCGCTATCAACCGACATCTCTCTTAGAGTAGGCCAGGCACGAGCCATTTGGCTATGTACGATGGTAGCTTATGTATGTGCCGAATTTAGAGCTGAAAATTATATTCACGACCATCAAGGTCCACATCTTCGTTTGGTGTCGTTTTAAAACATCCTGTATATCAATACGAGTCCTCCTGAGACCCAACCCAGTAAGTGACGTGCAACTGGTGGTGACAAAATAAACTAACGTACTTCGTATGTTTGGAGATTTTGTGTGCAGCGTTGTATTTACTGTTACCGCTGGAGTACTCACGTGTGGTCAGACAATGCAATAGATCTTGTATTACAGCTCGACACCCCGCCAGACAATCAGCGGCGCCTTAGAGCGCTTATATCATCGAAGCGAGGCGTCTGCGATTCTCAGTTTATGTCTTTTTCACTTTTTTTCCACTGAGGTTTTCCAAGACGTTGTATACCCATTCACTTGATATAAAACTAAAGTAAACTATGTGATGTTCACAAAGCAATCGATACACATTTTTATGACGTGTAGACCTTCGTAGGGTTCTCTTTGGTTAAGGGGCTGAAGAAAAATGTATTGGCATTCAAACTACAATGTGGGTTGAACCTATTCCTTCAGGATATGTCACTTTTTAACATTTAGCACAGAACTGGGATTTTATTTATTGAAAGGGACTGCTATATATGGTTTTGCTAAATATATTCCATTTAAACTATTTAATAATACATTTTATATACACTCACATGGCCTTCTCTATCCATAGAGAAAGCCATGTAAATGTAGCGTTTCATTTTTAAAATGTTTTAAGGCACACTCCTTTAACACGGGAAGCGATATCTGTACATATCAAATGCGGAAATACGAATAACGACTGCCCATTTGAGCAAAATAGTGCGCCTTTGTAAATTCAAACAGTTAGCAAGGAATAGCTCAGAAACGCTTAGCTCTACAAGTAAACAAAAGCATTTAACATAAATTGCATTATTTAAAAATTAATTGTTTGTGTAGTAATATTTTGTCTGTATTTTACGATTACCATATGTGCTGAACTGGTCATTTATATATTAAAATATCTCACAAGTTAAAAATTATGCAAAACTGATAAGGAATGAAGAGGGTGTAGCTGGATATTCCCAGAAGATTTCAGTTATACAGTATTATATACTTGGAACATTCAGGGAAAAAATGTATATCATATAAATTGTGTTTTTTAACGAAATTTAATTTTTTGTGTAATGAGATCTATCTACCGCTTTTGGTTTACCAGTTATGCAAAATTCAACAAAATGCATGCAGAATATAGACGTCTTCGGAGGCTATTCCCAGAAAATTCAAGATATAAATTTTATTTGTCTTGTAAATATCTTTAATATATAATATTTTAATATAATCATGAGAGCCATTTTTGAGAACATCAAAATGTTCCCTTTAAAGGCTAGTTAGGGTTGGGCGCATTTTTCTCAAAATCATCGTGCAGTCCTTGCAATGTGTACAACATAAATGGCAAGTTTGGTATATTACAACTTTTCGTTTTTGAGTTTTCGTATTGACAGACACACCGACCCTATTCTAAAAATCTTATGTATGCCACTCACATGACTTTCTCTGGCTATTCCATAAACAATTTTCCTTATATCCATGCTAATCAAAATAAACATTGCCAGAATTGGTCATATTACTTGCTTCTTTGTAAGTAGAAGGGAAATAAGAAAATACACTAGATTAAAGTGATAGTCAGATCTTTTAAAAGGTGACAGTTAAACAAAACAATTGAAATTCGGTTCTCTTTGCTTGCTAGAACTAAACAAACGAGAGCCGAGATGGAAAATTCTCCCGTTTGAGAAAAGTTTAAGTAGGTACTTTAAAACTAAAACCAATAACTTAGAATATCTCGACAACGGATAACTGTACAAAAAATGTACGTGACATAAATTGGGCGTTTTAAGAGATCTACTTCATTGTATACCTAGAAAGTTTTTGTCTTTCGGTTTACCAGTTACACAAAGTTATATGAAAGTCATCCAAATGAAGAGATATATATATTTTTTTTTACATCAGAATTTATTTTCGTACAGAATGTTGCAAAAGCATTAAAAATATGCACAACTTGTATTGTACCCAAAAATTCGATACCGAGATTTCACCGGAAATACATGGTTTGGGTCTCCCTGAATCCCAAAAAAGCATTTTGGAAAAAGGTCCGGGTGTGTGCATATGTGTGTGTGTCTGTCGACATCATAGCTCATAAACGAAGATACCAAACTTGGTATTTAAGTATGGTATCTTCCAAAGATGCGACACGAAGATTTTCAAGAAAATTTCCCCACCCCCAACTACTTTTTACATGGAACCTTTTTCGAAAATTTTGATTTTCTCAAAAATGGCTGTAACGATTTTGATTAAAATATCGTAAACTAAAGATATATACCTGACAAACAATATGTATATTTTGAATTTTCTGGGAATAGCCTCTGAAGACTACTAGTTTATTCTGGATGAATTTTCCGAAATTTTGCATAACTGCTAAACGGTAAGAAATGGACAAAAACTTACCACACAAAAATATAAAGCAATTAAAGCACACAATTTATGTTATATATTTTTTTTTCGAGGAGTTGATCGTTTGAGATATTCTTGCTTTTAGTTTTAGCTTTGAAAAACTGGTACTTTTGTCATACAGGAATTTGTCAACTCGTGTCCATACAAACAAAGGAACTTTGGTCACCTAGTAACCAGCTTTTGACTTCACTTTAACCTATGATACTCCCATATTTCGCTTCTACTTACAAGGAAGCAAATAATTAGACTATTTCTGCTAACTTTTCTCGATTAGCATGAAGTAAATAGAAGAATAAACTTTTTAACAATAATTTGTTACACAGAAGTATAGAATGTCATGTGAATGGAACACATCAGATTTTTCTTTTTCTTTCTTCAGTGTGACTACTCAGCTGTGGACTTTCTGATTTTAACTAAGTGATGACGAATTTCTTCCACCAATCCACGTTGTAATGCTGTCCAGCGGCAGAAAACACCGTTAACTCCGTCTTCGTAACATCACGATACGCCTCCAATGTCCAATCAAATGCAGCAAGAAGTGCCTACGTACAGCAATCTCGTACTGCAAGTGGTTTTCTGGGAACAGTATTAAATTCACGGAATTTTTCAGTCTGACTCTATCTATCCAACTCCTATCCTAAACACGGTTTGTATGAGAAAAAAAAACAATTGAATTAAACTTAATTGACCATAATTGTTCACTAAACTAAGGGTCCCGGGATGTATAGTACTTACGACATTGTAAATCGCCATTTGGGTTCTCAACTCAAAAATAGTTATAGATCACTTGTGATTTACCGGGAAACATGCGAGTCAGTTGAGTGCCGGTAAGTTGCCATGGTAGCTCAGTGATAGAGCAACCGGCTAGAGACCGGGAGATCGGAGGTTCAAATCCCGGATATGGCATTGAATTTTTCAATCTGACTCTACCTATCCAAATCTTGTCCTACACACGGCTTGTGTGGAAAAAAGAAAAAGGAAATTCCTCACATCACATACTACCCTTTTCATGCAAAAGTTTTTTAAAAATGTTGATTTTCTCAAAAATGGCTCTAACAATTTTGATTAAAACACCGTATATTACAGATATTTATACGTCAAATGACATCTATGTCTTGAATTTTGTCTGAAGACCTCTTCATTTTGGATTACTTTTGCAGGCTGTTAAACCGTAAGAGATAGATAGAAATTTACTGCACCAAAAATGTAGATTTCGTTAAAACACTCAATTTTGTCATATATATCTTTTTCGTTTCCAGACATATCTTGTTATTGGTCTCGGTTTTAAAATACTTTAACTTCTCTCATACGGGAATTCTCAATCCCTAATTATACAAAAAAAAAAAAAAAAAAAAAAAAAAAAAAACTAATTGCAGTTACATAGCAACCAGCTTTTAATAGATTTGACTATCGCTTTGGCCGCCTATTTCCTCATTTAAGACCATATCTGCTATATTAGCATAAAGTAGATTCAATAATAAGCTTTTTAACAATAATTTGTTATAGATGTCGAGAAAGTCATGACGACATCAGATTTTTACTATCTCTGATTATGTTTTATGTACTGCACAGTAGGTAGAGAGGGTTATTACATCTTTTATACATCCTATTCCAAAAAAATATATATTTATAGAAAACGGTCCTTTTGTGTATGTGTGTGCGTGTGTCTGTGGACAGCATAACTTCACGAAAAATCGGTTAAACATCGGCTTGTTATTTTAGTTCAATACCTTACAAGAATGCAACACAAACATCTGAAAAATCTCCCACACTACCACTACTCTCATTATGGAACAATTTTTAAAAAATGTTATTTACTTAAAATGGTTCTAACGCTTTGATCATGTGTATAAGATATATTCATGACAAACAAAATGTTGATTTTTCTGAGAATAGGCTGTGGGGACATTTTTATTCTGAATGACTTTTGCACACTACTGATACACCGTAAGATATAGACAAAAATACTGCACTCAAATGTACATTTCGTTAAAACGCACAATTTATGAAATTGTCCTTGTTATTTATTTAATTTAAACTCTGTACATATTTTTCAACCGGGTAGATCTTTCATTTCATATCTTCGCTTCTTTGTTCCTGGCCCAGCAAGCAACTTTCAATGTTTACTTATTATCATGAAGTAGAATTCAGCAGTACTAGAAGAGGGACATTTATTATAAAAAGAAGATTAGTATAGCTTTGCAAATATACAATTGCAGGGTCTTTAGGGCCGTATGTGCTTTTCCTGCCGTTTTTATTAAATAGTAAATATTTAGTTACTACAGAATAACAAATGAGAGTTAAAAAAAAGAAAGAATTAAGATGAAGAATAATCTCAAACTTCATATTTCATAATATAATATGTGGAGTACGTCTTTCTCCGCGGTCTAGAGGTCACATGCTATCCGCTGGTAACCCGGTGAAGAGCAATGAATTATTACGGGAATAAAATTATTTAACATGGCTTCCTTTAGAAAGAAAGTAAAGCTGTCGATCCCATGTCACATGTTTACGGCGTAAAAGAGCCAAGTATGATCAAGAGGCCTCTGAGCAAAATTAGGCTGTCTCTCACGCACAATATAGAATGGAACGTTGAGAACCATAGCAGTTAAAGTGCATCCATAAATAGAAAAACTAATTTTTGTATATGTACCCTAATCCGTTTTTGGTTCTCCATGATAAGATTAGTTTAAAACAGTAAACATATATAAATAATATAAATACATATACGCTTAGTTGCTGCAAAATAAGGAACTTATAACAGTGCAGTTAGATTAGAGAGCTTCTAAACAGTTGACAACTGAGAGTAAAGCGTCGAAACAAATAATAGCAGCAATATCTGAAATATAATATACTACAATTTCGTATGCAGTGGATCAAGAGTTGTACATGTTAGGAACTGTTGGACAATCTCTTTAGCGAATCCACCTAAAATATTTTGAAGG
This sequence comes from Hymenopus coronatus, assembly GCA_030762935.1. Classification (NCBI taxonomy): domain Eukaryota; kingdom Metazoa; phylum Arthropoda; class Insecta; order Mantodea; family Hymenopodidae; genus Hymenopus; species Hymenopus coronatus. Next base: position 105,401,832 of record CM060888.1, on the reverse strand, counting down.
ATCTCCTGGTCTGATACGAAAAAAATATGGCGGAGGGCTTGGGGGAGAGGAAACGGGAATCCAAAATATCATATTCTGTAGCGAAGAGGATACGAAATACCCGGACTGATAGAAACATTTTCCCCCGAGTTTTCCAAGTCAGCGCAAAAATCCATTCATGCATTCAATGACTCTAAATTGGTTTATCAAATTACGTACACTGAAAGAAACTAGAGCTGAATTCCAGAGAGCATCAACAACTTGAAACTTCGGGACTATCTCTCCACCAATCAATGAGGGTAGCGGAAAATGAAATTCCGTGCTCTGCCGAAATGAATTCTGCTAAATTTCAAGGTGTACTGAACAGCGACGCCCCGTTACTTTGCGGGATGAAGAGATGCAACCTTCCCCACCACTCTTCCAAGTTTTATCAATAAGCTACATAACTTTACGGCAAAATCATTAAATCAATAATTGTTTTTGATAATATAACATTTGCACTATTAGCATTTAAGTTTCAAGAGTGTCGGGGTAACACAGTGTTTTCATTTGTGGCTCTCGTGATGAGTGTCCGTAGTTCAATTCCCGGCTCTGGAATGGAGCATTTAGGTCGGCCCTATCCAAGTCTTTGCTTCTGCCTAGTTCATTTGGATAAGCCCAGAGTCCACGGTAAAAGGTGTAAGTCCTCTCATCCTCACCATAATGGACACAAATGGGTCCATGAAATGAGGTAGCCCTTGAAGTTCAGAGATTGTAAGTGGACTGTTCAAGCTCCACTGTTATTAGTATATATCTTTGTCGTATTGCTGCTTTCTCTTCTGACATATTGTTTGGTTTCTTCCGAAGTTATTCTGGAATGTATTGTCTGTCTTTTGAATCATCTGTATTTATCAGTTTGCTCTAGCTATTTGTACATTGAATCTTCTATGTTTATATTATACTAGCTGACCCGGGAACTTTCTTCCGCCTTAGAAGCAATAAATGAGCAGATTTTGGATTTTATTAAATTCAAGTTTTTATTAGTATAATAAATATAAACATAAAAAATTAAGTATTTTAATGATTATTTATTGGCCGCCGTCTATTTTGGTGCATGGGTTGCACTCTTCAGTGAAGCATCTTGTGATAGATGACATTTCTTGTTTTATTATCAGGGAACATGGGAAAAAGATGGATTTTCTAGACTGAGACCACAAATTTTCAAGGATTGGCCTTGTGATTTGTTAATGGTCATGGCGAATGCAAAATGCATCGGAAATTTGATTCGTTTAAACTCAAACGGCAAATCAGTTGGTATCATCGGGATCCTCGGAATGAGAACTTCCTCACCTTCAAATTTTCCTTTGAGTATCGTCCCGTAAATCACATAGTTCATCAATTTACTTGTCATTAAACGCCTTCCGTTGCACAGTTTTGGTTGGTTTATGTTTCGAAGCATGATTACTACGGAGCCAACCTTTAGTCGTAAATTGTGCGGTGGTAGGCCAGGCACATCCAAGGAATTTAAAAATTTAATTGGATAGTTGCTCTTCACGTGCAATTCCATTCACAATATTTCGAATCCTAGTTGCTTTGTCGGGAAAGATTCGATTGTCTTGGTCGCGGCATTGTTAATGATAACATCGGCACAATAAGCTAATAGAAATTCGAAACACCATAGAGAACAATGCGTTTAGCTGTCTGTTGCGGTTTGTTATACCACGTTTTATGTCACGTCCCACGGAAACGGGATAAAAAGTATCCTATATCCGTCTCCTGGTTCTAAGCTACCTCCCCACCGATTTTCAGCCAAATCGGTTCAGCCGTTCTTGAGTTATAAATAGAGTAACTAACACGACTTTCTTTTATATTATATACAGGTACCATGTATCTCATTTATAGTAAGGTTCTTATGCTGAATAACGCCAAAGATGCTATTTTTACGGTGAATGGAGGATGTGCAAGCGTGCACATAAAAATTCAATAGAAGTCCTCTCAACAGCATTGGAACCAGAATACTGTTCGGCAGATGGCGAGAAAGCAGATAATTCAAGCGTACGGCGTCAAATCGCGCGGAAAGCATTCAATAAAGAATGCCGGTCCCCATGGCCACGCTCGCTAAAGTGTCTCGCTTTGGTGCTTCGTGGGCAGGGGATCGTGGGTTCGAGTCCCGCCTTGGGCATGGGTGTTATATGCTTGTGCAATGTGTATATGTTTGTAAAAAAAACAGTAAAACCAGTAAACCAGTAATCAGTAAAACCTACGGGGGGAAATGTAAATAGGGATACAGTACCGGAGTCCTGATCAGACTCCGTTACTGTTTAAAAAAAGAAAAAATAAAGAGGGAACAAGGTCGAAGTAGTCTAGTCAGCATCACGCCGTCACTGGTTGTGCGAAGCAAGTAGCAACGAAATTAAATACTCTCCAGAAATTGCTTTTATGTGGCACCTCCTTCAAAACGAAACATAAATCAGCAAGGTATTCTGTTATATGTCTGTTGGAGTTAGCTGAAGATAATTACAAAACACGGACCAGTGTTATTGCCATATATTGTTGTCTTTTTAGCTCCTATATTCATTAAATAATACTGAACAACCTAAGTACAGCCCCCCAGACTTTAACAAGTAGAGCAACAACAGTTTTATGAAATTTAATTATTAATAAACCCCATGAAGAGCTTATGCGCCTTATTGGAAAGAAAAGAATAATAGCCAAATTTATTTTAATTCATATTATTTTCATTCTTCTCAATTATATTAAAAGTATTTAATATATTGAATTATTATGTACCCACCCTTCAATCAGTTCTGACTTGACAGCAGGATATACTAGTAAACATCCATATTTATTAGTAATTAAATAAGAAGAAAACTGGTTTTAATCAGTTTCGTCTTTGAAATAAATTATCTTCAATTTTCAATCTATTTTAAATTAACTATATTAACTATACAGCTTTAATTATGTGGTTATGGCTGACGCAAAACCTCTGGACAAAACTTTGTTCCTTGAGAGTTACTAAAATATATTGGCTGTAATGTCGCACACATATCACCCCGTATTAACAGATTCGATTCTCTTATGTTTTTCTTTCATGTGCTAAAAGGTGAACAGATATTTATTATGATTCGGCATGCATTGATTATATGATTTTTCGCGTAAGCAACTTTATGAACGGATACTTTAATCATAATATGACTAAATTCCGGGTATTACAATTCACAAATAGTTGCGCTAATTTATATGTGTTATAATTATTGCAGCAGATTTAAAAAGTTATAGACCTTAAGATCTAGCGTTTAAATAAACTTGTTTTCTAGATACCTGAATGAGAGGGCCTAAAGCAAGTACGATTATTAAACATATTAACTCAGCTGTAAACGGATTTGTATGAGGAGTCGAATCTCAGTTGTGGCATTGAATTTTTCAAATCTATATAAAATTTCCACTTACTGTCTACAAACAGATAGTGCGAAAGAACAATTATCACAAATTGTATGTACTCTTTGTTTATCCTAAGTGTATGTTGGTTTATCTAAAATGTCTGGTCCGTTTTTGAAAAAATAAAAAATAAACAAAAAGTGCATATAAAATTGTTTTTTAGAGTTGAAATAAGATACAAATTAGATTAAATAGGAAGCATTAGATGAAAGTAAAGAATTTGAATACCTAAATAGCAAAATAATAAATAAATTAAAAGAGCAAGTATAAATATAGTATATCAAGCAAAACTTTCTTTCAGTAAGGCAAATAAATTATTTATAATCCAATAATATTAGTTTAGAAATTCGGATGATTTTTTGAAAACATATGTATGCAGCATAATATTATTAGCCATGAAACTTGTTAAATATTAAAATCAGAAAGAACACGAATAGAACCATTTGAAATATGGTATATGTAGGAACCTCTCTTCCTTTCAATATATACAAAAACCCACATTCACCATAGAAGGAGTAAGCAGTTTGCAAAATTCCTTTTTTTAAATTGCATTCTTATCCCCTGCAAGCAACACGTAAACTGAATCCCAGGCGTCAGTATATGTTATGCAAATTGATTCCCTTGTGCCAGATGGTATACCTCATTTTGTATTGAGTTTACTAACACTGATGCTACCATAGATACCAATCTATGCTCGAGGGAGACTAAATCGTGTACCTTCTCTACTTAGTACATAGTAAATATTTGGACAAGGTATTCCAAAAATTTAAAAACAATATTTTACCCGAAATACATGTTAAGGGTCCACTGAATTCAAAAATGCATTTTTAGAAAAAGGTTCATAGATGTGTGTTTGTGTATCGGTGTGTCTGTCTGTGGACAAGATAACTGAAAAACGAAAAGTCGGTAAGATACCAAACTTAGTATTTAAGTTATGTACCTTAATCACGAAGAACTCGAGGAAAATCCCCTCATCTCAAACTACCCTTTACATGGCAAAATTTTCGAAAATTTGATTGATTTTCTCAAAAATAGATATAACAATCTTGATTAAAATATAAAAAATTAGAGAGGTTTGTATTATATATAATTGAATTTTCTAGGAAGTAGTCTCTGAAGATCTTTTCACCTTGGATGACTTTTGCATACCGGGTAAATTGTAACAGATAAACAAAATCTTACTGTATAGAAATTTATATCTCGTTAAAACACACAATTTATGTCATCAGATTTTTTTCGTGGAATTGACAATCTTCGAGATAATCTTTGTTATTGGTTTCAGTTTTAAAATTCTAACGTTTTTCTCATACGGGGATTTGTCAACTGGATTTTTAATCACATGGTAGCCGGAGTTTAGAAGAATTGACTATTGCTGTCTGGTGTATTCCCTTATTTCCCTTCTACTTACAATGAAGCAAGTAATAAGACACTTCTGCAATGCTCATCTCAATTAGCATGAAATATATAGAAAAATAAGCTTTACGGAGATTAGAGAAAGTTGTATGAATGGAACGATCAGATTTTTAGTTTATATGCCTAGTGCTCTTAATATGCATTAACTTTTAATTAATTAGCGGAATATGAACAGCTTTAAGAATGTGCTAGTCAAGAACTATGTGTTTTGAATTGCAGTTTGTTTCTATGAGTAGAATAAAACTTATAACTGCATTTATTAACCTACCATATGCACAAGATTACAGTGAAATAGCGGATCACTATCAGTTTTGATTATTCTTCACAAGAGATGAAAGCTACCACAAATTAATTTGCCTGTAAATGTTTTTCATCGTATAATTTAATACAAAACAAATGCCTTTTCGCTTATATGAAATAGCAGCTTATATTTATAAGTGGATTTAATTTATTTTCCATCAAAACATATTGCATGAACTTTCAAACAGCTCTCCGCTGTTTATTGTAATTTGAAACTACTGAATTTTGCCGATAAATGATGTGAACTGCATCAGGATAACAAGCTGAACTGAAAGTGAATGTTATTTGAAGCCTAGCATAGCAATCCATAGAGTAGCATTCAGTATATTTCCAATGTATTATGCTTCACTGGCTAGCAGTTTAAACAATGGTTTGGCACGTTACCATCGGGAAATCTCCGATGTGTACCTCCAAGTACATGACATTAGCTCTGATGTGGCACGTTATGGCTGGCATTATCTCCCGAGTTATGAACGAACTCTCGCATTACTCATAACTTTAGAGCAGTCCTCTCCAATAGCATTCTCATTATCTAAGTAATGTAAAGCGGAACTTTAGATGTAGTTAATACATAGATAATTGGCAACCTGTTTTCCTAATGCCACCTCCATAATCGTAGGAGAACTGACAAATGGCTTTAAAGTACCAGGGAGAACAGTTTTTATATATAAATGTTTGGAAATGGAAATGAACATTTTAATTACAGAAAGATTCGATTATTTGAACTTAAGAAATGACACTCTGAGGTTTAAAAATTTGGCAACATCTATTCCTCTTCCCTTTCCAATTCATTCTATATTACAATTACAAGCTATTGTTATATAGAATACGCTTGCTATTGTAAAGGACTGCTCTCTGGTTTTGAGTGATGCAAGAGTTCTTTCATGACTCCAGTAATAATACCAGTCATAACGTACCACAGAAGCTAATGTCATGCACCTAGAAGTTCACATCGGATATTTCCCGATAGTAACGTGCCAAACGCGTATTGTACCGGCCACCAACATTGACTCTAGAGCAACGCAATTTTGTGTGTAAAAGTTATTATAAATGGGAATCACCAAGCCGTGTTGCCTGGTGAGGTGTCTCCTTCCAGATTTACAATTCACGAGATTGTGAAGAAATTAAAAACTATTGGTTCTGTGGCAAACAAGGAACGGAACCGTAAACATACCGTTTTAGCAAAACAAAAGCTAGACGACATAGGCGCAAGTCTTGAACTTTCAACAAAATCCATTCCAAAATTAGCACAAGTGGAATTTCAGAGTCTTCTGCACATAGAATAACTAAATTATTAAAACTAAAACCTTATAAGTGTACAACTGTCCATTCTAAAACAAGGGGACCCAATATCGGGAATGATTTATTATTAATCCTTTCTTTCGTCAGTGAATGACGGCTTAATTCATCCACAGCTTCTGCTCTTTTCAGAAAGGTGTGGTTCCAACTAAATGGTCGATACGATAGTGGACTTCTGAAAATCCACATCGCGTTCAAATAATCCCTCATTATGATCGAAAAGTTGGAGTTTGGTGTGCTGTTAGCGCTAGACGCATAATCGTTCCAATATTTTACGAGCAGACTGTGGGTATTATACATGCTTTACGCACGGAGTTTATGTTGCAGCAAAGCCGGCTATGGTACACCTAATCCCGCACAGGCAAACTACCCTGCGTCCGTTAGGTTTTAAATGATGAATCCTGCATAAGCGGTATTATTATGAGAATTTCAAAGCCTTTCTAAATTTTTCAGATTCATATCTATAGGAAGACTTTAACTTAAAATTAAATCTAACGTAGTTTCAAGTTGACCTTGTTCACCGAACATTATGGTTTAGGCTACTATGAATATTGCTTTTGAGATGTCCCGAGTTCCATTCCCTTGTAGTTTTTCCGTGATTTCTTCTTGTTTGGTAGTAAAATGTTGTAGCTGGATATTATTTTATTATTATTATTATTATTATTATTATTATCATCATCATCATACCTATAACACAAGTAAACATATTTATAAAATTAAAATTAAAACCACCTTAAAATTAAATCCAACTTAAAACTATATTTTAATAACAATACACAATAAATAGAATTATTCTAATTCAAAATCTTTTGAATTAACACGTCGCCAGGAAAGCTTCAGTTCTTATTTTAGAATTATTCTAGTCTATTATTCAACTTCTTAAGATTTTATATATGTATTTTAATAATTTTAGCAAGTCATTCTGTTATTATTATGATTATTATTTTTCAGTAAGTTGACAGCTTTAGGAAGCAAAACTGCAAAAGCATTATTCTATCTATGCTCAACTATTGTTATCTTAATTGTACTTACCATCGGTTCCACAGTGTTGAGGAAAAAGTCTCTGTTGAATGTGTATTTGACTCAATCAGAACAACATCATGATTACCTTTCTCTTTATCAATTTTAATCTAATTTGCAGAATAACAAATGTCATGTTGCCTAAATGAATATGACTCTAATGTTATTACGAGTTCATTTGTTTTCTTCGTTTGCGTCTTCTTGCTGAAACCATTGTATGCCAAACTTAGTAATTTTTTTACACTTCGTTATTGCATGTCGATACCATGTGCTTCTATATGCATCTTTCTGCTCCTTCTGTTGGATATTTCCACGAGAATAGGAGAGCATCGATGTAACAAAACGGAAATGTTTAATATCTTCAATTTTCTGGGAATAGCCTCTGAAGCTTACTTTATTCTGGATGAAACTTACAGAATTTTGCATAACTGTTAAACCGTAAGAGATAGATAAAAACTTACTACATAAAAAATGTAGAGTACATTAAAATACACAATTTATGTTATACACATTTTTTCGTGGAGTTGGCCGTTATTTATATATTCCTTTTTTTCCAGCTTTCAAAAACATACTCTTCTCATACAAGAATTTGTCAACTCCTGTCCACACAAACAAAGGAACTTCAGTCACATAGCAACCAGCTTTTGACTATCAATTTAACCTATGGTACTCTCTTATTTCGTTCTACTTTCAAGGAAGCTAGTAATAAGATTGCATGAAGTAAATGGAAGCATAAGCTTTCTAACAATAAATTGTTGCAGAGATATAGAGAAAGTCATGTGAATGGAACACATCAGATTTTTCTAATCCATCTCTCATGAAACAATAGGCGCAATTAGTGAAACATTTTCTGTAGCAGAGTAATCTTGTTCCGCTTATATTGCTCATTCTTAACCTAAACGTTTGTATCCAGTTGGTTGTTGATTTAAATTTTCTAGCTGTATGTTAAAACACTTACAATTGCTGTACTAACCTGAACTAATAAGGTTTGTACTCAATTATTGTAATTTAAGAGTAATTTCCATGTTTATTTTGTTGGTCGTTTACGAGTATGAGAAGCAATATAAATGACATATCTCTCATAGGCTAACTGGTCTAAGATCTAGCCCATCCAAGTGAAAAAAACTCCAGGTCTACAGTGCATCGATTGAAATAAGATGTTCCTTTGGAAACCTCATTTGTGCCTCAGGTGTTTGTAAAATTCCCTCCCATAAGTCTTATGTCTCGTCTTATGAGGGCGGGGATGACTTCACGAAGAAAGATGATTATTGGAAGGTTTTTTCCAGAGTCTTATAACGACCAGTTCAGTAGTGTCCTTGGGGTTTAATGTGGAATCCTCCACGTGGGGCGCATCGATAACGCCGAGGTCATCTTCTGAATTCTAGAAGCTCTTGTTGAGAAATCGATGCTTGGTTTGCCGAGGTATTAATGGCTACAAGTTCATTTCCCTGTCTCTTTTGTTAGCGCAGCGACACCTATTATCCCCCTTCTCTTCCTCTCATCGTCTTAGTTCTGCTTATCCTCACGGGATCTTTGATTACAAAATAGCACTAATAGAACAGTTTAACCGCTACTGGGAGAATTGAGAATTAGGTGCACCTTTCTTAATATTTTATTTGAGTATTCTGATTATAAGTTGGAATAATTCCCGCTTAACAGCCCGTAAAATGAATTTTTACTTTCTCTATACGCACTATGTACATAGTAAATAGAGAAGGTATTGCACTCCACCAAAAAATTCGATACCGAGATTTCACCGGAAATATATGTTTTAGGGTCCCCAGTATCCAAAAAAAGCATTTTCACAAAAAGGTCCGTGTGTGTGTGTCCGTATGTTAGTGTGTCCGTGTGTCCGTGTGTCTGTGAACACGATAACTCAAAAACGAAAAGTCGGTAAAATACCAAAATTGGTATTTAAGAGATGCGACACGAAGATTTTGAGAAAAATGCCCCCACCCAAAACTACCCTTTACATGAAACATTTTTCGATAATTTTGATTTTCTAAAAAATGGCTCTAACGATTTTGATTAAAATATCATATATTAAAGATATTTACCTGACAAATAAAATGTATATTTTGAATTTTCTGAGAATAACCTCTGAAGGTTACTTTATTCTGGATGAATTTAACAAATACTAAACCGTAAGAGATGGACAAAAACTTAACACACAAAAAATGAAGAGCACGTTAAATCACACAATTTATGTTATATACATTTTTTTCGTGGAGTTGATGGTTTTTGAGATATTCCTTTTTCTTGGTTTCAGCTTTGAAAAACTTATACTTTTCTCATACAGGAATTTGCTAACTCCTGTCCACACAAACAAAGAAACATCAGTCACATAGCAACCAGCTTTTGGCTTTCACTTTAACCTGTGGTACTCCCTTATTTAGTTTGTATTTACAATAAAGCAACTTAGTAACTTTCCTCGATTAACATGAAATAAATAAAAGATAAGCTTATTAACAATAATTTGTTACAGAGAGATAGAGAAAGTCATGTGAATGGAACACATCAGATTTTTTAAGAAATAACTTATGTAGCAGTTACCAAAAATTTCGCCAAATTAAGTTCACAATTTCTTATGCAAAGTTCGGCACGTGATTATTTTTCAGGGTAGAATATAGCAAAACGACTGCCTGCGAACCTTCACCTTAAGGTAGCCGTGTAGAAAAAAAAGCTGTTTTATTATGAAGCAGATTGATAGCAAGCCTGATTTCTGTAATGATTATAGATTAATAGATTGCTGACGCCTCTCAGAGTAGAATATTAAAGCTGACCAAACTGAGATCACCACAGGCAAACTATCATAGCACCCGCTACAACAGAACGCTTCCATGCTGTTCGTATATATGAAGGATGTGTCTTTAGAATAGAATGAAAGACCTATGGGTAGTAAATTTTCTTCAAGTTCTCACGGTTACTGTAAGCCGTATTTCTTTCCTAGTATCCCCCCCCCCTTAGCGATTGTTGTATCTGCAAGTTATATCACCGTGTATCTTCCTTTCGTCCTACATCCTCAGATTATCCTGGTCGGTGACTTAAATGCTAAACCTACTCGCTAGCACAAAGGCTCTCTGGTACACAAACGAGGCAAGGATATCAAATGCTAGGTAGATGTAGGTCCTTAGTTCAGAATAGAAGACCCTGGCAACCCTTTTAGCACCCACGATTTGAATCGAGATGGCATATGTTATTGGTTTTGTGGTTAACAAGTAGTGGCCTATCACACTTCGTTCACATCACTCAACTCGCTACACCCACACCATAATCGTGTGCTGGTACTGATTAACACAAAAGAAGCGAGCCATAATGTTCCGGTTCAACAGCGCAGCGTCGTTATAGAATGCGTGTAAGTTCTCTCAACGACTCCATCCCCCAAATTTTAGAATCTCCGAAACCCAAAACTATAAGCTGCGGTTCCTCACACACATCGTGATGTGAAGTGTTAACAATCTTACCGTTCACACCCCAGCAACTCTACAATCAGACATCCTTCCATTTGAACTCCTCCGCTAATCCGTCATTTCTGGGTATCCTGTAGACTTCACCAGCGTACCGCGTGCCACATAATCGAGCGCTTCTGAGACCTTAACACCAAGGGCCCGCTGCACAGGATGCGCAAATGGAAGGAGACGATGCCTTTTATGAACCCCGAGAATGTTATGAAATTCACCAAAAGACACCTTAACCGTGGAGGTCTTCTAACCTCCTAACTGCAAGGCACTCTTGATCTGGCTTACGATATCCAAGCCAAAGCTATAAATTCGCTGACTATCTTGAGATAACTATGAGGACAGGGGATGGATGACTACCAGGATGATGCCATTCTGACCATCCTCGATACCTCCGACGTCCCCTTGACGATGCGGATCGACTTCCTGTCATCATACAAGCCAACTTCAAGGAGCACTCAGGCAGTCAATTCTAAAAACAGCGGAGTCTGAGATGTAACACCAGCTACATATACTACTTTCCCTTCAGAGCCGTGTTCTTTCTGATCAATCTCTTCCTGTGTCACTTTCCACGAGAGTGGAGGAAGAGACGGATAATCTGCATTTTGTACCATGGAAATATCAGGGTTCAACCCGCTAACTATTCCTTCACCTCTGTCCTTTCCTGTGTATCCTTTCGAAGTTCTTCCAGAATATACTACTAGTGCAATTATTCCTTCTTCTGGGCAACATTTAGCCCATCCCCAGACCAGTTTTTTGGGTTTCCGTCCTGGACACTCGACCCAGTATGTACTCTGGAGAGTGATGCTGTGGGATACGAGCACGGGGATTACATTTATATGATATCTGTAGACATTGAAAAGCCTTCTCCACAACTTGGCTTGCGAGCCTCCTACTCAACCTATTAATTGGAGCTCCCTACGGACATTCTATACAAATCTTTTATTGTATTAGTTGTAGGACACAAATCTATAAAAACAACAATAACAGCAGAATTTCCCCACATTTTTGGGCGTCTACTTATCCGATTTTCTATTGGCTCAGCATGTCAATACAGCACAATACGCTGCAAAGGATGGTACACTCTGTATATAGGAATCAAACAGACACCAACCGTTATCTAAATGCGGCATCACATCACTCTCCAACCACAAAAAGAGAGGTGGCAACACCTTGGCGACGAAGGCCATTAGGTTGTGCGAAAAGGAGAGCATACATACGAAAATAGAGCACATCCGCCACTGCAAACAGAACGACACTGGAAACTTACCATGCAGCGGCCACCAAGCACTCAATTCTATTTGATAAAACAAGGACACTGGTTAGGGAACCTAGATGGTGGGTAAGGAAGATTAAGGAGGCCCTAGAAATTGTAAGGTATTCCCACAGCTTGAACCTTGATAAGGGGCACAGATTAACGACATTTGGAGCAACTTTGCAAGAAGTGTCAAAGAAGACCACAGATACTAACACGGGAGGACAAGCTTTACAGCAACTCCCCCAGTGGCCAACACGGGTAGCCAATCAATATTATTATTATGATGATACTGATTCTTCTTCTTCTTCTTATTATTATTATTATTATTATTATTGTTGCTATTATCATCATTTTTTTTACCGTGGAGGGAAAAATTCATTGCTGCATTCAATCTCCAGGCAAGTGCAATGGTTGAGAGGATTTGCTTGACTTTCCGCCCAGCTGCGGCATACCCACTAAAAACCCTCCGCGTTAAAACTCGTACTTTACTGAAGTAGCTCGTGCTTAATTGCTTAGCATGTCTCGTATAACATCCGCATTAGAATGTGGAATCTAGGATGCTGCCGGACTAAGTGCGGGAGCAGGTAAAATGTTGCTTCTAGGTTACAGCCATGAAACCTGACTGCAGCCTAGAATACATAATGGTTGTAATGGAAATGAATGAAGGTGTAGGTTGTGCAGGGTTTGTTCTGCTTAAGTCAGAGGTGAATTTGGCGACTGAAAAGCTGTTGGACGTAGGCTGACCTACCATTCCTGGCGGTCGTTCGACGTATATAAAATAGAACCAATGTTTTCCTTCATTCTTAAAAGTTGAATTTGGGGCAAAAAATTCTTTTTAGGGAGGAAGGGCCTTTGTTTATTTTTACTCAATTCACCCCTCCCTTACTGATCCTATTCACCCCTCCCTATCGAAGGGTCCTGTAGTTCAGCGGTGTGCGTATGTCTGTCAGCCTGTGCAGGAAGAGGAGTGGTGTTGAATTTGCTCTACCAGCGAAAGAACTCGGCAAACAGGAGGACTTGCTTCAGCTGCTGGGTGATACTGTCAACAAGTCAGCTGCTGTAGACTGAAGTGTGGTGACGGATGCGGTTGTAGAAGCTTGCAGTTCCTGAACTTTTATCGGTGAAGACGCTGCTGTACGATTCTTCCAGAGTAGCTAAACGAGCACCGACGTTCAGGATCTCTGCGTGGAGGTTCTGAATGGCGTCCCGCTTCACTGCGTCTGTTGAGGGTGCAGGTGGTGTGGCATTGTCAGTCTGTAGAGGAGTAGTCCTAGTCCTCAGGTATCGAGGGCACTGGGCCTACCCTTGGAATGACCTGTGCCACGACAGGTAGCACAGAAGCGGTGTCGCGATGGAGATCATGCCCAGTGCATGAAGCGGTGCCGGAGTTGGAACCACAGTAGTTGCACCGCGGCGGTTAGGCGCAGGCAACGGCTGTGTGTCCGAAGGCACAGTGGCGTCTGCAGGGCCTATGACGTCCCATTTGACTTGCCTCAACGACAAGAAGTTGCCCTAATAAGGGCAACCCACACGTAGGGCAGCCTCCAGATCTTCTGGGTCCCGCAGCTCCACCCTTACCTAAAGCGTAGGTCCACGGTTGTTGTGAGTGGCCCTCAGACAAGAAGGTCACTGCGACTTCGCTTCGGGTGCGACCAATGAAAAGAGCTCTGCAATGTCGACAACTGAGGGCTGCCAGTGGAGCAGCGGCAGCAGGCGAATGGCGATGCTATCGAAGCTGCATTTGCCTCGGTTGAGGATGATGGTGAAGGATTGCTCGTGGCGTAATTGGCTTTCCTAGGGCTGCGGCTCGGCGTTGTTTATTCTTCCCGATCGGAGCAGAAGAGTCGATTGTTCGTCCCACAGTCGATATTGTTTTGTTTGTTTTATGTTTGTTGTTTTTTTAAGGGGGAAACAGAAAGAGAGTTAGAAGGGTAAAGAATGGCTTATCTCGCCATTGGGTTAAGTGCGGGAACAGGAAGGATTATTCAGAATTGATGGAGATCAATCGGGGTAGGGAGCATCCGCTGAGCACCCTCGTTAGTGTAGCGTGAGCTGCCTGTTATCTGACGTGACTCAGCAGAGGGACATGAGAGTTTCCAGGAGACAGACACGACCAAGGCCCTTACTGGCACCCGGGGAGTAAAGGATGGTATGAAGGGAGTGCGGGTATCTTTTTCTCATTTTTTTTCTAGGTAAAGAAGTGTTGCAAGCATTTGGGCGATGTCTTCTTTTAAGTGATCCCGTTGTTGGGCAGTGTTTTTCTTGATGTTTGTGCAAATTATCTTGAGATTTACCGTGAGTTTCAGGTTGAGTGTGGTGCTGAGTTCCTTGATTCCTTCGATGTTTTTCGTGATGTATGTTAGAATGCTGTTCTTGTAAGATTCGGGGGATGTGTCGAGTCTATTAGTTGCTGATTTGAACCCGTAGACGATCTCTTTCAGTGTTTCTTGCAAAGTTGTTAGACTTTGAGTGTTGTGATATTTGTGGTAAGTTGCACTTCCTTCGCTCCGAGAGGACGCTCTGGAAGTCTTGTGGCAGCTTCTTTTCTCTTGGTTGAGAGATCTGTTGATCGGTGGTGATTGGTTCTTCAGTTGTGGTGTTTTTTTCTCTGGTGTTGAGGCTAGGTGCTGGTTTTTGTTAATTATACTTCCAGTTGTTGGAAGCACGATTGTTCTTTCTTCGTTTTGATATCGTTTGGTGTCCGTTCTTAGTGTTCTGTGTTGCTGTGGTGTGGTGATGAGCGTCATCTCTCTTGGGTAGAACGGGCAGCAAGTCTGGTCGATGTAATGGTCTCGGAGGTTACATTTTGCGCAGTAGCGGCGGCGTCTTGTAAAGTTGTGTTGTCGGCGGTGAGATGTGAAGTTTGATGCTCAGCAATAATCGCAGCATGGTGTTGGAGAAAACGAGAGACAAGCTACGAGAAACCAGCCAATCACGGAATAGGGAAGTTCTCGCGGCTGTGATTGGTAATATGTGCACGAATGGCAAGAATGGAATTCTTGGGATCTAGTATATAAGGGTGAAATCAGAAGAAGTTCTCAACAAGAGGTCGAAACGTTGGCAGAAGATTACTATGATGCGGCAGCAACAAGAAGCCAGTCATATTATGCAAAAAAATTATGCTTCAAAACTGTTTCAGGATTTCATTAATAAGGTGTTATCTGTACTTCTACGTTTTTTATTTTATCATGGTATTTATACCAGTCATCTTCATCAACATGGATAAATTTCTCATCCAAGGTCATACGTAGCACTTACTCACCAATATGATTGTTTTTAGTTCTATTTATATGCCTTCTTTAAGGTACATGAACATCTTGGGATTACAAGTTTATATGTTAAGTCTAATCATTTTAAATATTTTGGTGTTCCTTGTATGTTAAGCTAAAATATTTTATTGAACACCGTTATATATAGTATGTTTACTATTAATATTCTTATATATAGTATATGTATAGTTTATGTATCAGACTTCAATAAACCAATTAATTCTCTGAACAAGTACAGTTATGTAAGCCTCCAATATTTTCAGCAATCTGGTTGAAAAAGTTGTGGATTTTAAAATGTAGAATTATATTTTTAGCAATTGGAGTTTGATTTAAAATAACTTCACAATATTTCTAACTTAGGTTATGTGATTTCATATATTTATCTGCTTATTACGTTTCAAAATAAAGGTGTGAGATCTGTAGTTGTGTTTAAAGCGATATACTTTTTATCATTTTAGTTCCAAGAAATAGCGAAATGAGAAATTACTGAGTGGTACAATGTCATGAACTTAATCCACTTATGTTAAAAATGTATAAGCTATAAATTTTTGAAAACTAGAAAGAATATGGTTCTATATGACATAATAAAAAATGTGATGTTTCCCAATCACATGCCTTTCTCTAGCTAAACAAACTTATCTTACAAAAGCTTATTCTTTTATCTACATCATGCTAAGCAAGATAACCATTAACAGAATTTGTGCTATTGCTTGATTCTTTGAAGGCAGAAGGGAAGTAACGTAATACATTACGCTAAAGTAATCATCAATTTCTTTAAAGACCGATTGCTATGTGAAAAAATAGAAATTCCGTTGTCTTTGCTTGTCAGCAAAAGGTAAACAGAACAGACGAAAGGAAGATGACCTACTGCATGAGAAAAGTTTTAAATATCTAAAAATTGAAACCAACGACATGGAATATCTCTAAAACGGTGAAGTATACAACAAATATGCACATTATATACATTGTGTGTTTAAATGAGATCCATATTTTGGCGCAGTTAGTTTTTGTCCATTATTTACGATTTACCAACTCGCAAATTTAAGCAAATTCAACCAGAATTAAGACTCTTTCGAAGCTATTTCCATAAAATTCAAGAATCGTTAGAGTCATTTTTGAGAAAATTAAAATGTTTGAATTATGTTCCATGTAAAGAGTAGTTGTGATTTTCTTTAAAATCTTCGTGTCTCATTCTTGGAAGATATAAACTTAAATACGAAGTTTAGTATTTTACGCTCTTTAAATTTTTGAGCTATGCTGTCCACAGACACACACACGGACCTTTTTTTTATAAAAATGCCTTCTTCAGAAATTAGGGGACCTCAAACAATATATTTCCAGTGAAATATCCTCACTATTTCCAACCATATCCATAACCAACCAAATACCCATAACAATTTCCAATTAGTAAGTATACCTTAACAACTGAAGTCGTATCTACGAATTTTAGTTTCTAATAGTTGCTAGTTGATAAGAATTTTCACGCATTTTCAGTGAACCGTTGAATTGATTTCTTACCTTTGTACAACTTACTTATTAAATCTTATTCATATTCACATAAACAAATGCATTCACTTCAGATTCGGCCACACCGTGGCCAAGGTGGTGAGTTCGATCGAATCGATTTGAGATGGACAGAGCGGCGCAGAGGCGGATTTTTTCCAGTTTTCCCCGCCATTGTATACCACCGGTGTTCCATTTTCAGTCCACGTACCTCAGGTTATGGTCTGCGGTGCTGTATATAGTAAAAATGGACGTTAAACGTTAGGCATTAAAAAAAACTTCAGATTCTTGGAGAATATTATTTTGACTCTTCAGTTGAGAATCAAGCCTGAAACCTCCGGATTTGGAAGATAGTATTCTACCAAAGCTCTTCTCGAGCAATATACTTTCCTCAGTTTGAATGCTATTTCGTCCACATTCACAGTTTATGAAACTACTGAGTTAATATTTATGCGCTCTGTGTATTTTTATCAAAAATATTCGCCTTGCCATCCGGAAAATCGCCGAGTGAAATAACTGCTGTTTGCATTTAATTTACCTACTGGAGACGAAATAATGAAATTTCAACCGTGTCGACAAAGGAATAATAAAATTGTTTAACGTGATTACAAATAAAAACCACAAGTTCAACTATTTCATATAACCGTGCATATTATGGGTTTCTTTTGCGTATTATGGTTAAGCGTTAAATAAAACTAGCATTATTGTCACCAGCCATTCTTTTGGAATTTAAATTGGCAGCCCTGTATTATTAAAGGGCTTTCAATTTTTTATTTCATTAACGTGTTTCCATATGTTTTGTTAAAATCTCGTCGGCTGTAACCTGGGTTGTTGTAATACATTTACAAACCCGTGTACTCTAATATTGCGTTACACTGGAAATGTGAATTTGATTTTTATTACCTATATTCTAATGGAATTTTTAATAAAAATTCACTTAATATCCATTCCAAGTATGGATTATATGTTCAAAGTGGAATTAAATTGTAATAATATCATCATAAAGGCTTGCACATTTTAATGCTCAACACAACTCTAATACGAAACAGTTGAGGAAAGTCTTACTGAGGTATAGAAACAACAATAGTTACCGTAATATTTGGCTTCACGTTTTTCCTTCCCCTACCGCCTGGTATAGTGCATTTTACATAAGAATATTTTAGAAGGAAATTTACTGTATATCACTTGTTACACGTAAAATAACATGAAATTCGCAATAGGGCTGGTGATTGAGTAAATATCTGCTTTTGTTATTAGGCAAAAAAGTATATAGACTTTATTTATGGAGCTTAAATCCATTGCACTAATCTGCCATATTAGAATTATTACTTGGTAATTAAAGTTAATTAATTATAGGTATGTTCAGCAATTATGTTTTTTATTTGGATTGTTTATTTAATAAGAATGAGATGTATTTAATTTCATTTTTAGTATGTATTGAAACAATCAGAAATATTATCCGACCCGGCACATTAGCAATTCGATTAGCCGCTAATATAATTGCAGGACATCACGTGATGGCTATTTACACTGGCTTTAGCGTAAGCAGAAGAAAAAATCTGATGTATTCCATCCACGTGACTTTCTCTACATGTCTACAACAAATTATTGTTAAAAAGCTTATCCTGTTATTTACTTCATGCTAATCCCAAAAAAAAAAAAAAAAAAAATAGCCGAAATAGTTTTATTACTTGCATCCCGTAAGTAGAAGCAAAAGAAGGGAGTACCATAGGTTAAAGTGAAAGACAAAAGCTGGTTGCTATGTGACTGAGGTTCCTTTGTTTGTATGGACAGGAGTTGAATTCCTGTATAAGGTTTTTAAAACTGAAAACAATAATAAGAAGTTTCTCAAAAACGATAAACTCCGCGAAAAAAGTGTATGTATCATAAATTATGTGTTATATTATGATCTGCCTTTTCTGTGTAGTAAGTTCTCGTCCATCTCTTACGGTTTACCAGTTATGCAAAATTCAATAAAAATCATCCAGAATAAAGAGGTGTGTAGAAGCTCATCCCAGATATTTCAAGATATACATTTATTTGGCATGTAAATGCCTTAAATATAAGAGATTTTAACTAAAATCTTTACAGCCATTTTTGAGAAAATCAAAATGTTCGAATTTTTTCTATGTAAAGAGTAGTTTGGGGTGGGGGATTTCCTTGAAAATCTTCATATCGCATCCTTGGAAGATACTTAACTTAAATACTAAGTTTGGTATTCAACGGTGTTTTCGTTTTTGAGCTGTACTGTCCACAGACACACACGGACCTTTTTCTAAACATGCTTTTCTCTTTGTATTCAGGGGGACCCAAAACATTATTTCTGCTGAATCTTGGTGTCAAATTTTTTGATGGAATACAATAATTTCTCAATATACTATGTACATAGTACGTGTAGAGAAAGTAACTAGTCTGCACAGGTTCATAAGGTTCAACAATAATTTCAAACATGCGTTATATTTCACCAATTAAACTGCCAAAGCAGTGAACTCTAACATGATTTAGTGATATTACTACAAGAGGAACTCCAACATATCGATGGAGACTATTTAATACAATTCATGAAAAGGTACGAGTCATAACGTGGCCCAACTGCGCCGTATTTTACTATGCAGATATCCCTTCGAGTGTTAAAAGGGTTGCAACGGAGCTATTTCATGATAATACCCACCAGTGGAGAACTAGCTAGTAACCTTCGCTTTACTCCTCGCAATGACCGCGACCCGCAAGCCGTCTCCACTGATAAGCAAGATGGGCAAAATGAAGGTCTTTCAGCCAGTTCCTCTTACCGAGTTTAACTTGAAATAACCCCGTTGAGTTCTGCAATCTTTTAACGCACGAAAGTATATCTGGATACATCAAATACGGCGCATTTGGGTCACCGGGTAGTAACCGCATGACTTGTGACCTTTCATGAATTGTATTAAATCGTCTACATTGAGATGTTGGAGTTGTATATCACAAAATCATGCTACAGGTCACTGTTTTGGCATGTTTGAAGCTATTGTGGAAACTTATGAGCCTGTGCAGCCTAGTTATTTTCTATACACGTACAATGCACATACTGCATAGAGAAGATATTATATTGCACCCAAAAATGTATACCGAGATTTTACCAGAAATGCATGTTTTGAGACCCCCTAACTAAAAAAATAGCATTTTTTGAAAAATGTTCGTGTGTTGTGTGTCTATGTGTGTGTGTGTCTGCATTTGGGCAGCATAGCTCAAAAACAAAGACCGTTGAATACCAAACTTGGTATTATATTTGGTATCTTCCAAGGATGCGATACGAAGGTTTTCAAGAAAATTCCCCACTCACAACTACTCTTTACATGGAACAATTTTTGGTAATTTTGATTTTTTTCTAAAATGATTCTACTTTTATTAAAATATCACATACTAAAGAAATTTAGACAAATAAAATGTATATCTTGATTTTTTTGGGAATAGCCTCTGAAGACTACTTTATTCTGGATTAATTTTATGGAATTCTACATAACTGCTAAACCGTAAGAGATGCACAAACCCTTACCACACAAAAATGAAGAGCATGTTAAAATACACAATTTATGTCATATTCATTTTTTTTCATGAAGTTGGTCGTTTTTGAGATATTCTTAGTCTTTAGTTTCAGCTATACAAAACGTACTACTTTTCTCATACAGGAATAATTTGCCAACTATTGTCCATACAAACAAAGGAACTTCATTCACATAGCAACCAGTTTTTGACTATCACTTTAACCTATGATGCTGCCTTATTTCCCTTCTGCTTGCAAGGAAGCGAGTAACAAGAATGTTTCTGTTAATTTATTCTCGATTAGGATTAAGTAAATAGAAGCATAAGCTTTTTAACAATAAATTATTGTAGAGTTGTAGAGAAAATCCAGTGGATGGAACACATCAGATTTTTTATTCCGGTGTAAATAGACAATACTCCTGGGCTGAGAAGCAGGGGAAACAGAAACGCATAGCAACTCGGTGTTGTAATCCCAAAAGGAAGCCTTTCTAATTTGAAATCTAATGGAAATTGGGTATGACAATAATCTTAGGGGAATGCAGATATAGGACATCGCACTAGGGGCTTCAATAATGCATTACTCCAATCCTATAGACAACAGCAGGAAAAATATATCTCTAAATCCTTATTAGCAATGCATACTAAAAATAGCTGAAATGTAAAAAAAATATGATGTGATCCATTCAAATGACTTTCTCTACATCTATGTAACAAATTATTGTTAGAAAGCTTATTCTTCTAACTACTTCTTGCTAATAGAACAGAAATGTTTACTTGTAAGTGGAAAGGAATTAATGGGATGTACTAGGCTAAAACGGTAGTTAAATCTTCTATAAGCTGATTGCCATGTACATGAAATTCCTTTCTTTGCATTGTCAGGAGTTGACAATTTCCCGTATGTGACAAATTCTAGGTATTTTTAAACTAAAACCAATACAAGAAATATGTCAAAAATGGCCAACTCCATCAAAAATGGGATATGACATGAATTGTGTGTTCTAACGAGATCTATATCTTTTGCGGAGTAAGTTTTTGCCTATCTTTTACGGTTTTAATAGTTAAGCATAATCCAGAAAAATTCATTCACAATAAAGAGGTCTCCAGAGGCTATTCCCATAAAATTGAAGATATACATTTTATTTAAAATTTTCAGAAATTTTTGAGAAAATCATAATTTTCGAAAACTTTTCCATATAAAGGGTAACTTTTAGTGGAGGAAATCTCTAAATATCTTAAACTAAATATATCTATAAATTTGTATTTTATCAAACTTTCATTTTTGAGTTTTCATGTTCACAGGCACACGGACACACACATACACACGCACGTACCGTTTCCTAAAAATGTCTTTTGATACAGAGGAAATCTCGGAATCGAATTTTTGGGTGGAGTGCGTGTAGAGAAAGTAAAACTAACCTTAAATATCTTCCTTAAGAGGACCAGAGTTCTTCATTAAGATCCTCTGTTGACATATTTTTTCAACATTTGTCATTAAAAACCGCTGAACAACTGCATATTTGAGGGATATCTCGTTCTTATTTGTGCAGTTGTCTTTCTTATGCCTTAAGAATACATATTTCTTTTGGAAAAATTCGTGTATCCCAATCACATAATATTGCTGTAATTTATTCATTATTTTTAAGGGTTTGGAAACAAAACTCAAAATCTGTGTCGGCCACTGTAATTCCATTCACTTGAATTGATCATAGTATAAACTTAAGTTTACATTGATATTTGTTTAATTTCTTAAGAGACACAGAGACTAGAATTTCAAACTTTTATTATCGTATTGCATAGAATTTCTAAAAATGTTTGTGTGATCGCATTGGGTTCTGTTAATTTAAATACCAACATTTTACTCAAATGGTATAAATATTGTCAAAATATAAACTATTTCAAAATCTATTATCTAAATATATTTTACAGCAAAAATGTTCCACTCGCCTACAAATTTGAGAAATCTGTTAGCATTCTTGAATTGGAGCTTGAACCACACGATAACCCTTAAGAGTTTATGTTTCAATAACCATGATTACTAAATAATGATCAATAGTTCACACCCAGTAACCCTTAAGAGTTCTTTTAATATTTCTTTAATATGTAATATCTTTAAAATATAAACATATAAAATTATAGGAACGTTCAATTAGCCCTTAGAAAATCCAAGAAATAACACTGATAGCATCGAAAAAATTTGTATTTAGTAATCGTCTCTTACTACATGGCAGTTAAAGTATCAGCTATATTCATCATCTGGTTCCGTTGCCATTGGCAATTGAATCGGAATTCTTGAGCTTCTTTAGAAATATGAAAAAAAAAAAAAAAATAAAAAAAACAGTTTCGTGCGTGATTAAATCCTTTTATTTAAAGCACTTAACACCATAAGAGCTAAAACCAAGTTGAAGTTAATAGGCCCTCTGTTCCTTCCTTTGCAATAATTTCTAAGGGGATAAACGAATTTAAACGTGACCTTATATCCACAAAAGGTGATCATCGTTCCGGATGTCCAGCATAACTGACTTCCTCCGAAATGGTTGACAAACTCCAGAGTATGGTTTTCAGTGATCGACGAATCAAAGTTCGCGAAATAGTAGAAGCCACAGGCATATCACAAAGGTATATTGTTCTCAATGTTCTATATAAATTAAGTCAGACAAAGGTCTCGGCTAGATGGGTGCCGCGTTTTCTCTCAATGGAGAATATACGCAAACGTGTGATCGATTCGAAACGTTTGGTACTTTTCTATCGCAATCCTGATGAGTCTCTGTATCGAAACATAATTGTGGATGAAACATCATTACAGTACTACACTTCAAGGACAAAGGTTAATCAAAACTGGGTTTTAGAGGCGAACCGGCTCCGAGGAAACAAAGTTGGTGCACATGGAATCATCCATATTGATTACTTGCAGAAAGGAAGAACGATAAATGGAGAGTATTATGCATGGTTATTGCACCAGTTGAAGGAGAAATAAAAAAAGAAAAAAAAACGCCTCATCGGCAAAGAAAAAAGATTCTCTTCCATCAAGACCTGCGCAATTTCAATGGCGAAAATTCTAGAATTATGATTCAAAATACTACAACATCTAAACTTGAAATAGTAGCTCGGCGGAAAACGATTCACCTCTAACGAAGGGGTTATTCCCTAAGAAGATACCTATTTTGCGGAACTTTTGAAATCCTACTTTTTGAAAGGCTTAAAACAGTTGGAGAAACGCTAGGAAAAGTTTATCGAGCTAAAAGGAGATTATGTAGAAAATTAAAAAAACTCTACCAAAAATAATCTGTTTTGCTATCTTTTTCTACGGACTTACTGAACGACCCAGTATGGTGCATTTAACATCTTGATTTTGTGAAATGCACCGTGAATCTCTCTTAGCTTCGTTTTTATTTTTCTTATTCGAAGCTATCTCACTCTACAGAACTCGCCTCTTAATCTGATATTGCAATGGAACAGGTTACTTGAACCAATTCTATAGTAACTTATAGACTTTATTAACAATTAATGTAAACTTATTTAACAGTTTTACTTTCTCTACTGCTTATTATAATAAGTACTGCATTCCACTCAACATTTTTAAATCCAAATGTCACCTGAAGTACACGTTTTGGTACTTCCGGAATGAAAAAAAGTTTTTGTTTTTTTTTCAGAAAATGCTATGCGCGTGTGAGGCATAACTCGGAAAGAAAACTTAGTTAAATACCAACATTTTTTCTAGGTTCAGCAGGGACGCTAGGGAGGTTTTCAAGTAAATTTCCCCACCTAAACTACATTTCACATCGGAAAATGTTGTTATTTATATTTTCTTCAAATTAATTACAACGATTTTGATGAAAGTTGTTTTCTTATAGGTTGATGGCAAGTTGCGATTCTTATGAAAATGATTTTCATATGCGTTGATAACAAATTAAATGTATAAAATAAATTAGTTTTCTGACAATATTTTGTTAATTCTGTTTACTCTGAATGACTTTTGTACAATTAGAATATAGACAGGCGAAATCTTCATGAGCAAAATGTGTAGATTTCCTTAAAACACATGATTTATATCAAATACATTGTGTGGTGTGAAAGATTTTCGGGATATACTTTATTATTGGCATGAAATTTAAATATTTTATTTTCCTCAACTGGAAAGTCCCTATTTGTTTTTTTCCCATGGTCCTGTAAAGTCATCACTAGACCTCGAACTTCGCTGCATTTTCACTGTCTTGAAACCCGATACATAGAATTCACCCGCGTATACCATTGCTCCAGTCTAGCTCTATAGTTGCAGGTCATTAACCTCAATATCAACACGTACAGAAATTGGTTTACTTTTACACAATAACACAGCC
The DNA here is from genome assembly GCA_030762935.1 of Hymenopus coronatus. NCBI lineage: Eukaryota > Metazoa > Arthropoda > Insecta > Mantodea > Hymenopodidae > Hymenopus > Hymenopus coronatus. The sequence continues at coordinate 105,377,060 of CM060888.1, read as the reverse complement.
ATGTCAGGAATAAGCACACACAAGTTGAATATGAAAACGAGTCTGGATCTAGCTATTTAATGATAAGAAGAAGAAGAAATCTATGTTGCAACGAGATTTCTACACAGCTAAGAACCAGAAAGATTTTCATCCTGAAGTACTGCAATTGTAATTGTATGTTGAGGAGTGTAACTTTTGTTTTTATTGTGATTTGAAACCTATCGGCGGGCAATAAAAGTCAGACAATATTAAAAGCCAAACGCCAAAGAAAATATATAATGCATGTTTCTGTGTTATTTTGTATATGTACGATAAACAGAAATGGCATACAAAATTAATGAAGTGACGCAAAGTCAATAAGGCATCAAATATGCGTAAAGATAGCTGTAACAAATATACAAATTATGTGAATGAACAGAAAAAACAACTATGGAAATATAAATTTATTCCGCACCAATGCAAAGTATTTAAAGTATCAATGATTGTTCAGAAAATGTAACACAATTTATATATTCTGATGTTACTTTAAAATGAAAAAGAGCATGATGCTTATAACATAGACAGGCGCGATCACGGACTGTCTGACACGTTGTCCTCTAGATAACTGAGCGTTTTAAGACGCGTTTAAACGCTACAAAATGTACAACATAGAGAGGGAAACAGCCTTAGCGTGGTCACGGACTGTCTGACCGTTGTCCTCTAGATAAGCAAGCGTTTTAAGACGCGTTTAAACGCTACAAAATGTACAACATAGAGAGGGAAACAGCCTTAGCGTGGTCACGGACTGTCTGACACGTTGTCCTCTAGATAACCAAGCGTTTTAAGACGCGTTTAAACGCTACAAAATGTACAGCATAGAGAGGGAATCAGTCTTATCGTGGTCACGGACTGTCTGACGCTTTATCCTCTAAACAACAAAGAGTTTTAAGACGTGCTTAAACGCTACAAAATGTACAACATAGAGAGGGAAACAGCCTTAGCGTGGTTACGTCTGACACGTTATCCTCTAAACAACAAAGCGTTTTAAGTCGTGCTTAAACGCTACAAAATGTACAACATAGAGAGGGAAACAGCCTTAGCGTGGTCATGGAGTCTGACACGTTATCCTCTAGACAACAAAGCGTTTTAAGACGCATTTAAACGCTACAAAATGTACAACATAGAGAGGGAAACGGCCTTAGCATGGTCAACGGACTGTCTGACGCTTTATCCTCTAAACAACAAAGAGTTTTAAGACGTGCTTAAACGCTACAAAATGTAAAACATAGAGAGGGAAACGGCCTTAGCATGGTCAACGGACTGTCTGACGCTTTATCCTCTAAACAACAAAGAGTTTTAAGACGTGCTTAAACGCTACAAAATGTACAACATAGAGAGGGAAACAGCCTTAGCGTGGTTACATCTGACACTTCATCCTCTAAACAACAAAGCGTTTTAAGACGCGTTTAAACGCTACAAAATGTACAGCATAGAGAGGGAAACAGTCTTATCGTGGTCACGGACTGTCTGACGCTTTATCCTCTAAACAACAAAGTGTTTTAAGACGTGCTTAAACGCTACAAAATGTACAACATAGAGAGGAAAACAGCCTTAGCGTGGTTACATCTGACACGTTATCCTCTAGACAACAAAGCCTTTTAAGACGTGCTTAAACGCTACAAAATGTGCAACATAGAGAGGGAAACAGCCTTAGCGTGGTCACGGACTGTCTGACACGTTGTCCTCTAGATAACTAAGCGTTTTAAGACGCGTTTAAACGCTACAAAATGTACAACATAGAGAGGGAAACAGCCTTAGCGTGGTTACGTCTGACACGTTATCCTCTAAACAACAAAGCGTTTTAAGACGCGTTTAAACGCTACAAAATGAACAACATAGAGAGGGAAACGGCCTTAGCGTGGTCACGGACTGTCTGACACGTTATCCTCTAGACAACAAAGCGTTTTAAGACGCGTTTAAACGCTACAAAATGTACAACATAGAGAGGGAAACAGCCTTAGCATGGTCACGGACTGTCTGACGCTTTATCCTCTAAACAACAAAGCGTTTTAAGACGCGTTTAAACGCTACAAAATGTAAAACATAGAGAGGGAAACAGCCTTAGCGTGGTCACGGACTGTCTGACACGTTATCCTCTAGACAACAAAGCGTTCTAAGACGCGTTTAAGCGCTACAAAATGTACAACATAGAGAGGGAAACAGCCTCAGCGTGGTCAGGGACTGTCCGACGCCTTATGCTTTATACAGCAAAGCTTTGTAAGACGCGTTTGAACGTTACAAAATGCAAAATTCTTTATCGGAGCCGTCAGCTTTTGTGCCTATAATTTACAGCGAATAAATTAGTAGCTATAGCATTAAAGTAATATTATTACTGGAGATTTTACGTAGCTCGCCGCTAATGCTAAGCTGAGACTCACTGTAGGGCAATATCAAATCTTGCACAGAGTTAATTTAATATTAGAAATAATGAATGCAACACCCTTAATTCCACAAAGTGAAACTATATTATGTTTTTATTCTATTAAAATATTCATTAATGATGATCAGAAGCCTCTTAGGTAACATACATTCCTAGTTCTTGCTTATGTTTTGGAAGTCGCTGAAGTTTCACATTTCGCTAATGAAATAAAAGAAATGATGGCACTTTAGTGTTTAACTCCACGTGGAGTGAAATACAGCATTGCAATATGTTATTGCTCTCATTCTTCTTCTAAGACTATGTTCTGTGAATAAATTGCCATTCGCGGAGTGTGAACACTTAACTTATTTTGAGAAAACATGACAACATTGATCTAAACGTCACTGAATATATTTATCTTCTCAGGTAGCTTTGATGCGCCGCATATTATTGATTTAGCACAATAACACATACACAACGGAGCCAATGTATTCACTGTCCCCCACTTTCTTCATGCAGGTAACCTGAAAAGGCCCACAATGAGGTATTATTATCACTTAGCGACACACACTATAAAACACTTGACTGCTGCTTTATCTTCTGTAACTAATCGAGATATTGCAAGCTATTCTGATTATAGGTTTTTCATAACATGGTAGGAGAATAGAATTGCATTCTAATACCATTTCATGAATATAAGACCCAAAATACCTTTGGTAAAAGAGAAACAATGCCGTATACTGGGCTGATTTCTTTTCTATCAAGAATTTTCTGTTTCTCTTCCCATTTCATGTTCTAGGTAGGCTCAGGAACTATGCAGTTTGGTCACGTTGGACAGATTACATGGAATCTTGCTCTTATTGGCGTTACCGAATGAGTCAACTTAGGGGGGTCGTGTCCTCCATAGTCAGGGGTAACATACCAACCTCTTGTCGTGGTTTCAAACCGGGCGGAGGGAGATGAATTTTTTCGGGCGCAAAAATACTTAGTGTGCCTTACTTTGGAAGGGAGGTAAGGCCGGTGCTCCTGTGTCAAAGATTTATGGCACTTAAAGGAACCTCAGGCCTGATAAAGAGGCTTCTGAACAAAATTACACCGTTTTTTCACGATCAATTAGATGAAATGCTGAGAACCATAGAATAAGCGCAAAGAGTGTCTATAAATAAAGCTCAATTTAATTCAACTTAGGAGGATCGAATTTTTCCGATTTTGCTAAGATAAGCCATATCTGAGAACCTCACCAGGGACCGGGCCATCAAGCTTAGGGACTCTGCTTGTCTCTGTCGCTCGGCCTGTCTTCTCTTATTGTCTCCTGCGGTCCCTTTGCCTCATCTGCTCTTCTTGGGATTAGTAAACACAAAAGTTCCGCTATGGATCCGAGCTACTGTCGGCTTCAAAGACTGCGATAAGACGTGTTTTTCTCCACGCGTACTCCACGTCTTTCTGTCATTTGTGATTTCTAATAACTGGTTGTCTAACTTCAACGAGGTGTGTAAATGTGGAGTGAAAAATGAGCTGGATTAGTAATTAACTTTTATAAAAATAATTTTTAGAGTAATGAGTAGAGAAAGTCGCATTGCCTTATACATAAAATTTTACCGCCTATATAAATGGTAGAGCAGGGATTCTATTCAACCCAAAATCCTATATCAAGATTTCACTGGAAATATATGTTTTGAAGGTTACTGAATAAAACATCTGAGGTGCACGCTCACCAAATTATGTCTACGTGTGCCGAAGCAAACTACTCCTACAAAGGTTTGTTTTTTAATCTACTTCATGCTTAACAAGATTAACAGCAGCAGACATGGTTTTATATCGATGTTGTTTCGTTGGAATAAGGAAATACAATAGACTAAAGCGATAGTAAAATTCTTAAAAGTCCATTGCAATGTGATTATATTGAAATTCCATTCGCTTTGCTTTACCTGGATGAAAAATTATTATTAACAACTTTGTACTTAAGAAAAGTATAAACATTGGGGAATTTAAACCTATAACAAGTAATATCTTGGAAATGGTTTGTTGCGCAATAAAATTGTATTTGACATAAATGTTATATTTTGACATCATCTACGTCTTTTGTGCAGTAAAGTTTAGCCTGTCTCTTTCGGTTTACCAGTTCAGCAAGTCATTCAGAATGAACAGTACTTCAGAGACATCTATGAACAGTATAACTCAAAATAAAATTTCGCTAAATAGCACACTTTATAATTAATTTCTGCATCTTTCAAGGGTGGAGATTTCAGTAAAACCTCCACACTCTAAATCACACTTTACATTAAACATTTTTTTATTATTTTTTTTTTTATTTTTTCAGGAATGTCTCAAGCGATTTTGATTAAAATACTTATGTTTAAGACACTTTGGATAGTAAAATGTACATTTGAGTTTCTGGGAAAGCCCGAAGTGCTTTTCATTTTGGGTGAGATTTGCAAAATCAGTAAACTCTCAAAGATAGAAAAAATCTTATTACACAAAATATGTAGATCTTGTTTAAGCTCACAATTTTAATCGGACTCTTTTTTGTGACAAATCTATTTCTGATGTATTCCTTCTTATTATGTTTGGTTTTCCAATGCTTATACTTTATAAAATGGAACCCGTCATTCCTTTTTATTTCTTTTGCTGCTGGCAACGCAAACAAAACCAAATCACAATCTCAAAATGTCATTAAAATTTGACTATACGAATTCCTTTACATTTTTGGTCTAACAGAAATATATAACAAAGGCGTGTCTGCAAAAGTTTATCTTGATTTGTACGTGAACTGTGTACAAGAATACGCTTTTTTCAAAGAATAGTTGGTTGAGGAATAAGTACATTCATTTGAATGTAAAAAAGTCAGTCTTTTGTTTCCTAAAGTGAGCATGCGACGTCACATGTACGTTATAGCTCGCTTGCTTGTATTGATCCATCTGTCGAAAATAAATATGCCTGAAGCTACAAGATACAGGTACGTTCATTGTATATTCTGTGGTGTATTGCTTTGTTAAACTAGAAGGCGAAAAGTTGTTCTGCATCACTGAATGTGAGTGTGAGGTTCACAGAATAAAAGAACTGGGTTTTATCATAGCCTTTCAACTCCTGCGGTTTTTATAGCGGGTTTCTTCTGCTTTTACAACTGGAACATTTCCATGGCGAAAAAAATTTGATTTTAACTGTTCTTTTCGTTTTATACAGATAAACTCCTATGAAAGCATACTAGTACACAGTGAATAAAATGATTCTCATTTCCTGCACATTACAATACATTTTACTTATTAATGAATTATTATTGCAATATAATTTGAAATTAGATTTAGTTGTAATTTTATAAAGCTTGCTAAAATATTATAGCCCCATATTTTTACTTCCTCTACACATACTATGCATATAGTGTATAGAGAAGGTATTGTATTTCACCCAAAAATTCGATACCGAAATTTCACAGAAATACAATTTTTGGGCCCCCTGAACCCAAAAAAAGCATTTTTGGAAAAATATCCATCTGTGTGTACGTCTGTGGAAGCATAGATTAAAAACGAAAAGACCGTTAAATACCAAAGCTGGTAAGTTTGGATCTTCCAAGGATGCGAAACGAAGATTTTCAACAAAATCTCCCCACCCAAACTACTCTTTACATGGAAAGAATTCTAAACTTTTGATTTTCTCAAAAATGACTCTTAACGATTTTTATTAAAATCTCTTATATTTAAAATATTTACGTGCCAAATAAAATGCATATCTTGAATTTTCTGGGAATAGCCTCTAAGGACCTCTTTTTAGATGATTTATATTTACCAGTTTTGCATAACTGGTAAACCATAAGTGATAGACAACAACTTATTGTACAAAAAATGTAGATCACGATAAAATACACAATTTATGCCCTATAAATTTATTTTCCTGGAGTTGATCGTTTTTTAAAATATTCCTTGTTATTGGTTTCAGCATTAAAAAACTTACCTTTTCTCATACAGGAATTTGTCAACTCTTGTGCATACAAACAAAGGGACTTCAGTTACATAGCAACCTGCTTTTGACTATCACTTTAACCTATGTTATTCCCTTATTTCAATTACATTTACAAGAAAGCATGTAATAAGACTATTTCTGCTAATTTGTTCTCGATGGGCGTTAAGTAATTAGAAGAATAAACTTTCTAACAATAATTTATTGCAGAGATGTAGAGAAAGTCATGTGAATGAAACATATCAGATTTTTTGGAATGGCTTTCTTCTACGAGTTTGCCTCTTTTAGGTATTGCTATTTTAAGAAAAAACATTTTATCTAATGAGTCAGGTAAATGATTGCCGTTTATTTTAATTCATAAAGCTGCTGAGTAATAATTCATTGGTGAATAGTTAAAATTCCAAACTTTTCTTTCGACTAACCATAAGGTAATGCAAGAGTGAAATTTGACCAAAAAACTGTAAAAAATTAACTCAGTATCACATTAAAATTATGTAAATTATAAACTTTAAGAAAATATAACGTTTTTCCCATCTGGAGAACTTAAATTACTAATTAACTTGAGTTATATAAGGTTATATGCATCTTACTGATAGCCACTTCCATTTCTTCGCAAATTTTTTTCAACACTTTTCCATACTCTAAATGTTCCCCACAGTGCAATATTTCCTTTCTCTAGCACGTATGTGCAATATACATAATAAATAGAGATGGTATTCTATTCCATCCAAAAATTCAATACCGACATTTCACCGTGTAACAATTTTTTACTTTTTTTTGTCGTATATATCAAGTTTTAGTATCTCGTGCTGCATTCTAGGGAATCTCTTTGTTAATAGTTATTAGTTCCTGGCTTGAGCATTGAAATGTATGTATAGGTTTAGACATTAGATTTGATAAGAGACATTATTTTGTAGACAATTTTGGATATTGTTCTCTCTTGTAGGATTCCAGAGACTGGTGGTGTTTCTTAAGCTGTACCTTTTCGTCTGGTATCCTTCCCTTTTTCCTCAGATAGCTTACTTTTTCATTTTTTTTCATTTTTTTTACCGGCCTTGAAAAGGTATCTTGAAGTTTAGTTTTTACGCTGCTGCGCTGTGTTTGCAGTGATCCTGCGGCTGGGGCGCTACTACCAAAAAATATGTTTTGAGTTTCACTGGGTCCGAAAAAACATTTTTAGAAAAAGGTCTGTGTGTGTCTGTCGGTCTGTTTGTTTGTAGTGTGTGTGGACAGCATAACTTAGTGTCGCTAAATATCAAACTTGATATTTAAGTTCAGTTTCTTCCGGGGATGAACTCGAAGGAACGTTACAGGGAACATATTTGCAAAATCTTCATTTTCTAAAAAATGGTTCTGACAATTTTGATTAAAATTCCGTTTATTAAATATATTTTCTGGGAATAGTTTTGTAAAATGTTGCATAACGGTTAAACCGTAAGACATATACAAAAACTTATTGCACAAAAAATGTAGATCTGGTTAAAACGCATAATTTATTTCCTATATGTATTTCTGGTAGTGTTGACCGTTTTCGATATAAGATATATGTGTGTGTGTAAGATATATTGTTGGTTTCAATTTTAAATTAATCAACATTTATCAAACGGGAGAATGCTATGAGAACCGAACCTCAATTGCTCACATAGCGAAGACATTTTAAAATATATGACCAGCACCTTAGCCTATTGTATTCCCTTATTTCCCTTCTACTTACAAGGCAGCAAGTAATAAAATCAATTCTGCTAATGTTCATCTAAATTAACATGATGTAGATAAATGCATAAACATTTGTAAAATAAATGGTTTCTTGAAAAGATAGAGAAAGTTGTGTGATTGGAACACATCAGATTTTTTACCATTTGTTTCACCTTTTATACTGCCTTTCAAAAGAATATTAAGGAAAATGGTCGTATTACTTTTTAATAATAATAATACATTTTGAATAATCATAACTTTTGGAGAGTACGAAAAGTGATAATTTCCTACATTAATTAGGCCCATTATTAAGTACGTTAAATTAAATATTTATTTTCAAACTCGTTTATTGTAAAACTGGAGTTTTTTTTGTGAACATTTTTAAAAATGTATCACTTTTATTATGTGGCGCCCTTTTATCGAAACAGGGAATGTTGACAGTAAAATATTATTATGTAAATAACCAAACAGCCTAGAATTTTGATGTTTAGCGAAAGTTCTCTATTACTGTAAATAATAGCTGGCTTAAATTCCAATAAGATATACTATATGCAGATGCATCACCTTAACACATTGAATGACTACTGTCCATAAAACAAATAAAGCATATATATTTTAACTCTCTAATCATTGTTTAATTTTAATTAAATTGATGCATTGGTTTGTTTTGATTTTTATTTTGAAGCTAACAAATTAATTAAATACATTATTGCATATGAATTAATTTACTTTTACCGACCTATTAGAATATACAGAGTAGCCAACCATGAGTCACGTGTGTGCGTTTTTCCCTTGCACTTCAATCATCTCGGTATTCACTATCACTGAAATGTTCCGCTCTAGGCTACGTTTTGTTGGCTGCGAATGTCAATTGTCAGTAACTGTTGTTGTGGATTCTGCTGTAAAGATTGTTTGTTCATTGAGCATAACAAAAATGAAAACTCATTTTTACTTTCTCTATATGTGCTATGTACATAGAGTAAAGAGAAGGTATTGTAATGCACCCAAAAATTCGATACCGAGATTTCACCGGAAATACATGTTTTGGGACCTCCGGAATCCAAAAAAAGCATTTTTAGAAACATGTCCGTGTGTGTGTCTGTCTGTGTGTGTATCTGTGTGTATGTGTCTGTGTCTGTGGGCAGCATAGCCCCTTTACATGGAACTTTTTTCGAAAATTTTGATTTTCTAGAAAATGGCTCTAACGATTTTTATTAAAATATCGCTAATTAAAGAAATTTACCTGACAAATAAAGTGTATATCTTTAATTTTCTGGGAATAGTCTCTGAAGACTTCTTTATTCTGAATTAATTTTGAATAACTATTAAACAGTAAGAGATGGACAAAAACTTAATAAAAACAAAAAATGTAGAGCACGTTAAAGCACACAATTCATGTTATATACATTTTTTTCGTGGAGTTGATCGTTTTCGAGATATTCCTTGTTTGTGGTTTCAGCTTTGAAAAACTTTTCTCATACAGGAATTTGCCAACTCGTGTCCATACAACCAAACAAACTTCAATCACATAGCAACCAGCTTTTGGCTTACACTTTAACCTATGGTACTCCCTTATTTCGCTTCTCCACCTCGAGAAGACCACATTAACGGGCCGGAAGGGACTTGAGGCGACCCCATCTCACCCTCCAAAACTGTACCTCATCCATGCCGCCTGTCCTGGGCCGAGATGGGTGATGATGCGGGGGTCGGGCGGTAGGCCTTGGTCCCTTGTGGGTGTGGGTGTACATTTTTAAACAATTAATCTTCTTTGCAGTAGTTTTGAGGATAACAATACAGGAACTTCACCATTCTAAAAGAACTTAATTTATAAGTCATTACATAAGTGTCTCCTCTATCGCTTAAAATGTATTCTATTCAACTATTTCTATATAGTACCTGCTAGGAAATATGAAATAAACCTATTTTTTACAAATTCTTAACTCGATTGCCAGGAAATAGATAGAAGAATAAGGTTTTACTATAATAATTTGTTGAAGAATGGTTAGAGAAAGTCAATTTTATTAATAAGAATTATTTAAAACTGTATCAATACTGTTGATATAAATGTCATCTTCATTCTGCTATTGCCAGCGTGTTGTTTTGAATTACATTACAAGTGGCCATAACATGTATGTCCATGTTCTGTGAGGCTCATACACAGCCATAACTACTACATATTCGTAGGAAATAATGAACAATTAGTTTCGATGGCTTCATAGGCTGTGACACAGTTTTGGTCTTCCGATTCAGTTATCAGGCAATGTACTCTGCAATATGCAGGAACATTCAGTGATGTGAGACAGAGATCAATGGTGAGAGAGGAGCCAGTTTCATTGAAACACAATGAGGCACGTTACAGCAGTTCAAACCCAAATTACCAAGAACCGAACTTAAAAAAAAAAGTGTTCCATCCACATGACTTTCTCTACATCTCTGCAACAGATTATTGTTAAAAATCTTATTCTCCTATTTCCTTCATGCTAATTGAGAAAAAAATAGCAGACATGTTCTTATTACTTGCATTCTTGTAAGTAGAACGGAGATAAGGAAGTACCATAGGCTAAAGCGATAGTCAAATGTTTTAAATCAATAACAAGGAATATCTCAAAAACTATCAACTCCACGAAAAAAATGCATATAACATAAATTGTGTTCTACATTTTTGTGTAGTAAGTTTTTGTCCATCTCTTACGGTTTACCAGCTATGCAAAAGTCTGCAAAATTCATCCCGAATAAATATATCTTCAGAGGCTATTCCCAGAAAATTCAATAAATACATTTCATTTGCATGTAAATGTCTTTAACATATGACATTTTAATCAAAATCATCAGAGCCATTTTTGAGAAAATCAACATTTTCGAAAATTTTTCCATGTTGGGGATGGGGGGAATTTCTTGAAAATCTTCGTGTCGAATCCTTGGAAAATATGGAACTTAAATGCCAAATTTGGTATTTAGAGGACTCTTCGTTTTTGAGTTATGCTGCCCACAGACAGACAGACACACACACACAAACACACACACTGACAGATGGACATACACACATACGGAAATGTTTTCTGAATTTTTTTTTTGGATTCAGGGGTTCTGAAAACAAATATTTCCCATGAAACCTTGGTATCGAATTTTTGGGTGCAATACAATACCTTCTCTATACACTATGTACATAGTACTGTAAAGAAAATAAAAATGCAAGTTGAGCGTGAAAGCGAACAGAGGCCATCAATATATTCACCTCCATATACCTGTAAATACCAATTCAATGAAAATTATATAATATACTTGTAAAATACTATAGGTAATAGAAACTCATAAATTGCAACACCCTTTACTTACTCTACCACATAGCAGGTACATAGTAAATGGAGAACTTATTGTATTCCATCCAAAATTCTATTTTGAGATTTCACCAGAAATATACATTTTGTGGTATCCTGAAAAAACATTAGAAATAGTTCCGCATATATGATCAACAAAATACATGAGGAATAGACCGGTAAATGCTAAACTTAATAATTAACTTCAGAATCTTCAAGAAAGGACATTAAGATATTCAACAAAATCCTCTCATCCCAAACTACCCTTTACGTGAAAAAAAAAATTATTTTCTCAAAAATAGCTAACGATTTTATTAAAATAGCATATATTGAAGTTATTTATATATATATAAGAGATGTCCAAATACTTACCCCACAAAAAATGTAAATCTCATTAAAATATACAGTTTATATGTTTTTTGTGGAGTTAAATATTTCGGACATATTTCTTCTTATTGGTTTAAGTTTTAAAATAATTAAACTTTTCAATCTTTTTTCTTTTGTTTTATTTCAAAGTGAATCGAAGTTTAATCACATGGCATCCAGCTTTTAAAAAACTATCGCTTTAGATTATTTATTCATTATTTTCCTTATATTTTGAAGAAACTAAATAGAACGTATATTTTTACTCGTGTTTATCTGAATTAGTATAAAGTAGATAGATGAATAAGGCTTCGTAAAATAGTTTGTTATAAATAGGTAGAGAAATTCATGGGAATGGAACACATCCAATTTTTAATATTTAGAATGGACGCATTTCCCTAGTGATGTATATAAATGTGTTCGGTTGAAATAGGGTTATAAAAGAATTACAATTTTCATCCCGTATATATCGCCATATATGGTACTATATTTTATTTATTTGTTTTTAACAACAAATTTGCATAGCTATCGCATTAAGACATAATTCTGCTGCCGTTAATAACGCGTTATATCAGTAATGAATCTAATGAATGTTACATGACGTAATAGAAAGTTTTTATTCATTGGAATAAATTATAATTTTTATGTTCGGCTGGAGGAAGATTAGAAATTATACTTTCTCATAAAATAAGAATGAATATAACTGTAATAAATGAAATTATTGATCCTATTGCTATTTGCAAGATGAGATTGCTTCTAATTGACATATCTGCAGAATTTTATTTCGTGATAATACTTCGCCTTTTCCTTTGTTTAGGCAACTATTGCGACGCTACCTATAAAACATCTATCAGGAAAGGAAGAACCTTCTTTTCTTCATTGTTTTTCTTGTCACTTCCACTTGTGAGCATGCATCATCGTGTGGTGTAAGTCAGACCGCCAGCTGTGCACAAATTCACTACATGTTTGCCATCTAGAATATTGATCAGTTAAGCGGGTTGGCATTAGGCAGGATAAAAAGCTCAGCTAGGTTTAACATCAAGATTTAAAGCCATGCTATTGTTGATAAATTACGTTCCAGTTCATCCGCAAAAATGTCTGTCTATATCCGTTGAAAATCGGCAATACAGTTGGCTTAACGTTCCGCTAGGGTACCTGACTGTATTTTTTTTTTTTTTTTTTTTAAACAGTAACGGAGTCTGATCAGGACTCCGGTACTGTATCCCTATTTACATTTCCCCCCGTAGGTTTTACTGATTACTGGTTTTACTGTTTCTTTTACAAACATATACACATTGCACAAACATATAACATCCATGCCCAAGGCGGGACTCGAACCCACGATCCCCTGCCCACGAAGCACCAAAGCGAGACGCTTTAGCGAGCGTGGCCATGGGGACCGGCGTATTTGGCGTGTGCAGTCATTCCTTCGTGCGTTAAGAGTTGCAGAACTCAAATACCCCTTTAATGAGAAAAAAAAAAAAATAAAGATAAAGGATAAATAGTTAAAAATATCTTCATTATCTTCATGAAGAATAAAATTAACATATTGAATTTTTTGGGAGTAGTCTCTGAAGACTTTTTCATTCTGATGACTTCTGAGTAACTCGTAAACCGTAATTTGTAGACAAAAACCTACTACTCAAAAATGTAGGCCTCGTTTAAATACAATTTCGCTTTAGCATTTCTCTTTTTCCTTCATACTTATGAGGAATTAAGTAATAAGGTTATTTCTGCTAATGTTTTATCGATTAGCAGAAATAGGTAGAAGAATAAGCTTTTGTAAGAAAGTTCATTACAGAATACGTAGAAGGTGTGTGAATGGAACACATAATATTTTAAAGTTATGTTTTAGACTTATGACTAACTCCATGGTACGACAGCTCACAAGGAACCTTGGCCTACCGCCCGGCCGCTGCGTCCCCCATCTCGGGGTGTAGTATTGGAGGGTGAGACGTGGCCAAGTCCTCATGACCCGGAGCCAATACTTCTCCATCAAGTAGCTCAGGTATCTCACGAGACTGAGTGCACCCAGCGACGGAAAAATCACCAGGCCGTAGTGGGATTCGAACCCAGGTCTCTCGCTTGGCAAGCAGGAACACTACCACCACGCTAAGGAGACTTAGCCTGTTTACTTATAATTTGAATACAATACGTGCACAGTGGTTGAGTATTATTTTAGCAAGATATTATTACAGGGACTGTGACTAAGAAACAATGCCAGTAGAGGAGGCATCAAAACTGCTACAGAAGCCCACGCAGGCATATATTGATTTTCTAACAATGAAAGATGACAAAGAGTAAGCAAAATTAACAGCACGGCACTCGAACGCTCATTGATAGGCACTTCTCAAAATCCGTGCTTCTTTAATTAGCGAATTGCATATAGGATTTGTTCCTCTAATTCAGAAGGGGCAGAAAGGAATGAAACGCACTCACAAACGAAACAGTCAAGTTTATGGATTTACTAATGACGGCAACTTCGTAAACCCGCTAATTAATTATAAATGCAGACAGCTTTGAGAGCGGATGCTCATGTCAGCGACTACACTTCCAGGAACAATAAACACAGGAAGTGACTTGTGAGTGTGCATATACCGTTAAAATGTAACAATAATAACTGGTAAATGGTCGTGACCAAATACATTTACAATATTAAATAAAGTTGCCTTCCATACAGAACAATATCCAATCAGAGAAACTAAATAAGAGAACAGAACTAAATATCTATGAGCTATTTGTTTAGGGAAATAGTTAAATGTGTATCCTTTATGTAGAAGTTATGTCTCTCTGGAAGATTATATTTCCATATATAACCTCACTAACCATCAGCAAAACAGGCACAAGGAGAAATAAGAGAAACTAAATTAAAATCTGATATGTTACAATCATTTAACCTTGTCTACTCTCTATTGTTTATTAGTAGTTATAGCAAATGAGGTATTTTTCGCCAGAATGACTCATGGGACAAAATAGTTATTTGAAAAAGAAGAGTTTAAATACCTGCTTATAATATATTTGAGTAACAATCGGATTCTGATCTACAAATATATTTTAATAGGAGGCTTATTGTTATTAAGTAAACATTTCCTTAATGCATGTAACCTAAATTTTAATGTGAATGTGATATTTCTTATGAACATTTGGAGGCTATTTTCCCATAAATCAATGTCAGTAAGGTATAATGAACTAACGTTTCTTTAATCAAAAGTTTTAACCGTCAAAGAGATTAAAACATAACAGTAACATTATTACTAATAATACCTACGATCGGGAACCCTCAGAAAAAAACTAATATCAAATATCAGAAAGTAATGAGTACAACTATACAAATAAAGTAGCATTGTTTATCCTGTGAGCCATACATTATGATGAACCATGTCTCCTCCTTCCTTCTCCTTCCTGACATGCATGGTTCTCTATTTTATAGATAACTTCTGGTTGCTGATATTTTCAAGCATAAGGTATAACCACGAACTACTTTCATTATAATATGCTGAAATAAATCCTTTTATTTTTCTGGTTTCACTGGATTAAACGCCACTGTTGATGGTCTCAAGTTTTTCAATACTCCAGTACTACACGCACACGCACATGCATAGGAAGAATACCTCTAGTATTGAGATAATGACTAAAAAAACACTCTTGATAGAATATTCTACCTAACATGAATTTTAAACAATTTCCTGAAATGGACACACATATCTATGAGCTCTTATTCCGGAAAACGCCTCAAATATTCTTATGAAATCTTATTTTTCCATCTACTTCATTTTAATTACGATAAATCTTTTCAGAAACAGCTAAGTTAAAAATTCGTTATAGATACAAAACGAATTAGAATGTTGAAATGATTAATAAATGATTATGGAATTAAAATGTCATACCCTTCCCACGCAATCGCGAGAAACAACATGACTCCACAGGACATTAAAAGAACTAGAAACTATTGAAAAGTTCGAACTATTATAATAGCGAATATCTTGAAAATTTCTTATGTCACAGAAAAAGTTATTTGGAACAAATTGTGCGTTTAAAATAGACCTGTACCTCTGTGTAATGCACTCTCGTCTGTTGCATAAGGCAAGCTTAAAAGTTATATAAGATTATGTAACATTCCTTTCTCATGACGGGATATTACGGTTTATATCCATGAGGTTCAAAACTTATACTTATTTATATCAGCTTCAGTAGCTGATATAAATAACTTTAATGTCAAAATCCTCAAAGATATTATTCATAAAAGAAAAACAATTGGAAAATGTTCTACGGAAAGGGTAACTGGTAATTTTTTTTCTCATCTTTGTAAGATACTAAACATAAATACCATATCAGAAATTTAGCCGATATTACGCTTTGTATTGTGCTGCTGACACACGCAGGCGCGCGAACCTTTTTCTATTTTTTTTTTTTTTTTTTGGTTCAGCGATCCTCATTGTAGATTTGTATTTCAGGTACAATCTCGGAGTGGCATGTTTTGAGTCGAAAACTTCCCCTACTTACTAAACGTAATTGGGAGAGTAAAAATTGAGGGAATAGTTTACAAAAAATATAATATTGGAAGATAATTGTATTATCATAAAGGTGTACTTGAAGTTTGTGTTTGGAATATTCGTAAAAAGGTTAGTGTTTTACAGGTAATGAAATTGGAAAATTAGTCCTAAAATTGGAATAACAGAGTCCCAGGATCCACACAATAGTTCTCCATGATAACAGTATTGGAGACAATAATATTAAAGAGATTATGTTGTATACCTTTAACATGAAATTATGAAAAATTCAATCAAACATAACGTGCGAATGTCAACACAGTGCGGGTGTAGCAATAAGGTACGGACAAAAATATCCCTCACATGCTGGAGAAGATACGAGTACTATGGGGATATTAGGCCCTGGAAATATTTAATATTATTTTGGAACTCATTTTATAGATATTACATTAATATGAAGCCACACAGGAGCAGAATGGAACGCCATACTAGTATACCTTCTTTCATGAAAATATATTCAAGATGACCTTCGTCAGCAATCAACTGAATGTCGTGTTGCATTGAATTCCGGATGAGCTGATGAATCCCTGAAGATTTGCGTATTGTTTCACAGCCCTTGTAATATGGAAGAAGGATTTCTGCATATTCCACCGAGATTCGATCCATAATTCCTTTCGAATGTCCCGGGGGTGTGTGACCGGTATGTAGCGGGGTTGTTTTATGTAAAATATCTGAAGCGCTCCATTCACATGATTTTCTCTACATTTCTGCAACAAATTATTGTTAAAATCTAATTCTTTTATTTACTTCATGCTAATGGAGAAAAAATAGCGATAGTCAAATCTTTTAAAAGCTAGTTGCTATGTGATTGAAGTTCCTTTGTTTGTATGGCCAGGAGTTGACAACTTCCCAAAGTATTTTAAAACTGAAACAAATAACAAGTAATATCTGAAAAACACTCAACTCCCCGAAAAAGTTATATATAAACTAAATTGTGTGTTTTTACGAGCTCTACAAGTGAGTTTCTGTCTATCTCTTAGGTTTACCAGTTATGCAAAATTCCACAAATTCGTCCTATATAAAGATGTCTTCAGAGATTATTCGCGTGAAATTAAATATATACATTTTAATTGTCATGTAAGTATCTTTAATATACAATATTTTCATCAAAATTGATAGATCTATTTTTGAGAAAATCAAAACTTTCGAAAATATTTCCATATAAAGGATGGTAGGTGAAGTTTTTTGAAAATCTTCCTGTCGCTTCTTTGGAAGATACTGAACTTAAACACTAAGTTTGGTATTAAACGGACCTTTCATTTTTGAGTTATGCTGCACACACAATTTTACATAACCAGGAAACCGTAAAATGTAGATAAAAGCTTACTTACAAAAAGTACAGCCGTTGGTCCCGTGTCGTAGATTTACGGCACGTAAGAGAACCTCAAGCCTGATAGAGAGACAAAATTAAGCGGTCGTTCACACCCATTTAGAATGGGAGCTGAGAACCCAGTAGTTAAAGAGCGTCCTTAAATAATTCGCCATTTCCATTTACGTACATACATACACACATGAGTTCAATCGTAGTTATATACATAGATACATAAATAAACTGCCGTGACGCTACAACACAAGTGGGGCCATCACGACTGCCGGCCTCCTGCCCATGTATCATCTACCCGATACGGAGAGGTGACGTGGCCAGCATGACGTGTTCCTCAGTCAGCAAAATGGATTTCTTGACCGAAAACGCTGCCTAATGCAAATTCTCACTTTTTCAAGATGTTGAGCGGGCCGGTCCTATGCCCGGAACTTAAAATCCCCACCTCAGGGTATGTATATACAGATATTATTTAGTAATATTACGGACGGAGGATCTACGTTTTCCCGAGAGTACTTGAAATCTCTGGAACATTAAATACCCACTTAAGGGAATTTGTCTTACAACCTCAACATAGGGTAACAAATTATGGTTTCTCAAGAAAGAAAATGAAACGCTTCTACTTCCCTCTCTTCGCCAAAGGACGCCTAAGGCAATAAAGTATTTTTTTTTTTCAATATCCACCTCAAGGCTAGCAGGGTTTCTTTCCCTCGTTTTGCCCTCGTTTCTGGTCCGTAGCTATGTTTTATTCCACCTCTGGACGATAAAAATATGTATGAGTGCCCATTCTTTTTTATACGCCGCTTTAAGTTTATCTCTTTGCCCGCTATCTAATACATTTATTGAAAACCTTTAAATTTACGACGTTTTTAATGAATTTATATACCTTTTTATTTTCTGTACACGTATTTTTTTATTAACTATGAACCTATTAATTTTCATAAAATATAACTTTTAAGATATTTTTATGCAAAATGATATCTTGAACGTTCTGGAAATAGTTTTTGAAGTCTTCTTCATTCTGAATAATTTTTGTTTAACTGATAAACAAGGAGACAGACAAAGCCTTAGTACTACATTTATACATCGTTAAGGCTTACAATTTATATCAAAAACATTTTGTAGAATTAACCATTTCCGAGATATTACTTGAATCTCACCTTTCTCAAATTAGGCTACGATTAGGTTTATCGCAGATGGAAACACGAGTCACTGGGGCGATGCACCGCAATTAGGCTCTCATGTGAAAGTCGTTATTCGACTATTCTTTCTGTTTTACTCTCTCTTATCTTGGCCGTGAGAAGATAACTGAATTTGAAAGCCATCACGTATTGACCTTGAAAGATTTGACGATCGTTTAAAGCCTCCTGTATTTCCAATCCTCTTTTACCTACAAGAAAAATGAGACAGTTTCTGCAAATATCAACTCAATTACCTAATATACAAAAATAAGCATTTTAAAAATAGTTTTAAGAAGAATGAGCAAGGAAAGTCATCTGATTACCAAACAGCACATTTTTACTTTCTCTACACGTACTATGTACATAGTGTACATAGAAGGTATTGTAATGCATCCAAAAATTCAAGTCCAAAAACAATCAGAAAAAGGTCCATGTGAGTGTGTGTGTATGTGGCTGTGGACAGCATAGCTCAAAAACTAAAAGACCGTTAAATATCAAACTTGGTATTTAAGTGTGGTATCTTCTAAGGATGTGACACGAAGATTTAAAAAAAAAAAAACAAACAAAAAAACTACCCTTTTCATTGAAAAAATTACGAAAATATTGATTTTCTTAAAAATGGCTCTAACGATTTTGCTTAAAATTAGTTATATTTAATATATTTAGATGAAAAATAAAATGTATATCTTGAATTTTCTGCGCATAGCCTCTCAAGACATGTTTATTCTAGGTGAATTTTGCGAAATTTTGCATAACTGGTAAACCGTAAGAGATAGACAAATACTTATTACACTAAAATGTAAATCACGATAAAACACACAATTTATGTAATGTACATTTTTTAGTGGAGTTGGCCGTTTTAGAAATATTCCTCGTTATTGAGTGCAGCTACAGAACACTTTTCTCGTACGGGAACTTGTCAACTCCTGGCCACACAAAGAAACTAATTTCAATCCCATAGCATCCATATTTTAAACATTTGAGTGTCAGTTAAGACTAGTGTATTCGCTTATTTCCCTTCTACTTATAAGGAACTAAATAATAAACCGTTTCTTTTAATGTTTTGGCATGAAATAAATAAAAGAATTAGCTTATTAATAATAATTTGTTATAGAGATGAAGAGAAAAGCATGTGAATGGATCACATCAAATTTTTATACATCCATAGTTGTTATAAGCAGTCAATAAATAACAGCCAAGTCAACTGAATCGTAAAATTAAATCAAAGTTTGAGATGGTGGCCGAAATCCAAGAAAACGGTAGCATCTAAAACTTTTGTGCTTTCTACTTTCTCTACTATGTATATAGTACTATGTACCGATACCGAATTTCTCTGGAAATACACGTTTTGTGTCCCGTGTATAAAAAAAACATTTTAGAAAAACGTCAATGTGTCCGTGTATGTGTCTTTGAGCAATACATCTCAAAAACAAACAATTGGTTAAGTACCAAACTTGATAAATAAGATCGACATGTTCCAAGGATAAAGCGCGAATATATTTAAGATAATCCCCCACTCCAATCTGTTCTTTAAGTGGAAAAATGTAAATTTTCGATTTTATAAAAACAATTCTAATTATCTTGATTAAATACCATATATTAAAAATACTTACTTACAAGGCATGTAAAATGTATATCCTAAATTTCTTGGGAATAATATCTGACGTTCTCTTCATTCTGAATGCCTTTTGTATAACTGGTAAACCGCAATAAATAGACAAAAACTTACCGCATAAAAATATTCATGTCATTAAAACATACAATGTATGACATTTACAGTTTTTTTTAGAGCTAATCATTTCAAGATAAACCCTGTATTTGGTTTCAGTTTTAAAATACTTAAACTTTTCTCTATGGAAGTCCTCATCCGCTTCGTATCTGCTTTGATTTACTCCTGACCATTGAAAGAGAACTGAATTTCATTGACAATGGCATAGCGACGGTTTTTATAACATTTTAGCGTCACTTTAGCCTAGTGTATTTCCTTATTTCCCTCCTACCTATAAGAAACTAATAATAAGGATGAAACATTTAATTTTGTTTTCAAATACAAAATCGTTATTATTCTTTCATCCTGTTGTATAAAGAGAAGGGAATTTAAAAAATTAATATTTGTTGTTTTTCTCTTATATTGATTCGATATTAAGTAATACAACCTTTTCCACTAATAGTTATATCGATTAGCACGAAGTAGATAGAAGGGTAAGCTTTTTAAAATAATAATTTATTTCAGAATAGGCAGAGAAATTTATGCGAATGGAACATATAAGATTTTTTGTTCCTAGTCTTGCAGCAAGAACTGAATTTCCATCACAGAGCAACCCAAGCATAGTGTACTTCTTTATTTCCCTTTTACTTATAACGAGTTATGTGATAAGGCCATGTCTGCTAATGTTCAATTTGATTAGCATGAACAAAACAGAAATATAAACATTTATAATAATAGTTTGTCACAGAACACGCCGAGAAAGTCATGTGAATGGGACATATCAGCTTTGTTTGTTCCATTTAACTGGACGGCCATATCGGCGACATTTCCCTTTGGAATATATCACTTACCACCCGGAACCCTTCAAATAACAGCAGATGTTCTGCCGACTGAGCTACAGGGCCAGCATATATCAACTTTGTTAACTAAATGTTTTGAAATCCTTTGTAGCCTTGTAACTTTACTGTAGTTCGAGAAATAACTGCGTGATTTTCGTTCAATGTCCTCATTAATTCCTATAATCACTTTGGAGAAGTTCTTGTGCAAGTTTGAAGGCAGGCTGTTTAATTCATTTTCAATCGCCTTTATTGTGGGGGAATAAGCGCCGTCGTTTTATATCTATTGTGAGAATTTTGTTGAAGATTTTTACCTGGTAATAATCAGCTGTTTCTGGTTTCACATTTGTTAAAGACGCTAGTTTTATAAGTTTCCTTCACCTAGACTGCTCTCTTTTGTTACCTACCCGGCTATTCTAACCACATTTGAAATTGTGAAAGTTGTTTTTCCAGCTGGTGGTGATGCTTTCTTCTTTGGGAATCTGCTGTGTAATCTGTTGACCTTTTATGTCTTTTTCCGGGGCAGAAACCTTCCGCCGGTCCTTTGGCCCCTAACATGTGTTATTTCCCACTATCATCCGATTTTTAGTTTTTCACCTTCATATATATCATGATTCCTGGATTTAGTTGGTCTTATATGAACGGTGTTCCAGAAAACTTTCTATAGCATCATCTCACAGCAATTCCTTTCAAATTTAGCAATTCAGCGAAAATACATGCTTTGAGATCCCTTACATAGAAGGTATTTTTAAAATGTTGGATCTGTTACATTCAAATGAATTTCTCTAGCTGTTCCACAAACAAACATTTCATTCAAAAACCCATTCTTTTATCTTCATCATGGCAAACGAGATAGGCATTACCAGAATTATTCGTCTTATAGCTTGCTTCTTTATAAGCAGAGGAACAAATCTTTTAAAATCCAATTCTATATGAAACACTTTAATTAAGTTCTCTTTGCTCGCTAGGAATAAACACAAGAAATATAACTTTTCGTTTGAGAAAATTTTAAACAGCTTAAAACTGACCTCAATAACCGGAATTTCTCAGAAATGCTTAATTCAGCAACAAAAATGTATATGTCATAAATTGTGTGTTTTAACGAGATCTACATTTTTTGTGTTTTAAGTTGTTGTCTATCTCTTACGGTTTACCAATTATACAACATTTACATAAAAGTCATCCAAAATGAAGAAGTCTTCAAAGAATATTCTCAGTAAATTCAAGTGTACATTTTGAATGTCACAAAAATATGTTAAGCATATGGTATTTTAATCGAAATTGTTTGAGAATTTTTAATAAAATCAACATTTTTAAAAAATGCTCCAGGTTTTCTGAAAATATTTATATCGCATCCATGGACGATACTGAACTTAAATACCAAATTTGGTATTTCACTGACATTTCGTGTTTGAGTTATGGTGTACACACACACACATACACACACACGAACCTTTCTTAACACGTGATGTGTTCCAATCACATGCATTCCTTCACATCTCTTTAACAAATCATTGTTGAAAGACGTATTTTTCTATCCACTTCATTCTAATCGAGATAAACATTAGCAGAAATTGTCTTATTACTTGTTTCCTTGTAAGTAAAAGGGAGAAGCCTAGGCTAAACATTAATCAAATATTTTAAAAGCCAGTTGTTATTCGGTTGAAATCCATTTCTTTTCAAGATCAGGAATTGACGAATTCCTGTATGAGAAAGGTGAAAGTATTTAAAAACTGAAACCAATAACAGAAATATCTTGGGAATGGTTAAGTCCACGAAACAATATGTGACAAATTCTGTATTTTAACGATATCTTCATTTTTTGTTTAGATATTTTTCGTCTTTCTCTTACGGTTTACCAATTATGCAAAATTTGGCAAGATTCATCCAGAATGAAGAGGTTTTCAGAGGCTGTTCAAGATATACATTTTATGTCATCTAAATAAATTTCATACACGATATTTTAGTCAAATCTATAGAGCCGTTCTTGAGGAAATCAAAATTTTCGAAAATGTTTCCATGTAAATGTTAATTTAGGGTGGATGGATTTTCTTGAAAATCTTTGTGTTGTATCCTTGGGAGATACTAACCATAAATACCAAATTTTATATAAAATGAACGTTTCGTTTTTAGCTATGTTTTTCACAGACACATGTACGGAGCTTTTTCTAAAAATGCGTGTTTTATTCAGGGGGCCTTAGAGCATATATTTCCGGTGAAATTACATTGACATTTTGGGTGGAATACACTATTCTTTTATACGCTGTTTAAGGTACGTGTGGAGTACTGTTTACGAATAGAGAAAGCAAAAATGCTCTTTTGGATTCAGAGGACCCTAAACATGTATTTCCGGTGAAATCTAGGTATAGAATTTTTTGGTGGAACACAATACCTTCTCAATCCACTATACACATTGTACATACACGCTAGAGAATGTAAAAAACGTGCACTTTGTAGGTAGGAACAGCATAATTTAAAAGCGATATACTAGATTTCATACTTAAGCCTAGGGCCCAACTTTACAAGTTTTTGATGAGGAAACTTTTAGTTCGCAAATTAGCCAGTATACGTACATGGTAAGGAGGTATTAATTCATTTCCATTAGATGGCTTTATAGGACGAAATCACGACTTTTGGACTTGAGAAATGACGACCTTTTTCAAGGTTCTTTTAGGTGCAAATAAACATTATGAAGACCAACTGGTTTACTTCCCTTCCAAAAGGCGCCAGGGATATTTACGTTCTCAAATCTCTTTTGCATCCGAAAAAATGCATCACAAAATTTAATTTGTGTGTCTTTTAGCATTTTAGAATTATTTATTCCAAATTGTTTCCGATTTTAACTTGTATAAATTAAATATAAATTATACCATGTATAGATATAATGCATCTCAATTGTGGATTTTTAGGAAAAATTGTTTTTACTAAACGCATGCGTTTTCTTTGATTATAATCTTAAGAGTCCCATTTTATTAATAAAATCTAACATTTTTAGGAAAAGGTGTTGACACTAAACGCATGTGCTTTCTTTAATTATAATATAAAGAATGCCAATTTATTAATAAAACCTAACATAAATAAAGCCGAATGAATACTTACAGATGACTGCTACATTACAGTTTTTGCATTATTTTTAAGTGTCACTAACATGCATATTCCCTTACACTTCGCATGCCCGTTCCTATTTTCTGTGCTGACTGGTAAACGAACAGAGAAGTCTATTCCTCCCGTTATAGAAGCAATGTAAATATTTAACTTGGGATATATTAAGACACTTGAAGTACAATTTTAATGAATGTTGGCGAGCTAGAGACGATGAATAAATAATGACACTGACATGTCTGGCAGTCCGACTGCTAATGTCTACGGCACATTTACATTATTAAACACCCTTTTTTCACCCTTATTGCTTGACCCACATATGCTTTAAATTCGCTCCACTAAATTATTTTCTAAAAGAATATTTCTAGTCCACCTGAATCTCAGTGTCTGCGGTGCCATTGCTGTAAAAGCGGGCGTTAAATATTGAAGAAGAAGAAAAAAAAACACCAGTGCTATCGATCCCTTCCTGGAGATAACCCTGATGGCCTTTATGGATGATGGTAGCATTGTCGGACTTGCTTCAGGAGCAGCTGCGGCGACTTGTGTTGGTGAACACCAAACGTCTGGGCAATGAAATATTTTCTTGCCGGATTAAAACGTAAAAATTGATATTGCAATATGCAACACAACCTCCACCAAACAATTCAGAAAGGATTTACATATGCTTTATAAAATAATCTGACACCACTAAAAGGCTGCACGAATAAATAATATAAGTTTTTGACTTCTGCCTCCTTTTGTTATCTTATTAATTATTAGAAGAAGTGTTGAAAGAGGAACTAGGACAGTGTGAACGGTATATCCACTTCTTTTAGAAGAATTCATATATTGTAATGATAGTCAATAGACAATGTGGCACTCAATTGTTTTTAATTTCAATGAATGATTAAAGATAAACAGCTACATAAAAATTCCCAAAAGCAATTCTTTTCAGTGTTTAATGTTACAATACATTTAAAGTAATAATAAATAGAGAAAGATGTACATAAAAATCACGAAAACAATTGTTTTTAATCTTTATATTACAATAAATTTAAATATTCCTTAAATGATTAAAAATAAACAGCACATAAAATCCAAAACAATTGTTTTCAATGTTGTTATATTACAATACACAATCATTTCAAAAACCGAGGCTTCATTTATTTGTGTAACTTTTAGTGTTTTAAGAGTAACTCTCGTTTCTATGACACTTTGTCGTATATGTGTTATGATAAAAATCTGTGTGTAGATATGAATTCAGTTCTCTTTTAGATAAATTACTTTCCAAAGAGAAGTAAAACATTGGAACTTGGAAACTTTTATGATAAGTTCCATTCCGAGGTTTTTGCATGAAACTTAGGTTCTGTACGTACCAGTTCAATTTGTTTCTCTTTCCAGCGAGATGAAGGAAAACGTCGAAGTTCCGAAACTTCCGCCAAACACTTAGCTAGCGGTTTTTTGCTAGTCAAAATCAAACTCTCAGATTAAACAGCGACGATTAATCTGCGTAGTTAGTAGACACCCTAACTGCTGAACCAGTGTATAAAAGACACTAATACTGCGTACAAACATAGGGAGGAAAGAAAGCTAAAGTGCCAGGCGATCTCGTATTTTGTTAAAAGAATTCCATAAACATTTAGGATAGAACATGTGGACATAGAAGCCACTCTATTTTAAATGTCACTTACAGGCACGGCTTTGCACTTAACGACGGTACTTTCTTTATCCTAAATATTACTCCAACACTTCTTTCAAATAAAATAAAATGAAATTGAGTTTTATTTATGGACGTTGTTTAGCTGCTGCGGTTCTCAGCACCCAATTGGGTGTGAAGACCGCTTAATTTTGCTCACAGGACTCTAAGGTTCTTTTAAATGACGTCAATTTCCGACACGGGACCAACGACTTTACTTCCTTTCCGAAGGAAGCCATGCTATAAGTATTCTTACGCCCGAAAAAAAAATCCATCGCCCTTTGTTGGATTTGAACCCGCCACCTTCGAAACCAGAGATTAGGATACTTCCCCTAGACCACGGAGGACAACAATATTTCAAACTAGCTATTTGGACTTAAGAAAATACAAAATATGGAAACAATAATGCAAAGTCTAATGTCATAATCTCTAACAATGAACTCTTGTTAAAGAAAAGAACAAATATGACATACTTATTGTTAATCCAAAGTTGACAGTCATACAAATAATATATGCTTATCGAGACAGTTTCCAAATAAATTGCAACATGTGCAAATATCACGTAAATCTTTATATCATAAGAGATAAACTAGAACATGAGAAAGACAGAAAGTAGAAGGATAACATGTTTTTAAATTTTTGCCGTCATAAGCTAGGCATTTAATTGGGAAAATATAAACGAATATTTTGGAGACAAATAACGCTTCGAATAAAAATTAAGTGTTTTAATGAGGTATTCAATGTTACTGAAGATTTCCAGATTATTCAAGGATAGAGAATTTAGAAATGGTAGAGGATTTCCCAGTTACCTACAAACAGTTCAGTTTCCTCTCAAATATCTGTAAAATAGCTTAAGATTAAATATCAACTAGGAAACACATTAAAAGCTGAAGTTATTTTGGATAAGGCAGTATTGCGAAACATTTTATATCGAATTCTTGAAATATACTTGAACAAAGAATGACTTTTCATTTCTTGGACGTTGTGCAAAAAATGTTCCTTTTGAGTTATGTTTAGAGGACTTTATAACGTATTTTTCTAATGGGATATCTTTACTGAATTTGAGTGGAATCAATTACTTCTTATATATACCAAAGTAAGTAGTAGAGGGAATAAATTATTATTTTAGAAACTTCACTGAAGGACAGTATTCCAATACCGCCAAAAAAATTTAAAATTTCCACTGTTTAAAATTATAAAATAGATATAGATATACGAATTTATGTGAAATTCTTGGTATGTTATTTGCACTAGACTGACATGCTTTCATTGGAGCTTAGTCGGTTCTTTGAGAGTTTTCATGATGTTGTAGCTGGGATTACAGATTTGCTGCCGCTTCTCAATACGAGAGACAGAGCCAGTCCTACAGGCATCAAATACCTTTGGGAAAGAATGTGTTTACTCTCGGGAATTCGACTTAGAGCACTTCGATATCAGGTCCGGAGAAACAGATCAGCGGATCGATCCAGTTATAATCAACTCATATCTGTTATTTACAGGCCTTGGAAGAAATTAAATTCTTGCATATATTTTGTATATAACTTCATTACTTTCTCTACACGTACTATGTACATAGTGTATAGAGAAGGTATTGTAATGCATCCAAAAATTCATAGCAGGTTTTACCGGAAATACATGTTTGGATCCAAAAATGCATTTTCAGAAAAAGGTCCGTGTGTGTATGTGTGTGCGTGTATGTATACATACCAAAGTTGGTATTTAAGTTTGGTATCTTCCAAGGATATATCACGAGGATTTTTAAGAAAATCTCCCCACCTCCCTATCCTTTAAATGGAACATTTTTCGAAAATTTTGGATTTTCTCAAACATAGCTCTAACGATTATGATTAAAACCTCTTATATTTATGACATTTACACGACAAAGTGTATATCTTAAATTTTCTGGGAATAATCTAAATACATCTTTATTCTAAATGAATTATGTGAATTTTGCTGGTAAACCGTAAGAGATGCACAAAAACTTACCACACAAAAAGGGTAGAGTTCGTTAAAACACACAATTTGTTATATTTATTTCGTGGAGTTGACCGTTTATGAGATATTCCTTGTTAATAGTTTCAGCTTTAAAATACTTGCACCTTTCTCATATGGGAATTTGTCAACTTCAGTCCATATATACAAAGGAACTTCAGTCACATAGCAACCAGCTTTTGACTAATACTTTAGCCTATATTACTCCCTTGTTTTTGTTCTACTTACATGGAAGCACGTAATAAGACGATTTCTACTAATTTTTTCTGGATTAGCATGAAATAAATAGAATTATAAATGTTTTAACAATAATTTGTTGTAGAGATGTCGAAAAAGTCATGTGAATAGAACACATCAGGTTTTCACTCATTATAATCTCGGAAGAAATATAAAATGGCCTTTAATTTAGTTTTGGTATATGCAGCACGCAACATTTTGGAAACCGGGTGTAGAGAACCACAATATGGATTCGCGGAAAGAGAACATGTGAATGCTTCAGTAAACTTAGAAGGAATGCAAATCGCGTAATTAGGTTAAAATACAATATCACGGGGTAAATGTGCTTCAGCACGGCTGAATTAGAACGTAGCTAACCTCAAATGAGCAATTTATACAGTGTGTTTCACAGTTAAGGAAAAATGAAGATAAAATAATACAAAATTTGTTGTCTCACATGCACACGACTTTCTCTACATATTCTACAACAAAGAATTCTTGCCGAAGCTCATTATTTTATCTACTGCATGTTAATTGAGATAAGCATTAGCAAAAATAGTTTTACTTACATATTTCCTTGTAGTTACGCGGGAATGATCTATAGTATTTGTTTAATAAGATTTTGCCTATCTCTTACGGTTTAACCTAAGGGTCATCCAGATGAAGCGGACTTCAGAGATTATTTCTCACCCCCCCCCCTCCAAAAAGTAAGATATAGATTTATTTTGTCATGAAAATATCTTAATCAAAATCGTTAGAACCATTTTTGAGAGAATTTAAATTTTTCTGAAAATTTTTCACATAAAAGGGAGTGTCGGAGCCTTATAAGTTGCTGAATTTAAATATGAAGTTGTAATTTCGCAAATTTCACTTTTGATTTATGTGAGACGCACGCTCACAGTCTTTAACCTTTTTTTTTAATTTAGGATCTCAAAACATATGTTTCCGGTGAAATCTGGTCATCAAAAATAATGGATGGAATGCAATACTTAGTCACTTGGTATACGTAATAATTATCTTATTTAAAAACATAAATTAAATATTTTAAAAGAACATTTTACCAAAAGGAACCATTTTCAGAAGTCATTTTAAGGGGAAACATAATGTGAACTTAATTTTTTTGTTTTCTTGAAAGGTTATCCTATCTTATTTAGTGCCTTAACACTTGGAGCCGTTTAATTTTCGGCTTTTAACACCATTCTTCAGAAAATGCTATTATAATTGAAATTCTAATTATTTAATATATAACTAAATTGTTCCTATTGTAACCAAATCTTTTGTGTATGACAGCTGAATTTGTTCATCTATAATAAATAAGATAAAAATGTGATCTGCTCCATTCACATAACTTTTTCTACGTCGCTGCAACAAATTATTGTTAAAAAGCTCTTGCTTCTATTTACTTCATGCTAATTGACAAAATTAGGAGAAATAGTCTTATTATTTGCTCCCTTGTAATAAGAAGCGAAATAAGGGGGTACCGTAGGGTAAAGTGATAGTCAAAAGCTGGCTACTAATGTGATTGAAGTTTCTTTGTTTGTATGAATGGGAGTTGACCAATTCCTGTATGAGAAAAGAATAAGTTTTTAAAACTGAAACCAATACCAAGGAATATCCTAAAAACGATCAACTCCACCAAAAAAAAGTATATGACATAAATTGTGTGTTTTATTGTGGTCTACATATTTTGTGCAGTAAGTTTTTCTGTATTTCTTACGGTTTACCAGGTATGCAAAATTCAATAAAAATCATCCAGATCTTTAGAGGCTTTTCCAGAAAATTCAAGATATACATTTTATTTGGCATGTAAATATATTTAATATAAAAGATTTTAATTACAATCGCTAGAGCCGTTTATGAGAAAATCAAAATTTTAGAATTTTT
The DNA here is from genome assembly GCA_030762935.1 of Hymenopus coronatus. NCBI lineage: Eukaryota > Metazoa > Arthropoda > Insecta > Mantodea > Hymenopodidae > Hymenopus > Hymenopus coronatus. The sequence goes on along the minus strand of CM060888.1, from coordinate 105,346,889 downwards.
TTTCGTGTAAAGGGTAGTTTGGGGAGGGGGATTTTCTTGAAAATCTTCGTGTTACGTCCTTCGAAAATACCAAACTTAAATACCGAGTTTGGTATTTAACGATCTTTTCGTATTTAAGCTATGCTGTCCACAGACACGCACACGCACGCACACGCACACTCACCTTTTTCCAAAAATACTTTTTTGGATTCAAGGGGATCTAAAACATGTATTTCCGGTGAAATGTCTGTATCGAATTTTTGGGTGCAATACAATGCGTTCTATATACACTGTGTATATAATATGTGTAGAGAAAGTAATAAAAAAGTAATTTAATATGTTTCTTGACTATGTCACAATAATGGTTAAAAAGTGTGTTTCCTTTTGTAAACATTAGTTTATGAAGTGTTAAGTTTTATGGTACTAAACGGTTTATAAATAAGTTAATATTAGTTTTATTTGTGTTACTTGTTGCTTATGAGGAGGCTGGAAGGATTAATGGTGCTATAATGTATTTAACACAAGTCACTAACTCCAGCGTCAAATAATGCGTAGTTCACGAAATTGTATTATTGTATAGTATACGTCGGTCACAAACAATAGATTACACGATGATTTATTATGTTACTAGGCAATGATTACGTCTAACTATTAATACGCGACGATAATTGAATTTCACATCAGCGATATTTCTCACCTTCGCCGATTACAATTAACGCCGGAAACACGTCGGCACTTTCACACATAACTTTCCGTGAAATATTTCTTAAAGGTGGCACTAGTTGCGTGTCAACTTTTTCTCTCAGAGCGACGTGCGCTGCGCGATCTACGTGCCAACTGCTGCTAGAATACAAGACTATTCCAAGCTTGGGACATAACTTACTTTTTATTGGTTGGATTTTTGCGCTGCCGTTAATTTGGGTTTGGAATAATATTATTTTACCAGTCCTGATTAGTCTATTTAAAATAACACATGGCTATTTTACACTAAGTTAATGTTATTTTACTGTCTATTAATGAGAGACAAATATGACATTTTCCGCTGATCTAATTTTAAAATACAGCTTTTCTGTGTGTTTGCTAACGGTTAGATCTTACTGCTACCTTTCTTTTCTTAGTTGTTCTTGTATATTATAATTTTTAAAATATTAACCTTTGCCTATCCGTCGTTAAAAGGCTACTTATTCTTTTGGTCATTCGGCAAGTCCTTGTGAATGGAGATGTTGACCAGAAATGTCAGTCTTTCCTGTGTCCAGTTACGCAAAACACCGTATGACCCAAAAAGTCCTCTATGCCCTATCTAGTATACACCTTGGGTACATGCAGAGAAACAAACAATATTTCCCCAAACAAATATGCAAAAGAGCTTCGTCATAAACGAGCGTTTGCACGACGAAACTGGTTCTACGGAACCAAAAACATTTTAACACATGCAAATACTGGACGCATAAGTAATAACTATTAAAATATTCCTTACTTTTATATAACGCACATATATAATATATGAAAACAGTTACATAACCTAAAATTAGAAATTGACAGCGAAATTCGAAATTCTATTTCAGAGAGAATCTTCAGTTAAGTCCGTGCAAATTAAATACAGGAATACCCGTTAATTGTATTCTTCATTTTCAAGAAACATTAGATTTTTGTTTCTGTAGGTGAGAATTAATATTTTGAACTAGTTATATGTGACCGTACGTAAAGTATAACCCATTAATATTTCATTTGTGCTACATGCAAAAAACTATGACTTCTTATAAGTCTTCTAAACATTACTCCCTATTCGTATTGGCATATCCAATTAGACAAATGGGTTAGTCTCTTTACTGTAAGTACACATTCCTAACCCATATTGTGATGTTCAAACTTAAGATTCTACATTTAGTAAACATTTCCTATAAGACAACTCCAAAGGCATAGCACATTTGTTAAATACATTTAAAATAGTCATTTTAAACCTATTTATAGTGAATTATAATTGTATAATTTATTAAAAGGTCAGATATAAAACGTAATGTCACTCTATGGTATTAAATTAAATGAAAATGAAACAGGGTTCACACAATTAAAGACAAGGTTTATTTCTAAAATAATATCCACTGTTACATATTCATCACTGATTCACCAAATAGTGGTAACGCTCCTCATGACTGAGACCACAATATTGGCAAATATTTTCTAAGACTTTGCTATACCTGTAAAACTCTGATTGTTTAATGACTTTTTCAACTGACGTAAGTCACTTAGTAGTCACTTATATGAATTTTATAGAATTTTGCATATCTGTTAAACCGTAAGAGATGGACAAAAATTTCCACACAAAAAATGTAGAGCACATTAAAACACGCAATTAATGCCATATAAATTTTCTGTGGAATTCTACGTTTTTGAGATATTCATTGTTTTTGGTTTCAGATTTAAAACACTTACACATTTCTCATACAGGAATTTGTCAACTCCTGTCTATGCAGACAAAGGAACTTCAGTCACATAGCAACCAGCTTTTGACAATCACTTTAGGATATATGAGGGCTATACAGTGGCTGTTTTAACACTGTTGATCCAAACGTAGGCAACATGGTGTGTATTTGGCCACTCAGGTAGTGCACTCATTTGAAAGGAGTACAAGCCTAGCAGAGCATGGAAAAGTTGTAACTTTGAGTAGCATTTGTAGTTTGATTATGGGTCCAGAAACTCAAGGAAAAGGAACAAACACTTGTTAGCATGAACCTGCTACTCTGCACTTTCTTAGACTTCTTCAGCGGTAGTTGTTAGTGCAGATGTTTGCTTTTGGCCTTGAAAGCGATTAAGTAAAATCGGGATCTGCCTCACCATGATAACTCGTAAGTGCTGCAAAAGGAATTCCATATGGAGGTACTTCTTATTGTGTGTGAACATTTAAGGGTAAAGTATATAAATGGAACCAATGTTTTCATTTGTTCTTAAAAGTTTGAATTTTGTGCATTTTTTTTTTTTTTTTTTTTTTTTTTTTTTTGCTGGGAGGAAGGGCTTTTGTTTATTTTTACTCAATTCATCCCATGAAATTATAACCTCATACTATCTTACCTAATACATTTTATAAGTTGAAACAAAAGTCAACTGTTTAAAACTCTAGCCAATATATGGTGTTCTTCTGCCTTTTCAAGTTTTAAAAGTTTATTCCCCTTCCGATCCAAAGTTGTTGATTTGAATTGATCTTTCCATCTGGTCCTCGGCGACCTACATCTCATCTTCCCTTTGGGTTGTAAATGAAAACTTACTTCGATAGACTGTCAGAGGGCATTCGATTAACCTGGTCTTGCCAGTTCATTTGAACCCTTAATGAAGGTAAGCCCCATATTACTGTGAATTTGAAATTAGGTTGAACGCGCAGCATTCTTGGCACATCCAACGATAGCTTTGGAAAGGCGGCAGTTATATTTTCCCAGCTGAACTGTAGTAATTGCCTGGGATGTTTGCAAACCATTATGAGTAAATTTGTGTAATGTGTTGATGTGCACTCATTAAAATTGAGTGTACCGCATATTAGAATTTGCCGCATGACGAGAATGTCAAAACTATTCACCAGTAAAAAAAAGCTGTAGTACACATTTCGATAGGAAGTTTCCAAGTATATAACCTACCATAACTGATTTGAACCAAGCGTGCGCGGAATTAATTGAATGAAGAGTCAATTGAATAATGCCGGGTGTTGGGCAAAAAAAAAAACTGGATAAAATAAGCGCCAAGTGAAAATACTCAATATAGTTTTCAGCTCCTCGTGTAAAGCTAGGCATATATGTTTTAGAGTAATTAAACCTTGAATTATTTATTGTTTCCATGTTAATGTAATTCAAATGGAGGATGCGGAAATGCAGCTCAGCCCAAAAACTGCTTTTCAGACGGTCCAGACGGAACAAAGTCGAATGGGCCTTCAGGCAAGTAAGCCCTTTTGCTTATAAACTCAATCTCTGGGAGGGGGCCACACGAAGAGCGACCAGATAAGAACGACGATGTGTGCTGGGATCGCTAATAATTCCCTATGGAGCACATACTAGCCCCATTAACCCTGGGAATGCCCGAGATACGTGACCAGAAGGTGGTCCCAACAGTCCAACGAAACGCTAGGGAGAACGAAATGTGTAATGTAGTTACGTGTGCTTGATCGAGATGAAGTAGGCATAAATCATTTTTGTCTTAATTAAAATGAACTATATATAAATATAAACGCCACATATTGGTCTTAAAATTTCATATTTTTATTGTTCCATTTATACTACACGTTTAACTGCATGGACATATCCACGGCATTTATATTTGGAACAATTTGCCAATCGACAGTAGTATTAGCTCTTGTATTTATTACATTGACTTTCTACAGACACACACACACACACACACACACTCACACTTCCAGACAATCTTGGCTAGAGAAAAATTTAGAAACCCCTTGCAAAGCAGGCCGGTTCTCTACCGATTGAGCTAATTGATTAAGATTCTTTCTATGCAATGGTGAGAAACAACTGATACTCGACAGGAGTTTAAAAGTCTAACAGCATGACAATTGTTAAAAAAATCTGATGTGTTCCATTCACATGACTTTCTCTACATCTCTGCAACAAATTATTGTTAAAAAACTTCTGCTTCTATTTACTTCATGCCAATCAAGAAAAGAAAAATAGCAGAAATAGTTTTATTACTTGCTTCCTTGTAAGTAGAAGCGAAATAAGGGAGTACCATAAGTTAAAGTGATTGTCAAAAGCTGGTTGCTATGTGACTGAAGTTCCTTTGTTTGTATGGAGTTGACACAAATTCCTATATGAGAAAAGTGTAAGTGTTTTAAAGCAGAAACCAAAAACAATGAATATCTCAAAACGTAAAACTCCACAGAAAATGTATATAATTAATCATGTGTCTTAACGTGCTCTACATTTTTTGTGTGGAAAGTTTTTGTCCATCTCTTACGGTTTAACAGTTATGCAAAATTCCATAAAATTTATCCAAAATAAAGCAGTCTTCAGAGACTATTCCCAGAAAATTTAAGATATGCATTTTATTTGTCAAGTAAATATCTTTAATATACGATATTTTAATCAACATTGTTACAGCCATTTTTGAGAAAGTAAGAATTTTCGAAATTTTTCCATGTAAAGGGTAGCTTGATAGAGGGAATTTATCTCAAAATCTTCGTGTGGAATCCTGGAAGATATTAAATTTAAATATCAAGTTTGATTTATTACCAACTTTTCGTTTTAGAGTTATCGCATTCACAGACACACTGTCACATTGATACACCGGCACACGGACACACGGTCACTCACACGGACCTTTTTCTGAAAATACTTTTTTTTAAACAGGGGACATAAAAAGTCTATTTCCGGTATCGTCTTTTTGGGTGGAATGCAATACCTTTTGTGTACATTATGTACTTAGTACGTGTACAGAAAGTAAACATCTGATGTGTTACACTCACGTCACTCGCTTTAGCTGCTCTACAAACAAAACCTTTTACAAAAGGTTATCCTCTTTCAACACAATGCTAATTGAGATAAACATTAGCAAAATGTTCTTATTACTTAGTTCCTTGTAAGTAGAAGGGAACTAAATGAATGCGCTATGCTAAACTGATAATCAAATGTTTTAAGCTATCGTTATGCGATTGTCAATGCAAATCACTTCTTTGCTTGGCCAGGAGTAGAACAGAAGAAAAACGGCTCTTCCTGTCTGAGAAAAGTATAAGTACCTTACAATTGAAACTAGGCATATCTCGGAAACGGTTACTCCACAACAAAAATGTAAAGGATATAAATTTTTTATTTTGACGAGATCTACATTTTTTGTGTGGTAAGTTTTTGTCTACCTTTTACGATTTAGCAGTTAAGCAAAAATGCATCAGAATAGAGAGGTCTTCAGAGGCTATTCCCAAAAAATTCAAGATATACATTGTATTTGGAATGTAAATATTTTTAATGTGCGGATTTTAATTAAAATCGTTACAGCCATTTTTGAAAAAATCAAAATTTCCGAAAATGTTTCCATGTAAACGGTATTACTTCCTTTATTATATTTTAAATCCTTTAATTATTACAATTTGAGAAAATATACTTTATCAATAATAATTTAGTTATAAACTTAATGAATAAGCCTATGTATTGAAATCATAATAAAAGGGTTAAATCCGCTTATGAACTTTATTACTTAACTAAACCTTTAAAAGAAAATTTAGGGGCGGAGGATATTTTTTTAAAATCTTCGTGTCGCATCCTTAGAAGTCACTAAATTTAAATTCGTTTTTAAGCTATGCTGTTCGCAGACACACACGCACACAGATACACAAACCTTTTTCTAAAAATGCTTTTTTCAGTCTCAGGATACCCTAAAACACATATTTCCGGTGAAATCTCGACATCGAATTTTTTAGTAGAATACAATAATTTCTCTATACACTGTGTACATAGTACGTACGTATAGAGAAAGTAAAACTAATTGTAACAATCAAACATATCAACATATTGGTTATGGCATATGTCACAAACAGGTATTGGAGAACATATCTGTCTATCGCTTAACCTTTACAAGTAATACAGGAATATATAAAGTTTCTGCTGATTAAGCAGATTTCCTCTGGCCAATAAACTAAAGATATAAGTTTTATTTGTCATAGAAATATCTTTAACACAATTCATCAAAATGATTAGCTACATTTAATAACATTACAAATTAAAAGCATTTTCCATATAAAGGGTATTTAGGGCGGGACGGTTATTGTGTTTAAACTCCATGCTGCAGCTTTGAAAGATGCCTAACATGAATACCCAAGTTTAGTATTTATCCGAATTTTCGTTTTTGAGTTATCCTGTTCGTATACTCACAAATACACAATTATATAGACACTCACGCGGATCTTTATCTAAAAATATCTTATTTTATTCAGGGGTATTCAAAATATGTTCTTCTGGAGAAATGTCGATAACCTGTGTTTTGATGAACATGAAAACTGATTAACAAGAAATATCTTGGAAATGGTTAACTCCTCCCAAAAACGTAATCCTATCGGATTCAGTTGGAACGTCTAAGACGCCGCCCTTGGCCTAAGCACTCCTACATACACCTCTGAGGATACCCCAAAACCCAAAGGCAGGATCCGCCAAGTTTTTCTGATAATACGTCATGATAGCCTTTTATAATACAACTCTGCCTGGCCCTTCAATCTCAAATAGAAATGGTTAGACTATCTGAACCGTCTTACTCGGTAACAGATGTTACATTCACATGATTTCTAATCCAGTCTTCTAGTAACTATTTCTTCACAAGCTTATTCCTTTAAATGCTTCTGATCAATGACAGAAACGTTACCAGAAATAATGTAGTACACATTTCGTTGCAGCTACAAAAGGTTTAGGGAGGAAAAAAGGCAAAACTGGTAGTGAAATCTTTTAAAAGCCGGTCGCTAGGTGATGATGAAATTCGATTCTCATTGCTTGATCACGAAAGAAAAGACAAAAACAAAAAGACACACGAACAAAATTTAGAAGCTAAAAAAATATAAAGTATTTGGCAATTCAAAGAGATACTAAACAATGTTTTGGAAAGTTATTCTTACAAAAATATATTTTATTTTAATTGTTCGTTTTAATGCGATTTACATCTTTAAGTAGAAAATAATTGTTTTTCTCTTTTACGACATATAATTTCATTGAGAATGAAGAGGATTCGATAGACTATTGCAAAAAAAAAAATGAAGATACATGTTTTATATTACAAATATGTTACACTGCGGTATTCTAATTAACTGATCAGCGGCAACTTTTAGAAAACTAAAAATAATAATGAGTTTTCCCGGTAAAATGCAGTTTAGATTGGACGGGGGGGGGGGTCCTTAAATACTCTACTTGTCTCCTCCTGGGAAGACTACCGACGCCATCTCGAAGCCAACAGCGCAGTCACCACCTCGGAAGGGCGCCATCACCGCAGTCCTCGTCGACACTTAACCCTAAAAGAATCCGGTTGGATGAAACGGAGATGAAATGCATGGACAGGGAGTTCGGGGAAACCTCCCCAGCATTTGCCTAGGACTCAGGAAAACCCATGGATCAGAGAGGTAGGCCACGGGAATCGATCCTACGATCTCCCGAATGCCAGTATCAGACGAAACGCCCAAGACACCTGGGTATGTACCGAGTAAGGTAATATCACTGTGCATCACCAACACGAGATCGCTTTGATACTAAGTCAATCACCATTATTCTTTGATAAAAGTCTTTTGAGACTTGAAGTGGGAATTAAGGACGTTACGTGACTGCACTGGTGGCTTCAGAAAGAGCTCATACATGTAACCGACCTGGGCACGAGCAATTGTTTCCTATCTTATCTCTTTGGACTGTTAAAATAATGTAGCCAAAGAAAACAAGACTTATACAGTCCAATTTTTTCGTACAATAAAATATTTCCTGTGAGATGCGAAAATGCGTGCCTGCACTCCCGGAGATTTCAGCTTGGAATCCTTTATACTTTGCTGTAACATTGTCCGCTCAGTTTATCCTTGAAGTGGCTTATCCGCATCAGGGCAGAACTATCAAGTTCAATGTCAATCCAGCAGTATTTTGCTGTCTTCGCAATGTCAAGGCTGAAAACGAAATATTTCTTCGTGTAGCATCTCTTGGGTTACTGACATCTAACAACTCTTATTTCAAAAGCAAAAAATCATCCTCTGCGGCCGCGAAGAAGAAAATAATAGTAATAAAAAACCTGACGATAGCAGAATTCAGCGAGGTGGGAGGGGCTAGCAAAAAACTTCTTTTGAAATTTTAGCTTATTTCAGATTCGCTTTCAATGTCAGCGTCACCTCTTGTGCTGGAAGGAAGGAAGGAAGACGGGTGGGGGTGGGTTGTACCAAGTGGAGAGGGGAAGAACGAAGCGACCACCCCTACTCGCATCGCTCGCTACCGGCCCGCGTGGCCAGTCAGTCGGTCCCGTCCGCAGGTACGATCGACACGCGGCGGGTGACGTCACAAGTAAACAGGATTTTAGAACTCACCCATTAGCCTTTGACATCAGCATTTTAACCCCCACTTTTCTAGCAGGCAGTACGGACTTCCTACGCGCGCGGTCACATTTGTAAACTGCTGTGAAGAACGAATTTTATTATATTCTTTATACCATATTACAAATTGTATAACGTTTTAAATACTATACTGTGATTTATTTTTGTGAATAACTATTTCGATGGTGCTTTTTGAAGTGTTTTGCAAGCTGAGTAAAGGAACAAAACATTTCGTTAGGAAGAGAGTGTAATCTAAGGATCCTTTATTTTGGAGACAGTGTATTGTGTTAGTGAAAAGTGTTGGTGATATTAAGCAGTGTTTTTAAGTGCGTTTCGACAGTGCTAGAAACAATGAAGCCTTCTTCATCGGAAGAGGGAGCTATGACGTAAGTTTGGATTTTATTTCAAATACAAATTCATTAATTTAAAGTAGTGCATATCAAGAGATTAGAATTCTGGTGGAAGTTTGGTGTTGAAATATTGAATTTCATGCAATCCGAACAAAAAATGAGTCAAACACTCATGAAAGCTAACCGTAAAATGCAATAAATGAATTTTAAATTTAAACAACTTAACAAATTAAATAGTAACGACTTCCTTCAATTGTATAATAATCTGAGTTTACTGTACTCTGCAGTATATAAATCTGCACATGATTCATCACGGCGTGAAACTCTTGGAGGGGAGGGGGTGAGGAGATTGCTATACGTGCGTACTCTCGCAAAATGGATTCATGCTACATGTGGCTTCACGAGCCCGCGCCTTTATCATTGTCAATTTATTGCTCATCCTAGACATGTTAAATGAGTTTGCTTCCGATGGTTGTAAAATTATTCGGTAGAGACTTCAAATCAATATAAGCCTGTAAAAACAAAACAAATTATATCGAACTCGTGTGCTCACATTATTTATAATTATTTGGCATTAGATTAATCATAGATATTGAGCTCTAAGGTTTTCACGATTTTTCTTATATATTTGAATGAGAATACGTAAGTGTCATTGAGATCCCAAATATATTTTTGTTAAGCTATTCCTTTGTTTTGTCAGGTATAAATTAACTTGCCATCTTTCGTTTCAAAAGGCTGTGAAGTGAATATAAAATTGAGCTTATTCTTTCGTTCACGAAAGTAGAGGTAACATTTTGTCCCTTGAACGTTTTTCTTTCTTTATACCTTAAAAGCAATTATCGTTTCAAGCAGGTGGAATTCCATTTTGACTAATAATCAAATTTTAAGAGTTATAATGCATTAATGGCAGTGTTAAGTATTTTAATGGGTTCGGAAAATGTATAACCCACTCAATACGTATTACTTATAATTTTATAGGCTATTTTATAACATCTTGTAACTGCTATGTTCATATGGGGAACTTTTAAGGACTAAAGTGGTGTTTTACTCTTTGAACTTAGGTAACTTACTATAGTTTTTACACTCGCACTTTCACTCTCACTGACAGAAGAGACTAATTTTATTAAAGAAACATGTCTATTCTCCAGCAGGAATCGAGCCTAGGACCTCCGGGTGTATAATGTATTCTGCTTTGATATCTCGCCATTCCTTTGTTTCTTCTTCATTTACACAGTTCTAACCGTAGTGCCAGAGGCTCTTTTGTTTTGTTTTAAGTCCATACATTATAATAAAGTTGGCCCATATTTTATTTCTTATTAGCCTATTTTATTCCTTTTATGTGTATATTTCAAAATTTTCCTAATTCGTAGATCTATAACTCAATCTGTATTATACTTACAATTTAAGCCCCATACACATATTTTCCCTTTTTACCACTACTTAGTAGGCAGAAAAGGTAATGCATTCCACCTCAAAATAATATAGAGAGGTTTCACTGATAATACACGTTGTAAAGTCCCTCTGTATGTATGTATGTGAACCACGTAACTTAAAAACAAAATTGAAATTAACAAAGTTAATACTTGAGTACAGCATCTGCCGTGAAAGCGAAACGAAAGTATTTAATAACACTCCCCTCCCTTGGCTACCATTAATGTGGAACATTTTTTGATAGTTTTTATTTTCTTATAGACGCCTCTAGCGATTATGATTAAAATATCGTATGTTTAGGATATTTCTATGCTAAAATAAATGTCTACATTGAAAATCCAGGAATAGCTTACGAAAGCCCTTTCCCTCTGAATGACTTTTGCATACTAATAAACCTTAAAGTGACATAGTCGTATACACCAAATAACGTAGTTCTCATTAATATAAAATATTAACAATTTCCGAGATATTTACAATAGTAAAACGTTATTCTTTGTTTGCTTTTTCGCCCTCCTGTTGCTGCATAGGAAACGAAATTTAGAAAGCCATCACATAATGAAAAAATCGAAAAATATGTTACTATCACTTAAGTCTACTGTAATCCCTTGTTTTCAATGTGCATAAAAGTGAAATTTTAATCAAACAGTTTTTGTAAATGTTTAGCTGAATTAGCACGAAGTAAATAAGTATACGCTTTTAAGAATAGCGTTCTGGAGAGTAGAGAAAGCCATGTGAATGTATCACCTGACTTTTTTGCTCTGATAATTTAACATTTTATAAAATAATGGCATATTTAGTTCTGTTTAACTTATTCCCACTTAATTTCTTTAATAGCCTGTGCGCTTTAACGGATATTGTAAGAAGTTTAAACCATACACCCATCAACTTTTTAAAATGCCTAACTTTTTCTCTTGATTACTGTTGTAGCAAGTTAAGTTAACTTTTTATTTTTCTCTATCACGTATATACAAGGTACATAGTAGGGAGAGAAGGTATTCTATTCCACTTAATAATTCTTTGTCAAGGTTTTACTGAATACACATGTTTTGAGGTCTCCTGAATAAAAAGAAACATTTTAGAAAAAGGTCCGTGTGTGACCTTTATAATTCAGAAAGGAAAACTCGGTTAGTTACCAAACTTGGTATATTTCAGATCAGTATCTTTCAAGGATGCGACACGAAGATTTTCATCGCTAAGTACCCTTTGAATGGAAATTCTTTCGAAACTGTTCATTTGCTCCAAAATTGCGCTAACAACTTTGATTAAAATACAATGTGCGTGCGATACTTTTATTACAATGATATGAATAACTTAAATTTTCTAGGAATAGCCTCTGAAGTCCTCTTCATTCTGGATGGCTTCTCTATACCTGGCAAGAAAATGTAAATGGCGTGTTATTTATGGACGCTCTTTAACTGCTTTGGTTCTCAGCGTCTCATTCTATATTGGGCGTGAAAGACCGCTTAATTTTGCTCAGAGGCCTCTTTTATCAGGCTTGAGGTTCTTTTACGTGCCGTAAATCTACTACACGGGACCCACGGCTTTACTTCCCTTCCGAAGGAAGCCATGTTAAGGATTTTTACGCCCAAAAAATCCATCGTCCTCCGCCGGGTTTGAACCCGCAACCTTGGATATATGAAGTCAGCATGGTAACCATTACAACCCGGAGGGCGACTATATACCTGGCAAGAAATAAACGAAAGCTCACCATATGGGGAGGGAAAAAAAAATGTAGATCTCGTTAAATCACACAATGTATGTCAAATACTTTTTTTTTAAAGAGCTATTTCCATTATATTCCTTGTTATTGGACGATTATTATTGTTTTAATTTTTACCTTCTTTAACACCGTATGTACAATGTTCATAGGGATAGAGAAGTATTGAATTTGATGTTGAGATTTCACCGAATCGAAAATGCATTTCTGGAAAAAAATACCTGACAAAAGATGTGTGTATCTTAAATTTTCTGGGAATAACTTCTAAAGATTGTTTATTCTGGATGAATTATGCTTAATTTGGCATAACTAGTAAACCATAAAATATATAAAAAATTAATATACAATAAACGTAGATCTTGTTAAAATACACAGGTTATGTCTTATACATTTTTTCGTGAAGCTTACCGTTTTCGAGGTATTCCTTGTTATTAGTTTCAATTATGAAGTACTTTAACTTTTCTCAGACGGAAGTGTCCGTTTTTCTTCTGTTCTACTCCTGGTCAAGCAAAGAAGTGATTTGCAATGACGACAGCTTTTAAAACATTTGACTATCACTTTAGCCCAGTGCATTTTCTTAGTTTCAGTCTACTTATAAGGAGTAAAGTAATAAAATTCTGCTAATGTTTACCTCGATTAGCATGGTGTTGAAAGAAGAGTTGTCTTTTGTAAGAAGTTTATTTGTAGAGTAGCTAGACAAAGTCAGATTTCTCAAGATATTTTTGCCTCTGCCTTACATTCAAAAAGTCCCGAATTCGAATCTCCGTTAGCATGGGCTATCTGGCTAAGTTCTCTTTCAATGTTTTCCCTTATTCTGAGGAGATGAATGACGAATAGTTTTTAAGCTCCAACGCTAATAAGCCAATTCTCGCTATACCATGGAAAGTTTATGGTATAAAGGCCACCACATAGCGAATTTTAACATCTGATTAACTTTGGTTATGCCTATACATTCTATACTTACAACTTTTGTGAAATTGATCTGTTTCTGTAAAGGTTTACTGCATTAACTTTAAGTAGAAAAAAATCTGATGTGTTCAGTCACGTGACTTTTCTTACCTCTGTGTAGAAAATTATTGTTAAAAAGCTTATTCTTCTATTTCCTTCATGCTAATCCACAAAAATTGAGCAGAAATGGCCTTATTACACGCTTTCTTGTAAGTAAACAGAAATAAGGGAGTACCATAGGCTAAAGAGGTAGTAGCATATTTTAAAAACTGGCTGCTATGTAATTGAAATACCTTTGTTTATATGACCAGGATTGGCAAATTCCTGTATGAGAAAAGCATAAGTATTTTAAAACTGAAATCAATAACAAGGAATATCTCAAAAACGGTGAACTCCACGAAAATAATGTATATAACATTAATTGCGCGTTTCAAGCAGTTCTACATTTTGTGCCAAGTAACTTTTTGTCCATCTCTTACGATTTACCAGTTATGCAGAATTTCGCATTCAAAATTCAGAATGAACATGTCTTCTGAGGCCATTCCCAGAAAATTGAAAATATACATTTTATTACTTTCTCTATACGTACTATGTACATAGTGTATAGAGAAGGTATTGCAATCCATCAAATAATTCCATACCGAGTTTTCACCGGAAATATATGTTTTAGGGTCCCTTGTATCCAAAAAAATTATTTTCAGAAAAAGGTCTGTGTATGGTGTGTGTGTCCGTGTGTCTGTGAACACGGCAACTCAAAAACGAAAAGAAGATAAAATACCAAACATGGTATTTTAAGTTTAGTATCTCCCAGGAATTTGACACGAAGATTTTGAGAAAAATCCTCCCACCCCAAACTACCCTTTACATAGAACTTTTTTTAGAAAATTTAGATTTTCTAAAAAATGGCTCTAACGATTTGGATTAAAATATCGTATATTAAAGATATTTACCCGACAAGTAAAATGTATATCTTGAATTTTCTGGGAATAGCCTCTGAAGACTACTTTATTCTGGGTCAATTTTACGGAATTTTGCATAATTGCCAAACCGTAAGAGATGAACAAATACTTACCAAACAACAAATGTAGATCACTTTAAAACACAATTTATGTTACATACGTTTTTTTCGTGGAGGTGATTGTTTTTGAGATATTCCTTCTTTTTTGTTTCAGCTATTAAAACTTATACTTTTCTCATACAGGAATTTGTGAACTCGTGTCCGTACTAACAAAGGAACTTCAGTCACATAGCAACCGGCCTTTGACTATCATTGTAACTTATGGAACTTCCTTATATCGCTTCTACTTACAAGGAAGCAAGTAATAAGTCTATTTCTGCTATTTTTTTTTTCTCGATAAGCAGGAAGTAAATAGAAGCATAAGCATTTTAAAAATAATTTATTGCAGAGATATAGAGAAAGTCATGTGAATGTAACACATCAGATTTCTTTTTCATTTAAATATCTTAAATATAAGAGATTTTACCAAAATCGTTAGAGCAATTTTTAAGAAAATTAAATTTTTCGAAAAATGTTACATATAAAGGGTAATTCGTGTGGGGGAGATTTTCTTGAAAATTTTCGTGTCACATTCTTTTCATTTTTGAGCTATGCTGCCCTCAGACCGCACACACACACATGGACATCTTTTAAAATTCTTTTTTGAATTCAGGGGGTCTCAAAACATATATTTCTGGTAAAATCTCGGTATTGAATTTTTGGGTGTAATACTATACAGTATGCACATCGTACGTGTGGAGAAAATAATAAGCATTCATAAGAATATTTTATACAATATATATAAAATAGTGGGTAGAAAAATCCATGTGTATGTAACTCGTTACCTTCGTTTCTGGCGGTTTTGTACAAACAGCAGTGAGAACAAGGCCAGGCATGCTATGTAAAATTTCTAGAATCAATAACTAATTACATGCCTTAAGTAATAGTACACTCTATTTTTCTACATTATTTTGTCATCGTTACACAACATCCTACATTGGAACAGCTCGTCACATGGCTTACACTCCAACAAACTAGGTTTGAAAAATATATTTTAATCCCTTAGCCACTGTCAGATTGTCTATATGCACATTTTGAACATTTAATTAAACGAATTCAATTTACGAAATGTTAATTTCACTAATGAAATATAATTCTTGTTTGCATACAACCAGATACGTTTCATTATGAACATTTTTCTCCTTGTTGTTGGTTGAAACACCAAACCAAATTATATGATGGAGTATTTCCTGATGTGCGTTTTTAATGCTCTCTTGGAAATGTGCAAAAAATGAGTTCCAGCGCTGATTTCAAATTTCAAGCAAAATTGTTACAAAATTCTGATCCTTTCCTTGAATTTCTCTACCTATTCTTTAACAAAATAGTTTTTTAAAAAAAATCTATTCTTCTGCCTGCTTCGTGCTAATCAGGATAATCATTAGCGCGGTTTTATTACTTAGTTGCTTGTAAGCAGAAGGCAAATAAGATAATACACTAAGCTAAAACGGTAGTCAAATCTTTTAAAGGCTTTCGTTTTACAATTTCACTGCAATTCGGTAATCTTTACATGGCTAGGTACAAAACAAAAGATATATGAAATGGATGAGTACTTCCCGCTTGAGAAAAGATTGAGATATTTTGAAATTGAAACCAATAACGGGGATAGCTCTGGAATTATTAGCGCTAATTAAAACGGCTATCATGACATTAATTTTGTTTTAATGGAACTATATTTTTGTGTACTGCTTGCCAGTAATGCAAACGTAATTCCTAATTATTAGGATTTCAGGGGCTGTTCCTAAGCAATTCAGAAAATACATTTTATTTTCCATCTGAATGTGTGAAATAAAAGGAATTTTAATCAAAATTTGAGCTATTTTTTAGAAAATCAGAAATTCCAAACATATTCATGAAGCTTAGGACATAACATTCTTGGATCTTAGATACCAAAATTGGTATTTAACATACTTTTTGTTTTTGAGTTAGCTATCCACATACATATTATTTTAAAAATGCTTTTTTGGATTCAGAACCTATATTTCCACTGAAATCGTGGTATCGAATTTTTGGGTGGAATACAATACCTTCTTTACTATGTATACTCTACATCCGTTCTAGAGAAAGTAAAAGAGTAATATATTTATGATATAAATCCATTTTAGAATGCGAGTGACACTAAAGATGGTAGATAGGAAAAATTACAAAGTATAAATAAACAAATGAAATAAAAATAAGATAATATGATGTTCGCAGACAAGATTTACTGGCAATTAAGATTTCACAGGCATACTTGTTCCTGTATAGGCATACTTGCTAAATCAAAACCGGCTATATCGACTCAGATTTAGTTTCCATAACTACATTAAAGTTCGCATAGGTACAAGCGTATATAATGCTTTAATAGTAATACTTGAAAAAAAAATCGTGTGTATTGCATTCACACTTCACTTTCTACCCAATCTACAACGTTCTTAGAAAGCCTATTCATTTACTTCATACTTATTGGAACCAAATTATTACATTCTCTACAAATACTATGTTCATAGTGTATAGGGATGGTATTGTATTCCACCCGGAAATACTGTTTTGATATCCCCTGAATAAAAATACAATTTTAGAAAAAAGTCAGTGTATGTATGTGTGTGTCTGTGGGAAGCACAGTTTAAACACGATAAACTTAAATATCAAGTTTGGTATTTAAGTTTAGCATCTTCCAAGGCTGCGACACAAAGATTTTCAGGAAAATCCCCAACCTCCCAACCATCCTTTTCATGGAAATCTTTCGAAAATTTGGTTTTCTAAAATGCCTGTAACGATTTTTATTAAAATACCTTATATAAAATATATTTTTATGAAATAAAATGTATATTTTCAATTTTCTTGTAATAGCATCTGAAGACCTCTTTATTCTGGATGAATTTTACATAACTAGTAAACCATAAGAGATGCATAAAAACTTACAAAACAAAAAAAGTAGTTCTCGTTAAAACGCACAGTGTGTCCTATACATTTTTTCGTGGAGTTGACCCTTTCTGAATTACTTATTGTTATTGCTTTCAGTTTTAAAAAGCTTGAAACATTTCTAATACGGGAACTAAGTAACTACTGGCCATGCAAAGGAATGGATTTCTTTCACAGAGAACCAGTTTTTAAAAGATTTGACTATCGTTTTAGCATAGTGTATTCCATTATGTTCCATCTGCTTACAAAGAAGCAAGTTATAAGAGCATCTCTGCAAATGTTTATCTCGAGCAGCGTTATGTAACTAGAAGAGTACCTAAACATTTCAACATTAATTTGTTACAGAGATGTAGAGTTAGGTGAATGGAACACATGGAAATGGTTTTATTATACAGGGTTACTACAAAAAAATAGACAACTTCCACTGCCTGTAAAACAAAAACTATTAGAGATAGCAACCTAATTATTTTGGAGGTGTGTTGAGCAACTCTCAAAGTTTTGTTTGTTACTATTGGTAACGCTGTAGTGTTTTGTTTGTTGTTGTTGCAGAAGCTGAAATGACGGAAAATCCTGTGGAAAAGGCATATTGCGTGTTGGAATTTGCTAGAACGCAATCAGCAACTGTTGTCCAACGACATTTTAGAACACGTTACCACAAAACGCCACCGACTAGACAGTCAATCTACGACTGGTATAGAAAATTCGAGACAGCGGGATGTTTGTGCAAAGGGAAGAGCTCGGGAAGACCAAGAGTTTCGGAAGAAAACGTTGAACGTGTTCGTTCTGCCTACATAAGAAGCCCACAGAAATCGACATCTAGGGCAAGCATGCAATTACAAATTCCACAGCAAACTGTATGCAAAATCTTGCGAAAGCGACTGCACATGATGCCTTACAGATTAAAGATGTTGCAATTTCTGAGTGAAGAAGATAAGTTCATACGGCGTGACTTTTGCATCGACATGTTGCGACACGATGAAGGCGATGCTGGTTTTTGTGAGCGCATCATTTCATTTTTGTCGTAACGTGTTCTAAAATGTCATTGGACAACAGTTGCTGATTGCGTTCTAGCAAATTCCAACACGCAATATGCCTTTTCCACAGGATTTTCCGCCATTGCAGCTTCTGCAACAACAAACAAAACACTACAGGGTTACCAATAGTAACAAACAAAACTTTGAGAGTTTCTCAACATACCTCCAAAATAATTAGGTTGCTATCTCTAATAGTTTTTGCTTTTACAGGCAGTTGAAGTTGTCTATTTCTTTTGTAGTAACCCTGTATATTTAATTGCAGGTAAATTGGGAATACGGGAATGCAGTTGACTTAGCGATAGTCTGCAACAAAGTATTATTTTAAGAGATGCTTCCTATGTAATGGATTTGAATTTCGTTCTGTTTGTATAACCAGAAGAAAAATCTGATGTGTTACACTCACATGACTTTCTCTAGCTGTACTACAAACTTCATACATAAGATTCTTCTTCTTTCTGGACTTTGCTAATCGTGGTACTCATTATCACAATGTTCTTATTATTTAGTTCCGTATAAGTAGAAAGAAAACAAGGGACTACACTAGGATAAACCAATAACCAAATGTTTTAAAAGCTATCGCTATGCGATTGTCATTACAAATCGCTTCTTTTCTTGGCCAGGAGTAGAACAAAAGAAAAAGGGACACTCCCGTCTGAGAAAAGTATAAGCACTTCACAACTGAAACAAATAACAATGAATACCTCAAAAACGGTAATCTCCACGAGAAAAATGTATATGACATAACTTTTGTATTCTAACAAGACATAAATATTTTGTATAGTAAGTTTTTGTCTATCTCTTACGGTTTACTAGTTATGCCAAATTAAGCAAAATTAATCCAGAATAAACAGGTCTTCAGAAGCTATTCCCAGAAAATTCAAGATAGATGTTATTTGTTAGGTAAATATCTTTAATATATGATATTTTAATCAAAATCGTTAGAGCCATTTTTAAGAAAATCAAAATTTTCGAAAAAAAGTTCCATGTAAAGGGTAGTTTGGGGTGGGGGGATTTTGCTCAAACTCTTCGTGTCGCATCCCTGGAAGATACTAAACTTAAATACCAAGTTTGGTATTTTAGCTACTTTTCGTTTTTGAGTTATCGTGTTCACAGACAAACGGACACACACACACACACACACCCGGACCTTTTTCTCAAAATGCTTTTTTTGGATACAGGGGATCCTAAAACATGTATTTCCGGTGAAATCTCGGTATCGAATTTTTGGGTGGAATACAATACCTCTCTATCCCTATGTACATTGTACACATGGGGCTAGAGAAAGTAAAAATACTAATAACTACTTTCCATTTCAGATTAGTTTAAGCTTTTCAAAATGTAAGCAAATAACAAGGATTATCTGATAAACTATCACTAGGTATGCGTTTTAACGCCATCCATATTTTTGTAGGTAGATTTTGTTCATAGCTTTTAGTTTACCAGTAATATAAAATGATTTAGCTATTCCAGGAAATTTTAATATTCGTGCTTTTTGGGGGGTATGTCATGTGGTGTTTTAATAGAAGTCGTTAGACATTTTTGAGAAAATTATTATTTTCGAAGAATGCACGCGTGGTTTGGGGTGGCGGGATGTTTTTAAAAGTAATCATGTTGTATTCGTGAAAGTTACTGAACTTAAAATGGAGATTGGTACAAAACTGAAATTTTTGTCGTACACACACACATACGCGCATTCGCACACACTATCTCTCTCTCTCTCTCTCTCTCTCTCTCTCTCCCTCTCTCTCTCTCTCTCTCTACTTCTGATGACCTTTTCTAAAATTGTCTTAAAAGTAACGAAGTCTTAAAATGTGTATTTTCAGCGAAATCACGATTGAATCTGGGTGGAATACAATAAATCCTGTACTTACCATAGCTAAGTAAATTGAGCAGAGAAAATTAAAAAAATAATAATTTGATTATAATGTTTATAGTTGGGGACAAATTTAGGTTTTTAAAATTGCTTTTCCATTTTATTTACATTCCTCTTTTTACCTTCTCTACACGTACTCTGTATATAGTGTATAGAGAAGGTATTGCATTCCACCCAAAAAATTGGTACCGAGATTTCACCAAAAATAGACGGATTAGGGTGCCCTGTATCCATAAAAAGCATTTTTACTTTCTCCATACGCACTATGTACATAGTGTATAGAGAAAGTATTGCACTCCACCAAAAATTCGATACCGAGATTTCACCGAAAATATGTTTTAGGGTCCCCAATTTCCAAGAAAAGCATTTTCACAAAAAGGTACGTGTGTGTGTGTGTGTGTGTGTGTGTGTGTCCCTGTGTCTATGAACACGATAACTCAAACACGAAAAGTCGGTAAAATACCAAACTTGGTATTTAAGTTTAGTATCTTCCATGGATGTGACACGAGGATTTTGAGAAAAATTCCCCCACCCCCAAGTACTCTTTACATGGAACTTTTTTCGAAAATTTTGATTTCCTCAAAAATGGCTCTAACGATTTTGATTAAAATTTCGGATATTAAACATATTTACCTGAGAAATGATATGTTTATCTTGAATTTTCTGGGAATAGCCTCTGAAGAGTAGTTTATTCTGGATGAATTTTACTAAATTTTGAATGACAGCTAAATCGTAAGAGATGGACAAAAACTTACTACACAAAAATGTAGAGCACTTTAAAACACACAATTTATGTTATATACATTTTTTTCGTGGAGTTCGTCGTTTTTGTGACATTCCTTATTTTTGGTTTCTGCTATGAAAAACGTATACTTTTCTCATACAGGAACTTGTCAACTCCTATCCATATAAACAAAGGAACTTCATTGACATAGCAACCAGCTTTTGACTATCACTTTAACCTACGGTTGTCCCTTATTTCGCTTCTACTTACAAGGAAGCGAGTAATAAGACTATTTCTGCTAATTTGGTACCTATATAGATGTTGTATATTCCAAGGATGCGACACGAAGATTCTGAAGAAAATCTCCCCACCCCAAACTATGTAATATACCTTTTTTTCTTACAGTTGACAATTTTGAGATATTCCTTATTATTAATTTCAGTTTTAAGATACTTAAACATATTCACATTCGGGAATTTGTCAACTCCTGGCATTGCATAGAAACGGATTTCATCGACATTACAACCAGCTTTTAAAAGATTTGACTATCGTTTTAGCCTAGTGTATTTCCTTATTTCCTTTTTGCTAATGTTTATGTTGATTACCATAAAGTAGATAGAAGCATAAGCTTTTTAACAATAATTTATTACAGAGACGTAGAGAAAGTAATGTGCATGGAACGCGTCACATTTTATATGTGTATACATAGACATATACGTATTTACAAACACCCATGCCCCAGGCGGGACTCGTAACTGCTATCCCCTGCGCCACGAATCACCAAAGCTACGTATTGCATCAGCGAGCGTGGCCAGAGGGACCGTGAAGCTTTAGTTTAAACACAAAAAATAAGAACTTTCTCCACATAAATTGCTTATTTAAACTCGGTTTACATACATTCTTTCGTGCATTTATAGTACCTCTTATTATTTTAAAAAATATAGCATTTAATGTGATTAGAGAGAACTTGAGGGAACTTGAGAAGAAACCAGGTTTTAATTTTAATTCTGTTACACATATCCCAGATATAACATTTTGAGGAGTATCGTTACAAGTATTATTGAAAAATAAGAACTAACTTTCCTTGTTATTTCCTAAGGGTGGTTTTGGTGGGGAGTATTTCATGAAATGCTTTCCCTGCATCCTTAAAAAC
This sequence comes from Hymenopus coronatus, assembly GCA_030762935.1. NCBI lineage: Eukaryota > Metazoa > Arthropoda > Insecta > Mantodea > Hymenopodidae > Hymenopus > Hymenopus coronatus. The sequence goes on along the minus strand of CM060888.1, from coordinate 105,324,697 downwards.
GCCGGTAGGTGGAAGTTTTGTGTTCATTAGACTTCTCGATTTCGAGTTCGAATTATGCTACTCTTTCCTTTCCAGCCTCTCTCATGCCTCTCTGTAACACACAATCTACTTGCGGAAGCAAATCTTCCCCTTAGCTGTTTTTACTTTCTCTACACGTACTATATATAGTGTATAGAAAAGGTATTGCTATCCACTCAAAAATTTGATACAGAAATTGCACCGTAAATATACGTTTTAGGTTCCCATGTTCCAAAAAAAAAAAAATTTAGAAAGTGTGTCTGTGCACACGATAACACAAAAAGTCGGTAAAATACAATATTTAATATGTAAGTTTAGTATCTACCAGAGATGCGACACGAAGATTTTCATAAAAATTCTCCCACCCCAAACTACCCTTTACATGGAAAATAATTCCAGAATGTTGATTCTCTCAAAAATGGCTCTACGATTTTGATTAAATTGCCGTGTATTAAAGACATTTATGTGTTTGATAAAATGTATATCTTGAATTTTATGGGAATAGACTCTAAAGGCCTCTTTATTCTGAATGAATTTTGCTGAATTTTGCTTAACTGGTAAACCCTAAGAAACCGACAAAAACTTACTACACAAAAAATGTGGACCATATGTCATATACGTTTTTTAAGTGAAATTGACGATTTCTGAGATACCCCTTGTTATTTGTTTCAAAATACTTAAACTTCTCTCACACGGAAAGTTGTAATTTTCTGGCCCTACATAGAAACGTATTTCAACCACATGGCAACCAGCTTTTAAAAGATTTGACATTCGTTTTAGCCTAGTGTATTCTCTTATTTTTCTTCTACTTACATGGAAGCAAGTAATCAAGACAATTTCTGCTTATATTTATCTCGATTACTTAACAATAATTTGTCACAGTCATGTAGAGAAAGTCATATGAATGCAACTCATCAAAAGTTTATGTAAGGACTTTTAGTAGTCGTACGTAGCGATAATTTTCAGCGTAGGAGTGAAGGTTTTAAAAATGAGACATTTAGCAGACTTTTCAGCAATAGATTCAAAGTGCTACGATTTTATGTTTACCATATAGCACGCCAGCATATCACCATCCGCGTCGTAATACGACTTCGCCATGGCTGTTAGGCGTAACATCGCCATATATATAACGATGCCCAATATGTTGCTATGAATCTTTAGCACAGGTGTGTCCAATTGTAGCTGCTGTGAGCCGGAGCTCGTTTTCCCCGATATCAACCCGGGCGGGGAAATGTTGGTGAGTCACACATACTGTCATAACCTTATCAATTTCAAGATGCGGCAAGTATCACTTTCATAGCATGGTACGATCAAATGCTAAAACAAAATGAATGGGAGCTATTTAAGCCATTACCTAAGGATTTTTTCTCCAAATATGGATTATTTGCATCACATTTAATGGCAATGTTTTGCCCCATAAACTTTTGCGAGCAAAACTTCTCTGAAAATTCTGGTGTGTTACATTCATATGACATCGCTGTAACAAACTATTCTTAAGAAATATATTCTTCTATCTACTTTATAATAATCGAGATATACATTAGCAGAAATTTCCTTAATTACTTTCCTCCTTCTAAGTGGAAGGTAAATAAAGGAATACACTAGGCTAAAACGACAGTCACATCTTTTAAAAACTGGTTGCCTTGCATGGCTAAGAGTTTACAAATTTCCTTGTGAGAAAAGTTTTAAGTATTTTAATTCTGAAACACATAATAGGGCATATCTCAGAAACGATAAATTCCAAAAAAAAAAAAAAAAAATATATAACATAGTGTCTTTTAACGAGATTTACATTTTTTGTGTAATAAGTCTCTGCAGGTATCTCTTACGATTTACCAGTTTAGCAAACTTCAGCCAGAATAAAGAGGCCTTTAGAGGCTATTCCCAGAAAATTCAAGATATGCATTTGCCATGTAAAATTCTTTAATATACGATATTTAATCACAATTGTTAGAGCCCTTTTTGTGAAAATAAATATTTTCGAAATTTTTCCATGTAGACGGTAGTTTGGGGTGGGGGGATTTTCCTCAAAATCTTCGGGTCTCATCCCTGGAAGATAGTAAGCTTAAATACGAAGTTTGGTATTTTACCGAATTTTCGTTTTGGGGTTATGGTATTCACACACACACACACACACACACACACACACACACACACACACACACCACAGGAACCTTATTCTAAAAATGTTTTATTTGAATACAGGAGACCCTAAAACGTCTATTCCGGTGAAATCTTGGTATCGAATATTTGGGGGAATACAATACCATCTCCCTTGACTATGCGATCATTTGTTTCATGTATTAAGCATCTGTACATCATCGTTAGCAGCAGATATTGTTGATTCGTCCAAGGTAAAACATGATTATCACCGGTTAGAAAAAAAAAAAAAAAAGCAACACTAGATGCAGATGAGGAAGGCTACAAACATTTAATTACGTCACAGCGCAGCATGCTCCAATGCTTCACACGGAGTGAATGGAATAAAATACTGCGCTTTCTCCTCTGGTCCTTTAATTTGTTTATCTCTCTTCTAGAACATGCAGACCTCAACCATTCATTGTTTAGTTGTTCATAATACCTGCCTCAGCGTTTCGCTGTTTTCAATGGTCTTTATTTCTTGTCGGATCCTTTTCCTATTAGTATCTGCTTTTTATTTTTCGCTCCTCGGAAACCCGTTTATCATGCTTTAATTCAATTCCAACAGCTAGAATCCCTGTTGCTCTACTCTGCAATACCTCTGATCACTGATGTCATCTCTGATGTAAATTGGATTTCTATACTTTGTTTCACGTTCCAAGTATTTTCATAAACAAACGCTGATCTTATTTGTAATATACACTGTTTTATCTAATTATTTTGTACATTCGGGCTTTGTCTGTTTTGTTAATATGCAGTTGTCTTATACCAACTAATAATTAAAAAAAACAGACAAAAAAGCCTTTTTTAGGATTGGGAATATACATTTTCTGTAATATGTATTTATAGAAAGCATAATATATATTTACAGGAAGGAAATGACAGGAATGTAGAAATGTGAATAATTTGAGAACCACTGTGTGTAGTATGCAGGAGGCCATTTTGTTTATATTTAAAATAAATTGGCTGTTTATTTTCCCGTTAAATTATTGACAATAGCGTTTGATAACATTGAACTCTTGAAGTTGTAGAACATTGTGTTGACAGTGTTTATAGCATGTTACAAAAATTTAGTCAGGTTTAAAAAATTATAAAAAATTCTTACGTCTTTTACATGGTTTCTGTACACATTCTTCATCAAACTCATTCTATTTACTTCACGTTAACCGAGATAAATATCTGCAAAAGTACTTTTATCAAAATTTCTGTGTAGATTCAAGTTCATTTAAATTTTGTTCATATAAGTGTTATCATTCGTGCCCTGAAACTTGAAATTTCCACACCATATCTACAAAATTCTTGTGATAATTTTTCTCGTGGCCTGAGGCAACAAAACATCGCAGATAAAGACTCTTTGTTGATGTTTTCAAGAATCAATTAAACAGCCTGTTATCTATACTTATCTTAAATAAGCATCCTCTCCCACATCAGAACACATATCGGCTAGCTAACTGTATTGTTTATTATACAATGTTACAGTTATATGGAGAAAATTGTGCACAACTACCATAAATGCATCAACTTTACAACAAAATAGCAACTAAATCTAAATATACTGTAAAATACAAATTTTTAAAGAAATTTAAAAATAGATTGCGTTGTTGATTTAATAAGAAACAACAGAATCTCAAAGATTATTTCTTTATTTACATTAAATGGTACCAATAATAGTGGGCGACAAATTTGTGTGAAGTGCATACAGAATTTAAAACATATAAAACATATATATTCTTTTCTAATTTATTTCATTTCGAATGTTATTCAGTATTGGAATAAAGCATATCATAACCAAACATTTAAATTGAACACTATAACTGTGTGGTCAGGCACATAAGGCTTCAATGGCACTAAACAGAGATGACTGTACACTCAAAGGTAATAAAAATACACCTAGCGCTGTGATTTTGTTGAAAGTATGAATGTTTGACGAGGTTCGGGTCTTAGCACAAGTTTCATTGGTCCATTCTCATACAACATGCCACTCGAGTAAGAATAGGTAAACCCGATTGGTCCATGCACCCTTCATCCCTCAGCGCCCCAGTTGACTTGAATAAGTAGTGTAATTCTCGTGCGTGGATTACCTTGGCATTAGATCTTCAGTATGTAGCGAAGAGAAAAGATTAACCAAATTTTGTAAGAGGGTTTGAGTATCATCCAACAGGAGAGTTTGAAGATCACTAGTTCGTAACTCGGAACTTCATTTGTCGCAAGTTACGTTCCGTGTCTACTCTTTGGTAACGTGGCCTGTCCAATACGCTTTTAAAAGTATAGCAAACAGACGAAAGACATGAGTGGAGTCAGCCAAAAAAAAACCTTCTTATAATAAGTATTTGCAGATATATTTTTAATGTCCATGAGTGTACACATTGGTTTACTGACTGTATTCTAATTTAGAGTCGGTTTCGGATGAAAGAAAATCCCTGTGGGAGACGACATTTTATCGATGAACTACATATTATTTTTGTAGAGTTTTATTTATTTGGTTATATAGTATTAAATACATTAATCATCGTTTGTTTTCACAACTTCACAATATTTTTTATGATCAATGATTGTATTTTTCACGGCTCTATAGCTAATTATACACCTACTTCAATGCTTTCTCAGATAAATAAGATAAATATGTGCACAATTAAATTCACATTTCTAAAACTATGAAAATAATGTCATCGATGAATTTAAATTTAAAACTTAATTACAATTAAGGTAACATATTTTATCATTTCATTCTTGTTAATACGCAGATAGCTTCATTTGAAAAATTTAATTTTTTGGACATCCTGAAGTCTACATTTTAATCCCTCTAGGGTTTGGAATAATTTCCCATGTAATTTCTCATGAAAGAGGGAAAAAAGTAGCATTTGGAAATTATGGAATAATTTGAGCTATATCAGCCATTGGTTTTTTTAGGTTTTGTAGTATGAGCTCACCAGTTTTTTTTTTGTAATAATGATCATCTATACTAATATTATCAAGAGGGAAAATTGTACGTGGTAGAAGGTGATCGGAAATATCGGACAGGACTAGATCAATTTTGATAATTCTTACAACCGTGATAAACTTGGCTATTGCCGACAGTTATAGGATACAGCAAACTTTCTATTTTAAATTTCTAAATTAACGTATCTGAGAACAACTTTTGACTTTTCGTTCGGAGTGTCATGAAGCAACAAATGATTATAGTTATCCTACAGAAAATGCATGCACAATAAAACAGCACTACGGATGTTTCATTTCGAGCAATGTGCATAAAAATTGCGAAACCGGAAGGCCCAGAAATTTGGTATTTTACCGACTTTTCGTTTTTGAGTTCTCGTGTTCAGAGACACATGGACACACACACGGAGCTTTTTCTAAAAATGTCTTTTTTTTATACAGGAGCCTAAAACATATATTTCCGGTGAAATCTCGGTGTCAAATTTTTGGGTGGATTGCAATACCTCCTCTATACACTATGTACATAGTACGTGTAGAGAAAGTAAAAATGAAAGTTAATTGTATTTTTAAACATATTACTATCTGAATAAGGCCGTTTAGGAAAGTGAAATTCCAAATATTAATTTGGTTTTTCTGATTTAATTATAAATTAATAGAATAGGAAAGTTACAGAAGAATCTAGAAAATCTTTCGTCATTATTAGCCAGCAGATGCTCTAAAGACCTTCAGAATATCACATGGAGCTTTCCGTACCAGTTTTTCACCAAACTCCAAATAGAAACAGAGAAATTCCCACTGGAAATGAAGAGAATTTTCCTCAACCTCCCTCATGTTGTATAGCTAGCTTTCAATCTGGAGTTGCACATGCAGAAGAAATAGCAAAGACCTCGTCATCACCGACGTCGTGTGCATTTCCATGCAAATATCTAGCGAGATGAAGCCTCACATTAAGTTCATCAGTTAGAAAGCGTCTACCGGAGATTGCTCTACGGAAACTTTACAGGTCAATTATAGAATCCAAACTATCGGCGCTGTTCAGAGAAACACAGGTATCGACACCCAAGTAGTCTGTCACAGTGATAATAATAGGACAGAAGTTGTAGCTATTCGTCCAATAAATCACATTACATTTTAAGTAAGGATTAATAGGATTGCGTTATCGTCACAACTTTGTTTCATTTGCTGACAACACCAGAAAGAATTTTCGTTTCATTGTTGTGCTATGATTTCCCCACATGTAAAGATCCAAAGATAGCTTTAGGTCAATATCAAAATCCAACAGCTTTGTGCTAATAGTTCCATAAATCTAGTAATACCTCAAATACTGTTAAGGAGAAGAAGATTGCATTAGAACGTACCAATGTCATTCAATATTTCCAGCTCTCGAAGATGGTATAACAAATGCAAAAGGATAAGCACATCAATTGGAAAAAATACATATGTGATATTATTTAATATGCAGATGATAAACTTGTCTTTGTACAAAACATGGAATATATGCTCATGAGGAATATGAACAATCGAGTTTTGTAATAAATGTAAAAAAAAAAAAAAAAAACATAATATTTTTATGTTGGTAAAGATACTGCAGGTGTATATGCAAAAGACGAGAAAAAAAAGTGATGTTGAAATGTTAAGGCTCAATTATACCTCGGGATAGTATGTGCTCTCCTAATTGAAGCAAGTTGCCCTCCGTGGTGTAATGGTTACCATCATATACTCAAGGTCGGCGGTTCAAACCCGGCGGAGGATGATGGATTTTTTCGGGAGTAAAAATCTTTAGCATGGCTTCCTTCGGAAGGGAAGTAAAATCGTTGGTACCGTGTCGTAGATTTACGGCACGAAAAAGAACCTGAAGCCTGATAGAGAGGCCTCTGAGCAAAATTAAGCGGCCCAATTTAGAATGGACGCTGAGAACCACAGAAGTTAAAGAGCGTCCATAAATAACACGCAATAGAAGCAAAATTAGCATAACGTAAAACTAACTTACCAAATCGCTAAATGGTCTGAAGTGGAGTCAAGCTACAACTAAGCAAATCAAGAAATAATATTTAATGGTATGGTTCAGATTTACCTGTAAGGGAATGATAAGTTAGCATGATTATTCAATCAACACATCTTCTTAATTGCAATACATCATTCAATTTGTACCATTAATTAAATTAAATTTAAGTAAGAACTACAAAAAAATTTTAAACTTATTCCAATGAATAAAAAAGTGTCTTTAAACGAAAAAAAAAAAAAAAACGCAGAAGTTGGACCAGTGAAGATGAGAAGAAGAGATAAAGTTAAAAAACGTGGAACTGGATTGTGTGCGAATAGATATTTACAGTAAACACTAGAAAACAAGAGTCTGCAATGAAGACATATGGGGCAGAATGAATGTATTGCTGTTTTTTTTAAGCTAAACGACTCTTAAATTGGTCATATTGGACTGTGACTTGTATAATTACAAATATCTTAATAAACAAGAATAATGCAGTGGATTGAGCTTTTAAATAAAATGAAAAACGAGATATCAAGAAGAATTTTAAGATGTCAGCCAACAGGAAAAAGGAAAAGGGTTCGCCAACTCTATCTGGAAAAATCTGCTGTTCCATTCACAGGACTTCTCTACATCTCTTAACAAATTATTATTAATAAGCTTATTCTTCTATCTAATCGAGATAAACACTAGCAGAAACGGTCTTATCACTTACATAGTTCCTTATATGTAGAAGGGAAATAAGAGAATACACTAGGCTAAACCGACAATCGCATGTTTTAAAATGTGGTTGCTATGGGATTGAAATCCGTTTCTTTGCGTGGCCAGGATTCCTGTATGGGAAAATTTTAAGTATTTTAAAATTGAAACCAATATAAAGGAAACCGTCAACTCCACAAAAAAATGTATATCACATAATTTGTGTATTTCAAGAATATCTACATTTTTTGTGTTCTACGTTTTATGTGTATCTCTTACGGTTTACCGGTTATCCAAAATTCAGGAACATTCATCCAGAAGAAAGGGATCTTCCAAGGCTGTTCCCAGAAAATTCAATTTATTCATTTTATTTGACATGTACATATCTAAAATATAAGAGATTTTAATGAAAATTCTTAGAGCCATTTTTGAGAAAACCAAAATTATCGAAAGTTTTTCCATGTAAAAGATACTTGGGGGTTAGGTTATTTTTTTGAAAATCTTTGTGTCGCATCCTTGCTAGATAATGAACTTAAGTAACAAGTTTGGTATTTCACGAACTTTTCGTTTTTGAGCTATGTTTCTCATAGACCCACGCGGACCCATTTCTAATTTTTGTTTTGATTCAGGAGTTCCCAATGCATTTATTTCTAGTGAAATCTCGATGTCGACTTTTTGGGTGCAATACAACACCTTCTCTTACACTATGTATATAGTAGATGTAGAGAAAGTAATATATGGAGGGAGTAATTGGAACAACTGAGAAATGTGGAAAGTGAAAACACCGAAATTTAAATAGGAAACATGCACCAAAATTTGTATAGAACTATTTCACCAAAAATAACAATTTTGGGACACTCTGAATATAAAGTAAAGCATTTTCAGAAAAAGGTACGCGCGCGTATCAGTGGGAATAGTGTGATTAAAAAGCGCAATGTCTAATAAATAATAAAACTCTTATTCATGTTCATTTTCTTAAGATATTTTATGAAGATTTTTAACAAACCCTACATCTCAAACTACCCTTTACTTGGAAAAAATATTTTTTTTTCATTAAACACAACCGTATATTCTTCCTCAGAGTGGTCCTTTAAGGTACTTGTCATTTCGTTTTTTATAGTGTTTGACGCCCACTTTAACTACTATGGCATCGCAGGCGATGATTCTGATGATACTTTGAATGAAGACGTAGCACTGCGGAATGTGTTGGCGGGGAAACCGGAGAACCCGGAGAAAACCCGCCCCTACGCCACTTTGTCGCTTGGGATAAAAATTGAGCCTTCTAGGTGAGAGGCGAGTGGTCTAACCACTCGGCCACGGCGCGGCCTTCGCCGGTTTTTAAACATTTCAGTATTTCTGTGCTCTCCTATAACATTTGGTTTGTGCTTACAACGAAATATGTAATGAAATGATTCCCACAATGCTATCCTAACATTTAGACATAAAGAACAAACATACTTTGTAAGGTTTTTAAGAGCAGTTTCTATAAGCTACATAAAATAAGCAATAGCGGGTAAAAATTCCATGTGAATGTAATGTATCACATCTTTTTTCAAATTGTTCAAGATTTATAATTCGATCCTCCTGCTAAAATATCATGTATTTTTAGAAAAAGGTTCGTGTGTGAGTGTGCGGGTCCGTATATTTGTGAACACGTAAACTTAAAACCAAAAATTAGCTATAATACCAAATTGATAATTAGTTTTAATACCTTTCGAAAATGCGAACAAGAAGATATTAACGAAAATCGCCCACCTAAAACTATCCTTTATATGGTAACATTATCAATAATTTATATTTTCTCAGAAATGCCAAACGATTTTGATCAAAATACCGTACATTTAAGAGATTTGCATGAGAAAATGTATATATTGAATTTCCAAAATAGCCTCTGAAATTCTCTTTATTCTGGATGAATTTACATAACGGTAAACCGTTATTACACAAGAAATACAGACATTTCTAAAAGTCACAATTTATAACATATACTTTATATATGGAGTCGACGACTTCCGAAATGTTCCTTGTTTTTTATTTCAATTTTTAAATATTTAAGCTTCTGTCAACTCGGACATTCAAAGAGGGATTTCAATCAAATAGCAAGCAGGTGTTAAAACATTTGACTACTGCGTTAGCCTAATGTACTCCCTTATTTCTCTTCTAGGAAAAAGAAAATGAAAAGATCATTTCTGCTATGTTCATCACGATCAGTATGAAGTAGATAGAAGAATAAAGTATTTAACAATGATTTGTTACAGAGATTTAGAGAAAGTAGTATGAATGTAACACATCAAATGTTATCTTCTCTATTAGTATTACAAGTAGCGGAAGTATTTTATTCCACCCAAATTCAATTCTGCCAAAATAGTTAAATTAATAAAACTCAACAGTAATAAAATTATTTCAAATACCTGACCTCTCGTACTAAGATATTTAATAAAATTAAACGGTTTAAACTCAGATCATGTAAGATTTTAAACGTGGAACAGACCCAGTTTATGAACTTCTCACCTAGATACATGCTTTGAGAATTTATGAAATAAGAAAACAAAAAACAACAAAAAAACAAAGAAACAATTTTTAGAAAAAGGTTCGTATGTGGAGAGCAAAAAGCTGATAAGTACCAAATTTGGTTATTAAGTTTGGGTTCTTCCGAAGATGCGGCACAATTTTCAAAAAGATCCTCAAGCCCAAACTACTGTTAAAGGAGCATTGTTGCTTTATTTTATAATTCCGACATTAATTAGTATATGATATTTTAAGGATATTTACATGACAAATGCACATTTTAATTTTTTGGAATTAGCCTGTGAAATATTAACTTAAAAGGCATATTAAATAACCATACATAACTAGTAAACGTTAAATGATATACGAAAATGCAGTGCTCAAAAAAAATTAATTTCTTTAAATTATTCAATTTTTTTCAAATAGCTTACTTCTGAGATATCCGCTATCTTAATTTGAGTTATTCAATCCTCTGTCATTCTTAAGTTTTTTCGACATTCACATGCTTCTTAGAATTGTATAAACAGAGTATGGAATTTTAATGCCAACATCTAACTTCTAGTTCTTAAACATTTGATCGTAGCTATTCCCATTTGTAAAGAAATGTTTAATGTACTATTAATTTCTCGTACTATGTGCATAATGTACTGTAGAGTGTAGAGAAGTTATTGTATTGCATTGCACCCAAAAATTTGATACCGAGATTTCACTGGAAATACATGTTTTGACACCCTATGAATCCAAAAAAATATATTTTTAGAAAAATGTTTGAGTGGGTGTGTGTGTGGTCAGGATAGCTCAAAAACGAAAATGGCTCTTAACGATTTTAATTAAAGTCCCTTATATTTTAAAATATTAACATGACAAACAAAATGTTTATTTTCAATGTTCTGGGAATAGCCTCTGAAGACATCTTTATTCTAGATGAATTGTGCGGAATTTTGCGTAACTGGTAAACTGTAATAGATACAAAAGCTTACCTCATAAAAAATGTAGAGCTGTTAAAACACACAATTTATGTTACATTTTTTTTCTCCTGACTTTGACCGTTTTTTGAGATATTTCTTGCTATTAGTTTCAGCTTTAAAATAGTTATACTTTTCTCACACGGGAATTTGTCAATTCTTGTATTGCTTGCTATTAGTTTCAGCTTTAAAATACTTGTACTTTTCTCACACGGGAATGTGTCAACTCTTGTCCATACAAACAAAGGTGCTTCAATCAATTAGCAACCAGCTTTTAAAAGTTTTTAGTCTCGATTTAGCCTATGATACTCTGTTATTTCCCTTTTACTTACAAGGAAGTAGGCAATAAGACCCTTTCTCTAATTGTTTCTCGGTTAGCATCAAGCAAATAGAAGAATGAGCTGCTTAACTATAATTTACTGTAGAGGTGTAGAGAAAGTCAGTGAATGGAACACATCAGATTTTTTCGATTAAATTACTCTGTATTTAGATTACGTTTTGTATTCTTTAATAAACGATGATAGGTAGAGACATTCATGAGAGTATGGAAAATATCCGTGTGTAGTATGTGTGTGTATGCACACACATCATTCATGCATCAGTATGGCTTTGAACAGCATAACTCAAAAACGTAAACCAAATTTGGTATTTACGTTCCTCTTCTATGAATACAGAACGCAGATTTTCCAGACCCCGCGCACCAAACTAAGTGAACCATCAACTCGTGGAATGATAGAACTGGCTATCATTAGCCAACAACAAATCTCTCTCAATCTGTTGGCGCAGGTGGTTTATTTTCTGAAGCTAAATTGCGCGCATTTGTTTTAACTACTTTCATCTGATGCCAGTAAAACAAGCATGAATGTCTTCAGACGGATGTAGAAGTTGTTTGTTTCTTTGCTTATTATGAGAAACGCCAAACGCTCAAAAGAAGGCGGACTGCTTGTTATTTTGTGCAAGAGTTTGTCCCATGAGGTAGATATGTCTCAGATAACTGCGTGATTCTTGTATACGCACTTTTGTCTCGTGATAAAATACGTGGCAATTTTAAAGCAGAAAGAAGGTACGCGAACTTTCATTAAGTTTCACATTTTAAATTAACATAAATTTTCTCAAGAAACATTTTTATAAACCCCCGTTTAAAACTGTTCATTGTGTTATTTGTAATTTTCCTCTAGATATACTTCCTTCTACTTTAAAAGCACGGGAAGAAAACTCCTGGTAGTATCTGTTGATGGAGTATTTATTCCTCACTTTCGTCAAACAATTGAATTCCTTTCCGATCCGTTATTATTAAGCTTTTTCCTCCATATTAAATCTTTCCAATTGTTTATTTTTCAGCTGTACGAATTGTTTGTAGTGCGTTTCTTGGAAAAATGAACCTATTGCTTTCCATAGTTTTTTTTCTGAACGTTTTCACGAAAAATAATTGGATAGAGATAGTAGTAGAAGTCAATAAATGAAATGCCACTTTTGTGCACTGTCTTGTGTTCTGAAAAATGAACACTTTATGATAAATATGTAGCAAAACTTAGGCGTAACATTCCCTGAATGAAGATAGAACAACAAGGTTGATTTTTAACATTAGCATCGTGTTACCAACACCAGTTTTAATTTTTATTACGTGACCTTTTCTTCGTACACTGTATTTAATTCATGAAATTTGCAACCCTATATTAATCATAAAAGCTATTGCACACTAAAGATATTGAAGTTACGAATATTGGGATTTTACTTATATTAAGCTAGTTCTATTATAAACAAATTTTAATTGTACCATTCAATATCTATGTACAGAGTATTGCTTAGTAATAATAGTAATAATAATAATAATAATAATAATAATAGTTGTTGCAGCGTCGTGGCTGGGTGGTTAGTCCGCTCGCCTCCTACCTAGGCGGCCCGGGTTCAACCCCAAGCGCCCGTATGTGGGATTTGTCCGTACTCTCCGGTTTCCCCCGCCACTCATTTCGCCAATTACTCCAGCATTACCCTTCCTATCATCAATTTTCTTGCATTTCATATCATCCACCTCCTCACACTCATGCCTGGCTATGGATCAACCACTCATCCCAGGTTCTCCATTCTATGGTTGCGTATCTATCTCCCCGACAGGCTTCTGACCCATAGGCATTCTCTTTTAAGTCCTAGTGGGTGTTTACGTGCGGTAAACTGACCACAGAAAAAGCATATTGCTTCAGTTTGAGACCATGTAGGATTTATTTAAATGTAAAATACCCTTCTGGACTTTGCTGCTGCAGCTGAGTATCTACTGATTGTCACTTTGTTTGATTACATCACAGAAAATTACCGCAGTAGAAACGTGTCTGGAAGAACTTACCTACATTCCAATATAACAGAGCCCACGACCCCGGAAGATTAAAATACAGCGCTTATACTGGTCCTGAAATGCCTTTGCTCATTTAATAATAGCAGCACCAATAATTCACTTTAAAAGATTTTTTCTGTTTGCTTCAAAGGCCAAAATGTTCCAAAACTTCAAAGCTAGTGAGGACCAAAAGTGCTTTGAACTGTTTGGTTTAAATAACATATAATGGCTTTTTCTCTTAGCCGCTTAATGCTGAGTATTCAATGCCATGATCACGTGGTCTATTGGTCTGTATTTGTGTCGAACGGTTTTCATTCGAGTTCAATTTTTCTTCCAGAATTTTCCATGAAACATTTTCAATTCGAATAGGTTTATAATCGATCATGTTTCAAATTTTTCAAGAAAAACTCAGTGAGAATGAATTTAAACAAATTGCATATAGTTTTTGCTACGCTTTTGAATTTATCAGCGTATTTATAATTAATTCAACCGCTAATAAATTGTTATAAAAATTACATTTCATGATAAACAACCACTTTGTGAAGCAACCGGCAGGTAAATTTTTTGATATGTCGCTTTTATGTATTTGTATTCAAATAATGTACATAACAGTTTTGAGTCGGTCTGGGTAGCTCAGTTGGTTAGGCGCTGGCCTTCTGAAATCAAGGTCGTGGGTTCAAACCCTGTCCACACATATGGCTTTTAATATGCTTAAAGACGACAGCCCCAAGTCTGTAGATTTACTGTTAAAGATCTGCGGGACGAAATTCTGGCATACTGGTGGCGCTGATATTTTCCTCGCAATTGATAGCGTCGATAATAAAAAAAAAAATATTATTTTTGTTATAGTTCCAAATCAGGATTTTTGTATCGTGTGCAACACCTGATTATATACTAATAAAAGTAAAACAAATCTTCTTCTTGGTGTGTGGTAATAGATGTCTACTTCACATTCAAGAGGTCCCGAGTTCGAATCTTGGTTAAGGCGAGTTACCCAGATATAAGGTTTCATTCTAGTCTTTACCTAATTTTCAAAATATAAATGTTGGAGATCGTAAATCTCTGTGGACCTCTGGTTCTTTTGGGCATCATTTCACCCACTTGATTCGTCGTCCGATATGATCTACCAGGTCAAATGACGTTAAATACAAAAAAGCAAAATAACTTTATTTCTCAACAACTATTAAATATATATTCATTAAATTTCAAACCCACTTATAACTGTAATATAGCGACATGTGACAAAACTTACAACAACATTTAATTATAAACGGCAATATTTAGAAATATTACTTTTGGTACCCTTAAGCATTTAAGTTAGTGTTTTGAGTTCTCGCGCACTGAGTGTTCATTTAATGTTAGTCTGATGGCAATTCTTTGGTCTTCAAATATTAATGAATCTATACATCTGAAGACGTGAAGTGCTCACATAAATAGGTTATAAGCTAAAGGTGAAATTGTTGAATAGGGTTCAGCACATAATGTTTCCGGTTTTTCTGAAGTATTCTCCAAATGCCGGGATATATGCAAATAAGATAACATAGATCGCTTCACATTTTTTAATACTAAATTAATTTCTTGCAACAGCATAAAATTGCTCTCAAACTACTAAACATTTGCCAGTAATTAACAATAAAGTTTTAATGATATGTGTCCACCATTTCTCTGAAAGCATGATCTTACTCTTCTGAAAATGTTATGGAAGCCGGTCTCAAGCATTAAAGCGTGGTAGACATCTCCTGGAGTATGAAGCTCAGGAACTGGTTCATCTAGCAAAGAATTATTGGCCATTTAGATAACCTGAGAAAAGAAATCAGGCGGTTTAAAAATTTGAAGATACCGGAAACAATATAGGTTGCTGATAATTCCGTGTATCATATTAAGATTACTTTTCGTATAAGATAATGTTTCGCATCCCATGCAAAAAATAATAAAATAAATAAAACCCTAATTACAGGATTTATACGTTCTTTACACAATAACTTAATGTCATTGCTCCATCTGTCAGTGCCTCACGTCATCTCACACACTTTTTCCGCCACATGGAACATGTATCCTGTGAGCGTGCATCTATTGTAAAGGAAACTGAGAAAATGCAATAGTTGGCGATATAACAGATTGTAACAGGTATGGGCATACTTAAACCCTCGTGTCAGGCTTGCCGAACGACTTGTCATCCCTGCAAGCGTACAACAGTCGCGACATACATTTCTCAATAGTTCGTCGGACATTTAGGGAAGAACGGGCTCTTTCATATTTTATTTTACGAAGATGCTGAAAGTATATGTAACATATATACAAAATAATTTTTACCATATTCAGCCTACCCAAAAAGAAACTGACACAGATAAAGCATGTTGAAATAAAAAGATATAAATAATTATTGAAATTATAAGCAATACAAATATATTTAATACATTTCAAAATGAAAAACACTACCTGAAAATAGTTATAATTAACAAATAGAAATGGAAATCTATCTAAACTAAGGAAATTTGAAGATAAGAATAAATCAGTTTATGTACCATACGAATGATTCCTCAAAATAGTGATTGACATCTTAATAGCTCTGACGGCCCCTGATTAGTAAATTAATTGTCGATTTATATTTTCTGTATATGATAAAAAAAAAAAAAACATTTGATACTGCTTTGGCTTCAATTTAGTAAGCCAGCAACATAAGTTCCTGCTGGAGTATGTACATTTAGCTTTATAAATATACATATTAGGTATTATGTACAAACTGAGGCTTTCATGGCAGGCGTCTGAATAATGAAACTATTTGCTGAGCTTATAGGCAGTGGTCCATTGGGTGTTTAAGAGCCCGACGTTTCGTCGAGGACTGCGCTTGGTATCTTCTAATGTGATCCGGTGGTCAGAGTTCGAATGAAATTTTGGCAGCAGAGAGCCTGTTACTACTATCTGTGCTGTGATTGGTCCGCGTGCATTGGTGGGCGTCTTTTGTTTCTGTCATTTCGTTTCCTTTCCAAAACTGGTATCCAGGCCTTTTATAGGCGCATAGCTTCTTCCTTGCGATTAAAGTTATTTTTATGTTTGTATATTTCTTTGCCCAGGTCGTGAGGACCGCATTAACCGGCCGGGAGGGGCTCGAGGCGCTGACCACGTCTCACCCTCCAATACTGCACCCCATCCATGACGTCTGTAGTGGACCGAGATGGGGGACGCAGCGGCCGGGCGGTAGGCCAAGGCTCCCCGTGAGCTGTCGTGCCATGGAGTTATGTTATATTTCTTTGCCTCCCTATGTAAACGGACATTGTCGGTTTGGGTGTCTTTATACCTGATATCATGTCCAAATAATAAAGTGTTCTGCTATTGCAGATTTTTCCATTTGTTTCAGAAATGATATTAGGTATTGTTTGTTCATATTAATGAAGGCTTATAGGCGATATTATGTTCATTCCTTAAGTTTGATAAAATTATGAACAATTTTATGCTTCAGGCCTTTATGATATAAAATTAATCTTGTATTTTAATAAATAGACATTTAAAACTTTTGAAAACTAAGAAGCGCATTACGTCAAATTCCGATAGATGGGTGGCTATCTTACGTTACCATACTCCTGCATGATCCTTGGGGAGGGTTGGAAGGCCGGTGTGTTGATCTGGTTTGTGGTGGTTTGAGTCTCAGGGCTGCTGTACGGCTGGGCATCTCGGTAAGGCATTTATTTAAACTTTTTACGAGCTTAAATTTGCCGCTGTATAGAATGTTGGTCACGCTTGCTGTTGGCGAAACTGGAATTACCTAATTGCGCCAGACTTGATTGTTGAGGTAGCTGCAAGCTTATTATCGGCATTGAAGTTGTATATTTTACCTTCCACGAATCGACCACGTTTCTCATTAAATGTTGGGTAACTCAGTCAGTGAGTAAAAGAATCTTAATCCCCTTGCTTGGATGGTAAGATATCTTATAGGAGAGAATTAATTTAGCAGACATCTTGGTAATTTAAACTTTTATTTTCGAAAACTATTGAAAAAATGCAGTGAATTAAGGCATGCTACTTAAACTGATCTCTTTTAAAGGAGATTGTGCCCCATATTTACTTAATAATATGTACTTACAATAGATCATTGCATATAATTAGAAGAATACATTGTTTTACACAAATTTGCTGTTGTAGAGTTCTCGAGTTACGAGATAAACTCCTAGCGCCTGTCTCCTTGTCTTCTCTCTTGTAGAACTGTAAAGAACCTTGAAAATGTTGCACATATAACACAAAAGTTGAAGATCATTGTTTTTGGCATTGAACGTCACCATGGGGTCGCCAGATTTCCTTATTCCACTTTTCGTGAAATACGTATTTACAATACATTTTATACACTCATAATAATTAAAATGAATACATTTGTATAACGTATATGAAAATATTCTTATAAAAAGCTGACATTTCTAAATTAATTATTTGTTTAGCTTTGTTCTTATGCTTTGTTACCGGCATAAACAAATTACATCATCCGGTTTCTCGTTTACTTTTATTCTTCTTCTTATTTTTCTCATATTATGATTTTATTTATGTTTTACTGTTAATATGCTTTTCTAAACATCAATTCTTAGCTATATATTATACATCCTAGTGCGTTATATTCGTTACATGAGCTTTGCTATGTTACTTTCGTAAAATCACGCTATTTTAGGCTATTTTCGTGCGTATCGTGAAGGAATGACGTCATACTGCCATTTCTTTACATGCATTTCTTTAGCTTTCGTTGCAAAACAATATGTTTTAATATTTTTTCATTGTTTTAGGGTAGCATAGTTACATTTTCTATTGACTTGATTTGTTTAACATTAAGTTCTGCGTCATCCTCTCCTTCGGGATGACGCACTCGTTCGCTCATATCTGGTTTATAGCATTTAAGTGCATAACGATATAAATATATGTAAGCTATCTCGTCTTTTAAGTGTTCTTTCTGGGCATTCGTTGAAACTAGTGCTATTTTTCTAAAATACCAATTACGTATTAGTTCATGTCGTATTCAGAAAACCTTTCAGTAAGGACCCCAGATCTGAAGTGCAATAATGAAAATTGTCTGTTCCGAAGTTAAAACTTTCTGTTGCAGGTGGTGGTAATCACTCTACTACGATGAAGGGATCGAAACAGTACCTACCCCAATCCATAGTTATTGCCTTATAGATTCGTAGAGATTGAAGTCGGTCGTTCGATTGACAGAGAGCGCCGTAGTACTATTTTGTTATGCCATGGCAATCAGGGAACCTCTTTGACACAAGCCTACTCCTCTTTTGCAACTCTCCGTGGAGACGAAACTCGTATCAAAATAGTGGTCTAGTTTAAAGCAAGAGTGAACTACGGCATGGCAAATTTACCTGACTTCTAGTAGAGGTAGTAATAGTTATTTACGATATGTGCAAAGTGAAGGGTTTTATTTTACAAATACAAATGTCTACGAAACAAGGTCATAAGCCAAGTGTAGCTAGCCTACGAGCAAAATAAAATTATGTTTAGCACTGAGACAAAGGTTCAAGACAAAGCTGAAAGTTTTTTAGAAAATCAAACAACGATTAGTTTTAAAAAATGTAAATGATTTTATGTGTTTTCAAAATATTCCCTTTTAACATAAATGCATTTTTCCATTCGATGATACCAGTCCTTAAAGCAGTCCTAACCTAAGGCACTTCAGAAAACACGTTTTTATAGCGTTTACAAAAAAGTGATTCCATGCATTTTATCTTTAATTGTTGCAAACCTAAAGAAATAGAAAGCTGCCAGGGATATATGGAGGAGGGTCCACTGTGCTTTAAGGCATCCAGTACCAACTTGTTAGTTTTGCTGTGTGCAGTGATGTAAAATACTATTCCTTTTGGGCATTTTCAAGAGCTTTTTCAAAATTTGTGGCAAACAGACATTTGTGCACTAATTGTCAGTAACAGTATGTCTAGCAGCCATCTTCTTACCAGCACTGCAAATTCGTTGAACTTTTGTGGACCTAGATTCTTTTTAAAGACCCAATGAGCGACCAATTTATCTTCTCAAAGTCATAGCAATAAATTCAAAATCCATCACCATGAATGATATTCCAAACCAAATACTGAATGCTGTCTCGGAATTTTCCAGAGTTTTCTGTACAATCAATGCGTTTTTGTTGTTTTTTATTGAGACAGCTTATTTGGAATCAACAGCAACATTTGCTCACGTCTGTTGATGTTAAATGTTATGATTTGACTGTCTCTAATTACCAATATCGTCCGAATAATAATATTCTTCAAATAGAGATCGAACATTTTCATCCGTAACAGAAGTTCTTGAGTGTCCTTCATAAAATTCGTAACTAAGAAAAATTCCATCTGTCTAGCATTCGTTGTACTAATTATAAATTGTGTTTTTGATGTCTTTTTTTTCGCCAAATACATTTCTAAGCCGATCATCCCATTATTTAGTCTTAATGACGATTTAAATCTTAAAATAATCATAGCCCAGGGATGTTATCTAGTCAAATTCACTTTTGGAAACAAAAACAAAACTCTTTAAAAGATATAAACTATTACAGCAATTCTAACTATACGCCAATCCACTCACGAAAAATTAGAAATTGGCTGTCATATGTAAAAAAAATTGCATTTGTTATTATAAATAAGGCATTATAAACATTTTCAATGTTTCTCTAGTAGAATTCTATATTGCTACCATGTCTGCACATAAGAGATCAACAGATGTTATCTAGTCAAATTCATTTTTGGAAACATAAAAAATCTTTAAAATATATAGATCATTACAGGAAATCTAACTACACGCCAATCAACTCATGAAAGTGGCTGTCATGTGTAAAAAAATCTGACGTGTTCCATTCACATGATTTTCCCTACATCAATTATTGTTAAAAAGCTTGTTCTTCTATTTATTTCATTTTAATCGAGAAAAAATAGCAGAAATAATCTTATTACTTGCTTCCATGTAAGTAGAAAGTAAATAAGGGAGTACTATAGGCTAAACTGATAATCAAAAACTGGTTGCTATGTGACAGAAGTTCCTTTGTTTGTATGGACATACGTTTTTCAAAACTGAATCGAAAAACAAGGAATATGTCAAAAACGATCAACTGTACAAAAAAATGTATTTGACATAAATTGTGTGTTTTAATGTGCTCTACATTTTTTGTGTGGTAAGTTTTTGTCCATCCCTTACGGTTTAGCAGTTATGCAAAATTCCGTAAAATTCATCCAGAATAAAGTAGTCTTCAGAGGATGTTCCCAGAAAATTCAAGATATACATTTTATCTGTCGGGTAAATATCTTTAATATTTTACACTTTAATCTAAACTGCTTGAACCATTGATGAGAAAGTCAAAATTTTCGAAAAATGTTCTATCTTGAAAATTTTCGTGTCGCATTCTTGAAGATACCAAATGTAAGTACTATGTTTAATACTTTCCGTTTTTGAGCTATGCTGTCCATAGACACACTGGCACACACACACACACACACACGGAACTTTTTGTAAAAATGTTTTTTTTTGGATTCAGGGGGACCCAAAACATGCATTTCCGGTGAAATCTCGGTTTCGAATTTTTGGGTGGAATACAATACCTTCTCTATACACTATGTGCATAGTGAGTATAGAGAAAGTAACAAAATGCACTTTTTTTATAAAAAAAAAGGCATTTTAAACATTTTCAATGTTTCCCTAGTAGAATTTTATGTTTTTTCCATGTCTGTACATAACTAAGAGAAATCAACAAATGTGTGAAGTGAGAATTTACGCAAATGTGTTGTTGATTCGCTACGCTTACCTTACACCAATCAATGAAGCGATTATATACCACATTGTTGTTACGCTTTTGGCAGCATTCAGAATTTCGTCCGGCTCTTGGAATTCATTGTTGTCTATATACTTACTGCTGCTACTTTATTGATTATTCAGGCTATACATAAAATTATCATGATTAATAAGTACAAGGCTGCCAACACAAAGAATACATTAACTGGGCAACGCATTGCGATACACTGAGTATGCCTTATTGTGACAGATAGCGCACCGCTATGAGAAATGCATCATATAAACATACGTAATGGAATATAAAAGCTAATCGTCAATTTATTAAATATGTGCAGTATTAAAAACGATACCTGCTATGTGATTGTTCATAGATAAAAATAAATAAATAAATAAATAAATAAATATATAACCGACTCTCAGTTAGTGCATATTGTGTTGCAACGGAAAGTTGTGTAACCGCGCAATTTTATGCCATTAGCTGTAAGTTGTGCAATTAGTGGTTAAAAAGGAAGATCTACGTATAAACGATGAACGGTGAACAAATGTATATGAAAGTTTATAATCTTGTTTCCTTAAGGAAAGGACAAATGAGTTAGGAATACATTGTGTCCTGATTTTGTTTGAAAACATTTCCTGAGAGACGGAGAAAAGAGAAGATAAAAAATGTATATAATTTTCATTGAATGTTACGGTGGTATATCGTGTAAATTAAGAGAATAAATAATCTCTTAAACCAATCATCCATTAAGAAGATACATTGAATTTTTGTTTCTCAAAGATCGAGAGTGAAATAAAACGATAATATTGAATTCTACGACTTATCTTGTTTATTCAGTAACAAGCTACTCCTTGTACTCATTGCCTTGAAAAAAGAGTCAATACAAATTAAATTATATCTTAAAAATAGCTAATTGACCACACAGATACGAAATGTAAATTTAAGGTAACTGAAAATACATTATATAATTGGTAAAGGAATATTACTGGACGAAAACTGTTTTACCTTTTATCAGGTAAACCAACATTCTGATAATAAAAACCCTAACAACTATTTTTCAACTGTGTGAAACATTAATAAAACTTACCGCAAGAAGTTTTGGTAACCACTCAAGTCTTATTGTAAAAGACAAGTATTTCGGCCATTATGGTATTACGTGCCCTGAGGAATGCTAGTTGCATCCCGTGAAACTGTCAACAGCATTAATGAAAACATTATTTCAACAGCGTGGATAAACTTCTGCTAACAAATTTCAAACATTCTCTCCGCACCGTAATAACTTTTGTGAGGTTAGAATGCAATTAAATTCAGAGGCCATTTCTGTGTACACTACCTAGGTATTTAGGGTGGAAGATAAATTTACCAGTGAAATAATTCTGAGAATGCTCGGTTTATAATACAGGTGTTAATGAACCTCACCGAAATAATTTGCGAGATTGTGCACGTGAAATAAGTAATTTGAGATCGGCGATGCATGGTCCCTGGTTAAACATAACTCAACTACATAGCGTCAAACGTGTGGGTATCAGGGGCTGATAAGTAGATGTTAAAGCAAAGCAGGTTGAAAAAATGGCTTAGAATGTCTTTAAAACTGCTGCCCGAGTATAGCAATATCGATTTCTAGCAACTTGTTACTAGCGTTTTCAAGATTTAATGTCGCAAAAATCTGTAAAATCTCCAACTAATCTCTTCACAGTGCGACACTGAGCATTTTTTAACTACGCTGTTGAGGTAGCCTACTCTGGAGGCGTTTTTTCAACTGCTCTGGTGCTTTAATGCGTAACACGGGAGGCTGCTATCCCAGAGTTCGATTCCTGTCATAGAGTAAATATTTTTATTGTTTTTTTTTTCATTCCAGACGAAGCGCCACGATACGTAAAAAAAAAAAAAAAAAAAAAAAAAATCGAGTTCGAAATTTCAGTAAACAAGCCATAAAACTCTTATCTCAAATTACTTAAGTAATATCCATATTCTGTGAAAATGTTTCGGTATATTCATTAACACCTTTGAAGTTATTCTTAATAGATCGTACATTCAACGTAATGATTGAATGCACATTCACAATGTTATAGAAAACGCAAGAAGTTAGTAAATAATAATGATTCATGAAACACAAATACATTTTCATAAATACCTATGCCTAACAATGTTATTTTGCTTATCTAAATGGAAAATTAATCAAGTAAAACTGTCCAAAGTATACGTACAAACTAGTTTAGATGAATTTCATAGGATATAATTTATAAGCACTAAACTTTGTGACTTCACTTAGACATGAGCTGTGGTAAAATTAAAAAAAATGTCATTAGAGTGCTTGAGTTTTTAAAACTTACAGATAGGTTTCTTATTGCCACTCGTAATGGCTTTTTGTAGTTCTTGTATTTTTACTTTCTCTACACGTACTATGGGCAGAGTGTATAGAGAAGGTATTGCACTTCACCCAAATATTCGATACCGAGATTTCACCGGAAATATATGTTTTAGAGTCCCCTGTATAATAAAAAGCATTTTCACAAAAAAGGTTCACGTGTGTGTGTGTGTGTGTGTGTGTGTCCATGTGTCTGTGAACACGATAACTCAAAAACGAAAAGTCGGTAAAATACCAAAGTTGGTATTTAAGTTTAGTATTTTAAGTTTGTATTTTCCAGAGATGCAACACGAAGATTTTGAGAAACATCCCCATCCCAAACTACCCTTTACATGGAACTTTTTTTCCGAAAAGTTTGATTTTCTCAAAAATGGCTATAACGATTTTGATTAAAATGTCATATATTAAAGATATTTACCTGACAAATAAAATGTATATATATATTGAACTTTCTGGGAATATTCCCTGAAGACTTACTTTATTTTGGATGAATTTTACAGAAGTTTGCAAAGTGCTAAACCGTAAGAGTTGGAATAAACGTTAGCACATAAAAATGTAGAACACATTAAAACACACAATTTATGTTGTATACATTTATTTCGTGGAGTTGTCGTTTTTTGAGATATTCTTTGTTTTCGGTTTCAACTTTAAAAAAGCTTTTATTTTTCTCATACAGGAATTTGTCAGCTCGTGTCCATACAAATAAAGGAACTTCAATCATAAGCAACCAGCTTTTGACTATCACTTTAACCTATGGTACGCCCTTATTTCGCTTCTACTTACAAGGAAGCAAGTAATAAGGCTATTTCTGCTAATTTTTTCTCGATTAGCATAAAGTAAATAGAAGCGTAAGCGTTTTAACAATAATTTGTTGCAGAGATGTAGAGAAAGTAATGTGAATGGAACACATCAGAGTTTTTTTTGTTTTCAAGACTTTGCCGGAAGGTTATATAGCATATACTAACTTGCATAAAATGTGAACCATAGTACAATTGCTATTGACAAATCTCGCTGCAATCTTCGCTAGCATCATTATGTCTGTTTCTTGAGTATAATACTAACGCTTTATTGGCAGGTACTTTACCTCCCCAAAATATGCCCTAATAAAATTACAAGCCAGTTTTCTTGTGATCACTATAGGGAATCCCATTAAGAGCACGCATAAGAATTTGAAGTGTCGCTATCACATGAT
Source organism: Hymenopus coronatus (assembly GCA_030762935.1). Lineage (NCBI taxonomy): Eukaryota > Metazoa > Arthropoda > Insecta > Mantodea > Hymenopodidae > Hymenopus > Hymenopus coronatus. Next base: position 105,299,808 of record CM060888.1, on the reverse strand, counting down.
TTCTCTACACTTATGTAACAAATAATCGTTAAAAACTTATTCTTCTATTTACTTAGTAGCAATGATCATTTTACTTGCTTCCTTGTAAGTAGAATATAAATAAGGGAATACACTGGATTAAAGCGATAGTCAAATATTTTAAAAGCTGGCTGCTATGTAGTTGAAATTATTTTCTTTTCAATACCAGGAGCTGAAAAATTCCCGTATGAGAAAAATTTAACTATTTTCAAACTGAAATCAATAACAAGGATCATTGATCTTCGGGATTACATGAGGAAAATTTCGACAAGTTTAACTGTCTCAAAAATGGCTCTAACAATTTTGATTAACATTTCTGTTATCTATCAATGTCTTAAACATATTAATATTTAATGAAATATGAGAGCTGTTATGCAAAATAATGAAGTGTTTTTCGGTTGGGGGAATTTCGTGAAAATCCTCATGTTACACCTCGAAGGATGGTGGACGCAAGTGTAAGCTTTGGTACACACTGATTTTTCCTTTTCCAGCTATACAGTCTCCAACTTATTGACCTTTTTGTTACCTTTACTTTCTCTAGCACATATTTACAATGTAAAATATCTATTACATTTCAGGTAAAATTCGATACCAAATATTCATTGAAAATACACATTTCGAACGTTCCTAAATCCAAAAAAAAAGAAACATGGTACATAGATAAAGAAGGTACTGCACTCCACCTAAGAGCAAGCGTGCTGTTTCCGGAAATACACGTGTTAGGGTCCCCTGTATTAAGAAATGTAATTTTAGAAAAAAAGAAAAGTCAGTAAAACACCAAACTTATTATTTGAGTTTAGTATTTTCTAAGAATGCAACAGGAAGTTATTAAAATAAATTTCCTACTTAAAAATTTACATTAGGAAAATTTCGAAAATTTTGATTTTTTCAAAAATAACTAACAATATTGATTAAAATGTTGTGTATTAAATATATTTGCATGATGAATAAAATGTTTATTTTGAATTTTCTAGAAATAGCTGCTGAAGATCTCTGCATTATGAATGACTTTTGCATAACTGTGAACCGTAATAAATGCAGAACAACTTACTACGCAAAAATGTAGATCACGCTAAAGCACACAATTTATGCTATATATATTGTATTTTTGACAATTTCCAAGATATTCTTTGTTATAGGTTTTAGTTATAAAATACCTAACTTTCGCCATACGGGAATTTGCCAAACTCGTGGCCATGCAAAGAAACGAATTTCAATTAGAGCAACCAGCTTATAACAGTTTTTACTATCGCTTTAGCCTAAGATACTCCCTTATTTCCTTCTATCCAGTTACAAGGTAGCAAGTAATAAGACCTTCTACCAATGTTTATCTCGATTAGCATGAAGTAGGTAGAATAATAAGCTTTTTAACAATGTAGAGAGGGTATGTGAATGGAACACATTAGATTTTTAGAAAAAGGTCGCGTGCGTTGTTCGTCCGTGAACGACATAACTTGGAAAATTTCCATATTCCAAACCAGCCCCTTATATAATCTTATTTTAAATTTTGATTTTCTCAAAAATGGCTAAAACGATTTTAATTAAAATATTATTCACTAAATATATTTCCATGGCCAATAATATCTATATCTTGAATTTTCTGGGAATGGCCTTTAAATCCCTCCTCATTCTGTAAAAATGTAAATGTCGTGTTATTTATGGACGCTCTTTAACTGCTGTGGTTCTCAGCGTCCCATTCTAAATTTGGCGTGAAAAACCGCTTAATTTTGCTCAGAGGCCTCTCAATCAGTCTTGAGGTTCCTTTACGTGCCGTAAATCTACGACACGGGACCAACGGCTTTACTTCCCTTCCGAAGGAAGCCATGCTAAGGATTTTTACGCCCGAAAAAATCCATCGTCCCCCGCCGGGTTTGAACCCGCGGCCTGGGTATATGAAGTCAGCATGGTAACCATTACACCACGGAGGGCGTCTCCTCATTCTGGAGGACTTACTCCTGCGTGTAACTGGTAAACTACAAGAACAAAATCGTACTGCACAGGAAGTATAGATCTCATCAAAATACACGATTTATGTCTTTTGCAACTCTTTGGTAGAGTGAATCATTTCCGAGATATTTCTGGTATTTCGTTTCAATTTTAAAATTGAAGACATTCGTTTCATATCTCTTTTGTTTTACTCCTGGTAATGAAAATTAAACTCATTGCATCAGCTTTTAAAACACTTGATTATCGTGTTATCCTAGTATATTCCCTATTATCCCTTATATTTAATAGAAAATAAGTAATAATACATTTCCGCTACTGTTTATTTTGATTAGCATGAAGGAGATAGAACAATAAGCTTTAGTAACAATACTTCGCTGTTGAATAGGTAGAGAAAGTAGGTAAATGGAACACAGTTTTTAAAAATTCATTTGTATATTTTCTATATTCATTGAAATCTATATCAAATAGATGGTATAACATAATAGTGGTGATGGCGGCGGCGGCGATGGAGGCATTTCAATATTCCCCATATATGGCCAATACTCTTCCGGAAACCTCATCCGACGAGCGACGGCTCGACAATTATGCTGTACACACACACGCACACACACACACACACACACACACACACACACGCACATACTGCTGTGTTTCTAAAAATTATTTTTTACTTTCTCTACACGTACTATGTTCATAGTGTATAGAGAAAGTGTTGTATTCCATCCAAAAATTCGGTACCGCGATTTCACCGGAAATACATGTTTTGGGTTCCCCTGAATGCAAAAAAAAAAAAAAAAAAAAAAAAGCATTTTTGGGAAAATGTCCGCGGGTGTCCGCGTGTGTGGGTGTGTGTGCCTGTGAACAGCATAGCTCAAAAACGAAAAGACCGTTAAACTCCAACAATGCGACACGAAAATTTTCTAGAAAATCCTGCCGCCCTAAACTACCATTTACATTGAAAAATTTCGATTTGACAATCTCAAAAATGGATCTAATGATTTTGATTAAAATCTCTTTTATCTAAGATGTTTACATGCCAAATAAAATGTACCCATATCTTGAATTTTCTCGGAATAGCCTCCAAGTACCTCTTTATTTTGGATTCAGAAGGCCTCAAAACATATGTTTCCGGTGAAGTTTCGGTGTTGGTTTTTGGGTGGAATACAATACCTTATCTACCTATTATGTACGTTGTACATGTGCACTAGAGAAAGTACAAATTAAATAAATTTATAAACCCAACGACAATAAACAGTGCACGAGTCAATGCCATTCCACAGAGAAATGCCGCCGGTTAAAGGCGGGGTATAAATGAAGCAATAAAAGAATGGAATATGGATTTACTGACCGCTTATACAATTTCCGGCGCTCTGGGTTCCTTTTGTGAGTATGTGTTAGCGTAATGCACATCAGTTGGTATTAAAACGGTTATTCTCTGCAACATTTTTACTTTTTCTACACGTACTATGTACATAGTGTATAGAGAAGGTATTGTATTCCACCCAAAAATTCAATACCGAGATTTCACCGGCATGTTTTAGGTCCCCCTGAATCCAAAAAAGTATTTTTGGAAAAAGGTTCGTGCGTGTGTGTGTGCCTGTGGACAGCAGAGCTCAAAAACGAAAAGACAGTTAAATACCAAACTTGGTATTTAAGTTCAGTATCTTCCAAGGATGCGAGACGAAGATTTGCAAGAAAATCACCCACTCCCAAATACCCTTTACTTGGAAAAAATTTCGAAGATTTGATTTTCTCAAAAATGGCTCTAACAATTTTGATTAAAATATCGTATGCTAAAAACATTTACCTGAAAAAATAATCTGTATATCTTGAATTTTCTGGGAATAGCCTCTGAAGACTACTTTATTCTGGATGAATTTTACGGAATTTTACATAACTGATAAACCGTAATAGATGGACAAAAGCTTACTACGCAGAAAATGTAGTGTACATTAAAACACACAATTTTTGTTATATACATTTTTTTCGTGGAGTTGATCGTTTTTTTTTTTTGTTTTTTTGTTTTTAGATATTTCTGGTTTTACGTTTCCACTTTGAAAAACATACTTTTCTCATTCAGGAATTTGTCAACTCTTCTCTATACAAATAAAGGAACTTCAGTCACATAGCAACCAGCTTTTGACTATCACTTTAACGTATGGACTATTTCTGCTAATTTTTCTGAATTAGCATGAAGTAAATAGAAGTATCAGCTTTTTAACAATCATTTTTGCAGAGATGTAGAGAAAGCCATGTTAATGGAACACATCAGATTTTGGATATTTTAGGATTACAGTTGGATTCTGTTAATGTAGTTATTTGATGAGAGTAAAGGTAGTAAAATTCCATATCCTCTTTAATCTAAGTAAAACATGCCCTAAAATTATATATAACGTTTATAAAACTACAATTTCACTTGATATTACCTAGTGATTACACCTTATTTACGTCTTCTACAGGTAATGTTCTTGCCCAAGGGATATGTCGTTTTTGTGTGTATAATGAAGTCCTTGACCAGCAGACCGCGCCAGCATATATTTCTATATTGCGACATATGCAAAACGAACTGTCTTCTGCATAAACAAAACCTTCATTATAAATGTTTATTAATTGAGAACGATGCGTGTGAAATAATAAAACAATTAAATAAAATGTATACACAGTTGACAGCATATTGCGCTACCGTCAGCACTATTTAATGATAAATGGTACACCATTTAGCACAAAACTGTTGATAGATTTTTACTTTCTATACACGTACTGTGTACATAGTGTATAGAGAAGGTATTGTATTCCACCCAAAAATTCCACATTTCACGGGAAATACATGTGTGTATGTATGTAATTTTGGACAGCCAGCTTAAAAACGAAAAGACCGTTAAATGCCTAACTTAGTACTTAAGTTTAGCATATTCTAAGAATGCAACACTAAGATTTTGAACAAACTTCCCCATCCCAAACTCCCCTTTACATGGAAAAATTGTTAAAATATTGTTTTTCTGAAAACTGGCTCTGACCATTTGATTAAAATGTGTATATTAAAGCTATTTACATAAATAAGATATGTAACTTCATTTTATAAAAAAATAGTCTCTGAAGAAGCCCTAGGATGAATTTTGCATAACGGGTAAACCGATATATTCCCTGTTATTGGTTTCTATTTTAAACTACTCAAACTTTTTTGAAACGAGAAGTCATCCATTCTTTTGTTTTACTGGCTATGCAAAGAGAACCAAACTAAATTGTTCACACAGCGACCAGCTTTTAAAAGATATGGCTGTCGCTTTAGTACATTCCCTTACTTCCCTTCTACCTATAAGGAAGTAAGTAATAAGACAATTTCTGCTAATATTTTTCTAGATTAGCATGATGTCGATAAAAGAATAGTCTTTTTTAAGAAAAATTTGTTTGCGGAGCAGATAGGGAAAGTCATGTGAATGGAATACATAATATTTTTTTTATTTACCATTAATCAGGTTTGCGAAAAATGATTTAATACATATTTTGTTGTAGATGCTCAGATGAGAACAGTTAAACCTGAGTATTCTGATGAGTATACTACAAATTCAAGGTCTGTGACTAAATCAGTTCAGATTAATAACTTGGCCCGTATTAAAGTAAATAATAAATATTTTAAGATGTATTTCCGACTGTAATTTGTCACGTTTACAGGTTTTTGGGAAGACAGACGCCGTAAGGAGATATTTCTGTGTAACAAGATACTGAAAGATTAATTACTTGAGACATGTATCACTAGTTACATCCTGAGCATTTTAATACTCTTTGGGAATTCGCCTTTCACCTAGACGGCCTGAGTTCGATCCCAAGCAACCGCATGTGAGTTTTGTGGTGGACAAAGCGGCGCAGAGGCGGGTTTTCTCCGGGTTCTCCGGTTTCCTCCGCCATCACATTCCACCGGGGCTCCATTTTCATGTATCACCAGTGTCATCGCCTGCGGTGCCATTACAGTAAAAGCGGGCGTTAAACACTTACAAGAAAAAAAACCGTTATGGTGGACATAAATTCCTCCGTTCGTTTCTAATGTTCCCCATACACACTGATCTTCGGGGTTACCTCATTCCACTCATTTCTAAGGAAGATAAGGATGGCGAAGGATGAGAGAATCTACGGTTTTTACCGTGGAATCCAAAACACGTTGGGCCTTGGTCTATTCAGAGGTGGAGACTTCGATAGAAGTAACTTAAAATAGCACTCCAGAGCAAGGAATCGAATCTCGAACCCTCAGCACGAGAGCCATGAAATGCGCTCACTCAAATTTTAAAGGACTTAATCCACTGGAGGGGTTTTATTTCATACATATATTGCACGTTAACAAGTATCATTCTCTTTTTGTATCGGAAAGCACTCTTATCCGGATGTAATGCTTTTAATTTATACAATATCATCCCTTAAAGGCAAAATAAATTGTTCAAAATGCATGATTTATATATAAAGTTACCAATATTTGGCTCCTAGATTTCTGTGCTCCCCTAATGTAATTCAACGGGCAAAATTTGGACTATCTAGCGATTTCTGTGTGGCCAAACTCCTCTCAAAGTTTTGATGTAAATGCTCTTATCTTTGCTTTAAATATGAGTATACTAGAGAGCCCACTTGCCTCGTATTTGACCAACTCATCTTTTCCACTGATAAGAAAGAGGGGTAAAACAAAAGTCACTCACGCTAGTTTCACACAGGTCGGTTTTATCTCTGCTTAGCCCTGTTGGATTACGCACTCTTAGGGATATATATATCTATACATGTCAAGTACAGGGCAGTTGGTACACGCGGTAGATTATGATGAAATATTTAACGTTCTCTAATCTAGTGGTATCAGTCTTGCCACCACCCGATATTCTAGATCTAATTGCTTCTCAGTTTAAGCGCCTCCGTTTCAATAACTTGAATATGTGACACGATGTTAGAATGGAGGGTTAAAGATAAACGTTAGATTTTTCTCACTGCTTTTTATATATTTATTTACATATTAAATACTGTGTACTAAAAGAAATATTTAAAGTGAAAACTAAATTTCCGTTTATATACAGTCTAACGTGTGTTCAAAAATTGAATCATTGTCTAAACATTGCATAAACGTTCTGTATTTATGATCAATATCATCCAAAGTTAAGTAATGAAAGCGCCTTGACAGTTAATAAAAGCTTGCAAAGAGAGAATATCAGCTTGTTTTCACGGCAGCAATTGCCTTTATCCTTAAGACCATCATTTGTTCACGTTCGCTTTAAATGTCGACCTACTTCTGAAAGTTCATAACAGATGGCTTTTACCAAAAACCCAAAAGGCGACAGCAAAAGTTAAGTACATTTTTCTTAACCATGATAATCGTAGATTTTATCCTTTAGAAAGTTTTCGGCAACATTGCAGAACGGTCCTAGAATGCTGTGCTTATCTTAGACATTGAATAACACGATAAATATTACCTTCAATCGCCTGAAAATTACTCTTGGAAAGAATCATTAGGCTCATTGATGTTAAACATCAAGTTGGGGTTCTTTTAGGAAAATTAGATGAGAATAAAATGCCTGTTTCTCGCTCACAGCCCCATGCTGATGAAAAAAAAAAATACTTATTAACAAATGATAATATTTTACTAATAATACTGAATTCCATGCAGATAACGGTTTTTACTTTCTCTACACGTACTATGTACATAGTGTATAGAGAAATTATTGTATTTTACCCAAAATAAAATACGGATATTTCGGCGTAAATACATAGCCTGAATAAAAAAAAAATTAGGAAAGTTTCCGTGTGTATGTATGTGAGTTTGTGTGTATGAACTGCATAGCTCAAAAACGGAAACTTCGTTAAATATCAAACTTGGTATTTAAGTTCAGTATCTTCCAAGAATGCTACACAAATATTTTCTCAAAATTGGCTCTTAACGATTTTGAATAAAATACCGTATGTAAAAGATATTTAAATTACAAATAAATTCAACTTTCTGAGAATAGTCTCTGAAGACCTTCATTCGGAATGCATTTTTCTGAATTTTGCTTAACTGGTAAACCTTAAGAGATAAACAAAACATACAATATAAACAATGTAGATCTCATTAAAACAAGTAACTTGTCATATATATTTTTTTCGTGGAGCTGACCATTTCCAAGATATTCGTTATTGGTTTCAACTTTCAATACTTCACTTTTCTCATACGGGAATTTGTTAACTTTTGGTCATGCAAAGAAACGGATTTCAATCCTATAGCAACTAGCTTTTAAAACATTCGACTGTTGCTTTAGTGTAGAGTATTCCCTTATTACCCTTTTACTTGCAAGGAAGTAAGAAATAAGACCATTTCTGTTAATGCTTATAGCGATAAGCGATTATAAAGTTTAATAAATAGAAGAATAAGCTTTTTAAATATAATTTGTTTTAGAGATGTAGAGAAAATCATATGAATTGAACGCATTAAATGTTTTAAACACATTAAAAAGAGTACTTAGAGTATTTCGGTATCATGTTTACTTTTTCCACCTAGTGCTATGTACATAAATAATAGGAAGAGAAGGGATTGTATTCCATTCAAAATTATATACTGAGATTTCACCGGAAATACCTGTTCTGAGGGTCACTGAATCCAAAAAGGTATTTTTAGAAAAGATCTAAGTGAGTCTCTTTCTGTGTGTGTAGAGTTTAATGCCCGGTTTTACTACTTATGGCACCGCAGGCGATGACACTGATGATACATGAAATGAAGATGGAGCACCGGTGGAATGCGATGACGAGGTAACCAGAGAACCCCGAGAAAACCCACCCCTGCACCGCTTTATCTATCGTGTGTATGTGTGAACAACATAACTCAAAAACGAAAATTCCGTCAAATACCAAATTTTGTATTTAAGTTTAGTATCTTCCAAGTATGCGGTAAGAAAATTTTCAGAAAAATCGCTGAACTATCCTTTACATGGAAGAATTTTCGGAATTTTAGATTTTCTCAAAAAAACTCTTAACGATGTTATTTAAAATATCATGTATCAAAGTTAGGTGACGCCATGGTATAATGTTACACCATTTGCCTCTCATCTGGGTGGCCCGGGTTCAATCCCAGGAATCCAAATGTTAGATTGTGGTGGACGAAGCAACACCTAGGCGGGTTTTCACTAAGTATTCTGGTTTCCCCCACCATTCATTCCACCAATTAATCCATACTCATGTTTCAAATTATCAATGTCATATCATTCACTTCCTCACTTTCATTCTGACCATCGGACTGATCACGCATTCCTGGCTTCTCTCTGATTTAGAATTCCTGCCCCTCAAAGTCGCCTGATCCCAGGTGCTGGTGGTCTAAATTCTCCATACGAGGAGGGTAAAGAAATAAACGGAGAAAGCAAATTAAAGCTATTTGAATGGCAAATAAAATGTATCTATATCTTGTAATTTTTGGGAATGGCCTCAGAAGCTCTCCTCGTTCTGGTTGATTTTTGCATAGGATACCTACTGCTTAAAAAATGTATATCGTTAAAATGCGCAAATTGTCTATAAACTTTTTGTAGAATTAACCGTTTCTGATAATATATTCTTCTTAATTGTTTTAAGTTTATAATAGTTTTAAGTAAAATGCTATGTTATCATTTGTTTTTGTTGGTCCTGATTAAGAAGTGAGCTAACCCATTACATAGCGACCAGCTTTTAAATGATTTGACTCCCTTCAGTGTATTGTCGCATTCCGTTTTATTTAAAATTGCTAAAAATATTTATGCAAACGATAATTTGGATTAACGTGAAATAGCTAGAAGAATACACTTTTCTAAGCACAATATGTTGCACAGTAAGTGCAGAGAAAGTCATGTAAATATTTTGGATAATTTTTTCTGAATTTTGCATAACTGGTAAACCATAAAAGCTGGACTACGTGCACACGTGCAATGTAGATCTCCTTAAAACACATCATTTATGTTGTGTACATTTTTGCACGGAGTTGACCGTTTCGAGATATTCCTTGTTTTTTATTTCAGTTTTAAAATACTTAAAACTTTTTTAATACGGAACTTGTAAATTTCTGGCTACTCAAAGAAATGGATTTCATACCCATAGGAACCACATTTTAAATCATTTGACTGACACTTTAGCCTAGTGTATTCCCTTATTTCTCTTCTACATACAAAGAAGCAAGTAGTTAAGACCGTTTCTGCTGATATTTATATCGATTAGTATGAAGCAGATAGAAGAATAAGATTTTTAACAATAGATTGTTCCAGAGAAGCGCAGAAAGGCGTGCTAATGGAACATCACAGCTGTTTTGTACAGGCGTTCGTGGCAAAAAATGTGGCATTCATAATACTTTTCATTCAGATACGTATTTTCATTCTGGATATATTCATTTATTCGATTTAGTGGACAAATCTCCCAGAGATACCGAGCTACATGCTCCGATTTTAAAACTGCATTCGTTAATATATTTGTAACACATTTTTTGGTTGAAACTTCCCTATGATGGATAGTCATTTAAAAAATGCACTACAAAGTGTAATAAACCGCAAAAAAGCAGCGTATGATGTTACTAATTAATTTTTAAGACTAATCTATGACAAATTTAAAAAATATGCTACTTACTGCTTTGGGAAACATTTTCATACGCCTAACTGTATTTTAGCGGGAGCGGACAGATTTTGAATATGGAGAAATAAAAAAGATATTGAACCTGAGAAAAATGGCTTTAATATGTGACAAATACTCATTTAACCAGCGCAACGATTTAAAATGACATCCAAAACATATCTTACATTTGCTCCAGGAGAATCAAAGTTTACAAACATATACTTTACAGTATGGTGCAGTTTTTGCACAAACATTAAAAAAATAACATTTTGATCCAAAATTGCTGAAAAAAGCATTTCTGTGTCACCTTAAACCTCTTATTTTCATGCTATACTACAGTCTGTTGAAGTCGGTTCCGTCTACATGTCCCTCACGAAAGTCAGTGTGTTCCACCGAGAAGAATGTGGATGTAAACTTGGCTTAACTTCAACAACACCATATCCACAAGGCTTGCTAGGATTTTAGAAAACGTGTGCTTTTGTGCTAGCTATGCTGAATACGCGCTGGAATACTAACGCTGCAGGATGTGTTTAATGTAGATACTATGTAGATTTAATTATGACATCAACATAAGCTACCATATTCTACTGTCATCCCAGTTCCACCAGGATGCAGGCTACCCACAAACGCTTTCTCGTCAGAGGCCTACAGAAGATGATGTTCCGTGTGACGACAACAAATAATCCTTCATCCCTTCGCCTAGAACGCCAATTAATGTTGTAATTGGTTTGGACTTTGTAGAGATCATCTCAAAACAGTAGCTTGATACCCGCCAGCTTGCAAAATATGTCATTAAAAATGCTTCAGCCTCAAAATAATGATATACGTTTGGTGAAATTTGAAAGCTGAGAATTTGTTCTAAATAGGCGTGCATTCAATGCGGATATTTATTTACAACTACAACAAGTTAATCAAGAATCACAGTTCTCTTGCAGCAGAACAATATATACACACACACACACACGCACATACACAGGGTGTTTCAATGCGACAACAAACGAAGATGTGAACCTTGTTGTTCATACCGTACGTGATACGCGAATATAATCTTCAGCTCTAAATTCGGCACATTCAAAAACTTTCATAAAATTACCATGGATTAGGCAGTCGTACATAAGCAAATGGCGCATACATGCTGGCCCCTCCAAGAGAGATGCCGGTTGGTAGCGAATGTTCCAGTCGCGTGGTGTAGACGTGGTTTGATAGACACGCCGGCGCGCGGACAGGTCACCTTAGTAATGGAAAATGAACCATGTGGGTGTGGCGTATGACAACCGTTGTTCCTTCTCTGCCAAATTCCAAATATGTGCAATTTTAAAACACACATAAAGCTAAATAGAAGAGTTTGAAAGTTCCGACATCAAGTTTCGGAAAAGTCAAAGTGTAAGCTAATTAGGTGCTGTCTTCGTTTGGTGTCGTTTTGAAACAATCTGTGTGTGTGTGTGTGTGTGTGTGTGTGTGTGTGTGTGTGTGTTTGTCTCAAGAAACAATCAACCGTATTCAGGAATTGGAGGAAAGCAAACTACAGCCACGGCTAGCACATAGCCCTTATATGTTCTTAGCCAATTACTTTAGTGGAAGGCATTTTGAAAGCAATGAAGTAGTTTAAATTGGAATCAAAGAATTCTTCTCCAAAAGCCCGAAACTCATACCGTAACGGAAAGCAAATCTCGCTGAAGCGAAGCTTGAAACTGAGTGTGTATTGGTCCTTACTTTAGGGATTAGAATAATTCCTAGAGCAACACATTTGAAATAAAGTTTTGCTTATTAATCGACACTACTTTTGACATATTTATATTTCATTTGAAGGATGCTTTAGAAATAAACATTAGCATAAATGATCTTATTACGAGGGGAGTCCAGTAAGTCCTTAGAAAAGATAAAAACCACTTTATTTTGGGAGCCTTTTGTTTTTCTTTTTCAATATTACACCTCTGGATGGTGACGGAAAAGTGCCAAATCAGCTTCCGAATCGATTACGTTTATTCTCCACTGAGAGCAAACGTGACTCCCATTTTGCCGAGACCTTTGTCACACCTAATTTCTGCTGCAAAATTGAGAATACTGTGCCTTTTAATATTCCTGTAGCCTCTACTGTTTCACGAACTTTGATTCGTGATCATTCCAATCCATAGCCGGGGTTTTGTCAATCATTTCGGAGGAAGTCATTTCTACCGGACGTCCAGGTCGATGTTCAACATTTATGGATGTGCGGCTACATTTAAATTGGAAACTGTTGCAAACGCAGGAGCAGATGTGCCATGAACTTATCCAACTCGGCTTTTATCCCTTTTGGTGTTAAGTATTTTAATAGAAGTGTTTAATCACCGTACGCAAGTCATCCCCCCCCCCATCTTTCTAAAGAAGCACAAGATTGATTCAATCGCCTATTCAAGAAAACCACGTGATAGATTTAGCTCAAACTTTAACTGTCGTTTAGTAAGAGACGGCGATTACTAAATAGAAACTTTTTTCAATGCTATGAGTATAATTTTTTGGAATTTCTAAGGACTCGTTGAACGCACCTCATTATTGCTTCCTTGTAAATAAAAGGGAGATAAGTGAATACACAAAGCTAAAAGGATAGTAAAATATTTTAAAAACTGGTTGCTCTTTCATTGTAATTAGGTTATTTCTGTATGAGCAAAACAAAAGAGATATGAAACGAATGAGGACTTTTGAGTATTTTAAAACTAAAACCAATATAAAAGAATATCACGGAAATATTAACTTAAAAATGAAAACTGACACGAATTGTGTATTTTAACAACATTTACATTTCTGTTAGCAGTAGTAAGTGGTATTAACTTAAAAATGAAAACTGACATGAATTGTGTATTTTAACAACATTTACATTTCTGTTAGCAGTAGTAAGTGGTAGTCGTTTGAAAAAAGTTTAAATATTTAAAAGCGAAACTAATAACAGGAAATATCTCTGAAATGGCCAGCACTACAAAAAGGTATATGTGATATAAATTTTGTGTTTTAACGAGATAGACAAATGTGTATTGTACAAGAAATGTATATCTCTTACGGTTCACCGGTTACTCAAAACTGCTACTTGCCCGCTTGGGTAGTGTGGTGGTAGCGTATCCGCCTCACATTCAAAAGGTCTTGAGTTCGAATCTCGCTTAGGGTGAGTTATCCGGATAAGGCTTTTTTGGGGGTTTTCCCTTATCCTGAGAATACGAATGTCGAGTAACTTTAAGCTCGATGGACTCCGAGATCATTTGAGCATCATTTCACCAATTTCATTCATCGTCCGATATGAACAATAAGGTTAAAGGACGTTAAACTACAAAAAAAAAAAAAAAAAAGTGTTACAGAATGTGGAGAACTTCAAGGGCTGTTCCCAAGAGTTTCAGACTATAGCTTTTATTTGGCATGTAAACATATTTAATGTGCGTAATTTTAATCAAAATCTTTGTCATTTTTGAGAAAATAAAAATATTAGAAAATGTACGTAAAGAATAGTTTAGGGGGGTGAATTTCCTCAAAATCTTAGTGTCTGACCTCGGGAAGATATTAAATAAAAGTTTGGTATAAAACTGACTCTTCGTTTTCTAGTTATTTTAGTTATTTAAATTTTCAGACACATGCGTACATGCGTACATACGTACATGCATGCAAACATCCATACATATATGCATGCATACATGCATACATACATTACATACAATACATACATATATTACATACATTACATTACATACATGCATACATACATGCATACATACATGCATACATACATTACATACATACATGCATACATACATTACATACATACATGCATACATACATTACATACATACATTACATACATACATACATTACATACATTACATTACATTACATACATATATACATACATGCATACATACAATGCATACAATACATAGATACATTACATACATTATATTACATTACATACATACATACATACATACATACATACATACATACACGCGAACCTTTCCTAAAAATGCGTTTTTTACTTTCTCTACACGTACTATGTACATAGTGTATAGAGACGGTTTTGAATTGCACCCCAAAAATTTGATACCGAGATCTTACCGAAAATACATGTTTTGAGACCCCCTGAATCCAAAAAAGCATTTTTAGAAAAATGTTCGTGAGTGTGTGTCTTTGTATCTGTTTGTGGTCAGCATAGCTCAAAAACGAAAAGACCGTTAAATACCAAACTTGGAATTTAAGTTTATTATCTTCCAAGGAAGATTTTGAAGGAAATTCCCCCACCCCAAACTATCCATTACATGGAACACTTTCGTAAATGTTGATATTTTTTTAAATGGTTCTGACGATTTTGATTAAAATCCTTATGTTTAACATATTTTTATAGCATCTTTTGAATAAAATATTTGTTTGCTGAACAGCTAAAGGACTTCAAGTGAATGGAACACACTAGATTTTTCTCTTCTACTTACAAGCGAGCAAGTAATAAACACAATTTCTGCTAATATTTATTTCGATTAGTATAATGAAGATAGAAGAATAAGTGTTTTAACAATAATTTGCTACGGAGGTGTAGAGAAAGTCATATGATTGTAACCCATCAGATTTTCTTTTATTCAGAGTCCTCAAGTCGTGTATTTTGGATGCTATCTCTGTAACGAATTTAATCTAATACTACAGTAAACGTTAAATACGTAAACGTGCTGATATGTGGAGCAGTTGTTTTGGTTGGTAAGTGAATGGCACCACTCTTGCACAACCCTCTGTGATATGTAATAGCTTGTCCTACATATCGGGAAGGCGGGGGCAAACCATTGGAACATATAATACAGAGTGCGTCTTCCCTTAATTTGATTATGTTATCTGCGGTTGTTGAGGAAAGAAGCAAAAGTCAGACTGTCAATTCTTTTCGAATAATTAAAATGGTACTATTTGCGTATTTTTCGGAGGAAGGGGATGAGAAATGAGACGATATACTGTATTATTTTATGAGTATTACTCATATTTATTCCGTGTATGCTATTCCATTACAAAATAAGTTGTAAATTAAAGCCCAACATACACCAAATATACCAAGCATACAAAAACATTCCTAAACTTTGTTTTTGTTAAGTAGACAAACAGATAAACATAGGGGGGGGACACAAAGACAATCATGAAACTAAAGAATTGTTATTGTAATAATTAATCCACGAGCCCCATTCCTTATAACAACATCCATTATGCCAAAATGTGGTGTTTGCTTACCCCTCCACTTGCACTACTCACCTTGACCACGCCCTTTTGCTCATCGGACATTGCTTTTGTGTTGGACTTGAATATAAACCAATAAGATATTGGTAAACCTAGGACTGGTGTGAAACACAAGTGGTGAAAGGGATCTGCCAACATTAAATAAAGAAATACGCTAAAGACACTTAACAACACTATCACATTTCCGTACACAGCGTTGTACATTATGCATAGAAAAGTCTGGTGTGTTCCAAACACATGACCTTCTCTATAGCTCTACAACAAATTATTGTTTAAAGCTTATTCTTCTATTTACTTCATAATATTCGAGAAAAAATCAGCATAAATAGTCCTATTGCTTGCTTCCTTGTAAGTAGAAGCGAAATAAGGGAGTACTATTGGTGAAAGTGATAGTCAAAAGTTGGTTGCTATGTGACTATGTGAAATTCCTTTGTTTGTATGGACAGGAATTGTTAAACTCCTGTACGAGAAAAGTATGTTTTTAAAGCTGAAACCAAAAATAATGAGTATCTCAAAAACGATCAACTCCACGAAAAAAATGTATATGAGATAAATTGTGTGTTTTAAGTTACTCTACATTTTTTGTGTTGTAAGTTTTTGTCCATCAGTTACGGTTTAGTTGTGCAAAATTCAATAAACTTCATCCAGAATAAAGTAGCCTTCAGAGGCTATTCCCAGAAAATTCAAGATATACATTTTATTTGTCAGGTAAATATCTTTAATATACGAACTTTTAATCAAAATCGTTAGAGCCATTTTTGAGAAAATCAAAATTTTCGAAAAAAGTTCCATGTAAAGGGTAGTTTGGGGTGGAGGGATTTTTCTCAAAATCTTCGTGTCACATCTCTGGAAGATACTAAGTTTAAATACTAACTTTAGTATTTCACCGACTTTTCGTTTTTGAGTATCGTGTTCACAGACACACGGACACACACACACACTCAGGGACCTTTTTCTGAAAATTCTTTTTTTTTTTTTTTGGATACAGGGGACCCTAAAACATATATTTACGGTGAAATCTCGGCATCGAATTTTTGGGTGGAGCGCAATACCGTCTCTATACACTATGTACATAGTACGTATAGAGAAAGTAAAAAGTAATAGTACTTTAGTATAGGTCACTAAAGTCATCATGGATTCCTTTAGCACCATAATAAATAAAATCCAGTTAATTGCCTCCGTGGTCCAGTGGTCAGTGAGTTGACTTCTCACCCGGAGCTCCAGGGTTCGATTCTTCAACCAGAATTATTCCCTATTCCCCACAGGGTCTGGAAGTGTATATGTGGGAGTGAATGTGTGTGTATTTGAGGAAAATAAAACGCTTAAAAATAACTACAACGTAAAGGATCTACAGACAACGAATTGTTTCTAATGCAAAGCCCCCTATATAACTTTAGATGTTAAAGGGGGTTATATTAATAAAACAATAATAAAAAAATCTAGTTGACAGACTGGTAGTAGAATCATTTATGCCTACTTGGTACCAGTCTTTAAATGCAGTAGGTTCCTTTTCATACTGCTGACGCAATTTTTATAGCCGTGGATCGAATTCAAAAATGTTTTCTGGCTTGGATTGAAGTTTACCTTGAATTTTCACTCATATTTTCAATCACAAGCTTCTTATTTGGAAACGAGTACTCAGAATAAGCATATACTTCGTTATCTGGTGTTGTTATGGTCCAAGCTGAAAAGGGTACATAGGTATCGTTGGGCATTACCTACTAGCATCGAGCACGAAAGCAGCAGGTAGAAACAAACACCCTACTGCCGCTACTACCACCGGCGTAACGATGCCAGTCTATTTTCTTCATCACTGCTGCTGCTCTCCTATCAACATCTAAATTAATAATGGACTCTTCTTCAGTATCCTTGTTAAAGTTCTCCATTATTTTTTTCTCCAAACTTTTGACAGATTTATCGCAATGTACTTCGTGAATTTTATTTATACGTTCTCAATGATTTTGGCATACACTTGCACACATTGTGCTACCTTGAATAGTCTTTTATGTGTTCAAATGGGTACAATTTCGTTAAAAGTGTAGTGTTTACTTTTAGATGAGAGCATATCCACAGCCCAATGATCCCCATTATCTTCACATCACTGCGAGTGTCAAACCACATATCATTCAAGTAAATCACCAAGTATCCCGAGATCTAATCTCAATGACTTTCCCTAAAATCTTATATCGTCACGACATTATTCATTACGATACAATAAGATTCTGTGGATATTTAGCATTCCGCATTTAAATCCAATTACCTTTGAATGATTGTGCTTTGTGTGGAGCTTTTGTATAGGAAATATATTTGGACCTGAAAGTGAACAAAGCATTTTTGTAATATAAGAAGCTTTCCTTTTGAAAGGAGTCTAGATTTCCAGATGAATGATTATCGATTTTTTCAACTTCATTTTTTATTTCCTTTCTTTCATTTTATTTCATATCCTTTCATTTGATTTTCTTTTCTTTCTTTTTTCACAAAGGTTTTGGGAGGCACTACACAGTTTTACTGACTGTATGGAAGAAATGCGCATTTCTGGAATTGGGCTTCCACCTAATTAATGTTTAACAGCGCAGTCATAAGAGTTACAAACTAATATTTCAGACTGTTCACTTAGAGTAACCAATTTTCGCTTTGTCGCGCCGCTGCTGGTCGAAGGCTCCGTGCTCGCTCCTCCGTTTCTCAATATCTGCACATAATTTCAGCACTAGGTGAAGTCTGACAAATGCTAACATAGTTTCATAATATAGTGTTTAATTGCAGTTTTCTCTTCACTGAAATATGTGAACGTTTCTATATTACAAATAATCTCTTTTGTATATCAAAGAATCTCGTGCAAACATCAATAAAAATTGAGAGTTCTTGAAAATATTTAAATTAAAACTTAAAACAAATTAATAGCAATATAAAACAAATTGTTTTGCTCAAAAAGGTAAATTTGCGTACAGTTTCATGGGCTATTAGCCGCGCCAAATTTATAAACTTACTTGAGCTGTTGGTCATTTCCAAATCCGAGCTATCTTCATCCATTATCCATCTCCTAAAGTAGGCCATGGAGCTCTGGATATGACAGAAGGCTTGAGAAACGTTGTAAATTGTACACGATTGCTCAGCATGAATCTATTTTATTCGCCGTGAAAGTTTCAAGTTTTACAAAGGGGAAAAGTGTGTTAGTCATAAAGTTGAGAAAAATGAACTAAATATTTTGGAATTCAACATTATGCAGATGTGTAATATTACTTTAACAATAACTGAACTAGTTGACTCCGTAACTAGGTCGATAGAACTCCTGTCTGCTGTGTGAGGAGTCCTGGGTTCGATTCCCGACTGGGGTATAGATTTTACTCTAGCCTATTCTCCCCAGAATTGAAACTATGAATGTGAGTGTGGATGTGATCTGATGAACAAATTTAAAAAAACAAAATCTGATGTGTTCCATTCACATGACTTCCTGTACATCTCAGTAACAAACTATTTTAAAAAGCTTATTCTTCTAACTACTTCGCGCTAATTCAGATACACGTTAGCAGAAATGTTTTCTTGACAATAGAAAGGAAATAATGGGATATACTTGGCTAAAACGATACTCAAATCTTCTAAAAGCTGGTTGCCATGTGGATGAAATCCGTTTCTTTGCATTGCCAGGAGTTGACAAATTACCATATGTGAAAAGTGCTTAATATTTTAAAACTTAAACCAATAACAACGAATACATTAAAAATGGCCACTCCATGAAAAAATGTATATGACATAAATTGTGTGTTTCAACAAGATGTACATTCAAAATCTTCTCGGGCTTCTAGCCAGGTAATAACGTTATTACCTGGCTAGAAGCCCGAGAAGATTTTGAATTAACACGTCGCCAGGAAAGCTATAGTTCTTATTTTAAGATGTACATGTTTTTTGTAGTAAGGTTTTGTCTATCTCCTACGTTTACTAGTTATACAAAATCCATAAAATTCAATCAGAATAAAGAGGTCTTCAGAGGTTATTCCCAGAAAATTCAAGATATACATTTTATTTGTGGTGTGCATATTTTTAATATACAGTTTTATGTTTTTATCAAAATCGTTACAGGCATTTTTGAAATAATCATAATTATCGAACATTTTTCCATGTAAAGGGTAGTTTGGGGGGGGATTTTTCTCAAAATCTTCGTGTCGCATCCTTGGAAGACACAAAGTTTATGTACCAAGCTTGGTATTTTAGTTTTTGAGTTATCGTGTCAGACACATGAGGCCTATTTCCGGTGAAATCTCGGTATCGAATTTTTGTATGGAATGCAATACCTGCTCTACACATTATGTACATAGTACGTGTAGAGAAAGTAAAAACAAAAATCCACCAAGAAACAGTATAGGAGTTAATACCGTTGCTAATATGCAATATATTTCGCAGAGAAATGCCGCCGCTAGGACCGTGCAGTTAAAGGTAAGTGTAACAATAGAAGTATAACTGAACTGTTTTGAAGGCTTAAAGAGATCAGGAATTTCAATGGTAGTGTCTTTACTGGGACCTTAATGCTGTTTTATTGGACTCTCTCGCAGGGCAGCAAAAAGCACTTTAACCAGACTGAAGTTGATTCGAGAGGCAGTCGCACACATAGCAACGCCGCAATACTCCAGCTCCAATGGCAATGCAAACTCGAATACTGCTAATATTACGTACTGCCGTTTGTTTGCGTCTTTGCGGCTCGGTTATTCGTTGCTCCGTTATTTCTTTGTTCACACTCCTTCCTGTAGTACTTGATACACTCCCATTTCTCCACACATTATGTAGTATTCAGTTTATTTAATTAAAGCCCGAATCGGCCTAGAGGATTTGTTATCATACATAAGTTTAAATAAATAGACTCAACATTTGGAGATAAATTTAACCCATTTGCGAATTTTGACGCGTTCGCCTGTCGTAGCTTAAGCTTGTTTCTCACTGGGACACTGGTGAATGTGTCTGACACTGTAGGCATTGCCAAATGAAATGGACTCGAACCAGGAGGAACTTTTGTTAATACCTCTAAGCAGGAGGAGAGTGAAAACAAAACGTTCATTACACGTACATTCACTTGCTGCATGATTGGCTAGAGAAAGGATTTTTATACTCTTTATGACGATCTGACACAACATAATATATTCATTACTTTTTATACCCCAAATAGCAGGACGACTTTCTACTTCACTTATAAAATCTTCCGTGTTAATCACATCTAAACTCATGGCTACAATGTGTACAGCATAAGGTACAATTAATGTTTCGCTGTGTTCAGAAATACTCCCTGACAGTTGGCGAATCTGCAACGCTGTGTGTCCGTGTGCGAACACTCCAATTCAAAGTAATTCTTGTCCGGCGGTGACAGCTCTGAACACGATGACCTTGTCCGTGACATTGGTGAGGGTGAGACACTGTTGCGTCACAGGTGAGGCAGTGTAGTGTACAGGAATGAAGGCCCCAATTCAAACGAATGTATCTCTCCACCAGTGACCGTCACTAGTGTAGCAGTGTGAAACGATCCTTAACTTTGGCGCTCTGTACAATGACGTCTCGCTCCGTCATTAACTCATCACTGTCATCAGCATTTGTAACAATGTTACGTATGCTGTATTACCGATCGGATTATATGTTTTGTTTCTACAGGCTGCAAAGAGATGTCTCTGCCTTAAAAAATGTTCATGATTATTTATTTGTATTTTTTTGTATGCTTAACGTTCTTTAACCTGGTTGGTCATATCGGACGATGAATGAAATTGGTGAAATGATGCTCAAATTATCTCGGGGTCCATGGAGCTTAAAGTTACGTTCGTCTTCTCAGGATAAAGGAAAACCTCGAAAGAAATCTTATCCGGGTAACTTACCCTAAATGAGATTGCACTCGCGACCTGTTGAATGTGAGGCAGACACGCTACCACCACACTACCCAGGTGAGCTTATTTGTATTGAACTCGAATCAACTAAAGAAAGCTCTAAGTGAGGCATTTCGCCAAGAATACGCCAAACTTCCGCCAATCCGTGAGCGGCAGAACGTTAACAATGGCAATCCGTACAGTTGGAAAATGCAAGGGTTTTGCAATTATTTTTTGAGGATAAGAGATGTACCATCAGATGATACGTGTTGATGATAGTAAGAAAGAGAAAAATGAGAGTGCCTACATGTCAGCTTTACCAGACTTTAATGTTAGTGTCTGCCGTCATAATAACTTACAAATTTGCGGGGATATGGGGTATAATGTACCATTTCAAGCACAAAGCTCTTCTGTAGGTGAAATAAATCCTTCAATAGCTAGGTATCTTGGTGAAAATCCCTAAGTAACGCTTGTTGTTAGTGAATACTTGAGAGTAGAACATTTTTGCTAAGGAAATGGTATTTCCGGGCAAAAATTGCTCAATAAAAATCTGATTTTGTTTCATTCGCATGACTTTTCTACATCTCTGCAACAAATAATGATTAAGAAGCTAATTCTTCTATTTACTTAATGCTAATCGAGAAAAAATTGGTAGTAAGAGTCTTATTACCTGCTTTCTCGTAAGTAAAGGGGAAATAAGGGAATACAATAGGCTAATAGGATAGCCAAATCTTTTAAAAGCCGATTGCCATGTTGATGAAATCCGTTTCTTTGCATTGCCAGCAGATGAAAAATTCCATATGTGAAAAGTTTCAAGTATTTTAAAAACTGAAACCAATAACAAGGGATATCTTAAAACTGGTCAACTCTAAGAAAAAATGTATATGATATAAATTGTGTGTTTTAACGAGATCTACATTTCCTATGTAGTAAGTTTGTGTCTATCTATTACTGTATGCAAAATCCAGCAAAATTCGTCCAGAACACAGAGGTATTCAGAGGCTATCCCTAGAAATTTCAAAATATATGTTTCATTTGCCGTGTAAATGTCTTTAATATTCAGTATTTTATTCAAAATAATTAGATCCATTTTTGAGATACTCAACATTATTTAAAATCTTTCATGTAAAGGATAATTTGGGGTAGGGAGGTTTTCCTCAAAATCTTCCGTATCGCATCCTTGAAAGATACTAAACTTATATACCAAGTTTGTTTTATTACCGACACACACAGGGACCTTATTTAAAAACTTTTTTTATTCATATAGAGGACCTTAAAACGTCTATTTCTGGTGAAATCTCGGTATCGAATTTTTGGATGGAATTCAATATCTTCTCTATACGCTATGTTTCAAAACTGTTGTTATTTTTACATATTTAAAACCTATCTTCTCCCATAAAAATACAGCTAGAACGTTAAAACTTTCCAAAGCATTGCTAAATGTTTTAATAAAATATCTATTTGAAATGTTTGATATTATTATAGATTAGTTCTTAAAAAACAATTAACACAAATATGGGATTTTTTTGCAGTTTTTTTAACTACTTTAGGAAAATTTAAACAAACAATTAATTGTTATAAAGATACTAACGTTACTTTAAAAATGGTGCAATTTGTGATTGTGCTTTGTAATGTAAAACAGTTTTTAAAGTAAAATAATATCCACTTTAGGACAATTTTTAACAGAGAATTTGTTACATTTATACCAAGAAATGTAATTTTAAAAAGTGTGTTTTTTGCATAAAAGAAGATAGATTTTTATTTTAACTAATTAAGTTGAATACATTGATATATCCAAAATGAAAAACTTATTAGAATGAAACTTGGTAGGAATATTTCTTTTGTTACAATGTTGTAGAAAATATTCAACTCTAGCATTATGTCCCCTTAAATTTACAATCTTAAATAATTAAACACAAGAGATAGTCTAAATATTACTATCGGTTTCTTAACTACCCTTAACGCTTTATGCAAGTTGACGCTATTCTGTGTTCTAGCAAACATGGCTGCGGCTAATTCCTCTGTAAAAGGCCGTGAACAGGTGTAGAAATGAAATATAGAACTATTCAATGCTTCTTTAAAACCATTTCATTATGTGTAATTTACTTGAATAGAGCTTTTGAAAATAGATTTTTATTAATATATTCTCTAAAGTGGAGATTAAAAGAAACTTCTATCTCAGAAAATGTTTAAGATATCACATAAATGTTTACAGTACGTGCATGTTTGTCTTTCAAGTTAACTGATCTACCTTTATCTAATTATTTTGTTTATTAAAAATGTTGGATTTCTTCTCAACTATACCAAATATCTTTACTAACCCTACAGTAAATCCAAAATGCATGTTTATCCTACTAAAGTTTAATTGCTTATCTGCAATGAGTAAATAATTACATTTATATCAAGATAAAAAGTTTTTTTGAAGCAAAATAGAAAAACTCACCTAAGAAAAAAGCCAAAAGTTTGAGCACACAGAAGCTGCCATACTCAATTTTTAAAGCAAAACATAGTGTTAAGTTTGTTGATATCTCACGTTTATTATGTATGTATCTTGTTATTTTTGCATATAGTCTATTCTATTCTCCGCTTAATGTTTTGTAACTTGCAATATACGTCGCGTGTTTTTTAGGTGTCTGAGAAACCAGTTCGCCTCTTGCTACGTATGAGAGAGAGAGAGAGAGAGAGAGAGAGAGAGAGAGAGAGGTCTTACAAGGACAAGAGTTTTTGCTTGAAGATAGCGGATATTCGTTAAGAAAATAACTTTCAGCAGTATTCATTGTGTATGGCCAGATTGTACTTCTGTAAATTGTTTAAATTGCCCCATTGTAGACCTGTATATTTTGTGAGTCTATAATCTTGATTCATTTTTATCTGGTGGGAAATATTGTCGGGGGGGGGGCAGTCTTCCAGCTGAATTTGTTATGCTGTTACTCAATACTCCTGTTCTATTGTTCCCATTGCATTGGCAATTCTAATTTGGGGAAATCCAAATGTGAGAAAAACGCAGTTAAAGCGATACACTACGAATGCTGTAATTATTTCTATGATAATTATGTTGATTCTATTATTTACGTTCTGTACAGTTAATTTATGAAAATGCATATGTAATCTTTGAAATTTTGTTTTCAAACACTGTATACAGGATAAACATAGTATACTAATTGTAAGCCCAAAAAAAATATAATTTAATTCTTTAATTTAAGATCTATAATTCTAAAAGAGGACAGAGCATTGTTTCTTATATTGCATATCTGCTTTTAGCTTCAAAACCAGATCTCACATATGACGGAACGTGTACCTTAATATAGAGTAATTATTTTAAACCCATATTCTAAGACAATTGCAAAGCTAGACATACGTCACACGTTTCATTCTCGAGGGAAACGAGAGAAGCCACGGCGCGCTTTAGTCACATGACCTGTTCAGTCCTTTGTAACATGATTGTCTTCTTGACTTATCTATTGCTTGTGTTAGAGTTGGATAAAGTTAAGTATAATTTACTACATAAGCGGTTTTTTTTCCATTATGGATTGGTTCATATATACGTCGACATATGCGGTATGTGTGTACTAGCAATATTAATCGCGTAAAGGTTAGGTTGAAAGATATTCGATATGATTTCAAAATTCCTATATAAGTGAAAAGGAACTTTATTGCAAGTATGTCTTTCATAATTAGTTCATGCTCTGACTGTGGCTTTGGTATTCCTACGGAAGAGCCGCCAACATTTACATCTGAGCAAAAAGCACCGCAGGGGGGGGGGGGAGGCGAAAATGAGAGAAGCGGCCGTTAAACCTTAGCGAGCCTTAAATCGACAGGTTCTTCTGATTTCGCGATTTGCGCGAGCTTAGATTAAGGTTAGTTTGAGAGAGGGAGAGAGAAAGTGCGCGAGTGTGTGTTTGTGCTTAAAATGGCTTCAAATATTGTAATTTTAATAGATTGCGATGGTTCCTTCTGCAAATGTGCAATATTAGACCGTAGCCAGACGCAGTAAGTATACAGCATCTTCTGCTTTTGAGATTTGCGCAAATTACTCGTATTAAGGTTTGTATGTGTGTATGTATCTTTAAATTTGCTTCATTTTCGTGGATTGCGTAAACTTGGATCACTTTCTGCTGGTGCGCAATCTTAATAAAATGGAAGGCTTTGTTGACATTTAGCTGCCTGGGTAGTGTGGTGATAGCGTGTCTGCCTTACATTCAAAAGGTCGTGAGTTCGAATCTCCTTGGGGTGAGTTACCCGGTAAGGTTTCTTCGGGGTTTTCCCTTATCCTGATAAGACGAATGTCGAGTAACTTAAAGATCCATAGAACCCGAGATCATTTGAGCATAATTTCATCAATTTCATTCATCGTCCGATATGACCAACCAGGTTAAAGGACGTTAAAACTCAAAACAAAAAAACAAAAAAACAAAATAAACCCGAAGGTTATGCAGCTTATGAATATTCAAAGAGTTCACATTCACTGTTTAATTGGGTAATATACGAAATATTCGTTACTTATTCTTATTTCAGCATTTCATTAGGAATATATGTAGATATATGCAGAATACGGATACTATTGCACTACCAAGAAATGAAATGTGAAGATCAAAAATATCTAAATGTTTTCCATATAGAGAATCTTCTGAGGTGGGGAGTTTTTCTTTATAATTTTCGTGTTCCATCTTTGGAATATGCTTATCTTATACCGAGATTGTACTGCACCATTTTAAGTGCGTATATTTGCATCTGGATTTATCAAAGTTTGAAAGGCCCATTTGACGGAAGCGTTCGGACATGGATACTGAGGACACAGCACGACCAGTACAGGAAAAAGACTGCTGCCACAATATGTTCCAGTGATTGATTGTAGATAAATAAAAATTCAAGGCTCACAAATTATAAAATAAATTATAAGTTTACTATGTCTAAGTAAATACGGGAGGGTTGGCACACTGGGCGAGTTGGCGCAATCAATGTAATTAAACAATTATCACCAGAATGTGCATCAAAGCAGATGATATTTGCAGGATCAAAAGAAGGTTGTGGACAGACATTAATCTCGTTTTACTGCTTTTCTAGCAGCTACAACTAAATGTTCCATGTAAGTGTATTGTGCTTTTAGGGAAAACCTAAATTTCTCATAGTTTAAACTCTTGGTGATTAAAGTAGAGGCATGAAATTCATGTAATTTCATATGTTTGTGTGACGAAGGAGTATAGCATGTGCCTTTCCGGCCATGTTGATCAACCTTTGCCAATTTGAAGACGAGTATCTAACTGTATATAGATGACCTACAACAGCCTGGTAGAAAAGAATTTTTGTCACAGTTCATCAAGAATTTAAATGCAAAATTTCATAAAGCTACATGTATCAATATTTTAAAATTGTTACGATTGTACATATTTGGAAATTTTGGAAGGTTATGATAAAAACGGTGATATTACTCGTAACTTAAAGATTTTATAGAAAGCTCTCTTCAGTTCAATGAACTAGTATTATTCCGGTCAATAGACTTAAATTGTAATGTAAAACAAAGGAGAGCCTAATCTGACCACACCACGAGAGGAAACTCTTTGGGCAACACGTAAAAGATAGCTGTCTCCGTAGACAAAGCACTGAATGCGAGCAGCTTCAGGAAATTTGATATCTACTCTGAATCCCAAATCTGACACAAGTTTTCCATTTCGTTCAGGTGATCATCACTTTCACATACAGCGTCCACACCTAAAATTCCTCAAAAACACTGAATTGCCTTCGGCTTCTTTTAAACGTTTTATTCTACATGAAATTCTTCATAAAATGGATTTCTATACCTATGCAGTCGGCCAGAAAAACCTAAGAAGAGGAAATAATTTGATTTGGCACCACGGTGGAGTTTAAATGGTTAAAAAATAAAACATTAATATTGTAAACCAAAGTTAAGTCTCACTTGTAAAACTTCAAAGGAAAGAAACAAAATTTAACAATTTTATATTTTCTTTATTACATTTTAAATCCCTTAATTATTAACATCTGAATTTATATGTTTCCACGTTGATTGCTACTGAATTCCCTCTGCATCCTCAAGAGAAGGAAAAAGATGAAAAGGAGAAAAAACAAGAAAAGAGAGCTGAATAAACATATACTTGTGTAAAATATGTAAATAAATTAAAGATCATAAAATATACAAAGAAAGAGAAGATGGTCCTCTATTCGTATACAAGTAAGTGCGTTGAATATTGAGAAAATTACTATGTCAAATGTATGAATTGGATACACGAAAACTGTACAGTGTACAAGAGAATGGGTTTAACATGATACAGTAGTGGAAAAGAGCTAGGTGAGCCGATAAAAATAAGACAATTTACTTAGAAAATGAATAAACTACGCAATATAATCATGACAATTGGATATCTTATTGTTGTGTATATATACATATATATGAAACATCAGGGGGAAAATAATATAGCTCATTTTATACATAATTAGAACAAACACTGTACTTTTGCTCAGCAAAGACAGGTATACGACGCTTACTACAGTTTGTCTCAGTTTTTCTGGCTTTTGCTCTCGACCAGAAAACTGGTCTGGTTGGTTGACTTTCCTCTGCAAACTTTTGGCGTAGTTTTAGAATCAGTGATATCTAATCTCTTCTTTCAGTTCTCTACTTATTGGCTATGAACATACAATGCTCCATATGTAACCTTGCCAGCTCTAACCCAGGTCCGTCAGGAAATGAGGTGGGCTCATTTTACTAATCATTCCATTATGAAAAAACTTAAATAGCACTATGTTCAAAATGCCATAAAGAAACTCCAGGTGCTAGCGTCAGGTTTTCCTGGCTGCTACTATGCATTCATTAGCTGGCCCAGGGTATCAACACCACCTACGGTATCGTTGTAGACGTGAATGGTCTCAGTTTATTTGTTGATTTAGTTGTTGTGTATAGTTGAAAGGAGGGACTACACTTTTACCTTTCTACGGAAAATACGAAACTAATGCCGTCTGTGCATCAAACGAGAATTCAGAACTTCCTATTGCCTTGATTTGTTTTTTTTTTTTTTTTTCACACGAGCCTTAGTCGGGATATGAATCACGGACTAAGGCATTGAATTTTTCATTCTGACTTTAACTATCCAATTCCTGTCCTACACACGTCTTGTGTGAAAAAAAAAATTATTTCAATACTAATTGACCATAATAGTTGGTTATACTATGAACCCTGGGTCTTAAAGTACTCACAACATTGCAAGTCCCATTGGGGTTATCTTAAAATAATTTGAGATCACCTTGTGGTTTACGGGTAACATGCGAGTCAGTTGAGAAATTCAATGCTATTCCGGCTTGTTGCCATGGTAGCTCAGTGGAAGACCGTGGTTCAAATCCCTTCCTATAGTCTTCTTTCTGTTAGGAAGAGATGAGGCAGAATTCTCTCTTAGTTTCGCTGCATTATTCCGACATCCGCAAGACTCTGAAGTGATATACATGAAAATTACCTTTACTTAAAGTGCGAAAAAAAAAAACAAACGTAAACACATATCGGGGTAGCGAAAAGCCCACAAAATACATTTTCATCAATAAATTAACATTTCTAACATTCTTGCTTACTCAGAACAACAAAGCAGCCGTCATTCTACACAAAAAAAGGCTTAAATGAAAGTATCTGAAGCCCAAACGCAATAATTATTTGGAGTTTATCCCGTCTAATGATTCTTTGAAATACCCGGTAAGTGTTTAAGAAGGTAAAAGGTACTCAGTATATCGAAAATAAACTCAATATTGATGTTGAATAGGCACAAAATTTTTACACGGAATAGTCAACGTCAAACATCTAAAACAAATCACATCATTAAAACAGGAGCCGCTTTTAAATATCTAGTACTTTTAGATGAGTATGTTCTGATAAGCATAAAATGTTGTTCCAGTATAGACTAACAAGGCATACACGAAGGTCTGTACAATTACAACGAATTTCTCTGCTAAATCATGTTAAAAGGCTGGAAAGGACACTGACATTTCAGTCGGGAAATTTAATTTTGTCACATTTTTCATGCTCGCTTCCTCTGAAACGTTTCCTCGTGCACCTGAACATTTAACTACCAATTAAAGAACTTTCAACAGTCAGAGAGAAGAAAATTAAGGTCTTTTTGAAAATATGAAGCTGCAAATGAATTTTGAGAGCAAAAAATGTGCACCATGGTAGTTTTACTTTCTTTCATAGTTTTCTCCTTAATTACAGTTCTCTAAATAATTAGTTTCGACTTTCATAACCAAGAAAATTTCAATTCTCGCCTGCTTGTTTCATAAATGACGAATCGTAGTTTTGTCATCTGAAAATAATGTATTCCTATCCACCAACGAGGAATGAAAAAAAGAAGCTTTGAAAACTGTATTTTAGCTTTCTCTTCACAGTATCCATGGCAATACAATTCAGCACAGAATAATATGAATAACGAATAATTTTCTGATAGTATCTTGAAGCACTGAAACGATTATGGTGGCTAGCTATAATTGATTGCGTTTGATTGTTAGCATTGTATAATCACCTATTATAAATTATACCTTGTATCTTAAGACAAAACACCACGCGGAAACAGCATAAATAAATCCGTAAGCAGTGAAAATATTCCAGTTCAAGGTACTGCTGATGCCAGTGTCGCTGGTGTTGTTGCCTAACGAATATAGATTACTGAGCGGACGCGGGGAGTTTCGGGGGTCGAGCGCATGGTACAGTCCGTCGCGCAATACTATAAATACTGGTAATTCATGTTGGCGTTACATTTATGTCATTAACTCTAGATACTAGGCAATATTTATTATAACTCAACTACTGTATTGAGGCATTGTGAACGATGAGTGAACTCGTTCGCTTAACGCAATGTATTTGAACACTCGTATAATGCACACTGATTTTCCACAGCGTCTGCCCAGTGTATGATGTAACTGTTAATGCGAGCGTTTGCTACGGTAACATGAGATGGGACGGGTAGTATGTTATTTAGGTGGTTTATGCACTGGGGTTGCAGGGGTGTTAGACGGTCTGACAGGGTTTGGCAATCACACGCAGTGATGTCACTGAACCTGTCTCAAGACTTACATAAGTTATGACATGGCGGCTATAAACCCGTGTGCGTCAAAGACAATCTATGAATTATGTTGATTCTAAAATAAATATTAGTTTTTAAAGAAGCCTCTTTAAAGCCTAGATTTTTCATATATTTTTGCAATTACTTTCTATGTCTCAAAAAGAACTCAATTGGAAATGTGTCTTAGCATTCTATGTTTAGTACGTTTAGTTTCCTTAAAATGGTCAATCTCGACGATACGGTACAATTTAAATTCTTTAAGGACAATATTCCTTGAAATAAGTTTTTTACACTTCTGTAAATAACTAAATCATCAGAGTTTCTGAAAATTTTCAGTTGATATTAAATATATTACTTTGGAGAGCTTTATAAATATAATTTTATATTAAATAATGTTTATGTATATTATAAAATGAATACATGCAATTTTTGAGACAGCAGAGAGCTTATGTTATAGTTTTCTCACATTTCTGTAGTAAAAAATCTCGAAGATTACATTTTTATATCGGTTTTATAAAGAATTCTATGGAATAAAAAACAAAATCTTTAATTTTGTGTAAGTTAATTTAGATATTTCTTTGTTAAGTACAATATAACAATCATACATGCTATGTTTTAAATTGTGACATGATTTTTTCAACATACTGTTTTAGCAACACCCAACTCCTATAAATGTAAGTGTGAATATACATTCAAGAGCCCTCTCCCAGAAAAGGTGCTCATGATTTTCGTTACCAATAGTACTTTTGTTAACTTAATCTTAGCAGAATCGTCTTTCCAGTTGTGCTCCAGATCTTAACTTGTTGTCTCTTATAGCTTGAACAAAGTAGTCGGCGAAAGTGGTGGGAAACGAAAGCATCCTATTTAAGTAAGAGACAGAACACACTCGCTAAATGTGATGTATTCTATTAGTTTTATGTCAAAAGGTAACACAAACCTTAACCGATGAACAGAATCCCGTTGCCAAGTTAAGGGCGTAAAGTGAGTCTTTGGATGAAATTGTCTTGGAAACATGGTCCTCTTTATTATACCTTTATTTAATTTGAAAAGAACAAAGAATATCGACAGATAGAACTTTGCCCTTTTCGAGAAAAAGTATAATGCCACAAAGACTGTGGAAATATATAGATTATATCCAACAACAAACTGGTGGAAGAAATAATACAAGCGGGAGAAAAAAAAAAAGTTAAGAGACTGTGTTATATTTTATTGCAGAATTCTTATAACTAAATTATTTAAAACAATTTTAATTCCGAAATAATTTTGCAAATGGAATCAGAGTAAAAAAAAAAAAAAAAAAAAAAAAAAAGAAACAAAAAAAGAAACAGTGATATGGTCGGGATCCGAACTACCAATCTGCTGCTACTGCTCTGCTATCTGAGCTACTAGTTCGATGTTACCACCTTATAAAATATTGCATATGTCTCAATTTTCTCGGTAAAATAATAGATGCTCTCAATCTCTGAGTCACTACTTCCCAATGTCTACCTAAATATGTTTTATTATATTTCTACCTTTCCAGTCTATGGAGACCAATAAAACTGAATTACATCTAAAACTACTTTGGGTTATAGACTCTAAATGTCTAAAATACACACCAATCACGTGTCCAGCTAGAACCAGGAGAGGAGCTGCTTTAATAATGTCTTACCGACATAATACATAGCTTTATATGACCTCATGTCTTTACACCCCATTGTATAATATGATGAAATAAAGGTGAATTAGAAATATAAAAAGTAAATCCTGTAAACTATAAAATGCTAATTAATTTTGTTGAAGTTGGGGATGATTTAAATCACAAAGTGTATGAATACCATTTATAGCTAAAAATGTTCTTTCATAATGACCACATGTAGATTAAGATTGGAAGTTGAATCAGACGTGAAATATTCCATTTCAGGGACGCCCCGGGGTTTAAATACCACACAACCACATTTCTCAAATTGATCGTGTGTTCCAATAGCACTTTTCCTGCACAATGAATTTTTAGTTTCTTTATTTTGTTTATTATAGTCATATATTCATTATGGAACTTTCATATATTTTCTCGAAGTTTCAGTGTGAGAAAATGCTTCGTATTAGATAAACCAATGTCATTCAACTGAATGCACTGTGACGTAAGCGGATAAGTCTCCTCTTGCACTCGGCTCTTAGCTAGGAACTCAAAAGTATTTCTCAGATGAGCCAAGAGAAAAGGAAAAGTTCACATCGTGAGTATTACTCACAAAGAAAATGTAAGCCATATTTTGTATCTACGTGACTGTATGATAGACAGCCCTCCCTTCCCACACATCCCTTGCCTACGAATTTCCGAAATGGTTCCTATATTAGCGGTTATACTGCGTCACAAGCAAGTTGGTTGACTGGCGAACTTGAACTCTTCTTATCGCACTTAGGGCCGTACCAAACAAAAGAGAAATAAAACAGCAGTTGAATGATACACCATACATTATAGATGAAAATTAAACGTCCTATTTGTCCATTTAATGACTCAATAAATCCCAATAGCAACGATTGAAGAAAGCAATTTGTGAAGACCGTGCTTTATAGCTGCAAATGGTCCGGAAAAAAGAGTATTGGAAGCTCAATGTGATGGAAAGAGACCTCGGGCGTGAACAGAAGAATACTCCTTTGATGAAGACATGATGATAATGATGATGATGGAGATAACCATAAATAAAATGCGATTTCGAATTATTTCATGTTTGTGAATAACTACTGAGCAATTGTAAGTAAATGATATCTATTTTTGTGGTGGAGTTGCCAATTCTATGGACAAAACTAAGTGTTCCTAATTCATTTCTGTAAAAGTAAGAAGTTCCATATGTACGAAGAATGACCCGAAAGGGCGTAACGTGTAATTTTAGACATTCTAGAATTCAGGGCTATGTTGACTAGGTTTTATTAAACAAATGTAACATAGTCAAGTCTGTTTATTCGGTTTTTTACTCTTTTAATTATTTAGCAAAGGAATGTTCTACGAATTGGGAATAAATTGAACAAAAGTATTAATACAATAAATTAGTTTGTCATTTCACATTTACTCAATAAAACTGTGTTAATTTTCAAATTCTAAAAGTCAATCACTTATTGTCCAATGATAAGCTTCTTAAAGACTGGAATGCGATGTCTATATTAATGTCCAATGTTGCCAATTTTTCACCTTTATCAGCTTCCCCGCGTAACTGCTGT
This sequence comes from Hymenopus coronatus, assembly GCA_030762935.1. NCBI lineage: Eukaryota > Metazoa > Arthropoda > Insecta > Mantodea > Hymenopodidae > Hymenopus > Hymenopus coronatus. The sequence goes on along the minus strand of CM060888.1, from coordinate 105,265,970 downwards.
CTTGAGGTGCGAATATTATAATTTCTGAAGAACTAAGTATGAATACAACAGAGAAATTTTAAAATACAGTTTGCTATTTACAAAAATATTTAGTTGCTTCACTAAGATTTAGAGCTGGTATTAATGTATTGTTTCAATTGCAGGGGTAAAAATGAAAATTATATTTCATATGTCACAACAGATATATTTTAATGTTTCCAGATGTTAACCATTGTATAAATTAGTAACTTAAAACAAAAAACTTACATTATATAACTTATTTCATGTATTGCTATATCGTCGTTTGCGGACTGGATAAATAGTGCACTAATTAAAACATCGCTGTAAGAAAATAAAAGGACAATTTAAAAGATTAAGAGTTAACACAGAATAAATAATATACCAAACGTTTATTTGAACCATTTCAGCCGATTAAAAGATATATACCACATGTCTTCATCTCTCAGGAGCGGCAAGAAATTAAGTAACAGCTTCTTACAGGAACAACCTTAAATCAAACAGACAGGACGGAAAAAAACATAGTATAATTAAAAACTTTAGTAAGTCAATAATCTGCAGCCATCGAATTTGTGAATTCAAAGGTATAATGTGCAATGTAGAAGTGTTCTCTGTGTACAGTTCTCTGCCATTTTCGGGGATGCAGGTGTAAAATAATTAAATAAATATAAAAGATATACATTTACATATAGTACACAGACTCAGCATTCAGACAATAATAATCTGTCCTTATTTTAAAATTAATTGAGCTCTTTGAGAAACCTTGTAACAATACTGATGAAAAATATAAGTTCTCTCTGTGGGATAAATTCCAATTATGTCTATTATAATGTTGATTAAATTAGGTAATGCAAATGCAATTTTTAATAGCAAACAGAAAACCCTAGACTTCCCATACACATGTTACTATTAACCCTCAGATATTTCCCCAGTTAATGATCACTGCAATAGTGTTTCGAAATCCCCGTTGTACAGGCACTAAATAATGTATTTCAAGCAATATTTTTTTTTAACTCAGCTGCCTTTACTCAAGAATTTTACGCAACAAAAGCATTTACTGATGTGGCTAACCTACAGGATCAACACAAATTCTCAGCCACCCACTCCTTAGAAATGGTATTTCTAACATATGATACATATCTGGTCCCATATTTGTGTATCAAATCAACGAAAGAGATTTTCAAAGTGTAAAATATTCATATTTTACTTAGTGGGTTAAAAATAACTGGTGTGTTTTACAACAGTTAAGTACCTACATAAACTTAAGCAAAGGATTAATGAGCCTTTCATGATTTGTAGGAAGTAAAATGGCTCTCCAAAATTGGACGGAGCTTTGGTTCAACATTATGACGCACCTTGGCACTTTCGGTTTTAACGAAGCGCCTCCAGACAGACGATACTTCACCATGGTTGATTAAATGGGATATCATAGTTTGCTATTTCGCAAATTTATGCCAAGTTTAGAAAGCACTGTTCACCAAGTGTTAAATAATTTGAGAATATTGAACAAATGTTTTTATTGACTTCAAAATTGGTGACAAATAAAGCCTTAAATTCACTGCTGCATATAATTCACTCGGTGTAGTCAGTGATAGCTTGCGCACCACTGCGCGCTAACACGCCAGTCAATCACGACTCCACACAATCCACAAAACACTATCGACTTGCAATTCTTAGAAAATATTGTCACAGAACGTTCTGGAAGCTTTTAGAAACCGAAGGTTCTGGAAGAATCGAGACCTCTCGTGTCCCAAAGTCTCTAGCTACAAGCGCGCCGCACTTCTTGTGTAGTTATGCACTCCAGGTCTCCAACTGCGATAACCTATATTCCAAGGCAAATGTGAGAACCACTGCAGAAATTGTCACTGTCACTTTGTTTATTGTTTTTGAAAATGATATCGTAGCATTTGGGCCCACAAGCAAATTATGGTTCAAAGTTGTATTATCCCAGGTTTTAGAATCATACAGGCAACTTCTTAAAAAACATTCATATTGCATTGAATTCACCTATACTTGAATATTGTATAACTAAAGGACTTCAGTAAATCTAATTGTTGAATAATGCCAAGTCCACGCCCACCTTTACACATTTATAACAACCTAAATCATCTTATCAACAAAACTTTTCTACTTCAGCTAGCCTTGCTGCAATATACCTATATTTCTTTTGTGGGCTCTGCATTTCGAGTAACATTATTTCTGTTTTAGAAAACTTAAAATGCAATATAATGACATACTCAGAAAGCACAGTGGTACAGAAATGATTCGTTGCAGACAATTTTTGTCAATTTCGTTTATAGGACTAGCGGTCTAAAATTAGTGATTGGAGCTTAAGATCGATGTTTCAGATATCTAGATGACTACGTAACTATGAACACACTATGTTATATCTATCTAGTTCTGCTGCATTCGTTTTACACACAAATATCGAGTCATATCCAGAGTGAAGATATAGTTTGCAGCTTACTTGAGCCCGAACCCTCACTTGCTAACACTAAATGAAAAGGCCATGAAACCACTCAGTCACTTTTAACTTTGAAGCTTTATGATTTCAACTTCAGATCTATATTTACACTAGTCGAATTCGCAAATAACCTCAAAACTTAGCTTGAATTTTATAGCCGTTTAAAGTGTATTAGGCTTTAATTAATCTCTTAGAACGAAATATTTTCCACAATGTGCCAGTTATGTATTGCAGTTATTAGTAGAATTCAAATATGAATTCGCCTGCTACGTGTTTTGACTGTAGCTCAACAGTTTCAGGCGCAACATATTTCTAATTGATGGTAGGATATTGCTGATTTATTATACAAATCTTCCATCATGCTTTGATTAATTTTGAGCCCAGATCCATATTACAGATGGTTCGTACAGTGGAATTTTTGGAGTGGTCATAGATCCCTGAGCCGAGCGTAGTGCGCATTTGAAATTGACTTCACCACTTCTGCTGCTTGAATTGTTATTTTGTCTGAGCCATCGGCTATTTCACATTTCATAATAGCACATGCTCTTAGTGGACATTAAAATCATTTAAGCTATATTGCTAGCGACCAGGTAAATATCTGGTATCCCCATTTATAAAAGAAAATCACAGAACAAATTTGGGTATACATTTAAAAATAAACAAAACACATTCCTCATTTAATGTGAAAGTAGTAAGCACCATAATATTTGAAAATATGAATTTGAATCTCATGATTATTTCACCGTGATATTTTATATTCCTGCACTAGATTAACAATTAATATGCCGTGATTAGGTAATAATAGGATACTTTAAAATTCCGTGATTAATAACTGTTTTAATTTAAAGCCTTTGCATAGAGTGCGAATGCAAGTTAATTTAACAAGAATTTATCACGCGTTAATGTAAGAGGACCGTTTTTTTTTAATCTCCGATAGGCTATAAATAATAGACAAGTTCATATAAAACAATTATTTTATTACTAAAAGTTTTGTACACTTATGGTTACCTTTCAACATAATCACCGAAAAGATTGAGACATTTATCGTACCTATGCACAAACTTTGCAATACCCACTTCAAAGAATGTTGCTGCCAATGCTTTCAAATGAGCATTGTCGTTGTTTTTAAGATGTTCGTTGGTTTGAAAATGCTGCCCTCCTAGCCACATCTTATTTTCAGGGAAAGGGTGAAAGTCTCTGGGTCGCTGGGACTGTACGGCCGATAATCGAAAATGTCCCATTGAAATTTTTCAAACAGCCGATGGTTGTGCCAGCAGTGTGTGGACGAGCGGTGTCGTGGATAAACACAATTCCTGAAGTCAGTATTCCTCTTCGTTTGTTTTGAATGGCTCTCCGCAAACGTCGTAAAGTACGAAGAGCTTTAAAACAACGTCAATGCTCATTTGAAGGCATTGGCGGCAACATTTTTTGAAGCGGGTATTGCAAAGCTTGGGCACAGGTAGGATAAATGTCTTAAACTTTTCGGTGATTATGTTGAAAAGTAACCATAAGTGTACACAACTTTTAGTAATAAAATAAAATAATTGTTTTCTATGAACTTGTGTTTTATTTAGCCTATCGGAGGTTGGAAACAAACGGCTCTCGTATTAAACCCTTCTTAAACATGGGATAATTCCTATGCCAATGGAGAGTAGTTTATAGAAAAATATAAACATATGTTTTATTAAACTGCTTAAGATCTCAGTCATGTGTTCATTAGTTTATGTAACATTTTAAATGTTTCCATCCTATAAACAAATATTTTAACTTTCTGTAGTGTAGTTTCTCTTTTTTATAGAAATGCATTCCCAATATGCGCGCGTCCGTACAAAAGTAAGCTGAACTGGATGGGATTCTACATTTCCGAGGAGTAAACTTCCACGAATTTTTAACGTGCAATATATGTCATTTGGTTTTTAAAGGAGAGCCAAAGGGTGGCTATTTGATTTGCAAAAAATAGCGACATATTAATTAAATGTTTTTGCTCCTGATGCATTACGCCCACCTAGAACTATCGATGTTATTTCTCACAGAACTTGATTAAGTAGGTCATTTTAGTGTATTTTTTGCATGTTAATTTAAATGAAATGTAGAACGTGTGTTAGAGAATAAAATGACAGAAGTTGTTGAATGAGAAATTCAAGAATTATTTCAAGTACATTTACACCCATTCCTCGTTTATATTTAGTGATACAACTACGGCGTTTAGTTTAAACAGAAATAGAAAACTTAACATTACGAACAAAAGAAAGAAAAACACATTTAAACACCAGTATAGTGTGTGAGTTGAGATATAGAGGTTTTAGAAATAATTTTATGTTTAAAAGCAGGTGTAAGCTTAAAGAGTAATTCTACATTGAACGAAAAGGTTTCCAATTCTTTTTCCCCTTGCACTAAATTCGCTTTAAAAATAAATTATCACGTGGTTATGGTGAAATATATCTTGTATCAAAGCCTGTTTAAACGGTGAACAGTTTAAAAGAAAACTGCAGAGTTTTCTGTTCATATTTCTTGTAACTTTCATAATTACGATTGATAAGTGTGAAGTTCGGGAAAGAAGAGCCACAGATCAACAAGACAGTTATGTACAGGCCTTGTAGTTTGAGCTAATCGTCAAATTCTTCTAGCAGACTCTGATCGTTGGTACACTGGCTGTTGTTCTGACGTTGCTACCTGGAGATCTTAACTATAGATCATCAGAAATTGTCGAAGAATAATATTTCTGTAACATTTGCGAAAGAGCAAATGAAAAATGGGATTACTGCATTTTTCGAGCTCAAATTCGAATAGTAACAGATCATAATTTGGAAACACACATAATGGGCTCAGATTTTGATGAAATGTAATTTTTGTTCCGAGTTTTCGGAGACGATGCATATTAACAATTAAGTTCATTTTGCAGGAAAGACGTAAAATATACGTGGTTTTTATAGGTACATATGTTTTCATCCGAAGACAGGAATTATATAATGCTTCCTTGGAGGATATTTTTCCATGATGTGCACGCTATGTTATCCCACACATTTCGCACGCCAGATAAGATTTGTAGGAGAGTGTAAAGGCCAAAATTAAGTATTTTTCAAATTGTGCTTCACTTTCCTCGGATTGTTGTAATGATATTATTTGTCTGACTATAATATTCTGTGCATGAAACGTATATTGCTACTTCGAGTTAAGCATTGAAATTCTACTGCAATGTGGTTTTAGCACAGAGAAAACAAAACGGATAGATATGTTAAACAAAGATTTCCGAGTTTAATTTATCGCGAACATAGAGTTACATGGTGAACCGTGTTGAATGAGTATGTTTTCAGTTCGTGTACTCATTTATTAAAAATCCTTTGTTTGAAAGTACCTTTAAAATACGAAGATGCAAAGTATTTATTAACATTTAATTTACATATGATGTTCTGTTCATAAATTTTTATAACAGGGCTTGGCGCTGAATATCTATAAATTGTGTAAAAGTTCTATAAAATGCTTAAAATATTCTAAAATCACCTTAATAAACATGTAAGAAGAAATGAAATGGTAATATGTAACGAAATTAATATATTAACCTTAATCTTAATTATATATTTAAATAAATAATAAATGTAATAATTGGCCGTGTGCATACACACAAATACATAATGTTATTAAAAGAGGAATGTGTATAATTTTCCCCACTGTGTTATGAACTCCTAATATCTTTAATAAATATTACAGTGGGAAATTGCTTTATTTAACAAATTATCGTGCAATACCCAAATATTGTTCTTTAGAAACATTTGCGCTTAAATACAACATTCTGGTGATATGAATCATATATCACAAAAAACAGTATGAATAAAATGTTTCTTATTTCAGCTAATTCTTTTAGATTTATATGTTTTATATATATGACCATTTAAACTGACAAAAGCAGTAAAAGTATAGTCGAAAGAAGAAGAATTGTAAAAAGAATGGATAAGATCTACGAGATTTATATTTTTTTTTCTCTTTTGTTTTTGTTGTTTTTTTTTTGTTTTTTTTTTTTTTTTTTTTTACGTTTGCCAATCATGTAAAAATCATACAGAAGGAAGAGGACTTCAGGGGCTATTCGCAGAAAATTACCGATAGGGATACAGTTCATATTGATTTGTTTGGTTTTTCACACAAGCCGTGTGTAAGACAGGAATTTGATAGGTAGAGTGAGACTGAAAAATTCAATGGCTTAGGCGGGATTTGAATCGCGGATCTCTCGGTCTCTAGCCGGTTACTCTACCACTGAGCTACCATGGCCACATGCTGGCATAGCATTCAATTTCTCAACTGACTCGTATGTTACCCTGTAAACCATAAGGTGATCTCAAATTATTTTGAGATGACATCCCAATGGCGACATATAATGATGTAAATACTTTAAGTCCTGGGATTCATAGTGTAGCCAACGATTATGGTCATATGGTTATGGTTTTAATTGCTTTTCACACAAGCCATGTATAGGACAGGAATTGGATAGATAGTCAGACCGAAAAATTCAATGCCTTAGTCGGTTGTTCTGTCCCTGAGCTAGCATAGTTATCGGGAGATCCGTGGTTCAAATCCCGGCTATGGCATTGGATTTTTCAGTCTGACTCTACCCATCCAACTCCTGTCGTACACACGGCTTGTGTGAAAAACAATTAAGACCATAACTCAATTGGTGTTGATATAGATAGGATGCGAGCGAGCTGAGGAAACTGTGATAAGATAGATTAGTTGAATGGTCAGTTGGAAATGTGCTGCTCTGTACGCTGAGATAGCGAACAGAACATGTCATCAAAAGGGACTGACGTGACAGCTTGTGTGATGCGATAACAGCAAGGTTAAGTCTCATCCGTGCCGCCATTTCCTCTTTCCCTCACATACACACACAGTTTGTGAGAATAGCGGTGGAGTTCTTTTTTGTGCTTTCGCTTCTTGTTTAGAGCGTTCAAATGTAACCCTAGGCTTTTTTAAAATTTCTGGCAACACATTCAACTCCACTTTAATTGGATTCATTTCTGTGTGGTACCTCGAGTGTGAAATGCTTCCATATGAAAATGGCAGCATTCGCTGGAATTATGACTCAAGGCTGAATCTTAGTAGTCAACTAAAAAGCACAAACTGACCGAATTTAAATAATAGCGAAACAGATACAATTAGAAACGTGGGACTGAAAAACAGTAAGTTAAGCGACGCTCGTAATGATATTTCGAAATGTTATATTTTGTACTGAAATTTTATTGTGATTATATTACTATTATGTTAATACGAATGTCAATTCATTCCAATTGTTTAAAGACTTATAAAAATAAAAGAAAATAAATAAAAAATCTGATCTGTTCCATTCAACATGCCTTTCTCAACATCTCTGCAACAATAATGGTTAAATAGCTTATACTTCTATTTACTTCATGCTAATCAAGAAAAAATTAGCAGAAATAGTCTTATTACTTCCTTCCTTGTAAGTAGAAGAGAAATAAGGGAGTACTATAGTGACTGTCGAAAGCTGGTTGCTAAATGGCTGAAGTTCCTTTGCATGTGTGTACAGGAGTTGACAAATTCTCGTATGAGAAAAGTGTAAGTATTTTAGAGCTGAAACTAATAGCAAGGAATATATAAGAAAAGGCCAACTCCACGAAAAAAATGTATATAACATAAATTGTGTGTTTTAACGAGGTTTACATTTTGTATGGTATGTTCTTTTCTATCTCTTACGGTTTACCAGTTATTTAAAGTTCCGCAGAATTCATCCAGAATAAACATGTCTTCAGAGGCTATTCCCAGAAAATTGAATATATACATTTTATTTGTTACATAAATATCTTAAATATAAGAGATTTAAGCAAAATCGTTAGATATATTTTTGAGAAAAACATTTTTGAAAAATTACCCATGTAAAGGGTAGTTGGAGGTGGAAGGAATTTCTTGAAAATCTTCGTGTGGCATCCTTAGAAGATAGAAAATCTAAATACCAAGTTTGGTATTTAAGGGTCTTTTCGTTTTTGAGCTATGCTGCCCACAGACACATACAGACAGAAATTTTTCTAAAAATGCTTTTGTGGAATCGGGGAGTCTCAAAACATGTATTTCCGGTGAAACCTGGGTATCGAATTTTTGGAAGCAATACAATACCTTCTCTATACACTGTGTACATGGCATACTTATAGAGAAAGTAAAAACATAAACTAACGGAATTTCAATAAAAGTGAAAGAGATATAATTTGAAATGAGAGACTGAAAAACATTTGTTGAAAACTCTCTCTCTCTCTCTCTCTCTCTCTCTCTCTCTATCTCTCTCTCTCTCTCTCTCTACCTTAAGCGACGCTCGGAATGAGATTTTAAAATTTTATATTTTTACTTGCATACATTTTCTGAAATTTTACTGTAATTGTATTACAATTTTGATAATATGAATGCCAAATTCATTCCGACTGTTTAAATATACATTTTCATAAATTGTGTTATTTAAATGTAATTGCATTATAAAAATGTTACATATGCCTCAAAATTTGAGAAAATTGTTTGGCATTTTCTGGATTGGAGCTTTGAACTACACCCTGAAGTTTTAAATATGATATTTCTATAACTTTTATTTCTGAATTATTATAAGTTTTTTCAATTTTAGAAATTTTAATCTATAAAACTAATGGTTTTTTTCATAAAAATACATTTTTGTTAAATTACTTTTAGTATTAGAATGTTACCATTAGTGCTGGGATAATATAATTTAAATATTAAAATAGATAATTCTGCACAATCTGGGAAATTTTAGTTGTATTTAAACAACGGAGTCTGGTAGAACATTTTAAAATTGTGGTTGCCACGCTATCTTAAGCATAGGACCCCCTCATGGTTATCTGGGAGTTCTGCTTTTGATGTTTATTGATTGGTCCTGTCACGTTCTCGGAGATATTGAAATTCAAACATAATACTGTCGTTCTAATTTCAGAAATCATCTGTCGCTAACATTAGTGCCAACATTTGAAACGTGCCTTTTGATTGGCAATTTCTTAGTCTGGAATGAGAGTTAAGCTTTTCATTTTTCAGGTTCAGGCTTCATTTGACTTGAGGATTTACGCTCTACCTCCATCTTTTTGACAAGCTGATTTTCTCATTCACAGAAGCTCATTTTATCCCACTCCCTGTTCTACGACTGAGCTTTCAGAAATGTCTATCTATTACTCTCTATTTCTAACCTGGGTTTTGTCTCTTATTGAGCTGAAATTCGTCCAAATCTATGTTCCAAAGTTCATTAGCTTAACTTCCTTTTCCTGGTTAACAGTTTTTATAATTTAAGGTGCATAAAATTCTGACATTTTAATATATACTATTTACATTCTTTTTATATTTATATCCTTTCTATTATCGTTCTATTTATATCTTATTTTTCTTTAGCTATAATTCTCTTCTGTTTATTTTCTTTTCATATATAATATTAGTATATCTGAACATATTGTTATTATATTATTATATTTATGAATTGATTATGTATACTCCTATCTACTGTTATTAGTCATGGGTAATTACTTCGCTACATATATTATTTTGGAGACAACAGACATCTTTTGGTAATGTTTAACGCCCGCTTTTATTACTATGGCACCGCAAGCTATGCCACTGATAATACAGGGAATGAAAATGAAGCACCGGTGGAATGCGATGGTGGGGGAAACCTGCCCCTGCGCCGCTTTGTGTACCATAAATCCCACATGTAGTCTTTTGAGATAGATCAGTCTTGGTACTGAAGATTTTTGTAAATATATACATTATTTGAGCTAATAATAAATTATATTATTGTAAAGCGCATTTATTTGGGGTTGTTAAAAGATAAAATAATTTTTTTTTAAAATTTATAATTATAATTAGTTATATGATCCATAATTAATAATAAACCTGGGGTGTTTATATAGAGCAATTCATAAAACTGAACATATATAATGATTTAGATTTTCCTGTAAAAGTAATAAAAAAATTTGAATACAGTTGTGATATCTCAGTGGTATTTCTCGAAGAACCGATGTTGGTACCCCTACCATTCATTATTAACTTATGAATATTATTGTATATTATAATTAGTTTTGCAGTTCATAAACAAACATGAACTCCTTAGTTCGGCAGCGTATTTTTCTTGTGAAATCATTGACAGTTAAGTTCTTTGAATAAAATACAGGAGAGTTCTATATGTGCAGGTACATAACACCTTAATTCAGCACAAAGCACATTTTTTTTATTAGTTTAGAAGTTATGTGTTCAAAAATGTTAAGTTTTATATGGATTACACTATTTTATCTGCTATTTTTAGAAAAATAGGACAAGAAAACTTTCAGTTGTCAGATTTGAATGTGTGTATAAGTGTATGCTTTTAGTATTGAAAATCACTTCTCATGAATGTTTTTAAATTGTTACACTACAAAAATACTCTACTCTACAGTCCCTTTGTATTCTTTTCGGCTAGGACTTGTAAAAGGGGGGAAGGGTGACACTTGATGCAGGAACCGGTGATTGTAACTATTTCCCACCTGCTAGCCGAAAAGAATGCGAATGGATTTATTTATTGTTTGGTTATTATTTTCCATGATTCTGATGGCAATTTTTCAAGTTCTTTCTTGTGCACATTTAAGTTACTATTATACCAACATGAATTTTATCTCATCAGTCAGATTTCATTCTATTATTCAATGTCGAAACTCCCTAAGTAAATGTTTGTTTTAAGGAAAGACCTTAAAACTCATTTTAAATTTCACATTGCAAGGCCATGAAATTGAACCAACCCAAATTTGCGCAATTTATGCTCTTCTTATTTATCTGCAATTGCAGTAAATTTGTAATAATGATTTCTTGTTACTTTCACAAAACTTCAACAGTAATTAATTCTATTTTTATGCAAAGAAAAGGTAAAACCGAACCGGAGGTTGATGAGCCGACCAGTAAAAATACTAATGCAGAAAGAGTTTTTGTTGTGTTTGGCACTGCGCTGATTTTTCTCAGCGAATGCGTGGTTCAACTAGTATTTCCTTAAAAATAACTTATATTTCTCTTAATAAAATCTCTGTGTATGAACGACAAACAAGAGGACATTTCCTTCAGGAAATTAAATGTAAAGAAGCTGCAGGGCACAGAGAGTCCAGTTGTTTGTTTTTATGTGAGTTTGTTTACACCATACAGCGTCTCTTCCTTCACGTTTCCATCTTGATATATCCTTTCGATCATCATCTGTCATTTTTACTTTCTCTACACGTACTATGTACATAGTGTATAGAGAAGGTATTGTAAAATACCCAAAAATTCGATATCGAGATTTAACCGGAAATACATGCTTTGAGACCTCATGAATCCAAAAAAACAATTTTTAGAAAAATGTCCCTGTGCGGGTGTGTGTGTGTGTGTGTCTGTCTGTCTGTCTCTGTGTGTCTGTGGGCAACATAGCTCAAAAACGAAAAGTCCGTTAAAAACCAAACTTGATATTTAGGTTTGGTATTTTCCAAGGATGCGACAAGAAGATTTTCAAGAAAATCCCCCCACCTGCAACTACCCTTTACGTGGAACTTTTTTCAAAATTTTTGAATTTCTTAAAAGTTGCTCCAATGATTTTGATTAAAATATCGTATATTAAAGACAATTACCTGACAAATAAAATGCATATCTTGAATGTTCTCAGAATACCCTCTGAAGATTACTTTGTTCTGGATCAATTTTACGAAATTTTGCGTAGCCGCTAAACCGTAAGAGATGGACAAAAATTTACCACACAAAAATGTAGAGCACGTTAAAACACCCAATTTATGTAATATACATTTTTTTCGTGGAGTTGGTCTATTTTAGATATTCCTTGTTTTTGGTTTCAGCTTTGAAAGACGTATACTTTTCTCCTACAGGAATTGTCAACTCCTGTCCATAAAAACAATGGAACTTCAGTCACGTAGCAACCAGCTTTTGACTACCACTTTAATCTATGGCACTCCCTTATTTCGCTTCTACTAACAGGGAAGCAAGTAATAAGACTATTTCTGCTATTTTTTCTGGATTAGCATGAAGTAAAGAGGAGCATAAACTTTTTAACACTAATTTGTTACAGAGACGTAGAGAAAGTCATGTGAATGGAACACATCAGATTTTTCTATCTTCCATAGTTTGCCGAAAATATTAGTTTTAATGACCAGTCCTTAGATGAAGTTCCTCTAAGATGACCCTACCCACTGCAACGTCTCCAGCAATACTGCCACTTGCATCTGTTCTTGTATAATTCAATTTATATATTTACAAAGTCTAAAGCTACAGCAGCTTCTCCAATAACCCATTTCCATCGTTTTAATTAAGCTTTCGTTTCTCTTGGAGATTTCCAGAACTCGGACCAAAAAGGCAATACTTTCAATTATTGGCATTGTTTCTAGGATCCTAAACGTGTTACAGCCTTTCATGAATGTCCTATCTCCCATCATTATATTATTTAACACTCCTCCAACAGTTATGTACTGCGTTTTAGTTGAATTTATTTATAATTCCAGGTTCCTTATCCTTCTTTTAGATTTCTGAGAATATAGTTGATATCATTTTGATCTTCAGTAAAGTAACTTGCTCGCCTGCAGAATTGAATGAATACAATAGAACTACATTTATCTGCATGCCTATGGGGTTATATTTGATTTTTCAATTCTTCAAAGCCTCGGAGAGGAAGAATTTAAAAAAAAGGTAAGTCCTAAGCAACATCTTGGCGCAGTAGTTAATATCCCAGATTAAGCAATGGATTAACGTTAATCCTGCCGCTAGGGGCGCTAGTGTCGCTGTTAATCCGCGGATTAAGGCGGATTAAGAGCGCTGTTGGGAGGTTTGAGAACTAGCACCAAGAGCGGAAGGATTATCGCTAAATCCAATGGCTTAATCTGGGATGTGAGTGTGGGTAATCCGAAAGTGGATTAACGTGTGGAAGTGATGATGACGGGAGCTGGGGATGAAAAGAGGGAATGGTGTGAAATGCAGAAGTAAAAATGGCATGCGGAAGTGACGTGTAGTGATTTGATTGGAGAAAATAAGGTGCGATGTGAATGGTGGATGGGTAGGAAAGAATGGCGGGGATTGGTGGAAATAAAACGCTTGGTGATAGGTTGGCGTGAATAGGAGAAGATAAAGGTATAAAAGGGGAGGTGGTGGATGGAAAATGGAGATTGAAAGGATGATTGTAATAGCGTTGATGATGGTGGCAGTTGCCGGCGCGGAGAGGAGCTGCGTTAGTTTTGGGAGGTGTGGGTTCGAGTTGAATGGCGAGACGGGACATTTGGAAAATGTGACAAGATGTGATAAGGATTATGAATTGTTGCCTAACTGTACATGCGTATACCGGAAAGGCAGTGGGTGTAGGTTTGGTTCTGACTTTATTAACCTAGGTACACTTAAAAATGTGTATAATTGTTTAAAACCGATAACGAGATGTCAGAGGGGTCGGAGATGTTCAGGGATGATGTACGGGAAAGTGAAGTTTGGACAGCTTGAATGTCCAGAGGGGTATGTTGGAACAGGAAGATGTGGGTGTGAAAAGGGAGAAGTTAAGGATGAAGCCGGGTGTGAATTTTATTAAACACCGGTGAGAATGTATGCTAGCGACAACAGTTCGATTCTTGTTGAGATGGTAGATTGTAGTTTGTTGATGGAAACGATAGATTTGCCGGAAGGGTTGGAATTGGATTGGAAATTGACTCCGGAGGAAAGCGAACTTGTGATGGCGTATAGTGTGGTAAATGAGATGAATTCCTACTTTTCTGAAAATTTTGTGTATATGTTTGGGAAATGTGGCGATGGTGAGTGGCAGCTGAACTTAGGTGGTGGGAGGAAAGTAAGTGGAAGGGTGAAGAGGGCGTCTAGGTGGTCTGCGGAGGGGAGCTTGAAGGTAAATTCGGAATGTAATGGGAATGGTGGGGATGTAGGAAGGGTGTCGGTGAATAGTATAAGAAAAGCGGCATCACAGAGGTGCAAAAAGGAAATAAATGCGATGAAACAAAAAATAAAAAAGGAATGCGAAAATAAATTGAAGGAAGTAAAGAAGGAGAATGAGGGGGTGAATAAGGAGAAACAAGAGTGTGAAGAGAGGGTAAGACAAATGCGAGGGATGATGGAAAGAATGAGAAAAGAACTGGAGGAGAAACATGAGAATGTGACGAGGCAACAGACATTGGTAAACAGAATAAAAGGAAATGTAGCTAAACTTTTTGAGGAATTTGAGGGGCTAAAGCATATGATTGGGAAATTGGAAAACGTGTGCACTGGAGGGGTGGAGAATTTTCCCAATTATGAAACAACATACGACGAAGAGGGGGAAGAAGAAGGTGAGGAAACTGGGGGAGGAGGTGTGGATGAGGGGAACCACGAAGAGATGGAATACGATGCTAATTAATGAGGAAGTTGAAATTGCATGACTACTAAAGAAAATATTTAGGAGAGGGAAAGGAACCCTAGTTAGGAGAAACACAATAAGTGAAAATAAAGAAATACACATCGAATGAGGAAGTTAAGATATAAACATTGAATTTATTACTGTGTGGGCATACAAAACAATTGTAAATTGAATTAAGAATAAATAAACCACACACAAATATATATACATATAAAAAAAAAAAAAGAAAAAAAGAAAAAACAGCACAAGGTTCAAAAATCGAACAATTGTTTAGAGAAAAGAAATGTCTCTCTCTTTGTAAATTGTTTTTAAGAAAAACAAATCACACGCAAAATTCACATTGCGTAAAATCACACATATATATATATATACATATAATAAAAAAAAAGAAAAAAACAGCACAAGGTTGAAAAAACTAATTCGCAATATTAAATATACCAAACAATACACACACACACACACACACACACACACACACACAAAACTAAGATATATATATATAAAATGGAAAAGAATTTGAAAAAACCATGTCATTGTATACCATCAATTGCGCATTAGGGGTCGGTAACCACCACATCGAACACAGGGCCCTTGGTTCGTGTAGCGCAAATGGGGGTATTGAATGGAAATATTATTAATAAAACAGGCACGACGAGCCTGGCACGTCAAACAAGTGGGAGAGAAACTACTATGATTTGACGTGTGCCACACTGTGGAAACAGTATACATGCTTAAAGTTGATTGTAAAATTTTGGCGTCGTACCGTTTGGCCATGCACAATGTGCAGAAGCCAGTCTGAGAGGTACAGCAAAACATATCTAAGGAAGGCAATGCCTTAATACTTGTATAGGACACTTACAAACAAAGTGAATTAAATGAGGAGATGGAATTGAACTGTTATTTAATAAACACTGCCGATAGGCCTGGCAAAATAAGCACATAGGTTGATAGATAGCTTCGGGGAAAGAAATAAATTGTAACACTTCCAAATCGGCACCGATATGAATAAAATAATTCATAAGGGTGTCGTTTGTGTAAAACGGAAGGCGGTTAATAATAAGATCTCTAATTTCACTTTCATCGCAAGGGGTGAGACAAGGACATGGCATTACTGACAAACCAAAACGAAGAAAAGACAGATACAACTAGAAAAAAACACACATAGTACTTACAGAATTATGCTGGGGGCCATAAATTGAACGGTGATTACACACACACACACACACACACACACACACAAAACTATACAACACTGAAAAAATATTAGTTTTCAAAAAACACGCTGAATCAATTATGATAGCAGACGCCGCTTTTTGAGGTGGGCATACGACGGCCGGGGTTGGGGGGACAAAGGCACCAGCGGGGCTATTGGGGCTCGCTGACGCTTTCCCAGCCGCAGCCTGGATGCTGGCGACACCGGGACCAGCAGGGGAATGGCAAGGTCGCAGATGGACTCGTCGCCGGCGTCCTCTGGAACCCGAACGTTGGCGAACGCCGTGTCAAATCCGTCGTCCTGCTGCAGTGGATACTCCTCCTCACACCGCCCGGGGATGGAACCCTGATTAAATTCTGGCAACAGAGAGCGCCTGCACCCCTTGCTGGGAAACTTAGAGGAAAGGAGAGGGAGTAAGGATTGAAAAGGAGGCAATGGCTGAGGGGAAGAATGTTGCTCAAATTTGAATTGAGTGAGGGGGGAGGATATATCAATCACGTCAATAGGGACGGGGGAGGAGGTCCGAATATTTACAAATGATGGAGAGGAAACGGGACTGTAGGAAGGGGCGTAGGAGGCAAGGAGGGAGGAGATGCAGGGGTCGGAGATGCCAGCAGAGGAGACGTCGTCGTCTTCGTCGTATTCAGCAGTGATGCTGGTGGAGTTGCTGACGTCTGAAGACGAAATCACGATAGTGGACGACGGCTGAAGAGGAGTGCTGAACGACGCCGGGGGCGACGCCGGGGGTGACGCCGGGGGTGACGCCGGGGGCGACGAGGAGTTGCAGGCCACGGACAAGCCGGAGCAGTTGTTGATGTCGATGGTGGTGGCGTTGGCGACGTCAACAGAGGAGACGTCGTCGTCGTCGTCTTCCGTGTAACCGTCGGTGATGTTGGTGGAGATGGTGTCGTCTATAAAAGACGAAATCTCTATTATCGACGGCTCCACAGGTGGAGCAGCAGTGCCGCACCTCGCCGGAGACGACGTGGGGGGCGACGCCGGGAGCGACGCCGGGGGCGACGACGCCGAGAGTTGCGAAAGCCTAGCGACGTCACCCGACTCTACGGTGGCGTTCAGAGACGAAGTACTGGATGCAGGTTGCTCAAGCGCTGCAAGCGACGGCACTGAAGAAGAAGAATGGAAATCGTTCGGCGCACTGAAGACCTGCGTGATAGAGGTTGTAACTATCCTTTCCTCAGTCACCACTTGATGCCACAATCGTCTACTCGATGGAGAAAAAAAAAAACTGTCGCTGACGGTGAAACTAGTAAAGTGTGAACGGTGCATTGTGAAGGTATACGCTCGACAACAGAACTGAAAGTAAAGGCCTGGTGACAAAGTCCCAACATTTAAAGGACTGCTAATCGACATGTGGATTTGCGTCACACAATATGGCTGACGCGATAACAAGTTGTTAAAGAGCGTGTGACCTTTAAAAAATGCTGTGAGAACGGAAGCTCATTAGCACGAAAAACTTTAAATGTGGTTTTGTGGTGAATGGTAGGAAAATTTGGGTTTTATCGAAAGCGGATGTTGCGGTGGTTCGACGGTGGGACCGGAATTACTCCGGAAAAAACACCCGATTAAAATTCTGGAAATTGTGGCGAGATAAGCCACCGGGTGATTTAATGAGCTCTTTAACTGAACGCGCAGACGGAAGTTGCGGCGATGATAAGGGTCCTTTAAATACACGTGTCGATAAGGCGCTCGCAACAGTGAGAAAGTGCTTTAAAGATTTAAAAGAATATCGATTTTAGGTTTTCGAGGGATTTATGCGTAATTGTGTGTGATAAGTTACGATTGTAATAGAAACAGGAAAGGTATTGGTTGTGTGCGCGGTAATAGGTAGTTGTGTATATTAAAAATAATATAAAACTGAGATACTTTTGACTTGCGGAGTGTTTACATATAATTTAAAAGAAGCAGGTAAAGAAAAAAATGGCCAGGACCAGAGTGTGGTTTCGTACAATGGAGCACGAATGGACGGACAGCGAGGAAGTCGAAATTAAGCAGCCGAGGTTCGAAATTATTTCGCATAGAGAGCGAAGCATGAAAAGGCTTTTCTCTGGCTATACAGAGACCGAAATTGTTGTGAACTCGGGACACAAAGATGCAAATTCTGTGCAGTGGGTGACAGACCTCTTTAACGACATTGTAAAGTTTGCTAAAGAGACCCTGCTGGATAACGAACCCGGTTTCTTAGGAATATCGATATCGAACGATAGCGAACCATCCAAACCGTTCAATATGAGTGTGAGACGCATCGATCAAGTGAATGCCGATGTTGTTATTAAATCCATTGAAAAGGTCATGCAGAGCAATAAACAATTTCTGCTAGCAGGACCTCTAAACATTACATTTGTTTGGACAAAGCAGGTGTCGGGATCGTGCTATAAACCGTGCAATGCCTGTAGCGGTAATAAGGGGATAATAGAAATAATTAACAAAGACCAGTTGTGCCTGCCGAGAGCCATTGTTGTTAGCAAAGCGAAAGCCGACAATGACGTCAATTATCAAACCATGAGACGCAGTGAGTTCTTGCAAAAGCAGAGGGCCATTGCCCTTTGCGAAAAAGTGGGAAAATTAAATGGCGCATTTACTATAGATGACGTCAGACATTTCGACGCTGAGTTAAAGGACTATAAGGTGACTGTTTTCGGAGATCATTCGGGCAAGAACGTGCTATATGCGTCTGCAAAGAATGTAAACAAACATATTGACGTCATTTATCACGAGGGGCATTTTAACGCCGTAGTAAACCTACACATGTGTTTTAAGTGTAAGTGGTATTGTCGCCAATGTAATTACCCTTCGGCAAACAAAAAAGAATTTCACAGGTGCGAGGAAAAGTGTACCAAGTGTCACCAGCAGTGCGAAAAGAGCTATTTAGCTTACATACACTGTGCCGCGTGTAACCGAGATTTTAAGGGTCCTACATGTTTTCAAAATCACATTAAAAAAGGGGCTTTCTACCCAAAGGCACTTTCCGTGTGCGATGTAGAGAAGGTGTGTACGACCTGCCAAAAGATGGTTAATCTCAGGCATAGAAAGATACCTCATCAGTGTGGGGAGAAGTATTGCAGCAACTGTAAGACGCACGTGAGCGACGGGCACTTGTGTTTCATACAGCCGTACGTTTCTCCCAACAAAAGAAACAGGTTCGTGTTCATGTTCATCGACTTTGAATGTACACAGGACAGTGCTTATGTCGGCAAACCATTAACGTACGAGCATGTACCAAACCTGTGCGTGCTATACCAAGGCTGTCCGTTATGCATAGACGAGACCACTAAAATGGCGTATTGTACAGAGTGTGGCATTAAAGAGTGGGTCTTTATGCACGATCCGGTAAAACAATTGTTTTGCCACATTACCCAGGCGAGGTTCGAAGCCTGGGACGTGATCGTGGTGGCCCATAACCTCAGAAGCTACGACGGGCAATTTTTATTAAAGTACATGGTACAGAATTTGAACTGGACGCCTGAGCTTATAATGAACGGGAACAAAATATACCGCATGCGCCACGGTGACGTCACGTTCATTGATTCGCTCAACTTTATACCCATGCCACTGGCTCGCTTTTCAAAGACCTTCGCATTGAAAGATAGCAAGGGCTACTTTCCATACTTATTTAACACCAAGGAAAACCAGAACTACGTGGGTTCGATTCCCGATAAAAGATATTACTGTCCACGGGGTATGTCGGTGGAGGGGCGAAGAGCCTTCGAGCTGTGGCACGACGAAAAGGTGGTCTCCAACTACGTCTTCGACATGAAGGCGGAAATGGTGATGTATTGTAAAATGGACGTGCTTTTGTTAAGCCAGGGAGTAGCAAAATTTAGAAGGCAGTTTTTGGACGAGAACGGCATTGACCCGTTCAGAGAATGCGTCACCATTGCGCAAGCTTGCATGTGCGTCTATAGAAATCGCTTCATGCCGCCGAAAAAGCTAGGGCTCTTGCCCGTCGGAGGATACCGCCTAGCCGACAGGCAGTCTCGCATAGCGTGCATATGGCTTACTTGGTTAGAATTACAAAATAACTTTGTTATACTGCACGCTATGAGAGGCCGCGAGGTTAAAATTTTAGGCCACAAAGTGGACGGGTACAGAGAAGAAGGACCTGCAAAGTACGTGTACTTCTTCCACGGTTGTTTTTACCACGGGTGCAGGCGTTGTTTTCACAACCGCCATGCCCCGGTGTACAGCACGGGAAAAGAAACCATGGCCTCCAGGTTCGAAAGCACCGAAAAGCTCACCCGGCAGATCAGGGAGGCCGGCTATACGGTGGTGGAAATGTGGGGTTGCGAGTTCGACGCCTTGATGAAGGCGAACGAAGACCTAGTGCGCCATGCGAAGAACTTTCCGGTACCCGAACCCCTAAACCCCAGAGACGCCTTCTACGGAGGCCGCACAAACTGTACAAAGACGTACTGCGAGGCGGTCGGGGACCGGAAGATTTTGTATTATGACGTGTGTAGCCTGTACCCGTTCGTGAACAAGACAAAGCCGTACCCCGTGGGTCACCCCAAGATCCACGTAGATCGCTTTCCTCGCCTAGAAGACGTGCGAGGAGGACTTGTAAAGTGCCGGGTTCTACCCCCGCAAACTCTGTACCACCCGGTGCTGCCGGCGCGCATCTGCGGCAAGCTGATGTTCCCGCTATGCCGGGCATGTGCAGAGACGGAGAACCAGGGCGAATGTCGGCACGGGGACGACGAGAGGGCCTTGTCGGGCACCTGGGTTGTCGACGAGATGAAGGTAGCCTTGGAGGAGGGGTACCGGCTCCTCCAGGTCTACGAAATTTGGGAGTACGACGTGGCACAGTACGACCCGCGCACCGGGTCCAAGGGGCTGTTCGAGGACTACGTCAATCAGTTCCTCAAGATCAAGACCGAAGCCTCCGGCTGGCCCTCGGGTTGCGACACGACAGAAGCCAAGCAGGAGTACGTGAAGCAGTTCTTCGAACACGAAGGCGTCGTTCTCGATCCCGAGGTCATCGCGTCCAACCCCGGCAGGCGGGAATTGGCCAAGCTGATGATGAACTCGTTCTGGGGTAAACTAGGTCAGAAAAGTAACATGTCCACGTGCGAGCTAGTGGGCCGGTACGACCGCCTTCTGGACCTGCTCAATGACCCGGGCATCGAAGTGCAGACCTACGTACCCGTGTCGAGTGAGGTCACTTACGTGGTGTGGAAGTACTGCGAGCAGAGCCCGAGAGTGAACTCCGCCTCCAACGCCGTGCTTGCAGCTTACACCACGGCGCATGCGCGTCTGGTGCTATACTCGTACCTGAAGCGCCTCGGAGAGCGGGTGTGCTACTTCGACACCGACTCCGTCGTCACCACCGCGTTACCGGGGGAATGGACCCCCTCCGCGGGACGCCTCCTGGGGGACATGACGGACGAGCTGGAGAAGTACGGTCGAGGTGCGTACATGACCCGTTTCGCCTCCACGGGCCCGAAGAGCTATTGCATGGAGATCAAGTGCCCGGAGACGGACAAGACCGTCTCGGTATGTAAGGTGAAGGGCATTACACTCCATTGGGGCAATCTACAGCACGTGAACGCCGATGTGATGCGCGACATGGTGCTGACGGATCGAAGCAAGACGGTGACTCTGGAGGGGACTCAGATTTCTAGAAAACCGTTTTGGACGGTGGTCACCGAACCGAGCACGAAGACCTTCAGAATGGTGGTCAACAAGCGCGTTTACACCGAGGATTTTGACTCGCATCCCTACGGGTACAAGAGAAAAACATAAATGAAACGCCAAGCGCAGGCGAAGCTCATTTCGAACCAGGGACCCCTGGGGACGCGATGCCCAGATCTCGGCACCTTAGGCGATTCAATTTTCCCAGCACGATGCTCGTGGCGGGGCCTTCGCGCTGCGGAAAGTCCACCTTTGTGAAAAACCTGATTCGCCACGCCGACGACATGTTCGACGAGCGCCCCAAAAAGGTGCTGTGGTGCCACCCTCCGGAGTATTCGCCCAGACTCGAAGCCTTGCCCCTGCGGTGTGAGACTCACGCGGGGATCCCCGAACTTGCCTCGGTGGGCGAGAAGTATCTCGTCATTTTGGACGATCTCATGGTCGAGGGTGGCGGGAAGGACGTGTCTAATTTTTTCACCAGAGACTCCCACCACAAGCGCTTCGGCATCGTGTACATTCTGCAAAACGTGTTTCCTCAGGGGCAGAAATATCGCAACATCTCTCTCAATGCAAACTACATCGTGGTGTTCAAAAACAACCGCGACAAGATGCAGATCGAAAGGCTGTGTCAGCAGATCGAACCCAGGAACTCAAAGTTTCTCTTGGAGGCTTTCGAAAAGGCCACCGAACACCCGCATGGGTATCTGGTGCTGGATTGCACTCAATATACGCCTAACCGATACAGGTATCGAACCGGCGTGCTGCCGGACGAGAAGCTCTCGTATTTCGTACCCAACTGAGGGCGATGATTATTTGCTTTGTTTAAGCCGAGATTTGCACCTACCAAAAAGAAGAAGTCCCGGGATCGATGCACTCTTTACATTGTATCGAGGGTTTTTTTACGCCACTGGAACCGCTGATGTTAAATAACGCTCCATTTTCGGTGCGGTCGTCATTACCGTGCCAACATGGCTAGGGGCAGGTTAAGCCTTGCAAAATTAAGCAGTGCCCGCATAGCGAGGCAGCACGCGAATTTGACAGCTCTGGCCAAGGCAAAGGCCCCTTTGCGGAAAAAGTTGATAAAAAATGCCGATGGCGATCTCATTAAGGCCATTTGCGAATGTATGCTCAATGTGTGCAGAGGTCACGTGCAGCTACCGAAAAAGTGCTTGAGTCGCTTAAAGAGGCATAAAGGGGCTTGGAGGAAACTCGTCGACAAGCGAGTCCCCCTGAAGAAAAAGAAGCAAATCTTGGTACAAAAGGGAGGCTTTCTGCCGGCATTTCTACTACCCGTGTTAGCCACGTTGGGTAGTGCCCTGGTGTCAAAATTGACAGGATGAAGTACGGCAAGCAGATCCTGGTTGCCCCCGAACCAAAGACCGTGCAGAAGCTTCACGTCATCGACCACACTATTTCCAGGCTGGCTAAAGAAATCGAGAAGGTACAGCGATCAAAACTCTCGCCTGACGAAAAGTGGCGCCTCGTAAAATATAAATTGGGCCACTATCTCGATCTCGTGACACAAGTCAGACGACCCTACCTTAGCCATAACAAAGACGATGATGATGATGTTGATGATGACGCTTACGAAGACGTTAATGAGACGGTGAAGCTGGAGGTCGAACCCAGATCCGTAAAAATCAACCCCTTTTCGCCTCGCAAAGAAAAAAAGAAATCGCCTGCCGCGAGATATCATTTTCGCAGACGACTCTGGCAACCCCTGTACAAGTAAAGCATGAAGGAATGGAAGGCACTAAGACGGTACTACGAAAAGCCGGAGCACTATGCCGGTTTGGGCACGGTGAAGGCCCTGCGAAAGGCCACGGGAGCATCAAAGGCGAACATCGAGTCCTTCCTTCAAACCCAGGACAGCTACACCTTGCACAAACCGGCGAGAAAGAGGTACCCCACCAAATACTATCACGTGACCAATATGGACGATCTTTGGGAAGCCGATCTTAACGTCATGAACAGCGTGAAAGAGCACAACAAACCTTACGTCTACATTCTCACCGTTATAGACGTGTTTTCAAAATACGGTTGGGCTGTTGCTCTAAAATCGAAGCTGGGTACCGAGGTTGCGCAAGCTTTTCGCTCCATATTCTCCGAGCGCGTCCCCAAGGTCCTGCAAACGGACAAGGGAACGGAGTTTACCAACAAAACATTTCGCGCTTTTCTAAAGAAGCACGATGTGCAACATTACACCACGAAAAATAACGTGAAAGCCAGCGTTGTAGAACGCTTTAATCGCACCTTAAAAACGAAGATGTGGTAATATTTCACGCTTAAAAACAGCTATAGATACGTGGAAGTTCTTCCAGCTCTCATGCAGTCGTACAATAGTTCGTATCACAGGTCGATAAAGATGGCGCCAAGGGACGTGAACGAGACTAACATTTTACAGGTTTACCACAATCTGTACGGAAACAGGCCCGAGCCACGAACGAGGGCGCCCCGATATTCCGTTGGCGATCACGTGCGCATCTCCAAAGAAAAAATGAAATTCGATAAGGGGTACGAACAGAACTGGACCGACGAAATATTTAAGATAGCCGAGGTCGTGCGCGGCAAGCCCGTGGTATATAAGTTGCAGGATCTGACCGGGGAATCCATTGACGGCATATTTTACACAGAGGAGTTACAAAAGGTCGCTCTTCCGGAGACTTTCAAAATCGAACGCATAGTGCAAAGCAAGGGTAGGGGACGCAACAAACAGCTGCTGGTCAAGTGGAAGGGGTATCCTTCCAAGTTTAACTCGTGGGTCCTGGCTTCGACGATCGATTCGGTATGATTAAGACGAAGCCGTTCTCCATCACCCTAGTGAGCAATGCTTCCATGGATCACTTCACCGATAACACCACGGCGAGATTTTCAAACATCTTGCCCGAGAGAATAGTTCTGCAGGGAGAATGGGAAGTGGCCCTGCAAAAGGTTAGGTATCCGGTAAAATTTTATAACGTTTCCCGAGACGATGCCCACATTGTGGGCACCAAGTACACCATGACGCGTCTGCCTACGCATTCCAAATTCAGTTTAGAAATGCCTCAAGGCATCGTGCACAATCCAAAAGACCTTGTCAATCTCGTCAACGCACTCATTCTGCAACACCTACAGGTGGAAAACTTTTTCCTCTTCGACGAGCGCAAGATCACGGTAAGCGTGAATGCGGCCGTCACGCATCCCGAGCGATTACCCGACACTCCATTTTCTGGGTATATAGAAAACGTCGTGCGCACTGCTAAACCGTACATCATAACACAATCCGCCGTTTTGAACGACGCCCCCCACTACAAGCCAAAGCCAAAACCGAAACCAAAGCCCAAACCTACGGGGCAGCAAAAACCCGTCCAGGGGGCGTCTCGCCCGACAAAACCTACCATCGCGACACCTTCAGGTACAAAACCCGAAGGTGCATCATCGTCCGATGCGTCTTTGGACCCAAAACCCGACGGCGCATCAACTTCCAATCAGGGAGGCGAGGGTTCGCAGCCAGACAAAGGTGAATCCGAAGAGGAGGATGCGAACCCTGGCAGTGCCGATCCGGAGAACAACCCATCCGACCCCCTTCATCGCATTCACAGTTTGCTCTTAACACCCGCTATGGCCAAGATGCTCGGCTTCGAACCCTTTACCAACGTGATCCTTCAGAAAGGCCCTAAACACCCTGTAGACCCCTATATGGGGTTTCCTTACGAAATGTTCATCTATTGCAATCTAGTGGCCCCGCAAGTGGTGGGCGACACCTTTGTTCAGGTGATAGAGAGCGTGGCGGTGGAATACGAAAGGAGCAACAACACTTACATGAGCGACGAAAAGACCTTCTACCCCCAAAATTGGGTGCCCTTGACACAGCAGGACTTCAAAACGGTAAACATAGATTTAAGGAACGGTTATGGCGATCTGCTGCCATTTGCTGACGGATTTTCTTCTACTATAGTTCTCGCCTTCCGACCCAAACCGCAATAATGGATGTGCACGACGTCACGCAGTACTACCTCAATCAGGCAGGAGGCGCATACGACGATCGCGACTTCGTCGTTTACAGGGGCAGCCGCTACCAAAAAGGGAGCGGACTATTTTCTGCCCTTGGAGGCCTCTTTAGAAGGGTGCTGCCATTTTTGAAAAGCGGAGCGAAAGCGGTAGGAAAAGAGGCACTCAAGGTGGGTGCGCACGTGCTCTCCGATGTGACCACCGCGGGAAAATCGCCCAAGGAAGCCTTCAAATACAGGCTCAGGGAGGCCGGATCCAATTTAAAACGAAAGGCCAACGAAAAGCTCGACGCGATGCTCGGTTCCGGCATCAAGAGAATAAAACGCACCAAACCCAAAAAGAACAAACAGTCCAAGCTGAAACGTCCTAGGCGCAAGGTACAAGACGTCTTCTCGTAATGGCAGACACAACCGTGCACATGAGTTCCGAACTCGACCTCTTTAAAGAGGTGCCCGTTCAGATGAACATCGAGGAGTCCAGGTTCCTATATCTAAACCCTCAAAATACCCTCATGAAAAATGCCCCCATCACCTTTCATTATTCCGGAAATGCGGACGATTACCTAGATTTGACCTACGTGGTGCTCGAACTCATGGTCCGCATCGTCGATGACAAGGGAGCCGTTCTAAAGGATGATCTTACAGCCACTTTGGTGAACAATGCCTTAAATTCCCTGTTTCAGCAGGTAGAGGTCTCCCTCAATAACGTCATCGTATCCATGCCGCAAGCTGGGTACCCCTACAGAACCTACATCGAGACGCTTTTGAATTACTCCGAAGATGCCATGAACACTAAACTACAATCCTCCCTCTGGAGAAAGGACACGGCCGGCATCATGGAAGTTTTTGTGGCCAACGCGGGGTTTCAGTGGCGTCAGGGGTTTACCAAAGCTAGCAACGTGGTTCAACTCATCGCCCCTCTTTCCAATGCTCTTTTTAGACAGGAGAAGCTGCTTTTGAATAACGTCAGCATGACCATTAAACTCACCCCTGCCTCTCCCCAATTTTACCTGTTTTCCGACCAGCCCACCTTCAAGGGCTACGCCGACATCTTGTCAGCCACGTTACGTTTAAAATCCGTACGTCCCTCGCCCACCATCAAACTTGCACACCAGGCCGTGCTCTCAAAAAGCAATGCCAAGTACCATCTCAAGGATGTCAGCTTTCACGCCCTCAGCATCCCCAAAGAGTCCAGAGCAATGACGTTTAGCGACGTCTTCATAGGGCAAGTCCCCAGAAGAGTGGTCGTGGCTATGGTCACCGACAAGGCTTATTCGGGAAATTTTAACGCAAATCCGTACAATTTACAACACTTTAAAATGAACTTCTTTCAACTCTATGTGAACGGTCAGCCCGTACCCTCCCAACCGCTTCAACCCGACTTTTCAAAAGGCCACTACATGGAATGCTTTCAAACCCTGCAGGACGGGTTAGGGATTCATTTCAAGGACGAAGGACACTCCATCTCTAGAGAAGCCTACCCGCAAGGGTATACCGTCATGGCTTTCGATCTCACTGCAGACATGAGCGCCAACGAGTCTCACATCTCCGGCCAGCGCCACGGTAGCGTGTCTATAAACATCGGTTTTGCCGACAAATTGACAGAACCCGTCATTCTGCTGGTGATGGCGGAAATACATCGCACCGTCGAAATTGACGCTAACAGATCCATTTTGGTATCATGAACACCTTCCAAATTCAACAGTTTCTATCCACCTGCCCCTCTACGCGCCCCCACTTTTTAGGCGTCTACCCCTGCGATAGCCTACCCGCACTTCACCGTCCTCAAACGCTTCCCGTGGCCCTTGTGGCTAACACCGATCCCAGCACCAAATCTGGTCAACACTGGGTTTGCATCTTTGTGGATAAACAAGCACAGGGGGAATATTTTGACAGTTACGGCATAGGGCCCCTTTCCCCCTATTTTCTTCGGTTCTTAAATTCAATCTGCGGAACGCGCTGGTCAACCAACGCCAGAAGACTGCAAGGTTTTGACAGCACCACTTGCGGTCATTACGTCATCGATTACCTCGCTCACCGCTGTTCCGGTCTCCCTAAGCATACGTTCTTTTCCAAATTTCACGTCAGCAATTACGCTCATAACGATGACGTCATTCGCAAAACCTACAAAGACGTATGTCGCACAAAGTGCTCTAACGCTCAGCAAACCTGCCAACCGTTACAGGTAAGTTCATGGATGTACCTCATCGTCACTATCCGTCTCATATTGCTTTTTTCTTTTTTTTTAACATTGTCTCGCGCATGTGCTTTCAGAACACGCTCCTGCTGATATAAAAGGTCCGCCCCACCATCGCTCGTCTTCCAGAGCCATGCAGAGCGCCGAGGCCATCACGCCACACAGGTTTGTCCATACCTCTTTTTTTTCACACTTGTCTTTGCCACGTGGCTGTTGGTGTATAGCACTCACATGCTATTCTCTCTCTATTGTTTCAGTGGGACACCGAAGGCACCGAAAATCGTCCGAGCAAAAAGAAAGATTTGCCTCAACGATGTCGATCTGCAACCCTGCATCCCTCCTACCCATCCTAGCACCTTTGTAGGCCCTCTATCAGACATTTATTTCCTCAACACCAAACACACCAAATTTGTGTGTGTCGGGTTTTCACCCTTGTCCCCGCACCAGCTGGTGGTAGCCATTGCCAAATGCGGCCAGCGAAGCGCTGTGGTCCTGGGTTCCACAGAGTGGAATCAACTCGTCGACGCCATTCCCATCATTCACCGACGCCTGGATCATCCGGAGGGTCGTTTACAGGAATATGGATTCAGCGACACCGTCACCGTCCTCTTTAAGAACGTGTTCGGGAAACTAAAAATTGTCTTCAGAGATCCTCACGGTACCTCAGTCACGCTCAACCGCGAAGAGTGGAACACCTTGCACAGCCTGCAGCGCATCATCACCGACATCATGTATCACAAGAAGAAAGAAGAAATGGACGTGCAAAACCAAATTATGGCATACTACAAGTACATGCTTCACTGCCACGCCGCCGGCACCCCTTTCGAAAACATGAATTTCACCCAATTTACCAAGTACATCCGGTGCGCCAATTTCAGAACATTCCTAGAAGCCGATCTCTTTCTCAAACCCCATTTTGCTCTATCCATTTCGCAAAACACGCCTTAGTGCGCATGCTCCAACATGTCCTCTGCTCTACTCTTACCGTACCCAGTTCCAGTTGGTGCCGCTGCTCGTTCAGCATGGGTTACAGAAATTATGTCTCTGTGTACTGCGAAGCATCTAAAGTGTTTAAAAACTACGAAGTGGAAAATCATCCCAAGAAGAATGTCCCTTATGCACTGCGTTTCATCGATCATACCTACGACGGAAAATCCATCACCGTCAAAGTTCACAGCTGCGAAAATAAAATCCATTACGTCCTCTCCAACACCAATTTCACCGACATCCAGTTCACATCAGACGAGTGGCCAGACGAGGAACGGCAGGACCAACGATTCCAATTTGTGCCTACAAGAGGTTTATACATCATTTTCTACGAACAACAATACATCTCCACAGCTAAAATGCAGCACTGGATCGACCAAGATCGCATATGCTACGGTACATGCTTAGCGGTGTATTTGGATCACACCGGTTTCTTCATCTCACCCGATCACATCCACGGTGATTGGATATTCAGCGTCCATCAAAACCGTCTTCTCAGGAAACAGGAGGCGTCACAAAGGATTTGAAAAAATTTGAATAACCAACGGACTTTCCCACCAACGGTCCCAACGGTCACTGGTTTCCTGTGATATTTCATATCCCAATCAGTTCCCACACCAGCGTTTCCGCCTTACACGGTGCGGATGTGATAACATCCAATTAGCACTTCCCGGAACTGCGGTTTCTCAAATCCCTATAAATTCCCACTCCAATGCTTCCGCCTTACACAGTGTGGATCCAGCGTTCGGGAATGCCAGTCGCAAAGCCACTCCGCTGCAAACATTGTTGCTGTCAAATCTCCAGTCCAAGCAATACAAACCTGTGCTCCAGGTGTGAAGCGGTGTTCTTCCAACAACTCGCCAAGCTCCGAGACCAAATCGACAACTTTCGCGACAGATACTTCAACAACAGGCGCTGCTCATGACCTGTGGCTGCTTCGCCGTGCTCGTCAAGTACCTGGACAACCAGAGGCGCATCGAGGCACTTCTTCCTCAGGAACGACAAGTTCTTCTAGAAAACTGTAGCGCCATCTTCAACCGCTACCCACCTGAAGACGTGGACGTCGTGTGGAAATACATTCCTACTCACATCCAACACACTTGTGCCCCATACCAACGGTGCAAAAACCACTATAACCTCCCGTCACAAAGAACACAGTTCGACGGACCACCGCCGTTTATAAAAAACTGTCACTGGTGCAACAAGTGAACCATGGGCCAAGACCCCCTCCGTCTACTCGAAGACCTGTCCAACAACACAGACATTCTCAGCGTTTCTCAGCTACAGCAAAACGTGCCATACTCAGTGCAAGCCGTCAGATCCCTCGGCACAAAATACGGACCCAGGACCGTCGTAAAAATCGACGAAGAAACCGAAGTCTTCCTACCTGCAAGATTTGGTAAGGCTACTCCTGAACTCATCCAAAACCTCTCTAACACCAAGTTTACCCTCACCTACCAAGGCGAAGAAAAACTCTCAAACGGATTCAAAAAATATCTAGTGAAGTTCGATCCACAATGAACCCCTGCGAAATCGATCCCGTGCACGTAGGAAATAACCTACTCCTAAAACTCCTATTTCTACCCCAGCTCGCCGCTAATGGCCAATATTCCCAAGTTGACCTACTCTCCACTGAAACCACCTTCTTCGGCAATCAAAAACAAATCATCGTCAAACTCATCACCGAAAATTCCCAAGCCATCCATGTCAAGTGCCTCCCTTCCAAGGCTAATCCTCACGGATCAAATGCTCAGCTATCCATATACCTGTGCCACAACAAGATTCCCAACCTCGACATCAACGCCACATCGGATGGGTGCTTCTCCACCAGCTTCTCCAACGAGTTCGTGGTCGCCATACCAACCATAGAAACACACAACAACTTTCATCATCTTCTTCTCACCTGCATCACCAAACCTATGCAAGATCGCACCATTTTCAGGATCGACAGCGACAGCAGTGATTCCGAAGACACCGACCATCTCTCCATCACCACAAACTTTAAAATTATTTTGTGTGAAAAAGTGAAAACCGAAAAAAACAATTGAACAGTACAGTAGTATTAAAAAAAAAATGTGCTCCATCACCACAAACTTTAAATCTATTTTGTGTGAACAGTGCATTAGTATTAAAATAGTGTGTATCGTGTAATTCTATCATCATGTATTTTGTAAATTGCTAAGTAGTGTAATAGTGTGTGTATCATCATATAGTGTTAAAATAAATAGGACGTAATAATGCGTCAATTCTGCTCACATTGTATAATACAATTTCTTCAATAAATATTATGTATCATACTGTATCAAAAAAAAAAAGAAAAAATAAATAAAAATAATCCCAGATTAAGCAGTGGATTTATCGATAATCCTTCCGCTCTTGGTGCTAGTTTTCAAATCTCACACCAGCGCTCTTAATCCGCCTTAATCCGCGGATTAGCAGCGCCACTAGCGCCTCTAGCGGCAGGATTAACGTTAATCCATTGCTTAATCTCGGAAAATAAAAATAATCCCAGATTAAGCAGTGGATTTATCGATAATCCTTCCGCTCTTGGTGCTAGTTTTCAAATCTCACAACAGCGCTCTTAATCCGCGGATTAACAGCGCCACTAGCGCCCCTAGCGGCAGGATTAACGTTAATCCATTGCTTAATCTGGGATATTAACTACTTGGCGCATTCTGCAGTAAACAGTCGACAGTGTCTTTGCAGCTTTGATGTAACCGTAATGAGTTGTTTGCTTACAATTAAAAACCGTCGTCTCCAAAGTATACATTCAGTTATATTCTGCGTGAGGTAAAATAAACAACAAAGATTACTAAACAGCACTTCTCAAAATGTCTGATTCAGAGAACCAGTAGTGGAAGTGCTCCAGTAACGACCACCACCACCACTTTTAAGCAATTGCTCTTCAACCTTCAAAAGATTGCTATGCCTTCTCGTTCGAGCCATCATTTAAGTAATATAAATACAATGGAGCTTTCGTTTTATATTTCTCATACCTGCCTGATAAAGTAATTTTATTTATGGCAATTTTTTAATTTTCGCAATTCTATTGTAGACCATAAATATATAATCTAAGGCTTGGTACGTTTAGAATCGTTGTTTTTATTAATATTGAAGACTCATTTCAGTGTTGTAAAAGTTCAAGTGCCTTATCAAGTTGCTGTAGATATTGGTAATAAATTATTGGTTTCTAATTCTTGTTTAAACTATGAGCAGTATATGTTATACACTATAATCGATTTAAAACTTTCACTTGGTCTATGACAAAGATTTTATACTTGTTAATTTAGTATTACGCTTTAGTCTAGTATTATAAAATATGAGCTTAGCAGAGACCAAACCACTATGAATCTTCTTAAAAAAAATTGAAAGGATAATTACCTAAGTGAACAAAGTCCAATAAGTTCAATTTACAAAAAAAAGTTAAAGTAAGGAGTTCAATAATTGTCGAGACAAAACTCTGTTAAATGCAGCGTATAAAATCTACGCTAAAATAATAACACAGAGATTAAACATAACAAAAGAGGTATTAATTAAACTAGCATGGATTTAGAAGAGAAAGATCTTGCGCAGACTGTGTATTCATTCTAAAGCAGATTATACAAAAAAGAAGAGAATACAATTTAGAAACACATATGCTATTTGTCGATTTTAAAAAGGCTTTCGACAATGTATTAAAAAAACTTTGTGGAAAATAATGAGAGAAGAAGGATATCCTTAACATTTGATAAATGCAATAGAAGAATTATGCAATAACACAAAAACACTTGTTAAACCCAAAGGAAAAGAAGTAATAACTATGAGTATGACAAGGATGCCCATTGTCTCCCACTTTATTTAACACACACACACACTCACACATACACACATTACTAAAGGAATGGAAAAGACAGGCAAGACCTGATTATAAAACAGGCGACATATTTGTAAACACAAGTTTATTTTCCGACGACCAGGTCGTTTTTGGCACTACAGAAGATGAACCCCAAAGAACAGTGTACAAATGGCAACAGATACTTAACTATAATCTAGAAATATCTATAAATAAATAAAAACTACAGCTTTTAAAGGAAAGTTCCCTATGAGATTAAAAATAGCAATAGATGAAGAAATAATAGATCATGTGAACACCTTTAATTACTTGGGATGTTGGATAATCCATGAACATGAAAAAGATATACAACAAAAATGAATAAATTCCAACATATATGTGAAACTATACAAAGAACATTAAGAAATAAAACCAGAAAAGAAACAATCATGAAATTTTATAAGGTACTGACTGTCCCTACACTCTTATATGGCAGCAAAAAGTGGACTTTAATTAAAGCAAACAGGAGAAGGTTAGAAACAACTGAGTTGCAATTTCTTAGACGAATATCAAGTTATACATTAAAAGTTCACATACCAAATACGCAAATACGGGAAGAGTTAAACATATATAAATTAAAGGAGAAGATAAATGATATTAAGTACCAATGGTTGCAACACATAAGGAGAATGCATGAGAATATACTAACAAAAAACAGGTATTTAACTATAGAGCAGAAGGTCGGCCCTCAATAGGGCGTCCTAGAATGAGATGGGAAGATGACTTTGAGCCGGAACGGGCAAAAAAGCCTATCTCTAAAGCGGAAGAAGAACAATGTTCATCGATGCGCAGAATAGGACTTTCAGAAACTCTTAACTAAAGCCAAGGTTGATCCTCGCCAAAACCCAGGCGACAAGTGCACCGTTATAATGTGGCCTTCCGCCATTCACTCCAGAAATGCTATCATATTTTCATGACCAGGTGGCATATTGTAATGTAAAACGAACAGAGCTGTTTTAAAAGAGAAATTGTGTACTATAACGCGAATTGAATTCTTTATAAAATCGTCTCATTCCTGCATTGCATATTTCACCCGCTTTCTTTCTTACTTTCTTTCTTTCTTTCTTTCTTTCTTTCTTTCTTTCTTTCTTTCTTTCTTTCTTTCCAGTGTGTAACCACTTTTCCGATCAACCTTAGACTGAATAGAAAATAGGACTTGACGCAAGGCATTAAAATGTTAAAATATTCAAGCAAACAAGCACCAATATAGGTAGCATTAGTAATGATACGCACTTAGGTAGGCAAAATAATTTATTTGTTTACCTTAAAACATATTTTGACATTACAGAGCATTATAGAAGTATCTAATATCGAATAGCCATATTATGTATATCAAACTAAATTTACTAAATTTGCTAAATTTCAATATAACCCTCAAGAGTGTAAACTGTAAACATATTTCTTGAAATCTATACTCTTCATTAGCTGTGAATGTTTTTAAATAATTTTTCTCTTGCATACGGTTTACACTCCCACGCTGGTTTATAGTTTTTATAAAGTCTGTTATGTATTATTGTTAAACAGGCTTTTTTGTTTTTGTTTTGCAATGAAAAATCTAGTCAATATTGTGTGGCCTCCATTGGAAAGTATAAAAAAAAAAAAAAACAATTAACCCATTGTATTAATGAATAAAGCGATGATTTATCACTAATACGATCGACTTCCTAGTTATAAACAATATATGGTGCATAACCATTTATCGTGCTCAGTAGCCAATGTTTTATTACGGCAAAAGCAATGGAAGTGCTGTCGTTCCTCAAGCACGGTGACAACAAAAGCAATGCTAGTGTTGCCGTTCCTCAAGCACAGTGACAACAAAAGCAATGCAAGTGCTGCCGTTCCTCAAGCACGGTGACAACAAAAGCACTGCAAGTGCTGCCGTTCCTCACGCACAGTGACAACAAAAGCAATGCAAGTGCAGCCGTTCCTCAAGCACGGTGACAACAAAAGCAATGCAAGTGCTGGCGTTCCTCAAGCACGGTGACAACAAAAGGAATGCAAGTGCTGGCGTTCCTCAAGTACGGTGACAACAAAAGCAATGCAAGTGCTGGCGTTCCTCAAGCACGGTTACAACAAAAGGAATGCAAGTGCTGGCGTTCCTCAAGCACGGTGACAACAAAAGCAATGGAAGTGCTGTCGTTCCTCAAGCACAGTGACAACAAAAGCAATGCAAGTGCTGCCGTTCCTCAAGCACGATGACAACAAAAGCAATGCAAGTGCTACCGTTCCTCACGCACGATAACAACAAAAGGAATGCAAGTGCTGCCGTTCCTCAAGCACGGTGACAGCAAAAGAAATGCAAGTGCTGCCGTTCCTCAAGCACGGTGACAACAAAAGCAATGCAAATGCTGTCATTCCTCAAGCACAGTGACAACAAAAGCAATGGAAATGCTGTCATTCCTCAAGCACAGTAACAACAAAAGCAATGCAAGTGCTGCCGTTCCTCAAGCACGGTGACAGCAAAAGGAATGCAAGTGCTGCCGTTCCTCAAGCACGGTGACAGCAAAAGGAATGCAAGTGCTGCCGTTCCTCAAGCACGGTGACAACAAAAGGAATGCAAGTGCTGCCGTTCCTCACGCACGGTGACAGCAAAAGAAATGCAAGTGCTGCCGTTCCTCACGCACGGTGACAACAAAAGCAATGCAAGTGCTGCCGTTCCTCAAGCACGGTGACAACAAAAGCAATGCAAGTGCTGCCGTTCCTCAAGCACGGTGACAGCAAAAGGAATGCAAGTGCTGCCGTTCCTCAAGCACGGTGACAACAAAAGGAATGCAAGTGCTGGCGTTCCTCAAGCACGGTGACAACAAAAGGAATGCAAGTGCTGGCGTTTCTCAAGCACGGTGACAACAAAAGCAATGCAAGTGCTGGCGTTCCTCAAGCACGGTGACAGCAAAAGGAATGCAAGTGCTGCCGTTCCTCAAGCACGGTGACAACAAAAGCAATGCAAGTGCTGGCGTTCCTCAAGCACGGTGACAACAAAAGGAATGCAAGTGCTGCCGTTCCTCAAGCACGGTGACAGCAAAAGGAATGCAAGTGCTGCCGTTCCTCAAGCACGGTGACAGCAAAAGGAATGCAAGTGCTGCCGTTCCTCACGCACGGTGACAGCAAAAGCAATGCAAGTGCTGGCGTTCCTCAAGCACGGTGACAACAAAAGCAATGCAAGTGCTGGCGTTCCTCAAGCACGGTGACAACAAAAGCAATGCAAGTGCTGCCGTTCCTCAAGCACGGTGACAGCAAAAGAAATGCAAGTGCTGCCGTTCCTCAAGCACGGTGACAGCAAAAGGAATGCAAGTGCTGCCGTTCCTCAAGCACGGTGACAACAAAAGGAATGCAAGTGCTGCCGTTCCTCACGCACGGTGACAGCAAAAGAAATGCAAGTGCTGCCGTTCCTCACGCACGGTGACAACAAAAGCAATGCAAGTGCTGCCGTTCCTCAAGCACGGTGACAACAAAAGCAATGCAAGTGCTGCCGTTCCTCAAGCACGGTGACAGCAAAAGGAATGCAAGTGCTGCCGTTCCTCAAGCACGGTGACAACAAAAGGAATGCAAGTGCTGGCGTTCCTCAAGCACGGTGACAACAAAAGCAATGCAAGTGCTGGCGTTCCTCAAGCACGGTGACAGCAAAAGGAATGCAAGTGCTGCCGTTCCTCAAGCACGGTGACAACAAAAGCAATGCAAGTGCTGGCGTTCCTCAAGCACGGTGACAACAAAAGGAATGCAAGTGCTGCCGTTCCTCAAGCACGGTGACAGCAAAAGGAATGCAAGTGCTGCCGTTCCTCACGCACGGTGACAGCAAAAGGAATGCAAGTGCTGCCGTTCCTCACGCACGGTGACAGCAAAAGCAATGCAAGTGCTGGCGTTCCTCAAGCACGGTGACAACAAAAGCAATGCAAGTGCTGCCGTTCCTCAAGCACGGTGACAACAAAAGCAATGCAAGTGCTGCCGTTCCTCAAGCACGGTGACAGCAAAAGAAATGCAAGTGCTGCCGTTCCTCAAGCACGGTGACAGCAAAAGGAATGCAAGTGCTGCCGTTCCTCAAGCACGGTGACAACAAAAGGAATGCAAGTGCTGCCGTTCCTCACGCACGGTGACAGCAAAAGAAATGCAAGTGCTGCCGTTCCTCACGCACGGTGACAACAAAAGCAATGCAAGTGCTGGCGTTCCTCAAGCACGGTGACAACAAAAGCAATGCAAGTGCTGCCGTTCCTCAAGCACGGTGACAACAAAAGCAATGCAAGTGCTGCCGTTCCTCAAGCACGGTGACAGCAAAAGAAATGCAAGTGCTGCCGTTCCTCAAGCACGGTGACAGCAAAAGGAATGCAAGTGCTGCCGTTCCTCAAGCACGGTGACAACAAAAGGAATGCAAGTGCTGCCGTTCCTCAAGCACGGTGACAACAAAAGGAAATTGGTTTTGCTAAGATTGAATTCACATTAATTGATAATATTAATAAATAGCTCCCAACAACAAGATTAATGCAATTACGTTGGGCAGAAGTCTTAATAAAATTTGGAATTTTAGCACATAAAGTCCCAATAGACATTTATGCTACAAAAAGGGAAACAGCAATTGACAGTCGCCATCAGATTTTTATATTTTACTGTAATAGGCACGAAACCTATTTATATGTGTAAGCATATGCGATTCAACAGAGGAACAAAATGCGCAAATGCAGAACACCAACTTCAACAGATTATACCTAAAGAGGTGATTATAACCTTAAGCAGCCATAGGATAAAAGGAGAAAAGGCAGAGGAAAAGAAGGAAAAATCCCATGACGGAGTACCGACTAACGGATTTAGGTCGGAGCGAATCCTCGCAATTTCAAAACTTTTATCAGATTGTGCAAATGAGAGGCTTCGACTTCTTGGTACATAAGCTTCCACAAATTAGCAAGCAGAATGTAAACCTTTTGCTGGATTCTTTTGATTAACTGTATGACATAATGACGGTTGAACATAGAGTATTATAAAATAAGCCACAAGAGTAAGAATACAATAAGTACTTACGAAGCATTTTGTTAACTGTTAAGGTTTTAACAATTCACTAATTAAAAACATATTTAAAATAGGTATGCATACTGAATCATTTCGTTAAATACAACTAACATGAAGGGAATGCTCTAATAAATAACTCGTCAGCAGTGTCGAGAATTCTTTGCACTAAACATTCGGAAATAGGCATGCAAATATGTACTATATCTTGCCAAATATGTACTAAGATATGTCAAGTATGCTCTTTAATATGTCATTTTGTGCATACACTGGCAATAAAATATTACACCTAATTATTGCAAGACAGAAATTCCGTAGACATAGTACAAAAATTGAGTGCATGGTGTAACATAGATCAGCATTCGTTTGTTTAGGGCGCTACAATGAAAGGCGAGAACGGGTCAAAAATGGTATCAGTTATTGTTAAATTTGAATATTTGTTTTTCTTAAATCCATAAAATATGATTATACAAACCATGATAAAAAAGAGATGCTTAAATTAAAAAATCAGATGTGTTGTATTCACATGACTTTCTCTAAATCGCTTAACAAATTATTGTTAAAAAGCATATTTTCTATCAACTTTATGATAATGGAAATAAACATACTCAGAAATTGTCTTGATTACTAGCTTCCTTGTAAGTAGAAGTACAGTAAGGGAATGTACTAGGCTAAAACGAATGTCAAATCTTTTAAAAGCTGGTTGCTATATAGCTGAAATCCGTTTCTATGCAGGACCAGGAGTCGTGTGAGAAAAGTTCAAGTATTTTGATCCTAAAACAAATAACAAGGAATATCTCAGAAATGTTAAATTCTACGAAAAAAACATATATGACATAAATTGTGTGTTTTAACGTGATCTATCTTTTCTGAGTAGTAAGTATTTGTCTATCTCTTACGGTTTACCAGTTACGCAAAATTCAGCAAAATTCATTCCGAATAAAGATGTCTTTAGAGGCTATTCCCAGAAAATTCAAAATATACATTTCAATATAAGGTATTTTAATCAAAATTGTTAGAGCCGTTTTTGAGAAAATCAATTTATTTGCAATTTTTTCCATATAAAGTGTGGTTGGGGGGGGGGTATTACAAATCTTTGTGTCGCATCCATGAAAGACACTAAACCTAAATACCAGGCTTGGTGTTTAACGGTCTTTACGTTTTTGAGCTATGCTGTCCGCAGACACACCCACACACGGACCTTTTTCCAAAAATGCTTTTTTCGGACTCAGGGGTCCCCAAAACATATATTTCCGGTGAAATCTCGGCATCGAATTTTTGGGTCAAATACAATACCTTCTCTATCTACTATGTACATTGTCCATGCGTGTTAGAGAAAGTAAAATGATTGAGTGGGTGGCGTAACGCAGATCAGCATTCGTTTGTCTAGAGCCCTACAATGAAAGACGAGAACGGGTCAAAAAGGTATCTGTTATTATTAAATCGAATATTTGTATTTGTTAAATCCATAAAACAAGATAAGTGTGCAAACCATGACAAAGTAATAAGAGCGATGGTCACATGTTTAGATTAAAAAATCTGACTTTCTCTACATGTCTGTAACAAATTATTGTTAACAAGCTTATGCATCAATTTACATGCTTCCTTGTAAGTAGAAGCGAACTATGGGAGTACCATAGGTTAAAGTGATAGTCAAAATCTGGTTGCTATGTGACTGGAGTTCTTTTATTTTAATGGACACGAGTTGACAAATTCCTGTATAAGAAAAGTAAGTTTTTCAAAGCTGAAGCCAAAAACAAGGAATATCTAAAAAACTATCAACTCCACGAAAAAAATGTATTTGACATAAATTTGTGTTTTATCGAGATCTACATTTTCTGTGTAGTAAGTTTAGCAGTTATGCAAAATTCCGTAAAATTCATCCATAATTCATCCTTCAGAGCCTATTCCTAGAAAGTTCAAGATATACATTTTATTTGTCAGGTAAATATCTTTAATATACGATATTTTAATCAAAATAGTTAGTCATTTTTAAGAAAATCAAACATTTCGAAAAAAAATCCATGTACAGGGTAGTTGCGGGTGGGGGATTTTTTTTAAAATCTTCGTGTCGCATCCTTGGAAGATACGAAACTTAAATACCAAGTTTGGCATTCAACGGTCTTTTTGTTTTTGAGCTATGCTGTCCACAGACACACACACAGACAGACAGACACACACAGACACACACGGACTTTTTTGTAAAAATGCTTCTTTTGTATTCAGGGGGTCCTAAAACATGTATTTCTGTTGAAATCTCGGTATCGAACTTTTGGGTGGAATACAATGCTTCCTGTATACACTGTACATAGTACGTGTAGAGAAAGTAAAAATAAATGTTAATGCATTGGTTTCCTATGTTTTTCTTTTTTTAATGTTGGTAGAGCCCTCTTTTTAGCTGTGTTACAACGTTATCCAGTCTCTTACTGGATTAAACAAAGTGAGCGCGAAAGAGGTGGGAAATGGAAGCATTTAGGTTAGTGACTGGCAGACACTCTCTAGATATTCCGGTCCACTATTGGTTGAAATTATTTATGGACGCTCTTTATCTACTGTGGTTCTCAGCGTCCCATTCTAAATTGGGCGTGAAAGACCGCTTAATTTTGCTCAGAGGCCTCTCTTTCAGGCTTGAGGTTCTTTTGCGTGCCGCAACGGGACCAACGGCTTTACTTCCCTTACGAAGGAAGCCATGCTAAGGATTTTTACACCCGGAAAAATCCATCGTCCTCCGCCGGGTTTGAACCCGCCGTCTTGGGGATATGAAGTTATCATGTTAACCATTACACCACGGAGGGCGACACTATTGGTTGTTTGTCATAAGTGAAGCCTAACCAATGAACCGAGGGTGATTTTGAGTCAGAAGTTAAGGAAAGAGAAGGCACAAGACAATATTTGTGGAGTAGTTGCATGAAATTATCTTCAGCATTGCATTGCTCCCTTTATTGCATAGGCCATTTGGAAGGAACAAAGAACTTGGACTATAACATTATGGTCCTTGTTAAGTTGAGAAATATATGCAGTATTTTCAAGAATAAGGTCAAACTAGTTGAAATGCCACGAACGGGTCTACATGACAAGTTTGATATTGCAAAAAAATGCAGAAAAGCATGAAGAAACCGAGTTAAACACAAATGAACAACGGGAAACGAAGAAACATTTATAAAAAGTTACAATTTCACACTATTTGAAAATGGTTGGCAGTTTCTGTTTACTCATTTTCTTGTGATCTAAATACTTATTAAAATTCTGAAGAAATTGTGGAAAGGTAGAACCGGAATCAAAAAGCTACTGTCATATTCAGGATCCAAACCTCCAATAGTCAAGTTTCCCAGGTCACTGCTCTTCTATCTGAGCTGCAAAATCGATACTAGCAGGTCAAAACATTTCCCATGTGTTTATCATTTTACTGTTAAAACGAAAAGTATTCTCAACTTCTCTTGAGATAATATACGCCATTGACGGCTTACACATTTTCATTCTGATTCTGCCTTTCTAGCTTATGGAAGATATATAAATAAAACTAAACATAGCTGGCCTTTGCTGCACATCCGCTATCGTGAAAAAAACGCTAAGGCAATCATCGCCTAGCTAGAACCAGGTGAAGCCATGAATGTGAGAGGAGCTGCTTTACTAGTATTACCAACTTGACACATGATGCCTTATATAGTCACGTTCATTTGTTGTTATTTTTCTCTCAATTGTACGCTAAAATATATTTAAGAGCAGAAAATGTTCAGCATTAAACATCAAATGAAGTGATGAGAAAATTTTAAATTCTGGAAATAAATTAACATGAATGTACACATAACCTTGTAGGCCTTGCTAATTTCCCTTATTACTTTCTCTACATATAATATGTACACGAAGAAGTAGTGTATTCCCCCAAAAATTCAATACCCAGGTTTCACGGGAAATACATGTTTTTGAATACACTGTATTAAAAAAAAGCATTTCTGGAAAAAGGTTCGTGTGCGTATGTGTGTGTGTGTGTATGTATGTGTGTGTGGGACAGCAAAGCTTAAAAACTAAAAGACCGTTAAATACCAAACTTGGTATTTAAGTTTGGTGTATTCCAAGGATGTGTCACGAGGATTTACAAGAAAATCCCCCATCCCCAACTACCCTTTACATTGAGAAAATGGCTCTAACGATTTTGATTAATATACCGTATATTAAATATATATACCTCACAAATAACATTTTCTGGGAATAGCCTCTGAAGACTATTAATTCTGAATGAATTTTACGGAATTTTGCATAACTGCTAAACCGTAAGAGAGGGACAAAAACTACCACAGATAATGTACAGGACGTCAAAACACAATTTATATTATATACATAATTTTCGTGGAGTTAATCATTTATGAGATACTCGCTGCTTTTGGTTTCAGCTTTGAAAAACTTGTATTTTCTCATACAGGATTTGTAAACTTCTGTCCATAAAAACAAAGGAACTTCAGTCACATAGCAACTAGCTTTTGACTATCACTTTAATTTATGGTACTGCCTTATTTGGCTTCTACTTACAAGGAAGCAAGTAATAAGTAGTAAGTATTTCTACTATTTTTTTCTCGATTAGCTTGAAGTAAATAGAAGCATAAGCTTTCTAACAATAATTTGTTGCAGAGATTTAGAGAAAGTCATGTGAATGGAACACATCAGCTCTTTCTAAGTCGATTGTGCTTTACAGTGATGTTGACCTTTTTACTTTTTCTACA
Source organism: Hymenopus coronatus (assembly GCA_030762935.1). Lineage (NCBI taxonomy): Eukaryota > Metazoa > Arthropoda > Insecta > Mantodea > Hymenopodidae > Hymenopus > Hymenopus coronatus. Next base: position 105,223,520 of record CM060888.1, on the reverse strand, counting down.
CGTTCTATGTAAATAGTATATAGAGAAGGTATTGCACTCCACCCAAAAATTCGATACCGAGATTTCACCGGAAATATATGCCTTAAGGTCCCTTGTATCCAAAAAAAAGAATTTTAAGCAAAAGATCCGTGTGAGTGTGTGTGTGTGTGTGTGCGTGCGTGCGTGTCCGTCTGTCCGTGTGTCTGTAACACGATAACTCGAAAACAAAAAGTGGGTAAAATACCAAACTTGGTACTTAAATTAAGTATTTTCCAGGGATGCAATAGAAAGATTTTGAGAACAATCCCCCTCTTCCCCAAACTACCCTTTACATGGAACTTTTTTCGAAAATTTGGATTTTCTGAAAAAAATGGCTCTAACGATTTTGATTAAAATATCGTACATTAAAGATATTTTACCTGTCAAATAAATTGTATATCTTCAATTTCTGGGAATAGCCTCCTAGGACTACTTTATTCTGGATGAAATTTACGGAATTTTGAATAACTGCTAAACCGTAAGACTTAGATAAAAACTTGCTGCATAAAAAATATAGAGCACGTTAAAAAACAACATTTATGTTTTATACATTTTCTCGTGGATTTGGTCGTTTTAAGATATTCTTTGTTTTTGGTTTTAGCTATGAAAAACTTACTTTTCTCATTCAGGAATTTGTCAGCTCCTGTCCATAAAAACAAAGGAATTTCAGTCACATAGCAACCAGCTTTTGACTACCAGTTTAACCTATGGTACTCCCTTATTTCGTTTCTACGTACAAGGAGGCAAGTAATAAGACTATTTCGGCTACTTTTTTCTCGATTAGCACAGAGTAAATAGAGGCATAAGTTTTTTTAAGAATAATTTAATGCAGAGATGTAGAGAAAGTCATCCGAATGGAGCACATCAGATTTATTACTTTCTCTAGCCCCGTATGTAAGTACAATGCACATAGTGGATTGTATTCTGCCCAAAAATCCGATGTCGAGATTTCACCGGAAATACATGTTTTAGGACTCCCTGAAACAAAAACAAAAAAATACAAAAAAAAAAAAATACTTTCATAGGAAGGTCCGAATGTGCGTGGTATTTAAGTCTGGTATCTTATAAGGATGCGACACGAAGATTTTCAAGCAAATCCCTCCCCCCCCCCTAACTACCTTTTACATGGACTTTTTTTGGAAATGTTGTTTTTCTTAAAAATTGCTCCAATTTTGTTTAAAATACAACATATTAAAGCCATTTCCATCACAAATAAAATGTATATCTTGAATTTTCTGGGTATAGCTTCTGAAGGCCTGTTCATTCTAGATGCATTTTGCTGAATTTTCCATAACTTGTAAACCGCAACAGATACACAAAAACTTGCTGCACAGAAAATGTAGATCTCGTTTAAATACACATTTTATGTCATTTATATTTTTTTCGTGGAGTTCACCGTTTTCGAGATATTCCTTGTTATTAGTAAAATACTTAAACTTTTCTCAGATAGGATGTGTCTGTTTCTCTTTTATTCTACTCCTGACCAAGCAAAGAAGGGATTTGTAATGACAGTCGCATAATGACAGCTTTTAAAGCACTTGATTATCACTTTAGCAGAGAGCATTCCTTTAGTTCCCTTCTACTTATAAGGAACTAAGTAATAAGAAGATTCTGCTAAAGTTTATCTCGATTAGCATTGTGTAGAAAGAGGAATAATCTTTTGTAAGAAGTTTGTTTGTAGAGCAGCTAGAGAAAGTCATGTAAGTGTAACGCATCAGATTTTTTTTTATTTTCTTCGTTTTCTTCATATCCTTGCAGCATTTTCCACCATGTGTCTATAACTTCAACGCCTTTAAACTCTCCGCCGTATCGACTTATTGCTTAAACTTTCTGTTGGCATACTAATGATTTGCTTCCACTATATTGAACAAACGTACAATAAATGAACGAGACAAAAAAGATAAACGCGTTTATTCCATTTCTAGCTTTATGGCATACCTCTTGTTCAGCTACGTCCAAGCTTGCGGGGGGGGGGGGGGGGGTAGCAAATCATAGGTCCTCCATATCTTGAATTTATCGGCCTGTTGGCCATCATATATCATGCTTGCCGGAGACTGCAGTTTCCTGCATATACTATACTGCCAACGAACCGCAAATGTTTTCGTATTATACTAATAGTTTTACTTTCTCTACACGTACTATGTACATGGTGTATAGAGAAGGTATTGTATTCCACCCAAACATTCGATACCGAGGTTTCACCGGAAATACATGTTTTGGGTCCCCCTGAATCCAAAAAAAGTATTTTTGGAAAAAAGGTACGTGTGAGTGTGTTTATGGACAGCATAGCTCAAAAACGAAAAGACCGTTGAATACCAAACTTGGTATTTAAGTTTAGTATCCTCCAAGGATGCGACACGAAGATTTTCAAGAAAATCCTCCACCCCCAACTACCCTTTACATGGAACTCTTTTCGAAAATTTTAGTTTCCCTAAAAATGGCTCTAACGGTTTTGATTAAAATGTCGTATATTAATAATATTTACCTGAAAAATAAAATGCATATTTTGAAATTTCTGGGAATAGCCTCTGAAGACTACTTTGTTCTGGATCAATTTTACGGAATTTTGCGTAACTGCTAAACTGTAAGGGAAAATGTAGAGCACATTAAAACACACAATTTATGTTATATATTTTTTTCGTGGAGTTGATCGTTTTGTTTTTAGATATTCCTTGTTTTTGGTTTCAGCTGTGAAAAATTCATATTTTCCTCATACAGGAATTTGTCAATTCCTGTCCATACAAACAAAGGAACTTCAGTCGCATAGCAACCAGCTTTTGACTAATACTTTAACCTATGGTACTTTCTTATTTCACTTCTACTTACAAGGAAGCAAGTAATAAGATTATTTCTGCTATTTTTTCTCGATTAGCATGAAGTAAATAGAAGCATAAGCTTTTTAACAACCATTTGTTACAGAGATGTAGAGAAAGTCATGCGAATGGAACACATCAGATTTTTTATTTTGTGTGTGACTTCGGAAATCATTCAAGAAGCAGATTATTTTACAAATCTTTTATTTGTATGTGTATAATAAGCAATACAGTATATTAATTTCAAGGAAATAGTTATTATTATTTGAATGAGGCCATGTTATCTAAATACACTAACATTACTTATAGAGTATCACAACAAAAATACTTAGATATATGCGTAAGCTTTCCATAGTTCTAAAATTTAAAATTTTCGGGCTATTTTGCCGTGGTCTGTAGGTTAATATATGTTTAGTTAAAATATTTCTACCTAACGTTTCGTCCCTGTCTGTGAGGGACATCTTCAGAGGAAATGTATTTTTGATAATAAAATCTAAGTTTTGAAAATTTATCGAATTTCAACAAAGAATACCCTGAAACAATCGTAATGTCTTTTTAATAAAAACACTCTTATTCTCTGCAACTACTCCGCGCAGCCGATGAATGTTCTCAACCGGGTTGATTTCTGGCATTAGCGACCCCCTAGGAGTCTCTTAATTAACAGGAATTCTCTTGTTTTCTTAATATAAGCTTCTTATGTGCCCAAAAGTTAGAGACAATGTTGGTGCATCGTTAACAATTTGGCTTTGAAGCAAAGCCCCAACCGCCACAAGCCACTATGAACAGTATCTTAATTTCACGTAGTTGTCAATGTTGTTTTAGATGTGAAAGTTGAACTTTTTTACTTTCTCTACGCGTACTATGTACATAGGTATTGCATTTCACAAAAAAATTGGAAGTTGATATTTCACCGACAATACATGTTTTGAGGTCCTCAGAGTGAAGGAAGGAGCATTTTTAGAGAAAAATTCCTGTGTGTGTGTTTGAGACAGGGACACAGAGAGAGAGAGAGAGAGAGAGAGAGAGAGAGAGAGAGAGACTGTAGACAGTATAGCCCAAAAACTATGAATAAATAAATATATTTATTGACATAACAATATATACATTAAAGAGTCGCACGGGTATACAGACCGTACATGCATATTGTAATACACATTAAAAAGCAATATTAAAAGAAAACAATAACAACAACAAAGAATTAAAGAGTAAACACGAAAATAAAAAGACAAAGATATTCAAATACAGCAACGTAAATTTACAGCACAGAGTACACCTTATTCAGAAGCATGCATGTCCTATTATAAAAGATAAATACACTTAAAAGAAATATATACACATAATATATACACAATATATAAAACCATAACACAACAATGACATAAGTATGACATTAAATAAATGTATGTAAAACATTGTAGTCATTTTTGTTTAGCTATTCTTACCCCCCCCCCTTCTTCTCCATTGGCAGCCTTCTCAGATCTCAGCAGTCTTGCCTTTAGTATAAATTTACCTAGCGCGTCCACGTCTTCCGTGCCTGCCAGTAGCGTCCAACATGCTTCTAGCTCTACTTTCCCGGTGGCAAAGGTTCGCGGTAAATATTTTTCCCTCCATTCTGCCCTACCCCTACATCTTACCAAGATGTGGGTCCATGACTCTTCCTTCTCGCAAATGGGACATATTCTCGTACCATTCTCGTCAGCAATTTTTGTGCTCCTCCATGCCCCTAGTCTAATCCACACGAGCCCCTCTCTAATGAGTTTGGAATTTTTGATATATTGCTCCATACCCCACTCCGATTTTAGCCCAGACTGTACTTCTAATGAAACCTTCTCCATGCAATTATTTCCTGTCTGTCCATATCACAGAGATGGTTCTTAATTTTTCTACAAATACTCCTCCCGTTTGCCTGCCCCGCCATCCAAATGTATCCCATCCCAATGGTTTCCAACTCTTCCTTTAATTTTGATGCCCACGTCGAATTACCTTCCATTCGCAACAGTTCACGGTAACAGATTGCCCTAATTAGAGATTTGGACTGTGAGCGATTCTCATCCAATATTTAACTGCTCTGATTTTGCACTCTATCGTTTCACTATGCGCCCCGAATTCCCTCATTATTCCTCAGCTTGCCGTACCCCTCCCTACACCCAGAATTCCTTTCAAAAATTAGGTTCTCAATTCGTCCAGATTCCCTGTTTGTTCCCACCCTCATATTTCTCCTCCATATGTCATCGTAGATCTAGCTATCGCTCCTTATACAGTTTCTATTATGGTTATGGAGATATTCGGAATTCTGCAGCGCCGCTTTCATCCTTGCCTTGTGTTTCGTGATGTCAATGTGTTTTGTCCATTTTCCTTAAATGTATATGTGAGTCCTAGGTATACAAAAGGTTTAACATTGTCCAGTATCTGTCCTGCATATGTCCAATTCTCCTCCCTGCTATAAACAGAACCATTTTTGAAAGTCTTTGCCTTAGTTTTATTCACATTAACTGTAAGTAGCCATTCATTGCAATAGTTCTGAAGTTTGCCCAGTCCTCGTTGCAATACGTTAACTGTCGTAAAGCACAATACTAAATCGTCTGCGTATAAAATTGCTGGGATCTGCATATCCGCTACTACTGGTGCTTGGATATTCATGCTATCATTGCTTCAGTAATATCATTCACAAATAGATTAAATAGCAAGGGAGATAAAATACAACCCTGTCTCACTCTCCTATAGCTTAGACAACTCTCAGACATTGTTCCTGTCGTACTTTACACAGAATTCGACATTTTGATAGATTGCCTGCAATGCTCTAAACATTTTACTTGATAATCCCTTTCTGCCTAGTTTATATCATAATGCATTTCGATTGATAGAATAAAATGCCTTCTTAAATCTCCTGATCAACCCTTGAGCCAAAGCTTGGTGGAAAAATGGAAATTTTGTAGTGGATCCATAAAATGCCATTGATACAAAGCGGTATGCACGTGTAGCAAGAACAAACCATCATTATGGTCATTCTCTCTGCATTTTCCATTCTGCACTCGCGGATTGGACCTGTAGGGTCTACATTGCAGCAATATTGGAAGTATGCGAAAGTTTAAAGCATTTTCGTTAGATTATATATTTTAACGTATAATTTGGAAATAAATTTATATTTATGATCATTTTGTTTTCTCACAGAGGACAGGAGTTGGATAGGTAGGGTCAGACTGAAAAATTCAATGCCATAGCCGAGATTTGAACCACGCATCTCCCGTTCTCTAACCTATGATGGAAAATTGTGATAATTTTAATTGTTTTCTTACAGAAACCGTGTGTAGGACAGGAGTTGGATAGGTAGAATCAGACTGAAAAATGCAATGCCATAGCCAGGATTTGCACCTATCCAACTCCTGTCCTACACACGGTTTCTGTGAGAAAAGAATCAAAATCTAATTTGTTAATTTTGAAAAGAGGGTTTGTATTAATTTGATTTTAAATTTAACTGTCCATAATAGTTTGCTATACTATGAATCCTGGGTCTTAAAGCACTTATAACATTGTAAGTTGCCATTGGGGTAGTTATCTCAAAATAATTTCAGATCACTTTGTAGTTTACCGGGAAACATACGAATCATTTGAGAAATTCAATGCTATGCCGACATGTTGCTATGGTAGCTCAGTGGTAGAGCAACCGGTGGAGACGGGGAGATCGGTGGTTCAAATCCCGGCTATGGCATTCTATTCTTCAGTCTGACTCTAGTTATCCAAATTCTGCCCTACTCATGGCTTGTGCGAAAAAAACAACAATTAAATCAATACTATTTGACCACAATAGTTGGCTATACTGAATCCTGGGACTTAAAGCACTTACAACATTGTAAGTCGCCATTTTGGTAGTCATCTTAAAATAATTTTAGATGAGGAAACATGCGAGTCGGTTGAGAAATGCAATGCTATGCTGGCAAGTTGCCATGGTAGCTCAGTGGTAGAGTAACCGGCTAGAGACCGGGAGATCGGTGGTTTAAATCCTGGCTGTGGCATTGAATTTTTCAGCTTGACTCTACCTATCCTAATCCATATTTATATTTTCTTAAATTATCTTCAGCACAATTTGGACAGTGTTGGGTGGTAGCTGTAGTATGTCAGCCCCTCTTGGTGATAGCATTTTTCTGTTTAAAGTTAATGTCTCTCAAAAGCACTTTTGACTGCGGTGATGTAACACAGAATGAATAATTTGTTTCCTCCCTTCTGGTGGCATTTTCATCAGCCTGTGTTTTATACTTTGTTGAGTGTGTCTCATTCAGTTGGAAATTAAAACAGCCATTTCCATCCCGAAAAGGGATATTTGTTTTGGAGTTGATATATCCGGCACCGGCGGTACATTAAATTACTAGAGGACATGATTTATGTTGTGTCAGGTGTATTCATCCCTGACGCCTTCACCACTTACAGCATTACAGTGCCAGTCTAGTTTGTATGCAAGGCCCGGCGAACGTCACGACCCATGTGCTGCCGGCATATTAACGCATCACACTCGAGGACACGGCCGGCAATTTGTCGCACAGGCCGTATTTCTTATAGCGCCCTGGAGATGTCTGACAGGGTTCCTCGCACAAGTTTATCCTCAGGTCACTGCTCAAAATTACCTATACAACATTTTCAATTGCCTTGTAAACATTTGCTTTTAAATTAAAAACTATATATTTGTCACGTTAGTCTTTGAGAAAAGTTGAAGTATTTTAAAATTGAAATGAATATAAAGGTATATCTCGGAAATGGCTACCTCAATAAAAATACACATAAATAAATTGTGTGTTTTAACTAGATTTATATATTGAATTCATAATATAAATGGACATGCACTAGAGAGATACCCAATGTTGTTATTCTCAAATTATAAATATGTATGACTTTGCGAGTGAACAACATATTCATAAACTACAAATTCAGATCTATGTGTCAGCATTAACAAAGAACAAGGCAACCCGGATACCTATTTTTTTTTTTTTTTTTTTTTTTCTTTTCCGTTTTTCATAGTCGGCTTATTCTCGCCGTGTTTAACATATGCCTAGGGATCAGAGACCTGTCGGGGAGACAACAGCACGAAACCACAGTATGGAGAACCTGGGACGAGTGGTCGGTCCATAGCCAGGTATGAGCGTGAAGAACCAATTGGTGGGATGAGAGGCGAGGGAAACCGAAGCACCTGGAGAAAACCCGCCCAGACGCCGCTTCGTCCATCACAAATCTCGCATCCGGGCCGCCTAGGTGGAAGGCGAGCGATCTAATCACCCAGCCATGGCGCGGCCATGGAGACCACACCAAATATTGAATATGAGGGCTCAAAGGTAATGTATAGAGTATAACGTTTATCATTTATTGCCTGCTATGTACCGAATCTATGGTATTAAAATCATTGCATTCATGAGTTTTCTTCTTGGTGTTGCAAATTTCACAAACAGCTTTATATTTGCTTTAACAACTCTACATTTTTTGTGTATGGTAATTTTTTATCTCTCTCTCCCTCTCTCTCTCATACAAAATTCAGCAAAATTCATCTTCAGAGGCTATTCCCAGAAAATTCAAGATGTATATATTTCTGATGTAAATATTTTTAATATACGATATTTTAATCACAATCGTTAGAGCCATTTTTGAGAAAACCAAAATTTTAGAAAAGTTTTCCAGTTAGGGATGGAGAGATTTTCTTGAAAATATTCGTATTGCATTCTTGGGAGATAGCAAACTTAAATACTTAGTTTGGTATTTAACGGATATTTCCATTTTAAGCTGTGCTGTCCACAGACATACACACACAACGAAACGTATATGTGTCGTGTGGAAGTTCTGCAGCATAGTATGTATGCAGAACAATAGATGGCTCTGTGATAGCTGGTAGTAGCGCAGCGAGGGATGTGAAATCAGCCGGTTGGTGAAAGTCGTGCGAGATGGAGGTAACCCGTGTTGAGCAGCACGCTTACATTAAAAGAGCCGTTCTCCGAGGGAGAAATGCGATGGAATGTCAAGTGAATTAGTGGAAGCCCTTGGGAATAATGCCCCACCATACCGTACAGTAGCACGATGGATAGGAAAGTTTCAGCAAGGACCTGTGTCAATCAGTGATGAGCAACGTTCGGAACGACCTACCATGTACGGACCGACGTCAGAGCCTCCCACATAGTTGGCAGCGTGTGGTGACAGTAGCAGGGGACTGCTTTGAGGGTCTTTAGGCCTGGTTTGTCATGTCAAGTGTATGTGCACTGTGTTGTTATTCTTTTGCACTGTGAAGGCTATTGCCCTGTATACTACCGTAATAAATTAATGTGTTACGATATTCAGTGCTATTCATTGTCCTCATATGTAGTTAACACCTTGTTCTTTCGTCGGTATATCACATTTTCCAACCGGACAGGTATCTTCAAGAAAATAAATAGTTGCCATGACTTTTTCCCCAACCCTCGTATATTTTCGGTGAAATTTCGATATCAAATTTATGAATGGAACAGAACGCAATACCCTCTTTATCCACTGTATATTGTACATACGGGCTAGAAAAAGTAATTAGACATCTTAATATTCTTACAAATAACATTCTGAATATTTACTTAAAATTACTGCAAATCCTTTTCTAGAAGCGAGCAATAGAATGGAACAAAGCTGAGAAATAATTTGAATATTAAAAGGTGCATTTACATTGAAAGAAGAAATAAATGACTACATGATGAAACTGCTAACACCAGTGGAAAGTTGGTCTGTGTAAAATCACAGCGGCTCTAAACCTCTCATGTGAAGCCTATTTTGTCGCTTTAGCTGCATGGCAATGTAGCGACTCTTAAAGTTGCAACAACACTGCACTGATATTTTTGTTGGCCAGGATTTGAGCAAACCCCTTTTAGTTGTGTCGAACTTGCCACCAGCCGCCTGCTTTTCGAGCGATGAAAGCCAATAATACGTAACGCGACTGTTGGAGAGTAGATTAAAAATGACTCTATGGTTTGTGTTTTACGGATCTGAAGCATACTGGTTGCAGAGCATTCAGCCTGTGGGATTCAAAGTCTACCTCTACTACATTGGGAAACTCATTAGCTATCTACATATCCTTTACAGAAAAATCTTGTTTTCCATTCACATGACTTTCTCTGCATCTCTGTAAAAACATTATTGTTAAAAAGCTTATTCTTCTACATACTTCATGCTAATTGACTTAAAATTAACAGAAATGGTCTTATTGCTTGCTTTCTACTAAGTAGAAGGGGAAATAAGGGAATATACTAAGCTAAACCAATAATAAGATCTTTTAGAATCTGGTTTTTATGTGATTTAAATTCCTTTCTTTGTATAACCAGGAGTTAACAAATTCCCGTATGAGAAAAATATAATAATTTTAAAGCTGAAACCAATAACTAGGAATACTTAAAAAGTGGTCAGCCCTAAAAATGCATATGGCATGATGTATTTTTTAAATCTATATTTTTTGTGTGGCAATTTTTAGTGTATTTCTTATAGTTTACCCATTATGTAAAATTCAGCAAAATTTATCCAGAATAAAGAGGTCTTCAGAAGCTATTCCCAGAAAAATCAATATATAAATTTTATTTTTCATGTACATGCTTTTATATACGACATTTCAACCCAAGTGATTAGAGCCACTTTTGAGAAAATCAAATTGTCCATGATTTTCTTTAAAATATTTCAGTCCCATTCATATTAAATTTAAATATAACATTTGGTTTTTATGGACTTTTCGATTTTGCTATGCTTTTCTTGACACAGATAGACATACACATTGACCGCTTTACAAAAATGGATTCAGGGGTCTCAAAGCATGACATCTCGGTATTGAATTTTTAGCTAAATACAATACCTTCCCTGTATACTATGCACATAGTAGATAGTGTAAAAAAAGTAAAAATATATGGAACGGCTTTCTCCTTCCACTTTTATTGCTATTCTACCAATGGTTATACAAATGTAACTCTTAATCATGGAGAATTTTTAATCATTAGCTTTAGTAGTGGATTAGCGCCCTTTTTACTTCTTCCACAGGCTGTGGATATTAGTAGTACAGTAAATGTATCTAATAGATAGGAACGGACGTTAGGTTAGGAAACATTTCAGGTCTAAGTTTAGGGTATCTTTCTGGTATTTACAAAGTTATGTAAAAATCCTCTGTCAGAGAGGATGGTTCTGTCGGGTTCTGAACCACAGACCTCCCATTCAAGTGTTCTAAGACATCACTAATTCGTGTCAACATCATGCTATGCTCCGGAAATGGATCCAGTACGTATTCAGTAACCGGTGCAGGAAATCGAAAGGAGTTACATATTTTTGGGTAAAAATACTCCGTATTGGCTCATACGAAACAAATTAATGCTGTCCTACAAGGACCCTATCACTGTGCTCATGTCGAAATACCTCCAAAGTTTTTCTCTCTTATCTATGTGGTCTAAGTAACTCATGCTCCAAATTAAAGAGGTTACTTTCAACTTCAAGTGCCCTCAAATGAGTTGCCAATGAAACATACAGGAAACCCAACATAGCACTGTTAACATGCGCAGAAGACAATGCACATAGCGTGGTTATTGGGTGTGCATGGTACCTAACGAACATGTGCTTTAATCACTACATCAACACCAGTCACTTCTGTTTTGCTTTCGTCGCTGTAAGACGTTGGGCCGCGCCGTGGCCGAGTGGTTAGACCACTCGCCTCTCATCCCAAGCCACCGCATGTGAGATTTGTGCTGGACAAAGCGAAGCTGGGACGGGTTTGCTCCGGGTTCTCCGGTTTCCCCCGCCATCGCATTCCACCGGTATTCCATCTTCATTTCATGTATCACCAATGTCATCGTCTGCGGTGCCACTAATTGTAAAAACGTGCGTTAAAAACTACAAAAAAAAACAACCAAAAAAACAAAAGAGGACTGTCATCTCAACGCTTCCAAACGCTGGCCTACATGTAAGGTATGTCCATATTTTGATGTTTCATTGTTTCGACAATTTGCCAGGTTCAATCTCGTGTACTTCAAATCGAAAATATCAGCTTATATTTGGTTAAAGGACTTCTTAAACCAAATAGATGACACAGGAAAACCTTTGAGGCACGAGTATGGTAGGTTCCTTTTTAAGGCTTGAAAATATACTGTTTTAAACGTAAACCAGTTTAAACCAATAAGAGAAAAGATTTCGAAAGGAAAGGTTTATTGAACATAAGAGTTTCTTTCTGGCGGAGATTTTTTTTTATATATATATATATTTTAAATTATTCTATATGCGTATTTTATTCGCTATTTTGCCATCATAAAGTAACGATATTTTAGTCAGAAGTTTTAACTCTTTTGAGAAATAAATACGCAATATTAAGTAATAAATTATTTATTAGGCATTACTTTCTGAAATATTTCTTTGTATTCTTTAACAGTTATCTGATAAATATTTTTGTTTATGATATTTACATGATACCAAAATATGTTAGGTGTTTTAAGTCAGGAAATCTCGAAATGTGCTTTCTATAACATTTCGATATTGGAATTTTTGATCTATTGCCACTTTAGGTACCATAAAGTAGAGAAGTGAAAACTAGCGAGGAATACTATAACATGAGTGGAAGCCATGCATTATTGGTTGCAAACGTTTTGATGGCGCTATGCATCGCTACCAGGAGGTGGGTGTAACCACGGTTCAATGACTAATACAAGGCCGGGGTTCAATCTGGCATATCTCGATTAGTGTGACCCATCAATCACAATAATCCATTATAATTCACTGTGACCGATAAAGAGTGTTAATTCCTCCCATAATGGCATCATGTTGGTAAACAATTGCTGCGACAGGATTATATCAGAAGTGGCTGTTTGTGGGGGAATGAGGATATGCCTGTCAACCATCAGCGCTCGCAAAAACAGACTGACATGAAAACAAGAACAGCTTGAAATGGAATCTGAATAGCAATTTTGGAACCAAAACAAAAAAAACCTGACGTGTTCCATTCACATAATTTTCTCTACATCTCTACAACAAATTATTGTTTAAAAGCTAATGCTTCTATTTACTTCATGCTAATCGAGAAAAAATAGCACAAATAGTCTTATTATTTGCTTGTAAGTAGAAATGAAATAAGGGAGTGCCAGAGGTTAAAGTGACAGTCAAAAGTTGGTTGCTATGTGACAGGAGTTGACAAATTCCTGTATAAGAAAAGTGTAAGTTTTTTAAATCTGAAACAAATAATAAGGAATATCTCAAAACCGATCAACTCCACGAAAAAATGTTTATAACATAAATTGTGTTTTTTAATGTGCTCTACATTTTTTATGTGGTAAGTTTTTGTCTATCTCTTATGGTTTAGCAGTACGCAAAATTCCGTAAAATTCAACCAGAATACGGTAGCCTTCAGAGGCTATTCCCAGAAAATTCAAGATATACATATTATTTTTTCAGGTAAATATTTTTAATAGGTATACGATATTTTAATCAAAATCGTTAGAGCCATTTTTGAAAAAAATCAAAATGGTCGAAATTTTTTCCATGTAAAGGGTAGTTGGGGTGGGGGGATTTTCTTGAAAATCTTCATCTCGCACCCTTGGAAGATATTGAACTTAAATACCAAGTTTGGTATTTAACGTCTTTTCGGTTTTGAGCTATGCTGTACACAGACACAGGCGCACACACACATGGATCTATTTCCATAAATTCTGTTATTGGATTCAGGGGAATCCAAAACATGTATTTTCGGTGAAATCTCTGTATCAAATTTTTGGGTGGAATGTAATACCTTCTCTATGCACTAATGTACATAATACGTGTAGAGAAAGTAACAATCTGATTGTAGTTATTGCATTAATTCTCTGCGTGTTACAAATCGGCAGTCATGCCTTATTTCTACACCTCATATTTTATATAGATACGATTTTTACTATTGTCTTTGCGTTGTCTTACGTGGGTGTACAATTTGCACGATGTAAAAAAAAGCTCGTTGTTACATTGTATCAACTTTTAAAAATAATCAGTTCACATAGGGGAAAAATCACATAGTTTCAAATACCACAACATATCAATAAAGTTTGGCTTTAAAAGTCTTCAGCAAACTACAAGGAACATTTTTAAAACGACTAAGCTGCACGAAGAAAGTAACTCTTACGTTTTTCTGACAGTGATATTTCTGATTACCTCTTATGGTTTCCCATTGCATTTGTAGAAAGCTTAATAAGAATGAAAGAAACCCTCACAGGATATTTAGGGTAAATTTCAAGACATACGCTTTATTTGTTATTCTAATATTCCAAATATATATTTTAGAGACCTGGCCTGGGGTGCACTCAGCCTTGTGAGGTCCTTGCGGAGCCAATTGAGGGGATACTTGGTGCGGAAGTAGCGGCTCCAGGTCATGGAGACCGCATTAACCGCCCTGGCGGGGGAGAGGGGGGTCGAGACGGCGCTGACCACGTCTCACCCTCCAATACTGCACCCCATTCATGACGTGATGGGGGATGTACCGGCCGACTGTAGGCCAAGGTTCCAAGCTATATATTTTAACTAGCGTGTTTGATATGATGAAATATAATAAAACCTTACATGTAAAGTTTGGAATGGGGAGAAATTAATGGTATCCGCCCCTTTTGTATTTAAAATAACCTGGACTTAAATAAGAAATTTGGTAAATGTAAATGGCGTGTTATTTATGGACGCTCTTTAACTGCTGTGGTTCTCAGCGTCCCATTCTAAATGGGGCGTGAGAGACCACTTAATTTTGCTCAGAGACCTCTCTAACAGACTTGAGGTTCTTTTACGTGCCGTAAATCTACGACACGGGACCAACGGCTTTACTTCCTTTCCGAAGGAAGCCATGCTAAGGATTTTTACACCCGAAAAAAATCCATCGTCCTCCACAGGGTTTGAACCCGCGACCTTGGGTATATAAAGTTAGCCTGGTAACCATTACACCACGGAGGGCGAGTAAGAAATTTGGTATTAACCCAACTATTGCTATTGGTTTTATGCTGTGGAGGGGGAGAGAGAGACAGACAGAGAGAGAGAGAGAAACTGATATTTAGCCCTTTTTCTTGCTTGGTATTCCTAATAAAATTGCGACACCAATATCTTTTTCGCTCGCAGCACTTCATCTCCTCTTAGATAAACTGTATATAAACTAGAAAGGGAATAAGGAATGTGGAAATGTTTGTGACCATCAGGCTTCGGCACCGGTTGCAAACGACGTTAGGTTGAGATCTATGTACTCGTTTGCTCTTCATGTTTGTTTACGCTAGAGGAGGTAAGGGAGTGAAACAAACTAGTACAGTCCCATCAAAGTGGCTAGTTAATGTTAAATGGAACACTTGGATTTCGTTACCTCCACATATGTAAATGTATCCAGCATGTTTGTTTGCTAGCATACATTTAACTAAAATAAAACAAACTTTTCACTCGCGATAAATAAATAAATAAATAAATAAATAGCTTTCTCTTTGCAGTGTAATCAATCATAGATCCATAATTAGAACAAGACTAAGTAATAGCAGAAAATAAAAACAGCTTACTTTAAAAAGTTGCATTCAGTAAAGATATATTTTGTTAGTGGATGACGTAAAAACGCTTTCTGCTATCAATTAAAATAGTTTTGTGTTTAGAAAAGCGTCTCTCAACATGGTGTGACTGGTGTAAATAGAAAGTATGGGACACCATCAATGTTTATTCTTGTGGATTTATGCTCATTGCTCAAAATTACGTCCCTTATATCGCATGTAGTAGCATATTCAAGATTTTTATGCAGGACATGTAGAATTTTCTTCTCACTTTTGTAGCAACCGAATATGATGGCATTTCTTTCGCAGTGTTTTAAACAAATCTGAAGAGACCTCTTTCTTCCTTCTGATATTACCGATTTTGACATGTCCATTGCAGCATAAACCTCGCTGTCTAACGAATTTATTCCTATTTATTTTATCATAGTAACTTGTATAGTATGTTGCTATCAATCAACGGAACATTTCTGAGGGCGCTGTCAATGTAAATATAGGTAAAGCAATGCTCCTCTAATTACAACTGGTTTATAAGTCGACACACGACTGGATCGTCACGTCACAAAACTCTATGCAAACATAACTGAATTTCCTACCACATGCAACCGACGCCAAAGCCTACTGATCATATTTACTGGGTCTAAATTAAACTTTTCTTTGCTAAGGTTGCGTGCTTAAATATGGTTAATTACTTTTGTTTTTACACAATTCCCAGACATATAAAGCTAGTTTAATTTTGATTTGTTTCTGGATAGAACCTCTCATTATATACCAAACGTGCATTATTTACCAGATTTTCTTTCTTGGTTTCATTTTTATTTGCCACCTACCTGAGGAGTCGGAGATAATGTACCCGAGCCAAAACTTAGTACAGAAGTATCAATGCAACTGTATGTTTTGAGGTGACCTGGTTAGCCTCAAACACAGCTATGATACATAGGAGAGATATTTTTAAAGTAAAGCCCATTGTAATTGCATAACAGAACATAACATAACAGAACATAATTTAAAAACATCCCTTGTATGAAACTACAGGTACAATTATCTCTGCTTATTCCATTTCATCTTGCATTTAACATCTGGGTCATATCGGCTGCTTTTCCCTCTGGAGCAATCGCCCATGGCAATTATGTTCACTCGTTTACTGTTGGTATTAGCTATAGCGAATTATTTTTAAATTTATACGCACATATTCACACTCTCATTCGTACCACACTCTCGTTTATACCTCCATACACTGGGGAAGACAGGGAATAATTTTGGCTAGAGAAAACTTCCCATCCTCCAGCCGTGAATAAAATCCGGGTCCTTTGCACAGCAGACAGGTGATCTACCGATTGAGTACGGACCAGCATAAGTGGAAATTGTTGATCTAAAAAAGAAGTTGAATTTTGATGAAAACTCCAACATAATATGTCACAAAATAAAGCTATGTATGTATTTTCTTCAAAATGGAAGCTAAAGGTATATTCATTCTCAGCTCTGAAAGAAAAATCCGAAATACGCAGCAAATAATTCAGTTGTCATTAAAGCATATATTTGATGCTCTATATGTATACTTTCCAATGCTGAAATCTAATTTGGTGCATTGCTGAACGATTTTTTCTTTGTTTGCGTATAATTCTGTTAAACCTAAATTTACTTGTGATAGACGAGCTCAATTATATATCAGCATCATAAATGTAGAAAAGCCAGAGTTCAGTTTGGTTTGAAATAATTTTAGAGATATATTTACTACAGTTAATTTGATGTTGGAATAGAATGAATTACATATGTTTTGTATACAGTAATGGAAACAGAAACCCGTATAGTTGTTACACACCGGATTTTCCTTTGAGTAAATATTCAAAATGGTGAATGGAAACCCTCGAAATGTACTTTCTTATTACTTATTTTCAATTAAGGCATAATCAAAACTAAGAATTTACTTTTATTGGTCTTACTTGTTTTATCTTCCGCAGTTTAAAGAGAGTTTTATTAAGACAAGACTCTACATAAGACAAGACTACAGATCACCATTATCTCTAACCTCATCAACCTTGGAAGAAAGTCACGAGAGACGTGTACAAGAAAATGCTTGGATAACCTTAGCAGTAGGAAGTTTCACGAAATGAGTTTTTGATCTGTTAAGTCTTGGAAGTAATGGCGAAGTGTAGTTCACGTGTGGTTATCGAGTATAAGATCAGTGTTTCAGAACATTCCAGCTACAGTCTAGTCATCAGCGCCTCCAAGTTTCTCTGCGGCAGAGGAATAAACGACTCCAGCAGTTCGAAAGAAAATAGGTTCACCGTACATTGAAGCGTGTGTTTGAAGCAGGTGTTAATTCGTCGCTTGCATTTTACTTCTCTACTGCAAATTAAAGTTAAAGGAAGTATTCCACCTAAATATTCGATGTCGATGTTTCACAGAAAATATATGTTTTAAATAGATGCAGTTGAGCGACCTCCAAGGATATGCCAAGATTTTATCTTTTTTTTTTATAAAATCGCCCGACCTCAATACTTTAAATGGAGCATTTTTTCAAAAATTTTTCTCAAATATTTATTTAATCAAATTGACTAATTTATCACATCTATTAAGATATTTTTATAAAAAATGAAATGTATATCCTTAATTTTCTGGCATTCACCTCTGAAGTCCAAGTTTCTGAATGCCTTTTGCATTACTGTAAAATGGTGCTAATGACCTTACAAGTTGATCGTCCTTAAATCTCAATAATCTCCTCACATCACTGGTAAACAGTAAGGCAGAAATAAAATTAATATAGACATCGTTGCAAAACACAATTTATATAAAATAAGCATTTTTTCCATAACCGTTATGTATTATTGGTTTGAATTTTCAAATATTTACACTTTTCTCGTGAGAAAATTCGCTATTTTTTATTTTCTGTTGTTCATGTAAACCGAAGGGTATTTCAAAGCTAGCACACCCACTCCTGAACAATTTGACTATGGGTTAAAGCTTTCTGTAGCTCATGTACTGCTGTAATCTCCTAATCCCCTGTACCTTCAAGGAAACAAACGGTATTACCTTTTATACAAATGCTCTCCTTGATAGAAGATGAACTAGTTTGTTGACGAATAGGTAAAGATGTTCATGTGAATGTAATATATTAAATATTTCTCCCTCTGTTAGCGTGCCATGATTGACCAAAATATAACGCTGCCAGACTACTTAGTTTGTTATTTTCTTGACTCCAGAATTGAATAATTAACCAGTGAGTACATATTACAGACATAAGAAAGAACTACTTGGTGTTCTATGATTAGATGTAAATAAAACGAAGCGCGCCGCTCCAAAATGAAAGCCTGATCGTATAAGCATCTTACTTTTATAGAATCAGTCAGTTGCAGTTACATCTGGCATAAAACCCCTTATACTTTGATTGCCTAACAGTTTAAGCACACATTTATGAAGTTTTTATACCGAACTAAGCAACATGATATTATACTTTATGAAGATACACAAATACTGAACGATCACTTATATGTGACTCTATTCTCCCAAAGCTCTGTTCAACAATTTTCCATGTCCATTTTCTTCACGTAATGTCCTTTCAAACCTATAATGTGAATTTTACAGAAGATAGACTGTCCTAAATGATAACTGCAACACCTGATTTCACTTCAGGGTAAACTCAGGGATATCCCACAATTTCAGATTTGTTTAAAATCCAGAATAAGTTGGGCAGGTGAGAAATGTAAACAAAATTGTATTCCACATTACCAGCATTCTGCTGACTTACTGGTGAAACGGCAAACTACTAACTGGAAGTCTACACATAGTTTATTGCAGGCGTCACCGTCTTCCTTTATTTTCTGATAGTAATGGTGTGCTTCACAATGTGTCGCGTATCATTTTTAGCAAAATATGAAGTGAATTGTGCCAGACTGCAGTAACATCAGCAATGTGTGTACATGAGTCAATCAAATTATATATTTTAAAATTGTATTAGTTGAAATCGTATTAGTATATGGATAGTATTTTGTTTTAATGGTTGTATTGCATCTTTCCTTTTTGAAAGAGACAAGTGAAAGAAAAAAAGATATACAAACTAAAATTTGTGCCAGTAAAATAAAGTAAAATACGTTTTTACGTGTTAAGTAATATTGAATGCATTAAAATACGACAAACAGCTGACTCCAACCAAGCCTCGACTTGAAATAGATAAGGATAGCGTTAGGTTACCTCTATTTTTGCATAAGAAATCATACAGTTTGTTACCGTATTCCATTCAGAAATTCGATGTCGAGATTTTAATGGAAATATAAGATTTGAGGTTCCCTGAATAAGATACCTACTTAGGAACATTGCTTATAAAACAGTTCAGCAGAAAAGTCTCCAGATTGCCTTCCTCAGTATTTTTCAACTTTCAGTTCCTTTGGGCAGAATATTGTCACCGCCAAAAAGGAATAAAGATATCAACGCTTGATTGTTATTTAAGAACATTATTTATAAAGTAGGGTCATTCCTACATAAAAGACTCTAAATGAATTCTTCGAAAATGTTCTAACCCTTTAGATGTGAGGCGTGCTACGTCAGTTCTCGAGTATTTTCATTCATCCCAAAATGTATGACTTCCGAATTTGGCCAAAACAGTGAACGATGTAGAAGCCTAAAGTTCAAACACATACCGACCTTTATAAATATAGATAAACAAAATTTGAAACATTATTCAATTTTCTAAACCATGAAACCACCGTCCAATACAGACATTTTAGCTAGTGTGTTATTAACTTCTGGTTGGAGTAGATGCACTGTTCTCTACTCTGGACTCATTACTATTCTATTAGTGTATATTTGCAACTTGTGTATTTTATGGGGTTGGGCCGGTAGAATCTGCAGTGAGCCACTCATATTTATTTCTGTATGCCATTAGCACTGACAGTTCTCCACTCTTTGGCTTTTGAATCCTGCAACATGAATGTCACAGTCCAACTCCTGCCTTCAGAATGAAAGGGATTGACATTACCAGATTTCGCACTCTATACGTCGCTTTTGTTTCTTTAACACAGCGGCCAGTTAGGTCAGTAAATAAGCTAATACAGGCACAAAATAAAAAACCAAAACAAAACTAAACAAAACACACTCGCAACAAATGTGGATAACCAAGTATAAAGGTGTCAGTGGTTAAAGGATTTCTTTTACTTTCTCTGCTACGTAGAGTAAGTTGGGAAATATAGTATTCCATCAAAAATTCAATGTTATGAGTACCTTGAATTAAAAAATGGATATTTAGAAAAAAAGGTCCGTGTTTGTGAACAAAATATCTTCCAAAGATGGTGGTACGAAGATTTTCAAAACAATTGTCAATTGAACATTTTTTTAACATTTTGATTTTATAAATAAGGCTTATGACGTTTAATAAAACACAATGTGTTTATAATATTTTAAGATGAAGTAATCCTATATTTGAGTTTTCTAGAAATAGACTCTGAAACCGTCCCGCGGAAGGGAAATGGCAACATGTTTACGGTTATTATCCATTCGCAGAGCGTCGAGGTAAGGCTGTGGTCTCTACCACAATTCCGTCCCAACCCGGCCACCGACTGTCCCTTGAGTTGAATACCCGTCATAGCCTCTGAAGTACTCTTCCTTCTAGATAGAATTTGCGCAACTGGTAAACCGAAATCATACTACTCACGGAAATACAGATCTCGTTAATTTACTATAACTTTCTGAAACAGGAAGTCATCATTCATTTCATATATTTTTTTTTACTTCTGGCTATTCATAGAGAACTGAATTTCAATTGTCTCATAGTGACCAGCTTTTAAAAGCTTTGACTATCGTTTTAGCCTAGTGTATTCCCCCATTTCCCTTCTCTTACAAGAAAGCAAGTAATAAGACTATTTCTTCTAATGGATAGGTAGAGTCAGACTGAAAAATTCAATGCCATAGCCGGGATTGAACCATGGATCTCAAGGCCTCTAGTCGGTTAATCTACCATTGACCTACCATGGCAACAAATCTCAAATTATTTTGAGATCACCTTGTGGTTTACCGGGAAACATACGAGTCAGTTGAGAAATTCAGTGCTATGCTCATTGGAAGAGCAACCGGCTAGAGACTGGGAGATCCGTGGTTCAAATCCCGGCTATGGCATTGCATTTTTCAGTCTGACTATCTGTCCAACTCGTCCTACACACGGGTTTTGCAAGAAAACAATTAAAATTATCACAATGTATGCTAAAGTTTATATGGATTTGCATGAAGCAAATAAAAGAATAATCTTAAAGCGCTGATGGTCATGTAATGGTTTTGCATAGGCGAGAGAATAAACAAAAGCAATAATAACTTTACTTTAAGAACAGCGTAAATTTTTGTTTCAACTCAACCAAACCAAAAGGAAAGTACCTATATTAAGTTGAGTAGTTTTTTCCTCGTTTTATTTATCTACTCTTTACTCCACAGTAAGTTGTTTGACATAAATTGTGTTGCTTTATCAAGATCTACTTTTTGTATAGCAAGGTTTGCTCTACCTGTTATGGCTAATACAACTTTTAAAGTTTCTTTTTTCGCAAATATGTAGTTCTTTCAGAAATATGTTTTGATAGCGCTATTTGAATTACCATTTTCTCTCGCTATAATAAGGCTTCACAGGGACCTCGATCCATTTTAACTGCTTGGTATAAAAGTCTTCCTCCATAGGCCGCTTGTGGACGCTTTGACCGATAATGATATCACAGAGTTACAGCTGAATGAACTCTGGACCTTCCGCATTAAACAGATACTCATTTCCCATGATGATGTCACAGTCCACTTTCAAAGTGTTGGTTACTGACACAGCACATCATTTCCTTTCAAAGGGAAAAGAGTTGCGTTTCAGTAGCAAGTCAAGTGTAAGGATTTCCTCTCATATTTTGAAAAGAAGAGAGAGACGAAGGGAGCAAGATGTTAATAGCTCAGTCTCAGAAGCAAAATTATGGGCAAATGAGGAGAAACAAAAGCGGAATGAAGGAGAAGGGATTCTTTACACCCTCTCGCCTTTGTTTTAAACAGCGACAATGAAACCTCGTGAAGTTCCCCCAGCATAAAGGCTGTATTTATGTCAGACATACCTCGGGTTTCTCGGTAATAATGCATTACAAAAGATATACAGAGAAGCAGTAGTGGAACAATGCAAAGCAAATGCACGCCAACAAATGCTGAAGATCTGCCTAGATCAGCTTAGTATCATAAGCGATCCTTCTATGATTTTCTTTAGTCTACGTACATCTAAAACTCCTGTGATCCTTAGCCCTTTCACTGCTAATATACGACATGTTTTGAGGTTCCCATAGCATTCTTAGAAAAAGATCCGCATGTGTGTATCTGTGGACAGCACAGTTCAAAAACGAAAAGTCTGTTAAATACCAAAGTTGGTAATTAAGTTCAGTATCTTCCAAGGATGTGACACGAAGATATTCAAGACAATCCTCCCACCCTCAACTACTCTTTACGTGGAACAGTTTTCGAAAAATTTAATTTCTCAAAAAGGACTATCGATTCCGAATAAAATACCGTATACTAAAGGTATTCACATTACAAATCAAATGAATATTTTGAATTTTCTGGGATTAGCCTCTGATGAGCCCTTTGTTCTGATCGAGTTTTACAGAATTTTGCTAATGCTTAAACCGTAGGAGGTATACAAATGCTCAAAAAATGTAGATCTCGTTAAAAGCATCATTTATGTCATACACGTTTTTCTTATAGAGTTGACCGTTTTAGAGATATTTTTTGTAACTGGTTCCAGTTTTTAACTAGCTAACTTTTCCTAAAACGGGACCATGTAAATTGGACCGAACCTAATTGTTTCACATAAGATTTGACTAGCTTTAACATAATGTATTCCCTTAATTCCCATCTACTTACAATGAAGCAAGACTTATCATACTAATGATTGTCTCGATTAGCGTGATTAAGTTAAAGGAATAACTTTTTGTAAGAATAGCTAGTATTTGGTACAGCTGGAGAAAGTTATGTCAATGGAACACATCAGATTTTTTGTTTGTTATCGTCTTTCAAATGTGTAATATTGCACGGTATGTAACTTCAAACTTCAAGTGTTTGTATAAGGGAATATATTTTATTTATTTATCGTCTGTGTTAATTTTATAGCCAACTGTTCAACTCTGAAATACCCTTCCAAGCTTTACAGGTTTAAAGTGTTTAATAGTGTTAGAATAGATTATATTTAGTCTTTAATTTACATGATGTCAGTCTTTTTTTTGTGTCTCATAAAAGTTTATTTTAATCATCCTTACTATTTACAGTTTCAAATTTATATTATTTTAATACTTTGTTTTGTTTTATCAAATTCTTGATTGTATTTCTTCATATGATATGTATGTAGCTGTTATCCCAACTATATCTTTGTTTCTTTTTACTATATTCTTGCAATTATTTTAATTGGACAAGAACGGTCGAGGCTATGCAGCTTTCATTTGGCTACATTAAACAGCTAATTGCTATCATTTTTAACAATTTTTCAGCAACATGCTTTCTTTCTTTTACAATTACCGTTTGCCAAAGAATCTCATTATCAGTTCCTATTTTTTGAAATTTTAATTTTTTTCTGAGTATTCAAACAATTACCTGTAATAAGTAACATTTTAATTCCTATGGATAGGCTTCTATAGGATATCCTTGATACTAATACATTTACACACATAGATAAGATGCAGACCATTGTCTAAATCCCACATTTACTGGAATAGCCTCAGCGTTCAAAATAATCCAGTTTATTGCTGTTTTTGGTTTTGGCATACTTATAATCTCTTCAGTGTATTAATTAGTTTCTAAGCGTAGCCAGGTTGGCCATAATACACCACCTGTTTGTTACTTCCTTTTTTTTATTTAACATTCAAACGGTACTTAAACTCAGGGAGTGCAGCAAAAGTTTAATGCGCCGGTTTAAACTCGGACCATGTAAGACTTTAAAGGTCGAACATACCTAGTTTATGAACATCTACACGCATAACTAATCTTAATCCAACATCGAGGTCACAATCTTTCATTAAAAACATTGTTGTAGTACTTTTGTATCATTTAGCACTGCCCAAGACCTAATTTCTGACATCTGATGTGTTCCATTCACATGACTTTCTCTAGCTGTTCCACAAACAAACTTTTCCTACAATCACTGCGATGCTAATAGAGATAAACATTGCCAAAATTGGCATTATTATTTTATTCTTTCTAAGTAGAAAAAAATAAGAGAATACACTAGGCAAAAGTGATAGTCAGATCTTTCAAAAACCTGTCGCTAAGTGAAACAATTGAAATTCGCTTCTCTTTGCTTGCTAGGAGTAAACAAGAGAGAGATGAAAAGAAATATCTCCCATTTGGGAAAAGTTTAAATAGCTTAAGACTGAAACTTATAATCCAAAATATCTCGGAAGACGCTAAATGTACAATACACACACATTACATAAACTGAATGTTTTAATGAGATCTACATTTTTGTATAGCAGGTTTTGTCTATCCCTTACGGTTGACCAGTTATAAAAAAGGTAATACAAAAGTAATCTAGAATAAAAAGACTTTCATAGGTTATTCCCAGAAAATTCAGGATACAATTCGCAGTCATGAAAATGTCTTAAAATATGAAATTTTAATAAAAATCGTTAGCGGCATTTTTGAAAAAATGAAAAATGTCGGAATTGTTCGTGTAAAGGGTAGTTGGTCGTGTCGTAGTTTTGGAAAATGCTAAATTTAAATACCAGGTTTGGTGTTCAACTGACTTTTCATTTTTGAGCCGTGCTGCCCACGGACACATACACATACACACACACACGGACAGGTTTTGTAAAAATGCATTTTATATTCGGGGTCGCAAAAATGTATTTCCGGTGAAATCTCAGTATGGAATTTTTGGATGGAATTCAATACCCTCTCTATCCAGTACATACATTGTACCTACGCATGGGCTAGAGAAAGTAAATGGGTATAAATAAATATTTTTGGGATTGTAAAGAAAGGATATTGTATGTATGCGCAGCTAAATCATATGGAAACTCGTTGAGATGCTACTGTTGAAAATTTAACATTTTTCAGGACATTTGCAATAGTACGACTTCTGTACTGTTACTCTCTACCACATACACAGTAAGCGAGAAGCTGCTGCATTCCAGCCAGTATTTCGATATCGAGATTTATGTAACACCATGGCGAAAAATTGGATAAATGCAAAATTTTCTATTAAAGTTCAGCTTTCCGAGGTTGAGACAAACATTTTCAAGAACATTCCCAATTTCATACTGTCGTTTTCATGCAATATCTTTTAAAATGGTTTATTTCACCAAAAAGTCTCCAATTATTTTGATTGAACTACCATAACAAATACCCTTACATTAAAAATAAATGCATATTTTTAATTTAATAGGAATAGTTTGTAACATTTACTTCATTCGGAAAGAAAATTATGCAATCTATCTTAACAGTCAATGTTAAGCGATAGACGAAAACTGATACAAAAAGTAAATAGATAGATCTCTTTAAAACACACAATTTATTTCAAATGTCTTGTGGCATCAGCCATTTCCAAGTTATTTTTTCTTTATCTACATATTAGATGGTACATGGGTAAAAATTCCAAACCAAGATTTCTCCAGAAATACATCTTGTTTGGGTCCCCTGTGTCTAAAAAAAATATTTTTAGAAAATGTTTCGCGGCTGTGAACTTGATAACTCAAACCGAAAAGTCGGTAAAATACCAAACTTTGTATTTAAGTTAAGTATCTTGCAAGAAAGATTTTGAGGAAAATCACCCAACCCCAAACTACCCCTTACATAAAAAAGGTTTTGAACATTTTCATTTTCTAAAAAATGGTTCTAGCGGTTTTAATTGGAAGCGAGTGTTGAAACACCAATCTAAAAAGGGTATATGGCGCGCCATCGGAGTTTTTAAAAAAGCATTATGCTGCTACCCAGGCTCTGATGGCTCCCATAATTGAAGTGTTGAGATTAACTTGTTCACTTTGAATTTCAATAGCTTGCACTCCAGCCTTGCGTTTGCTATACCACCTGCCTGGATTTAAATTAAATGTTAAAAATTAAAGACATACCATTTAAAATCTGTATCTTGAATTATGTTCAGTGAATAGATTATGAGCACTCTTCATTCTGTATTACTTTTGCATAACTGGTAAAGTGTAAGAGATATACGAAAACATGCTACACAAAAATATAATTTTCGTTAAAACACACAATTTATGCCACGTGTATGTTTTTTCGCGGAGTTGGCCATTTCCGAGATATTCCTTGTTATTGGTTTCAGTTTTAAAATACTCAAACTTCATGTAGGGGTTTGTAAATTTCTGGCCATGCAAATATATGGATTTCTACCACACGGTGACCAGTTTTTAAAAAGGTTTAATTGCCGCTTAAACAAATGTATCTCCGTATCTATCTTTTGCTCACAAGTAAGCCAGTAATAACCATTTCTGTTTCTTTATTACGATTAGTATGAATTAGAATAAGCGTTTCAACAATACTTTTTATAGAGATGTAGAGAATGTTGTGTGAATGGAATGCATCAGATTTGTGTTTTTATTAAGGGTTCGAATTGTCAGTAGTTAGACATTATGTTATACTAGTAGATATTCATTTGCTTCTCGCGATATCTTTAGAAAGAATATGGGATTTTAATATATATAGTATTTAGTTCTAAAACAACTGACTACAGCTATTCTATTTTAGTCTAGGTTTTTCATATAAGAAATATGTGATCCAGCTATTTCCAGTGACTTATATCTCGAATAAATTGAAGTGAATAGAAAAATAAAAATTGATAAACATTTGTATACTCATTAACTAGCGATAAAGGGTAAAATATAACACCAGATATTTTCTTATCTCCAGTAGAAACTAAAACTCAGAAGAACCAGAAAGAAGAAAGAATTCAGCATGTTTAACGTTATTAGTTGCTTGTCTAAAGTGTTAAACAATTAAAAAAAATACCAATAGACAATACATGCATTCAGTTTTGAAATATCACTACGCTAAATGAATGAATTTTATCCATGTTATTTCACATCATTAAAAGTATTCTATCACTTTTTTTATAACTAGCTTAACATCAAGTAGGCAAAACACGATGTCAACCGGCTGTAATCGCCATCATCATCATCATCATCGTCATCATCATCATTGTATATTCCCGTTATTTCTCCACTAATTCACTATGCCTCTCTTTTCTGTAGGCTTTTGCATGTAAAATAAGCCTTCACTATGTATTTGTATTATTTTCTATTACTCCATTAGTAAAATTAATGTTTAAAATCTCCAAAAGTAATGTTCTATATTCTGGTAATCCCCTTGTCGGCTTCGTTTCTGCAGCCTGTAGTTTTCAGCTTATCATTTTGTCACTCTCCGGTTTTCGCTGAGTAATCCTAGTGTTCTGATTAGTATTGTGGTGCACAGTAATCCGGTTAATAAATTAAAAGCGATAGAAAAGGGTTATTGGAGAAGAAGCTGGGGTCTCTAGAATTCAAAAATCCGAAAGGACAGTTGAGAGAACAAGATGCGAATGCCATCAATAAATATTTTGGATACAACAACTTGAAGATGGAGTTTAATTTGCTATGGTCATCTCAGAGGAAAGTTGCAATAGAAATGGTCATTAAAATTAATGGGTCACCTACAACGTAAGAATACTCCACGACTGACGTGTAGTGTTCGTGTAAGGCAGTCCATGGAAAATAAAAGGTGATGTTTGTAAGGATAGGGAGAAATGGAAACGTGAATGAAAAGGCACCATTTGATTTAAATAAACTTAATAGCTACCATAGTACATACCTCCCTACCTGCATACCTACTTAACTATCCGCCT
Organism: Hymenopus coronatus; assembly: GCA_030762935.1. Classification (NCBI taxonomy): domain Eukaryota; kingdom Metazoa; phylum Arthropoda; class Insecta; order Mantodea; family Hymenopodidae; genus Hymenopus; species Hymenopus coronatus. The sequence continues at coordinate 105,195,384 of CM060888.1, read as the reverse complement.
ATCTGCTCATTCTACCCTACCTAAACAAATTACCCTATCTACCTACCCAACCTACCCACCTACCTATCCAACCTTCCTATCTCCCTCACGGTTAAGAAATCTTTTATTTATATTAAGAAGACTTAGAGTGTGCGTTCCCCCTTAGCACTTTATTGACTGTTTATTATAGTTTATTTTATTGCCGTTTAAACTATAGTATTTTGTTCTGAGGTAGCAGTGGGGAGGCCAACCAAATATTTTTTTAAATGTATTTGCATGCTTGAATTTTATTCATCTCCAAGAGACAGATGAGGTACTTTTCTGACATACATATCCCCGATAAAAAGGGTAGAAATAACATGGGGCCAAATGTTAAAAGCTGTTTTTGTGAAAACGGGTAAGTTAAGGAGAAAAACCCCAGGGCGTTGAAAGGCTTCAACCCAACTTTACCCATATTAATAAAAAATGTACACATCAATCAAATAGAATACAGAAATATTAGCAATTTCTAACGACGCAAGTGGCGTCGAAGTAGATGCGCCCTCCTGGTATCATGTAAGACGACCCCAATGAAAATGAGCCCCCAACTGAGTGATGGCTGCCCAAGGCCGAGCTGTTAGCCAAGCTCTCCCACCCCTCCCTCGCCAGTAGGGGAACTTGTGTTGTGTCCAGACCTACGCAGAAGCGTGTAAATCCGCCAGCTAAACTTCAGCAGGCTAACGTAAGCGCTTGCAGCGGAGTAATGATGAAGCAGGCAGTGACATAACATTCAGCGTGAAACAGAGACGTTACACATGATACCACCTAAATTTCAATTACAGAAATCTCTTAATACTCATTTTTATCTTGGAGTGAAATTATATAATAAACTACCTTTAAATATAAGACAAAAATGTAAATGCAAATTCCTTTAAAATTGGTGTTAAAACAGAAGAGACACTCACTAATAACTGTTTAACAAGGATAACACAAAGGAATAGTAACTTATACCGATAAACTTTTGGATGTGAGGGCTACGCGGGCTTAAAACACGAAAACATACAATGCAAAGTTTTATTACATTGATACACAATTTCATATAATTAAATTCCTATATGTATTGTATATAACTAAAGAAGCATAGTACTTAGGAATAGACTGATCTGGCAAATAAGTTGGATAATTAGTAGTCACGAATGAGTAAATAAACAATCCTTAATTGGAGAGCTGAAATACACTAGGCACTAAACAGCCTTGTAACTAATCTCTGGTATGCATTGCCCTATATAGAAAACCACTCAGGAGGTAATATAAAAGATTAATGAGAGCATTAGAATCATGAGATAAAACTCTGATTAGGGATCCTTGAGACATGAATTCTACGGATTGAGCTAGAAATAGTCTTAGTGGAAATAAATTCGAAATAAAAATGCTTGTTTCAGTTTTCTCTATCATAGGCCCAAGTCTGACTAGAAAATCTTTACTTACAAGTTAAAATGAATCATTAATAATATTTAGTGACTTCATATACCAATATTTAAAAATTATTAAACGAGGGAACTTACAAAAATGAGCAGGTTTTATCTCTTACTGGCTCTACACATACACACATACTGCGTACATAGTACGTGGAGAAAGGGTTGTATTCCATCCAAAATTTTAATGTTCAGATTTAACCGAAAATATATGTTTTGAGATCTCCTAGGTCCAAATAGAAAATCATTTATACAAAAAGGCAACGCGTGCGTGTGTCTGTCTGTCTGTGATCAAAAAAACTCAAAAACGAAAAGTCCATTAAAAAGCAAACTTGATATTTGAGTTCAGCATCTTCCAAAATGCGACACGAAGAATTTCTGGAAAATCTCCCCACCCCTAACTACCTTTTACATGGAAAAAATTTCAAAAATCATGTTTTCCTAAAAAATAATCTAATGATTTTGTTTAAAATACCACATATTAAAACCATTGCCATCACAAATAAAATGTATATCTTGAGTTTTCTGGGAATAGCTTTTGAATTGTGAAAGAAAGAATTTATTTTGAAAGAATTTTCGCGTTATAATACATAATTTATGTCATATACATTGTTTTCGTGAAGTTTACCTTTTTCGAGATATTCCTTGTTATTAGCTTCAATTGTAGAGTATTTGTACTATTCTCAGGCAAGTAGTGTCCGTTTTTTTTGTTTTGTTTTTTTATTTTTTTGTTTGTTCTACTCATGGCCAAGCTAAGAAGTGATTTGCAATGACAATCGCATAACGACAGCTTTTAAAACATTTGACTATCACTTTAGTCCAGTGCATTTCCTTAGTTCCTTTCTACTTATAAGTAACTAAGTAATAAGAAAATTCTGCTAAAGTTTATCTCGGTATCGTTGTGTACAAAGAAGAATACTCTTTTGTATGAAGTTTCTTTGTAGAGCAGCTAGAGAAAGGCATGTGAATGTAGCACATCAGATTTTTTATAGTGTTTAACGCCCGCTTTTACTACATATAGCTCCGCAGGCGATGACATTGATTATACTGTACATGAAATGAAGATGGAGCATCAGTGGAATGTGATGGCGGAGAAAACCCGCCTATGCGCCGCTTTATCCACTGCATGTCCCACATATGGTCGTCTGGGATCGAATACAGTCCAAGGTGAGGGTTATCTCAAATGCGGTCTTATTCGTTTATACTTGTGTTCTTGGTGTGATTAAAATATTTTATTAGTACTTGGCACACCAAAGGGCAGCTTGAGCTTTGAGTGACCAATATTTCCACGGGAGATACAGCTGGGTCACAGATATTTTTGTTTTCGAAGTATTTTCACTGTAAAAATAGCAGTTCAATTTCAGACGCCAATGTGACAATAGCCTCTTGTAACAGCAATCATCAAAACGATATTCCTGAATGTATTGTTCGATGTGAAGCCTCATAGAGAGTTGAGGCATGGAAAGTGAAACATTTTAGAAAAGTAAAAATTGGAGTGGAAAGATATATTTTGGACGAAGTGCAAAGCAGCAGTTAGCTTGCTCGGTCACGTATATCGGATGTGTGAAAGGAGATGGTCAAAAAGACTTCCCCAATGGACGCGAGCAGAATACAGAAAAGCAGGACGTGTCCTATAAACTTGGAAGGACAACTTCAGTGAGATCAAGGACACTAACATCCTGGAGAAATCGGATATTTCAGAGCAGAGAGAGTGAAAGAGGGTTCAAAGAAGCAAATACAGTTATAGGAAAGCACAAAAGAAATCATTTTTCTCACGCCAATCGGATAATGAATTATTTAAAGTGTACGAATATGGACTTCACCGGGTTAAATTGGAGTCGTAAAAATCCAAACTTTCGAAGCTTTCCTTGAAGAAGACCAAGAGTTAAGATTGTCGAAAGCTTCATATATATAATTATCGAGATAACACAGCGCAGCAATGAAATTCATGTACATTTTTACGTATTGACTGTCTTTTCCTTACTCCAATCGTTTAGAATAAAGAAGCAAAAGGCTTTCCTGGCGATGAACACCTAGAGTAAGTACTTATTTATTTGCCGCTAGATAGCCGTAGTATTATTTTTCTCCCCTTCCAATTACAAGGCATCGCAACAGGTTATCGAGATGACACAACACAGCAGTGAAATTCAAATACATTTTTATGTATTAACTGTCCTTTTCTTACTCCCATCGTTTAAAATAAAGAAGCTTTCCTGGCGACGAACACCTAAAATACCTACTTATGTATTTGCCACCAGATGGACATACTACCTACTGCTCTATTTTTTCCCCATTCAATGTTAAGGGAATGCACCCGGTTATGGAGACAATATCACAAGATAATTAAAAATCAAATATATTTCTTATGTATCGCTTTGTCACATCTTTTAAATAAACAAATAAGTATATTTTTGTTGTAACTCCGTAAAATGAACAAGTTATAAACTATGCACAGAACCATTAACCCTTTTTTGAATCTAAAAATGGCGGAGAAATGACGGGACCCGTTTTAGGCCAACTTCCTGTTGCAGATGTTGGTTATTTGACGATGTGGTACATGAGCTAGCTAAAGGACATGAAGATACCCGCGTCACCATCACACTGCAATTGCGGTGTTCTTAATGTATTTGATCAAGTAATATTTTGGGTTAGATGGAGAAATGTAATACTCAAACTAGCATCAAATAAAAGCTTATCAATTATCCGACCAGATCTATTGCTCTTTAGTTATGTCATTGTTAACCTTAAAAATGACTGTTTTGACATAGCAGAAAATAAAGAGGTGAAAAACATTAGGAGTAAAGGAATGAAAGGTATTCGGAAGAAGCATGAATGTTACTTTCTGACGTTCTCTTAATGTAATGCATTGCCTATTGCAGCGCATACCCGCCACACTATGGAAGCGCTGCCAATACTGTTATTATACCAACGGCATCCTTGGTTGCCCACGCTGTTAACAGCATGTCATCCTTTCCACAATACCTAATGGTTGCGCTAAATTCATCCTTTTCGAAGCAACTATATATGCTATATATGCTACACTGCGCAGTTCATTGCGCTTTTCAGATGCATAGGCATTATTAGACATTGGCAATGGGCAAATTCCTGTTAACACTTCTATTGGCCTCATTTCGTTTCCATCAGATGTTTGTCACTTCACTACGTCAAAGGAAGAATTAATATCGAAAGTGCTCCGAAATATTGGTGCAAATTTCAAATAGCGAACGAGCCATTTTAGCAGCAACTAATAAGAATGTAGAGGTTTTGAATATGAAAATTTAGAGTAAAATTTATGGACGAATGCATTCATTTAAGTCGATCGATTCCATTACCAAACCAAATTAAGTTGCCAATTATCTAACTGAATTCCTAAATTCATTGGTTTGCCACAAAATTTACAGCTCAAGGTTGACTCGGTGATAATTATGCTACGCAATCTCAATCAGCCGAAATTATGCAGCGGAACAAATCTCGCTGTTAAAAAAATTATGAAAATTTTGATTCAAGTTACTACTATAACATAGGAAAGTTCAAAGGCGAGAATATACTGATTCCAAGAATACCACAAATACCAACCGACTTTCCTTTTGAATTTAAACGTGCTTAGTTTCCGGCGCGCCTTGCATTTGTAATGACAATAAATCCCAAGGTTAATCGTTAGAAGTGTGTGGAATATACCTTGAATTGTCGTGTTTTTTCTCGCATGGGCAGTTGTATGTTTCGTGCTCGAGAGTCGACAAACCATCGGCGCTATTTATCTTCTCTCCGGAAGGAAAACTGTACATTACAGGACATTACAATAAAGTATTGTCAAATTATTTAATTGTACTTTTATTTCATTGCATGGTCGTACTGTACACGGAAGATGTTGTCTGAGTATTTTTCATTAGGTACACCACCCGTAAGGAGCCGGGGCGGGCAGCTGGTCTTTAATAAATACGAAGTTATAGGTACCCGGCTTGACGTTAGAGGTTGAAAGAAGAAACACTGCAGGATTAGCAGAAGTGACACGCTGCTTCGTTTTATTCTCATTTGCTATAAACTGTATTCATTTGCAACCCAGACAAGAGCGACATCATTCTTCCTCGATTCATCGCTACCAGCCATTTCAGTTGCTGCGCCAACTACAAAGAGTGCTTGTAGGTGCATCTCCTGGGGAATGAAAAAGGATTTATAACAGGCGTCATAACATTTATTGCCCTTTGAGTAAAGCGGCAGAGTAAATTTCTCGATACTCCTATGAATCTTCTACTTAGCACTGAAGAGACAACTGCATGAAAAGCAAGAACCTTTAGTGCTGTGGTTATGCAGTATTTTGCGTTTGAAACAGTAATCCACTTTTCATACACCTTACAGGTTTTTGATTGGTATGATCTATTATGTAGAAGGTATCTTGTGTGTATATATACTTCGGATATACGAGTATGTACATATGTTCCTAGGTTTGGTGCTCACTGGCAGTCATAACGCAAATAATTGCAAAAAAAAAAAAACTTATCATTACAATACTAACATAATAAAACAATTGATAAGAATTCCTGTATCGCTCATAAGTAAATCGCTCGCAGATCTCACTTAAAAAACTGAATTTAAGCACAACGAGAGGATCGTTTCAATTCTACCAACACGCGAAAACATTGTCATAATCCTCCGTCAGTTTATTCCTCCTGAGAATGAAACCAAAATTTCGTTAGAAGTTACTTTATTCTCAACTTTTTAATTGTGGTGTTGCATAATCAGCACAGTTCTAAATGCATTAAAAGGTACAAAATATGGAGCCCAGTCAGCATACGTAAGGAAAGTCATGGCTTTAAAACTGTTGTTCGCTTTTACGGGTTAGCTTCGCTTTCCAGAATTCATCTTGAAATGTGGGATAATGCTTCTAAGACATCTCCATCTGACTTTACAGACAAACAGAGAAAGGGAGAGGGGGAGGAAGAGGGGGAGGGAGAGGAAGAGGAGGGGAGGGGGTAGAGAGATATATCTATGGTATGTAGCTGTAACTAATGTGGTGGAAGTCGTTGAGAATGTAGTTTTCAGATCCTAAAGTTTCCATATATACAAAAATTGCAGCGTACATTGTTTGTATGAACTGAAGAAAAGAAATCGTTTTATGAGAGAATGCACCAACAAACACAGAGCCGTTATATAAAGTGTATTACTTATGTTTCTGTAAATAATACAAAGTTACCCTGTAACGGATATTATGTTATTTCCCGATATTAATGTCATTTATTAATATTAATGGTAACTGTCCTGTTTATTGAATGCTATAAATGTACTATTTTATAAATAATGTAATACTTGTGCAATCTGTGTATTTTTTCGCGTAATCCTCTTAATATAGAAATATTTAAACCTTAAAAGAGACGATAAATAACTACAAGATATTAGAAGAGCAAATTTGTAGGGTGTCGTAACCTCGTAGGTGAAATATAAAAATGTATAATTTATTTTATCGTCCTGAATATAGCGTGCTTATCCATGCCATGGTATAACAAAAACTTCATATAATATCGAAACATTAAAATAAGGTCATTCTTAGTAAATAAATAACTATTATTTCAGTTTATTAGCGTATAACTACAGTAAATAAGGAGAAATATGTCAGTTAATAATTCATCACGATCCTCTACACTAGTAATTTGACTTCACTGTTCCAAATTTGACTCATTTAGTTAATTATGTCGCGTAGACAAGTCTTGACATTTCATTATTTCGAATTTACATATTTAAATTAATTATTAACCATCAGTAATTGTTATTAGAGAAATGTTACTATTCATATAGCAAGAAGAAACACAAAATGTATTTGCAGTTTCTTCACTGGGTTTTTACGTATAATAAAGATGGAATTAAAATCCTTGCACTCATCTCTTATAGTTAGTTTTCCATAAAGTCTCGACTCCCGAGATATTAGAAGAATATCAAACGCGAATTAGTTTTCGTTGTGAACACATAAATGTAATACAGACGGTAATATATACATTTAAGAAACTTGGTGATTATTGTCATTATTATTTATAGCGAAAAAAACCCACCCTAATGTCCCACAGCGTATAGAGCGTTCTACGTAATAATATAACATAATTCTCTTCCAAATTGACTCCTCAACGTGAAGCTGAAATAAATCGTATTTGAAATTTCCGCCCAACGAAATATTGTAAACCGTGTCTATTTCAAATTAGGGACTAACGTGGGGCACTAACCAATATCAGTTCCAAATTGGCCCCTAACGTAAGTAATACTTATTTCAAATTGGCGTCCAAACGCGGGGAATAGCCAATATAAATTCTAAATTGGCCCCAACGTAAGACTGTAAGTAACTAGTATCTATTTCACTATTTTTACACGGAAATACTGGTGGTTTCTTTTGCAACAGGAAAGTACAGAAACACATAAATGCTTCAGTTTGTGAAGTGAAAATATTAAATTAAAGCTCTCTGAACCGGATGTTGTATGTATTTAAGCTTTGTTTTTATGTTCATCTAATTAATAAATAAATAGAAGGTCCTGTTCTTCTGCTTTGTCAAGGTTTTGGGAGTTTAGTCCCATTACGAGCCAAAGATATTTAGTTAAATTAAACTTTCGATCTCCTCCTTCATCTCGCCTGTCTTTTCGGCTATATATAAGATCTTGCCTCGGTAGTCTGTCAGAAAGCATTCGATTAATATGGTATTGCCAATTATTTTGGTACTGAACTATCTCTTGTACTACACAAGTTTTTATATTTAGTTCCCTTATTATATCTCCCCTTTTCATTCTTTTCTATGTGTCTCTATTACCTCCTCATGGTCTCATTCTACACTTTCGATTTTATTTGTACCTTTCTTCCTCATAATCCAAAATTCACAATTATAAAGTATCATCGGTTTAAACACAATATTATGTAGTCTTGATTTTGACTTTCTATATTAACCTGCCCTTATAAAACAAATTTAATACTAAAATTTCCACAGGAAATAGCCGGATGGACAGTAGCTAAGAATGAAAACTTTATTTACTACAGAAAGATAGGTATCCAGATACTCCAGAACAAACTTCTGATTTAATGTCCTGGAATATTTATTGACGATTTATAGAGAAGAAAATTAGTAAATAATAAAGATTTACAGACAACCTGTATATGAGCAGTCCAAGTTATTAAGATACACAGAATTAGTCTTCCGGAAACTTCTAACAAAAGCTAATGGCGCCATTAACGAGACTCGATTAGTTTTCTGTAACAGTAGGCTTCTTTATTGACGTAAAGTGAACCACCCTCCAAGCAGTAAAACGTTCTTGGTTCTACCCTGATATTACTTAACCATGAAGTGGTCCCTTAACTTGGATTTAGCTGAACGTACGAAGCAGTTTGTAATCTTGAATTGTTTATTTTGTTACTTTACTTACAAGTAGTTATCAGAGTCAGTTATTCTTAATTACATTAAATCGTTTATTTTTATTTTCTGTATGGTTTCTGATACTAATATGACTAAGAAAACACAGAAAAAATTCCACTGCAAAAAATGGGTTTAAATTATTATTTCAAAGATGAAACCAAATTTTTAGGAGGTCAAATTGCGGCCAATACCGGTGGTAGAGGTCACTAAGACATAGACTGGTCTACTGTTCAAAACCTTCCTGAGTTAAAATAGAACTTCCTGAGTTGTTTCTAGGTTTTCCTTAGTCCTCAAATGCCTTAAATTCTTGTCTGAAACGATCCGTCCACCTTCCAAGTTATAATTTAATTTCATATGTAATAGATGCCTACCGCCTGCGAAGACGTATGCAGTAAGAATAGGTGCTAAGCGATATTAAAACAAACTGTTGAAATTTGTAAATATTAAATAATCGGAAATTATTAATAACGGAGAAGAATTTGCTCGTATTTTACTTTAGATAGGTAGCATATCTTGTTTAAGAATTGATACATGTTGGCGTTAATAATAGTGACTTAAGTTTTTAACTTTAGATATCAAAATATTTTCCAGGGAAATTTTAAGCTGCCTGACGCATGAAAGTCCCAAGGGGTTACGTCGCAATTCTGTTTTAGAAAAGAATGTGTATTGAATTTTGAGAATCTATATCGGTAAATATTCTTTCTACCTTCCTTATCAATTTCAGGGGAGTAAAAATATGCTCAATCATCAAATTAGTATGCACAATGCCTGGGCGCATGTAAAAGATATTCCTTACTAGTGGGTTGTCTTGCTCCCAAGACTGGATGATTGTACACCAATACTTTGGCTTGACGCTTTAGAACTGTGTGTTAAGACGCGTATAGACGCAGGCACTTCTTGAAGAGGAGATGACGATATATAGAAAATATCTCTTTGCATGATCTTCCATGCCATCTATTGCATGCCATGACATTACTTCCAACTGACATACCGGTGAACGAAGCTATATTACTTACCATGTGATAGAATTGCCGACGATCATTATTGCGGAAAAAGATTTAAAGTTAATCTAGTTTCTAAATGTTCATATAGATTTATAGAATAATTAAAATTAAATAATAAATAATTAAAATAATTGGTAGAGGGATAGTTAATAAAAATTTATTGGAGTAAAAGAATATTTCATTTGTGTATTTGACTGCTTAATTTTGCGTATTTCGTACCATAGTTGCCGCGTATTCCTTCGTAATGTTTCATATCTTAAGCATGATTAAAGCCACACTTCAGGACTAAACTTACTGATAGCTACATTTGAGGTCTATTTTCATCGGTTTAAGCGTGTGCAGGAAAAGTGAACAAAGAGTGCAACATATCTTGTGGAATTTTGGATGTTTAAAAATGAACGAGAATTTTTAGGGAAAGTGGGCTGAGAACAAAAGCAACGGCCGATATTAAATACTGCTTTAACATCTAATTTCTGACATGCGTGAACAATATAAAATAAACGAACATAAACATTGACGCACTACAATTTAAATTTACGGCCAAACAAGGCCGGAATAATGTGAATAGTAATACGATAAAAATATTTAACTGTAACTTTAATCTGATTGTGCTAATGCAATTGCATTTAGCATTGCACATTAATTGATGTAATGGGGCATGGAGCAATAAAGATGTGTTTAAAAAATATTTTCAGTTTCTGGGAAGGATAGGGAATAAAGTAAATACTGCTAGCCACAACCGAGAATTGAAGGCGAGACACCGTGCACTACCGACTAAGCTAAGCTTGTGGTAGTGATCTAAGGACGACCTATTTTAGAGGTATGCTTCATTTCTTAAACTTTAATGAGCATATATACGGCAACTATAAACATGCCATTATAAAAAGAATAATTTCAGTAGCAGAAGCTACAGAATTTGAAACTTCATATCAGATATTTGCTTAAAAATATTGGCACGGAAGTTGTGACGTCCATGCTAGATGGTATACAAGTCACTGACGCAAGATATTGTATAGAATCGTATAGCAACATGTATTGTACAAGAAATGTCCCCGTCTGTACAGGGCGTTGTGCATGTGCCGTAGCCAAAATAGGGTTACATAGCAAATAATATCTTAATGCCAGGTTTACGATGGACTTAACGCAATGTAACGTGAAGACCTAACACATGTTATTAAGTTGAGCAGGGAGGACTTAATGTGATGTAACTTAAGAGTTCGACACCGTCAAACTTTTACTTTCTATTACGTTAAGTGATGTCACATGGTAATTAGATCCAATCAACGTGAAGCAGTGATAGGAGAGATAAAGAGAACTGATATAAGCTAACCGCACCCTAATAGATTGCCAATTTAGCAGCATTTCTTAACTTCACGTTACGTCGCATTACGTTCAAGTAATGATTATCGTGATCTCAGATTTATATAGCAGCCTAAACCTAGAGCAGGAAAGTAAAATGCAATGCTACGAATATTATCTGATTCCTTCTATTTTACTAACATAGGGAACTATTTTGAGAGGGAACAAATTGACTATACTCTGCTTTAACCAATTGTAAAAAGTACTAGTACACAAAAGAGATCACAGGATCTTTCAGTTGATTTTAGGAATTATTTCTGCATTATAAAATATGTACATTGACTTCTCCAATTCATTTATTTTTTTGTCATTTCTTTATTTATTAGCTTATGCGTAAACAAACATTATGTAGATTTAGGTTTAAAAGCAAAATATAATCAACGTGAATATCATCAAATATTGTAACATACACGTGTATTTAAAATATCACTGAAAATCACACCTATTTTATTTTTATTTATTTGTTTACTTTTTATTTAGGTTGGAATTTTAATTAAATTATTTCAGGGTCTATTTTTTGTGAAATAAAGTATGCCATAAAGTTTAGTTTTTAAAAGAATTAGCAAAAACAAAGTTGAGGATGCAATGGATTGATTTAAAAACAGTTTAATAGAGCTTCTGAGAGCAAAGGGAATAGAACATTCCTAGAATATCTGGAGTGAGTTAATTAGAATTGCGGTGTACTTGATTACTTATAATTTGTTAACGCTTTTGTGCTCAGAATCATGAAAAACAATGACAATTCATTTTGTTTTGTTTTCGTTTTTTCAGAAAAGGTTAATGGTTGATATTTCAAATTAGTTGGACATAACTTTGGAGACACCATTTAATTTTTCTCACCATCATGTTTCAGCTTTACATAAATCATCTTAGGCATTCGGAATTTTCTTCTAGATGCACAGGAAATTTGTTAACAGAACAAAAACTATTATACTGGTCATACTTCTGCTTTATATCAAGATACAGTTGTAATGATTTTTATTATTAGACTCATTTGAAAAATTCAAAACCACAGCCCGGATCTGAACTCAGTTCTCCCAGTTTGGTACACCTGATAACTTGCCGGTATGGCATTTAGGTATTCCTCCAACTGATTATATGTATTTTTTATACCTGGATCAGCTAACAGGTATGTCTCCTTTCAGAGATATTGGTTGAAGCAAACTAAAAAAAAAATATTATCATTTGGAGAATTGAATGTCATACCGGCATACTGTTAAGGTCTCAAAGCTGGAGAACCATGTTCATATCCCGACTGTAGCATTGACGTTCTAATAAGAACATTTTTTTTTTGTTATTTATTTATTTTTTAGCTTAACGTCCTTTAACCTGGTTGGTCATATCGGATGATGAATGAAATTGCTGAAATGATACTCAAATGATCTCAGGGTCCGCGGAACTAAGTTACTCAACATTCCTATTCTCAGGATAAGGGAAACCCCCCCCCCCCGGGTGACTCATCCTAAGCGAGATTCGAACTCACGACCTGTTGAATGTGAGGCAGACACGCTACCACCTCACTACCCAGGCGGGCTAAGAACAACTTCTATTCAGTTATTTCTTACTTATAGTAAAGCTTCATCTATGGGTAGAGCTCTCTGGACGCTATGTTTTTGGGAATATTTGTCGGGACGTTGGTCGTGAAAGTAAATACTAGGAGAAGGATGGTTCATATAATACACCATTGCTCTTCATTTGAAGGCATCAAAACATTTGGAAATGGGAACATGCAGGGTAATGTAATTGTGCTGAAATATGATATATCATTTAAAAGTTTCATGTAGAATCCGAGAATAATATCAGAAAGCAAAAACATTAACCCTAAACATCATAATACTACTGTTTAATCTGCAAGGCTCACTTGAGAGAGAATAACACATCCTCATTGGTCTGACGTCACCATTCAGTGCGGGAGTGTTAGCACAAAGAACTTGACACGTGTACCATGTCCTTTGATTTTAGTGTATGCTGTGGTTAAATGCATATTTTGAATAGCGTATGTAGCAGCACATTTGATTTCTGGATCAACATAAATGATATTGAATAGATTGGCTACAAATCGTGTAAAATGTAATTGTGCTGGAATATGATCTATTCATTTATAAGTTTCATGTACAACATTAAGCCTATATATCATAAAACTACAATTTAACCTGCAAACAGGTCACGTGAGAGAATACTCACATCCTCATTGGTCTGACGTCACTATTCAGTATGAGAATGTTAATACAAAGAGCTTAACACGTTTTGCTTGTACCACACGACGTATATTTCCTTTGATTTTAGTGCATGCTGTGGTTAAACGCAGATTTTGAATAGCGTATGTAGTAGAATATTTTGATTAATATTATATCAGATATTGAATAGATAGGCTGTAAATCGTGTACAGGTTCTTTGCACACTCATACATCGAAGATTTCTCAACAACTTATTTATTAACGTACCCGAAAACGTGAAATCAGGAATAAATAGATGTCGCCATTGCTAAGATGTGTCGGACATGAAGCAGAAATCTACAGTGCATTGTTGCGAGGTTCATTGTGATACAATTTAAATATATGGTAACATTTTTTACTTTCTCTATACGTACTATGCACATAGTGTATAGAGAAGGTATTGCATTCCAACCAAAAATTCGATACCGAGACTTCACCGGAAATATACGTTTTAGGATACCCTAAAAAAAAGGTATTTTTGGAAAAAGGTCTTTCCGTGAACACGATAACTCAAAAACAAAAAGTTGATAAAATACCAAAGCTGGTGTTTGAGTTTAGTATTTTACAGGGATGCGACGCGAAGATTTTGAGAAAAATCACCCCTTCCCAAACTACCCCTTATATGAAAAAGATTTCGAAATTTTTGATTTTCTCTAAAACGACTCTTAACGATTTTCATTACATTATGTATATTAAAGGTATTTATATGGCAAACAAAACGTATATCTTGATTTTTCTGGGGACAGCCTCTAAAGACCTCTTTATTCCTAATAAATGTTGCTGAATGTTGCATAACTAGTAAACCGTAAGGGGTAGACAAAACTTACTTGAAAAAACATGTAAATCACGTTAAAACACACAATTTATGTTAAATACATTTTTTTTGTGTAATGGATTGTTCTTGACATATTGCTTATTAATGGTTTCAGCTTTAAAAAACATACTTTTCTCATACGGGAATTTGTCAACTCCTGTCCATACAAACAAAGGAACTTCAGTCACACAGCAACTGGTTTTTAACTAATACTTTAGCCTATGATACTTCCTTATTTCTGTTACATGAAAGCAAGTAATAAGACTTTCTGCTAATGTTTTCAATTAGAATGTAGTAAAAAAAGGTTAAGCATTTTAACAATACTTTTTTGCAGAGATGTAGAGAAAGACAAGCGAATGAAACACATTAGATGTTTTATGTTTTGATGTCGAATTTTTTTCTGCATAATGTCAAGTAGTGGTAATCATTCATTGTAACCTCTTTAAAATCTGCATATAACATTTTAGATGGCGTTTTTTGCGCATTTAATAAAAGGTTGTAATGAATAAAATATCACCCAAATGTCATAATCTGTCCTTGCCAAATTAAGCTCGAGCAAAATGTAATTAATATTATCTTCATTCTACCCTAAGCAATAGATTTATTTATTATTTATTTATTTTCTCCTTTTTAAATGTTATGCTGTCACCATAATGTGACGTGTTTTGGGGCTTCTTAGCATTACATTTGTATCTCATAGAGTTAACAGTTGCATATCAACTATGTTCATTCTCACCTATTAACCTTGTATTGTGCAATAAAATTAATTGATAGAAATCCACTACTTATATAAACAAATATTGGCCAGATTCTTTACTTAATTGTTTTAACTGTCTACAAATCAAAAATACTGTTACTATGTTTTATTGTTACCCCTGACAACTAATCAGCAACATATTTTTTAATGTAAACGTTATATCCGTCCATGGCAATTTATTCCATTACCAACGCAAGCATTAACAGTATAAAACATTTAAGTTCGTACTTAATAATGACGCCACAATACGATCGCTTACGTTCAAAATGTTTTCGAGGGATTTGCAAATTAGACTCTAAAATCTTTTTTCTTAACTTTCAAAAGAATATTGCATTGCAATGTAATATTCTTTTGTGTTAATTTGAGAATGAAATTTTTGTTAAATTGTTTTTGGAAGTAATTTAAATTTGTAATATAAAAACTCCACGAAATTCGTGTAAAGCAGCTAAAGTTTAATACACCACAATGATCATAATGATTGCAGGTTTACACTTGCATTATTTTAGAAACTGCTCAAATGGACATTATCAAATATTAAATCCTAACTTTTTAAATTTCTTCGTTTTATAGCAATAGTACCTCTGTCTCTCATCTTTATACTTGAAGGTAGCAGTTAAGTTGACACGTTGCAAAGTAAATAAAAGAAAGAAAATAGAATTAAAAAGAAAAGAGAATTGAAAAGCTTTAACTGCTAGACTTTCTAAACCAATCACAAGATAGCACAAAGCGGAAGCGAATCTGAAAATGGCTCTGTTGCTTGAGTCTATTTCCAACCGCGTGCAGTTCATCTCTAGCACGTGTTTCCAGGTGCACTTTGCAAGCTACATATTACTCTTTGTTATTTATATGTATTTGTTGTTGATAGGGATGTTTATGTGTATATATCTATATATATATATATATATATATATATATGTGTGTAATTATATATACATGCATTTATTTCATCAATATTATTTATACAAGGTTTGAAGTGCGAGAGTGCCTGAAAAAACGACGCCTGTCAGAGACTGATGATATCCAAAGTGAAAATCCTTTGCATAAGAATGTGCCACTTAATAGCCAGGTTTTGGAATTAAGAACGGAAAGAGTACATGAAGGTTAATGGGAATCCCTCTATTCCTCTTGATACAACTGTGCAGCTTCTTTTTTATAGTGTATAACGCCCGCTTTTACTACTATGGCACCGCAGGCGATGAAACTGGTGATAAATAGAATGAAAATAGATCAGCGGTGGAATGCGAGGGAAACCGGAGAAAACCTGCCCCTGCGCCGCACCACAAACTTCACATACGATCACCTAGGATCAAACCCAGGCCACTTTGGTGAGAGGTGAGTGGTCTTCGCAGCAGCTCTTAGACTAAACATCAGAACTTTCGTTAGCAAAGGAGTGAAACTTCAAGTGGAGGAAGACAAAGTTCCTGATCCATCTGAAATGCAGGAGTGAAAACAATTTTGTTGTATGTTTAACTTCCCTCATGCAAGCTTGCATTAATTGTTTTATACTGTCGAAAGTTCATAATTTATTCTACACTTGCTGCATATATTATGCGTGTATTTTTTTCAATTAACAGTAAAACGAATTAATTAATATTATCGGTATTGACTACTATGTAATTTTGAATACGATAGAAAGGTTCGTAATCAGCTGTTATTGTTAATTAGTAACTCTGGCAACGTCGCAACGACAATATAGCCAACATCGCGTGAAATCACCCAAACTGTCAAGTACAAAGTTTCATCGATGGGGGTATAGACTCGGTGGAGAATATAAGTTTGTGTAATGAAGTAATACTAAAATATTAAAGTTTTTGGGTATTCTGAACTGTAATATATCAACAAAAGCTCTTCAAATAAGTAATCGGAATTTTTGTTTTAGGAGATTCTATGCCTTAACATTAATATTATATTAATTTCAATCACTTAAGAAACGCGGCGATAGGTTTTATTCAAACTTATACCTGCAGCTTCTGCTTGACACTATGTAAGTTGTATACCACTTACGGTTGAAAAGACAAAAATGATGTGGTGTACCGACGCATCCATATACATTCATTCATTATCACCACCATTAGAATCAAAATGGGAGGCATTTCAGCTCCATAATCCATAAAATATTTGTGATTGAAACTCATTGAACAGACCACAAAAGTCTTTTAATATTATTTGTCACATCCACAATTGTTAATTGCCCTTAATAAAAAAAATTTAGTTCAGAAATTTGACGTCAAATTGACATTTTTATTTCGTTTAAATTCTATGCAGTACGAATGCTGCAATGACTTGATTCTCATACTGCTTCAATTTGACACGATTTAGAAGTAGTAACAATTGAGAAACTGTGGTATATTACAGCAACAAAATAGAATGTCATTTGATTTTCCTTGTAATTTTCTTTTGTTTATGATTTTAAAGCTCTGATTTCACCAAGTGATAACTGTTACTTCTTATACTGCACTCTTATCAGAACTAAAATAAAGCGTAGGGTTCTCCATGGTAATATTTCATATTCACTGAAGGTCCCCTTTACCTTTGTTCTATTTTTTTTCCCGCTTCCTCTCTATAACCATCATTCAACCCATTTGTTGCCCGCCATTTGCTCATGATGTGTGAATAGACCTACAGAAATTGATTTGCCTTTTTGATAATTTGGAACGCAGGGTCGGCATAAGTGGTACTCCGCTCTAATTATAAAAGAAATTACTGCTTTTATTCACTTTCCACATTACTCAGTTCCCTCACACGCAGGGAATCAAAGGCGATGTGAATTATATTATCCTATTATTATTATTATTAATATTATTATTATTATTAGGAACCACTGCTCCTTTTGTATTATTTCATTGATTCGTATGTCTTCTTTTTCTACTCTTGTGATAAAATTCTCGCTCTCTCTATCTCTCTCTCGTATATAATTAATTCCTCCAGTGTTCTCAGTCTCTCCCTATTTCTATGAAATTTGTGTTCAGAAATATTTAAATTTACATAAAGTTTTTAACAAATTGCCTCTTTATTGGTATGACAGTACGATCAAAAGTATGCTATTTACCACATTATCTGTTAAGTTATCCAGATAAAACCGACTTTATTTTGAATGACGCTATTGATAGCCCAGCGTAATTCAGAAGCGAAGGACTATAGTGACTTTCAAATAGAATGAGGTTTGTCCTTGGGCGCCACCAGGCCAGCAGCCAATCGGAGTGCTGCTGTGTTGACATATAGCATTTGCGTTTAGCTGGGGAGTAACGCACTAAGTGATTCCGTCTCTCATAAATACTACTAGCGCTAAGAAATTTTGCAAAAAAATAATTCACGAGGAAAACAGGCAGTAATGTTCGTCGCAGAACCGTAAAAACCACAGAGTTTTAGCTCAAATGTTTTTCATAATACACATGAATAAACAGGCAGATTTATATGCCCAATGTGAGAGGGAAATATGAAAAGAGTGGATGTAGCGACCTGGCAACGCAGAGTACGATAACGCATCTCATTCGTCGCAGAGTAGAACTCTTCCCATTTGAAAAACATTATAGATCCGCTATTTCTCCCTTATACATTGCTAACGATGCAAAAGAACGGGAACATGTTATGCTTGCATTTCGTTATAAAGGGCGTTCGAAGTGATTACCCTGCGCATCTGTATACGTCTTTCACATTATTATATGTTGAACAATTATTGGATACTTAATTAATTCGTACAACTAAAATATTGGAAAATATACCTAGCTGTATATTGCTTTGTAATTCGTTTGGTGTATGGTACTTTGTTGAGAAACTTTTAACTTCGAACATACACAGAGGTTTAAAATTTGGAGATTGAGAAGGGCAGTCGAGTGCCCGCAGGTGCATACTTCCAGCTTGGTGTTGGGCTGCGCAGCGACGACTGGTCCTCTTTCCCATTCCTCTCTCCGGCGTCGCAGCTGATGAGTCGGCTATTTTCGGACTCAGCAGCGAGCAATTGAGACCTATTTGTTTAGTTCAAGGTATTGAGCGACGGTGATCTCAAGGAATGGTACGAGAAATTAACTCAAAAAACGTCGGCAAGGTTCTCGAGACAGTTCCTGGCGCGATTCTCTCTCCGTAGTTTCTCTCGCGATAGAGCACAACGCGCACAAGGAAACTTAAGCTTATGCGGCGATAATTACAATTGATAAGTGCAGAACTATTATGGACGCTTTAAAATTCTACGCAAGTGCCTCAAAATTAGGGCGAATACTCCTCATTTATAGCAAATCCTACCAATCGCAAAACTATCAACGTGCAATCTCATTGGCCCATTTTGGCGCCGAAAATAGGTTGGGGTGCGCTTCTGACGTGACGCAATTATTTTCGATTGGTCAACACGTCTTTCACGTGATTCTTGACCCCAATTTCTCGTGGTTCCCCTCTTTATACGTCACATCCACTTTCTCTTTCCGAGACGTGACCATATTTACCCTCTTGAGAAATAAAAAAGCAACTATCGTAAACAACCGGAATCGCCGCTTGAAAACTCTGGGTTTAAAGTTGGTAATGCTTTCCAGAAACAGTCTCTCTGAACTTTCAATATACATTATGACAATTAATACAGGATATTATATTTAGCAATTCACTTAAACAATCTAATTAATCAAAACGTATGCTGATGCACTCACTCAAGCTCCTTTGGATATTTGACTCTCTTCCATTTTGTATAATGTTGATTCCATTTTGTTCTTCATGTTCTTAGGAGGGGCGTAATTTGCAATTCTTTACGTATATCTTCGCTTGTAATATGGTCTTTAATGAGTAACCTTTTACTGCTCTTAAAAATTTCATTTCCGGTGCATTTATTCTGTTTTTATCTGTTTTATTGAGCACCCAACATTCACTGCCATATAACACTGATGACATGTCCATTGCTTTACAACATTTTAATTGGACGTACCTTCTTGTTTTGTTTGTTGGGCCTATGTTACACAATCACATTTCTGTGTCATAGAAGTATGATCGCGATGATATGATTACAGTGCAATATAACATATTTGATCACATCTAGCTGTGACATACACCATCACACCTGTGATGAGAAAATAAAATGGCGGACAGGTAAATGCTTACAACCAAAGTGTTCATTTCCATTTAATAATCACATGAGATGTTATATAATTTAAAACATAAATATTATAAAAAAATAAACAAATGCCTGCAAATATATTTAAGCATAGAAGAAGCCATTAATGAAGTATATAGGTGTAACAAAACGCACTGCACAAATTGCAGAACACATTCCTCTCACGGGGACGAAGAAATTATGTATATGAACATGGGTTTGAAAATGCTTTATTACCATGTTACAGCTCATTAATCATGGGAAACACACAAGCTTGCCACGTGTAATTCTTTCTCACATGAGATGTTCAATATGTCCTCCATGAGCATTGATACATGCATCAACCCGCCGTCGTAGTAGTGAATCTCGGGTGCGCTGACGCATCAGGCTGAAATGCCTCATGTTCCCTAAGACGACGATCAATGGCTTCAGAAGTTTTCCTGTCAGGGCAGCTTCTTCCTGGAAATCTCTCCCGTTACAAACGTTGAACGCGAGCGCCATTGACATCTGCTAATCCATACATCAAATGGGCATCTGCTATCTCTGCATTGTTGTACATTGCCATTGTACGAGCCAAGTCTGTGATCAACTTTACTAACGTAGTAACCCGTATGCTTGCCAAGATCGTACTGCTTTCTGTAACAGTTGATATTATTTGTAAACAAAAAATGGCGTAAGTCGTATGGCAATAGAGACATGTAAAACAAACCACTGACGGTGCACCTGCGATAATGACAATATAACCAGATGTAAGCAAGAGTGCATGTTCCACATGAATCTAAGATGTGTGTTTCCCATGATTAATAATTTGGAGAAAATGAGTTGAGTGGTAACAAAGCGTTTCCAGACCATGTCATATAACATCATTTCTTCGTCTACGTGTAAGGAATGTTTCCTGCAATTTTGCCGTACATTGTTGTTACATTCTGTATGGTACTTATACTGCGAATGTGTGAGGTATAAATTAAATAGATTGAGAAGCCAATATTTAGAAGAAGAAAATGAATGTTGTTATTATTATTATTGTTACAACCATTAATTACTATTTGACTGTTGTCTTTTTTATTTATACTCGTAAGTGTATTATTAATATTCTTTAAGAAATTGCCTTTTTAGCTTTAGGCTAGGCTATGTAAAATAGTTGCACATAAATTTAAAAATCTGTATTACACTCACATGACTTTCTCTAGCTACTCTACAAACAAATGTCTTACAAAAGATAATTCGTCTTTCAATCGAAATAAACATTAGCAGAATTGTAATACTTAATTCCTTATAAGTAAAATGCAACTAAAGGAATGCACTAGGCTAAAGTGATAGTCAAATGTTTTAAAAACTGTCGTTATGCGATTGTCATTGCAAATCGCTTCTTTGCTTGCCCAGGAGTAGAACAAACGAAAACCGGACATTTCCGTCTGAGAAAAGTATAACTAATTCACAATTGAAACTAATAACACGGTATACATCAAAAACGGTAAGCCCCAGAAAAAAATATTATATGACATAACTTATTTATTTTAACAAGATCTACATTTTTTGTACAGTACGTTTTTGTCTCTCTCTCTCTCTCGATTTATTAGTAATGCCAAATTAAGCAAAATTCATCCAGAATAAACAGGTCTTTAGAAACTATTCTCAGAAAATTAAAAGATATATATTTTATTTGCGATAGAAACCCTTTAATATGTGGTATTTTAATCAAAATCGGTTGAGCCATTTATAAGAAAAACAAACTTTTTTCAATGTAAAGGGCAGTTAGGGGTGGGGGGTTTTGAAAATCTTCGTGTCGCATCCTTGGAAGACACCAAACTTAAATATATTTGTTATTTAACCGTGTTTTCGTTTTTGGCTATGTTGTCTACAGACATACACACACACGCGCGCGCGCTGACCTGTTTTTGAAAATGCCTTTTTTTTTTTTTTTTTTTTTTTTTTTTTGATTCGGAGGGTCCTAAAACATGTATTTCCAGTGAAATCTCCACATTGAATTTTTGGATGGAATACAATACTTCTCTATCTCTATGTACATTGTACATGTGGGGCTAGAGAAAGTAAAAATACAAATTATAGTAAAATTATTTATAAATATCCAATACAATGCAACAACACATGCTAAACCGAAGGATGAGAACCATTGTTACAGCTCAGGGAGTCAAATGTTGGATACTTTTTAAAAATGGATGAAAAAGATTATCAATTATTTGACATAGTTTAATATGCCGAACAGTTTAAATAGGTTCACATCATGTGATTAAAGCTTTTATCACATTCTGGAATACACAAATGTGATAGCGTAATATAAGATCTTAATATTCTTCTGCTTGTTACATATTTTTAACGTTTGAACATTATTTGCAGATCTTTACCATACTTAAAAGTACCTACATACGGTTTCCAAGTAATTAAAAATTTTAAATATTTATCCAATTAAACCTTTATTCTTAAAAGTCAAATTGGATTTTCTCTGTTGATATTTTATAATTATATTTCTTTGATATTTTATATGATTTGTACATATTACCTATATTAAACTGGTTTTCTGTGTCAGCAATAAGCACTTGATGGTCAGCATACAAAATGATGCTCACAAAATAATTTTCAGATTTCTATTCCTCTGAATTGATTCTATTCAGTAATCACTGTTGTTGACAAGCTACAACCCTATTTCGCCTCTCACCTAGACGGGCCGCATGTGAGATTTGTGGTGGACAAAGCGGCGTAGGGCGGGTTTTCTCCGGGTACTCTAGTTTCCACCGCCATCTCATTCCACCGGGGCTCCATCTTCATGTATCATCAGTGACATCACCTGCGGTGCCTGAGCAGTAAAAGCGGGCGTTAAACACTACAAAAAAAGAAGATACAGCCCTGTCTCGCTCCTTGGTTTATGAAAGCTAATTTTCTCCCTATTTTATATCCATTATCAATACAGATTAGTGTACCTCATAAAGACTTATTAGATGACCTGGAAAACCCTAGTATTAGATGAAGCATTATAACTAATTGTTCTTGCAAATTTTAGAGTCTTGACTTAGAAACTTCGCTCTATCAGTCAGATGACCTGTAGCGTATAGCAAGCGAGAATGAAAGAAGAATTTACTCTTTGTCTGTCTGACTCTCTCTCTCTCTCTCTCTCTCTCTCTCTCTCTCTCTCTCGCATGTTTTCTTCCAATCTGCTTCCTGTGTCTTCCCACGAATGCGGATGACTGAAAATGTATAAATTTCTTATGAACATAGTAATAATTGAAGAATGTTTTTGGAAACCAACTACTTTCTATAGCGTTCTCATAGAAAAGTGGGTGTATTTCTCCCCCGTCGTCAGCACCCTCGGTAACAATAGGTTTACCAGTCTGAGGTTTCAAAATATATAGAATATTTAAAATGCACGAAGAGAAACAGACAGTGACAAAGAGAGAGTGGGGAGAGATGGAGAAAGAAAGAGAGAGAATGTGCGTGAATTGTATGGTGTGCGCGTGCAGCTGATCTCAAATATCTGATGTGTTCCATTAACATGGTTTTCTCTACCTGTTCTGCAAATTAACTTCTTACAAAAGATTCTTCTTCTTTGTACTTCGTGCTAATCAAGGTTAACATTAACGTATGGTGTTGTCGCACAGCTCATTATAAGTAGAAGGGAATTAAGCAAATACAATACGCTAAGACGACAAGTAAAACTTTTAATAGCTGTCGCTATGTGACTACCATTTAAATTTGCTGTTTTGCAGGGCTAAGAGCAAAACAAAAGAAACACGTACGACTTGCCCTTTGAGAAAAGTATAGCTGCACAACAACAATGTACGTGACATAAATTGTGTGAGATCTGCATTTCTTGTGCAGTAAGTTCTTGTCTATCTCTTACGGTTTTCCACGTATATAAAAGTCATTCAGAATGGATACGACTTCAGAGGCTATTCCCAACATATATACATGTTATTTATTATGTAAATGTCTTTAATATACCGCATTTTAATGAAAAGAATAGTAGCCCTATTTGACAAAATAAAATGTAACTTAACTTTTTCCATGAAAAGAATATTTTGCGGTGGGGGGATTTTCTTGAAAACTTCGTATCGCATCCTTTCGGAGATACTATTGGATGGATTTTGTGATTTTAGTGCACACACTTGTCTTTTTGTAAAATGCTTTCTTTTTTTTTCTTTGTTTTCTTTTGATCAGGGATCCCCAAAACAAATATTTCCGGTGAAATCTCGGTATCGAATTTTTAGGTGGAATGCAGTCCCATCTCTGCCTACTATGTACATTGTGGAGAAAGTAAAACCCACTCCACCTATTTTGTTAATTCTTTAAACCCAAACTCTTCCAGATGGTCCCAGACTAAATTTGCAGAATTTTGAAAACTAGACAGTTAAGGGTATCTTTTGCGCATGCTTATTCTTTATTAGGCTATTTACCTGTTTTTTTTCATGCTTTATTTCGGAGAATCATTGGATTTCCACAGCAGTTCTTCTACCCATCTTTTCTGCGGCCTTCCAGTACTTCTAGGGCTTCATATCCTTAGTTATTTTTACCATTCTATCATGTTTTATTCTTGTAATAAGATTATTCCATTACTTTTGTCCCTTCTTTTTACAAATTTGTTATTATTTTACACTGTTCCCTTACATTGTCATTTATTTTTCTATCACTTCTAATCTTCACTATTATCAAACTTAAAACATATATTTCCATTGTTTGACATAACTGCTTGATCTTTTTGTTTCATTTGTTATGTCAGGATTGACCTCACCATTGTCCTGTATATTTTAACTTTCCTTTCTATACTGGTTACATCTCTTTAAGTATCCTGATAGGGCAGCTTTTTACAAGACCTGCTCTCTAGCTAATCTTTATATATTTGACGATCACTTGATATACTCACTCCCAAGAATTGAAACTCTATCATTGCTCCATGACCTTCTATTCTATTTGTAACTTACAACTTGGATATAACCGTCGTTTTAGTTTTCTCTGTTGAGACTGTCACGTTATATAACTTGGATGCCATCACAAGCTTATGCAATAACCATTGCAGATTGTCCTCAAAGTCATCTGCATAACTTTACGTATTCAGGTCACAAATGTCAATCCCGTTTCATTGTACGTAGATAGCAGAAGCTAGTTTTGCTACATGAGGCAGATCCCCGTCATCACTGATGATAGCCGCTTCTCGTCACTGGAACTTTGTGTGAGCATGATTTAAGGATATGTGGGTGTCCCATGAGGTTTGAGGATTGCTAGGGTTTTTATTATCGATATGTTGGTTTACCTGATAAAAAGTAAAAGTGTTTTCGTCCAATAATATTCCTTTTCCATTTCCTTTCTATTTTGGTTAATACATTTATATTTCGTATATGCGTAGCCAACTAGCTATTTTTACTTTCTCTGTACGCACTATGCACATAGTGCATAGAGAAGGTATTGCACTCCACCCAAAAATTCGATACCGAGATTTCACCGGAAATATATGTTTTAGGGTCCCCTTTAACTAAAAAAATGTGTTACACTCACATGACTTTCTCTAGCCGTTCTACAAACTTCTTACATAAGATTATTCTTCCTTCTGCACCATGTTAATCGAGGTAGTCAGCACAATGTTCTTATTACTTAGTTCCTTAGTCGTTATGCGAATGTCATTACAAATCGCTTATTTTCTTTGCCAGGAGTAGAGCAAAATAAAAACAGACACTCCCGTCTGAGCAAAGTAGAAGTACTTCACAGCTGAAACTAATAACAATGAATACCTCGAAAATGGTAAGCTCCACGAAAAAAATGTATATGGCGCAAGTTGTGTATTTTAACAAGACCTACATTTTTTGTAAAGCAAGTTTTTATTTATCTCTTACGGTTTACTAGTTATGCCAAATTAAGCAAAATTCATCCAGAATAAACAGGTCTTTAGAAGATATTCTCAGAAAATTCAAGATATACATTTTATTTACCAGGTAAATATCTTTAACATACAAAATTTTAACCAACATCCTTAGAGCCATTTTTAAGATAATACAAATTTTCGAAAAAAGTTCCATGTGAAGGGTAGTTTGGGGTGGGGGGATTCTTCTCAAAATTTTCGTGTGGCATCCCTGGAAGATACTGAACTTAAATACCAAGTTGGGTATTTTACCTACGTTTCGTTTTTGAGTTATCGTGTTCACACACACACACACACACACACACACACACACCGACCTTTTTCTGGAAATGCTTTTTTTTGGATACAGGGAGTCCTAAAACGTGTATTTCCGGTAAAATCTCGACATCGAATTTTTGGGTGAAATGCAATACTTCTCTATCCCTATGTACATTGTACATACGGGGCAAGAGAAAGTAAAAAGCATTTTCAGAAAAAAGTCCGTGTGCCTGTGAACACGATAACCCAAAAACGAAAAGTTGGTAAAATACCAAACTTTGTATTTAAGTTTAGTATCTTCCAGGGATGCGACACGAAGATTTTGAGAAGAATTCCCCCACCCCAACTACCCTTTACATGGAACTTTTTTCGAAAATTTTGATTTTTACAAAAAATGGCTCTAACGATTTTGATTAAAATATCGTATATTAAAGCTATTAACCTAACAAATAAAATGTACATTTCGAATTTTCTGGGAATAGCCTCTGAAGAGTACTTTATTCTGGATTAATTTTACGGAATTCTGAATAACTGCTAAACCGTAAGAGATGGACAAAAACTTGCCACACAACAAATGAAGAGCACATTAAAACACACAATTTATGTTATATACATTTTTTTCGTGGAGTTAAACGTTTTTGAGACATTTCTTGTTTTTGGTTTCTGCTTTAAAAAACTTATACTTTTCTCATAAGGAATTTATCAACTATGTCCATACAAACAAAGAAACTTCAGTTACTTAGCAACCAGCTTTTTACTATCACTTTAACCTATGGTAGTCACTTAGGAAGCAAGACTATTTCTATGACTATGACTATGAAGTAAATAGAAGTATAAGCTTTTTAAGAATAATATTTTGCAGGGATATAGAGAAAGTCTTGTGAATGTTACACATCAGGTTTTTAAAATATAGTTTAATTTGCATGGACTCTGTTCTCAGGCGATTAATATAGAGAGTAACCTGAATAAACAGGATACGTTTAGAATTCAATAATAACGTTTAATTTCACTCTCGAGCTTTGAGAAAGAAAAATTCAATTAATTTAACATGTCAATAACATAATAAATTACAATACACTCTATCGATACAACTCATAAGCCGATGGAGTTTTTCTTAATAGCGTGTTTAATTTGCAGGTTATCTAATTATTCACTTCAATGCCTTACACACCATTCTCATATTTAACAATTACATGTCTACAAATTTAACACATATCTTCTTTCGTGAAGGTATTCTTTTAAGAGGTTAGTTATTCTCTTAATTTACACGATATACCATCGTGATATTCAACGATATTGCACTTATGTATGTATATTTCTTCTGCGTCTCTAAGCAAACTTTTTCAAACAAAAACAGGAATCATTTGTTCTTTTCTTAAGGAAACAAGATTAGAAACATTCATATACCTTCATTTGCTTCAAAATTTTATATACGTAGCAAATCCTTTTTAACTACTCATACTACAAATTAAAGCTAATTACTTAAAATCGCACGGTTACACAATAGCTTTCCGTTGCAGGATTATGTGTAGATGAAATGACGGTTGATTGTTTCAATTCACTGTAATGATGTAAATCATAAACTCGCCACCACCCTACAGAGGTTATGTTCAATTTAATATTGCATCTACGCCTTGCACCATGTTAAAGTTTTATCTCGCTGTTTTAAATTACTAACGTGGAGCTCTCCTGCCTCTCGTATGTCTCCACTTCTAGTCGACGACTATCTGTCCCCAACCCTTACTCGGGTAAAATGCTCTGAAAACAACTGAGGTTCATTACTCCCATGCATACAGTTTTTCCTGTCCTTCGCTTCTGTGTCCGGATTTACTGTTATTCCTCAGGAACGCGTCTAGTTCCGAGCATTCTCGGCGTTCGAGGCGTAATAACATTTATTCCAATACAATTCACTCAATTAACGCCTTTAATTTAATTTATTTCTACGCCGGCATATGACCAGTTACACACTTTGTTGCATATATGAATGGTTTCTAGTTCAAACCGGTCATTAAAGATTCAGGTGATGCAGTATGCAAGATATCGTATTGAACTTGATACCATCTATTACACAGAATGATGGTGACAGCTTTGCCATGTTTCAAAATTCTACCTTGCATGGTCATTCAAATAATAATTTTTACTGTCTAAATTCAGTATACTAATAAGAATGAGCCTCGTGATGTATTTTAAAACTATTTACATACAAAATTCAAGTTTTAGAACAAATTAGTTTGCAAATAAATCTATTAATATAATATTATTTTATTAACTCTAATTATTGTAGGAAACGTGTTACTATTTGTACTCTACAACTGATGATCTTTCAAACTTTAATTCTTTTTTTCTCAAAATTGGAGCATTATTTCAGAAACTTATTTAATCACATTCTTTAATGTACTTTTGAGAGGCAGAATGCAATTTTTTAATCAAATTAATAAAACAATTGCATCTTGTGGAGCATTTTGAGTATGCAAAAATGTTGGTTAAAAAGCTTACGACAAAAGATGATTTAAAGTTAGGATTGCCTGTTAAAAGCATGAGCTTGCACATTTAAAGCTTCAGTCTAATTGTAATTAAAGTGTGCTAAGTGAGAAAAACAACATATTTTCTTAAAATTTAGAATTCATATTATGTTATTATTAAAATAGTAATTTTTGAGTTTTTCACAAATTTTGGCCGAATTTAACATTTTATATTATGTTAAAATTTAGTTATTTTTTGGGAGCTTAGAGAGGTTGTATGTTGTTCATTTCACAAATTGCTTTCCTATTTTACTTACTGTAATCTAGTAATGTTTTGTTATGACTTGTACAAAACAAAACCTTTTAGATTATTCTAGAACATGAAAAACGATGAGCTACATTTTTACATTTAATTTCTATTTTCTAATCCTAATATTCAACTACATTTAGCCTATAGGTCTTGGAGAAAATTATGGGACACCATACAAATTTAAAAGGCCATTCATATCCAGGTTTTTCCACCTCTTATGTAAAATTGACTTTATTTGACCATTTTGGACAAAACTTTGAACACGTAAGCTTTAAGTGCAAGAAGGGATTACAGATACATACAAAATACCACTCAAAATTTACACCTCTTCTTTATTTCTAATCCTATACTTACAGAATTTACCAATGCAATGCTGTATAAAACAGCTGTAAGGGATAAAGGAGACGTTTGCTATACAATCTTGCACACAAGTCTAAATAGTTTTTTTAAAAATGGGTGAAATGAATTGTATAATTCCACATTGGGCTTTCAATAACTGCCCTATAAGGTCGACCTTTAAGCATATTAAAATAAAAATTACACTATATGTGCTCGACAATTTCTAATGAATTTACTGTGTCCATGCTAAGAAAACTTCAAACCAATTTATCCATCATCCGAAACAGCGCACTCAAATATGTAAAACTTCGAATATTAACATCCTATCTTGCCTATGTATGTACACCATTATAGTTTGGTATAGATGAGCTGATCGTCAGTGGACAATTGGAGTGAACATTGTGTGAAAGCGTGATATGGACACTACTTATCGTTATGAAGCATATTCATAAAAGTTGCACTTATTATGTACATGCTTTAAAGACACAATTGAATAATAAACCATGCTAATCGAATAAGTATTAGCAGAAACTGTTTTATTACTTCGTTCCTTATTAGTAGGAGGTAAATAAGGATATACACAAGGTAAACCGACAGTCAAATGTTCTAAAAGTGTGGTTGCTCTGGGATTGAAATCCGTTTCATTGCGTGGCCAGGAGTTAACAAGTTCCCGCGTGAGAAAAGTATAAGTACTTTAAAACTGAAACCAATAAGAAGGAATATTTCAAAAACGGTCAGCTCCAGGAGAAACACGTGTAAGACGTAAATTGTATGTTTTAATGAGATTTACATGTTTAAGTAGTAAGTTTTTGTCTATCTCTTACGGTTTACTAGTTATGCAAAATTCAACCAGAGTAAAGAGGTCTTCAGAAGCTATTCCCAAAAAATTCAATATATACATTTTATTTATGATGGAAATGGCTTTAATATGTGGTATTTTAATCAAAATCGTTTGTCACTTTTTGGAAATCAAAATTTTCGATAATTTTACCATATAAAGGGTAGTTAGGGGAAATTTTCTTGAGAATCTTCGTGTCGCCTTCTTGGAAGGTACGAAGCTTAAATACCAAGTTTGGTATTTAACGGTCTTTTCGTTTTTGAGCTATGCCGCCCACAGACAGACACACACACACACACACACATCTTTTTATAAAAATTTTTGTTTTGGTTTCAGGGGATCCTAAAACATGTATTTAGGGTGAAATGTCGGTATCAAATTACTATATACACTATGTATATAGCACGTGTAGAGAAAGTAAAAAGAAAATGATGCCTTTCTTTCATTGCACGGCGTTTGCTGATTTTAAGGTGGAATTTCATGGACGGAGCTGTTAGTGGGTTTGCCTGGCAGCTAGAGAGAGAAATCAACTTGTTAAGAATTGCCTGGAGCAATATTCAGCAACACCATTACTGAAATCACGTGCTCGTCACCGCAATGAGGAGCTCTTTAACGATCTGCCTGATCGCTCTACCAAATCCTATTATAAGAGTCTTGGAAATCAGCTTATATTCAGAGCAACAAGGGAACAGTCGATATTCCCTCCTCGATTGCAACTAAATTTAAAAGTAACGAGGGCACAAAAGCCGATTTAGGTTTGTGTTCTCGGAAGAAGGTACATTTTTTGCGTGGGATTTATACATTAGTGATTTAGAAACTCCAAGAAGTTTTGTTAAAAAGGAATTGGTAGGAAAGCGCTCTACTTTTGAAACCACTCACTATGTATAGAGAGATTTGTAAGTAAGATGGAGCTAAAAAGCATATAAATTAACATTTATATCAGAAATTAGGAAAAGTGGTA
Organism: Hymenopus coronatus; assembly: GCA_030762935.1. Taxonomy (NCBI): domain Eukaryota; kingdom Metazoa; phylum Arthropoda; class Insecta; order Mantodea; family Hymenopodidae; genus Hymenopus; species Hymenopus coronatus. The sequence goes on along the minus strand of CM060888.1, from coordinate 105,164,314 downwards.
AACTCACTTTTGGATTTCATCTAAAAAGCGTTAGCTATGTTTATTCACCGCTAGCTTTAAGATGAATAAACAGAGCAAAGTGTTTTTGGGAGGAAAATGGCTGTAACTTAAGCACTTTTCCAAAATTGAGATATTTCTTCAGAAATGTTGCCAATTAGGAGCTTTGAGAATTCCGCTCTACAATTTACAATCACAAGAATACGAAAGGGTACAGCAAGTTTTAGCTAAACGTTCTTCAGTATATTTTCTTTTACCGTATTATCAATTATTTAGTTGCCACAGAAATAATAGCATACTGGTGAAATTATAACAAATTTCTTTAAATGTTTTATTAAATGTTGTATCAAATATTTGCTTTATCACAATTTGATTGTCTCGTCCTAATTACCGCGTCAACTTAGTTCCCTATCCCGTGCGCTGTTGATTATGCCTAATTTTGATTTTGTTTTTTTCGAAAAACTAAAGTCGCTGATCGTTTTGATTTGAGATCTCAAGCTTTTAGAAAGTGACTTGTGCTCGGTCCTCTTAACTTGACTCTTTGATTTTCCATGTGAGTAGATATTTCGTCATTATGCCGATTGCTGTATAATTTCTGTATTTTCCGGGTTTATCTTAGAGCTCTCCTCTTTGGGAGGTATTTTATAACTAGCCTAAAGTTTTAAACAGACCGCAACAATACAGGACCCTTGTTGTATGGTTAAATCGGGCCACGTAATATTTGTTATTTATTTAAAGCATTGTGTTAGTACGTCGACACTCAGATGAACTTTTAAAAACTTTGTTCTTCAAGAGGCATCTTGATTTATATAGAAATGTAATATTTGTAATGTTGCGTACTGACAGCAAAAATGAATCCGACCGTAAAATGTTTGATGGATATTTGGTATGTTAAATGCTTCATACTTGCAGTTTAAATTCTGAGTGTATAAACCTTTTTAATTGTAAGCAAACGTCCACCACATCTATTAAAACATTTGAAATAGAAAAATCGCGAAGTGTGCCGTCCCACTCGCAAATTGGTTTGACAGTGACGAGTTTTACTTGCGGGAAAACTTTGTCGAAACTTCGCTTCTTCGAGTATTTGCGTCACGTGCAAATTAATACAGTTTCCATGCTCATTGTTTTGGACGCGCCAGTTGAGATGCGGGTCTGTTTGTTACTAGACTTTCTATTGTTCTTGTACAATGAAGGTCAGTTTGGCAAACCGTAGATATTTCCTTGCTCCGTGGTGACGGGTGTTTCAAATAGAATTCCCGTTCGCTAAGCAAATAATCCTTAAGTTCTTAAATTTTAAATTTTGTTCATAACGCGTGATCGTAGTAAGAGGCCAATTCAGTATATTGGCGCGTAAAATTGCAACCAATCAGAACTCATTATCTCTGCATTTTAATCGTTTTATATCACACGAAGTGCAATTGTTATTCTAAATTTATCGCACCCATGAGCATTTTGCTTTCTCTGAGTAAATGTTCGTATCATAATAATAGTATCAGTGTGCAGCGATATTTCTGTTCATAATAGCGGGAGTTCCGAAACATTTTAGGGAAAGATCTATTGCTGAAATAGACACATTAATTGAAAACTTAAAGCCGCAGAATATTAAAAATTTCACACACAGAAAGTGTGTGGAAGCAGTTCAATGAATTTTGTAAGGAACAAGGCCATGATTTATGATATTGGCATCAAGTTGCACTGATTTTTGTTGCAAATACACGTCAAAACAAATGGGATTTTAGGAATATTATTCTTCGTGTCCATATAGGCTAATCATTGTTATTTTATTCACAAATATATTAAATACAACTCCGTTACAACTTTTCTCTATATAAAAGTTACATTACTTATAATTATATCATGCTTTGAGAAGTATAAATATACGGGCATTGTGATAAAGAAAATTCAAGAAATCGGAATGTGGCGCTAATGTACACACTGAAATAGGAAAACATTATAAATGTCTTTATTATCAGAATTTTACAAATACATTAAATGTAAATAAATTTACGATAGAATTAAACAGCATAACTCAGGTGAAGAAATCCTGTATGCTACATTCACATGGTTTTCCCTGCAAATTCAACAGGCTTTCTTACAAAATTTTATTATTTTGAACACTTTATGCTAATCGAGATAAACGTTAGCAGAAACTTTTATTAGAATTTACTTAATAGGAAAACACACTAGGCTCAGGCGATAATCAAATCTTTAGAAAGCTGGACGCTATGTGATGGGTTTGAAATTCCATTCTGTTAGACCAGAGGATGGAAAAACGAACAACAACTTACCATTCAGGAATAGCATGAGTATTGTAACAAAATCCTTATATTACCATTTCTGTTGACTATAATATGTGTCTTTAATTCAATTATTTATACAACTGTTAGCTCATGTTTTACATTTACACACAACCGCGCCTATGAGTTCAGCTATGTAAATGAGCCGACTACACATGTACTACGTGACAAGGTTTAGGCGTCTTCATATGGGCGTGTAGTCACTTATTTTAAAGCTGAAACTTATAACAAGGAAGATCTTGAAAATTGCTAACTTCACATGGTTGTATTATTTGTATAGTAAGTGAGAGTTTACCGGTTGTCCAAAAGTCATTCACAGTGGTGAAGACTTCATAGACCATATCCAGAATTTTCTAAATATAGTATTTTAATTAACATCGTTATGGCTATTGTTCAGAAAATCATAATGTTCGAAAAATATTCCATATAAGGAGTACCTTGGAGTGGAAATATTCTGCTGTAAAACGTCATGTCGTATACTTGGAAGAAGCTGAACAGAAATACCAAGTTTTGTATTTAACCTTTCGTTTTTACTTTTTCTACACGTACTCTGTACATAGTGCATAGAGAGGGTGTTGCACTCCACCCCCTAAAAACCGATACCGGGATTTCACCGGAAATATATGTTTTAGGGTCTCCTGTATCCAAAAAAAGTGAAGCTTTTTCAGAAAAAAAATCGTGTGTGTGTCCGTGTGTCTGCGAACACTATAACTCAAAAACGAAAAGTTGGTAAAACACCACATTTGGTATTTAAGTTCAGTGTCTTCCATGGATGCGACACGAAGATTTTGAGAAAAATCCCCCCACCCCAAACTACCCTTTACATGGAAAATATTTCAAAAAATTGTATTTTCTCAAAAATAGCTCTAACGATTTTGTTTGGAATGTCGTATACTACAAACATTTACCGGACAAATAAAATGCATATCTTGAATTTTCTGGGAATAGCCTCTGAAGACTACTTTACTCTTGATAAATTTTACGGAATTTTGCATAGTTGCTAAACCGTAAGAGTTGGACAAAAATTTACCACACAAAAAAAGTAGAGCACGTTAAAATACACAATTTAGCTATATACATTTTTTCGTGGAGTTGATCGTTTTTTAGATATTCCTTGTTATTAATTTCAACTGTGAAAAACTTATACGTTTGTCATACAGGAATTTGTCAACTCTTGTCCATACAAACAAAAGAACTTCAGTCACTTAGCAACCAGCTTTTAACCACCACTTTAACGTATGGTACTCCCTTATTTCTCTTTTACTTTCAAGGAAGCAAGTAATAAGGCTATTTCTGCTAATCTTTTTCTATTAGAATGAAGTAAATAGAAGCATAGGCTTTTTAACAATAATTTGTTGCAGAGATGTAGAGAAAGTCATGAGAATGAAACGCATTAGATTTTTTAGTATATCATTCACACACACACACATACACACACTTTTCTAAAAAGTGTAACTTTTTGGATTGATTAGTGCCTGAAAATATACTTACAGTGAAATATTAACATCGAGATAAACTTGCAGAAATGGATTCATTGCATATGTCCTTGTAAAAATAAGGAGAATGAGGACATACACAAGGCTAGTGTAGTGTTGTGAGCTGGAGGGAATTTCACACCTCAGCCAGGAGGATGGAATAAGATGAAAGTCATTATTGCGGGCAGCCGGAACTTGACGATGGAAGAGAGTCACCATAGAGGGCAGTTCCAAAAGAGTACATCTTGATGCGGGGAGCACTAGGAGCCCGGGCCTCAGGTCTGAGCAAGCGCCCCTGAGTCTGCTGACGTTCGCCAACGATTTCCCGTCGCCAAGAGCTGAGCATCCAAAGCGCAGTCACCATCACGAGAGGGCGCAACCACCACAGTCTACGCCAACACTTACAACCCTGAAAGAGACCGATGCAGGAAGTTGGGGGAATGAGTAGCATTGGCCTAGTGAAACGGAAAATCCCAGAAAAACCTATGGGTTTGAGAGGTCGCCGCGGGGAAACGATCCCAGAACCTGCCGATTGCCAGACCCAGGCAAACACCTGCGCCACCTGGTTCAGTTACAACAGGCTAAATAATTAGTCAAATCTTTTAAGATCTGGTCGCTATGTGATGGTTTCAGAATCCCATACTCTTATATGACAATATATAAATACATACTGGAGAATATAATTGTTGTGAGAATTTAAAACAATAAGAGGAATATCTCGGAAGTGGTTACCCACACCAAAAAGGCATTGACATAAATTGCGTGTTTTAAAAAACATCTATGTTTTCTGTGTAGTGATTTTGCGTATTTCTTAGGATTTACCAGATAGGCCAAAGTCATCCCGAATTATAAGGACTTCAGAAGTTGCCCCCAGAAAATTAAAGATATGCGTTTCATTTGTGATGAAGAATTGTTAAGGGCCGGGAGACTTTCCAGAAAAATTTTCGTATCGTATTGGTACTTGAAAGACTCAATGCTGAAGTTAAGTACTATACTGAAAACAATTATTAGTTTTTAAGTTATAGTGTTTAGATACACCAACACCATTTTATTATTGTTGTTATTCAGTGAGCCTCTAAATATATATTTCCAGTGAAATCTATACATATAATATTTGGGAGGAAGGAATACAAAATCGCCTACGTAGCAGACAAAATAAAAAATATTCCGGTATTTATTGTTAAAATAACAAATGAAAACTTCATAAATGAATTAGATGTATCTAGGTAGACATAGTAACGAGAGGAACGTGTAGACGAGACTTGCAATCCCTAATTTGTGAAATTAAAAGGAAGAAGTCATTATTGGTTTTCAGTAATTAAGCACTGGAAGCAACGTAAGAGTGGAGAAAAACGTTCTATGCAAGAACACTTGGTAAGTATAGTACAACTCGAAGAGGTCAGCTTATTAAGAGTATGAGGAGAATATGAACAAGTAAGCCACTGCTCAAACAGGGAATATCTTAGTTAAGTACACTTGCATGCATACAAAGTGGCCCATTTCTCTAGATTGTAATAGGTTTTCTTCAATTACGAAATCATCAGTTTCAAAGTGTTGAGATTCACCTTGAAGTGTGTATATCATCTGCAATTATTACAGGAAATTAATGATGAAATTTGCATTTACGTGAAAAACCACTTACACATTTAGACCCCCGCCGCTGAACAGTTCGGGTGGTTTCGCGTAAGGTTGGCTATGCTGCATTTGCGGCGTTGCCAGAGTGATTAGTAAATAACAACAGCTGATTACAAATGTCTCTAGGTCTCTATCGTGTGTAGTGACGAATATAAACATTGCACATAATAAATGAATGCCGATGAATAATGAAAATGATTTGTTGTTATTAATGTTAATTGAAAATAACAGTAATACTATAACGTATGTAGCATACATTACGTATTTGCGACAATATAGAACAGGTTAATGCAAAATAGCTCGTTACAATGAGAGAAAGGTATAACTAAATGATTTAATGGCTCAATTCCATTCAAGACTTCGTCGTCATCATTCTGGAAAGGATCATCGTCATTGTCATATCAACATCGTCGTCGTCACCAAGACATATCATTAGTGGTTCACATTCACTGATGATTCCGTCTAATTCCTTTGCTTTTCGTATCATTTTGTGAACATGATTCACTTTCTTCTTCCACTCTCACCACACCTTCCCGCAAAAGTCTATCCACCTAGAGACAGTGACTCTTCAATATCCGCGTAATTATGTAAGTAACAATAACATGTAGAAATAATCTTTGTTGTTCAACGATCTGTATTACCGATATTGTTCATTATACTTAATTAAATATAGCCTTTGTATATAGTAATGTTTTATTAATCATAGTAAGCGGTAATAAGCTTTGCTTTAACCATTATTTTACTTGTGAATGTTTATATTTTGTTAATATTTTACACGCTAAGACGGCAAGGTTTGAAACGTGGTTTTAACTGTAAATGCTCAGTTTTCCGTTAGCAAGAGACCTTGTTAGGAGTATTGTGAGTTGAGCTTTCAAAAGGAAACATTCTAAAATGTTATTGCACTGTCTTTTGTATAACGTTGAGTGACTTTATGGAATAAAGGCATAAGTACATGCAACCAAAAAGAAAGAAGGGACGCTATGTATATGAAGGATGTTTTAAGTTCAAAACCACGATCGTTTTGGGCAGTTGTACGGCAGATTCCGTGGACGACACTATTGGTTACTGAAGCAAAATCGCGCCACGTTTCTCACCGTGGTTGAAACAAGGAATTCATGGTTTTGCTTTCCCCATATTTGCAATCGTCACACACAAGTTTGCAGGAGTCGCTTGGTTACCAACGGTTAGGGTTTATACCGTGTAACATTATACCAAGTATAATGCCTTCAATAATATTTACGAACCAGTGATCAGTGTTATTTTTGTTCACTACCTTTTTGTATTTCCTTCTGTACCACGCACGCCCTGTACCGAGTAATTCATGTTCGCCGATGAAAAGGAACCTGAGCTAAAACCGGAGCAGCAAAGAAATCAAAAGGAAATGTCACTAGGTTCCACCTTAACCGGATCAACTGATCCACACAATAACGCCGACGCAACTTTGTAATTTACTATTTAAGATAATATTCAGGACAAAGTCGTAATAGCAGTTGCAAACTCTATAACTGAGAAAGTCTTGTTAAGTTCCCTCACGTACAAACACCATAACACTATCAACAAATATATATATATATATATAACAACGAATAATACGTATCTTGTACAGAACAGTTCAACACACGTGTTAGGAGTTCACAACCTGAGCAAGTGGTTGCAAATAGCCAGATGTTGCAACGGTGCGGCAGCTAGATGCGTTTCCGTTGTCTGACGGAAGACCAGAATGCTTCTTTGTGATTGGTCCAGAAAGTTAAACGGGTAAAGCTTTTCATCTGTGGACGTACCAACTTAACTCCTAACTGTCAAGTGCAAGGATTCAGCGGCGGTGGTGGTATAGGACTCCGTTGAATTGAATCCCGTATTGCGTCAATGTCAGCTGCACTTGGTCGACACTTATCAGCAACAGTGCCTATTTGTTGAAACTTATTTTACAGTTTCCATATGGTTTTATTGCTTGGTCCATCCTTTCTAAATTTCCGTTGAAACCGACGTCGCAGCTCATCCCACAACCTGTTGCTACCACGTTACAATAGTAATACGTTCATGAATAGTCAGCATACGCTCAGTAACAAAAAAACAAAAAAACAAAAAAAAAAAAACAAAAACAAAAAAACATTAAACTTATTTTGTGAACACTTGTATACTGATTAATAAATTTAGCTGTTTTAACATTGGGGAAAAGGGTTTTAGCCACCCGTTGAGGTGGCTAATAAAGGTGCGGATAACCGGATAGGAGAACGAAGTAGCAAAGCTAATCAAATTGAGCTGGGCGTGTGTGATGTTATTTTATTTAACTACTCAAATGTTCTGTTTCGTTGGTTACTACAATTGTATACACAGGGTGTTCATTATTACTTTCTCTACATGTACTATGTACATAGTGTATAGAGAAGGTATTGCATTCCACCCAAAAATTCGATACCGAGATTTCAACGGAAATATATGTTTTGGGTCCCCCTGAACGCAAAAATTGGTATTTAAGTTTGGTGTCTTCCAAGGATGCAATACGAAGGCTTTCAAGAAAATCCCCCACTCCAAAATATCCTTTACGTGGAACTTTTTTCAAAATTTTTGATTTTCTCAAAAATGGCTCTAATGAGTTTGATTAAGATATAATGTATTAAACATATTTGCATGGCAAATGAAATGTATATCTTGAATTTTCTGGGAATAGCCTCTGAAGACTACTTTATTCTGAATGAATTTTACGGAAGTTTGCATAACTGCTAAACCGTAAGAGATGGGCAAAAACTTATCACACAAAAAATGTAGAACATGTTAAAACACAATTTATGTTACATACTTTTTTCGTAGAGTTGATCACTTTTGAGATATTCCTTGTTATTGGTTTCGGTTTTGAAAAACTGACTTTTCTCATACAGAAATTTGTCACCTCTGTCCATACAAACAAAGGAACCTCAGTGAACATAGCAACCAGCTTTTCACTATCACTTTAATCTATGGTACTCCTTAATTTTGCTTCTACTTATAAGGAAGCAAGTAATAACACTCTTTCTGCTAATTTTTTACTTTCTCTATACGTACTATGCACATAGGGTATAGAGAAGGTAATTGCACTCCACCCAAAAATTCGATACCGAGATTTCACCAGAAATATATGTTTTAGGGCCCCCTGTATCCAGAACAAAAATTTTCAGAGAAAACTCCGTGTGTGTGTGTGTGTGTGTGTGTGTGTGTGTGTGTGTGTGTGTGTGTGTGTGTGTGGGTGTGTCCGTGTGTCTTTGAACACGATAACTCAAAAACGAAAAGTCTGAAAAATACCAAAATTTGGTATTTAAGTTTAGTATCCTCCAGGGATGTGACACAAGGATTCTGAGAAAAATCTCCCCACCCCATGACTTGCACGCCACTGCGTGCGTTCCAGTTACTCACCACTCACTACAATTCACAACTATACAACTCATTACACGCACTATCTTGCAGTTTTTTCTCCTTTTATAACTGGAAAATGACGACACAGAATTTTCTGGAAATTTGTGGAAACGGAAACTTCTGGAAGAATCTAGTGTGTATCAGACGGGTCACACTTCCTGTGTTACGTATTCCAAGGAGTCCAACTACGCCAACTAGCACACCAAGAGGAATGTGAGAGAGGCAACACACGGACGGCATTGTCACAATACAGTTTCGACTGAGCTAGTAAATGGCAACAATCAATAATATTTGCCCCCGACTTTAAAACTGCAATTAAACTGCTGTGGAAATAATTGGCATACCCAACTCTATTTCACGAATAATAAGGAAGCATTATCATTTAAAATGTTATTTCGTGTTGTTCAGAGGGAAATACGAGAGGTACGTTTTAGTGGTACGTTGTTGTGGTAGCTCAGCTGATTAGGCACCGGACGAAATCGGAAGATCCATGGTTCAAATCCCGGCTTGGTATTGAATTTTGCAATCTGATTCTACATTTCCCTCCTTATCCTACACACGGCTTGTGTGTGTATGCGCGTGCGTGCGTGCGCGCATGCGTGTGATTCCATTCAACACTGCATCTTCTGGCTTATTGTACATCAATCCCAAGGAGGATAGGATGAAATGAGAGAAATACTATGGGCGGCCGAAACCGGGCGCCCGGTGGGAGCCACTATGGAGGGTACCTAACCATTGTCAATCAGTTCATCTCGATGCGAGCAGCGCTGGGAGCTCGTCCCCCAGGTCTGGCCAAGCTTCCCCAAGTCTACAGACGACTTCCAACCCTATCTCACCGCCGAGAGCTGTATATCCAGAGCGGAGTCACCATCCCCGCAGTCCTCGATGTCACAACTCTGAAAGAGGCCAATTGGATGTCATAAAAGGTCAGGAAATTCTGGGGAGTGAAGAAACCTCTCCAACATTAGCCTAGAGACCTGGGAAAACCCCGAAAACACCCATATGTTAGAAAGGTCGGCTGCGGGAATCGATCCCAGTCTCTGACGAAACGCCTGAGCCACTTGGTTGGGTTTACATACGACTTGAATGAGAAAGCAATTACTATTTACCATACTTGTTTCTATTTGTTGTTTTTACTTATAATGACACTTTCTTGAAAAAGTAAAACATTATTGGTTAAAATAAGAACTGAAGCTTTCCTGGCGACGTGTCAAGCCAAGTTTTTACCTGGCTAGAAGCCCGAGAAGATTTTGAATTAGGTGTCAAGCCAAGTTTTTACCTGGCTAGAAGCCCGAGAAGATTTTGAACATTATTGGTTACTTCACCATATAGCGGCAATGCAATTAGTTTCTTCGTAATACTTGATGACAAACAATTAAGGAAATGTATATGTAAGGCTGATGATATTTTATGGAATACACAATTGTTTTTCTCTGTTCTCATTAGCCGATATATTTGAAAGTAGTTCAAATTCTAGAATTTGGAACTAATTCTAAATAGCATGCATATTTCAAATTTCATTATACGTTTGAAGAGACATTTATTTTAGAATATGTGTTTCTTGATTTGAAATGGTACTTCATATACTATACACGCTGCTTATCAGGAAACACATTAGGCTCTGAGATATATTTCACTTCAAAATTCATTAAAAGTTGAAACTATATACTGCATACGCATGACATTGCCATACAAGCGCCCCGCTGCTTGTGGCAGGTCTGTGGTCGGGGCCAGGGTGGCAGTTGGCAGATACAGGCCGGTCGCTTTCAGATCCACTTTAACAGCGTACTGACCCAAACATGTCTCACGTCACACTATCAAACGCATCCGATGCACAACACACAATTAGGTACGTGGCAGGGAAAGTAAAAATGGAAAAGATGTCTTACTATTAGACTAAAATAATGTTAAATAAACCCGATGGGAGGAACTTTTACTTATATCAGCCCTGGAGAGCTGGTAAACCGAGGGGAGTTCCACCTGGAGTTGTTATTAGTTCGTCATGTAAAGTACAGTAGTGGCGGAACTAGCCAATTTTAATGCCGAATGGCCGAATACCAAAATATGTTCTGCGGTCCTTCTTCCTCAAATGAGACTTTACAAATCTTTTACTCGGGCATAATTATTAGAACGCTGATACATTTTCTCAAGGTGTGGCTTAATAGCAGATATAAAGCAACGCAGTACTGAAACTGGACCATTATTACTCTTAGAATAGTTCGATTTTTATAATCAAGCCTGAACATTTAGTTTTCCCATTTGTAGAATCAAAGTATACCGTGATGTTTACTTTTTCACTTTATCTACATATTCTATGTACATAGTATATAGAGAAGGTATTGCATTCCACCCAAAAATTCGATACCGAGATCTCACCGGAAATACATGTTTTGGGTCCCCCTGAATCCAAAAAAGGTGTTTCCAGAAAAAGGTCCGTGTGTGTGTCTTAGGTGTCTGTCTGTCTATGGACAGTATAGCTCAAAAACGAATAATCCATTAAATACCAAACTTAGTATTTAAGTTCAGTATCTTCAAAGGATGCGACATAAAGATTTTCAAGAAAATCCCCCACCCCAACTACCCTTTACATGGAAAATTTGTCGGAAATGGCTCTAACGATTTTGATTAAAATGCCGTAAAAATATGTGCCTGACAAATAAAATATATATCTTGAATTTTCGGGGAATAGCCTCTGAAGACTACTTTATTCTGGATCAATTTTACGGAATTTTGCATAACTGCAAAACCGTAAGAGATGGACAAAACTTACCACAAAAAAAAATGCAGAGCACGTTAAAACACACAATAAATCCATTTTTTTTTTGTGGAGTTGATCGTTTTGAGATATTCCTTTTTTTTGGGGGGGGGTTTCATCTTTAAAAATACCTATATTTTTCTCATATTGGAATTTTTCAACTTCTGTCCATACAAACAAAAGAACTTCAGTCACATAGCAACCAGCTTTTGACTATCAGTTTAGCTTATGGTACTCCCTTATTTCCCTTTTATTTACAATCAAACAAGTAATAAGACTATTTCTGCTAACTTTTTCTCCATTAGAATGAAGTAAATAGAAGTATAAGCTTTTTAACAGTAATTTGTTGCAGAGATGTAGAGAAAGTTATGTGAATGGAACACATCAATTTTTTCACGTAGCATAACTGTTTAGAACACCACAGAAATTCACCAGAATATGTAATGTGTGCTAAACGTAAAACTAATAAATTTAACATTCTACGTAACATTTTTATCTAGCATTCTCGTGTACTACCCTTAATGAAACATGTTATCTATTGTTATTCGTCATGTACACAATTGAGCAGGGATAGTGGAGTGGTTAAGGAACGGGTGGCGCACTAACGTGAGCGAACACCGCAGACCCGACTTAAATAGACCAATTCCGTATCCTCCGCAGACGAAATGGCGTAGTGAATGTGTGCGTGTTTCTTCATGAAAATAAGTGAAACCCAACAGAAAAAATCTACAATCAACACTTTCGATATGACTTCATAAGCTAAAAGGTGGTATACGAATAAAATCGCAATAAATATCAGATATCTTACAGTCCCATGATATTTTGTACTTACTATCGTTTATTTTTATATAGCGTCAATATTATTCCTACCATCTGTTTCACGTTACAGCGAGAGAAGCCTTTGCAAAAGTAATTTTATTCCGAACTTTGCTGAAGGTAAAAAGGGGACATGGAAGCCGAATCGATAGTCAGGTGTTTAAAATTTAAGTTATCTCATGCTGGCCAAGAAAATCCATATTGCTTCCATAAATCGCAAGAAACAACTAAAAATAGATGGAACTTTAAAAACGTAATAGAGTTGCAAAATTAAAATAATAAAAACGTTTTTACTTATATGAAATAAATAATGCATCAGAAAAGTTTGTTTGCAATAAATTGTGTGCTTCAAAATATCTATATTTTTGTGCAGTACCAGTTTATAAAATACTGCAAAATCCGCCCCCCCTCCCACGGATGCAGAGACTTCAAAGATTATTACCGAGAATCTAAAATATATTATTTTGTATAAAACCGTTATAGGCATTTATCAGACGACAAAAACAAGTAACTTTTTTACGTAGGCGGATTGTTTTGAAAATCGTCGTGTTTTATCCTTGAAAGACACCAAAAGTACTTTTCGTTTTTAAGTTATGCTGTTCTAGACACACATGCACACTTTTTTTTTTGTTCACGAAAGTCTAAGCCTATGTACCATAATATCAATTAACTGCAGAGTCTTCTTGCGATGGGGATATCACATTTTTTGTCTGCTTTATAATTCTGCTTACTTTGTAAGGCCTGACATTGATACTACTGTAATTATTTTTCAATATAAATGTAATATATTCTAATGTGCCAAAGTTCAAACTGTTGCTTTAATGTCCACAGTCCTAATTATTTGAATTTGCATTAAGTTTGCATATCCATTACCATTTGTTATATAACAGTATTTTAGTGGTCGCTAATGATCGGTTTTAAAGCGACCTTAAATAGACAATTAAAAAAGCAGAAGGTACTCAAAGGTACAACTATGAGTGAGTAGGCTAGTTGCGTGAAAGTGATATTGGTGCTAGTGCACGAGGGGCATTCAATAAGTCCTTAGAGAAAGATAGAAAAACATTATTTTTGGTTAATTTTTTTTCATCATAATCTCCTTTTATCTCGATGCACTTTTTTTTAACTGCTTTAACCCTTCCAAAATGGGGGATTTCGAAAAGTCCGCAAAATAAACAAATGTTTGGGAGATGACCTCATCGTTAGACGTGAATCGCTTTCTGCGGAGCCAGTTTTTCAAGTTTGGAAATAAAAAAAAAAAAAAAAAAAAAAGACACGAGTACAAATCTGTTGGATATGGTGGATGTTGTAATTCGAACTTGTATTTTACAATTTTCGTCATCGAAATTGTAACATGGGGGCTTTGTTTGATTACTCTGTTCAACCGGTGCAATAAAGATACATAATACTCTCCATTTATCATCCTTCCTTTGTGCAAGTAATCAATGAGGATGATTCCGCATGTATCCCAAAAATTCATCACCCTGTCTATAGATTTCACCATCTTTGCCTTCTTCAGAGCAGGTTCGCCTTTAATACTCCACTGTTTCGACTATACGTTTATCTCTGGAATATAGCAGTATATCCATGTTTCATCCACATTATATAGCGAAGCAGAAACTCAACAGGAATGCGACGGAAAAGTGCCAAACCAGGTTCCGAATCGATCACACGATTGCGTTTATTCTTCATTTAGAGCAAAAGCGGCAGCATTCTTGCCGAGACCTTTGTACAACCTAATTTTTGGTGCAAAATTGAGAACACTGTTCCTTGTGATATGCCTATGACCTCTACTATTTTGCGAAGTATGATTCGTGAATCTCTCAAAACCATATCCTGGATATTGTCCACTATTTCGGAAGAAGTCATTTCTACCGGATATCGGGAACTATGTTTACTTTTTGTAGTCGTACGGCCAGGTTTAAATTCATTTATCCAATTGCAAATTGTTGCAAAGGCAGGAGCAGATGTGCCATGAACTTCGTCGAACTCGGCTTTCATCTCTTTTGGTGTTAGGTCTTTTAAACAGAAGTGTTTAATAACCGACGAAGCTCGTTTTTTCGTGTTTCTAAAGAAGCACAAGATTGTTGATTCAATCGCCTATGGCAACAAAACCAAATGATAGATATAGCTGAAACTTGAACTGCCATCTAGTAAGAGCCGAAAGTAAACTTTACCGAAGGTACGAGTATAATTTCTTGGATTATCTAAGAACCTATTGAACGTCCCTCGTACAATGCTTTTATTGAAATTAAAATAGTCTGTGGAGACTTATAATATACATTTCTCAAACTCGAAGGGAAGTTTGCAGTGTCTGGTGTATTTTACAAGAAGATAAAAAATGGCTATATTTGGGAATGCATTACTCGGGTTGCTAGATGACATCGCCGCGACTTAACTGTTGATTAAACATCGATTGGAATCGCTGATCGATATCCTTTGTTACAGACCTAGTTCGGGAGCGGATGTTGTATCGAGAAATAGCAACGTTTTCTTTCTCAACTTCTTGAGAAACAATAGCGTCAAAGGATAATAATAGGCCTGTGCACTGAAAGGTTTCCAAGTTCTGACCGCAAACCTGGTACACTCTGAGGTGGAGCGGAGTTCAATAACTTTCTTCATCAGCTAAAGTGCTGGAGCTGAAGTTTGTTAATATTACGTAACTTCTTGTTGTAACTAGAAGTGTTTTGTACTTTGTGCATCGTACATCATGCTCTTGGCTTTAGAAACCCTGCATTGTATATTGTTTAGCATTGTTTACACATAAGGAGGTAGAATTACCGTTGTATTGATAATTCCATTAAAGCGGATATGGTACACTGGATGCTCTGCTGTTAAGTCTTAGCGCAGGAGTAACTGATTAAGCTTTTTGGAAGTTCATTTCCAAAGCACTAAATGAAGTTACGTCTGGAACAACCAGTAAGCATGCGGAGCTATTAACATGATTTGTTTTATATCATGTTGAGTATTGAAAAACTAGAATACATGTTATATGCATTGCCAAAATTATAAAATCACATGCGTTTCATCCACTTTCTCTAAATATTCTGCCACAAACTATTCTTATTCTTCTATCTACTTCATACTATACAAGAAAAAAAATCTGATTTTCTCCATTCGCATGAGTTTTTCTACATTTCTGCAAGAAATTATTATTAAAAAGCTTATGCTTCTTTTTACTTCATTCTAATCGAAAACAAAATGGCAGAAAGAATCTTATTACTTGTTTCCTTGTAAGTAGAAGCAAATTAAGGGAGTACTATAGGTTAAAGTGATAGTCAAAACTTGCTATGTGACTGAAGTTCCTTTGTTTCTGTGGACAGGAGTTGACAAATTCCTGTATGAGAAAAGTATACGTTTTTTAAAGGTAAAACTAATAAAAAGGAATATCTCAAAAACATTAGACTACACGAAAAAATGTATATAACATAAATTGTGTGTTTTAACGTACTATACATTTTTTGTGGTAATTTTTTGTACATCTGATACAGTTTAGCAGTTATGCAAAATTCTGTAAAATTCATCCAGAATAAAGCAGTCTTCGAGACTATTCCCAGAAAATTGTCAGGTATTTTTTTTTAATATACGATATTTTAATCAAAATCCTTACAGCCATTTTTGAGAAAATAAAAATTTTCGAAAAAAGTTCCATGTAAAGCGTAGTTAGGGGTGGAAAGATTTTCTTGAAAATGTTCGTGTCGCATCCTTGGTAGATACCAACATTAAATAACAAGTTTGGTATTTAACGGTCTTTTCTTTTTGAGCTATGCTGTCCAAAGACCACACAGAACCTTTTTCCAAAAATGCTTCTTTTTTGATTCAGGGGGCCCAAAACATGTTTTTCGGGTGAAATCTCGGTATCGAATTTTTGGGTGGAATGCAATACCTTCTCTGTGCACTGTGTACATAGTACCTGTAGAGAAAGTAATTATCAGAAATTATTTTACGATGTGTTTCTTGCAGGTACACGGAGATTAAGAGAACTCTCTAGCTAGGCTAAAGCAATAATCAAAATCTTCTCAGAGCTAGTAGCTCCGTGGTGGAATTGAATTCCGTCCTTTTTGACTGGCCAGGATGAAGGAAGAAAACTGAATACGATTTCTCATTTGAAAACGCTAAAAGTACTGGACATTTTCAAACAAATAACAAGGAATATCTCGGACGTTATTTACTCTACCAAAAATTAAAATAACATACATTATTTATCTAGCACCTTCGGTTTATCAGTTATAAAAATCATCCAAAATGAAGAGATTTTCACAGGCTATTCTCAGAAAATCCAAGATATATATTATATTTGTGATATAATTATGCTTAACATATTGTATTTTAATCAAAATCGATACAGCAGTTTTTGAGATGACTTTTTTTTTTAAAAAACTTTCCATTTTCCTGAGACTTTCATGGCGCATGCATCCTTGGGAGATAGCAACCCTTCATTTTTGGGCATTTTCTTTGTGTGCACACATACACAAAGGAAAATCTGTGAAATCTTGGTATCAAATTTTGGGAGGAAGACAATGTCTTCTCTACCTGTTATTTCTAGTTTGCGTGGTAGAGAAAGCATTAATACATTTAAAGGATTAAAAGAAATGGAGCATATAGTCTTAACCTTATTCTTCAAATTTAAGATAAAAATTTAAGATCCATATCGGTACATTTTATTTTAAAGTGTTTATTTTAAAAACATCACAGCGAGATCAGTAAAATGTTTCTGAATGAAGAGTCGCTATGTTCTTGTCATAACAATAAACTATCATCTTTTTGAGCTTGAAGTCATTTGAAGAGTGATTTTACATGCTGAACTAATCAAGAAAATAAAAATTGTAATTTCTCTACTGTATGTGGCAAGAAGGGAAAGTATTATATTCCACCATA
Source organism: Hymenopus coronatus (assembly GCA_030762935.1). Taxonomy (NCBI): domain Eukaryota; kingdom Metazoa; phylum Arthropoda; class Insecta; order Mantodea; family Hymenopodidae; genus Hymenopus; species Hymenopus coronatus. The sequence continues at coordinate 105,147,074 of CM060888.1, read as the reverse complement.
AAACTCGATGTGGAGAGTTAACAATATATTTAATGCACTCTGAAACAGCATAAAGGATGTAAAGAAAAAGTGGATATGTGTGTGAAAAATTAATTAAAAAACGAAAAGTAAACTTAAATTAATCGTTCAGTATACGACACGAATATATTGATGAGAATCTCCCAGCATAGACGAATATGACAGCTTTTTCGAACAATTGATTTTTCAAAAAATGGCCCCAATGAATCTGATATTCAAGATATTTTCATTACAAATAAAATGTACATCTTGAACTACGTCTGAAGTTGCTTTTATTCTGAATTATATTTGCAACTAGTGAACCTTAACAGTTGTACATAATCTAAATGTGAATCTTGTTAAATCCTTTAATTTCTTCAAATAATTTTTGTTTGACGGTTAACCGTTGCTCTTATGATTTTCAACTTTCGAAAGCTGCTTTTCGCAAATGCTCTCTCTCTCTCTCTCTCTCTCTCTCTCTCTCTCGGCTATACAACGTCCTCTCTTAAAAAAGTTGTATTTCCGCAACTCTCCCTTGTTTAATATGCATGAAATAATTAGATAAAAGTTAAAGCATTGTAGGAATAGTTTGTACAAGAGTGAGTAGAGAAAATCACGGGAGTGTAACGCTTTAGATGTCTTTAGATGTGACAATTTGTTGATAGTACTATTTTTATTTTTACTGAGGTTCTTCTGAATTCACTGTTTGCAATCCCAATGTTTCCATTATAAAGTTTATTTTTGAAATTGCAGATTCACAGATATGTGTTGAATATATATGTATACGAATATATACGTGTGATTGTACGAAAGTAACCTCCGATCGGTCACAGTGCGGGTAGTGGGGGGAGTAGCGACGCCATCTGTGCATTCACGCACTCAGCAGGTCAGTCGGCATCAAGCCGTGGTCGAGTGAAAGTCGTACCTGCGCTAGTTTAGTGTTTGTGGCCGTTTGAAATGTGTACTGCAATAGAAAACCCCGCCAAATGTGAAGTGCGTGCTGTTATAAGGTTTTTTACAGCCAAAGGATATTCTGCAGCAGCTATTCATCGTGAGCTTTGTGCCGTGTACGGACCAAGAGTTATGAGTGAAGGAGTGGTCCGTGAATGGGTACGTTTATTTAAAAGTGGACGAGAAAACGTTCATGATGAAGAGAGGAGTGGTAGACCATCATTGGTCACGGACGAACTCGTTCAGACAGTTGATGCAAAACTTCGTGAAAACCGACGTTTCACAATGTCGGAGTTGTCTACTGATTTTCCACAGATTTCTAAGACTCTCTTGTACGAGATAGTGACAGCAAGATTGGGTTACCGTAAGTTCTGTGCACGATGGGTGCCCAAAATTCTTACCGACCACCACAAAACTCAAAGAATGGCCTCTGCATTAGACTTTCTGTCACGTTATGAGGCCGAAGGTGAACCATTGTTAAACAGAATCGTGACCGGGGACGAAACCTGGATTAAGTACGTGAACCCTGAGGCAAAAGAACAATCAAAGATGTGGGCACATTCAAATTCGCCTACCAAACCAATAAAAGCCCGGCAAGATTTTTCTGCCCGAAAATTGATGGCAACGGTGTTTTGGGATGCAAAAGGGGTGTTGTTGGTTGAATTCATGGAACGTGGGACGACCATTAATCAAGACGTGTACTGTGAAACACTAAAACAATTACGACGGGCTATACAGAACAAACGCCGTGGTATGCTGACTTCCGGTATCGTTTTTTTGCACGATAACGCCCGTCCTCACTCTGCTCGCAGAACAACAGCCCTTCTTGAGTCCTTCAAGTGGGACGTTGTCAACCATCCACCTTACAGCCCAGATCTGGCGCCAAGCGATTATCACCTCTTCATGCATATGAAGAAATGGCTCGGGTCCCAGCGGTTTGATGACGACGAAGAGCTCAAAGATGCGGTCACAGGCTGGCTCCAGGCACAAGCGGGTGATTTTTATGCAGAAGGAATTTCAAAGCTTGTGAACAGATACGATAAGTGCCTCAATCGTTATGGAAACTATGTAGAAAAATAGTGCAAAGATGTAGTTGTAAGATGTGTATATTAAAATATTTTTATTTAACTTGGTGAATTTCTTGCAATCAACCGGAGGCTACTTTCTGAACGGCCCTCGTATATACAGGATGATTATTTTATATGGTTACCCACTCGTGCGCTCTCTAACAATGCGCCAGCGAACTGGGAGTTGCCGAAAACCTATGCGGGCAGAGGTGGACTAAAATCCTTAACCTGGAAATGTTCGCCTTCTGGGCTGATACAAACATCATATCTCTAATATGTCGTCAATAGTACGGGCTTTTCTGAAGCCCAGTATCGACTGTTGTGAGTATTCACACGCCCGTTTAAGCGAAACCAAGATTTGTTAGAGAAAACAAAAGTTGTGAGTCAATGAAACCTCTTCTACAGATTGGAAAAAACAATTGCAATAATTCATACTTTACCGTGGGGATCATTTGCTTTTAATGCTTGCATTTGTGTGTAGCAATAAGGTTTTAGTTTCATCAGACGTGCAGCATTTCTAGCGGAACCATTCATTACAAACATATAATGTTCTTTTTTTTAATTATATTTTATTTTATGTCGTTTAAGCAATTGGTTTTATCCAGACGGAACTTTCGGTAACATACCTCATTGACGGTTTGAGGTGGACATTAGTCTCAACCGAGAACCGTGCTACGTTCGCTTCGCGTCAAGCAGAAGGTTGTTAAGGAGACCATCCAATGTAACTGCTCTATCATTCGTAGTCGGATGGAAAAGAGCAGCTAGCCTTTCGAGACTCATCTCCTCACACCATATCTACCACTTAGCTCCGCGGCAAGCAGATAAAGTTACGGTGCCGTAGAGTCTACTGCTTACACTATCTGTGGATAGGTGGCACCGCAATCGCAATTACCATTTATTTTGTTTTCCTGAAAGACTGAAGGTGTAACTTTGGGTCGTGGTATTAATGATCCCATCCGGTATTTACCATATGATTGAGGGAGATCACGAAAAAACCCTGCCAGATTGGTCGGCCCACAGAATTTGAATCCGGCACTTCTCGAATACCGACCACAGACTTTACCGCCTGAGCCATACGGAGTATGTCTACACTTATTATATATAGTGAAGTGAATATTTAAGTTCCTTGTTATGTACTTAAGGACATGGAGAACTCTACTTTCTTTTGCTGTTTTAGTGACCGATGTTTTAAATTTAAACTAATTGGAACATAGTAAATAAACAATAAGTCTATTAAATTACCTGATTAGAGTTCTCACATTTGCTTGAATCAATGCATAGTAAATGTGTTCTCAAATAAAATAAAACTTTCGCCCTGTGTATTCAAAATAGAGCTACGAAAGAACATCACTTACTATATTTTCGAAATTTATAAAATTATTTTTTATTTCGAATGTGTTTTTCTGTATAATATAAACTCCCGAATGTGTATTTATTTTTAATTATAGGGTCAACATTTTCTTAAACATTTACATATTTAAGATGTGATATTAACTGCAATTTTCTTCAAAACTTATACCTGAAATAAAATTGAAATTACAAAGGTGGTTCAAACAATAACAAGTTTGAAAATTACACATAAAAATGTAATTGAAATTTTATTAATTATTATTACTGTCCTTTTCTATCCTTCGTGCAGGTTATTATACTTTATATAAATAAAGGTGTTAACTTTTACGAAGAATGTAAATAAATCTTCTTGACAAGATCTTAATATAAATAAAATGAATGCATTTTATTAAGTTATTATATTATGAGTGCATTTTTTATTCAAGTCTACCTAATTAAAATATTAACACATAAAAATATTAATTTATTCAAATGAAGAAAATGTGTCTTAAAAGGAAGGAAAATGCTGAAGGAAAATCATTTTCGAGTCTTTTGTATGGGAGGGTAATGGGCTTACAACAATGAAAATAAAAACTGTATTTAATTAGCAGAAATGATATTTCTACAAACTGTTGAGAGATGTACCAGAATAGATAGAACGGCAAAGGAACAAATAAGAGAAGAATTAAATATTTATACAATAAGTGATAAACTTTTACACTTCCAATAGGAAAAATTGGTGGGAACATCTGCCCCAAAACGGCCTGAAATATCGATCCTCAGGGAGAAGGAACGTGGGGTGACCCAGAAGAAATAGCAATGAGACGATAGCGGCCGTAGGGTCTAATACTTGTAAGGAGCAAGTAGAAGAAGAAAAAATGAAGAGAATATTGTGATAGGTTCAATGTCGGAGCATACTCTACTTTCATGGCAGTCCTCCAAAGCCAAATTTATTTGAATCTACAGTTTTGTTGGATAAACCAGAATTGGAGTCAGGTTTGAATTGGATTATATAACTTAGGGATTTTTAGTATATATAATTAGATAAAGGTTTTCTTAATATCTCTTGAAATCGCATAAATATACAGAGCAGCTCCTAATATAGCTCCGATATCCAACATATGTCTCAGGATTTTAACCTCATATAATGCTATATTATGGCTTGACAGCATTTGAGTCCTAGAGCTCGGATTTCAGGTTACTTAAGGTTGCATGACTGATACGTTTTTCAATTCTTTAAATGATTACTGTATAACGTTAATGTTTTAGTTCCCGAAGTCATTTTTGTGTTCATCCGATAAATTGTATTCATTCATCTCAATGACTTGTCTAGTATAATTTAGAAAACGATAGATAGGCCGGAGTTCAACGTCTTGTCGAATATTCAGGCTATTAACTGCTAGGTGAAATAATCAAATACCATAACACGCTTCGTTGTGTGTGCACATGCTCGGCGAGTATGTTCGAAGGTGCGTTTGAGTGTATCAAGATTGGTAGTATATTAATTGTTAATACTAGGTACAAAAACAATGTATATTTACCACAGATACCATAATTTAATTTGACACCACGCTAGCTTTCCACCTATCTCATTTGTTATTTTTAGTTTTTTGAAGTTCTAGAATTAAATACCATTTTAATTCTATTTTAGCTTGGTCTATTTAATAACGTAACTTTTAAGTAAAATACCTCGTTGGCTGTATGTGTGGATAATAGCCTTCTAAGGTCTCCCCGAACCTTCGCTTCGCGCCAAGCAGATGTTGTTGGAGGGCCGTCCAATCCAGTTGATAAACCATCTGTAGTCAGATGGCGGAGTACAGCTAGCCTTTTCAGGTCTCATTTTTTTTTCTATTGTTTTAGATTGAAGATGGAACTTAGCATCGTGGTATCAAATATCAAATACGACTTTAAATATCAGCAGATTGGTTGGCTTGTCACAGAAGTAATTTGTACTGCGTACTCTTTGTAACCGTTGTCAGGGAATCACGTACACCAGCGGAGCAGCGGCAAGGATGCTGTTCGTGAAAAGGCAACTGTTGAGGAACCTACTCTGTCGTGCTACCTTGTTAATATCTTGCACATTAAACCCACAATACCAAACCTGCAACTATCCCTGTAGTAGTACTTACAAAGGCAGGTACACGACATCACCTAAACTCACCACGAGATGATGCACGCACGCACAGGGAATCTGTCAATTGCATCAAACATGTAAGTTATGCTTATAAAAAAAAACTTATAAAATAAGATATTTGTAACGCTAAATAACAATATTTTATTTGTGATCTGAATCACCACTCTCTTTATGGCAACGTCACCCTCCATGGTGTAATGGTTACCATGCTAAGTTCATACACCCAAGGTCGCGGGTTCAAATCCGGCGGAGGACGATGGATTTTTTCGGCTTCCTTCGGAAGAGAAGTAAAGCCGTTGGTCCCGTGTCGTATATTTATGGCACGTAAAAGAACAACAAGCCTGATGAAAGAGACCTCTAAGCAAAATTAAGTGGTCTTTCACGCCCAGTATAGAATGGGACGCTGAGAACCACAGCAGTTAAAGAGCATCCATAAATAACACGCCATTTTTGGCAAGTATAGTTTACGGTTTGTAAGGGGAGTATTGAGTAAAAAGAAACAAATGCCTATCATTTTAATAAATTTAACGGAAAAATGAAATTATTTAATAAATGTGTAATTCCTTATAATTGCAATGTATTATCCTTCTACATATTCATTGAGAATATCTGACTTATCATCGTTAATCTTTAAATATTTTTATTAATAATACCAACGTTGAGGTAATATAAATTTATAATAAACTTCATAAGAAACCATCATAAGAAACATTCAGAAATTTCTCCTTCCTTTTTTGTTCATTATTGCGAGAAAGAAGTTGCTCTGTAACAGCACAAAAGTTGTTTGAAGAAGGTAAAATGTGATACTGGACACATTTCAGAACTTCTGAAACTTACTTCTAGAAGTATCTCCATACCTCAAAGAACTGAACACAAAGAAAGTCGACTCTTCTCTCAACTGACAAGGCTAAAAATATTGCACTTGACTTGTGGGGCATTGTGGATCCGGTGCTGAAGATGGCGGTAAAGGAGAACGATGGTGACCCACTTCATGTAAGCATTTCAAGGAAATTAAATAGATATCTGATTAAAATTGTATTGCACATCACCAAATCAATATATAAGTATTAGGAATTCTTAGAATTGACTACTTTAATGCAATAACGGATTGAGAGTTTTATATTTCTTCAAGAAAGTAGAAATGTGCTTAGTAATATTTTAAAATATCATATTGTATATGATATTCCTGTTTTCCCAATAAAACGGGAATAAATATTATATTTCAGCTCAGAATGGATGTTTAAAATTATTAAATTAATATATTAATCTCCATTCTTTAAAGTATCTTTAAACAAAGTCTAGATCCAAATATAGTATTCGTAATATAACAGTATTCAATAATGTCAAAAAGTTATGTTTCAGCAGTCACACTGGACAAATGAAACCATATTTAAAAGTTTCCATAGCTAAAAGTATTTACTCCACTGTCTTTCGTAAAGTTAATAATGGTACCTAAAATTATTGGGATTACAGATAAAATGTGCTTATAAAGAGGTGGAATTATTCAATTTTCAAGGTCTTTTCTTCTTACAGCACGTATAAAACTATTAACACACACTGTTTGACCTTAGTGTGCTGTATAGGCCATACAACAACGTACTTCCTAGCTTTAAGCATCTGTTTCTCCCTCCCAAAAGATTCAAATGCAAAATCATGATACAAATTTAAGTTAGAAATGCTAAAAAGGTCATAAATAATATGTTTTGTAAGACTGCTCCATACATACACCTGTGAAGTAAATGGCGTATTATTTACGAACGCTCTTTAACTTCTATGGTTCTCATCGTCCCATTCAAAAGTTGGTGTGAAAGGCCGCTTAATTTTGCTCAGAGGCCCTTTTATCAGGCTTGAGGTTCTTTTACATGCCGTAAATCTTCGACACGGGACCAACGACTTTACTTCCCTTCCGAAGGAAGCCATGCTAACGATTTTTACGCCCGAAAAATGTCATCGTCCTCCTCCGGGTTTGAACCCTCGACCTTGGGTATATGAAGTTAACCATTACACCACGGAGGGCGACTTATACACGTGTGTATGTTGGGGATATATGTGTGCAAGATGTCATTTTGAAAGTTACTTCTGTCTCACGTTTTATCGGGTTTGTGTAAATGTAAACGCAAGTAATAGCTAATTTACTGATAGTAATTTAATTGGTGCCTATCTAATTTTAAATAAAATTTTATAATATGTACTATGACATTTAGATTCCTTTCAAGTGGAACTCAACTGAAAGTTCGGCCTCCTTCTTTAATCACTGTTATTTCTAAAACTCTTAAATAATTGAAAAATGTAGTTTCTGAACTACAGTAAAATGAGTTAAAGTATCAAATACATAGTGCACCGAAAGTAGAATACCACAGTGATGCTTCATTTTTAAAACATATAAAATCGGATGCCCTGAGATTTTCAACCATGACAATTATTTAGGTTAACTTTTACATTACATTTACAATAAACCAGTAATGCATACAAAGCTTACTGATTTATTGTAAATTTAATGTAAATGTTAACCTAACTGTAAGACTGTGTAACTGGAAATTGATATACAATGTATTTATGATCGATCGTGATAAGGCCTTGTAGTCAAAATGACCTTAAATAAACATTAATACAAAAGATAACAATTAGCAAGACAGTGTTAAAGGTTGTGTATCCCGTTGCTATGCATAGTAAAACGTGAAGGGAAATTACCTGCTAGTAATTGTGAAATCGAGACGCATCTGGCACAATCTCCACCTGGGACACAAAGTAAATGGAATACTATGTTCAAAGTGGTAGCGACACATCATTGTGGCGTTCTTTCCTTTTTTGCGAATGAGGACTAATACGATTGCAAAACTGACCAATTTTTAGATTGCCATGTTTATAAAATCAAATTAAATGTGTTTGTGTGTGACAAATATTTTCAAAAGATTTGCAAGTTGACTGCCGTTAACTTGGTTATTTGTTCTGATGGTTTGTTAATTATCATTTATAGTTTTAAATCGTAATTAACGCTTAAACAATGTTAAGATGGGATAGAAATGCATTTGGCACAGAAGCCAAAGAAGGCAAAGATTTATAATTGATAGGTTGATTTATAATTCAAAATAGATCGAGTTTTTCTTAGTGTAGGATATCCTGAAGGTCGTCCAAGAACTGGTGTTCCTAAAGAAAATATTGCTACTGTTCAAGCAGTGTTTGAAGAAAATCAACGGGCATCTATGAATTAGGGTGACATGGTCATTGTTATGGGTGAAATAAAAACATTTTATATCAACAATTACAGGTAAGGAAACTTTTTGCCGATGGATTCCACACAAACCGATTGTCGATTAAAACCAACATCATATGGATTGGTGCAGACAATTCTAAGCTGGGCCTTCACATTTTGTTTAGAATATTGTTTCTGGAGATGAGTCTATTAATTGTTAATGATTCTGAAAAGAAAACTCACTCGAACAGAACCTAAGGCTTCAAAAGTTCGAATTCGTAGTGTTGATAAAAGGATTGTTGTCCTTTTTTTTTTTTTTTTTTTTCTAAAACGGGTAATATTAGTAATATAGCATTAAAAATAAATATACCCTTACTGACAATTGGTAAACAAGTGTTTTTGTATCGCAAATTATTGAAAAATTGTCTGAAAATGACCCAAAGGAAAAATAAGTTATATCATGAGAAAGCATAACCGCATACAACTGAAATAACAGAGTATCTGGATACCCTGAAGTTCAACATTATGGACCCTGCATTATACTGTCCTGACCTGGCGTCTTGTATTTCTTCTTTCAAAAATTAAAGGTAAAATCCGTGGATGCACATTTTCGTCATCTAATGAATCAGTAGAACATTATAAAAGCCTGGTTAAGTGCTTCAGAAAGAATGGCATCATTGATATAAGAACTGGCTTCATCAAATAAATATAAAAAGGAACTATGAAAAATCGCAAAAACATTTGCAATTTTTAAATTGCAAATGTTTTAATCCTTGTCTAACTTTCTAAAAAATGTTGGTGTCGCCCTCGTTAACATGTACTTAGTAACTAATATTTATTGTACATTCATTTAAAATTTCTCCATAATATCTTGGTCATGTGGATCATAAAGCTTCTGTTTTTGTGGCCTAGTGTCCTTTAATCTGTATGGTCATATCGGACGATGAATGAAATCGGTGAAATGATGTTAAATGATTTTGGGGTACATTCATCTACTTAGGATAAGGGAAACCCGAAAAAAATCGTGTACGTGTAATTTTCTCTAAGTGAGGTTATTCGAACTCGTGACTTCTTAATCATAAAGATTTGCTTAGATATATTTATCACATCTCTAAACGAAAAAATAGTAAAGTAGCGTTTGATTTCTTTCTCGTTACACTCAGAGTTATTTTTATCAGGTAAGAGGCAATACATTGTCAGGAAGTTCATCTATATGAACAGCCGTTGTGATTACTATGGGATAAAAAGAATTAAAGGCATCCAACTAGCGCTATTAGTCAGCAAATTACTTTTAATACCCATGAGGGTTGCCTTAAAAATAACGAAACTCCAATGAGTTTCATATTAATACGTTACTCACATAGGGCCTACTTAATATAAAAGCTACTAGTTTTCCATTTGTCTATTTCTGAGTCAGTATTCCCAGTTTTATGTTTCCTAGACATTTGGGCTTAAAGAGATCTTAAGAGTCCTATGGTGTCAACGTTAAATCTGCTAAATTCATGACACATTATCTCATAAACTGTTTGAAAAATTTTAAAGGATGTAGACATATACTATATAATCTATTTTTGTAAAATAAGTTCGTTTGTTAAAGGAGATAGGACTGTTTCCTTAATTATACCCTCCTTTGATAGAAGTTTACCTGCAAATATCTTTTAAATATCAACCTTATTATTAACACCCTAAAATACTTAGAGGTTGTTTTCTTCTGCATTACTTATACCAGATAACGTCATTTTTTCCCGCCTTAGGCATGGATGTTTGCGGCGTGTTCCTGTGTTGTATTTTATCTCATTCATTCTGTATGACCTGATGGCCAATATGTAAAGCAGTGGTCAAAATGCCAGATGGAGTAACATTATTAAAATATAAGGATTATATTTATAATGATAAAATATGGATGAAATCAAGGAGGCCTTATTCCAATTAATAAAATAATACAAAACAAAAAACAATAAAAATTCCAACATTTAACACTTTCCATCTTTATTCTCCTATTAAAACACATTTTTTTTCTTTTAAGAAATTGGGAAAACCAAATAATTCAAGTTTCCTTTCGTGGATGTGTGCAGTCGGGTAATCTTTATAGAAGGAATAACAAGTATCAGCTGTGCTTACCTAGCATACGGGAGTTTCCCTCTCCACTTCCCCTTCTTTGCGGTTTACTAAACTATGAACAAGAACTAATAACAATCGCCAGAAGCAAATTACTATTACGACAATGAAGTAGTGATTTGCATTTTATAGTTTTAGCATATATGGGCACTCATGTTGCTAACTTCTTGAACAAAGGAACGATAGTTTTGTGGTCATTAAATTTGCTAGTAAAATCCAGTTGGATTCTTAACTGTGATACTGATAAGCAGAGGAAATTGGGTTACTGTAATAAAATCATACATTGGTTCTGATAAAATTATTCTTTTCCTTTTTCGATTAGAGTGTAGCGGGATCGGATTTCCCAAACTGCTGCAATATCGTGAATAATTTATGGAGCGGTTACATGAGTTTTCAAGTTATTGTGTAATCTTGCATGTCACGTATCACGTTATCAAACGGTTCCTAGAAATTCTGTTCCATTACAGAATGTTTCCTCCGACTAACTTTTGGCAGACCTGTGATTCTGGTTACATAAATGTAATGAATTTTCGCTGGTTCTATGTTTTAAGATAAGGCAATTGTATAAAACGAAAAAATAATCACAAAAGTCGGCAATGACGTGCAAAGAACTATGCTTAAATGAATAAAATAATGAACCCAGCCTTAGACCGAACTTGATTAAACATTTTGGTGTACCACCGCGTTAACCTCATGTTCGTATCATTCGTGAGGGACAAATTTCAGGGTTTATAATAGTAATAGTAATAACAACAGCGTCATTTGGGTTAAGTAAAGACTTTATATTTACTTCTACATGTAAGCAGTAAATGTTCGAAAAGTTGTTGAATAGAAAAGACAAAACAAGGGGGAGGGAACAGTAGCCTCACTGTTATGAGCGGGCAGTGAGTGCACATTTGTGTCCTATCTCTCACGTTATCGTTCTGTTGCGTGTTAACTTTTATCCCTCAAACGATGCCTGTCTGGGATCTGTAATATTCATAATAATAATAATAATAATAATGATAATGATGATAATATTAATAATAATGATAATAATAATGATAAGGATAATGAAAATAATGATAAGAATAATGATAATGATAATAATAATGGTGATATATTAATGATAAGGATAATAAGGTGAATAATAATGATCATAATGGTAAGAATAATAATGATAAGAATAATAATGATGATAATAATAATGATAAGGATGAGGATAATAATGATAAGGATGAGGATAATAATGATAAGGATGATAATAATAATGATAAGGATGATAATAATAATGATAATGATGACAATAATAATGATAAGGATGAGGATAATAATGATAAGGATAATAATAATAATGATAATGATGATAATAATAATGATAAGGATGAGGATAATAATGATAAGGATGAGGATAATAATGATAAGGATGATAATAATAATGATAATGATGATAATAATGATAAGGATGAGGATAATAATGATAAGGATGATAATAATAATAATAATGATGATAATAATAATGATAAGGATGAGGATAATAATGATAAGGATGAGGATAATAATGATAAGGATGAGGATAATAATGATAAGGATGAGGATAATAATAAGGATGAGGATAATAATGATAAGGAGGATAATAATAATGAAAAGGATGATAATAATAATGATAATGATGATAATAATAATGATAAGGATGAGGATAATAATGATAAGGATGATAATAATAATGATAATGATGATAATAATAATGATAAGGATGAGGATAATAATGATAATGATGATAATAATAATGATAAGGATGAGGATAATAATGATAAGGATGAGGATAATAATGATAATGATGATAATAATAATGATAATGATGATAATAATAATAAGGATGAGGATAATAATGATAAGGATGAGGATAATAATGATAAGGATGAGGATAATAATGATAAGGATGAGGATAATAATGATAAGGATGAGGATAATAATGATAAGGATGATAATAATAATGATAAGGATGATAATAATAATGATAATGATGATAATGATAAGGATGAGGATAATAATCATAAGGATGATAATAATGATAATGATGATAGTAATAATGATAAGGATGAGGATAATAATGATAAGGATGATAATAATAATGATAAGGATGAGGATAATAATGATAATGATGATAATAATAATGATAATGATGATAATAATAATGATAAGGATGAGGATAATAATGATAAGGATGATAATAATAATGATAAGGATGATAATAATAATGATAAGGATGATAATAATAATGATAAGGATGAGGATAATAATGATAAGGATGATAATAATAATGATAAGGATGAGGATAATAATGATAAGGATGATAATAATAATGATAATGATGATAATAATAATGATAAGGATGAGGATAATAATGATAAGGATGAGGATAATAATGATAATGAGGATAATAATGATAAGGATGATAATAATAATGATAAGGATGATAATAATGATAAGGATGAGGATAATAATGATAAGGATGAGGATAATAATGATAAGGATGAGGATAATAATGATAAGGATGAGGATAATAATGATAAGGATGAGGATAATAATGATAATGATGATAATAATACTGATAAGGATGAGGATAATAATGATAAGGATGATAATAATAATGATAATGATGAGGATAATAATGATAAGGATGATAATAATAATGATAAGGATGAGGATAATAATGATAAGGATGATAATAATAATGATAATGATGATGATAATAATAATAATGATAAGGATGAGGATAATAATGATAAGGATGAGGATAATAATGATAATGAGGATAATAATGATAAGGATGATAATAATAATGATAAGGATGATAATAATAATGATAAGGATGAGGATAATAATGATAAGGATGAGGATAATAATGATAAGGATGAGGATAATAATGATAAGGATGAGGATAATAATGATAAGGATGAGGATAATAATGATAAGGATGATAATAATAATGATAAGGATGAGGATAATAATGATAAGGATGATAATAATAATGATAATGATGATAATAATAATGATAAGGATGAGGATAATAATGATAAGGATGAGGATAATAATGATAAGGATGAGGATAATAATGATAAGGATGAGGATAATAATGATAAGGATGAGGATAATAATGATAAGGATGAGGATAATAATGATAAGGATGAGGATAATAATGATAAGGATGAGGATAATAATGATAAGGATGAGGATAATAATGATAAGGATGAGGATAATAATGATAAGGATGAGGATAATAATGATAAGGATGAGGATAATAATGATAAGGATGAGGATAATAATGATAAGGATGAGGATAATAATGATAAGGATGAGGATAATAATGATAAGGATGAGGATAATAATGATAAGGATGAGGATAATAATGATAATGATAATAATCATAATAATAAGGATAATAATGATAATAATAACAATAAACCCCGATATAAAAGTTGAGTTGGAATTAAATGTCAGTTAAAACGCACACTAGCTGCATCATATCGAGAAATAATTATAAATTTTGGACCTGCATTACACGATATCATCTCTGTTAATATGCACTTCGAATCTCTCTACAAACTTAAATTTATATCAAGTATTAATGAGAAGTACATATATACAAAAAAGGTACTATATAATCTGCATTATCTAACGCTAATATTAGTTATTACACAAAATGCATATTCTCATGCGTTGGTGTAATCTCGGCCTAGGTCTGTCTATTTTCTTCCTTGGTGTTCGTAATGCTTTCTTTGCTTTATTTCTTCACCTATACTTGTAATCTTCACTCAGAAACTCCTCTATTATTGCAATCTGCAGTTATAATAGTGCTACTTATTCTAGACAGTTGGAATTCTTCCACTTTAGTTTGTTAAAATATAGAACAATTCGTTTCTCTGAGCTTTAAATGGCTTAAACTTAGATTACCTCACTATTCTCACTTATTTCACAGAACTTAAGGAAGTAGCCATGTTTACTGAATTTCATTATACTAGCATGCATGCGTAAGGAAGGTGAACATAAAAATAAGCGAAAGCTACAAGTTTCTCAATATTATTTATTGTTCGCTATTACATTTTTATTTCCTGTAGTCCCATATATACAATATAGATAGTGTATAGAGAAGGTAATGTATTCCACCGAAAATTCGATTTCGAGATTTCACCGGAAATATAATGTTTTGGGGTCTCCTGAGTCCCCAAAAGAACAATTTTTAGAAAAAGGTCCGTGTGTGTGCGCCTGTGTCTGTGGACTGCACAGCTAAAAACAAATCTTAAACTTAGAATTTATATTTAGTATCTTCCAAGGATGCGATACGAAGAATTTCAAAAAAATTCCTGCACCACAAATTATCCTTTACATAGAAGAATGCTCGAAAATGTTGATTTTCTCAAAATTGCCTTTAACGATTGATTAAAATACGGTATATTAAAGATATTTACATCCCAAATAAAATATATATTATGAACTTTCTGGGAATAGCCTCCCAGGACCTCTTTATTCTGGATTAGCTTTACCAAATTTTGCTTGACTGCTAAACCGTAAGAGATAGACAAAAACTTACTACACAACAAATGTAAATCTTGTCAAAACACACAATTTATGTAATTTACATTTTACTGTAGAGATATTCCAATATATTATTGATTTAAATTGAAAGTACTTATACTTTTCTCAGACAGAAAGTATCCATTTTTCTTTTGTTCTACTCCTGACCGAGCAAAGAAGAGATTCTACTAATGTTCATCTCGATTAGCATGATGTAGAAAGAAGAAGAATATTTTGTAAGAAGTTTGTTTGTAAAGAAAGCTATGTGAATGTAACACATCAAATTTATTTTAAGTTTCCTGTTGTATATACATTAATAACTCGAAGTAATCAAAAGTTTCTTGAAAAATAGTATATTCTCTGTTTACTTTCCTCGCGTGTAGAACTTACACCCCATCAGGGCTTACAAGCTAGTGCTTGGGGTCAAACGCCTATTGAGAAGCACAGGCTTTGGATCAGAAAAAATGACGGGTGATCAATGCCTTGATTGAAAGCTAGGAAGTGGATAATATGAAATGACTGTGAAATGGATGATGAATATGGAGCAATTGGTGGAATAAGTGGCGAGGGAAAGCGTAGAACCTGTGTAAAACCTGCCCAGGCGTCGCTTTGTCCACCACAAATCCCACATACACTACACTGGGATCGAACTAGGTAAGAGACGAGCGGTCCAACCACTCGACCACGGTATACGTGCAATTTTTGGTTTCCCGCGTTTATGAGTCAGACTCAAGTTCTAAAAGTAGAGCGATTATGGGCATAAACTTAGAGAAAAGGCTTGTCTAGTAAAAACATAATTGTCGCTATTCACTCATCAATTTTGAGTTAATACTCTCGCGTGGCTCTCTTTCCCAGCACACACACACACACACACACACACACACACACACACACACACACACATTCAGAGTTTTGTTGGGTCAGGATGTTGAGTGAGTTAATGTTTTGCTAGGAACCTGGAGACAAAAAGGCAACACACACTATTTGGTCATAACATAGTGTATCAAATCAATATTAAACTAATAATTAGTATGGGTAATAATTTGTTCATCTGCATAGCATATTAGTGTGATTTCTGCTTTTGTAGACGACAATATTATTAAAAAAATCTGATGTGCTCCATTCACATGACTTTCTCTACATCTCTGTAACAAATGAGTATCACTAAGCTTTTATTCTGTCTATTTCATACTAAAACATTAACAGAAACAGTTTTATTACTTGGTTCCTTATAAGTAGAAGGGAAATAAAGGAGTACACTAGGCAAAACCGACAGTGAAATGTTTTAAAATGTGGTTGCTATGGGAATGAACTCCGTTTCTTTGGGTGACCAAGCGTTGACAAGCTCCCGTATGAGAAAAGTTTTAAGTTTTTTAAAACTGAAATCATTAACAAGGTATATGACGTAAAACGTGTGTTTTATCGACATCTAATTTTTGTGAAGTAAGTTTTTGTCTAACTCTTTTGGTTTACCATTTATGTAAAATTCAATAAAAATCATTCAAAATAACGGTCTTCAGAGGCTATTGCCAGAAAATCCAAGATGTACATTTAGTTTGTCATAAAATTATCTTAAACATAAGATATTTTTATCAAAATCGTTTGAGAAAATAAAAAATTTCAAAATATGTTCCAGGTGGAGTCTAGTTGTGGGTGAGTGGATTTTGTTTTCGTGTCGTATCCTTGAAAGATACCAAACTTAATACCAAGTTTGGTTATTAGCGGTCGTTTCGTTTGAGAGCTATGATGCCCACAAACACACACACGCGGACATTTTTCTAAAAATGCTTTCTTTTTGGATTCAGAGGGTCTCAAAACATGTATTTTCAGTGAACTCTTGCTGTAGTATTTTTGAGTTCACTATAATATCTTCACTATACACAATATATATAGTAGATTTACAGAGAGTAAAAATCTGATTTGTTCTATTCTCATAGCTTTCCCTATCTGTAAACTATTCTTACTTTTATCTATATCATGCTAATTAACGTAAGCATTACCAGATATGGCCTTATTACTTGCTTCCTTGTAAATAAATGTGGAAATATGGGAAGAAACTAGTCTTAAACGATAGTAAAAGAAATAGACAACTTCAACTGCCTGTAAAACAAAAACTATTAGAGATAGCAACCTAATTATTTTGGAGGTATGTTGAGAAACGCTCAAAGTTTCGTTTGTTACTATTGGTAACGCTGTAGTGTTTTGTTTGTTGTTGCAGAAGCTGAAATGGCGGAAAATCCTGTGGAAAAGGCATATTACGTGTTGGAATTTGCTAGAACGCAATCAGCAACTGTTGTCCAACGACATTTTAGAACACGTTACCACAAAACGCCACCGACTAGACAGTCAATCTACGACTGGTATAGAAAATTCGAGACAACGGGATGTTTGTGCAAAGGGAAGAGCTCGGGAAGACCAAGAGTTTCGGAAGAAAACATTTAACGTGTTCGTTCTGCCTACATAAGAAGCCCACAGAAATCGACATCTAGGGCAAGCATGCAATTACAAATTCCACAGCAAACTGTATGGAAAATCTTGCGGAAGTGACTGCACATGAGGCCTTACAGATTACAGATGTTGCAGTTTCTGAGTGAAGAAGATAAGGTCATACGGCGTGACTTTTGCATCGACATGTTGCGATATGATGAAGACGATGCTGGTTCTTGTGAGCGCATCATTTCATTTTTGTGGTAACGTGTTCTAAAATGTCGTTGGACAACAGTTGCTGATTGCGTTCTAGCAAATTCCAACACGCAATATGCCTTTTCCACAGGATTTTCCGCCATTTCAGTTCTGCAACAACAAACAAAACACTACAGCGTTACCAATAGTAACAAAAAAAACTTTGAGAGTTTTTCAACATACCTCCAAAATAATTAGGTTTCTATCTCTAATAGTTTTTGTTTTACAGGCAGTTGAAGTTGTCTATTTCTTTTGTAGTAACCCTGTATTTTAAAAGCTGTTACTATGCGAATGTCTCTCTCCATGGTCAGGAGAAAAATATAAGCAAATGCTTCAAATTGAAACCATTAACAATGGTTATGTGAAAGATTTATATAACATAAATTGTATTTTTCAACGAGATCTGTATTTTTATGCAGTAAGCTTTTGTACATTTCTGGTTTATGAGGTATGCGAAGGTGATTCAGAATGAAAAGAACTTGGGCGGCTATTCTGTAGAATTTTAGGATATACATTATATATATACATTATATATACATTATATATATTTATTTTTTGGAATTTTAATCAAAATCGTTTGACAAAATTTTCGAAAAATGTCCATTTAAGAGAAGGTTTGGAGCAGGAGCTTTCCTGAAAATCATCGTGCCCTCTGGAAGATAATATAACTCCATCGCACTACAGCTCACAAGGAACCTTGGCCTACCGCCGGGCCACTGCGTTCCTTTTCTCGGTCCATGACAGAGGTCATGGATGGGGTGCTGTATTGGAGGGTGAGACGTGGTCAGCGCCTCTTACCCCGCAGGCCGTTTAATGCGGCTCTCATGACCTGGAGTTGCTACTTTTCCATCAAGTAGCTCCTCAATTGGCCGCCCAGGTATCTCACGAGGCTGAGTGCACCCCAGAGCAGGGGAAAAAAATCCCCACGCCGGTACCAGGAATCGAACCCAGGTCCCCCGCTTGGCAGGTAGCCGCGCCACCACCGCGCTAAAGGGACGACCTCCACTGGAAGATACTGAACTTAAATAACACATATTTAGTTATGTTATCCACAGACATACAAATGGATCTTTTTATAAACGATATGTACTTCTAGAAAAAACTCAGTTTCGAAATTTTGAATGGAAGACGATACCTTCTCTATCTACTATGTAAATTGTATATACGTGCTAAAGGCAGTCACAAGGTTAAAATATGAACTGAAGCATTCCTGGCGAGCACCTGCACTCGAGTACTATAAATACGCAAATCCGAACTTTCAAGCCATCAGTTTACCCTGAAGATGAGGATGATGTACATCTTCGCACTGTTAGAGACAATACATTAATTACCTCTCTAAAAGACCGAGAACACTTAAGAGTTAAGGTTAAAATGTTTCTATTTTCTTTATAGTAAAAAAAAAAAAAAAAGATGCATTTTTCAATTTAAATACTGCATATGAGATAACGTACCTTGAAGGAAAAATGTCGTTTTGTAGAGCTGATTGCATATTCTTGGGATGTAGCCAATATACTTAGGTAAATGCACCCTGACAAATCAAATATTGAAGTAACTGCGTGACTAGAATGCGATCAATTCACATAGCTTGCTTGGCGTTCCCACTTGTACCCAAAAGCGATGGCATTCATTCTCCATGAACGTTGCACAAGAAATTATTCTTCCGTCGAACATTTAAATCATTTACATTTTTACTTTCTCTACTTGTACTATATACCAAGATTTAACCGGAAATACATGTTTTAGGGTCCCCTGAGTCCGAAAAAAGCATTTTTAGAAAAAAGTCCGTGAGTGTGCGCAGCGTAGCTCAAAAACGTAAAGACCATTACACGCCAAACTTTGTTTTTAGGTTTGGTATCTTCTAAAGATGCGACACGAAGATTTTCAAGAAAATCCATCCAACACAAACTACCCTTTACATGGAAAATTTTTCAAAAGTATTCATTTTCTAAAAAAATGACTAACGATTTTGGTTAAAATCCCGTATATTCAAGATATATACATCTCAAATAATTTTCTGGGAATAGCCTCTGTAGACCTCTTTATTCTGCATGAATTTAGTTTAACTGCTAAACCGTAAGAGGTAGAAAAAACTTACTGCACAAAATGTGTAGATCTCGTCAAAACACATATTTTATGTCCTTTATGTTTTTGTTGTGGAGGTAACCGTTTCCGAGATATTCCTTGTTTGGTTTCAATTGTAAAGTACTGCATTGCCAATCGCCTAACAATAGCTTTTAAACGTTTGACTATCGCTTTAGTATAGCGCATTCCTTTAGTCCTCTCCTATTTATATGGAACTAGGAAAGAACATTCCATTCTGCTAATGTTTACACTGATTAGCATGGTGTAGAAAGAAAAATGATCATTTGTAAGAAGTTTGTTTGTAGAGCAGCTAGAGAAACTCGTGGGAGTGTAACACTTCATATTTTTAAACTGTTATAATCTAGTTATAGTTTTTCTCTATTTATCAGTGGGATATTCAAATCTTACTAATATTTGCTGCCGAAGTATTCTTACCTGAACTTTTATGCAACTTTCATATTTTTATTTGATATTGATACTGAATTTAATTATCGTTTCTTTGTTTCATATTGTACAATAGAGCCAATAATGCCATTAGCTGTTTACATTAGTCGTAGTTTAAAAAAATCTGATGTGTTACACTCACACGACTTTCTCTAGCTACTCTACATACTTCCTACAAAAGATTATTCTTCTTTCTACACAATGCTAATCGAAATAAACACTAGCTAAACTGACAGTCAAATGTTTTAAAAGCTATCTTTATGTGATTGTCATTGCAAATCGTTTCTTTGCTTGGCCAGGATAGGACAAAAGAAAAACGGATACTTCCTGCCTGAGAAAAATGTAAGCACTTAACAATTGAAACCAACAACAAAGAATATCTCGAAAATGGGTTACCTCCGGAACAAAAACTTAAAGGACATAAACTGTGTGTTTTGACGTGATGTACGTTTTTTGTGTAGTGAGCTTTTGTTTATCTCTTACAGTTTAGCAGTTAAGCAAAATTACCCAAAATTCATCCAGAATAAAGAGGTCTGCAGAGGCTATTTTCATAAAATTCAAGATATACATTTTATTTCGGATATAAATAGCTTTAATATACGGCATTTTAATTAAAATCGTTACAGCCATTTTTAAGAAAATCAAAATGTTCGAAATTTTTTCCATGTAAAGGGTAGTTTGTGGTGGGGGGATTTATTTTGTTGAAAATATTCGTATCGCATCCTTGGAAGATATCAAAAACATAAATTTATTTAATTTAAATATATAATGCAAACTTATTAATTAAACAATTTTATTAATTTCAGATTACATCAAATTGCACGATTAACAGCTTCAGTGTAAACGAAAATCTTAACTTTAAGTTTAATCTGTATAAATCATTCTACGTACATCTTCCGATACACTAAGATACTTGATAGAAACTTTTAATTTTCTCAAAATTAGTTCTAACGATTTTGATTAAAATATTGTGTATTAAAGACATTTATATGATAAATAATATGTTTATTTTGAATTCTACATGCAATTCGAATTATTGGTAAACCGTAGGAGACGGATAAAAACATTATACACAAAAAGTCTAGATCTCATTAAAACACACAGTTTGTACCATATATCTGTCGTGGAGTTGACCGTTTCAGAGATATTCCTTGTTATTGTTTTCAGTTTCAAAATACTTTTCTCATACGAGAATTTTTATACTCCTGGCCATGTAAAGAAATTAACTTTAATGACATAGCAACTAGCTTTTATATGATTGGATTATCGCCATATTATGGTGTATTCCTTTATTTCCCTTCTGCTTACAGGGAAGCAGGTAATAAGAAAATTTCTGCTAATATTTGTCTCCGTTACATGAAATAGACTGGAGATTAAGTTTCTAATGATAATTTGTGACAGATATGTAGGGAACGTTATCTAAATCGAACCCATGAGATGTTTTATTTATTTATTTCGGAATTTTTTAGAGTAGTAATGATAGAAACGGAGACAATGGTGAATTTATCCAAAGGCATTATCTACTTTCTACCCTTACTTCTATTCTTAAAATAAATATTAAAAACGAAACAAATTCTGTAATACACTCATGTTTAAATCAACGGAATTCAAAATATACCTTATTGGGGGAAAGCAAATATTACCTGATGAGTGATAACTTAATATAGGACTTCAGTCAGCCAAAAAAGGGTATTTTATCTCATTTTTGGGAACCGCTTAAGCTGAGTTCATATATAATTTAAAGGTCAACTTTTGAATATCTACATCCAAACTTAATCCAACTTCTAGTTCAAAATCTCTGTTGTAAGAATTGTAAAATAGTGCTCTTATCTCTAATTTAATTTTTAATCATGTACAGATTTAACAATGAACAGTTATAAAATTGGAACTATTTGTTAGTTTCCTGAAGATCATTTTTTGTAGTTTAACCTTCTTTAATCTGGTTTGGTCATATCGGACGATGAATGAAATTGGTGAAATGATGCTCAAATGATCTCGGGGTCCATGTAGCTTAAAGTTAGTCAACAATCGTCTTCTCAGGATAAGGGAAAAACCCCGGAAAAACCTAATCCAGGTAACTCACCCTAAATAAGATTCGAACTCACGACCTTTAGAATGTGAGAGACACGCTACCACCACACTACTCAGGCTGAAGATCAGGGCATAAACCTGTATATCTAATGGGTATTCTTTGCTGTCATACCCGGCGTTTCAAGATTGTCCGTTTAACTTTAGGCTGCTGGTTTAATTGTATAATTAAACCCCACTGTGAGAGACAGCTATATAGATTCCGTTTCATGTTCGTTTTCCCCCTTATGACAAATTTTTTACTACCCAGTTATACTTCTAATAATATACAAAACCTCGCTTACTATAACCGGAAAGAGAAATATTGGGAGATACTTGCTTTTCTACACGTACTATGTACATAGTGTATAGAGAAGGTATTGTATTGCACCCAAAATTAGATACCGAGATTTCACCAGAAATGTTTTAGGGGCCCCTGCATCCATAAAAATATTTTCAGAAAAAGGTACGTGTGTGTATGTGGGCAACATAGCTCAAAAACGAAAAGACCGTTAAATACCAAACTTGGTATTTAACTATGTATCTTCCAAGGATGCAACACAAAGTTTTTCAAGAAAATCTCTCCACACCCAACTATCCTTTACATGGAATATTTTTCGAAATAGTTTATTTTCTCAAAATTGATTCTGATGATTTTGATTAAAATTTCCTAAACTCAAGATATTCACGTGAAAAATAAAACGTATATCTTCAATTTTCTGGGAATAACCTCTGTAGGCTTGTTTACTCTGGATGAATTTTGCGGAATTTTGCATAACTAGTACACCGTAAGAGATAGACAAGAACTTACTACACAAAAAATTCTCAGGTCGTTAAGATACCCACTTTATGCTATGTACATTTTTTCGTGGAGTTTTCACAGTTTTTGAGATATTTCTTGTTATTGGTCTCAGCTTTAAAACATTACCTACACTTTTCTCATATGGGAGTTTGTCCATTCAAACAAAGATATTTCAATCGCGCAACCAGTTTTTAAAATATTCAACTATCGATTTTACCTATGGTACTCACTTATTTCCCTTCTATTTACAAGAAAATGGTAATAAGACCCTTTCTGCCATTTTTTTCTCGATTAAAAGTAAGTAAATAGAAGAATAAGCCTTTTAATAATAATTTATTGCAGAGATGTAGAGAAAGTCATGTAAATAGAACTTTCTTTTATTTAAACTACTTAATATACC
Source organism: Hymenopus coronatus (assembly GCA_030762935.1). Lineage (NCBI taxonomy): Eukaryota > Metazoa > Arthropoda > Insecta > Mantodea > Hymenopodidae > Hymenopus > Hymenopus coronatus. The sequence continues at coordinate 105,123,251 of CM060888.1, read as the reverse complement.
CCAAAACATAATTCAAATTATGGAAATATTGTACAATCTGTAATTTTCAGCGGTGAAAATATTATCTAAATGGAAAGGCGTGTTTTGCATATTTGGTGCTACATAGCTAGGTATATGGAAGGATTGGAATAAACATTAGCCAGGTTTTTTTTAAATTAACGTAAATTTAGTTTTATATATGGTCGCTCTTCAGTTGCTATGATTCTCGCATCTGGTTTCTATATTGGGCGTGAAAAGACTTCTTTGTTCAGAGGTCTCTTTATCAGAGGCTCCTTTAAATGCTATATATCGGCAACACGATACCACCGGCTTTACTTCTGCTCCGAAGGAAGCCATACTAAGAAACTTCAGTCTAAAAGAATCCATTGCCCTCCACCGTGCTGTAACCACAAATATTTTTATTTTATTGGCATTATACAATATGCATTTGATAAAGGCCTATTAAGAGGACATTTAAGAAGTTATACTAAATTCAATATTCTTAAAAATAGAGCTTTCTAGCTTCTATTTTCTTTAGGAAGTCTCTAGTAGGTACCAGGGATGTACATAGTAGGAAACTAAAGGTGCTCTATTCCGCCTAAAAATTCGATGTCAAGATTTCACCGGTAATAATATGCTTCGACGCACCTTAAAATCTGTGTGTGTGTGTGTGCGTGCGTGTACGTGTGTGTGTGGACAACACAGCTCACACATAAAAAGACTGTTAAATACCAAATTTGGTATTTCCCCTTTCCATGGAAGGTTTTTCCAAAAATATGGTCATAAATGCCATGCACTTAAAATATTTCATAACAAATGAAATGTATATCCTTTATGTTCTAGAAATAACCTCTGAACCTCTTCTTTCTGGATGAGTTTTATACGACTCGTAAACCGTAAGATATAGACAAAAACTCACTACACAGAAAGATAGCTCATTGAAACACAATTTAGACGATATAGGTACATTTCTTTCTGTAGAGATATTCCTTGTTTCAATTTTAAACTACTTAAACTTTTCTCAAGCGGGAAACCAAATATCGTTTCATGTCTTTTTTTATTCCCGGGAATCTAAAAGAGAACCGAATTCAAATTGTTTCATACAGCGATAGCTTTTAAAAGATTTGGCTATCACTTTAGTCTAGTGTATTTCCTTATTACCTTTCTACTTAAAAGCAAGCAAGTTTAAAACCATTTCTGTTAATATTTATCTCGATTAGCAAGACGTTGATACACAAATAATGTTGTATAAGAAAAGTTTGTAGAACAGCTGGAGAAATTCGTATCAATGGAACACCTCAGACTTTTTCCTGGATTCCCTCTGTTGCCAAGGTAAACAGATTGGATATTTAATACAAAAGTTCCACTTGAAGTCTGAAACAACAGTAAAACTGAAAATAAATGTCAATTGAATTGCGTTGTCATTTATCCACATATAGTAAAAACAATATACTGTCTTGTGTTTAAACGGTATCTTTTTTATCCACACAGACGTAGACACACTAGTTTTGTTTCAGAGGACCGTAAAACATGTATTTTCAGTGAACTCTCGGTATCGATTTTTTTGAATGAAATACAATATCTTCTCTATCTACCATGTACATTTTACATACATACTAGAGAAAGTAAAATACTGTGGATAATTACACTTTAGGATTGAATTTTGTGAGTAGAAGTATTCGTAGCACTTAAATTGCAGCAACCGTATTGAAATGTGTAAACTTGTCCTTCAAATGGGAAGCAAAAGTTTCGTATGTATTTCCATTGGCATATTCGGATGTTGTAAAATGAAAACGAATTTGAAGATGGTTGATTGCAAACCTGTCCTTATCTGTAGTTGTAGTCTAACATGAAATTTTATGTGTAATCCTGAAAGCAAAGCTTATGCCGAAACTCTGATTGAAGACGGTTTCACAACTTCCGAAGCAGGCCGGAAATTGCACGAGCAGAACAGTCAATTACGTGCTTCTCATAACCTCTTCGTGAAACTTGAAAGCAAGGTTCAAGAACCTGCAGATAACTTTCTCGGTAATCATGGCACTTGGAGAGATTCCTTTGAGGTAGCATTCTCTTGCAACTCAATATTTACTAATTTAAGCAGTAATTAATTTACCTTTGCAAGTTGATCGCACGAAAAATGTTATATTTGAAAAGCAAGTGTATACTTTTAGAAATTCAGCATGAAGAAAACTCCTCTTTGTAAGGTGTACCAAAATTCACTTTCGTGTGTATTAGGAAAATAATCATTTTATGCTTTGAGTCATTCTTAGTTTGGAAATAATATAGGGTTCCCATACAAACAAAGGGGGATAGATGAAACCTATCAAAAAATTAGAAGAGGAGATTTTGTAGTTTAAAAAACGGAAGTATAAATGCTTACGTGTTGGTTTGGGTTATGTGTTTGTTGAACAAAACCAAATTTAAATAAAGTATAATAATGTCATTGTGTTCAATATTTTTAAGTTTGACGATGAATACATTGTGAATGTAATCAGATAATGTTCTATGAAAATAAAAACGCATGGTTATCTAATCTGAGGGTGGTCGATATTCGTCTCTATCACACCTCTTACAGTCGGATAGGGCAAAGGACAGAGAAGGGTCAGCAGTGTGACCTGGAACGTACAAATCACCAACGTCTGAGATATGACGCAACAAGGAGCTCTATGGTCAGCGAGCTGACTTCTCACCCGGAGGTCCCAGGTTCGATTCCCGGCTGTGGCGGGGAATTTTTCTGCCGATCCCGGTGGCCGCGCTCGCTAAAGTGTCTCGCTTTGGCGCTTCGTGGTGCACAGAATCGTGGGTTCGAGTCCCGCCTTGGGTATGGGTGTTTCTGTGTTTGTAAATGTGTCTATGTTTGTGTATGTATAAGTAAAAGGAAAACGTTAAGAATAATAAGATTTACTAAGGAAATATAGGAAACTGGAAAAAATGGAGAAAAGAGGAATACAGCGTCGGAGTCTTGACAAGCCTCCGGAACTGTATTTTGTTTAAAAAAATAAAAAAATAGGAAACTAGATGCTGAGCTTAACAAAAACATTTTTTGCTAATGAACCAATTTTTCATATGCTGTTCACCAACACAAACACACACATGGACATTCTATTTTTATGCAGAGGACCTCAAAACCGAATTTCCACTGGAATGTTTGTATTAAATTTGTTTCTGGAATAAAATTCTTACTATAGATCTGCGAGTGTGTGTGTGTGTGTGTGTGTGTGTGTGTGTGTGTGTGTGTGGGTGAGGGTGTACGTGCGCATGCGTGCTTCTTTAAACGGTAGATAAAGTAAATATATAACTACAAAAGGAAAAAAAAAACCTAAGCTATATTTACAACTACTGAAATTGAAAATTTGAATAAATTTTAAAAAGTGCTATGCCATGGCCGCCACTCACAAATACGAATCTCTGTGTATATCTCTTTATACCTCTGAAACTAACACGGTAAAATAATGAGAAAGAAATAAAGCAATGCCTATGTATATGTGTGTATTTATGTGTCATGTTTAATCTGAAATTCTTTTGTGAAACATAATTTGCAAGCCAAAAATTTCACAAGTTTCGGAACCAACCATACGAATTTTTGAAAGCATTAGCCGGATAAATAAAAACAGAAGTACAAAAATAATAGCGCAGCTAAGAAAACAGATATCAATGAAAATAATAGAAAATGGCAAAAAATGAAGAGAGCCTATCAATATCCAGAACACAAATTATATGTTATGAATTATCATGTGAGAGAAATATTGGACGATACATTAAATATGAGGTGATTTCTTTAATTACCGTAGGAAAACAAAGTGAATTAAAATAACTATTCTCTCTACTACGTACAATATATCAGGTAAAGAAGATAATTCATATCACCCAAGAATTTCATAACGAGGCTACTCCGAAAATATCTGTTTCGAGAACCTCTGAATCTAAGTGTCTGTGTGTGTGTGACTTTCAAATGAAATTTTAATATTGCTAAAACAAATAATCCAAAGGAGACGATAGAAAAAAAATGTCTTAAAGACACGAATGTCCGTTATTATGAAGTGCTGACTGCTAAAATAAGACAATCTGATTTGTTCCATTTACATGACTTTCTCTACATCGCTGTAACAAATTATTGTTAAAAAGCATATTCTTCTATCTACCTTATGAAAATCAAGATAAACAGACGCACAAATTGTCTTAACTACCTGCTTCCTTGTAAGTAGAAGGAAAATAAGGGAACACACTAAGCTAAAATAGTAAAATCTTTTAAAAGCTAGTTATCATGTGGTTGAAATCCGTTTCAGTGCAGGACCAGCCAGAAGTTTACAAGTTTCCATAGGAGAAAATTTTAAGTATATTAAATCTGAAACAAATAAGAAGGAATACCTCATAAATTGTCAGTTCTACGAAAAAAACGTATAAGACATAAATTTTGTGTTTTAACGTGATTTACATAGTTTGTGTAGTAAGTTTGTCTAACTCTTACGTTTATCAGTTATGCAAAATTCCGCAAAATTCATCCAGAATAAACTTGTGTTCCGAAGATATTCCTAGAAAATTGGAGATAACATTTTATTTTTCATGTAAGCATATTTAATATACCATATTTTAATCAAAATTGTTGCAGTCATTTTTTGAGAAAATAAACATTTTCGATTTTTTTCCATGTAAAAGATAGTTTGGTGTGGGGGAATGTTTCTCAAAATCTTTGTATCACATATCTGAAAAATACTGCACTTAAATACCAAATGTTTGAATATTTTCAAGAAAATCCCCCACCCCAAACTACTTTTACATGGAAAACAAATCGAAAAATGTTATTTTTTAAAAAATGGCTCTATCAATTTTGAGTAAATTCTGTTATATTTAACATATTTACATGCCAAATAAAATGTATATTTTGAATTTTCTTCGAATAATGTCTAAAGATCTCTTTATTATGGGTGATTTTTTTATTGAATTTTGCATAACTGGTAAACCGTAAGAGATAGACAAAAACTTACCATACAAAAAATGTAGATCAGGATAAAATTCATTTTCTATGTCATATACATTGTTTTCGTGCAGTTCCTTGTTTTTGTTAGGTATTCCTTGTTATTGGTTTCAGCTTTAAAAAACGTATACTTTTTTCATACAGAAATTTGTCAACTCCTGCCCATACAAAGGAACTGCAGTCACATAGCAACCAGTTTATTATTATTATTATCTTGGTGCCACCGCTTTAACTACCACTAAAGCTATTTAGGTATTCGTTTTTTCACTTTTACTCACCGTAACATTGTATTACTAAGTTTTAAAAACATATATTGTTTATTTTTGGACTTTAAGTTTCAACAAATAACGTGATTTACATTAAAATATACCAAAAGTATTCGTTTGCTTAACTTTTGTACAACAATTTCTATTGTTTCACTAGCTATCAGACAGGTGGTGCCTAATTCGTTCATGTTGCAAAATTCAGAACTACCAATATTTGAAAACTGCTTATTACTAGCCATTAAAAGGTTGTGGAACTATTATTGGTGGTTTGTTATTAGATCACTAGAGTCGCTTTATAATTGATTTTAAGGCATGAGCTGTCTTCCTTTACATCATGACGATGATTTGCAACACTTTTACAAAAAATACCGCGATGTGCCATACTACCGATTCTAAAAGTGATTCTGTGTTTTTAGAGTTCTGAATCCATTATTGTTGTGAAAATACGTGATTTTCGTGTAGTTTTCAGTGGTATCACCAAAGGATACGAGCGAAGCGAGCATGCGCTGTGTTAGGTTTAGGTTAGTGTGCATGTGTGTGTGCGTGTGTGTGTGTGAGTGTGTGTAAATATACCGATTTTCATGCACTTTGGTTTTAATAATTGTCACTGGTGTCACCAAAGCATGTGAGCGGAGCGAGCATGCGCTGTCTTAGATTTAAGTGAGTGTATTAAATAAACTACTTAGTTTTCGTCTACTTTGGTTTTAATCATTTCGATTGTTCCAACCAAAGCATGCGAGCGAAGGACGCATTAGGTGTGTTAGGTTTAGATCAGTATGTATCAATAAACTGACTTTCCTATACTTTGGTTTTAATCATTTCCACCGGTTTCACCAACTGAGCCTTAGCACTCCATTGTTAATGTGTGAGTGTTGGTGACTTTTGAGCTTCACTTTTTTCTTTCTTGTTTGGTGACTTCTCTACGTTGGTAGCATATACATTTCATTATTTGTAGACCTTAAATACTTACTTCCCGCCTAGCAGCAGCTGTCAAATCTTCCCCCACCATGATAATTTTCGTGAATTTTGCTATTTAAGAAAAAGTATTTACAGGGTAGGAGCGGTGGGATATTCCAAGTCTAGATGAAAACATATTAACTCCTTGATGCTCTGAAGTGGATTATAAGTTTAGTTTCAATTCTTAAAGATATATTTATATGATTGTACTCTCGTATAGCTTTACCACCAGCTTTTGGATATCGCTTTAACCAATCGTACTCCCTTATTTCGTTTCTACGTACAAAGAAGCAAGTAATAAAACTATTTCTACTAATGTTTATCTCCAAATGCATAAAGAAAATAGAAGCATAAGCTTTTTAATAGTAATTTGTTGCAGAGATGTAGAGAAAGTAATGTGAATGGAACAGGAGATTTTTTATGTAGTGGTTTGCGTTTGGTTGGTTCTGTCATACTGTGGTGAAGGTGGGAGGTATGGAAATGCAGCTAGAAGAAACCGCACAAAGTATGAACTGTTAAGTCTCGATAATGGGGGTGAACGGCGGTCACCACGAAGTGAAGCCACTACAGTGCTTGAGTTCAGACGTCACTTGACCTCTCTCTGCTTTGTGTCACACAATTTAGGTCATAAAAACGTTCCACAACCCCACGGCCTCAAAAAAATAGCCCAGGGCTGACGTGTGACGTGTTGAAAAATTCATGCAACTCGAATAATGGTCGTCAGAGGAACTGCGTCACTGCGATCTGTCCAGGGATGGAGAATATATTAGAGTAAAGCTCAAGTTGGCCGACGAATTTAGCGGCTGTACCTCTGAAAATGAGGGGGAGGTTCCACTCATTAATTATAACTTATCCTCCTCACCCCGCCAAGTACAAATATAGACAGTGATTGCGTAACTGCTACTCCGTTATATATTGATCACTGCCTCTCACTGCACTGGCCTATACAGAAAATCAATTTGTCTAGTGAAATATTTTATAAGGCCTAGTCCATTAAACCCAGAAAACTATACTTTTAAGTTATATTTACATTGATGTGCTTTAGATAATTAAGCCTCTCAGCTCTTTAATAATACTCGTTTAGGATCTCATTGACAAACTATTTGGAATTTAAATACACGAAGCACGAGCATTATCCCAAAATGAATAGTCCTAGAGTTGAAGGTTGGGTTTTACAAATCTGATTTAGCTTTCCAGCCAAAAATAATATGGAATTGTGAAATGATTGCATGTATCTCATTGCTGTTGTAAATACTATTATTATTATTATTATTATTATTATTATCATTGTTATTGTTGTTGTAGTTGTTACTGCTGCTTTTTACTTCCTCTACTTAGTGAATAATACATATATATATATATATATATATATATATATATTATGCACTAAGTAGAGGAAGTAAAAATATATATATATATATATATATATATATCTCAGACACCTGTACATAGAATGCACATTGCAGCCAAAGAAGTTAATGTCTTCCACCTAAAAATCGATGTGAAGATTTCACAGGAAATATATGTTTTAAGCTCCTCTTATTCAAATAAAACCCTTTTTAGAAATAGACATGTGTATGTGTGTATCTATGGATAGCACAGAACAAAAATAAAAAGACGTGAAGTATCAAACTTAGAATTTATGTTTAGTTTATTCCAATGATGTGACACAATTATTATGAGGGAAATCTCGACATTCCAAGCTACTCTTAGCATGAAAAAAATGTCGAAATATTTTATTTTCTCAAATGAGTTTAATTAAAATACCGTATATTAAAGATGTGTACTTATCAAATAAAATATATATCTTGAATGTTATGGGAATAGCCTCGGTAGAACTCTTTATTTTAAATGAATTTTGCTGAATTTAGCATAACTGGTAGACCGTAAGCGTAAGACAAAAACTTACTACACAAAGATGTAAATCTCATTAAAATACACAATTATGTCTTATACATTTTTTTGTGAAATTGACCATTTCCTGTGATATTCCTGTTATTGGATGCAATTTTAAAATGATTAAAACTTTCTCATACTAAACTCCCGATCATATTAAGAAACGAATATCAACCACGTGGCAAACAGCTTTTAAAATATTTGACTATCCATTTAGCCTAGTGTACTTCTTTATTTTCCTTTTACTCGTACTTACAAGGAAGCAAGTAGTAAAACAATTTCTGCAAATGTTTGTATCAATTAGCATGAATCAGATAGATGAATAAACTCTTAATGAATAATTTGTTTGGAGATGTAGAGAAAGACATGTGAATGGAACACACAAGAATTTTAGAAGAAGGTCCTTTTGTCCATGTGTCTATGATCACGATAACTTGAAAACGAATAGTCGAATTGGCATTTAAATGAAATATCTTCCAGGGATGCGACACAAAGATTTTAAAGAAATAACACCATTCCAAAGTACCCTTTAAATGGAAAATATTTTGAAACCTGTTTATTTTATAAAAAATGACTATGACTTTGTTTAAAATACCGTATATTAAAAATATTTACATGACAAAATGTATATATTGAGTTTTCTGGAATAGCCCTTGAAGACCTCTTCCTTTAGGGTGTCTTCTACAAAACTGGTAAACCGTAGTAAATAGACAAACATCTACTACATAAAAAATGTAGATAGATCTCGTTAAAACTCAATTTTCCATAATTTTTTTCTTGAAGTTGACCATTTCCGAGATATTCCCTTCTATTGCTTTCAGGTTTACTGAAACGCTTCTCAAACGGGAATTTAACATTCTTGTTTCTTTTGTTTAATTCATGGCTATGCAAAAAATAGGAATTTCAAATACATAGTTAGCTATCACTTTATAAAAGATTTGATTATCGCTTTAAGCCTAGTTTGTTACCTTATTTTCCTTCTACTTGCAAGGAGTATAGACAATTTATGCTTATGTTTATCTCGATTAGCAAGAGGTTGTTAGAAGAATAAGCTTTTATAAGAATAGTTTGTTGAAGAGTAGGTAGAATAAATCATGTGAATGGAACATCAGATTTTTTATTTCACTCTGCATGCTAAATTTTATGACGCTAAAATCTTTTAACTAATGTTATATTGTTAAATAAATAACATTACTTACTTTTGACAACTATATATTTTATAATGATGCTTGTTATTAATTCCTTCTCAGCTGTTGAAAGTAAAATTTCATATCAATGTTTTAATTAGGATAAAGTTGTGCATTTGCCTGTAGCCTTCTTTAAGCTTTTCTTTATAGGATTTCTCTCTCAAATTTAACTGCACTTAAATATAAGCGGCTCTCTATTTGGGATCTTCTGGAGCAGGAATACTCTATGTAGAATCTTAAGGCTGTACCTGTACGAGCTAAAGCTAACTTGTAAGCCATTATTCTCATTATTGATTTTTCGTTCTCAGTTTAATTTCTATTGTTGGGAAGAATGCCTGTGTTTTTGTTTTCAGCTTTACGACCTTTAACCTGGTTGGTCATATCGAACGATGAATGAAATTGGTGAAATGATGCTCAAATTATCTCGGGGTCCATGGAGCTTAAAGCTACTCGACATTCGTCTTCTCAGGATAAGGGAAAACCCCGAAAAAAGCCTTATCCGGGCAACTCACCCTATTCATGAGATTCGAACTCACGACTTTTTGAATGTGAAGCAGACACGCTACCACTACATTACCCAGGCGGCCTAGTGCCTGTGTTTGTATACCCGTGGATAAAAAAAAAAAAAAGTGACTCATGTCTGGAACACCAAAGTCCTACACGATACAGGGCCTTGTGTGCACTATCCGCGATACAATTGTGTTGCGGCAGCAACAAGTTCCAAATATTAATATTACTAACCCATATGATTATTGATACATAACTTATGCTTTTTCAACAATTAATTAAAAATAGTAACCAGACATGTCACAGTTTGGATTGTATGGCATTACTAAACCCGCCACCTTCCATGTGTGTTCACAGTAGGTTACTCTAGTGAGGGTCACAGGTTCGCTTCTCGCATGAAGCTAACATCCCCCCTCCCAACCCTTCTCTTAAGATGTTGAATAAACACATAGCAGCTATATATTCTAGACATGCTTATTTCATACACGGCACTCTGTACAGTTAATAATATGATAGTTATTGTGGTGCTTCTTTAAGGGTTTATTCTACCAAATAGTAATATGCTGCACACGAAAGCACGTGGTACGCAAAAGAATCAGACACGAACATTTCTTTCTTAATGAAAAATTGAATCTGTGTAGTATAAAAGACTACTAAAACTATTGTTAAGAAAACCAATGATTTTAAATATTTTTAGGAATCAAATTTGGATAAATTTGATTTTTTGGGAAGCACTCAACATACCCTTTACAGGCCGATACAGGAAAATGTCAATCACAACTAGGTTTCTTCCACACGTAAGGGAAAGGTGTTTGTCTTGTTTTCAAAGGAGTCCCGATACGATGCAAAATACGTGCTTCATAATTTCATCATGGACGCGGATCTGTATCGTGTTGGGGCTGGATATGAAAGGGCGGTCTTGGTGTTTTGTGGCAGTTTGACGATACAGTAAACAGTGTGCAAAACACAATAATGCTCGATAATATTTTTTGATTCCCTATGTGAGGATGAGATATCCTGATAGAATTGCTGAATTTGCACAGGATAATCATCCTGTCCATACATCTCGAAAGGTTTAAACCTACCATCCATTCGAATTCTTTATTTGATTGATGAAAGTATTAAACCCACATTAACACTTATTTTCAAAGAGGCAGGATATCAGAGAGGTAGAGTGGCTTTCCTGTTCACCAGATTTAAACCCTATCAGTTTTAGAAAATAAGTTTATTTAACATATGTTTTTAGTTATTTAACACGAATGTTAGTAATGACGTTTTAGTGTGCATAGATAGGCCCATAACTTAGTGTTAAATTTATATTAATGTAATAGTATGTTCTATATATCTAATTATAATATTAACTAACATAAAAAATGATAAACAGCGCGAGATTTGAATCTAAGAACTTGTGAGTAGAAGCAATCCTTCTTAACCTCTTGGCCACCGGTTGTTCTGGTCCTATTTTCACTACTCGCAATTGTTAAATTGCGCAGTCAGTTATAGACCATTGTATAGTTCTTTTGTGTACATTGTGAACAGCTTTTACGAAGATACACGAAGCTCTTCGATGGTCACATGGAATCTGGAGATAACTCATTTTTGTGTCCACGGATGATCATTTTGAAGTTTCTTTCCATTTCAGTTTCAAGTCTTCCATAGATTCTTACCTAAGGCTATAAAGCATTTGTCTTAAGAGGTTTGATTTAATTTCTCTGCTTCCTTTACCAGTTTAAGAACCATTTTGTTGCCTTGTATATCTACAAAAATGTGCCTTAACATTTCGAAACTGTTTGTGTTGAGTATTGCTGATGATTTTCTCATTCACTCAATTAAAGGTAACTATGATTTTTATAATCCACTATAGAATAAATTGTTATTCTGATTTTATATACATAGTAGCTTTTCTTATTTAATATCCTTATGTTTGTCATTTATATATGTTCTATGACCGCTGTTACAACAATTACTCAATATGATTGTTTGAGCATATATCATGAATATAGATTTCCGTTGATCCATCTGATTCCACTTCTACTCACTTTTGCTTCCATCTACATAAGATTTACTATTGTTTTCACGGTATTCCTTTTGGGCTCTCAAAAATAAGCGTCCGGTAAAATATCAAACTTAAAATTTCAGTTTAGATCTTCCAAGGAAACGACACGATTTTGATCCACGCATACTCCCTTTACATGGAAGAAAATCGATAACTTTAATTTTCTCAAAAACGGCTCTAACGATTTTAGTTAAAACACCGTAAACTAAAGATATTTACATTAGAAATAAATCCTATATTTTAAATTTTCTAGTCTGATCTTCTTTCTCTTCATTCTAGATGACTTTAGTATGACTAATAAACCGTAAGAATTAGACAAGAACTTACAACATAAAAATGTAGATCTCGTTAAAACACACAATTTGTAAAACACATTTTTTCGTTAAGTTGACATTTCCGTGCTATTCCCCTTGTTATTGCTTTCAACTATAACATACTTAAACTTTTCTTATGTGGATATTTGTCAGTTCCTGATCACACAAAAAAAAAAAAAAAAAAAAAAAAAACCTCAGTCACATAGCAGTCGCATTCCTTTATTTCCCTTATCTTATAAGAAAGCAAGTAATAAGAACATTTCTCCTAATCTTCATATTGATTAGCATGATATAGGTAAAAGAATAAACTATATTAAAAAGGTTTATTTGTGGAACAGGTACAGAATGTCATAGAACGCATCAGATGCTTTCTTCTTAAACTTGGATCTATGGAAGAACAATCCGAGACATGGTACATCTTTTCTATGACTTTCACTAACAGAAACATTTTGATCTGTCAACATCAATGTGATATGGACTGTGCTCGAAGACTAAATTTTTATCCCTACTTATGGAGGGGTCATCTCTGCATATTCTTATAAGTGGTAAAGGGAAGAAAGAACCCAATGGCTTTTGTTCTGGCAGAATATATAAATACATAGAACTGAGAGAATTTATATTGTAAATGAAGTTCATATTTAAGTATGGAGTCTATTTATACCACTACCTTTATGAATGTGGAACGAAAATAACAAATATCTACAGAAGATGTGAGATGGCTGTTTAAGACAGATTTTTTCCGTTTAATGATCTGACTGCTGAGTCTTTTCCTCTTCAAAGGACTTTGAAGTTACGTCACGAGCCCAAGTAAACAAACCATTGACCCCAATAAGATGGAGTGCATGTTGTTGTTTGCAGAAGTGAATAGTAGAAAGTGTTAGGTTTCTCTGGGGAGACTCATTACGGACAATATCCTAAGTCAAATCGGATTGCAATCCTATGGCAGTTTGTTTACATAACAAGGTGCCCAAGCGTTCTATAGAGTTACGAGTGTTGCAACACTGGTTCCTTGAAGGTCTTAACATTGTGTGAGCACCTAACCAAACTTAACTCCTGGATACAGCCAGAGAAGAGTCCGTTTTAGGGAAACTTCGCTTTGTCGTGTTTTGCTTTCTACTTTTATCTATAGTAAGTAGAGAAGGTATTGCATAAAAATCAGTTTTAGTAAAAGCTTTCTTTATGTACAAGGGTCGGCTTAAAAGACCCGGGCCTCTCAATGAAAACAGCATTTAAAAAAATACTTAATTTCTCAACATAACGTCCAGAAAGGCTAATACGTTTGCAATATCGGTGTTCTAATGTAATTAAACAATCTCTGTAGTGCGGTATAGGGTCACTAGGCCAATTAGACGGTAACATCGTATAGTTTAACTCTACACTATCTTGTATCCATAGTTACAGGTGAATAGCTTGTTTAGTTTTCGAATGACAGCATTTTAAACAAGACAGCTTTAGAGTTTTCACAAAATGGAGCATTTGGAAGCGTGAGCAGTGATTAAATACTTCTATTTGAAAGTCTCAACGCCTAAATAAATTGAGAAGGAAATGGACATTGCATTGAGAGATTAAAAGGTGAGTTGCAGGGTTTAAAATGGGACGTACAAGCAGTAGTGATGAGCCTCGCTCTAGACACCCTGTAGAAGTGACAACTTCAGAGGTCACTGAAAAAAAGCATCTTTTAGTACTGGAAGACCGTAGATTAAAGTTGTTTGAGAATAACAGAGGCTGTAAAGATATTAGAAGAACGTGTAGTTAATATTTTAAGTAATGTTTTAGGCTTTAACAAGGTCTGTGCAAGATGGGTACCGCGTTTGTTGACAGCTGATCAAAAGAATGTGGAGCTCTACCGTAAAAATCCCAGTAAATTTTTGAGACCGCTTATTACCATGGATGAAACTTGGATACATCACTACACTCCAGAAAGTAAATCACAGTCAAAACAGTGGATTGCACCAGGTGAACCAACTCCAAAAAAGACAAAGTCAATTTTGTCAGCTAACAAGGTTTTCTGGGATGCACAGGGAATTATTTTTTGATTATTTGGAAAAGGGTAAAAGTATCACTGATGACTACAACGCAAGCTTACTGCAACGCTTGAGTGATGAGGTGAAATGAAAAAGACCTCATTTGGAGAAAAAAAAAATCTTGTTTCAGCTCGTCAATACTCCGGCCCACTGTTCAGTCATTGCAATGGGGAAAATGTGCGAATTAAAGTTGGAATTGATTGAAACTTCACCCTATTTGCCAGATCTAGCACCCAGTGACTACCACCAGTTCCTAAACCTCCAAAAATTCGATGCGGTAAACAGCTATTTTGAGGACCTTGATAAATCGCACAACAGAAATAATTAAATTAGAACCCGATATGACAAATGTATTAGCCTTTCTGGAGATTATGTTGTGAACTAAAATACAAATACATTTTTAAATGGGTTTCACTTAGAGGCACGGGACTTACCAGCCGACCCTAGTAATTCTTCACACCTTTTTCTAGAAGACCGAATTATACGACAAATTGTTTAACCTTTCCTTGAGTAATAAACTCAGTGAAACTTTTTTTAGTGGCGGTGTCAGAAACACTCTTAATTTCATTTAGAATATAAATATCGTTCATTCATTAGTCTTTAAGACCTTCAATTGTTTTTAGGTCAGTTACTGCGGCTGGTGGATTCAAAAGTTGATTACCTAACGTGGAAAGGCTACACAGGGAAATGCACTACGACCTAGGAGACAAACCACAGTTTATGAACGGCGGTGTACATAATAGGTAGAGAAGGTAGTGCATTTCATACAAGAAAATATATCCCACGATTTTACCGACAATGCCTGTTTCAAGCTCCTCTGAATAGATTTAGAAAAGGTGGAATGTTGCTTGTAAATTTGATATTTAATTACAAAATCTTCGAAAGATGCAACACGCAGAATTCTGAGACAACGCCCTAGCCTCAGCTACTCTTTAAATAGAACTTTTTAAATTTTTCTATATTATAAAATGTCACTTAACCTTTTATTTAAGCACCATATTAAAGATAAGTAGATAACAAAAAATATAGAAAAACAAAAATGATCCGTGTGTATGTGTGTGTCTAAGGATTAGCATAACTCAAAAACGAAAATACCGTTAAATACAACCTTGGTATTTAAGTTTAATATAATCCAAGGATTTGTTTCTCTCTAAAACGCCTCTAACGATTTCGATTAAAATGCATTATTTAATGATATGTATATAAAATAAAATGTATACCTTTAATTTTCTGTGAATATTTCTGAAGGCCGCTTCATTCTTGATGAGCTTTGTATGCTGGTAAACCGTAAAAGATACAAAACTATAGACCTCGTTAAAACACACAACTTATGTCATACACATGTATATAGTAGTGTTGACCACTTGCGAGACATTCCTTGTTATTGATTTCAATTTTAAAGTGCGTAAATTTTCTCAAATAGGAAGCCGTGCCTCGTTTCGTCTTCTTTTACTGCTGACCTTGGAAAGCGAACCGTACTTCGGTTATTCACATAGCGACTAACTTTTAAAAGATTTTACTATCGCTTTAGGTTAGCGTTTCCAAATATTTACCTTCTACTCTGAGAATTTTTTCTGATTGGATAAAGGAATCTTTTTTAAGAATAGCTTGCAGAAGAGGTAGAGAAAGTCATGTGAATGGATTCCATCAGACTTTTTTTTATTGGTTTTACAAATGAATTCCAGAGAGATTGGATGGAAATTCTATTGTGTTTTAAAGTTTCAATGAGGGAAATGTGGGAAAAGATAGATGTTAACAAAATAAATAAAGGAAGCTTTAAGGTGAAAAAATTTGTAGGTATTACTTGCAATATTTATAGATGTGCTGTTTAAATATTAATTTATTAGAGTTGTACCAGTTTTCTGTAGTAAGTATGTATGTATTCCACTATTTATTGTTAGAAGAAATATAGAAAGAGAAGCTGGAACAGGTTGAACAGTATATCCATTCTTTATTGCGAGCAAAGTTGTGGTTTCTGCAAATTTTCTAAAAAAAATTTTTTGTTTTGTTTTGTAACTTGTATCTCCACTGCTGCACCGAGGGAAAACAGAGGTGCCATTTTCGATGTACTTCAGGAGGGACATTTTTTGGCACTGCCTCTTTAAATATCTGTAGCATGGTATCTGCTTCTGCAAACGAGATAAACGACAGAGAGAGAAAAAGTATAACCGTGGTGTTCTATATTTGACTTAGAACGACACAAAGAAATAAAATCCTGTGTCAAACTATATAAGTAACCTCAATCCCATCGTTTCTTTTCTTCTACGTAAATAGAAAACAGCAGGACACTAAACGCTTGACAGAAACAGCTGCTATTTGTATTGAAGATAGCATACCAGCTTTTTGACTGTGTATTGCTTTCCCGGAAGTTTATTAACAAAAAAGGAAAAAGGGTATAAGGTTCCATGCACGTTGACAGAAAACAAACCTAAACCAGTGCTTACATTCGAAAACTTATTCGTATGTATCAAAGTAACAGATTAACAAAAAGACAACCGTAACATTTCAAATGCTAGTTTAAGAAATCTAAACCTATTAAATATTAAATATTCAATAAAATAAAAATAAACAACATAGCTCTTAACTGAATTAGTATACTAACTACTAGAAGAAAACTTGTCGTACATGAATTATAATATACACTCAAAACGTACACAGTCAGTAAGATAGAAATGGTTAATCATAAGCGAAAATTATTTAAGGTATAAAAATATTCCAGGTTTATTAATTTTGTCTTATACTGCGACAAAAATAAGGATTTATAAAATTATAATGATGAAATTTAATAATAGATCAAAACTTTTCATTAATGACTCGTACTTTACCCTTTGTTATGAGCTGTTAAAACATTAAGTGAAATAATATTTTATTGCTTTGCTTTACATTCAGATTCTTTACTTAACTTGTGAGCATTCCAAAGCCATTTTAACGTTTAAAACAATTGGATATCAGTGATATTGAAGTTATTAATATGCAGTTTTTTTTAGATATTGAACCAGTTTTCCCAAATCAGCAGTTAGTTTACGAACTATATTTTTTTTTGGAATTGACACTGAGCCAAGAAGTGGACGTTGATGCTCAGTTCCTATGTGATACGAAAATATAATATCCAATGTTAATAGAGGTACTTCAAGCATGTCATGGTCAGCGTGGATAAAGCCTGAACAAAGCCTGCCTGGCCCAGCTACCTAAACTAAACAAATGTAGCTCTGCCTCGCGTGTTTTCACAGTGGTTTTGGCTGGGGTTCGATTCCAAGCGACCGCATGTGAGATTTATGGTGGACAAAGCGGTGCTGGGACGAGTTTTCTCCGGGTACTCCTGTTTCTCCCGCCTTCGCATTCCACCGGTGCTCCATCATCATTCTGTATCATCAGTGTCACCGCCTGCGGTGCCATAAGTAGTTAAAGCGGGCGTTAAACACTATCAAAAAACAACAGTGGTTTTCAAATATACCGAAATATGCACACTGCTTACCTTGCATTAAGGAATTCCTTGTCTTACAAAACTTCGCTAAAGAACCTGAACCATTAGCTATGTTTTATTCCTACAGCATATTTAATCATAACGGACAATGAATGAAATGAAATGACGTAGGTATGTATCCCATATATATATACCTACGTCACTAATACTGTTTCTTACAGGTAATTTAAGGGACACTGGAAGCGACGTTTCATATTTCTAATTTTTTTATGTGTATAATTTTATTTTGAAAATTGTATAGCGAATACACCGATATTTAGTTAATGTGTATACCAAACTGCATTCGGTTTCATACATACTTCTAGAGTTATACATTAATTTATAAATTTATTACGTAAATATATTGCATAATCATAATATCACAAGCGCTTCAAAATTAGAAAAAAAACTACTTGCATTTCTTTTAAATTGGAGCTTTAAACCACCAACAAAAATACAATGACAACATATTTTAAATACATATGGTCAGCGAATTATGATTGTTTAAAAACCTTTAAGAATAATTAATCCTTAAAATTAACCATGTTTTCATTGAAACTTTATATAAATGTTATTAGTACCAACTTGCATTTTATCTTGTAGAATGTTAGTGTATACTAATGGTATCTCTGGGAAATTGCAATGTAATTTAAACAAACTGAGACGCGTGCAATTTTTTGAATGCGTGAACATGTAAATTTGAGACAAACTATGTTTCATAAAATCGTATGGTAGAGTAGGAAGGTGTATTGTACGACCTCTAATGGCTTTAGAGCTCAAAAAAGGGGATGACACACTATGGATACCGAAAGATTCCAGAA
This sequence comes from Hymenopus coronatus, assembly GCA_030762935.1. Classification (NCBI taxonomy): domain Eukaryota; kingdom Metazoa; phylum Arthropoda; class Insecta; order Mantodea; family Hymenopodidae; genus Hymenopus; species Hymenopus coronatus. The sequence goes on along the minus strand of CM060888.1, from coordinate 105,104,806 downwards.
ACCAGTTACTACAAAGAATAAGAAGAAGAAGAAGCAGAAAAACTATTTTTTATATTTTAATAATTGTGGTTGAAACTTCGCTTCCACTGTCTCTTAATGTTAGTGATATTTAGGATGGATGTAAGGAACTCATAAATACAACACAAATAAGACTACCATCAGAATAATACATTTGTATACAAAGTTGAAGAAAAGTAACCCTTTTTTGCTGTGAGTTCGCAAGTTATTTTATTGTCTTTAAGTCGCAATACTAAATTAACATTTAAAAGTAGGTTTTGTTGGTTACAGTAAATTGATGAAGATTTATATAAGAATAAATAGAAAGTGGATAGGTAAGTACAAGATACTTCTATTTTGGGCATGTTTCGCATTTTAAAACCTTGAAACTTTCCAACCCATAACGTTTGAGTAGGTAACTGCCCATTGCACCCTTACCTGAAATCTAGGACAGGTTAGCTGATAAGGCACAGCGAGAGATGAATTTATTTCAAGGCGCGTCTGATATGTGCGTACAGTGGGGGCACCTTTTCTTGGGCTACTTTCACAGGTAAGCGAGGGGCGGGGGAAGTGCTCGATGTTCTTAAAAAGGAGCTAAATGTTTAGATTAATGCACCATATAATAAATGAACATATATTAAATAAATATTGAATTTTCTGGGTACAGCCACTAAGGCGCTCTTCATTCTAAATAATGTTTGTATAATAGTAAACCGATAGAGATAGACACAGATGTTACAAAAAGGTAGACTGTTAAAACACTCAATTTATGTCCAATACAGTTTTTTTAAGGTTAACTATAGTTAGTAATTTCTGAGATATTCATTGTTATTAATTTAAATTTGTCTATGCGTAGACGTTTTTCAAACGGGAACTAGTTGTTCATTTTTTGTTTGTTTACCCCTCACCATGCAAAGAGCTTTGCTATCACTTAACAACCAGCTCTTAAAATGTTTGCTTGTCATTTTCTCTTGTGCTTACAAAAGATCTGTAGTGTTTATCCTGATTACCATGAACTAGAATGAAGAAGAAGCTAATTTGTTGCAGGATAGGTATTGAAAATCATGTGAATGGAACAAACCGATTTTTGCCATGTAATGTGAAGAGAACTGAATTTCAAGGCCATCACATGGAGACAATCACTTAAAATATTTTACTGTTACTTAAGTCTACTCTACTCCTCTAGTGTCCTTGTGCATTAAAGGTTATACGTAATATACAGTTTCTGCAAAAATGTGTCTGGATTAACATGTAGATGCAAAAAATAACGAGAATAATGTTTTTCTTGATTAGCATGAAGTAAAAAGAAGAATAAGCTTTTGCAAAGAGTTTAATGAAGATTAGTATACAATTTCATGTGAATGTTCCTAATATTGCTGTAATTCTTTGTACATTCTATTGATAGAAAGTTAGCAAATCCTGCTGTAATCGTGTACAAAGAAACTGGAAGCAACTGGGGTTTTGTTTTGTTTCCGCCACGTTTTCATCCCTAGCCACCGTTTATCAACCACCAACAATGTTCAGATAATACAGTTTCCACGTATCCTTTTCACTGGTCAGCAATATGTTAGTGGAAACGTTCGCTGGCTCATCAATCTTGACCCTCATATTAGAGGATAACTCAAATTTAGAAAATGTGATGTGCTACATTCACACGACTTTCTCTAGCTTCTCAACAAACAAACTTCTTACAAAAGATAATTCTTCATTCAACACCACGCTAATCGAGAGAAACAGCAGAATTTTGTTACTTAGTTCCTTATAAGTATAATGGAACTAAGGGAATGCACTAGGTTAAACTGATAGTCAAATGTTTTAAAAAATGTCATTATGCGATTGACATTGCAAACAGCTTCTTTGCTTGACCAGCAGTAAAACAAAAGAAAAACAGACACTCCCGTCTGAGAAAAGTATAAGTACTTAACAACTGAAACCAATAACAAAGAATACCTGAAATCAGTAAGCTCCAGGGAAAAAATGTACATGGCATAAATTGTGTGTTTTAACGAGATCTACATTTTTGTATAGTAAGTTTTTGTCTATCTCTTACGGTTTACTAGTTATGCCAAGTTAAGCAAAATTCATCCAGAATAAACAGGTCTTTAGAAACTATTCCCAGAAAATCCAAGATATACATTTTATTTGTGATAGAAATGACTTTAATATGTGGTGTTTTAATCAAAATCGTTAGAGCCATTTTTAATAAAATTAAAATTTTGTAAAATTTTTACATATAAAGGGTAGTTACGGGTGGGAGGATTGTCTTGAAAATCTTCGTGTCTCATCCTTGGAAGATACCACGTCTTTGCATTTTTGAGCTATGCTGCACACACACACACACACACACACACACACACACGCACACACAGAGACCCGGACCTGTTTCTGAAAATACTTTTTTTGGACTCAGGGGGTCCTAAAACATTTATTTCCGGTGAAATCTCCACATCAAAATTTTAGGTGGAATATAATACATACGGGGCTAGAGAATGTAAAAATACTTCACACAAAGAGATCTTATGCTCCAGAGTTTTGTGTGCGTGGCGCGCTCGATAACTTCTCAGCAAATTTCCTCCCTGACTTCACAAGATTCTCAATAATTCAAAGGAAAATATATTCCTTCCCCCCTCGCTCTCTATCTCTCTCTAATCTACCTAGGTAAAATGACACACTGCATTCCAACAATAAATGTTATACTAACATATCACCCTGACCTCAAAAAAGGTTTTTTGGAAAATGGTCTGTTTGTAAACACCACTCTGAAACAAAACACTTCATATATACCAAATTCCACCGAATTCTTTGTTCAATAAATCAAACATAAAACACGAGCATTTTCAAGAAAATTTCCCCTTTACAAACTACAGTATCCAATACTACATTTTCAGTAAATTTGCTTCTTATTTAGTTTACAGAACATTACTAATTTCAACATTTTACGGAAGATAAATTTTACAACTAACAATATCCCTGAATAGAAATATATGTATTAATTTTGAAGGTCATTGAAGAGACCCTTGATTTCATTCATGAAAAAGTCCAATAATTATTAATTCTTTCTCTACACGTACTATTTACATAGTGTATAGAGGAAGTATTGTATTGTACCCAAAAATTCGATAACGAGATTTCACCGTAAATATATGTTTTAGGGACCCCTGAATAAAAATAAAGTATTTTCAGAAAAAGATGTGTGTGTTTGTGTGGACAACAGTTCAAAAACGAAAAGACTGGTATCTTTTAAGGATGCGACACGAAGATATTCAAGAAAGTTCCTCCACTCCCAACTACCCTTTGCATGGAAAAGTTTTCGAAAATTTTGATTTTCTAAAAATGACTAACGATTTTGATTAAAATCCGGTATATTAAAGATATTTACATCCCAAATAAAATATATATGTTGAATTTTGTGGGGAATAGCCTCTGAAGATCTCTTTATTCTGGATGAGTTTTGTAGAATTTTGCTTAACCGCTAAACCGTAAGATATAGATAAAATTTACTACACAGAAAATGTAGGTCACGTCAAAACACACAATTTATGTCTTTAAATTTTTGTTGTGGAGGGTACCGTTTCCAATATTCCTTGTTAATGGTTTGAGTTGTAAAGTACTTATATTTTTCTCAGACAATAAGTATCCGTTTTTCTTTTGTTCTACTCCTGGCCAAGCAAAGAAGCGATTTGCAATAACAATCGCAAACAACAGCTTTTAAAACATTTGACTATCACTTTTGCATAGCGCATTCCTTTAGTTCCTTTCTACTTATAAGAAACCAAGTAATAAGAACATTATGCTAATGTTTATCTCGATTATCATTGTGTAAAAAGAAGAATAATCTCATGTAAGAAGTTTGTAGAACAGTTACAGAAAGTCATGTGAGTGTAACACATTAGATTTTTTTTCTTAAATGTCAATGGTTATTAAAATGTGAGTAAATCAAAATAAATGTATAGATGTATTGAATTCCCCACGAGTGATCTGCGGAATACTTTTCGTATGTAGGGCATTATTTTATGTGAGGTAAACTGTTTATTTACATTTATTTCAAATACATTTTTTCGGTATTTCTGCTTCTTCTGAGATTTATTATTATTATTATTATTATTATTATTATTATTATTATTATTATTATTATGCGCTTGAATTTTTAACATTTTAAAGTACTCTCACTCTTCAGTTGTTTCTCGCATGCCATAGGAAGAATAACTTAGCGACTAGCTTTTAAATATCTGATGAGTATTGATTTACCTTTCTTAAGAATAGTTGTAGAGCGTACATAAAAGTAAACTGCCAAATGAATGTAATTCATCAGTTTTCTCTTTGAGTAATACTAAACTGCTATTGGCAGTTGCAAATATTGTCCTCCCAAATTTAAAATTTCTAAAATTGAATTCATTTATTTTAAAATTAAAGAACTATCTAAAGCGATAAAATTAACAGCAGTATTCCAGAAAAACTATATGTGCTCATTTATAATAGCATTCCAATAAAGATCTCCTATAAACCTGAGATATGAGCATAATGTACATAGTAGATAGAGAAGGTATTGTATTCCACTCAAAATTCAATACCATGACATGTTTTGAGGTTCCTTGAATTCATAAAAAGCAGTTTTAGTAAATGATGCCTGTGTGCGCGTGGGTGTGTGTGTGTGTGTGCGCGCGCGCGCGTTCGCGAGATTTACATGCAATATTTTGATCATATCAATATTGAATCTTAACGATTTTTATTAAAATATCTTATGTGAAACATATTTTCATGCTAAATAAAACGTATGTCTTGAATTTTCTGGAAATAGCCTCTTAAGTCTTATTAATTCTGTATGGATTTGGTATAACTGATGAACCACAACAGATAGAGAAAATAAAAAAAAATGTAGATATCGTTAAAACCTCAGTTTGTCACAGTTTTTCTGTAGTTAACGGTTTCCGAGATATTCCTAATTATTACTTTCAAGTTTAAAATATCTATATACTTCCCAAATATAAAATCGCTATTTATGTTTCCTTCTCATGGGCAATCAAAGAGAATTAAATGTCAATGCATTAAATAGCTATCAGCTCCTGAATAATGTGCCTATCGCTTTTGTTTTGTGTATTCCTTAAAGCCTAGTATCTATAAGCAAGTGTGTAATAAAAGTATTTCTACAAATGTTTATACGTCAAGTAAGTACGTAGAAAAAGTCTTGTGTGTTCTCTTCACATTCATTTCTGTGCATTTCTACAATAAATTACCTTATTACTTACTTCCTGGTAAGCAGAAGGGAAATAAGGGAGTGCCTTAGGCTAAAGAATAGTCAACAGCTGGTTGCTGTGTGACTGAAATTCCTTTGTATGGACAGAAGTTGACAAATTCCCATATGAAACCAATAACAAGGAAATCTCAAAAACAATAAACTCCACGAAAAAAAAATATAACCTAAATTGTGTGTATTAACTAGCTCTATATTTTCCATTAAGTAAGTTTTTGTCTATCTCTTACGGTTTATCAGCTATGCGAAACTCCGAGAAAAATTCATCCAGAAATTGTTCCCAGAAAATTCAAGATATACATTTTATTTGGAATTTTAATCAAATTCGCTGGAGCTATTTTTGAGAAAATAAAAATTTCGGAACATTTTTCATGTAAAGGATAGTTGGTGGTGAGGGGGCATTTTCTTGAAAATCTTCGTGTCCTTGGAAGATAATGAACTTAAATACGGTATTTAACGGACTTTTCGTTTTTGAGCTATACTGTCCACAGTCACAGACATAGGCACACACGCATACACATGGACCTGTTAGCAAACATGCTTTTTTTGGATTCAGGGGTACCCAAAAAGTGTTTTTCCGTTGAAATCTCGTATCGAATTTTTGGGTGGAATGTAATACATTCTCTATACACTATGTACATAGCACGTGTAGAAAAAGTAAAAATTGAAATTAGATTCTGTTTTGCATTCCCGGAAATAAAACAAAGGAGATGAAGCGAAAGCTGACTTCCCGCATGAGAAAAGTGAAAGTAAGTTTAAAATTGAAACCAATAACAGGGAATATCTCGTAAACGGTTAACTCTTAAAAAAAATGTATATGACATAAATTGTGTTCTTAATGATGTTTTGTGAGTTTACTTTCTCTAGTCCGTATTTACATACAATGTATACATAGAACATTTTTACTTTCTCTATACGCATTATGTACATAGTGAATAGAGAAGGTATTGCACTCCACCCAAAAATTCGATACTGAGTTTTCACCGGAAATATATGTTGTAGGGTGCTCTTTATCTAAAAATAGCATTTTCGGAAAAAGGACCATGTGTGTGTGTGTGTGTGAACATGATAACTCAAAAACGAAAAATCGGTAACATACTAAACTTGGTGTTTAAGTTCAGTATCTTCCAAGGATACGACACGAAGATTTTGAGAAAAATCCCCCCACCCCCAACTACCATTTACATGGAACTATTTTCGAAAATTTTTATTTTCTCAAAAATGGCTCTAAAATTTTGATTAAAATTTCGTAAAATTTTATATGTATAAAATGTATATCTTGCATTCTCTGGGAATAGCCTCTGAAGAGTACATTATTCTGGATGAATTTAACGGAATTTTGCTTTACTGCTAAACCGTAAGAGATGGACAAAAACTTGCTGCACGAAACATGTAGAACACGTTAAAACTCACAATTTATGTTATATACATTTTTTTGTGGAGTTCATCGTTTTGAGACATTCCTTGTTTTTGGTTTCTGCTTTGAAAAACTTATATTTTCTCATACAGGAATTTGTCAAATGTTGTCCATACAAACAAAGGAACTTCGGTGACATAGCAACCAGCTTTTGACTATCACTTTATCCTATAGTACTCTCTTATTTCGCTTCTACTTACAAGTAAGCAAGTAATAAGACCATTTCGGCTAGTTTTTTTTCTGATTAGCATGAAGTAAATAGAAGTATAAGCTTTTTAAGAATAATTTGTTGCAGAGATGTAGAGAAAGTTATGTGAATGGAACACATCAGATTTGTTTAGAATATGATGATCTTCCTACCACATTCTCTTTCCAAAGTCGACCTGACTTTAAAGTGGGATTAGGATGTGTGCGGTTGAAAGTAACCATCACTGTTGCCAAGTCTTCCACTTACTGATTCTTTAACTGAGGTGCGATTCTCGACTTGCAAGCAGAGTCTCCAGGAAACAGATTTTACTACGTTGCTCGCCTCTAGTACAGGGTTGTGTTTGTTTCCTAATAGTTATTGCCCAGTGTTGGGATAGCGTACCCTTTTGAAGGTCATCATATTTTGCAGAAAACTACAGTAGCTAGAGAAGCTGCTACACTCCACGAGATTTCGCCGTAAATATATGCTTTATGTCCCATGAGTCCGAAAAAAGGTATTCAGTAAAAGGTCCGTGTGTTTGTCTGTGAGTAGCATAGCTCAAAAATGAAAAGACGTTAAATACCACTTTTTTGTTTATTAATTTCTCTATACATACTACGTACATAGTGTATAGAGAAAGTATTGCACTCCACCCAAAAATTTTATACCGAGATTTCACCGGAAATATATGTTTTAGGGTCCCCTGTATCCAAAAAAAAAAAAACATTTTCGGAAAAAGGTCTGTGTGTCTGTGAACATAAATGAAAAGTGGGTAAAATACCAAATTTGGTATTTAAGTTTAGTATTTTCCAGGGATGTGACACGAAGATTTTGAGAAAAATCCCCCACTCCAAACTACTCTTTACATGCAACTTTTTTCGAAAATTTTGATTTTCTCAAAAATGGCTCTAACAATTTTTTTTTAAAATTTCACCTTAAAACACACAATTTATCTTATATACTTTTTTCGTAGAGTTTGTCGTTTTTGAGATATTCCTTGTTTTTTGTTTCAGCCTTAAAAACTTATATTTTCTCATACAGGAATTTTACAATTCCTGTCAATACAAACAGAGGAACTTCAGTCACATAGCAACCAACTTTTGACTATCACTTTAACCAATAGCACTCCCTTATTTTGCTTCTACTTAAAAGGTAGCAACTTATAGTACTATTTCTGCTAATTTTTTCTCGATTAATATGAAGTAAATAGAAGCACAAGCTTTTTAACAATTGTTGCAGAGATATAGAGAATGAAAGCCATGTGAATGGAACACATCAGATTTTGTTTAATATCTTCCAAGGATGCGACAGGAAGATTTTCAAGATGATCACCACAGCATAAACTACCCTTTTCATAGAAAAAATGTTGAATGTTTTGTTATTCTCAAAAATGGTTTTAACAGTTTTGATTAAAATATTGTATATTAAAGATATTCACATTACAAATAAAATGTAGATTTTGAATTTTCGGGAAATAGCCGGTGTCTTAAAACCTGTTTACTTTGGATAAATTTTGCAGAGTTTTGCATAACGGTTAAACCGTAAGAGATAGACAAAACTTGCCACACAAAATGTAGATCTTGTTAAAACACACAATGTATGTCATGCATGTGTTTCTTGTAGAGCTGGCCATTTTTTATTTTCCTCGCTATTGGTTTCAATTTGAAACTACCCAACTTTTGTCAAATGAGAAATGTAAAGCGAACCGAACCTCAATTGTTTCACATGGCAATGAACGTTTACAAGAGTTGACTATCGCTTTACCCTAATGTATCCTCCTTTTCCCTTCTACTTTCAAGAAAACAAGAAATAAGACCATTCTGCCAATGTTTATCTCGATTAGCATTAAGTGGAGAAAAGAATAATCTTTTGTAAGAATAATTTGTATATGGGAATGCAAATGGAGCACCTCAGGTTTTTTGTATTAAGTTTTTACCTATCATTTACAGATTTCGAGCTATACAAAAGTCATTAAGAATGAAATCTTCAGAGGATATTTCCAGAAAAATCAAGTTACACATTTCGTTTGTTACGTAAATATTTTAAACATAGGAAATTTTAACCAAAATCTTTAGAGCTATTTTTGAGAAAAATATACATTTTCGAAAAATGTTATAAGTAGAGGGTAGTTGGGGTTAGGCATTTTCTTGAAAATCTTCGACCCTTGATAAGCTTTAAACATTCTCTTTGGGGGGGGGGGTTCTGGGGTCTAACATACATATCTGGTGAACACTCGGTATTGAATTTTTTTAGTGGTATAAAATTCCTTTTGTCAACTATGTACATAAGTGCTAGAGAAAGTAAACATGATTAAGATACGTATGTTAATATTTTAATACTCATTCATATGTACTTAAGTGAGATAATATACACGCCCATACACTCACACACACATATATAGATTCAAAGTGGTGAAGGTGAGAGAATTAAACTGATATGCAAGTAACATTTAATTCACCCCTCACCAAACAATGTAATCCTCAAATATTTAATTTTATTAATCCTCCAATTACTAAACCGGTTTTAAAATTCCATTCAGTCTCTCTCAATTTTCAGCGTTAAGGAATTTCATTTTTACATCGACATGAATATGAAAGATGGCTCATACACTTCAATCGCATTAGTGCCTTTCCCTCCGTAAGATTTCCATCTTCAGGAGTAAGGATTTTACCCAGCCAATATAAACTTTCTAATGAATGGCCTATAAAACAATTCAGACACATGAACACAAACCAATGATGATGTGAAAGGAAGGGTGGTTCAGATACCACCTCTATGAAATATTTTCACTACTATTGGCACAAAAGGAATAGAGCTACGGTGTAATTTGATTTTTTAGGGGAAGTATGAAGAACTATATTCTTTCTCTTTAATTGAATGTCACTATATAAGAGCTTTCATCAGCGAGATGGAGAAGGAGGTTCATGTATCGATTGGCATTAAGAACACCGCCATCAAGAAGCCATAGTGTAAATAAAAAAAAAACCTAGATGCATTGAAACAACATTTAAAAATTTCTTAAATTTCGTGTTTATTTCTGTTTTAATATTATTCTCTGCTTTAGAGAAAAAATTCATCGCAGCACTTGAAGGCATATCAACTAGCCTGTAATGTTATTTTGCCCAATTTGGCCTTAATTTTGAGTGAGGTAAATACTTTACCAACCCAGAGACGAGAATTATCCTCGAGGAACAGAGGAGGTAACTCTCTCAATATTCGTTTCGGTTTATCGGTATCAACATAAATAGTTGCGCTCAATTCAGGGCCAGCTTTTATGCACATTATAGCGCCTTTTATTGCAACAGGATTGCTGCTCATTTTTCTGAGTATACCTGGTTATTTTCTTGAAGTGTATTAGTTTCTCTAGTAATTGAAATGGTGTATCTACTGCCCATATCGGTGTTAAACTTTATAATTCTACCTTTTTAAGGCTTACAGCTCTGTTAATGAGGTTAAAAGTTGCATACATTTAAGATTTTGAACAATGCACTTAATAAATATTTTATTATACGTTGTAGTAGTTATACAAAATTAAGCTATGAAAACAAAATTTAAAAAAGATTATAAAAATTCGACACAACAATAACATTTATAAAAATAAAGAATAATTAAGAAAATAAAGCGTTCTTTAAGGCGTAATACATTTCACATGCTATTTAAACCATAAACATGATTTCGAAAGTTGGTACGGAAAGTTTCATAATGCTCTGTGTGATTGCATGTCCAAAACTTCCATTAATTTTATATTTTGCCTCATTTCACAAACATAGATGATTGTTCCTCAGGATAAAAAAAAAAAAATAGAAGCTACTACTGGTATCTTTTTTGAGATTATAGTATTCCTACAGTATGGTAAACCAAATGGTTTCTGTTTCTTTAGATGGGCTGGTCATATTTAACTCAAAGCGTATGGTTGTTTCAATTTTCTAACCTTCGGATTTCCTCTGTTTAGGTATCTCAAGGATGCCTATGCGACGATTACTACCACAATATACATATGGACTTTTATTCCAAGAATGCAGCCAAGAATTACAAAGTCGTATCGATTGAACCATTCTGTTAAGTTTTATACATATACTTCTTCAAAATCATTGTTATAAGATTTGAAACTATCGCAGGCGTACTCAACTGAATACCTTCATTTTGTAGATGAAATGTGACAGAATGGAGGGTTTTAAGTGAAGGTGAAATGACAACAGGGAAAGGGCAAACTGGCTAACGAGGAGAAATTCTTCTCAGGTGTATACACCTGCCACAAATCTCAATTAGAACCTGTCTGCTTAAGTCTGAGTGACGTTCCTCCATTTGCTTAATGTGATTTTAAATATTTGATTCATTACCATGAAATGAGTTTTGCTACAATATTAATTTTCTCGGGTAATTGAGTTAGCTGAGCTGCTAGGGAACACCTTGAGAATATAGCACGTCACAAACTCAAGCGTTAAACCTGACAACAAAATTGTATTTAATGCTTAAACTCAATATCAGTGTAGCGTGTTAAATATGCCTATATAGAACTAAATGCATTATTAAACAGACGAATACGATTTTACTCATCACGAGAGAGCAGTAATTTTGTGATAAACTGTTCACCAGGTATTCCAGAATTACACATTTAATATGTAGTTTGCATAACAGTGAAGAATATCGGAGTATTCCGTGCAGCCCTTAACAAATTAAAAATTAGACATCACTAACTTACTTCCAAATTTGATAAAATTAGAAGTAAACTTCTTTTATGATGTTCGACGTATCAGTAGGACACTTCGAGAAAGAGAAGTAGACGTCTGGGCCAACTTCCTCAGAAAGGACTCGTCGTCGAATTATTCAAAGAATACAAGCCAGCGAATTCATGGATTCGAAACCGTGATGGCCTAACATCAAGTGAATGGCGTGAATCTATAAAAATGACAGCTAATGCATCCACCGTGCGTGCCGGGTAGATCACAAAACAATAGCCTCTGTCGGCGATGTCACAAAGAGATAGAAACACTTGCACACGTCATGGAGAAGTATTACGCAACTCTCGCCATCACAAAATTCACTGACGAACTGCGTACGAACAACTACAAAGTCTTCGAAGAAGTACACGGAGGGGAAACTAACGGTAGCACTAGATGAATTGATATGATTGCAATTCGAGAAGACACAAAAATAGGATTTATCATCGACCCTACCGTTAGGTTTGAGAAACTCAAAGGACAACCAGAAGATAAACAGAAAAGGGATATTTACACATCCAAATCCAATACTTTGAGGCAAAATTTAATCTAAATATCACAGAGGTAGTTGGTCTGGTGGTTGGAGCTCGGGGCATCATTCCTTTACATGTTTTCTGGAACTGTTAGTATGAAATCACATACAAACTTGGTGCACAGTTCTTGCACGACAGTTAAAGAATACATTATGAATGTGATATGCAATGCAAAGCATAACATGAGATGTAAAAGAAATAATTTAAATTTTAAAAACTTGGTCAATGAAACATGAATTATATAAACACGAAATTTAGTAGCATCACGAGCCTTTATTTAAATTCTTGCATTATAATTACGGAATAAACTGTTATAATAGAAACCTGAGCAGCAGGCGTATCTTTGGAGAACATGGAGGAGATTGAAAATAGGAGACGCAGTCAAGGATTTTCTAATTAAAAAATTCTCCAGTGCATTTAATGCATGGATATTACAAATTATAATTATTACAAAAGCGAAAATAAAATTATTTAGTAATAACAGTTCAACATGCTATGGGCAAGGTCACCAATAATAACATTGGTGGCAAAATGGAGATCGATGATCGGCAGCTACTTGTTGACTTTAAATAAAATCAGTAACTCATACTTAGCTGCTTGAATTATACTCTAAATAAATATTAATAATTAAAGGGGGAGTAAAAACCCAGGTAAGATTTAAAGCATAACATTCCACTGTCAGATATGATTGTATTGCACTCTGCAGTAATCAATGAATAAACAAATATATGTGTATATGTAAATTTAGAGAATCTAATGTAGTGTATAATGAACAGTAAATAAATTAAAAATGTTATTGTCGAAAAATAGTTTTAAAGTTTAAAAAATTCCCACACGAGTCAGGCAAATGAAGTAACTCACAATCAGCGTTGAAATCCCTGGATCCACCAACTGACCTAAGTTTTTTACGCGGTTTTCCTTGGTCGTTAGTCCAATATTGTGTTTGATAATTTTATCGCAAATTTTCCTATCATCCCTTTCATCACTACATTTCATTTTCCTTTTCTCCACAACCATTCCAGGCATAGATTTGGTTACCTATCCTGGATATGCAATAATTCTAAGTTTGCTTGTTTTCTGACAGACTACTGACCCTGGGATTAGCTTTTAATTCATTGGGAAGTAAGTCCTACAAAAGAGGAGAGTAATTCCTTTAATAAAATGAAAACCATGCAGAACAAACATGTACATTATAAATACGAAATGTTTGGAGTTTATACCTAAATTTGGTGTACGCATATGCAAGTGTTACTCATGTAAGCTCAAATTTACCCAGATATGATGTCGCCAGAGCACAGTCTATGAAAATTCACACAGCTTATCTTCTTTACGTTCCCTTCAAGTGACGAACTCTTCCGAGTATAGTCACTCGTAAATATCTAGGATGTTTCCTACAGATATTTATACTGGAAATTGAGAACAGTGTAATGAATAACAATACCAATATTAGCTTTATTTGCAACTAATATTTGATTATTAGGAGTAGTATTTTTCAGGGTTGGTTAGTACCTCCAAAAAGGCGTGGCATACACAAGTCATACATGTTCATTTTTTCCCTAGAGCGCGGGACGGGAATTTTATGGAGCATATAGCAGAGTGGACAGGCCTCACGATAACAAATGCGGAGCTCACTTGCATGAAACTAATAGCAAATGGAACAGTGACGCAATTCTTACGTACCCAAATATTCATTATTTGTGTTGTCTAAAACTTAGGTTTTCATAGAGAAAGAAATGAGAATGAAAGTTTAAATACGTTTATTGGAGATTTAATGTCTCTGCTTGCATTTATAGTACATTCAGGTTTTATTTCCATTGTAAATCAGTTTGAATTCTTTCTGCAAGCCTGGACCAGCATCAGAAATTAAAATGGGAACACATGAAGTCAAAAGGGATATTATATACTGATAGGTGTAGTTCAAGATACCTTCTGATTTTTGCTTTCTATAACTAGTCCTTTATCATAAATTAAAGACAAGTAACATACGTTGTTTGTTTTTCCTTCTTTTTTCTTTTCCGTTTCATTGCCGAACTGAGGAACATGTAGCTTTCTGCAGTACCTAGTTATTTTATCTAAACAGGCCACAAGGTAAAATCAGATCGCATAGTGTATTTCACTCTATAAGATGTTTAAGCTTCAGTTAAGCAACCTTGACTCCACCGTCACAGTTCTATATGTGACTGGCTCGAAAAACAATTAAGAGATACAAATCATTGTAATTCAGTGAAAGAGCTAGCGCCTCTATTAATATGTTTCGCTACGATTGATATACGTAAATATAAGGAAATTCTAAACCAGTAAAACATAAACAGGTATTCTAGAGGAGGGTTGAAGAATAATTGCAAATGTGGCTAAACTGGAGGGCTGCTACAGTATGTATATTAGATTTAGTGACATAGTCTAAGGTCAATGTTATTCTTGCCATCGAAAGGAATTGAGAAAACCAACATTAATAAAACATCGAGAAAACAAGGTAGAGCTTATTAAAAAGAGAAATAAAAAGGATGCTTCTGTGGTTGAGTGGTCAGCGAGCGGAATTCTCACCCAGAGACGAAAAAAAATTTCTTTAATCAGAATCATTTCCTATCCACAATAGAGTTCTGGATTTCATTCACATGAGATTAAAAACAGAAATGACTAAAAATATACCTATTGGTTACACTCTCATAATTTTCTCTAGCTGCTCTATGAACTTCTTACAAAAGAATATTCTTCTTTCTACGCAATGCTAATCGAGATATACATCGGCAGAATGTTCTTATTACTTAGTTCCTCATATGTAGAAAGGAATTAATGGAATGGACTAGGCTAAAGTGATATAAAATGATTTAAAAGCTGTCTTTATGCGATTGTCATTGAAATCGCTTCTTTGCTTAGCCAGGAGTAGAACAAAAGAAAAACGGACACTTCCTGTCTGAGAAAAGTATAAGTACTTCACAATTGAAACCAATAACAAGGAATATCTCAGAAACAATTACCTCCACAACAAAAGCTAAATTACATATTGTGTGTTTTGACGAGATCTACATTTTTTTTTTTGTGCAGTAGTGTGTTGTCTATCGCTTACGGTTTAGCAGTTAAGCAAAATTTGGCTAAATTCATGCAGAATAAAAAGGTCTTCAGAGGCTATTCCCAAAAAACACGAGATATACATTTTGTTTGGGATGTAAATTTCTGTAATATACGGGATTTTAATAAAAATCATTAGGGCCTTTTTTAAAGAAAATAAAAATTTTCGAAATATATCCATATAAATGGTAGTTTGTGGTGGCAGTATTTTCTTGAAAATCTTTCTGTTGTAACCTTGAAAGATACCAAACCTGAATTCAAATTTGGTATTTAACGGTCTTTTCGTTTTTGAGCTATACTGTCCAAAGACACACACACGGACCTTTTTCTAAAAATTCATTTTTTGGATTCAGGGAACCCCAAAACATATATTCCCGGTGAAAACTCGAAATAGAAATGTTGCGTGGAATACAATACCTTCTCTATCCACTATGTACGTTGTACATGCGGGCTAGATAAAGTAAAAATCCAACTTTAAGGAAGCTATATTCAACGCGTTATTTCACAATTTCGTAGGTGTTAAAGGAGGCTGTACAAATGAAGCAATTTAAAAAATGTTGATCTCCTCTTTATTTCTAAAATTTTACCAAATTATATTACAGTTCTTATTATACGCTGTAATATTTTATAATTTTTGCACCAAAATAATATAATGAACTCTGCAGTGAGAACTGAACTACTAGTTGTTATAAGTTTGTACAGTTACGCCATATTTTTGGGGGGAGGAGCAAACTCCTGTCCTAGATCAATATAACTCATGCTGGCGGAAGGTGGGCTAAATTTGGCACCTGCGATCCATCATGAACGATTTTTACTCTCTCTGCACATACTATATACATAGTGTATTGCATTCCACACAAAAATTCGATACCGAGATTTCACCGAAAATTCATGTTTTTGGTCCCCCTAAATCCAAAAAAAAAAAGCATTTCCATCTGGGTGCGTGTGTGTGTGTCTGTGGACACCATTGCTCAAAATCGAAAAGGCTGTTGTATACCAAACTTGGTATTTAAGTTTGGTATCTTCCAAGGAAGTGATACGAAGATTTTCAAGAAAATCCACCACCCCAACTACCGTTTACATGGACATTTTTTCGAAAATTTTGATTTTCTTAAACTTCGCTCTAACGATTTTTATTAAAATAACGTATAAATAAAATGTATATCTTGAATTTTCTGGGAATGGCCTCTGAAGACTATTCTGGATCAATTTTACGGAATTTTGCATAACTACAAAACCTTACCACACAAAAACTGTAGAGCACGTTAAAACGCACAATTTATGTATCACACACTTTTTTCGTGGAGTAGATCAATTTTTACTTTCTCCTTACGCACTATGTACATAGTGTATAGAGAAAGTATTGCACTCCACCCAAAAATTCAAAACCGAGATTTCACCGGAAATATATGTTTTAGGGTCCCCAATATCCAAAAAAAAAGCATTTTTACAAAAAGGTCCGTGTGTGTGTGTCCCTGAACACGATAACTCAAAAACGAAAAGTTGGTAAAATACCAAACTTGGTATTTAAGTTTAGTATCTTCCAGGGATGCGACACGAAGATATGAAAAAACTTCCCCCACCCCCAACTACCCTTTACATGGAACTTTTTTTGAAAACTTTTATTTTCTCAAAAATGGCTCTAACGATTTTGATTAAAATTTCGGATATTAAACATATTTACCTAACAAATAAAATGTATATCTTGAATTTTCTGGGAATAGCCTCTGAAGGGTAGTTTATTCAGGATGAATTTTACTAAATTTTGAATAACTGATAAACTGTAAGAGATGATCAAAAACTTACTACACAAAAAATGTAGAGCACATTAAAACACACAATTTATGTTATATACATTTTTTTCGTGGAGTTCGTCGTTTTTGTGACATTCCTTATTTTTGGTTTCTGCTATGAAAAACGTATACTTTTCTCATACAGGAACTTGTCAACTCCTATCCATATAAACAAAGGAACTTCATTGACATAGCAACCAGCTTTTGACTATGACTTTAACCTACGGTTGTCCCTTATTTTGCTTCAACTTACAAGGAAGCGAGTAATAAGACTATTTCTGCTATTTTTTTCTGATTAGCATAAAGTATATAGAAGTATAGGCTTTTTAAGAATTATTTGTTGCAGGGATATGGAGAAAGTCATGTGAATGGTACACATCAGATTTTTTAGATATTCCTTGTTTTTGGTTTCAGTTTTGATAAACTTATACTTTTCTCATACTGGAATTTGTCAACTCCTGTCCATATAAATAAAGAAACTTCAATCCCATAGCAACCAGCTTTTGACTATTACGTTAACCTATGGTATTCCCTTATTTTGCTTCTGCTTATAAGGAAGCAAGTAATAAGACTATTTCTGTTAATTTTTTCTTGATTAGCATGAAGTAAATAGAAACATAAGCTTTTTAACAATAATTTGCTAAAGAGATGTAGATAAGGTCATGTGAATGGAACACATCAGATTTTTATCATATAAGTATTCATATCATATACGTATACGTATAACGTCTTCAAGCTATCACAGCGGATAGCTATTGAATATTTTCATATATTTCGACTCCATTATCTCTCATACCGAAGAATTGGTAATGTCGAATGAAAAAAGGGATAAAGGCAAGAAAACAAGCTGTAACGCTGGTTTCTACCTTCATGAGGCGCATTATAACACGGAGCATTGGCACAAATAGAGTGATTGAGCAACTATCCATGCAATTTTTCCCCCAAAATGAGCAGGAAGGGCAATTTTATCGTGATGGATGGCGTGACAGTGATGGATCAGGCAATATGAACTCTTAAATGGGAGGATCATTGCAAAGCTTCTGCGAAACGGTCCCGTGACAGGCAAGGTAAACAAGTTTCATTCACGAAAGGCGCTTAAAATACGACAGTAAATGGCTTCGGGTTTAGCATGCTGTAAAGGAACACCGATTCGTATTTGTGATCAAGGGAGCGTTTTGTAAATTTAAAACATCCTCCATAGCACGTCCCAGAGATGGCAAACATACATCATAGTGTTGTTAGTCGCACTGAAAGAGAATTTAAGTGGTGCTTAATAAAATTTGATTTAATAATAATAATAATAATTAATGTGTTGAACATGCACTGATAATTTAATATAGAAACACATATATTATTTATTGATTACACTAACTGCTTGGAAAAGATTAATAGAAATGCATAACAGGTTCTCTATTCTGTGGTTTCGTGCCGTTGGCTCCCGATAGGCTTCTGACCCCTAGGCATTGACTTGTAAGTCCTAGGAGGGTGTCAGACCTGCGAATACAAGGAGGGTAAGCCGATTACGAAAGGAAACGAAACTTAGTACTAAGTCCAGGAGTACAGGAATCGCAAATTGTATAATATTTTATAATAACCACTAAGTCTACAACCTGATAAAATCCACCATACCACAAGGAACGTTTCACTTAAGGTATGTTAAACGTTTGAAAAGGAATTCTACGCTTTCAACAGCCCTGTAGAATTTTTATAGTTAAAGTAGCTAACTTTAAATAAGAAAAATATATAGCAAAATATTCAAAAAGTATTTTCATTAAAAAATCAAATATTGAAAAATATTACATTTAAAAATTCCTTGCATTGCCAAAAATTTATATTCCCAGATTTTTTATTCACTGACTTATGGCTTAATGTGAACCTTATCATGTAAATTGCAGTATTTTGGATATCATGATTAGTAGTTATGGAGTTCAAACTGTTTGATGGAATACATAAAAATGTTAGAAAAATGTATTTTAAAAGTTCATACCACCTGTAATTTCTAGTGTATTTAAAAATTATGCTTTACAAAACAATCTATTTTTTAGGTTTTAACTTAATGTACGAATGAAGTTTCTTGTGTAATTTTTAGTACATCCTTTGTTATTTTGAAAATTGCAAAGCGTATATACGAGCGTATATATGAGCATTAAGATAAAATATTATTTAGTATGACAAATAACTTACTTGAAACATTTAAAACATATCTGCTACATATGTAGGGCCTAACTTATGAAGTTCATTGTATCTATTATCTATTAAAAATTACATTATAATTATTACTGTCAGTGGTAGCACTTTCAATCCATGCAATTTTTATTGAGAAGCACTGAGTTTATCAATATTAACTGAATGTATGTCATTATTCTCAACCTAAAGGATTCTCCCTACTGTCATTTAACTTTTTAATGTGTTTATATCCCTGAAAATTCCTCTTCCGTGACGAGCATTAGATTTGCTAATCATTTAAACTCACGATTGCTCAACTGCAGAATCTCTTGTAAACAAATAACACATGTTTTCATAAAAGTTGTTTCAAGGAGTGGTATGTCAAGGCCCTATAAATCCTAATGTACCATATCTATGGAGTTTTTTATTAGTGCCTTAGTGCTTGAAGAAATGTATACAGAAGGAATGCCAGCACGAGTAGAGGAAATTTGAATCAGAAAATGTAAAGAAACGAAAAGCAAAGTGACTCAAAATATGCTGTCATGCGCAGCTTTCTGAAATCCAGGAGCGGAGTGGAATCGTTTAAACCTATTTTAAGCCACTTAGAGTCAGAATATTTAAATAAAGCTTACATCGTTTTAAACAGGAATAACTATAGTTTCACTTATCCGCAAAAAAAAAAAAAAAAAAAAAAAAAAAAAAAAAAAAAAAAAAAGAAGGTTGAAAATGTTGAGAAAAATGAATTGCAAACCCGTATAGATACATACCAACCTTAAAAGTAATACTATGAAACAAGTGTAATTTTGCGTATTCTCTGCACTTTTATAATTTACTACTCCTATAAAATTAGCAAAGTGCCAAAAATATTCACAGAAAAATAATCTGGTCTATTTAATCCCTTGATTACTCTCTATTATGCGAGATTTTAATTTTATTATAGTCAGTCGAACAATTCTTAAAAAAGAAAACATGAAATTGTTTATATAATAGTACCTTTCTATTATGCGAGATTTCAATTATACTCACTAGCACAATTTTTAGAAAATTGGTTTAATTGTGTTTTCGCAAAGGCCGTGTGTAGAACAGGAGCTGGGCAGGTAGAGTCAGACTGAAAAATGCAATGCCATAGCCGGGATTTGAACCACGGACTGACTCGCATGTTTCCCGGTAAACCATAAGGTGATCTCAAATCTCTAGCCGGTTGCTCTTCCACTGAGCTACCATGGCAACATGCCGGCATAGCATTGGATTTCTCAATTGGTTCGCATGACCTGGGACTTAAAGTAGTTACAACATTGTAAGTCGCCATTGCGGTTGTCATCACCTTGTGGTTTACCGGGAAACATGCGAGTCAGTTGAGAAAACCAAAGCTATGCCGGTATTTTGCCATGGTAGCTCAGTGGAAGAGCGACCGACTAGAGACCGGGAGATCCGTGATTCAAATCCCGGCTATGGCATTGAAATTATTAAGTGACTCTATCCAAAGCATGAAATGTTTTCTATGAGAGTACCTATATGAAAAAAACTGGACTTATACATGAAGTTTGTTATTTAATAGACTTTCCTTTTCAGTTTGGTGATCATAGTTGAACCTGAGAAAGTACACAAACGCACACGAACTACAGATGTACGTGCATCTCCTGCATCCAAAGCGATAAAACCTCGATATCTAAACTTTGGTGTTGTGTCCAGTAAACCCGGTATTTCCGCTTCACGAAGTTATTTCTCGTAGTATTAATATTGGTTGTATGATGCAGGGGTTTCAGGGGTGGTATAAGTGCTAAGCGGAAAGGAGGTGTTGATAAAACTTTATTGGAATAGAAAAATATTTCTTTTGAAGCTAATCTAGTTACGTATAATTAGGCGTCTCTATGCATGCATTTATGCATAGAGTACAGCATGTATTAGAGACGAACGAGCAACATTCTACACACCAGATTGAGAATCAAAGTCGGTATTTTTCGTTAGCAACCCGCCACCCTAACTATCACATAGATAGCACAGTTGCCAAAGTATAGAACAAAGTATGTCTGATTCATGACGTTTATTATCATAATCGTTTTCAGGCATTCCAATGTTTATTTCCCTATCAGTTTATAGCTCCTAAAATAAAATGTTAGGCTCTTTACAACCACTTTGTGTACATGGCTAATCCATTTGGTTTTATATTATTTTGTTTTATCATTTAGATTGTATATAGTTCCCTTCTTATGTCTTTATTTCTCTGGTGGTCTATTTTCCTATAACCACCAAAGCTAAAAAATTACAATTAACAATCACATTTCATTTCTTCAAGTTTACTTTTTTCTCTGTCATGATCTAGGTTTCATTCCCATATAAAAGTTTTTGTTACTTTATAGAAGTTTAACCTTTATTATAATCTTTCCTTGCTCTATTTTTAAAACATCTTTTTATAGTGTCACTATAATTAAATACTCCAGCTTTATTACATCAGATACTCTTTGATACCATATATTGCATTCCTAATATTTAAATTCTATAACTTGTTCTACAATAATGCCTTCTACTATAAGTTTTGATCGGATACCCTCCCTTCTTATCAATTACAACACTTTAAGTTTACTTAAGGACATTGTCATATTATATTCTTTTAACTATTGCATATATTGACTTCTGAATCACATATAATAATCTGATCATTTGAAAACATTAGCGTTAATGCATATTCTCTTGTTTTAAAATTATGAGAATAAAAGGATGTAACGTTCAACTATTTCGTAACCGTTTCATCAATGTATATGCTCCTGTCTTACGGCTGAATTGGTTGTATTTTATATTTTTGCTCTTGATATTTAATTTTTGTTTCCTAATATATTGCAGTAGCTTTCATAGGATATGTGAGCGCTGCTCGAATTGTGTTCTCTGCGCATGTGCGGGTTTTCTTTGGAGGTGGCCGCTATGGTGAGTTGATAAGAAGTCAAGAGTGAGAAAGCGATTGACATTCGGCGAGGCAGGATGACGCAGGATGGCTGACGGTTTATTATGTACTAAAATATCTGATGTGTTCCATTCACATGATTTTCTCTACATCTCTGTAATTAACTGTAGTTAAAACACTTATTCTTCTACTTACTTCATACTAATCGAGATAAACATTGGCAGAAATTGTCGTATTGTGGCTTCCTTCTAAGTACAACGTAAATAAGAGAATACACAAAGTTAAAAAGACAGTCACATTTTTAAAAGCTGGGATTCTATGGGATTGAAATCCGTTTCTTTGCGTGATTAGGAGTTGACAGGCTCCCGTATGAGAAAAGCTCTCAAGTATTTTTAGAAATATTTGGAAACGGTTAACTCCACGAAAAAAATATAGGATATAACATAAATTATGTGTTTTAACGAGATCTACATTTTATATGTACCTAGTACGATTTTAACTGTCTCTTACGGTTTTCCAGTTATACAAAATTCAGCAAAATATAATTCACCATAATGAGTTCTTCAAGGCTATCCCCATAAAATTTAAGATATAGAGGAGCCTGGGGAACAGTGTAACAGAAAATTTGTTTCGATATTCTTAAAAAATGTAGTCTTATGTAAATGCTTCCAGTAAGATTTGTTCTTACATCATGTATACCAGGTGAATCAGCTGCCTCTTATTCTCAAGTTTTATGCAATCCGATTTGTATTCTCCAACAGGAAAACATGGACCTCATTATTAGGTTTTACCCACGTGTTTAACATGAAGAAATTAGTTATAAAATAGACGTTATCGCATCTCCTTTTATATAGCGGTAATTAGACAGTTGACGGTTGCACTATTGCAAAGGTTCATTGTGACCAGCGAATACTACATGTTAAACTAAGTGTTGATGTCTAAAGTTGCTATGTAGCTCAGTTGGAACGAGCAAAAAACTCCGAAGTGATCTGTTTTCTGTGAAAGTTGTTTGAATCCCCTGTAGGTACTAATTGTTTTTACCGTGTAATATTCACAAATTACAATTATTAATTTGAACTCGGTTATTATTTTCATTTTCATTGTTTAATTTAGGTTTTATGGTACTGTTTGATGTTTCTTTATTGGTGAACTACAAGTAGATAGTTGCTTAAACATAACTATAGACAGGTGCAATTGAAATAAGAATCATTAATACCTAGATTCACATTTGAACACAGAAAAGATAAAAATTACATAATCAGAGTTTAACGTGGAAG
Organism: Hymenopus coronatus; assembly: GCA_030762935.1. Taxonomy (NCBI): domain Eukaryota; kingdom Metazoa; phylum Arthropoda; class Insecta; order Mantodea; family Hymenopodidae; genus Hymenopus; species Hymenopus coronatus. The sequence goes on along the minus strand of CM060888.1, from coordinate 105,081,496 downwards.
TTAAACACAAGTTTGCAGACATAGGATTATTGTTTCATTAGAAACATCGTTTCATATTGGTATCTTTTGTGGCGCTGGAATGACCTTTTTCTATTGCTGGAACACGACTCCTCTAACGATATTTCGTCCAATACAAGCCCCACATGCGGGCGCTTGGAAGATGGAAAGAGTTCTAAGTTACACTTTTGAATTATATGGTGGAATATCGGAATTTAATACACTGCTACTAATGGAAACAACTATATGCTCATCAGTTTAACGCAAGCATAACATGAACAATACAATATATATTTAAAGGATACTGATTGACTTTGAAGATGGGGAGAGAAAGAAAGTTACGCGAAATTATTTATAATTATGTTGTATACTTCATACATAATACACAGTAGAGAAGGTATGGCATTCACCCAAGAATTAGATACCGAGATTTAGGTGTAAACAAATGTATGAGGGTTTTTCTGTGTGTGTCTGTGAACACAAAAACGAAAAGTCGGTTAAATGCTAAACTTTATGGGCAAGTTTATCAACTTCAAAGAATGCAACTCGAAAATGGTTAACAAACTTCCCCCTCCCAAATACCCTACATATGGGAAAAATGTCGGAAATGTGCAACAATTTTAATTAAATATGGTATATTAAAGATACATGACAAACGAAATGTATAACTAGAATTTTCTGGGATAGCCCCTGGTAATTAAACAGCTGAAGTTTGCAATCTGAACGGCTTTTGCATACTGGTAAACCATAAGAGAAACACAAAAAGTAGTACTCAAAAAAATAGATCTTGTTTAAACACACAATTTTCCATATAAATTTTTTTAGAGTTAACGATTTCCCAAATTATTGGTTTTAATTTTAAAATACATTTACTTTTCTCAAACAGGAAGTAGTCATCCGTTTTTTATTTGTTTTGTTTTGGCTACGTACAGAGAACCAAATATAAAAGCGGGAGCTATTAAAACATTTGACTATTGCTTTAGCAAAGTATGTTCCCTTATTTCCCTTCTGCTTATTAGGAACTAAGTATTAAGAGCGTTTCTGCTAATGTTTACTTCGATTAGTATGAGACGGAGGAATAATATTTTGTAAGAATAGCTTATTTTTAGAACATATAAAGAAAATCATGTAAATAGACCACATCAAAAATTTGATGTTTAAATTAGTGCTTAAACAAGAGAATATCAAGAAGTATTTTTATATTTGCAAAAAATATTCTTCCATGAATTCAATATGGATTTGACGGAAGCTATTTACTACCATTTTAATTTCTCTATACGTACTATGTACATTGTGTGTAGAGAAGGTATTACATTGCACCCAGAAATTCGATACCGAAATTTCACCGGAAATGCATGTTTTGGGTCCCCAGTCGCCCTCCGTGGTGTAATGGTTACCATGCTAACTTCATATACCCAAGGTCGCGGGTTCAAACGAGGCGGAGGACGATGGATTTTTTCGGGGGTAAAAATCCTTAGCATGGCTTCCTTCGAAAGGGAAGTAAAGACGTGGGTCCTGTGTCGTAGATTTGCGGCACGTAAAAGAACCTCAAGCCTGATAGAGAGGCCTCTGAGCAAAATTAAGCGGTCTTTCACGCCCTGTATAAAATGGGACGCTGAGAACCATAGCAGTTAAAGAACGTCCATAAATAACACGTCATTTCCATTTTTAGGTCCCCCTGATTCCAAAAAAAAGCATTTTGTGTGTGTGTGTGTGTGTGTGTGTGTGTGGACGGCATATCTCAAAAATGAAAAAGCTGTTAAGTACCAAACTTAGTATTTAAGTTTGGTATCTTCCAAGGATGCGACACAAAGTTTTCAAGAAAATACCCCTACCACAAACTACCTTTACATGGAAAACATATCGAAAATTGTTATTTTATCAAAAATGGCTATAACTATTTTGATTAAAATCTGCTATATTTAAGATATTTACATGCCAAATAAAATGTATATCTTGAATTTTCTTGGAATATCCTCTAAAGACCTATTTATTCTGGGTTGTTATTATTGAATTGTGCTGAACTGGTAAACCGTAAGAGATATAAAAAAAACCTTGCTACACAAAAAATGTAGATCACATAAGCCACACAATTTGTCATATACATTTGTTTCATGGAATTGGCCATTTTCAACATATTCCTTGTTATTGATTTCACTTTTAAAATATTTAAACCATTCAAAATCTTCTCGGGCTTCTAGCCAGGTAATAACTTGGCTTGACACCAACGTTTCGAAGAAGTGCATCTTCCTCGTCTTCAGGGTGAACTGATGGTTTGAGCTTGCGGAGACTGGTATTTATAAGAGCTGGGATGAAGCTAACATCTGATTGGTTCGCGAGATATTATGGCCTGGTATTTAAGATGACTGAGACATGGGCACGGACTTCGTAGAAAACTATTTATAGCAGTTATTCGGCTAATGTTTTGTGTTTGAGCACGCACCTGCTAGAAAATAAGTCTTGGAAGACTGCAGGTACAGGATTAGGTGTTAAGGCTCTTTATCATCGGTGTCCATGCTGAACTTAATTGTAGGCCAGAATCGCGATTTAGATTATTTGTTTCAGATGAGATGGCTAAAGCTTCTTTTACTCTCCTTTCCCAGTAATTCGAACACTTTGCCACTATCTTGGTGTTAGTAAAGTTAGCTCTGTGGCTCTGTTCTATACAGTGTTCAGCCAGTCCAGATTTTTCGGGTTGCATAAGCCTTATTGATCTTTGGTGTTCAGAAACGCGTGTGGCAATAGTGCGTCCTGTTTGGCCAATGTACGCTGCGCTGCATTCGCAAGGAATGTGGTAGACACCAGGTACTCTGAGAGCTAAATTATCTTTAACTGGCCTGACCAAATTTTTGATTTTAGGTGGTGGCTTATGGATGGTTTTGACATTATATTTGTAGAGTAGTCTACTAATCTTTCCCGAAAAATTTCCGGTAAACGGTATATAGGCTATGGCGGCCTATATACCGTTTACCGGAAATTTTTCGGGAAAGATTAGTAGACTACTCTACAAATATAATGTCAAAACCATCCATAAGCCACCACCTAAAATCAAAAATTTGGTCAGGCCAGTTAAAGATAATTTAGCTCTCAGAGTACCTGGTGTCTACCACATTCCTTGCGAATGCAGCGCAGCGTACATTGGCCAAACAGGACGCACTATTGCCACACGCGTTTCTGAACACCAAAGATCAATAAGGCTTATGCAACCCGAAAAATCTGGACTGGCTGAACACTGTATAGAACAGAGCCACAGAGCTAACTTTACTAACACCAAGATAGTGGCAAAGTGTTCGAATTACTGGGAAAGGAGAGTAAAAGAAGCTTTAGCCATCTCATCTGAAACAAATAATCTAAATCGCGATTCTGGCCTACAATTAAGTTCAGCATGGACACCGATGATAAAGAGCCTTAACACCTAATCCTGTACCTGCAGTCTTCCAAGACTTATTTTCTAGCAGGTGCGTGCTCAAACACAAAACATTAGCCGAATAACTGCTATAAATAGTTTTCTACGAAGTCCGTGCCCATGTCTCAGTCATCTTAAATACCAGGCCATAATATCTCGCGAACCAATCAGATGTTAGCTTCATCCCAGCTCTTATAAATACCAGTCTCCGCAAGCTCAAACCATCAGTTCACCCTGAAGACGAGGAAGATGCACTTCTTCGAAACGTTGGTGTCAAGCCAAGTTATTACCTGGCTAGAAGCCCGAGAAGATTTTGAATTAACACGTCGCCAGGAAAGCTATAGTTCTTATTTTATATTTAAACCATTCTCATGCGGAAACTTGACAACGCTTGACCACGCCAATAAACGAATTTAAATCCCATAGAAGCCAATTTTAAAACATTTGACTGTCGGTTTAGCCCAGTGTATTCCCTTATTTCACTCCTACTTACAAAGAAACTAAGTAATAAGACCATTTCTGCTAATATTTTAGCACTAAATAGATAGAAAAATAAACTTATTAACAATAATTTGTTACAGAGATGTAGAGAAAGTCATGTGAATGCAATACATTAGAATTTTTTTCTCGCAGAGAGCATGCGCTACTAACACCAATGTGATATTTTCTGAACGGTGCATAAATGTCACCAATAACCCATTTCGAATTGACCACGGACTATCACAGAGAGCGTCAACCCATGAATTGACATGTTTTGTTTGCAATGAGATCCTTTGGGACTGCCTGGGTCATCAACTGCGACCGACCTCACATGCATTGCCCTAATGTATCATATAATACAACTCATACTGTACACTGATCACGAATTCAAGACTGCTTTGAACAAATTTCCCATTTTCCTTGATTGGATAATTTAATGAGTTTGTTTCCATTTTTATTCTCTCTATACAATGTACAGCCGTGGACACAACAGATGAGTCATCCCCAGATTTTATGTGTCGATCGATGAGCTTCCTGTGTCTGTGTAAAAGCTGTGTTCATGATGCACTCGAAAGAACTGCCCAATGGGCTCAGTTGTTAGCTTATGAGAACTGAAAACATAACACGGAACCTCGTTATGGAGGCCATAAAGTTGAGAAGACATCTCGAATTCCTAGGTTCAAATCTGTTCTTTATTCTTTTAAGCTTGTTAATTTGATGACTGGATGTATAGAACATGATATTATGCTAATATAACTCTTAGTATTTGAAGTTATGGGCGTATGTATGTGTATGTACACAAAAATAATTCTACTAACACTGGTATTAAACAACTAAAAATATGTGTAAATAAACATTAAAACACATAAAATAATCACAATTATTACAGGCCTACAACTGCCCTCAATCTTTGGGACGTAGACAAAATTAAATGCCTGAAGTAATGTGCCAGGCTTATTGAATTGTCCAGAGGTCATCTTTTATTCTTCGTCTATCTACAGATAAATTAGAGTGCAACTCCCTTTTTTACTTCAGCCCACGCATTCTCAATTGGGTTTAGATATGGTGAACAGGGAGGCTAGTCTACCACTCTGATATCCTGTCTTTCTGAAAACCAATTTGAAACCTTTCAAGATGTATGCACAAGATGATTGTCTTATTCTGCAATTCTATCTGGATGTATCATCCTCACAGAAGGAATCAAAATATCACCGAGTATTACCGTATACTGCACACCGTTCAGTGTATCGTCAAGCTGCCACAGCGTACCTAGACCGTCCCTTAATATCCAACACCAACATGATACCGATACGCTACCATGATGGAATTGTGAATCCACGTATTTTTCATCGTATCGGTACTCCTTTAGACGATAGACAATCATCTTTCCCTTGTTTTTGGAAGAAAATATCACCTCGTCTGAGAATATCATGCTTTTCCAGTTGCGGTTGGCATGTTCCTGGGTTTGGTTTGTGAATGTTGTATTGAGTAAAAGAAAAAAGAACAGAAAAACAAAATTCCCACCTACAAAAACAAACAAACAAATTTGCCTAAAGTTAGATTCCTAAAACGTTTTCAAAACATTTAATTTCTTAACAATACTTTTAGTAGATTTTCATCCCATTAAGATTTTTTTTTCATTGAGAGAGAAATGTTTGTGCCTGATGCGTTTGCGTACCATTCTGCGCACCACATGTTTCCGTATGCAGTATATTGCTGTTCGGCAGAATAAACCCTTAAAGAAGCACCTTAATAGCTATGATATTGTTAACTGTACCGAATTTTGTGTATGAAATAAGAGCGACTAAAATAAATGGCCGATATGCGTTGATTCAACATCATTAAGAGAAGGAAAAAAAGTTTGCTACATGCTGTGCATCCTCACCAGTGGAGTAACCTACGTTTTGCCACTGCCTACACTGAATGCAAAGTTTAGTAGCAGTGGCAAGTTTAGTAATGTTGTACAAATCCAAGCTGTATGATGTTTTGTGTCATTAATATGTTTTATTGATACTTTATTAGTGAAGAAACTTAAGTTTTGTATTTGATTATGATTATTGATCATTGATTATATGGGTTAGTAATATTAAGATTTAGAACTTGTGACAACTTGTTACTGCCGCTATACAATTGTATCGCGGATAGTGTACACAAGGCGCTGTGCCGTGTAGGACGATTTGGCGTGCCAGACATGACTTATTGTTTGGCGACGGATGTACATATTAGAGAAAACAGTGCTTTCCACCCAAAAATTTGACACTGTGATTTCACTGAAAATACCTGATTTGAACAGATCTGAAACAAACAAACAAACAAACAAACAACATATGAATAGCCTAACTCAAAAACGAAAAGCCGGTTAAGCGCCAAACGAATATTTTCCAAAGCGGCAAGAGCTTATAAGGAATATCCCTCTCCCCAAACTGCTCTTTACATGGAACACTTTTTAAAATGTATAACTGTTCTAAAAACATAACTAACGATTGTGAGCAAAATGTTAAGCACTTGCATGACGAATAAACTGTAAATCTACAATTTTCTGGGAATAGTCTCTAAAGTTTCTTCATTTTGGGGAACGTTTGCATAACTGGTAAACCGTAAGAAATAGAAAAATATTTTTATAAAAATGTAGTTTAGTTGAAACACAAGTTAAGTCACATGTATGTTTTGGGGTTAACCATATTCGAGATATTCCCTGTTATTGGTTTCAGTTTTAAAATATATTTGCTTTACCCAAACAGGATATCTTCATTCGTTTTTGTTTCTGTCTTACTCCTGACTATGCAAAGGGAATCGAATTTCAATGTGCATAGAAACAGCTTTTAAGAAATTTAATTAGCCTTGTAAGTTGTCTTCTTTTGCTCCTACCACTAATGTTTGTCTTGACTAACATGAAGTAGATAGAAGGATGATCTTTTCTAAGAATATTTTGTTTGCAGAATAGCTAGAGACAGTAATTTGAATCCAAAATATCAGAAATTTTTATGATCCCTTGTAAGTGATTTTGAACATATTTGTCTCTCGATTTTGTTAAAATTAAGTGTTATTCTGTTATTACACATTCGCTCGCTAGAATCCGAAGCACACAAACCTATAATAGTTCTCAATTATGTATGCCATGATTCAACCAACAACAGCAAGTGAGTGGCAATTATATTTGACCAAAAATATAATTGTAATCTTATATGAAACTCATTCATAATAATAACATCTAGCCCATAAAATATTATTACAGACCGCAAACACAATATCATTGTATTCTTATATGAAACTCATTCATAACAATGGCACATAACCCATAAAATGTTTTCACAGATTACAAACATAATATCATTGTATTCTTATATGAAACTCATTCATAATAATGACACATAACCCATAAAATGCTATCAAAGCCCACAAACATAATATAATTGTATTCTTATATGAAACTCATTCATAATAATGACAGATAACCCATAACATGTTATCACAGATTTCAAACATTATATAATTGCATTCTTATATGAAACTCATTCATAATAAGGACAGATAACCCATAACATGTTATCACAGACCACAAACATAATATAATTGCATTCGTATATGAAACTCGTTCATAATAATGACAGATAACCCATAAAATGTTATCACAGACCACAAACATAATATAATGTATTCTTATATGAAACTCATTCATAATAATGACTTATAACCCATAACATGTTGTCACAGACAACAAACATAATATAATTGCATTCTTATATGAAAATTATTCATAATAATGACTTCTAACCCATAAAATGTTATCGTAGACCACAAACATAATATAATTGCATTCTTTTATGAAACTCATTCATAATAATGACTTATAACCCATAAAATGTTATCAGAGATTACAAACATACTATAATTGCATTCTTACATGATACATATTCATAATAATGACAGTTAACCCATAAAATGATATCACAGACCACAAACATAATATAATTGTGTTCTTATATGCAACTCATTCATAATAAGGACTTATAACCCATAACATGGTATCACTGATTTAAACAAAATATAATTGCGTTCTTATATGAAACTCATTCATAATAATGACAGATAACCCATAACATGTTTTCACAGATTACAAACATAATATCATTGTATTCTTATATGAAACTCATTCATAATAATGATACATAACCCATAATATGTTATCACAGATTTCAAACATAATATAATTGCATTCTTATATGAAACTCATTCATAATAATGACAGATAACCCATAAAATGTTATCATAGACCACAAACATTATATAATTGTATTCTTATATGAAACTCATTCATAATAATGACAGATAAGCCATAACAGGTGTTCACAGATTACAAACATAATATAATTGTATTCTTATATGAAACTCATTCTTAATAATGACAGATAACCCATAAAATGTTATCACAGACCCCAAACATAATATAATTGTATTCTGATATGAAAGCCATTCATAATAATGACTTATAACCCATAACATGTTTTCACAGATTACAAACATAATATCATTGTATTCTTATATGAAACTCATTCATACTAATGACAGATAACCCATAACATGTTATTACAGACTATAAACGTAATATAATTGTATTCTTATATGAAACTCATTCATAATAATGACAGATAACCCATAAAATGTTATCACAGACCACAAACATAATATCATTGTATTCTTATATGAAACTCATTCATAATAGTGACAGATAACCCATAAAATGTTATCACAGACCACAAGCATAATATAATTGTATTCTTATATGAAACTCATTCATAATAATGACAGATAACCCATAAAATGTCATCACAGACCACAAACATAATATAATTGTATTCTTATATGAAACTCATTCATAATAATGACAGATAACCCATAAAATGTTATCACAGACCACAAACATAATATAATTGTATTCTTATATGAAACTCATTTATAATAATGACAGATAACTCATTAAATGTTATCACAGATTACAAACATAATATAATTGTATTCTTATATGAAACTCATTCATAATAATGACAGATAACCCATAACATGTTATCACAGACCACAAACATAATATAATTGCATTCTTATATGAAACTCATTCATAATAATGACACATAACCCATAACATGATTTCACAGATTACAAACATAATATAATTGTATTCTTATATGAAACTCATTCATAATAATGATACATAACCCATAACATGTTATCACAGACCACAAACATAATATAATTGTATTCTTATATGAAACTCATTCATAATAATGACACCTAACCTATAACATGTTATCACAGACCACAATCATAGTATAATTTTATTCTTAAATGAAAGTCATTCATAATAATAAAAGTTTACTCATGAAATGTAGTTACAGACCACAAATATAACATTAAATGAAACTCATTTATGATAATGAAACCTAACCAATGAAATGTTGCAGACCATAAACATAATATCATTGTATTCTTATACGAAGTTCATTCATGATATTGAAACCTAACCCATGAAATGTAATTCCAGAGAAAAAATATAATATCTATCATTGTACTCTTAAAGGAACCTCATTCATAATAATAAAATCTAGCCTATGAAATGTATTTACCGGCTACAAACATAATATCGTTATATTCTTATGTGAAACTCATTTATGATAATGAAACTAACCTATGAAATGTAGTTGCATATCACATACATAATATAGATGTATTCTTATACGAAACTAATTCATGACAGTGAAAACTAATCCATGAAATGTACTTGGAGATCTAAAATATACCATTGTATTCTTATACGAAACTCATAAATGGTAATGAAACTAAGCCCATGAACTATGATTACATGTGAAAAATATAAATGTATGTTACATTTGCTAGGCTATGCTCGTACAAATATAATTCCGTAGATAACCATGGTAGTCCCAGTTTAATTTACAGAAACCGAGGATTGGTCCGCGCCATCTCTCCAGTTAACACAAAAAATAGGAAGTATTAGTTGTTTGAAGAATGTTTGAAATGACTTTCCACTGCTTTATGACAATGATGCAGCTGATGAATATATTTTTGAACCCTAGATCAATCTGTGCAATTGAACAGTTGAATGGGTGCAGAAGAACATGGTTTGAGGATAGCGAATGTGAATTTATTCCACAGAGTATTTCAAATCATCATCATCACCATTAAACCATGCCCTTTCCGTCTTAGAGGCCATCTTAGCCTATCTTCTTTCGAGTTATCATTTGTTTTTAGCTAAAATGTTCTATTTCTTCTCTGATGGTTTTATTTCCGGTGTGATCTTACGGATACATGCATCAATTATCCATAGAAATTTCCGATTTTGTTCTGTTTATTATATTCATGCCTAACTTTATTAAGCGTAAACATTATAACTCTGTAAAACTTCATCATAGAGTTTATTCTAACTTTGTGTGTAAGTGTTCTAATATTGCTCCACACATTTTAAGCTTACTTATACTTGCTTTAAATATTCATAAAGAAGTAAAATACATCACATCCTAAATATGCTCGTTCAACAGTTATGTAATCTATTGGTACTTTACATCGTAACTATGTTTAACTTGGAGGGCAATACTTTTAAGTTTTTTTCTGAGATATGCGCAAATTATGCTCCATCAGTACAGCAATCACGGCTATCTTAGATTAACGGAAAAATATTAAATATTTACGAGGATTTATTCTAAAGAGCAAATTCATTGTTGCGTCAAAATCCACTTGTAATGAAACCATCATCCAAATTGGTTGAAAGGCTCTTCAAGTAATAATTCTCTCAAGAAGAGACAGTATACGCGTCAGGAAATCATGACTAGGTTTTGTAATCCGAAAAGTTCTCCTACCCTCTTTCAGATTTGAACGCGCAATCTTGGATACTGGAGGATAGCATGGTAACCATGGAGAGTGACTTATAAGGATATTCTTGTGAAGAAGGCTTTCAGTTTTAGCGGAGAGTTCCGTGGAATAAATCCCCTACACCCGGAATGTGATCTATCAGATATGAAAAATGAACTTTGACCCAATTAAATAGGAAGTACAGTATAGTAAATGCTATTTTTGAAGATTTGGGTGTAGTACAGAGCAAAATGAAGAGAAAAAAGATAATTTCTGAAGAGAAAAAAACTAATGTTTTCTATTCACATAGCTTTCTTTACATCTCTACAACAAATTATTGTTAAAAAAACTTATACTTCTATTTGCTTCATACTAATCGATAAAAAGTTAACGTGAATAGTCTTATTATTTGTTTCCATGAAAGTAGAAGGCAAATTAGGGAGTACCATAGGTTAAAGTGATAGTCAAAAGCTGGTTGCTATGTGACTGAAGTTCCTTTGTTTGTATGGATAGGAGTTGCAAATTTCCGTATGAGAAAATTATAAGTATTTTAAAGCTGAAATCAATAACAAGGAATACCTTAAAAACGGTCAACTCTACGAAAAAAGTATAGCATAAACTGTGTGATTTAACGAGCTCTACATTTTGTTTTAAGTAAGTTTTTGTCCATCTCTTACGGCTTGCCAGTTATACAAAATTCATCCAAAATAAACATGTCTTTAGAGGCTTTTCCCAGAAAATTGAAGATATACATTATATATGTCAGGAAATATCTTTAATATACGACATTTTAATCAAAATCGTTAGATTCATTTTTGAGAAAACCAAAATGTTCGAAACAAGTTCCATATAAAGGGTAGTTTCTTGAAAATCTTCGTGTTGCATCCTTGGAAGATACTGAACTTAAATACCAAAATACCAAACTGATTTTTTCGTTTTGAGCTATGCTGTCCAGACAGACACACCACACACACACACACACACACACACACACACACACACACACGGACCTTTTCCTGAAAGTGTTTTTTTTTTTTAATTCTGGGGACCCAAAATATGTGTTTACAGTGAAATCTCGGTATCGAATTTTTCGGTGTATTACAAGCATTCTCTCTGTACACAGTACGTGTATAGAAAGTAGAAAGTCTTCAATTGCTGATTGTATACTCAGACTACTACTTTGGATTATTACATTTATGCACTTCCGTTTTGTACGACTCGTTTATAGTATGTTGTATGATAACTCGCTATATACTTCAGAGCAATTAAATAAAGATTAAAATGGCAAGATATATTTTTTGAAAGTTTCAATTAATTTCAAAGAAAGTAGTAGTTATACACCATAGTGGCTATACAAGCGGTTTTCTCAACATAATTTTAAGTTATATAGAATATTTTTCATTTGTAACCTGAAAAAGGGGCTGATAGCAGGATTTGGAAACGTTAGCCGCGGTAAAATCATGCAGAATTAATATGATAGATCCAGTGAGTTTACAAAAAAAAGTATAATGAACGCGATAGCATTATAATTGGAAGCGTAATCACGGGATTTTACTCTATTTGGCTAGTAGGCAAAATACGTATGTAAAATACAAAAAAATGCCACTATATTTCTTTGCAAGTAATATAACTATGTAAATAGTCACGATTAGCAATTAAAAGAGAAAGAGAAGCGGTGCTGACGTGTGAGAATATATGCAATAAATCTCAAGTAAGAAAGTTTTGTTGTAATTTCTTTGTGCATGTGTTAATAATCAAAATTGCTATGGTATTTTGAATGCTTGAATAAAGAGAAACAGTTGTGCCTAGCTAATACTGTAAATGATTAAACCAATATTTTATAATAAACAACACAAAACATTATTTTTCTCGATCATTACAGACCAAAAAGTTTGCTATTTCCAAAATGGAGAACTTTGGGTATTGTGAATGAGGAATCTTCATATTTATCAGTTTCACCTCTATTTCTTGTATGTGTTAAGGGTCTATTTTATTATGTGGAAACCATATCTCTTTTATTTCTTAAATAACAACGGGATCATTGCACAATGGGTTAGAGGTCGTTGCCCTGGCCTACGGTTGCCGAATGCCCAGGTTTCCATCTCGCCCATGTCTGTGAGAATTTTAAACCAGGTATTTGCCCACTCAGCTCCAGCTGGGTGATGTGTGATGCTGACCACATCATATCCCCGTATCGGTTGTAGATCGCCCATCTTTGCCATGCGTATATGGATGTGAGGCTGGTAATAGATTTAGTATAACTAAGCCAGTCGTGGGCTGTAGCACTATAAAAACAACCTGATGTGTTCCATTCACATGAATTTCTCTACATCTCTGTTCAAAATAATTGTTAAAAAGCTTATTCCTCTGACTACTTCATGCTAATCGAGATACGCATTAGCAGAAATGCTTTCTTTTTAGTAGAAGGAAATAATGGAATACACTAAGTTAAAACGACAATCAAACCTTTTAAAAGCTGGTTTCCATGTGGATGAAATCCGTTTATTTGCATTGCCAGAAGTTGATAAATTCCCGTATGTGGAAAGTTTTAAGCATTTTAAAACTGAAACCAATAAAAAGGAATATCTCAAAAATGGTAAACTACACGGAAAAAATATATGACAAAAATGTATGTTTGAACGAGATCTATATTTTTGATATATTAAGTTTTTGCCTATCTCTTACAGTTAACTAAGTATACAAAATCCAGCAAAATTCACCCAGAATAAAGAAATACTGAGAGGCAATACCCAGAAAATTCAAGATCTACATTTTATTTGTCGTGTAAATATCCTTAATATACGGTATTTTAATAAAAAATTTCTATATAAAGGGTAGTTTGAAGTGGAGGTATTTTCCTCAAAATCTTTGTGTCACATCCTTGGAAGATAGCAAATTTATTATTTTACCGACTTTTCGTTTTTGATTTATGTTCACGGACACACATGGACCTTTTTCTAAAATTTTGGATGGAATGCGATAGTTTTTCTATATTCTATGTACATAGTACGTGTAGAGGAATTAAAAATGGGATCAAAGAAAAGGTACAACGGACTAAAATGTGATCATATTTAGGAATTACTCAATCACTTCGGCCGATAAGTGTTCGAAATCAAAGGATATTTTAGGACATATAGCATTTACAGAACGTTGAATTTGGGGGTAGATGAAGGAATTCAGTTGTTTCGCTAATGTTTTACATTCTTTTTCGTGAAGAACGGGGGCTGTTTAATCTATGATTAGTAACCGGGGGCATTAGGATGCTACAATTATATGGGGTGTAGTTAAAAGTTTCTGGATCATTGTACAATAAAACTGGGTAATAAAATTAATTCGTTCTTCGAGTTTAAAAAGTATCCGGCAACCAACTAGTTTATAGTTGTCATCTTCTTTCGTAAACACCTCCCATGACTTACCTGGAGTCAGATACCTTTTGAGGAGTAAAGGGTTCTGGATCAGAGAAAGTAGACAGGATGACTGATCAGCTTGAGGAATGGTATGAGTTTGAGGAATAATATAAATGAAATGAGGATGAAACAAGTGAAAGGAAAGTTGCTTATTGAGCAGGTGGTGAAATGAATGACGGAGGAAACGGGAGAACTGGAGAAAACCCCAGACTCTGCGTTGTCCACACAAATTCCACACGCGGTACACTGGGATCTAAACCTGGTCGCCTTGGTGAGAGGCGAACACTAGCTATTTGACCAATACATCTCTGTAATGCATTATAGATGGTTGAAATTTAAATTGATTGTTGCTAGATAGGCACAAAAAGCGATCGGCAACACGTATTTTATTGTCAGGATTACTGTTCACCTACTCCCAAATTATTTGTACCATCTATCACGCAATCACAACAAGCGTTCCACTTTTTTATTGAGTTTAACGCCCGCTTTTACTATTGGGCGATGACATTGATGATAGATGGATGAAAGTGGAGTACCTGTGGAGTGTGATGGTGACGAAAACCGGAGAACCCGGAACCCCTGTGCCGCTTTGTCCCCACAAGTCTCATACGCGATCGCTTGGGATTGAACCCACCATGGGGTTTTTCTCTTCAGGTTTTGCTTTCCCGTGGCCTTCATCTAGTTCTTTTTTATTCAGAGTCTAGGTTATCACGCGATCTGTGTTTGTACTACCCAACTCCAACCTCATTATTGAACAATCAATATCCTGAACATCCCCAAGTACTTCCAGCATTATCAATAAAGAATGCAAGTTGTTATAGAACTTGGCTAATAAGGTGCACCAACTTCCTAATGAGTTGGTAGTTCTTCTGCAAGTTTTATTCCTACTCTTCTTTATCCGTAGCCTTAGCTCAAGCTTACATTTGTCTCTCAATTATAAATCAGAGGTAATGCCAACAGGGAGCCAACGATTTTTTTCATCTCATGCCCCTGGGAAATCACTACATTGCACTGCAACTAGTACCGTAATTTAAAAGGGTCTTTCTCAAAGGCTATTCAAGAAAGAATTAAAAGTTTTACCCGCGGTTAGATGCATTTTAATCCTCTGATCTTAGATGGTGCTTTGCTTAACCAATTATATTTAACAAGATTGGAAGCAAAATAAAATGCAGTAATGGCATAGGTGATATTAAATAATTTTCTTCTGGACTTAGTGTTAAATTGTTTATATTATCTAATATGTACCTAGTATATAGAGCAAGTATTACATACTTCGTGGGCCCGTTTGGAGGAATTACACCTCCTAGGATCTGAAACGTGGTCACAAGGCTGTCCAGAAGTCAACTACGTTTAATCATAGAACGAGGGATAGTTTACCGGGAAACATGCGAGTCAGTTGGGGAATTTAATGCTATGCTGGTATGTTCTAATGGTAG
Organism: Hymenopus coronatus; assembly: GCA_030762935.1. Lineage (NCBI taxonomy): Eukaryota > Metazoa > Arthropoda > Insecta > Mantodea > Hymenopodidae > Hymenopus > Hymenopus coronatus. Next base: position 105,065,909 of record CM060888.1, on the reverse strand, counting down.
CTCAGAGGTTAGAGCAACAGGCTTGAGAACGCGAGATCCCTGGTTCAAATCCTGGCCAAGGCATGAATTTTTCAGTCTGACTCTGCCTGTCCTAGATAATATGAAATTAACACGACATTGATAAAACGAACGATAAGGATGGAGGAATTGGTGGATTTAATGACTGGGGAGGCCGGAGACTGGAAGACTTTGTGTCATTTGAGATTTCACCCCAAAAAATAATTATATAAAAAGGCTGAGAATATATGTTTAAGTATGTGTGTGTCTGTGAACAATATAGTCCAAAAAGACTGATGTGCTCCATTATATAACATAAATTGTGTGTTTTAACGAGATATACATTTTTTGTGCAGCAAAGGTTTTGTCTATCTCTTACAGTTTACCAGTTATGCAAAAATCCGCAAAATTCATCCAGAATTATGAGGTCTTCAGAGATTATTCCCAGAAAATTCAAGATATGCATTTTATTTGTCATATAAATATCTTTAATATACGGAATTTTAATCGAAATCGTTAGAGCCATTTTTGAGAAAATCAAAATCAAAATAAAAAAAAAATTCCACGTAAGGAGTACTTGGGTTGGGGGAATTTAGTTGAAAATCTTCGTGTTGCATCCTTGGAATATACTCAACTTAATGCCAGGTTTGGTATTTAACAGATTCTTCGTTTTAGAGGTTTACTACCCCATAGTCACACGGACACACACACACACACACACATGAACGTTCCCTTTCTATTTTTTTTTTTTTTTTGATACAGGGAACCCTAAAACGTCTATTTCCGGTGAATTTTTGGGTGGAATGCAGTACCTTTTGTATAACCATGTTCATAGTACGTGCAGAAAAAGTAAAAAAACATCTTCAGAGAAAGGTCCACACGTACGCGCGCACGCGCGCGCGCGCGCGTGTGTGTGTGTGTGTGTGTGTGTGTGTGTGTGTCCGTCCGTGCCCCCCGTATGTCTGTAAACATATTAACTCAAGAACGAAAAGTCTTGGTTTTTAAAGTAAGTACATTCCAAGAATACTCTGCGATGCGCAGATAGTATGAACCCCTCTTCATCCCAAACTTCCCAATACATGTAAAAAATTTCGAGAATTTTGATTTTCTCAAAAAATATTTCTAACGATTTTGATCAAAATACCGTATATTAAAGATATTTACTTGTGCAGCCAAATGTTTACTTTGGATTTTATGGGAATAGCTCTGAAGGCTATAGATAGACAAAAACTTATTGTACAAAATAGATCGCGTTAAAACACATATATTAGATCATATACTTGTGTCGTGGAATTAACAATATCCGAGACATTCCTTGTAATTCGTGTCAGTTTTAAAGTACTAAATTAAACTTTTCTTATACGGGAATTTGTAATCTTCTGGTCATGCAAATAAATGGATTTTAATCTCATAGCGACCGGTTTTTAAAAGGTATGACTAGCACTTTAGCCTAAGTAATCTCTTATTTCCCTTCTGCCTACTAGGAAGGAAGTGATTAGGCCATTTCTGGTAATGTTTTTCGCGATTAGAATGAAGAAGAAAAAGGTTTTCAACAATAATTTGTTAAATGTATGAAGGAAAGTCATGTAAATGGAACACGTCGTATATTTTAACTTGCTCAGCATGTAGAAAACATCATTAAAAAGAAGTTTTTCGTACACGGGCTTTCCCCTTGGAAACGTTTCTTTCTTTGTGTGCCACTCTCTGTTTATTCAGTCTTTATGTGTCGCCGGAGAATTTCTTTCAAACCGGAATGTTATAATCTACTGACAAAAGAATAAATATCCCGGACTTTGTGCTAACACTAGTTTTAATAATAGTTTAGTTTCTCTTAAATTGGTTATGTTAGAACGAGTTTATTTACCTGGAGTAAATACCTTAAGATATGAGAGTATCTGCTATTTCAGCGCGAACATATATTAGCACGGCTTTTTGCACGGCTATTTATTTATTTACACAGCTTCAAGTTACTTTCCATTTATCTCTTCAGGATAAAGAAAAACACCGAAAAAAATCTCATCCGCATAAGTCCAACCGAAATTCAAACTAAGGACATTAATTTTGAGGCAGACACTCTGCCCCTGCACCACGAAAACGGGCTACAGCTAATTATTGCCAGGTGAAGTGGATAATTTGAAGGGGAACTTTAAATATTGATCTATTATAAATAAGCATATTTGTCGGGTTTATTTGCTTGTTCAGAGATTAAACATACTATTTAACGCTCACATGACTATCGTTTATTTTTACGTAAGTGCTACAATCTATTCCTACAAAAGTTAATTTCGCTATCTACATTATCTTAAGCGTACACATAGATGAAAATCTACCGAAATCCTTGAACCATTTTATATTTATAAGTTGTTATTAATCTATATATAAAACTGAATCGTCGAAACGTATGTACGCGCATCACTTCCGAACGACTGCAATACATTGAAAATTCCTTTGTTGTTGTGTTCGTTATTGTTACTACAAGGTTTGTGCAAAAGAAAATGTTTAAAAATAATACGGGAAGGTGTTTAAAATCTCACAATAAGAATAAAAACAATGCCAAGGGAACGCATTTCGGTTAATAGCCGCCAGATGGCAGTTGTACCACGGTTATTCGTTGCTAAATGGTCGTGATATTGCTATATTTTCCCCTCCCCATTTAATGTTAAGGTAACGCAGAAGTTTATCGACACAATGAGGCAACGCAGCAGTAATAGTCAAATACATATTTATATATTAACTGTCCTTTCCTTACTCCTATTCTTTAAAACAAAGAAGCAAAGGAGCTTTCTGGGCAACGAACACCTAGAGTAAGTACTTATTTATTTGCAGCTAGGTGCCGAAGTAGTACGCTTCCTCCCCATTGAATGTAAGATAATGCAACAGTTTATCGAGTTAATGACACAACGCAGCAGTGAAATTCAAATACATGTTTTTCGTATTAACTGGCTTTCCTTACTGCTATCGTTTAAAATAAAGATGCAAAGAAGGTTTCTAGGCAACGAACATCTAGAGTAAGTACTTATTTCCTTGGCTATAGTAGTATTTTTCCTCCCCACCAATATTAAGGTAACGCAACACTTTATCGAGATGACACAACGCAACAGTGAAATTCAAATACATTTTTAGTATTACCTGACCTTTCCTTACTCCTATTGTTTAAAATAAAGAAGCAAAGAAGCTTTCCTGGCTACGAACATCTAAAATACACACACACATATATATATATATATATATATATATATATATATATATATATATATATATATATATCTGCCATCAGATGGCCGTAATGCTACTACTCTATTTTTCTTCCCCATTCAATGCTAAGAGAATGCACCCGATTATGGGGAAATGACGCAAGATAACTGTGAAAATCAAATATATTTTTTATGTATTAACTATCGTTCCCTTGGTCACATCGTTTAAATAAAGAAATGAGTATATTTTTGTTGTCCTTCTTGGAATCTGAAAATGACGGCGAAATGACGTAGTAGGTTAACTTCCTATTGAAAATGTTGGTTATTTGAGGTTTTGTTGTACATGAGCTAGCTAAAGAACATGGAAATACCCCGCCACCATTACATTGCAATTGCGCTGCACTTAATACTTTTCATTAAGTAATTTTTTGGGTTAAATGGAAAAATTTAATACACAAAGCTATCATCAAATAAAAGCTTATCAATTGCACAACCAGATCTACATGCTCTTTAGTTACATCATTGTTAGCGTTAAAAACCGCTGTTTGGACATAGGAATAAAGGAAAGAAAGAGATTCGCAAGAAGCATGAATGTGACTTTGTGACTTTCCCATTAGTGTAATTCATTAGCTATTTCAGCGTTTACCCGCCACACTATGAAAGCGCTGCCATTACTGTTATTATGCCAACCACTTCCTTGATTGCCCACGCTGTTATCTGCATGTCATTCTTTCCAAAATACCTTATGGGTGCGCTGACTTCGTACTTTTCGCAATATCAATTATATATGCTACATTGTGCAGATCATTACGGTTTATTGAATTTTCAGATGCAAATACATTAGACATTGGCAATGGACAAATTCCGTTTGACACTTCTACTGGCAGCATTTCGTTTCCATCAAATGTTTGTCACTACACAACTTCAAAGGAACAATTAATATCGAAAGTGTTCCCAAATATTGATGTAAATTACAAAAACTATTCTTTGTTGAGCGAACGCCTATTTAAGCAGCAGCTAATAAAAATATAGATGATATGAATATAAAAATTCAAAATAAAATTGATGGACAGCTGCATTCATTTAAGTCGATCGATTCCATTACCAATTCAAATGAAACTGTCAATTATCTAACTGAATTTCTAAATTCATTGGATTTGCCAGGATTACCGCCACACAATTTACAGCTCAAGGTTGACTCAGTGATAATTATGCTACGCAATCTCAATCAGCCGAAATAATGTAGCGGAACAACTCGCTGTTAAAAAAAATATGAGAATGTTGATATAAGCTACTATAACACAGGAAAGTTCAAAGGCGAGGAGATATTTATTCCAAAAATACAACTAACGTCAACCGATTATCCTTTTGAATTTAAGTGTGTTCAGTATCCGGCACGCCTTGCATTCGCAATGACAATAAATCCCAAGGTCAATCGTTAGAAGTGTGCGGAATATACCTTGAATTGTCTTTTTTCTTTTCTTTTTATTCGCATGGGCAGTAAATAGTACGTTACGTACTCCAGAGTCGGAACCATCGGCGCTATTTTATTTCTTTCCGGAAGGAAAATTGTACATTGCAAAACATTACAATAAAGTATTGTCAAATTATTTAATTGTAATTTTATTTCATTGCATGGTCATACTGTAAATGGAGAATTTTGTCTAGGCTTTTTTCATTAGGTACAGCACCCGTGCGAAGCCCGGGAGGGCAGCTAGTAAATAAATAAATGGGTTTCATACACTGTATTTAACGTGTACTATCGATTGTTATAAATAATGTTACACGAGTTTTTAAATGTGTCTGTGTATAAGTCCATATGGCGCTTTAGAATTTCAAAGGTGTTTTCCCCACTTTCTGTAAAAGAGCCCTTACAGGTTCTTTTATTCGTTGCTTTTTTTTTTATGCAATTATGTTTCCTTTATTGCCTTACTAACTCTGGTTTTACTTCAAACTTCTTTTCGTCTCTTCCACGACTATAAATATGTGCATAAAGTGTAAAATAAATAACCTACTTCAGTGTACTGTGCGCTAAGCTACATTCGCAATGAGATGCAAGCGCTGACATAATACACCATAAGCGCAAGCGAGAGGTAAGACCATTCACAATGCGTTCGTAAGCGTAACACAAGAAGTTCGCATGGGTTTCTACATCTGCGTACCGTCAAATATCTTCCAAGCAATCCGAAAGTTCCAAATTGAATAACATAATCTACAATACCACATAAGAAAATTCATTCAATCTTTTATAAATGAATATGTTATAAAACTTACATAATAAAAACTGACGCTCAGGCAGGGACGTCACAATAATTGTTCATTCAAAATTATTGAAGATAGTACAAGCCTGCAGAAAGTGATAAAGCTACACATTTAATGAACTAAGAATTATCTCTCTGCGTCTTCGATTTATGAAAATCAAGAACTTTAGACGCATATGATAATTACATCCATTAAATCAAAGAAGGATTCACAGGGAGACTGCCATAACCTCTTGGGAGAAATTAGAAATGGCGCTGCACTGCACAGCCAAATAGAAGGGCATGAATGTACAGCAGGTCCTGTAAAATCTGGCAGTGCGATCGTCTGTTGCTGAATTTATAAGCAAAGTATAGAGAAAAGAAGCAGAATCCCTCCTCTTTGCACGCAACGTAAGGATTAAGTTTGGAGTTTGCAAACTCTTGTGTTGCATCTTGCGTGCTTCTTCTATGTGAATGCATACATTAAATAACATGTGTGCAAAGTCTTACGCTTACGTTACGTGTGCACCTCATTGTGAATGTATCAGTTCTTTATGTTAACCGTTACCACTGCACACCATCTCCCTTCTGCCTTGCGCCAGTTATCTAAATAGATGAATGATTTAAATATTGCCATAGCCAATTAAGCAGAAGTTACAGGATTTGGACTTCTTTTAAAATCTTTCTCGCACTTTTATAAATGTTTATTCTCACCTAGGTGCCGTTGTAAACTCAATAACAAGAAGTTTTATCCAACCCTTATCAATATTTTTTCTTGCTCGGTCCCCGTTGTAAACTTAATTACAAACATTTTTCTAGTTACCTGACTTTTCTTCTGTATAAGTGTAGAATTTTACGAAAATCTTTGCTTTAAAATTTTATAGCGCCCATTTTATTAGAACGAGAGAATAAAACTATTTATGTATCAGAATTCTAGTTTCCTTAATCTGATAAAAATCTGTTACACAATGATATATGGTTATTAGTTATGCGCGATAAGCAAATATTGAATTTTTTGCTTAAAAAAGGCAACCAACAGCAATTTAAAATTAAATAATTTAATGCAGAAAAATAGTCTAAATATAAAAATGAGTTAGATATTGAAAACTATAACAACTACTTATTTATGTCATGTTGTTAGCAACTTAGCAACAGTGCCCTAATAGAAAAGGACGACGCTAGTAGTAATATGTATGCGTGAGAAAAAGACAGGGATAACATATTTGACCTCTTTTAAGGTTAAAACAAGCTTTAGTTCCGAAGCGAATTATATCACTTAGACTCGGCACTTTTAGTAGCCGTTAACGGGTTAAGTAGCTCCTTCCTTCGTTTCTGTGGTATCCGTATCTAGTTACTGTGTATTCCATACTTAACCGTTATTGTGTACAGGGTTCATTTGTTTCCGTTATTTGTGTAACCTTTAATGGGTATCTAGTTATTGATTGTCCCCATTATTTCTGTAACCGTTAGGCCATCCGTAGTCAGAATCTGTATGACAAACTGCAAAGACAAATCGTATTAAGGAAAGCAACCATTTCGGCCAGCTTACACTTAAACTTATTTGTTACGATCTCAAAGTCCAAAGTGAGCTGTTATTTTCGAAGACTTTTAATCGCCACACTTTAAGAAAATCTGATTGTGTCCCTTAATATGACTTTCTCTACATATCTGCAAAAAATTATTGTTAAAAAGCTTATTCTTCTATTTACTTCATGCTAGTTGAGAAAAACGTAGCAGAACTTGCTTTCTTATAAGTAGAACGGAAATAAGGGAGTACCAAAGGTTAAAGTGAGTCAAAAGCTGGTTGCTATGTGACTGAAATTCCTTTCTTTATATGGACAGGGATAGACCAATTTATGTATGAGAAACGTATAAGTATTTTAAAGTTGAAGCCAATAACAAGGAATATCTAAAAATGATCAACTCCACGAACAAATATATAACATAAATTGTGTATTTTCAGGAGCTCTACATTTTCTGTTAAGTTAGCATTTCTCTAACTCTTATGATTTACCAGCTATGCAAAATTCCGTAAAATTCATCCAAAATAAAGTACTCCTTAGAGGATATTCCCAGAAAATTCAAGATGTACGTTTTATTTGGCAGGTAAATATCTTTAATATACGACATTTTAATCAAAATCGTTAGTCATTTCTGAGAAAATAAACTTTTTCGAAAAATGTCCCATGTAAAGAATAGTTAAGAGGTGGGGGGATTTTCTTGAGAATCTTCGTCTTATCCTTGGAAGATATCAAACCTAAATACCAAATTTGGTTTTTAAACAGTATCTTCGTTTTTGAGCTACGTTGTCCACAGACATACAAAGACACACACATGCACACATGGACCTTTTTCTATTTTTTTTTGTATTTAGGGGGACTCAAATTATGTATTTTCAGTGAAATCTCGGTATTGAATTTTTGGGTATATTACAATACCTGCTCTATACACTATGTACTAGTACGTGTAGAAAAAGTAATACCTCTACCACGGAAGACATAACTTCTACAAATTATTTATCCAAGAATATTCCTTCAACTTTCTCCTATCTATAAAACCAAGAATCTAGGTTTATGGAAACACCATGTGCATTTCCTACTATTGAGTTTTCTGAATCTCGTAAAATGTTATCTCCTCAATGCAGCAGCAACCTGCGTGAAATAAAGCAACGTAACTCCACCTCCTAATACTCCACAGTACCCGATAAAGCAAGCAGTCGGTGAGGTTCAAACATTGCAGTACTAATTGTGGCAATGCTCACAAGGGAGTCGTCGGTTCGTACGTCTGTTCAGCAATACGTCTTTTGTCTACCACTATTGCGCTTTTCAAACACGAGGAGTATATGCAGAAGACTCGTTTTATTGCAAGCCAAGCACAAAAGGTTTTACGGGTGTATTTTCGCGCTTTTTTTCTTTCTCTAAACGTACTATGTATATAGAGAATAGAGAAGGTATTGCACTCAACTCAAATGTTTATACCGATATTTCATCGGAAATATAGGTTTTAAATGTTGTATAAAAAAAAAAAGTATTTCAGAAAAAGATCCGTATGTGTGTCCGTGTGTCTATGAACAGGATAATTCAAAAACGAAAAGTCGGTAAAATACCAAACTTGGTATTTCAGTTTATTATCTTCCATGAAAGCGGCACGTAGATTTTGAGAAAAATCCCCTTACCCCAAACTACCATTTATGTGGAAAAATTTTCTAAAATGTTGAGTTTCTCAAATGGCTCTAACGATTTTGATTAAAATATCGTATATTAAAGGTATTTATACTGCAAATAAAATTCATATCTTGAATTTTGAGGAAATACCCTCTAAATACCTTTATTTTGAAATAAATTTGTGGAATTTTGTGTAGCTGCTAAACTGCGAAAGATACAGAGAAACTTACTATATAGAACATCTAGAGCACGTTAAAACACACAATTTGTGTCATACATTTTTTTATATCTGAGATATTCCTTCTTATTTATTTTAGGTTTAAAATACTTAAAAACTTTCTCACACGGAAAGTTGTAATTTCCTGGCTCTGCATACAAACCGTATCTCAACATGGCAACCAGCTTTTAAGAGATATTACATTCGTTTTATCCTAGTGTATTCCATCATTTTCGTTCTAACTTACAAGGAAGCAAGTAATTAAGACAATTTCTACTAATTTGTATCTCAATTATCATAAGTTAGATAGAAAAACATGTTTCTTAACAATAACTTGTTGCAACGATGTAGAGAAAATCATGTGAATTGAGCACATCAGATTTTTAGTATTTTGCTCTCAATTTTAGTCCCATATGGATAATGATCACAATTTCTGAAAGCAGGGTGAAATTAAATCAATAGTGGAATGAAAGTGCTTTACAACTTTATTTCTGCAGTACGTAACAAAATAATGAAGACTAACTGAAACATCTGGCACGTTATCTCATCTTAAATATACATATTGAGTAATGGTAGAACAACAGGATGAATGCAAACTTCTCTACAATAGACTAATTAAACAGATTTGAAAAGCAGCATAAAGAATAGAATTGAATATCTAGTAACATTTTGATCATCAATCTATACTGCTCTAATGCACACGTTTGAAAATCAGATAGATAATTTGTTATTTAATCACTATTACATGGCAGCAGTTACCTAATAGTAACGTCAATACATTCTCTTTACCACTTCTTCTGCAATTAGCCAAGTCATCGGCAGAATTTTAAATGTTTTTCACACTGCCGTTTAGAAATTACACGTTTTATACTTTACCACATGTGATATAAGACATTATTGTGACTTTCGCTTTATCTTGTCCAGGTAGAGAGATTAAAAACACATCTTCCCAGTATTTGGTTAATGATAATTTCCAGACAGTGTTGTCACTGAAGTAGATTTTTAAGAAATAATTCTATTAACTTAAAGTTTTAAATCAACAATGTTTATATAGTTCTTCAGGAATGAGTACTATGTACTCAGTAAAAGTATGTACATAGAAATATAAAAAATACGTCTCTGAGTTTCAAAATTGGTAATTAGTGTTGTTTGGACTCTCTTCTTACACTTCTCAGAACAAAACTTCAAGGGCATTCAAGTCTAGCGATTTTGTAGGGGAAATTTGTGACTTAGTTGGTCACGAACTTTAAAAGCACTGTAAGGTAAAACATCACGTAGAAACCACATTCTTTTACTTTTAGAGCTATTTGGTTTAGTAACCCTAAGGGAGAGAACCTTTTGTGGCACAGTCCGGTGATTGCAGTTTTCATTATTAATTAGTATCATATTACTATTCTCATGATTGGAAAAGTCTGGCATTTTGTATACCCTTTCTGTGATGCAAGTATCCTCGGGTTCTGTTGCCACTTAGATCAGCTATTCTAAAAGAAAGAAACAAAACTGAAAGTCATAAAGTTTTAGTCAACTTTGCTGTACAGGAAAATATTTTAGCGAAAAAGAAGTCTTATTGTATAGGTCAATAGTTTTACTCACTAATACGTGACATCGTATTTATTTAGATTGCAAACCAAAAGCAGTAATATCCTTCAGATATTTGGGAACATTTAGAAAAGTTCTTACAGTGCAATATCTACGTAATTGAGATGTTCTTTGAAAATGACGCAAGTATTTTTTTTGAATTACTGTGTAGTATAACATTATTTATTTTATGTAATCATAGATTTTTATGGCGAGGATATCTGAAACAAACCCTAATATGGACATATTTTGGATTTGACACAACATTATCAATGCAATAGTACTAATTTCGTTTTTTAACATTTTGCATGCATTTGCTATAAAACGTGACATTAAATGTGTATGGAACTGAAATGAAATGAAATGGCGTTTTTATTTATGGACGCTCTTTAACTGCTGTGGTTCTCAGCGTCCCATTCTATACTGAGCATGAAACACCGCGTAATTTTGCTCAGAGGCCTCTCTATCAGGCTTGAGGTTCTTTTACGTGTCGTAAATCTACGACACGGTACCAACGGCTTTACTTCCCTTTCAAAGGAAGCCATACTAGATTTTTACGCTCGAAAAAATACATCGGGTTTGAACCCGCGACCTTGGGTATATGAAGTTAGCATGGTAACCATTACACCATGGAGGGCGACATGTGTCTGGAATTGACGTATTATGCCAGTATGAACTAAAATGAAAATGTGTAGTGCTTCATTTTGTTCTGTAAAATTTACTTTGGAGATTGCAATAATTCTAGGTTTTGTGTATTTTGTAATTCGCCACAAGGTGGAGAATTTCGAAATTCATGTCTTTCATGTAATGAACTAATTAGAATGACTGTACCCCAAGAAGAATTTCTGCGCGTCTTGACAAGACGGCAGTTTCACAACTTTCCAGAAGTTTCTGAACCAGTGAAAATTGCTTTCTTTAACTAGGAAGGCGGTGAACTTGGGTCGGTAGAGCATTGTTTGCTAAAGGGATTCCTCCAAGCAGCGCTCTTCAAAAGCCAGAACGGAAATTAATAGAGGGAAGTTGAAGAAAGTAGGTCTGCTGTATTGAAGTAAGCCGAGATGATACGCCATACTGGTGCAAATAAAACTACAAGTATGTATCATCCGGTTGCAGCACTTGGCTCTTTCTTGACACCGCCATTTTAGTACATCGGATTGGAAGCCAGAATGTAATTAGAGAAAACTACTTTCTCCAAGTAGTACACTTGGTTATTTTCTTTGCTGGTATAACCTGTACCCCATCGCCTCTATCGTTTTCGAGAAAGTACAGCTTTGCCAGTCCCTCTCTATCACATTTGACATTAAATTCATAAATCATATGCTTCTATTTCAAATTATCATAATTATTTTTATCCGTTTGCATTGCCCACACACTAGCATAGTTACCTCCCATAGCACTCACATTTTTATGTTGTTCATACAAAAGATTTAGAACTATTAACTATTTTAAATATTGTTCATAAAATAAAAGGTCTTAAAATACAAATTATCTGAATTATCAGGATGTTATATTTCATGTGGATTCACAATAAGAAATTTGGCTTTTCTTATACGTGTTTTTTAGCTGCAAAAAACTTTTTTTTTTTTTTTTGTGTTTCAACAAAATATTTCACAAAATCTTAAATCCTATTTTTATCCTGTCTTTATTTCTAAACCGTCAAACCACGTTATCAGAACCCGTTACCACGTCGCTGTCAGTACTTTAAAGAAAAGAACTAATTTGTATTCCTTATATTGTTTTTCTCTACTAAATTTTAAAATCTTAGATTAATGAAGCACTGTCTCAGGAAGCAATTATATCTACTAAAAATGTATATCGTTTGTTTCCTAGAAAATAAAGTGTCAGGACGGACACAATATTAGATACGTTGTATTATTAATTTCATTCTGGTATCAAAATTTTCTTCCGAAGGCTACATATGTTAATTTAGACTTAAAGTTAGCCAAATGTGGCAGAAAGAAAAAGTGCAAAATACTGAATTTTGTCCAAAATTAGGCATGAGCTTTCCTTAAAAGAAACATTTGATTTTTAAACTTCTAATGTATGTAACTGGAATAAGATAAAAGTACCATTCAGTGGTAATAGTACAACAATGAAACTTTTTTACACTTTGAAAACGGAGTTCAACACGTAATAGTGTATAATGTGCACATTTAGAATCGCAGGTCGATTCGATAACCAGAGAAAACATACTGCACTTCTTACGCCAATACCCGTGTATCGATCCTTTACAAATGCAGCTGCATACGAAGACCATCCAGAAAGTGACAGATCATTTGGCCTAACTAAATAATCGCGAAAGTTATAAACACAAGACTTTATTTACAATGTTACAATATCTTACTTTATTTCTCAACGCAATCTCCAATCTGTCTAGATATTTGTCACGTGGTACTAATTTTTCAATGCCGATATTATACTTTTCTACCGCTAAAGAATTTATTTTATTTATTTTTTTTTCTGAATGCACAGAATGTTCGGTGAATCAAATTTTATACCTAATTGTGCAAATTGTGGTGATAACTCAATGAAGTCTTCAGTGAGGAAATGGCACATAATTTACGAGTAATCAAGGATGAACCAGTGTACGATAAAGACCGGAGTGGAAATTCATCAATCGTTATGGAGGAGTTTAAAACAAATGTGTCATTTTGGACACCGTACATGACTTTTTGGATGGAAAAGATTTTCCAGCCATGAGGACCTTAAAATGGCAGTGACATCTTGGCTCAGCTCTTTAGCGTTGAAAGAGTACGTCTGCGTTGAAAAACTATTACCAGGTGACTATTGGGTAAGATACTCCATCAGCAATTATTTACATAGTAACACCTAGTAAAACATTTCGTATTTCATGCATTATTGAAAATCCGACATCTTTTCCTAAAATAGATGTCAAGGTCTCTGATTAATTGCTTGCACAAATTCATTGACAGCTTTTAGGGTTCGAGAGATTTCAGGGTTCGATATTTCCAAATATGTGTTACTACCGTAGATATATCTGCAAAGTTTTTCTGTATGAACTGCAAATCTTCATGCAATCCATTTTTAGCAAGAGTTTTTACAATCTTGATTGAAGAGCATGCTGTATCATCAAAGGATTATTTACAAGTAAAACAGTATTGTAATATACGTCATAGTATACTGCTGCGTCGAGCTACAAGTTGTTTACATACGGCTCGTGCAGTCAACAATGCAGGTTGGTCTCTACTCGGTAGGTAGGCCATTAATATCCACAAGTGTCCCGTTATCGGTCCCCAAGATGCTATCCCTAGTCATAACTGAGCATTTTCTGATTAGGAATATATCTGGTTATCACGATAGAGGACATAAAGATTTTGAAACGCCGCGTCAGGTTAGATGAAATTCTGTCACACAGATGCTTGTTTCCCTTTCGGCATTGGAATATCATTTGTATTTTGATTTTGAGGTTGTTTATATAACCATTAACCTAAAATATGCATTTTGTTACTTTAACGGTAAGGAATTCTTTGCATATTATACTGCGTTTTGTAGTTCTGGCTATAAGATATCAAGTATCAGCATTATTGGAAGGATATTTATTTTTAAATCCTATTGTAAACCCTTCAGGAATACGACAGCTAAGTGGTTCAAAGTGGTCACCTGCGCATTATACCGGTGATTAACGAATATCCTAATCGCTGGATCGGTAGAGGAGCACCAATATCATGGTCAACATGTTCACTAGACCTAACTCCTTTGGATTATTTCCTTTGGGGACAAGTTCAGAGTGTGAGTTACGAGACACCGGTTAATAGTGAAGAGGAGCTATTGGCTAGGATTATTGTATTTCATGCTATTCGTGATATGCCAGGTATTTTTGAAAGAACTCGACAATCATTACTACACGCTACCAACTATGCATCCAAGTTCAAGGTCGGCATTTTGAACATCTTTTATAAACATTTACGTACTTGCTCAATTCCTGTTTTGTTCTTATTTTAACTATGTTTTTTAAGTATTTGCATCATTGAAACGTTTTAGATTTGTATAAACGTTTTTGATTTGCATGTAATATTTGCATACATTATTGACATGTGTTGCAAATCGATTAAAAGGTTTTTATCTTATTTCAAAGCACATAAATTTAGTTTTTCATAATATTAAATCAAGATTATCAAGGGACTTCTGTAATGTTGAATTGTTTAAGATAAAAGGTACCAGCTACTCTTATTACAGAACTCTTATAATGTCTTTGGCCAAAATGTGTAGCAACATTTTCAACGGAATTTCATATAACCCGTCGCGGTATTTCATAAACTTCAATGTCCCTTAGTTCGATAACCAGACATTTACGGACTTACATTCACAGTAAGAAAATGCTCAGTTATAGCCCATGAATCTCTAAATAAAATTATTCTGTGTTATTCTGACTCAATCTGTAAGTGATGCTCCAAACCTCTTTATTTAAATTAATCTAAATTGTAATTTTCAAATAGGGAACCAAATTTTCTATTTCAAATTTTTAAGAGATTATAAAGACAATTGTAGATATAAAAGTCATAATTTCAGTTATTCATTCTAAATTAAATTAATTTTATGGTGGGTAAGGTCTTTGTTCTGTTTTACTTAATTCCTACTCCCTCACAAACCGATCCAATGCTTTTAACGCTAATGATTTAAGGCATGACGATGTCAATGACTTCAAAATTGGAAACAGAAATGTTATTAATAACAATGTTAATGAACCTATTGTTTATTACCAAAATTCTATGATAGAAAATTATAACTAAGGTTTGGTCGACCAACTCCATCTGATTTCATGGAAATATTGACTACAACTTCACGTTCACAAATTTCATCCATTTTACTCGTCCAAAATTAAGAGGTGATATGCTTAGATAAAGATTAGAGAATATTTAAATTCAGTATTAGTAACTACTGAACTCTTAATAAGTACAAGTCATAAGAAATAAATAAGGGAACAAAACTAAATAATAACAAAGCTATACGTTTGTTTCGATTTATTTTATTTTTAATTTTCTGAATACCTTGCTGAGTATTTTATATTCTTTTTTATAGTGTTAGCATCACGTCGAGTGTTTATTGATTAAGCTAAAGTTAAATGTATGCATGAAATGAATTGCAGATTTAGAAGAAACCAAGTTTGAAGATACAAAGTAGATTTGTGACGTCAAGTTGTTTACACCAAGGGAAACTACGGAGCTACTGTAAAGTTCAAGGATCGTTAAGAGTTCGAATATTATATTTATACCAACATTGTGGGAGGGGATAGGTTAAAACCGTTGGAAGTTTCGGAAAATAATGATGCTTCTCTGGGAAAATAAACGCTCAGTGAAGAGTCATATGATAATTCTATGGTCCAAAAAGACAGTTGGCTTGGCTGCCATTACGAGTATTAAAGGCAAACGGAGAGAAGAACCTAGAGGGTACACAACTATATGAGTAGCAAATAGAAGATATGTGCCTCAGGGAAAACCACCAATGCCATCATATATAAAGTAGGTATATAGCTCAATAATAAAGTACATGAATAATTTGATGAATACACTCCAGCATTCAGTTTTGTCCGTTCACTCTTGCTTCAGAACTTGTGCACATAAAATTTACGAATTAAAACGTATTACTTTCTCTACACGTACTATGTACATAGTGTATAGAGAAGGTTTTCCACTCCACCCAAAAATTCGATACCGAGATTTCACCGGAAATATATGTTTTAGGATCTCTTTATTCCAGAAAAAGCATTTTCAGAAAAAGGTTCGTATGTGTATGTTCGTGTGTCTATTGGCACGATAACTCAAACGAAAAGTCGGTAAACTACCAAACTGGATATTTAAGTTTAGTATCTTCCAGGATGCAACACGAAGATTTTGAGAAAAATCCCCCATCCCAAACTACCTTTTATATGGATGATTCTACCAAAACATTCCTTCAAAAGTTCATCAGAAATACATCTATAAATCCAAAATATCGATCTTAAAATTGTGTAATTTGTAAATGTAAAGAAAATGCTTGACAATTTAAAACTAAATATAAAGGTTGCGACACCAAGATAATGAAGAAATTGTCTTTCTCCGCATTAATTTAAAAGCTTGTTATTACATTTTATTTTCTCAAAGCGCTATACAATTTATATCAGAAACTTTCTGTAAATATTTGTGAGGTCTTCATTCTGATTGAGTAATTTGGTAGAAAACATGGATGAAATCTGATGTGTACCATTCACATGACTTTCTCTATATCCCTGCAACAAATTATTCTTAAAAAGCTTATACTTCTATTAACTTCATGCTAATCAGTAAAACATTAGCAGAAATAGCCATATTACTTGCTTCCTTGTAAGTAGAAGTGAAATAAGGGAGTACCATAGGTTAAAGTGATAATCAAAAGCTGGTTGCTATGTCACTGAGGTTCCTTTGTTTGTATGGACAGCAGCTGACAAATTCCTGTATGAGAAATGTATAATTTTTTCGTAGCAGAAACCAAAAATTAGGAATGTCGCAAAAACGACGAACTCCACGATAAAAAAGTATATAACATGAATTTTGTGTTTTAACGTGCTCTACATTTTTGTGTAGTAGGTTTTTGTCCATCTCTTACGGTTTAGCAGTTATTCAAAATTTAGTAAAATTCATTCAGAATAAACTACTCTTCAGAGGCTATTCCCAGAAAATTCAAGATATACATTTTATTTGTCAGGTAAATATCTTTAATATATGAAATTTTAATCAAAATCGTTAGTCATTTTTGAGAAAATCAAAATTTTCGAAAAAAGTTCCATGCAAAGGGTAGTTGGGGGTGGGGGGATTTTTCTCAAAAGCTCTGTGTCGCATCCCTGGAAGATACAAAACTTAAATACCAAGTTTGGTATTTTACCGACTTTTCGTTTTTGAGTTATCGTGTTCAAAGACACACGGACACACACACACACACACGGACCTTTTTCCGAAAATTGTTTTTTTTTTAGATAAAGGGGATCCTAAAACTTATATTTCCGGTGAAATCTCGGTGTCGAATTTTTTGGTGGAGTGCAATACATTCTCTATACACTATGTACATAGTATCTATAGAGAAAGTAAAAATTACTACTAAAACATGGAGAGGTCATTAAAACTAGTCATTTATTTCAAATAATTGACCATTAATTTTTTCCGAGGATCTTCAATACTTCTTCACAACTTTAATTACTAAGTCACTGTTCTTTTTACATTCTCTACGCGTACTATATACATAGTGTATAGAGGAAGTATTGTATTCCACCCAAAAATTACAGAGATGTCACTGGAAGCACATGCTTTAGGTCTCCCTGAATCCAAAATAAAAAAGTATTTTCAGAAAAAGGTCCGCGTGTGTATGTGTGTCTGTATGTCTGTCTCTAGTCAGCATAGCTCAAAAACGAAAACACCTTTAAATACCAAACTTGGTATTTAAGTTTGGTTGGTATTTTTCAAGGCTGCGACACGAAGATTTTCAAGAAAATTCCCAAACTACCCTTTATATGGAAAATTGTTCGAAAATTGGCTCAAACGATTTTGATTAGAATACCACATAGGAAAGCCATTTACATCACATATAAAATGTATATCTTGAATTTTCATAGAATAGCCTCTGAAGACATCTTTATTCTGGATGAATTTTGCGGAAGTTTGCATAACTGGTAAACTGCAAGAGATAAACAAAAGCTTACTACACAAAAATGTAGATCTCGTAAAAACACACAATTTATTTTATACACTTTATTTTTTTGGTGAAGTTGACCTTTTTTGAGATATTTCTTCTAATTGGTTTCACTTCCCTTCACTTTCATTTAGGAACTTATCAACTGCTGGCCACGCAAATAGTCGATTTCAATCCCATAGCAACCACACTTTAAAATATGTGACTGTCGGTTTCGCCTAGTGTACTCCCTTTTTTCCTTCTACTTATAAGGAACTAAGAAATAAGACCGTTTCTGCTTGTGTTTATCTCGAATAGCATGAGGTGGAAAAAGAATAAGCTTATTAACAATAATTTGTTACAGAGATGTGGAGTAAGTCATGTGAATGAACACATAAGATTTTTATTTCTTGTGATCGTATTCGTGAAAGTAATATATCTGATTTGTTCCATTCACATGACTTTCTTTACATCTCTATAACAAATTATGTTAAAAAGTTTATGCTTCTATTTACTTCATGCTAATCGAGAAAAAGTTAGCACAAACAGTCTTATAACTTGCTTCCATGCAAATAGAAGGAAAATAAGGTAGTACCAGAGGCTAAAGTATTAGTCAAAAGCCGGTTGCTATATGACTGACGTTGTTTTGTTTGTATGGACAGGAGTTGACAAAGTCCTGTATGAGAAAAATATAAGTGTAGTACACTCTACGAAAAAAGTGTATATAGGTAACATAAAATGTGTGTTTTAACGAGCTGTACAGTTTCTGTTAGGTAAGTTACGGTTTACCAGTTATGCAAAATTCCATAAAATTCAGCCAGAATAAAGTGTATATAGGTAACATAAAATGTGTGTTTTAACGAGCTCTACAGTTTCTGTTAGGTAAGTTACGGTTTGCCAGTTATGCAAAATTCCATAAAATTCAGCCAGAATAAAGTAGTCTTCAGTGGCTATTTTCAGAAAATTCAAGATATACATTTTATTTTTCAGGTAAATATCTTTAATATACGAGATTTTAATTAAAATCGTTAAAGCCATTTTTGAGAAAATCAAAATTTTCAAAAAATGTTCCATGTAAAGGGTAGTTGGGGATGGGTGATTTTGAAAATTTTCGTATCACATCCTTGAAAGATACCAAATTTAAATACCAAGTTTGGTATTTAACGTACTTTTCGCTTTTGAGCTATGCTATCCACACACACACACACACACATACATTAGGAACGTTTTCCAAAAAATGTTTATTTTGGATTGAAGGGGCTTAAAACATATTTTTCCGGTGAAATCTTGGTATCAAATTTTTGGGTGCGTTACAATTCCTACTCTATACGCTATGTTCATAGTACGTGCAGAGAAAGTAAAAATTAGGTATCTGTGTACTGGCTCTGAATTTAATCAGATTTTTGTGTCGTTCTAGTACCATACGACGAAATATTTGGAGAAGTACTTTCAACACACATTTATCACCATTAGCACGCAGGAGTGGTAAGAATGGATTTAGTAATAATATATTGTGGAAAAGTATAAATTAAATGATGGAGGGCACAAAAACTCATGTAAATGTGACACACCAAGCTATTTTACTTTAAATGTGTAATTACTCCAGGTGCCAAACAAGACTTATTGGCTTATCGATACAGATTAGTATGCTATTTGTTCACCTTGAGCAGACATCACCAACTCGATTGATGCAAGCAGTGCTTAAATACATGCTATCACGGATTGTGTCTCTTCCTTGTACAGTGTTTTGTCAGTTAATAGTGTTGTAAACAGAAAGAAATACAGCAGGCAAGCTACCGTTGATTCTTATTTATAGAATTTTGCGCAGTAAGTGTATACTTCGCGGCAACATTCTGCACTCAGAAAGTTTAGTTTACAGAATAATTATGCAAACATGCAAGTGAGCATGACGGTTACCAAGGAGAAGTAGATTACTTAAAATTGTGTTCGAATCCAATTAATCACTAAGATGTGTATTCATATTCACTGCTTATAAATGTGAAAGTTTTTCATTATACATGATTTCTCATGTAGTTGGCGTTAAAATGTCATTAAATTGATATTAACCAAGTTAAGGATCTTATTTTATTATGCAAATCATTTTCTTTTCAATTATTTATACAGAGTGGTCCAAAAAAACCTATACACTGTTTAACAGTCCATAACTTGCAAACCAATGGGTGGAAACATCTCATTTTTGGTAGTGTAATAGTTTGTAGTTCCGGCAATCGCCACACAAGCGGTGTCTGATGACAGTCGCCAGATACGTAAGCATTCTATTGTTGTTAGTTACTTGAGTAAACATGGCTGGCGCAAGGCTTATATTCGATGAACGGAAATTAGTTTTGAAGTGGTGCATTAGGTACGAAGACATCAGTGAGGTTCAACGCCAGTGGCGAAATGAATATCAAACAGAGCCACCGACAAGTTTAAAAATTGCGCGCATTTGAGACAAGTTTGAAGTCGACGGCTGTGTTACTGATGTACAGAAAAATGATCTGGACGACCTATAACAGCAACAATTCCAGCGAAAGGTTTTACTTCCAACAAGATGGTGCACCAGCCCACTATCATAATCGTGTCAGGGTATATCTCAACGAAAATCTACCTGCACGAGAATGTATTGTAAATTCGTATGCTGATATCCAACTGAGCACATTGCAGTCGGTAGTTCGTGCTGCAGTTCGGCGGCATCGTCTGTTAATGGTGACCATTTCCAACACCTACAGTAATATATGTAAGTTGGGCTTTAAGCTACACTTTCACAAAAAATGAGATATTTCCGCCAATTAGTTTGTAAGTTATGGACCGTTAAACAATGCATATATATTTTTGGACCACTCTATATCATGACTGCTCATTACCAAAAAGTTTATGAATAAACACACATAAAATATGTTCATATCATATAGCAATTGTTCTAGCATCATAATCTGCACCTTTCTTGTTAATTGGAAAGTGGATTACGTAGGTATTTCAAGCGCAAAGTGTCGCATACTGTCACAGCAAAGAAGGAATGGTCTCTTCTTGCTTCCCGCATAGTTAATCTCGCAGTACAGAAAGGTAATTCGCAGGAGCATCGAAAATTTGCTCTGTCTGCTTTAGTCAAAGGGCAACCCGGGTGACGCCTGACTGAGAATATCAATTTCATAAACAGGTAAATTAAATATCAGATAACCATCAAGAATATTTGCAAAAGAAACCCAGACATAAATGATAAAATCTGATGGTTTCATTCATACGATTTTCTCTATCCATTCTATGCTTATCAAGCTATTATTAAATAAGTTTATTATTCTATTTACTTCTACTAATTTAGATAAAAGTGTCTTATAAGTAGAAGCATAATAAAGAAATACATACAAATCTTCCATTAGTTGGGAGTTATGTGATTGGAATTCGGTTGCATGGCCGGTAGTAAAACAAAATAAAAAAGAGTAACAAATCCCCATTTCAATGAAATATTTTAAAATTGAAAACAATAACACGGAATATCTCATAAATGGATTACTCTATAAAAATGTACATGACATAAGTTGTATGCTTTAGCGAGATCTACATTTTTTTGTATGTGTAGAAAGGTTTTGTCTATCTCTTACGGTTTACCAGCGTTGTAAAAGTCATCTAGAATGAAGATACTTTCAGAGGCTGTACGTCAATTATTGAAGATATACATTTTATTTGACATGTAAATATCTTTAATATATGATATTTTAAGCATAATTGTTGGAGGCAATTTTTAAAAATTAAAATTTGTCTAAAATTGTTTGAAATATAGTTCAGGTGGGGGATTTTCTTGAAAATCCTCGTGTTGTATTATTGGAAGATGAAAATAATTATCAAGTAGGATATTTAACCGATTTTAGTTTTTGAGTTATGTTGTTCGCAGACGCACACACACGAACTCACACACGGACCTTTTACTAAAACTTAATGTTGGATGTAGGGAACCTAAATCTAAATTACGGTATTGAATTTTTGGGTGGAATGCAATAGGTTCCTTTTCTATCTGCGAGTGCTACAAACATATTACGTTGTAGGGAGGGAAAAACTGGATAAAATAGAGTACTACAGTTCAGATGTAAACAGTTGTAGGGAGGGAAACACTGGATAAAATAGAGTACTACAGTTCAGATGTAAACAGTTGTA
Organism: Hymenopus coronatus; assembly: GCA_030762935.1. Classification (NCBI taxonomy): domain Eukaryota; kingdom Metazoa; phylum Arthropoda; class Insecta; order Mantodea; family Hymenopodidae; genus Hymenopus; species Hymenopus coronatus. Next base: position 105,043,732 of record CM060888.1, on the reverse strand, counting down.
GGGAGGGAAACACTGGATAAAATAGAGTACTACAGTTCAGATGTAAACAGTTGTAGGGAGGGAAACACTGGATAAAATAGAGTACTACAGTTCAGATGTAAACAGTTGTAGGGAGGGAAACACTGGATAAAATAGAGTACTACAGTTCAGATGTAAACAGTTGTAGGGAGGGCAAAACTGGATAAAATAGAGTACTACAGTTCAGATGTAAACAGTTGTAGGGAGGGAAACACTGGATAAAATAGAGTACTACAGTTCACATGTAAACAGTTGTAGGGAGGGAAACACTGGATAAAATAGAGTACTACAGTTCAGATGTAAACAGTTGTAGAGAGGGAAACACTGGATAAAATAGAGTACTACAGTTCAGATGTAAACAGTTGTAGGGAGGGAAACACTGGATAAAATAGAGTACTACAGTTCAGATGTAAACAGTTGTAGGGAGGGAAACACTGGATAAAATAGAGTACTACAGTTCAGATGTAAACAGTTGTAGGGAGGGAAACACTGGATAAAATAGAGTACTACAGTTCAGATGTAAACAGTTGTAGGGAGGGCAAAACTGGATAAAATAGAGTACTACAGTTCAGATGTAAACAGTTGTAGGGAGGGCAAAACTGGATAAAATAGAGTACTACAGTTCAGATGTAAACAGTTGTAGGGAGGGCAAAACTGGATAAAATAGAGTACTACAGTTCAGATGTGAACAGCAAGGACCTAATGAAACACAAACAGTGGACACACTTGTATGTACATATGCTGCATTTTCGATAAGCCTCTAATAAACCTAGTTACTTGATATAATCAAAAGCTTTGGTTGTTAGATTCTCTCATGTTAGTTATGTTGCAACAAGATGTTTTATTGAATTAATTGTATGACATTCTTAGAACTTCCGTTGAAAGCATATATTTTAACTGCTATTCTGTAATTTATTCACAATTTCTATAAAAAAAAAGTTTACTTTATGCTAATCAGAAAAAATTAGCACAAATAGTCTTATTACTTGCTTCCTTATAAGTAGAAGCGAAATAAGGGACTACCATAGGTTAAAGTGATGGTCATAAGCTGGTTGATGTGCGACTGAAGTTCCTTTGTTTATATGGATAGGAGTTGACAAATTCCTATATGAGAAAAGTATACGTTTTTCAAAGCAGAAACCAAAAACAAGGATTGTCGCCAGAAAGCTACTAAACATAGAACTTGTCAAGGCATATGCATGTATGCATACATATGTTTATATACTATGGAAAAAAATGTATGAAGCTCTAGTGCTAAAATCATGGATTGCAAAAACAACAGAATAAACATATAATCACATCAATTGCTTTTGAGGCCTTTACGCCACTGTACTATACTTAATGTGGTCTATAAAAGCATATGTACTTCCTTCCTTCCTTTTTTTTTTTTTTGTTGCATGCACATAAAATCCAAGAGTATCAAAATTAGTGTTAAAATGTACAAATAAATATAATTTCATTATATGTAACGCTGATGTAAAGTCAGATGATGGTTTTCTAATTATCGACATGATAGTTACTACTAGTAATTATATAAAATTAAATAAGATTATTGCATTATGTACTCTTCAACAAATTACAATACATGTTACAAATATGTTATAGAATTTACAATGCAAAAATTTACAATTATGTACTAGAGTGTAAAATATCAAAGCATCAGGCTTTACAGATCTTGTGTCATTGCTAAATACTAAAAATTCATTTGACACATTCGTGCAAGTCAAAATATTCATTAGTTTAATCCAATGCGAAATGCACAGTCTTCCGTTCGTTCTGTCTGCTTGCGCATGGGTAGCTATGTTGGTCAATCAACCAAGGGTCGAGTCAAATCTGCAATGTCGCCATTACAGCCAAATATCATGGTTGTAGTCTAGCCACATTCCCATTGTTGCTCCGCGACAAATAGATGTCGTTAGGTTGCGATTCAATCTAGCTGCTTTAACTATCTGCGGATAGATGGTAGCGCAGTCATTATTACCAACATGTTTCGAATTTACAATTGTTTTAGACTAAAGCTGGAACTTGGATTGTGACACTTAACAGACAATCCGCATTCTTCTTGGTGACTGAGGGGAAACCACGAAAAAAAAATAAACCTCAGCCGGGTTGATCACCCCACGGAATTTGAACCCGAATGAGGAACACAGACATCGTCTGTGTCATCCCGCTCGGTTGCTTTTGTTGAACTTTGCAAGACCACTCCTTAAAATGGACAGTGCGAGTCTTTTATGACGTTATATCATGAAGAAGCGCGAAGTGTTGTTTACACCAGTCCTGCACAAACAGTAAACCACAGTAGTTGACATACGCACCTCTTTAGATGCTTTGAGGTTGCATTATTAACGAGGTCGTATACAAGTTCACCAAGAATGTGTTTTGTGGGTTTTGAAGGGAAGGGAAATGGGGTTCAAAGGGGAGAAAGCGTGAAGGCACGTTGAGAAAAGTAGAGCAGAGGAAAGGAAAGAACCTGCCTGTAATTTATTGAAATGGATTCCTGAACCTCTTGCGAAAATATTTCAAGCAGGAAAGAGCGTTATGCAAATGCGTGTGACACCGCGGGTTGGGAATAAGGAGAAGATAAGAGCACGTTGAGATATATATTTCCTGCGTAGAGAAAACCTGAGGCTTAAATCAATATAAAATCTTGAATATAAGAAAACACTCTCTAAAAGTTTGTTTTAAAGCTTTTCTTCGTATTTTATTATTCGGGAGGGTTATGTTGTTGGGAAGGTAGTAATCAAACTTAAAATTCTGCCATAGCTGGGATTTGAACCACAGATATTCCGCTTCCTACCCGGTAGCTCTAATCAACTGAGGTATCATGACAACATGTCCGATGATGCTGACTCACAATTTTCCCGGCAAACCACAAGATATCTTAAATTCATTTTGAGACACATAATCCAAAGACAGCTTAAAATACCATATGACAAATAATCATAACCAAATATATATCTTAAACCACATCAGCAAATAATAAGCATTCATACAAATATTGAAGAAAAGAAAATAATACCTTCTGAATTATATATCAACATCTATTTATTAAACATAAAGGAATTATAAAAATTATATACAATACATGTATTAACAGTGTAAAAAACCGTTAAGTTCTCTTAAGGTCCCGTATAATTTAACCAATTATTAGATTAATTAATTATTACCAGCTATTTTGTTATTCTTTCAAGGAAACATTCAGAAGGAACAAATAAAAATGTTGGATATTCTCATATTATTGAATTCAGCATCACTATATATTCTAAATTGTACCACTTACTGGGAACTACATTTACTGGACATTATTCTGTGGCATGCCGCTGAATCAAACTTTAATCTGTAGGTGCATCACAATCAGGAAGAGGTATAAAATCTGAGTCCTGAACACACAATATACCTCTCTGTCAATGTTTGTATTCACTTTATTTCTCCTCTAAAAACCATTTTAGTAATAAATCGTGAAACACAGCTCGCTTAAAAGCAGGCTTAATGAATGTAGGACTCTGTCTAACGTTGGTGAAATTCCTTCCCATGCTTACTTTACATTCAAGAATAGATCTATTGAATGAATATATATAGTCTTCCTCTTGCTGAACATATTATAATGAATTAACTGTGCCATTAATTTCATTTATTGCTGTGATTATGCTGTGAGAACAACTTGTGCGCTTTCGTACGATTAGTGTTCGTTAAAGTCATCTGTTTTTTCTGATTCTGTCTTGGACTATTTCTTTCCTCCCTTGGTGTTCACAATTGTCTTTATACACACACGGAAACACCAGTTGGTTTAAGAATGTTATTTACAACGTCAGTTGCATTCTACTGCATTAATTTGTTAAAAGCATTATTGGTGTCTTGCTGCTTTGGACTTAGATTTAGAATGCTTTAGAGTTTCACCTTTATTCTCACATACCAAGCCAACGTACTAGTTTTGTTGTAATTTGATATTCTTTAAACTACCAGGCCATATCAGATGATGAATGAATGAAATGGGTTGTTTATTTTATGTTAATGGAAGGAAATTGATGCCATATTGATTTATTGATTATGTGGTAAAGAAAAAATTAATTACTGAAAGTAATTAACCTGTAAGTGTTCTGTGAATATCAGAATATTGAATTTAATGTGTATTTAAGTATAATTTCATTTATGATCAAAAATAATTATTTGAACAAATTCAACAATGATAATTGCATTGCTACGTGCATGAAAAAGGAAGTTGTGTTTTCTGGTATACTGTATCCCCAAGCGTTATATACCCACATTTAGATAGATAGATGGATAGATGATGGATGGATGGATGGATGGATGGATGGATGGATGGATGGATGGATGGATGGATGGATGGATGGATGGGTGGGTGGGTGGGTGGATGGGTGGATGGATGGATGGATGGATGGATGGATGGATGGATGGATGGATGGATACTTTATTTCACTGCTTAGGGCGTGGCCCGGTGGCAGCGCTGTCAATGTAATAATACTATGAGTTAAATAAACAATAATGTGAATAATACACAGTTAAAATACCAATGACATCATAGTATACTAATACATACATAATTGTAACAACAGTAATAATAGCGCAATATTTTTATTTACTATCCTGACTATAAATCACGCTTTTTAAAACTATTTATACTTTGAGGCAAAGTCTGCAGTAAATCTGCAGGTATTTTGTTCCATTCGTTTATTGTTCTATTTGTGAAGGAGAATTTACCTATGTCTGTTTTCTGTTCCCTATTTCTTATTTTTTCCGAGTGATCATTCCTCCCACAGTATATTGTCTAAGTGCAAATAGCTTATTTCATATCCCTATGTGTACCAAAAGTAATTTATTTATAAATAAAAGCAAGTCTGTATTATATACTTCCTTAAAGATTGTTTAATAAGGAGAAGCATGTAAAATAAGTTTCGAGCGTATATTATAAGAGCTGAATAGACGCAACCGTTTGCAGTCGTTATTGGTCATTGTTCGTGTGATTATTGTTGCTCGGCACAAGGTAGGGTCCTATGCATTTGGTGGGAATACAATCTTGGTTTATCTCTGCCATCCTACAGTGTTAATAATTACTGTATCCAATGATATTCAAGAATATACAAGAACATCTTACAACTGAAACCAGTGTACTACAAGTATTATATTACAAGTATTATATTATCTCCCTCGCGGCCACGACCCTGAGACGTAATATTAATAGTATTACACTGAGTAATACAAAATAGATCAACTAGCTTGCCGACATATCTGTAATAAATTGTCACCAAACCGATGAGCAGAAAGGATTTCGTAACATGATACAGCACTGGGTTTCCCGACTTTTCCGGGTAATTAACCCTAACCGGGATTCGAACTCTAGACTTCTTGAATGTGATGCCCCCATACCACATAACTAACCATATGCATAGAAGCATGTTTATAGTCTTCCTAATGCTCATTTATCGTATGATTGCGGAAAAAGGGAGAGCGGCGCCGAACCGAATTACCTAAACACAGCCTTCTTTAGTCTACATTCAGATTATTTCATATATCACATTAATCAAAAGTTTAGCACTGAGTTAAATGAACATACTTTGTGAAAACCTACAGATAATAGCGTGAAATTAAAATACGTACTATTTGTTTTAGTGTGGTTTGGTTACGCGCAATCGCAGGCTACTTAATGACGTCACAAGTTCCTCAAATTTGGTCTGTACTCCTCCAGATATAAACATACTTCAAATCCTGTGGGCCGACCATTCTAGCCAGGGATTTTTTGTGGATTTCCTCAGTCACTAAGGAAAATCCCGGATTCCATTTTAGTTCCAGGTTCAATAAAAAAGAAAAGTAAAACCGAATAATAGGTAGTTGCTATCTATCCGCAGATGGTAAAAGTAGCTAGACTGAATGACACCGTTAGAATGTCTGCTTGTCGAGGGGCAAAGAAATATGGTTGTGGGATGTGATCTTGAAGGGCTAGCTGAGCTCTGCTATCTGAGTACAGATGGTGGAGGAAGCTATTTTCTATTCACTCTTAGGTTGATCCGCGGCAAAACAGATCCACGTGAACAGCGTATTGAGGTACAACACAGTGGTAGTGCGCGCAAGAATGAAATCACTTGCTAAGAATTTAAATTACAGAATGAATTTATTCTTAAATTGTACAATATGCTATACAAATACTCAAAAATTGACCCCGATATATATCTTTAAACAGAGCTACAAGTCCCAAAATTCGTATGAGTCACCTGATTTCCACAACTTTGTGTACACAGTAACGGTTGCTGACTGTTGCTGTTTGGAATCATGGAGGACGGTCGCCGGGAATTTGCTCTTGCATCTTCAAGTTACATAACGCATAAGGCTTGTAAACCGTTGACTAGAGGTGAAAAAGCTATAGTGCTGAAAGTTTTTTTTTGTTTTTGTTTTTAATTTTATGATAAATATCCAACACTCCCCGTAAAAGAATCGGTGATATTAACATCAGAGGTTCTCGGTGTTTCGGCTACAGACATAAACAGTGCTTATAAAGAAAAATTTAAACTGAAAAATCTTATGTGTTACACTCACATGACTTTCTCTAGCTGTTCTACAAAACTTCTTCCGCTTCTTGCTAATCGAGGTACTCATTAGCACAATGCTCTTATTACTTAGTTCCTTATAAGTAGGAAAAAATAAGGGAATACACTAGATTAAAGCCACAGTCAAATGTTTTAAAAGCTGTCATTATGTGATTGTCATTACAAATCCCTTCTTTTCTTGGCCAGGAGTAGAACAAAGAAAACCGCACACTCCCATCTGAGAAAAGTATAAGTACTTCACAACTGAAACTAATAACAAAGATTACCTCGAAAACTGTAAGCTCCACGAGAAAAATGTATGACATAACTTGTGTATTTTAGCAAGACCTACATTTTTTGTACAGTAAGTTTTTGTCTTATCTCTTACAGTTTATTAGTTATGCCAAATTAAGCAATATTCATCCAAAATAAGCAGGTCTTTAGAAGCTATTCCCAGAAAATTCAAGATATATATTATTTGTCAGCTAAATATCTTTAATATACGATATTTTAATCAAAATCGTTAGAGCCATTTTTAAGAAAATAAACATTTTCTAAAAAAGTTCCATGTAAAGGGTAGTTTGGGGTGGGGGGATTTTTCTTAAAATCTTCATGTCACATCCCTAGAAGATACTAAACTTAATTTCCAAGTTTGATGCTTTATCAACTTTTCGTTTTTGAGTTATCGTGTTCACGGACACACGAACACTGACACACGAACACACTGACACACGGACACACGGACACACACACACACCCGAACCATTTTGTGAAAATGTTTTTGTCTTTTCTTGGATTCAGGGGACCCTAAGACATATATTTCCGGTGAAATCTCGATATCAAATTTTTGAGTGGAATACAATACTTCTCTATCCCTATGTACATTGTACATACGGGGCTAGAGAAAATAAAAAGTGGTTACAATCTGGAAAAAAAGAAAGTGTGTATGTAAAATATGCGATGCAAGAATGTGACAATTTTGTGAAGAATGCAATTCGCGTAATAGTGCACAATTTATTTTTTAAAAATGAGCTGCCAACACTTGATAAAGTGCCTCATGTAACGGTAAAAGAAGCGTTGTTTTGGGAAATAGATACATTAAATAAGTTGTTGATAGCCTCGGAGGGAAAGCAGCAGCACAAACAGCTCAAACAAAGATTCTGATCTGGAGGGTATAGAGTTGCTTCTAGAGAACGAACAAATGTAAGTTATCACATACATGTTATTTTTTCGCCGGTATTTTTAGAGTTCATTAGTACCCATTTATTTTGTTATGAGTATCAAATACTATCACCATTATACCTAACAGAATGTTGTTTTAGATTATAATATTTCGCTCGTATGCGCCACGTGGTCCTGAAAGTATGACAGCATTTCTGGCGCGAATGGTGGAAGACTACATAATAACGATGCAATGGTCTCCTGGTTTTGCTTTGGTGAGGATCAACTTAAAGCTGAATAGACTTTAGACAAGTCATGATGTCTGGCTGTACGCACCATCGGACTGCGGATGTGAAAGCAGGTAGGCGATGACATCCTATCGCCACCTGCTTGGCAGTAACGGGATAGTCCTGAAAGGTCAAGGGATATATAGTGGAACAGATCCGTCGCAATATGACTTAAAAGTTAAAGTGACGTAAAATAAAGTAGCCACAATACTCAGTCTAAGAGTAGGAAATAATATGTAATGGGCTAATGGATAAATTTAATTACTCCATTGCAGTGTATTATTTTTCACTGTTATTTGGAAGTAGAAACAATTAGTTATTGGCGTATATCGGCTCTATATATTGTAAAAGTGGTTTCTTAGAGCAGCTCCAGTATAACATTGCAGGCTATAGTCATAGATTGTAGTTGAGTCATTCAACACTATGTTTGACAACTTTGCAACTCTCATCTATAGTCATAGATGAAAACATTTTCGTTTTGCCAAAAATTATATTCCTTCCTAAAACATTTATTTGCATCTGTGCCTTATCTGGGTTGATTAGAAAAAATATACAAAAAATTGCAAAAGCATTTAAGGTTCCATATTTTATAAATATTTGGCGCCCTACACTTTAGTGAGCTGGACTCGAAGACCAGTATCGCGGCATCTGTCCGACATCGACCGAAGTTTAAACAGCACACCTGAAACATGAAAGCGGAAAGGAAATAATAGGAAATGAAAGAAATTTTGCAGAGAAACCACCCCAGAATTTGCCATGGAAAACCATTGAAAGACTCGTGCCAGAGTGAAAGGTACTAGGAATCAGACCCACGACTTTCCTAACGGGAGCCTTGCACGTTACCACGGAGCTATCTCACTAGGCAATGGTGGGCAAGATTATTTCCTTCTTTAGTCATCAATTCTTGTATTAATCTGCAGTGATTCTCCATTCTGATCATCTCTCTGCCCTCCTTTTTACTTTATTTGCATAGTACATGGTAGTAGAGAATCTATTGCACTCCACCCAAAAATTCAGAAATACACGATAACTCAAAAACGAAAAATTGGTATAAAAACCAAACTGGATATGTAAGTTTAGTACTTTACAACGAAACAAAGATTATTAGAAAAATTTCCTATCCCAAACTACCTTTTACATGGAAAAGTTTATAAAATGTTGATTTTCTCGAAAACTGCTCTAACAATTTTAATTAAAATACTGTATACTCAAGTTGGTTGCATGATAAATAAAATGCTTGTCTTGAATATTCTGGGAATAGTCTCTGAAGACCGTTATATTCTGGATAAATTGTACATAACTGATAACAGTAAGAGATAGACAAAAACTTGTGCGGAAAAAATGCAGGTCTCGTTAAAACACTCCATATATGTCATACACAGTTTTTCGTAGGGCAGATTTTGAGATATTCGTTGTTATTGGTTTCAGTTCTAAAATACTTTCACATTCGAGAATTTGTCAATCCCAGGCAATGCAAAGAAACAAACGGCAACCAGTTTTTAAAATATTTGTCTAATGCTTTAGCCAGTGTATTTCCTTATTTCTCCTCTACTTACAAGGAAGAAAGTAATATGACAGACAATCCCTGCTAACGTTTATCTTGATTAGCATGAAATAGAATAATAACTTTTTAACCATAGTTTGTTGCCGAGATGGAGAGAAAGTTATATCTATGGAACACATCAGATTTTTTAATTTCTCATACGTTTCATTACGTACTTTCTATAGAAGTTGTATTTGCTATTATAGCCAGATTTTTATATTGCGTTCCCTTTTTATTCTTGGTTTCAACTGTACCTTCGATTATAATTTTAAAAATCTGATATGTTCCATTCACATGACTTTCTCTATACCTCTGTAACAAATTATTGTTAATAAGCTTATTTTTTTTTTATTTATTTCATGCTAATCGAAAAAAATTAGCAGAAATATTGTTATTTCTTTCTTTATTGTAAGTAGAAGCTAAATAAAGAGAGCACCATAGGTTAAAGTGAAAGCCAAAAGCTGGTTGCTATGTGACTGAACTTCATTTGTTTGTATGGACACAAGTTGGAAAATTCCTGTATGAGAATAGTAGTTTTTCAAAGCTGAAACCAAAAACAAGGAATATCTAAAAAACGACCAACTCCACGAAAAAAATATATATATAACATAAATCGTGTGTTTTAACGTGCTCTACAGTTTTGTGTGTTAAGTTTTTGTCCACCTCTTACGGTTTAGTAATTATGCAAAATTCATCCAAAATAAAGTAGTCTTCAGAGGCTATTCCCAGAAAATTCAAGATATACATTTTATTTGTCCGGTAAATATATTTAATATACGATATTTTAATCAAACTCTTTGGAGCCATTTTTTAGAAAATCAAATTTTTAAAAAAAAGTTCCATGTAAAGGTAGTTAGGAGTTAGATTTTCTTGAAAATCTTCGTGTAGCATCCTTGGAAGATACCAAACCTAAATACCAAGTTTGGTTTTTAACGGACTTTCGTTTTTGAGCTATGCTACACACAGACACACACACTGACAGACACACACGAACATTTTTCTAAAACTGCTTTTTTTGTATTCAGGAGGTCTCAAAACATGTATTTCCGGTGAAATCTCGGTATCGAATTTTTGGGTGCATTACAATACCTTCTCTATACACTATGTATACATAGCACGTATAGAGAAAGTAAAAATACTTTGGTATTCTAATACATTTCCTCTCTCATATGAATTTTATTTTTATGTGTTTTATTCTGTTTCCAAATTTCTGTTTTTGCTTTTCCACTAATAAACTTTATTTGTAATTTTATTAATCCAAATACTTTTCCTGTAGGACCATGTTTCAAACGCTTCTATCCTCCGCATTTCAGATTATAATACTGACCAAGTGTCATCCATATAACATTATGATCCGTACATATGTTTTCATTATATTCATCTTAATTGCAAAAATAATATATTTGGATGTAAATAATTTATTTTTCTTACTGACTGAAAGTTTTGATTAACATATTCTATTAACATTTTATTTTTTGCTTCTTAAATCGGATCTTATTTTGCTACCCAAGTTTGAAGTTGATCTTCGTCTAATAATTTTCGTTCAATCTAATTTGTGGTTTATTATTTCCTTTTTCAAAAACAAATCAACATTTATTTCGATTTATTAATATTTAGTAAGCAATAATTATTCCTTATTGTGTTTTCCAATCCATTAATAAACACTTGTAAATCTCTAAGATATTATGGCTTACTTTAATTGTCAAAAAAACAATAAAACAGATGATAATATTAAATTGTGTGCAATACATGTGAATGAAACACACAACAGACTTCGTCTCGTTGTTTCAAACTCTCTCTCATAACGATTAGGATTTCAGAGACCACTCCCATATACGAGGGGCATACTGAATCACGAGCAACCCATTGTAAAAATTTGAATTTCAACAATGTAACGAAACGAATTGCAGGATCGTAATCTACAGACTTTAAGCCACATGTTGACATATTGTGACGTCATTAGCTTCTATCACGTGACCACAGACAGTGTTTGAAAAATGGCTGACATTAATGTTTCGTTTCGACAGCGTTGAATTCCTTGTGAAAGGAGAAAAATCTGCTCCTGAAATTCATCTCAGACTTCAACGTGCGCATGGAGGTGTCTGCATGGGTGCCAGCAGTGTTAGAAGATGGGTGAAACATTTCAAAGATGGAAACACGAGTCTGCAAAATGCGCCTCGTAGCGGGCGTCCTCGAACTGCCTCTACAGAACGCAACAAGGAAAGAGTTGATCAGCTCATTACAGGAGATAGGCGTTCACTGTGAATGAAATTGCTGCGCAACTTGGAATAGGACATAGTACAGTGCAACAAATGATCCACAGCTTGGGTTATCAAAAGGTCTGTGCCCGTTGGGTCCCCCGTTTATTGACTGAAGACCACAAACATCAGAGAAGAACCATTGCACAAAACCTTCTTCAGAGATTTCATAATGGAGGTGATGAATTTTTGACGTGCATTGTGACTGGAGATGAGAACTGGTTCCATCACTATGAGTCAGAAACGAAACGTCAGAGTATGTAATGGCACCACTTGAACTCACCATCGAAGAAGAAAGCGAAGACAGTGCAGTCTGTAGGAAAAGATATGGGAAGTGTCTTTTGGGATGCACAAGGTTGCATTCTGGTTGACTTTCTTGAACCTGGACAAACCATAAATTCTGCCCGCTACATCAAGACACTACTGAAGCTCCGTCGGGCTTTGCGTGATAAACGCCCTGGAAACAGGATCATCCTTCAACAGGATAATGCGCGTCCGCATACTGCCCGTGCCACTATGGAGAAGATCAGGGAATTAGGGTGGGAAACTCTTCCACATCCTCCCTACAGTCCCGAATTAGCACCCTCCGACTACCATCTTTTCGGTTCTGTGAAGGAGCAGATGCGTGGCCAACGCTACGAGACGCTGGAGGATATTCGGAAAGCAGTGCGTCAGGGTCAGCGGGCAGCTGGAACGGAGTTCTATCACAAACTTGTAGAACGATGGGAAAAATGTGTGCAAAGCAATGGAGACTATGTCGAAAAGTGAAAGAAAGTCTGTAGATTATGATGATGTATTTGGTTTGGCTTAAAAATAAATATTAAGATTGTAAACCAGTGCTAGTCATGACTTTCAGTATGCCCCTCGTACATGAATTTGTCATGAATATGTCTACCTTAATCTATTGGACTTCTAATCATATCTCAATGTAGCCGAATTGGCAAAGGTGATGTTTTAAAATTTTAGATCTACCGATTAATTTCTTTCTACTACCCTCCCTAGTAGTTAAAAAGTGTGTATACAAAATTTCAGTACAATGTCTAACGGCAATCTTGTTGATCAGTTTCATTATCTGTAATAAAACATATACCCTCCAGCGGATATTGAATTAGAGATAATATTTACTTAAAGATACATACCTTAGTACCCTTGAAATTCATTTTCTGATGTAAATTATTATATATTGAACAGATTTTCTTTAAAATATGCTTTATAGCGCAAAACGTGGAGAATTCATAACATGAAATTTCTACAACATATTCTTAAGAGAATTATAGGAAATGTTCTGATTTCTGAGTACACTTTTGTGTGTGAAAATAGGTTTTAAATTAGGAAAAATAACACAAAATTGAACTTGAGTAAATTTATATCCTTTACATGGAGAACATATAATTTAAATACCGTAGTTCATTAAAATGTATGTGGAAACATTGTTACATCCACCCTAGGAGATTAATGTAACTTAAGTGGTGTAGATGTTTTGTTCAAATCCAAAATATCGATTATTTTTTACCAAAACGGTAGAAAAGGCATCTGTTTCCCCTTAACATCATATTTAGTAGGGTGTACATTGTTACGTCACTGACGGTCTGTACTGTGAAGTAATTAGTTGCTGAAATTAATTTAAAGCTTCAAAGGTACTTACTACGCATGTATATCGCGTGGTCGTAAAGGGGAATCACGTTTGGAACAGTGTGCCTTAGACTATATACAGTATGGAGGCGGAAGAATTGAACTTGCCACTACGTCACCTAAAAGGCTTCAAAGCAAATCGTGACTGGCTTACGGACGAGAATCACTTTGTATTGCACTGACCGTTACTTTATAGCTTTACTCCTTCTCCTGGAAACTTATACAGAGGACAGTGGGGGGCTAATACTTTCTTTTTATCCAACAAAAGACGCTAACTCTATGAATATCCATTCTGTTTGTTTGGAGTATCTATATGAATCTAGCTATCTTAAACATAAACAGAAACACAATATACTCTATAACGCTAGCATAAAAAAAATCTGACTTTCACATGACTTTCTCTACATCTCTGCAACAACTTATTGTTAAAAAGCTTATGCTTCTATTTATTCATGCTAATCGAGAAACATTACCACAAATAGTCTTATTACTTGCTTCCTTGTAAGTATGAATGAATGAATGAATAAGTGTATTTATTAACATAGCAATATCATACATAGAATTTGAACGGTCGCACGCGTCCACAGACCGTACGTGCTTTGGTAATACATATTACAAGCAATATTAAAACAACAACCACAACAAAGAATTAAAAGAGTAAACACGAAAATAAAAAGACAAAGGAAATACACAGTCAAAAGCAATATTAAACAACAATAAAAATTAAGAGTGAATCCGAAAATATGCAAAGATATTCAAATATAGCAATTTAAATTTACAGCACAGAGTACACCTTCATAAATGCACCCTCTTATAATAGATAATTACACTTAAAAGACATATATACACATAATATATACAACCCTAGCACAACAGTGACCTAAGTATGATATAATATACATGTATGTAGAACATTGTAGTCACTTTTGTTTAGTTGATCTTATTTCCCCACCCTTCTCTATTGGCAGCCTCCTCAGATCTCAGCTGTCTTGCCTTAAGTATAAATTTACCTAGCCCGTCCATGTTTTCCGTGCCTGCCAGTAGCGTCCAACATGCTTCTATCCCTACATTCGCAGTGGTAAAAAATCGCGGCAAATATTTTTCCCGCCATTCCTCCGTACCCCTACATCTTGCCAAGATGTGAGTCCACGACTCTTCCTCCTCGCAAATGGGACAGATTCTTATACCATTCTCGTCAGAAGTTTTCGTGCTCCTCCATGCTCCTAGTCTAATCCACGCGAGCCCCTCTCTAATGAGTTTGGTACCTGTTTTGATGTATTGCTCCATACCCCACTCCGATTTCAGCCCAGACTGTACTTCTAATGACACCTTCTCTGTGCATTGCGCAATTATTTGCTGTCTGTCAATATCACAGAGACGTTTCTTAATTTTTCTCCAAATACTTCGCCTGTTTTCCTGCCCCGCCATCCAAATGTCTCCCATCCAAATGGTTTCCAACCCTTTCTTTAATTTTGATGCCCACCTCAAATTACCTTCCATTCGCAACTGTTCACGGTAGCAGACTGCCCTAATTAGAGATTGGTTTCCGTGAACGATTCTCATCCAATATTTAACTGCTCTGATTTTGCACTCTATCGTTTCACTATGTATCCCGAATTCCCTCATTATTCCGCAGTTTGCCGTACCCCTCCCTACACCCAGAATTCCTTTCAAAAATTGGGTCCTTACTTGATCCAGATTCCCTGTTTGTTCCCACCCCCATATTTCTCCTCCGTATGTCATCGTGGCTCTAACTGTCGCTCCGTATACAGTTTCCATTAAGGTTATGGAGATATTCAGAATTCTGCAGCGTATCCGGAGAGCTTCCGCCGCTTTCACCCTTGCCTTGTGTTTCGTAATGTCAATGTGTTTTGTCCATTTTCCCTTCATTGTAAATGTGAGTCCTAAGTACACAAAGGATTTAACATTGTCCAGTATCTGCCCTGCATATATCCAAGTCTCCTCCCTGCTATAAACACAACCCTTTTTGAAAGTCATTGCCTTAGTCTTATTCACATTAACTGTAAGTAGCCATTCATCGCAATAGTTCTTAAGTTTGTCCAGTCCTCGTTGCAATCCGTTTACTGTCGTAGAGCACAATACTAAATCGTCTGCGTATAAAAGTGTTGGGATCTGCAAATCTGCTACTACTGGTGCTTGAATATTCTCTGCTATCATTTTATCAGTAATATCATCCACAAAGAGATTAAATAGCAAGGGAGATAAAATACAACCCTGCCTCACTCCCCTATAGCTTCGGCAGCTCTAGGACACTCTGTTTCTGTCGTACTTCACACAGAATTGGACATTTTGATATATTGCCTGCAATGCTCTAACCATTTTACTTGATAACCCCTTTCTGCCTAGTTTGTACCATAATGCATTTCGATTGATAGAGTCAAATGCCTTCTTAAAGTCCACAAAAGCACAATGAAGCTTTCCCCGCTTAACTAACAGTTGCTTCGTCCTTAAAGTGTCTAATATAAAAGCGGCATTTATGTTACTGTGTCCTTCTCTGAAACCCATTTGAAATTTTGAAAGTTTGCCAAATTTAGATTCCCAGTCCTTTATCCGGTTTTATAACACTCTACAATAAATTTTCTCCATAATTGGCAACAGAGTAACCCCCCTATAGTTATCCGGATTTCCAATAGTTCCCTTCCCTTTATAAATGGGATGAATAATGCCCTTTCCCCAGCAGGTAGGGTAATTCCCCTCAATAAACAATCTGCTACATATCTGGAGCATACTCCTAACAAACTCATTAACATTGGCTGCGGCTTTAAAAATTTCCGGGGGCATCCCATCCAACCCTGGAGCTTTGCCTCCCTTCAGACTCCTTAGCGCCTGTGCTATTTCTCGTGCTGATATTTCCTCGTCCAGTATTGGGATCTCAAAATTTCCTAAAATTTGCACTTCCTTTATAAAAATTCCTTCCCTTTCACCTTTCCCGAATATTCCCATAAATGCATTGCCCATTTTCTGGGAGAAATTTCGTTGGGCGCCTGACGGTTGCCTCTTAAATGTTTTAGTACTTGCCACATCTCAGCGTTATCCCCCCGCGTTAAAATATTACTAATTTTCTGAGTAATTTTGTCTTGCCACGTAGTTCTCTTTTCCCGTAAGAGCTGTTTGTATTCCCTTCGCTTTTTTGTAAACATTTTCCTAATGTCATCCTGAATTTTGACAGAGCCTCCTCTGCTTGTTTCTTTACAGTTCTGCATTGCTGGTCATACCAACCATTGAATCGTTTTACCTTACCATGCATTTGGACTTTCATTGTCCCCGCAGCCGTTGCTATTATATGCGTTAGTTCCTCCGCTGTGCCTGCGTTCCTTTCCCCTAATCTTCATTCTAATTTATCAACAAATACTTCTTTTTCTATCGGTTTCCATATAAATTTACTAATGAATCTCCCTTCGTCCCCCTGCCCCTCTTCAGGTGCATGCGCCACCATGGCCGTCTCTATATTCAGTTCCAGGACAACCGGACAGTGATGTGACTCGATACGATCCCCCACCCGAAAATTTCTAATTCTGCCAATTAAACTCTGACTTATTAAAATAAAATCTATTACACTACCCCCATTTTCATTTATGAAAGTGAGTTCTCCCTCTCGATCCTCACCGTACTTGCCATTCATTATTTCTAAAGAGAAGGCATCGCAGAAAGCAAGTAATTGCCTGCCCTCCCCATTAATAAAACTATCCTTGCTCTTTCGTTGACTTTCGCGGAATTCCTCCCCCATTGATGACCCCCCGTTAGAGAAATATTCTCCCCTCCTAACCTCGCATTAAAGTCTCCTAAGAGAATTAATTCAGTTCCTGGAAACTTTTCCTGTAACTGCACTAACGTTTCGGTTAAGTCACTGAAGAAATTCCTGTTTGCATACTTGGACGTTGCTGGCTGGTTGTATAATCCTATAACTATTATTTGTACTCCCCCCTGTGCCAAAGATACAGCAATCACCCCTTCCAAACTGATTTCTAATTTAGTTATCTCAACCTCCAGCTCAGACCTGAATGAAACTGATACCCCTCCTGGCCACTCTCCTCCTTCCCCGTGTCTCCCTTCCCCTACTAAAACTACGGAAATTAGCAAGTGTTACATTTTCTCCGTTTTTCAACCAAGTTTCTGTTAAACATACAACGTCAAAATCACTAAGGAAATACAAGAAATTCTCGCTACCCAACCTTTTTTTGAAGCCTTGGATGTTCCATGTGACAATCCTCAGAGAAGGGGTTGGGTCCTATTGTTTCCTTGCTGTTGGTCTTCCTACAACTTGGCTGACCCTTTGTCGAGCTGTTGTCAGCCTAAGGGCACGGAGGGGCGTTGTTGTTGGCTTTTCCGGCGAAGACTGTCTCACCCTCCTCTCCTCTTTGCCCCTCCCTGTCGACATAACTTGAGGCACCTGATGTTCTGCTGAGGGACCTGCTACCTGCTGGGCTGATGCACTGGCTACCTGCTCTAGCTGCCCTGTCCTGGGTTCGGTTTCCGCACTACTTCTAGGCTGTTCCATGCGCTCCAGCTCCTGTCGGTTCCAGACTCGTCCGTTAATGAAGAGCTTGTCATAGCGCAATACGGCATGACAGCCCTGCCTCCTGGCCTCGAACTTGTGTCCCTTTAAGAATTCTCTCTCTTCTCTTACACGCTGGCTAAAGTCCTCGCTAATGCTTATTCCCGTTCCCCGTAAATAACGAGCATCTCGAAGGATAGCCACCTTGAGTTTATAATGGGCCAGTTTACACACAATAGGTCGCCTTACATTGCCACGTCGACCTACACGATGGGCTCTCTCCACATCAAACTCGCGGAGTTCGATTCCTATTTATGAGATGACCCTTTTCACTATTTCCTCCGTCATCTCCCAACTCTCTCCCGCTTCTTCCGTCACACCATATACCACAATGTTATTTCTACGAGATTGGTTCTCTAAATAATCCATTTTCTCTTCCAGAGCACGCATTCGAACTGTCACATTCTCCACGGCACTTTCCAGCGATTTTAGGCTGCACTTTTCAAATCCTACACGCATTTCTTGCCTCAACTGTTCAATGAGATCTCGTACGCTTTCCATTGTCGAACTTCCAGGTAGCTACGAGCAAGACACAAAACACGACCGTCCTCTTTCACACTCGGACTGCAACTCCCCTTGTAAGTAGAAGCGAAGTAAGGGAGTACCATAGGTTAAAGTGATAGTCCAAAGCTGGTTGCTATGTGACTGAAGTTCCTTTGTTTCTATGGACAAGTAATATTTAAAAAAAAACGATCACCTCCACGAAAAAAAAAAAAAATGTATATGACATAAATTGTGTGTTTTATCGTGATCTACATTTTATGCGTAGTAAGTTTTTGTTTTTCTCTTACGGTTTACCAGTTATGCAAAATGTAACAATATAATAATGCTGTGGTGGGGAATTTTTCTTTAATCGGAATACTTAACACTGTCTCTCACAGAGTTTAGAGGTATGTACATACAATGTGAGAGTGAATGTGCGCATGTTTGAAGAAAATAAAGTGATTAGAAAATCAACGTTAAAGAACCTAGAAGAGCGAGTTGTTTCTAAAGCTTCCGATATGACCATACATGTTAAACGGCTATATAAATAAAGCAATAAATAAATAATAATAATAATAATAATAATAATAATAATAATAACTGTTTCACAGGCACGCATTTCAGACGTACAAATAGTTTATGGTTCTAAGAAGGCAACAAAACGGACACGATGGACACGTGTAAGTAAATGTGTATAGCATATAAAATAAGATCATAACTAGCTAAAACATTTGCACACTGAAAGACGACAAGACAATCTTTTTACTTTCTCTATGTACATAGTGTATAGAAAAGGTATTGTATTCCACCCAAAATTTCGATACCGAGATTCCACCGGAAATGTTTTGGGGTCCCCCTGAATAAAAAATAAAGTCTGGAAAAAGGTCCGTGAATGTGTGTGTGTGTGTGTGTGTGTGTGTGTGTGTGTGTGGACAGCATAACTCGAAAACGAAGAGACCGTTAAATACTAAACTTGATATTTAATTTTGGTGTCTTCTAAGGATGCGACACGAAGATTTCCAAGAAAATCCCCCCATCTCCAACTACTCTTTAGTACATGGAAAATTTTTCGAAAAATTTTTATTTTCTCAAAAATGGCTCCCACGATATTAAATAAAATATCGTGTATTAAAGATATTTAGCTGACAAATAAGATGTATATCTTGAATTTTCTGGGAATAGCCTATAAAGACTACTTTATTCTGCATGAATTTTACGCAATTTTGCATTACTGGTAAACCGTAAGAGATGAACAAAAACTTATCACACAAAAATGAAGAGCACATTAAAACTCACAATTTATGTTACATACCACATTTTTTTTCGTGGGGTTGATCGTTTTTAGATATTCCTTGCTTTTGGTTTCAGCTTTGAAAAACAGGACTTTCTCATATAGAAGGTTTTCAGCTCCTATCCATTCAAACAAAGAACTTCAGTCATATAGCAACCAGTGTTTGACTAGCAATTTAACCTATGGTACTCAAGTTATTTCGCTTCTGCTTACAAGGAAGCAAGTAATAAGACTATTTCTGCTAATTTTTTCTCGATTAGCATGAGGTAAATAGAAACATAAGCGTTTTATCAATAATTTGTTGCAGAGATGTAGAGAAAGTCATGTGGATGGAACACAACAGATTTGTTTATTGCTGTTAAATTCTGCCACTTATACACGTCTTTTATTGCACGGCCATATCGATTCTATTTTTCCTCTTTAGGTTACATACACATTCATGCCTTCATTCATGCTTAAAGGTACGTAGGTATTTGTTTTAGTTCTTTAATTACATGGTTTAATTCACATCTACAGTTCTATCGTACTTAAATTCTAACCCTACATTTTACTTTTTTACTTCTCGTTTTCTCACTTCACTGAGTTACTGCATTTCTGAGGAACCAAAGCACCTAACACAATGGTTACCTAGCTATCAGCTCCTATTTACTTCTTCCTTTGACTAATTCACATATCTTTTTATTCCTTATTTCTAATTTTTTTCATCCACCTACTTCTTACTACATTTAAATATTTTCCTATTTCTATTAAACTATCCTTGGATTTAACTCTTAACGTCCTTTTACCGATAATTTCATTTGATAATCTAGACCATTCCTTTTCATTAAATGCCAATAGACATTTACCTTGGCTTGCTCGTTCCCCTGAGCCTTGCAATTTTACCACCCCTGTCCGACTACAACTACAACCTCTAAACATTGCTTTAGTATGTTGTTATTTTATAATTCCTTAATTCCAAATCAGTGTTTCACTACTCTTTCCTTAATATCTGCTTTACTACTAAATCTCCATAACTGCATTTGTGTAACCCTATTAGGTGAAGCTCTCTGTAAACCCAAAATTAATTTGCAAAAGCTCCTATTTACATATTCCCACTCCTGCTCTATACCCCAAATACCCACACCATAGAGCATATAGGATCTCTAACCCTTTTACGTGTATCTCTGGTATTTTATCTAGACACGCTCATTGCCGCTTTTCTTTTAGCTATAACCTGTTTCGTTTGTTCACCCCATCTAGCAGTACTACTCAATCTTACTCCCAAATAATCAAAATTCCACACGACCTCTCTGGGAAGGATAGAGAACATTCTTGGCTAGAGAAAAATTCCACTCGCAGCCAAGAATCGAACCCGGGATCCCTCGCACAGCAGATAGGTGTTTACTGACTGAGCTATGGGGTCAGCCATAAGACAATTTTATTCACTGCATATCTTACATTTCGTGGAAAGTCTTTCCGTCTCTTTTACGACATGCTTAAATCTGTCTTACTATGGGTTTATAATTTAAAACAAAATTTAGAAGTTTCTGAGTATGCATTCTCTCTGCATGTTGAGAAATACTTTCTAATTTCTGTACCCTGTACGCACAATGTACATATCCAAATTTTTAAGTCAAGATTTAACCGGAAATAAATGTTTTAAGGTCCCCTGAGTCCGAAAGAGGCATTTTTATAAAAAGGTCCCTATGTATTTGTGAGTATGTGCGTCTGTGGACAGCTTAGCTCAAAAACGAAAAGATCTTACAAATCCAAACTTAGCATTTATGTTTAGTGTCTTCCAAGGATGCGGCGTGACGATTTTCAAGAAATTTCCCCCACCGCAAATTACCCTTTGCATGGAAAAGTTTTCGAAAATTTAGATTTTCTGAAAAATGGATCTAATGATTTTGATTAAAGTACTGCTTATTTAAGATATTTATATTCGAAATAATATGTGTATCTTGAATTTTTTGGGAAAAGCCTATGAAGACCTCTTCATTCTGGATTAATTATGCCGAACTTTATATCTGTTAAACCGTAAGAGATAAACAAGAAACAAATGTAGATCTCAGCAAAGCACCCAATTTTTGTCCTTTATATTTTTGTTGTGAAGGTAGCCTTTTCGAGATATTCTTTGTCATTGGTTTCAATTATAAAGTATTTATACTTTTTTCAGACAGGAAGTGGCCGTTTTTCTTTTGTTCAACTCCTGGCCAAGCAAAGAAAAGAAGCACATTACCATGAAAATTGCATAACCACAGTTTTTCATTTGACTATCGCTTTAGTCTAGAGTACTCCCTTAGTTACCTCTACTTATAAGGAACAAGTATAAAATTCTGCTAATGTGTATCTCGATTACCACTGGAGCAGAAAGAATAATATTTTTGTAAGAAGTTTGTTTGTAGAACAGCTAGAGAAAATCATAAGAGTGCAGCATTTTAGATTCTTTCTGCAGCGTTATATTTCTTCGTTTATTGGATTTACAACAAGCTCAGGTATTCTAGAAACATTATATATTTTACGTACTTAAGATTTTCTCAAAAGTTTCATTTCGCTTCATTCTACTTTGTTTTTCTCATAGCTGCAACGAAATATGTAAATTTGTAATAGAAGTTTATCTCGATTTAGAAGAAATGGAAAGAAATATAAAACTTTCATTAAAAAGAGTTTGTGGAAGGCTGAGTATCCATGTAAGTGCAAAAATCAGATTTATTTGTTTATCTTAATCGAAAATTATAACGGGATGAAATTATTGAAACCACTGCGCCCTCTGAGTTACACAGAGCTTTCAACCAAGCATTAATTTTGTCCATGTGCATGTTTATTCAGCAAAACGCGTTAGCAAACGCGAATCTAATTCTTCAGAACCATTTCTTAAATAATTATGCATCCTAATGGACTTATTGCCAAGTTTTTAAAAGTTTTCATCTCCTTCCATGCGATTTGTTTTATTTTCGTCGCCTTTAGCTACCATTTACTGAATTTTTTCTTCCTTCCAATACTTTTGGATGCTCATGAAAATGCAATTTGTTAGCCCGAAACCAAATTCCAGCAGTTATTACAAATTACCATTGAATGTGTATATATTTGCGCTTTTAAACGCTAGAAGGCAACTCATTTCAAGTAGCAGTATAGGAGTTGAGAGAGAGAGAGAGAGACAGACAGACAGAGAGAGAGAGAGAGAGAGAGAGAGAGAGAGAGAGAGAGAGAGTCACTTGGAGATAATTTTAATTTATCAGATAATTGATGTAAGTTTTCCTATTCTAAGGTTCTGTTCTTATTCTTAGTGGCACATAAGGGAACAGATTGTAAATTTTGGACAGCAAACACCAAGAAGATATAATTTTCTCCTATGAACAACGTAACAAGAATTATTGTGGCTCTTAGATTATTAGGGCTCTTCGGTTGGACCTACCCAAATCCCTATTTCTTACTAATTTGTGGTGGTGATGATGGTGGTGGCGGCGGTGAAGGATCCGTCTTCATATTTTAAGCAGCGATTAGCACCCAAAGAGATCATAAAAACCATAATTTGGAAAAATAAAACTAATTATTGATTGATAGTTCCACAGATAAAATTCTACTCGTTGGATAAAAATTGAATGTGTATCCATAATTTAAAAATCTAAGACCAAAAAGTACCGTATTGTACCAAAGTGCAATGAAGTGTCTTAAAATATTTTCTGTATTGAAGAATTGGCTATCACCCTAAAGTATTCTAAACTACGAAACTTTTTAGAAATATGTGAAAATGTAGGACTCTCTTTTCAGAAGAGCCTTTATGGTATTAATATTTTTGTATAAATGTTCGATTACTTAATGATAAACATATAAATAGCATACCATTTATGTTTCGTATATCAAAAGTAAATTCAAAAAACATTTTTTCACCTCTAGAGCAACTGCGGAAATGCATGAAAATTGTCACCAAATAGTGAAAGTATTTACACAACCAACCTCACTATAACGATTGAAATTTAGTTAAAAGTGCAATGATTTAATAATTGAATATTGCTGGAGTAATATATATATATATATATTTAAATTACACACAACTCCACAATTAAAACTCATATCGCCTTCTTTTTCGTTCTTAATTTTCCGTTCTATATTTTTTATTTCTCTTCTTCACAACTTTCTTTTTCATCTATAAGAAATATTTTTTGTGCAATTGATTAGCTTGTATCATAAAAGCTATAATATATGTAATGACGATGATAATAATAATCATGATGATGATGATGATAGAAAATCCACAGAACTTAGACGACAGCAATGAATTTGCTGAAATACCCTTCACAGGGATTGAAACATAATATATTTAAAAGCGACCAATGCGTGCAGGGGAAAACAGATTTTTTTTAATTAATGCATGGTGTGGAAGAATTTTTCAAAATCTATAATTTCATTTCGAAAGATTGACTCATTATAATAAAAATTAATGCACTCTGAAAGTTTTGAAGTCATTAATGCTGTACGTTTCCCTTTGATTTACAAAAGGATATTCCACGTATGCAGAGCTAATAATTTTATATTTGATAATTCTTTTAAAGCAAAAGATCCTTGTTTATATAACCGTGGTCATAATCACGTTTAAAAAAAGTTGTATTAATATGTATAGCGATCGCTGATAATGAAATGGAAATTAAACAGACACACAACTAGAATTGTAATGTGGTTACATTTGAAACCCATTAAAGCAAGTACCATATCTTATACATAAAAGCTCTGATAATGTTGCATCAGATACACAAGGATTTAAGTTTTGGAAAGTATTAAAATAAGTATTAAATGAGAATGATAAAGAATCTCTGAAGAAGAGAGATCTTATCTATGGGAATGTTAAGTTAACCCTGAAGGAGAGAGATCTTATGTATGGGAATGTTAAGTTAACCCTGAACGAGAGAGATCTTATGTATGGGAATGTTAAGTTAATCCTGAAGGAGAGAGATCTTATGTATGGGAATGTTAAGTTAACCCTGAACGAGAGAGATCTTATGTATGGGAATGTTAAGTTAATCCTGAAGGAGAGAGATCTTATTAAATAAGAGTGTTTAGGTTAAATCTAAGGTGAAGGATCTAAATAAATAATAACGTTTAAACTAACCTGAAGGTGAGAGATCTTATTAAATGAGAATGTTTAGATTAAACCTCAGGTGAAGGATCTAAATAAATAAGAACGTTTAAATCAATCTGAAGGTGAGAGATCTTATTAAATGAATATGCTTAGATAATTCTGAAGGCGAGAGAGCTCTTTAAATAAGAATATTTATGTTAACCTGAAGGTGAAGGATCTTATTAAATGAAAATATTTAGATTAACCAGTACGTGAAGGATGTTACTAAAAGAGTGTTTAGATTATCTTGAAGGTGAGAAATATTATTAAATGAGAATTTTTAAGTAAATGTGAAGGTGAGATGTCCTATTTAATAAGAACGTTTACATGACCCTCAAGGTGAAAGTTCGTATTAAATGAGGATGTTTAGAATAATCTGAAGGCCTTATTAAAATACTATATTTAGATATTTCTGAAAGTGAAAAATCTCTTTAAATAAGAATGTTTAGCTTAACCTAAAGGTGAAGGACCTTATTAAATGAAAATATTTATATTAATCTGAAAGTGAGCGATATTGTTAAATTAGAATGTTTAAATTCAACTGAAAGTGAGGAACCTTAATAATAAGGATGTTAGATTAACCTGAAAATGAGGAATCTTATTAAATGAGAATGTTTAGGTTATCTTGATCGTGTGATATTTATTAAATGAGAATGGTTAGATTATGCTGAGAATGTTTGGATAACCAACAAAATTAGAGATCTTAATAAATAAGAATGTTTGTATTAACTTGAAGGTGAAAGATTTTATTAAATGGAAATGTTTAGATTCCTAAAGTCTTATGTTATTGATTATATTATATTTTACTTTTTGCAGATTAAATATAATTTCTTTTTATTTATTTATTTTTTTTTTGAGAGATAGCTTGGGCTTTTAGGGTGTCCTTGGGAAATTTGAGGTTTTCTGAACTAATATCTAAGAGCCAGCAAAGCTCTTATCTTCATGACGCTGACCGTAAAACGCAAAACTTGTAGTTTTAGATTACCATATTTACAAAACTGCAGAACTAGTCATGAAAATTAAACATATGAGGAATCCGACTAAATTTCATCGAAATTGGCCGGTATAGAGTAACTTCAGAAATCATTCCTCTCACTTTAAACAATTACAATAATGAACGAAGAAAAACTACTCATTCTTAATGTATAGAAGTAAGTCATGATTACTATTTAGACACACATAGTGATAACAACAGTGTTTTTTCGGTAACTTGCATCTTCAGTTAACCAAACTTTGACTCCATCCACCGGTATCAGTTTTCCATGTAACTAGCTTGAAAACAATGTAGTTCTCCATATGATTAGCTTGAAAACAATGTAGTTCTTCATATGACTAGCTTGAAAACAATGTAGTTCTCCAAACGACTAGCTTGAAAACAATGTAGTTCTCCAAACGACTAGCTTGAAAACAACGTAATTCTCCATAACACTAGCTTGAAAACAATGTAGTTCTCCGTATGACTGGCTTGAAAACAATGCATTTCTCCAAATGACTGGCTTCAACACAATGTAGTTCTCCAAATGACTGGCTTGAAAACAATGTAGTTCTCCATATGTCTGGCTTGAACACAATGTAGTTCTCCATATGACTGGCTGGAAAACAATGTAGTTCTCCATATGAATGGCTTGAAAACAATGTAGTTCTTCATATGACTGGCTTGAAAACAATGTAGTTCTCCATATGACTGGCTTGAAAACAATGAATTTCTCCAAATCACTGGCTTGAAAACAATGTAGTTCTCCAAATGACTGGCTTGAACACAATATAGTTCTCCAAATGACTGGCTTGAAAACAATGTATTTCTCCGTATGACTGGCTTGAAAACAATGTAGTTCTCCAAATGTACTAACATGAAAACAATGTAGTTCTCTAATGACTAGCTTGAAAACAATGTAGTTTTCCGAATGACTGGCTTGAAAACAATGTAGTTCTCCAAATCACTAGCTTGAACACAACGCAGTTCTCCAAATAACTAGCTTGAAAACAATGTAGTCCTCCAAATGACTGGCTTGAACACAATGTAGTTCTCCAAATGACTGGCTTGAACAAATGTAATTCTCCAAATGACTGGCTTGAACACAATGTAGTTCTCCAAATTACTGGCTTGAACAAATGTAGTTCTCCAAATGACTGACTTGAACATAATGTAGTTCTCCAAATGACTGGTTTGAACACAATGTAGTTCTCCTAATGACTGGCTTGAAAACAATGTAGTTCTCCAAATGACTGGCTTGAAAACAATGTAGTTCTCCAAATTACTAGCTTGAACACAATGTAGTTCTCCAAATGACTGGCTTGAAAACAATGTAGTTCTCCAAATTACTAGCTTGAACACAATGTAGTTCTCCAAATGACTGGCTTGAAAACAATGTAGTTCTCCAAATTACTAGCTTGAAAACAATTTAGTTCTCCAAATGACTGGCTTGAACACAATGTAGTTCTCCAATGATTGGCTTGAACACAATGTAGTTCTCCAAATGACTGGCTTGAACACAATGTAGTTCTACAAATGACTGGCTTGAAAACAATGTAGTTCTCCAGATGACTGGCTTGACACAATGTAGTTCTCCAAATGACTGGCTTGAAAACAATGTAGTTCTCCAAATGACTGGCTTGAACACAATGTAGTTCTCCAAATGACTGGCTTGAAAACAATGTAGTTCTCCAAATGACTGGCTTGAAAACAATGTAGTTCTCCAAATACCTAGCTTGAAAACAGTGTAGTTCTCCAAATGACTACCTTGAAAACAATGTAGTTTCTCCATATGACTGGCTTGAAAATAATGTAGTTCTCCATATGACTGGCTGGAAGACAATGTAGTTCTCCATATGTCTGGCTTGAACACAATGTAGTTCTCCATATGACTGGCTGGAAAACAATGTAGTTCTCCATATGAATGGCTTGAAAACAATGTAGTTCTTCATATGACTGGCTTGAAAACAATGTAGTTCTCCATATGACTGGCTTGAAAACAATGAATTTCTCCAAATCACTGGCTTGAAAACAATGTAGTTCTCCATGTGACTGGCTTGAAAACAATGTAGTTCTCCATGTGACTGGCTTGAAAACAATGTAGTTCTCCATGTGACTGACTTGAAAACAATGTAATTCTCCATATGACTGGCTTGAAAACAAGGCAGCTCTCCAAATCACTGGCTTGAAAACAATGTAGTTCTCCATATGACTGGCTTGAAAACAATGTAATTCTCCAAATGACTGGCTTGAAAACAATGTAATTCTCCATATGACTGGCTTGAAAACAATGTAATTCTCCATATGACTGGATTGAAAACATGAAGTTACACAAAACGAACCAGTGAACGATTAGTCGATTGGTCTAGGAAACGCTAGACTAATTTGACATATTTAGACCTTGTAAGGGAACGAATATTGAATTATTTGCGGGTTTCGTTAAACATCATTTATATGGAAGCTTTCATTAGCAGCATAGTGTTCAAACAAGATGCTGGACATTTTTACTTTCTCTATACGTGCATAGTGTATAGAGAAGGTATTGTAATGCACCCAAAAGGATGATACCGAGATTTCACCGGAAATACATGTTTTGAGACCTGAATCCAAGAAAAGCATTTTTAGAAAAATGTGCGTGTGTGTCTGTCTGTCTATGTGTGTGTGTGTGTGTGTGTGTGTGTGTGTGTTTGCTTTGGGCAGCATAGCTCAAAAACGAATATTCCGTTAAAAAGCAAATTTGGTATTTAGGTTCGGTATCTTCCAAGGATGCAACACGAAGATTTTCAAGAAAATTCCCCCACTCCCAACTACCCTTTACATGGAAGGTTTTCGAAAATTTTGATTTTATAAAAAATGGCTCTAACGCTTTTAATTAAAATATCGTATACTAAAGATATTTACCTGACAAATAAAATGTATATCTTGAATTTTCTGGGAATAGCCTCTGAAGACTACTTTGTTCTTGATGAATGTTGCATGACTACTAAAACGTAAGAGATGGACAAAAACTTAACACACGCAAAATGTAGAGCAATTTAAAACACACAATTTATGTTATATACATTTTTATCGTGGAGTTGATTGTTTTTTTAGATATTCCTTGTTTTTTGTTTCAGCTTTGAAAAACTACTTTTCTCATACAGGAATTTCCCAACTCGTGTCCATACAAACAAGCTTCAGTCACATAGCAACCAGCTTTTGGCTTTCACTTTAACCTATGCTACTCCCTTATTTCGCTTCTACTTAGAATAAAGCAAGAAATAAGACTATTTCTGCTAATTTTTCTCAATTATCATGAAATAAATAAAAGAATAAGCTTATTAACAATAATTTGTTACAGAGATATAGAGAAAGTCATGTGAATGGAACACATCAGATTTTTATTTCTATGTTTTGCATTTTATTATTGCGTCTAAATGCAATGAGGCATTGCTTTAAGCGTACAATACGTTGAGTGCCGGAGGCAGTGTAATGTTACCCTTTGGAGTTTTTGCCCCGTTTACATTCCCCCCCCCCCTTAGTTTACTGTATGATTACTGGTTTTACTGTTCCTTTACACAAACATACACACATTGCACAAACATATAAGACCCATGCCCAAGACGGGACTCGAACCCACGATCTCCTGCCCACGAAGCACCAAAGCGAGACGCCTTAGGCCAAAGGGGACCGGCTTGAAGTTCGGCGTTATTTTGTGGAAATGAAACTTGTAGAAAGAAATTATGTGCTGGAGCACGGGAGTGGGGCTAAATTTCTCATTACCAGCATAAATAGCTTAGTTCAATTATGAGGTATTTTTATACGCATCACTATAAATATTCAGATTATTTAAGATGTTTATTTTATTTGTTTTATAATTGTTCTTAATCGTATACTTATTGCCCTTTCTCTCTGGTGTTTATATAAGTATATACAAGGATTTTATAGAGAAAACTTTCTGGGGAATTAGAACGGTAACATTGGGGGCACCGAAGAATGTTGGATATTGTTGCACGCTCTTTGGACCTTCTTCCTTGGCCGCCATTCGTTTACTGATATTTTGTTCATTACTCAACAATGGAAAATGGTTAGGGTACATATTAACCTTTAGATAACTATCCAATGTTGTATGGCATACTTAGAGTGATGATATTTTATTAATGAAAACTGTAGAAAAATTATAGATCTTCAAGCGCTAATGCTATAATCTTAAATATATTTTTGTGACGATAGTTTTGTCCACTTCTTGCTGATACTATTATTCCGGGGGAAATTGAAATTCCTGCACTCCATGCGTGTTGCTTTCTTAATGCAAATGTTAACAATGTATTTTATATTGCAACTACTTTACGAGCATCTCCTGGTCTTCTTTACCTTTTTTTGCTAACATTAACTTAAGACTTAATTCCTGTCGGATTGGAATTATTTTCTTTGCGCGAACAGCCATTTCGTCTTCAGTTGTTGGTTGGAAGTTCAAATCAAAGGTAACGGTGCGACCTTGATGCTGCTTTTGAACAGCTAACAGTAATTAGTTTTGTTTGCACATACATGTTTCTATTCGTTATCGTTGAAAAATCGTATGCAATATAGCTGCATTGAGTCCCTTGCAAAAATTGAAGCGAAAAAAAAAATAAATAAATAAAAATGTTCAGCAAGGATTCACTTATTGCACTTATATCACAATATTGGCCCAATATAAGTCGCAGTTTTGGTCCAAATTTCAAAGGAAACATGTTGGTTTTGCGGCTTACATTTACTACCTTGATATTTTTACACATTTTCTGTTAAATATAATATACAGTAGTTGGAGCCAAAACTGACGCCTGCCTTTTACGCATGCACTTTTACTGGCATTTTGGCGTAAACATCCTGTGTATTATTTGTTGCCTTCTCCTAAATTAGTTCACTTTAGCGAGAAGTATTTGGTTTTTATTCAATCAAAGTCACCTTTAAAGATTTACTTAATGTTTAGATAATACTACCACAGCAAATGGCTTAATGTTCAGTCTAAGCAACTTGGCCTTTATCTTTCTGTTTTAGTACATCCACTACTATTATAGTCTAAATAAAAAGCTAATTTCTTGCATTCACATGACTTTCTTTGCTCAATACTCTGCGTACTATACATAAAACTTATTCTAGTATCTATTTCAGATAAGCTGTAAATGCAATTTACAATTTTGTGGTATGATACAAGAGATATAGCGATATATGTTTAAAGAATGTCGCTCTTTACTTGAGAAAAGTATGAGCATTTTGAAAGTCCAAAAAATAACAAAAAATATGCTCTAACTGATTAACCACATGATTGTAAATGATATTAATTGTGTGCTTTACCAGATATATATTTTATGTATAATAATAAGCTTATCAGTAATGTAAAAGGCATTAAAATGAAGAGCATTTCAGGGGCTATTTCTAAATGTGCATTAATTTCTCATAAAAATATCTTAAGCAAATGGTACTCTAATTTTAATCGTCGTTTTTGTGAAAGACAACAATTTAAGAAAACTGCAGGTTTAGGTCGTTTAAAAATGCGGACTATCCGGAAATCTTTGTGTTGCATCCTTGGAGGATACTTAACTGAAAGACTTTAGTTTTATATTTACTGACTTTTCGTTTTTCAGTTATGCTGTATACAGATACACCTTTTTCAACTTTTAAGGACAGTGAGACGTGTGGAAAGCAGAATATTTGTGTTTAACTGCGCACTTTTAAAAAATTAAAATTCATGGGTTTGCTTTGTCACAGGACAATGAAATTCATACCATGTAACAAACAACTATTGCTTAACATGTTGATAATGTAAAGTATGTATTATAAATTCATACTTTTGCTCAGAGGGTTTCAAAAATGACGTCAACAAACATCATCTTCAAAACACATGTTATTGTTTAGGTACACATAACGGACCCAATTTTTTCACAGAAAATCTCATTTTATTGGAGAGATAAAACACTTAGTGGTGCGGAAATATATTTTGAAATACAACATTTTGAATTTTTAAAAATGTAAAAAATCTGAATTTTAAGGAAAGGAATATTTTTATCAATTTCAACAATTTTTTTGTCTATATATTTCAATATATAAAAATTCTAACCCACTCATTTTATACACCAAAAAGTGTTTTATGTCTCATAAACATTGTGTGAAAAAAATTGTGCCCGTTCTGTGTACCTAAATAATAAATATGTGTTTTAAAAGTAGTAGTTTGTTACGTGGTATGCATTTCATTGTCCTGTGCAAAGAAAACCCATGAATTTTGATTTTTCAAAAGTGCGTAGTTAAACACAAGTATTGTGCTATCCACACGTCCCACTGTCTAAATTTGCTTCTAAAATTTTTGAGTGGAATACAATATTCCCCTACTTTAAGAATGTAGTAGATATAGCGAGTAAAAATTATAAATAGTAGGGGGGTGTTATATGCTTTGTTTATTAAAATAATGCTAATATAGTGTAAGAATAACTGCGGTTTTTCTTTAACAGTTGATGACAGGGTATATTATACCCAGCAGCCCCAAAGGGGAACTGGAACCTAATTGCTAACGCTAACCATATAATTATTATTATTATTATTATTATTACTATTATTATTATTACTTTCTCTACACGTACTATGTACATAGTTTAAGGAGAAGGTATTGCATTTCACCCAAAAATTCGATACCAGATTTCTCCGAAATGTATGTTTTGGGTCCCCCTGAATCCAAAAAAAGCATTTTCAGAAAAAGGTCCGTGTGTTTGTGTGTTAGTGGACAGCATAGCTCAAAAACGAAAAGACCGTTGAATATCAAACTTGGTATTTAAGTTTGGTATCTTCCAAGGATGCGACACGAAGATATTCAAGAAAATCTTCCCACCCCCAACTACCCTTTACATGGAACTTTTTTCTTAAATTTTGATTTTCTGAAAAAGGCTCTAACGATTTTGATTAAAATATCATATATTAAAGATATTTATCTAATAAATAAAATGTATATCTTGAAATGTCTGGGAATAGCCTCTGAAGACTACTTTATTCTGAATGAATTTTACGGAATTAAGCATAACTGCTAAACCATAAGAGATGGACAAAAACTTACAACACAAAAAATGTAGATCACCATAAAACACACAATTTATGTTATATATTTTTTTCGTAGAGTTGATCGTTTTTTGAAAAACTTATGCTTTTCTCATACAGGAATTTGTCAACTCCTGTCCATACAAACCAACTTCTGTCACATAGCAACCAGCTTTTGACTATCACTTTAACCTATGGTACTCCCTTATTTCGCTTCTACGTACAACAAAGCAAGTAATAAGACTATTTCTGCTAATTTTTAACAATAATTTGTTACAGAGATGTGGAGAAAGTCATGTGAATGGATATTTGTTGTGCACTGAGGTACGCGCACCCTAGAAACAATATCTAGTTTACAAGGTCTCCGTCGATGTCATCATGTGGTGTATGTGTCTGAAGAAGAACAAGCATTCTCTGTGAACCAAGTTTTTGCAAGAAGTTGCCTGAGGGATCGGCCCATATATCAATATGTGCATACATTTTTCTTGGAGCTTCCCGTCTCATTACTCCTAGCTGGTGTAGTCAAAAGACAAGTTGGACCGGTCTCATTGATTTTCTCCTCTTTTGATTGATGCTGGTTCTCTGTTAGGTGACATCTTGTGGTTTCTTCTTTCATGTTCCCTTCAGACGACGTAGGGCGCACTTGCAAATGATCACCACGTTCTCCCACAACCACGTTCCTTAGAACAAGAGAACACATTTGAACAGATATTTCACCCTAGCTAGCAGGAATAGCACTCATAATGTAAAAAAAAATGTTAATGTTGCACTCATATGACTTTCTCTAACTATTTAGGCTTCTTACAATGAATTTTTGTTCTTTTTACATCATGCTAATCGAGATAACAATTAGCAAAATCTTATTACTTAGTTCCTTATAAACAGAAGCGAATAAAGGAATGCACTACGCTAAAGCGATACTCATTGTTTTAAAATCTATTTTGATGCGATTGTAATTGAAATCGGCTTCATTGCATGGCCAGGATTCAACAGAGAAATGTATGAGTATTTTAAAATTAAAAGCAAAACAAGGAATATCTTGGAAACGATCAAATCTACAACAAAAATACATATCACATACATTGTGCGTTTTAACATCTACATTTTTTTCTGTGTAGTAAGTTTTTGTCTCTTACAGTTTAACCGTTATTGAAAATTCTCTAAAAATTAACCAGAATAAAGTGCCCTTCAGAGACTATTCCCAAAAAATTAAAAAAATAGATTTTATTTGTGTTGGCATAACTTTAATATAAGGTGTTTTAATCAAAATCGTTACAGCCATTTTTGAGAAATTCAAAATTTTCGAAAAATGTTCCATGTAAAGGGTAGTTTGGTGTGGAGAGATTTTCTTAAAAACCTTCGTGTCGTATCTATGAAAGATACCTAACCTTAATACTAAGTTTGATATTTTACGGTCTTTTCGTTTTTGAGCTATGCCGTCCACAGGCGCACACGCACGGGCATTTTTCTAAAAATGTTTTTTTTTTATTCAGGGGGTCTCAAAACATTTATTTCCGGTGAAATCTCGGTATCGAATTTTTGGGTGCATTACAATACCTTCGCTTTATACTAAGTACATAGTACGTGCAGAGAAAGTAAAAATTATCAGAATATTTGTTTTACAGGAAATGTATAAATGTATCCTTTCATGGTAGTACAAAAGTCTTACTTAAAATGACCAAACCTTAAATATCACAGCTTAAAAAGTCTATATAACTATTTTTGAAGAATATATTTTGTTTACTAGCGATAAATGCAGTTTTCATTTATTCTTTACTATTCTCTTTGTATCCTCAGTAAGCTTTTTGTCACAGGACTCGTAGCGCAAGAGCTCATCCCGTCCGGTTGTCCACAGTTCCCAACTTCAGACCAAAGTTCTCTGGCACTTAGCGGAATCAAATCGAACCGTAGCTCCTCCTGGTCCTCTCATCTCGAATCAAAAATGTAATAAAACAAAATAAATGCTTATTTAATGATAATAATATTAGTGGTGGTGGTGATTTGATTTTGTAGAAAAGAGTGCAAGATACTATTTGAATCCAACCCAATTAGCCCTACTAAACCTATTAGTGTTGAGACGTTGGACAGAGCAGACGTGTTTGTGCTCCGCTCTGCTCGTACTAGTAAACAATGGCGGGTGGATCGACTAGTGTTCAAGATAAATTTTGCAAAAGGTGTAGAGCCAAAGTAGTTAACGGCTTACAATGCTGTATTAGTGAAAGCTTTTATCACAATAGCTGTGCTAAATTAAGCAGTATTAAGCAAGTCCCTATGGCCGCGCTCGCTAAAGCGTCTCGCTTTGGTGTTTCGCGGCGCAGGGGATTGTGGGTTCGAGTCCCGCCTTGGGCATGGGTGTTATATGTATGTGTGTAAAAAGTAAAACAGAAATTCAGTAATCAAAGTAAAGAAATTAGGCAAATAAAAAGTAGGGTATACAGCGCCGGAGTTCCGATCAGACTCCGGAACTGTATTTTAAAAAAAAAAAAAAATGCTTGACGATAATAGTGTCCAGTGCTGTGAATGTGATAAGAGTATATATCCAGTTGACATGGAATCAAGTTTTTACGAAGCTATAAGTGAAATAGCCGATTCTGAAAATAAAATTGACATTCGCATTATCAAATACATTATACATCAAAAGGACATGGTAATTGGTGAATTGCGTGAAAGAGTTAAATTACTCTCCGAACAGTTAACCTCTAGTAAACATCGTGTCCAAACATCAAACGTACTTATTTCAGATTCTGCTAATAATGATGTGGTTAATAATGCAGAATCTCGCAGAAATGATAGTGAAAATGTGATGATAATATATCTAGTGGAAAAGCAAGCAATGAAAGTGCCCATTTTGACGGTACGACGGTGAAGAGTGCTGCTGCAGGTGAAAGTCAACAGACACCGACGATAGTCCACAAGATAAAGAAACCCCGTGGAGTGAAGTCGTAAGTAAGAACAGAAGAAAACCCAGACAACGCAAACAAACAATAGTTGGTATAAAGACTATTAGTAAAGACTCTGGCTTAACAACTGTTCCCAAGAAAGGATATTTATTTGTTTCAAGACGTGCCCCTACCACAACAGTGGACCAATTAGAGACTTATGTTAAGGAAAGCTTCCCTGAGGCAAAATGTGAGACATTAAAATCTAAATATCCTGATGCATATGCATCATTTAAGATTATCAGTAATGATGATAATAATAATATAGACCGTGCAATGGAAACTGATATATGACCACAGGGTGTGTTAGTTACTAAGTTTTTTAAAAAAAGACAGCCTCCAGCGCAGGTCACCTAGAGCACTTTAACACTCAAAATGTTCCCAATATCAATGTGTTACGTAACGGCACTAAAATCTTGTATTAGAATGTCCAAAGTTTATTTAATAAAACTGATTACATTTCAATTATTCTTACAGACCTAGAAGTAGACATTTTGTGTTTTGTTGAACATTGGTTGAAATATGACGAAATCAGTATTATTAAAATACCTGGTTATTATTTATCTAGCTGCTATTGTAGATCTAATATTGAAGACGGTGGCTCTGCTATTTTGATTAAAGATGGCTTGATTGGAGAAAGTATTTGTGACGTATCCAACCTAGCACAAGAAGCTGTCTTTGAAATATGTACTAGTTTTATCAGTTCTCTTAATTTGTTATGTGTGTCCTTTTATAGAGCACCTGATACTAAAAGGTCTACAATTGAGGATTTTTTTAGAAGTTTAGACGTGTTTTTAAATGCTGTGTTCAAATCTGGTACTGGTTCTAATATAGTGCTAGCTGGTGATTTTAACTTGGACTTCCTTGAACACTCCAATGTGGTTATCGATTTTACTAATATTTTAAATAGCTTTGGTTTACACTTGACTATTCACCAGCCTACAAGGCCTGGCAGAAATGGTAGTACTGGATCCTGTCTAGATAATATGTAACTTCTATTCAGGATGACAAATATAAGGCTAACATATATCACACTGTCCCGTCCGACCATGATGCTCTCTTTTTTTACTACAACAAGCGTAGTCTTAAAAGCGCCGAACAGAGAAATTTAAGTATCATACGTCCGATCAATGAATTTAATCTACATAATTTTATTTTCCATCTGAGACATAAATTGAATTGGGCTGTACAGAATTATTAAACTTAGTGATAAGGTTAATTGTTTTCTAAATACTTTTTAGAGGTACTTGAAAGATGATTTCCTCTAACACGTCATTTTATTAAACTTAAAAAGAAACCTATAAATAAATGGTACACTCTTGAACTTGGGAATTTAAAATCTGAGTGCTTATATCTTTATGCCATGTATATACATTTTGGTTTTATTGAACTGAAAAGTAGTATATTGCAACTAAGAAGAAATACATAACTATGCTTAAATCTACAAAAATGCAACATTATTCATCATTAATTGAGAACAGCAGGAATAAATCAAAATGTATTTGATCTGTGGCATCCACTTATACAAATAAGAGTTCTAACTTGACTGCTGATACTTTTAACTTTTTTTTTATCGACAAGGTAAAAGTTATTGTAAAAACTCTACCTAACAGTAATAATAAGGCGCTTTTATTTATGAATAATATTCCTAAAATTAAATGCAGCTTTAAATTTCAGAGTTTGAGTGTAGAAAATGTTTATTCAGCTATTCTGGCATTAAATAAGTGCCTGTTTTGATGTTTTGGACCCAATTCAAAAATTCTGAAGCATCCTCTGCATTTATTTCTGAGCCGCTGACCTATATTTATAACATTTGTTTAGAGGCGGGCAAGTTTTCTGATGTGTTTAAATATGCCAGGGTTATACCCATACATAAAAAGGGAGACAAACATGAATTGATTAATTATAGACCTATTTGTATATTACCAATAATGTCTAAGATGTTTGAAATTCTGTTAAGTAAACAAATTACTAAATATTTTCAAGAGAACTCGCTATTTTCAGATAATCAGTTTGGTTTTAGAACTAAACGTAGTACTATTGATGCCATAGTTTATTTTATGACCAGAACATACTATTGCATTGAAAGAGGGGACACCGTTCATAGCAGGTTTTTTGATCTGAACAAAGCTTTTGACATTATTTCGCATGATACCTTGCTTAAAAAACTTATATTTTATGGTTTTGATGATAGCAGTTTGAAACTGGTTAGATCATATTTATTAAATAGGTATCAGTCTGTTTATGTAAATGATAAACATTCACAATTCAGATTGGTAGAACATGGTGTTCCACAGGGCTCCATACTTGGACCCCTTTTTTTATCATGTATATCAAATGATCTCCTTTATAATGTTCAAGACAATTGTTTAAAGACCTACCTCTATGCTGATGATTTGGCAATCAATATCTCTCTTAAAGATAAAACTCTTATGGACACTAAAATTGTAATGTTATCCAATATAATTGCAAACTGGTGTACACACAATAGCCTTATTGTTAATTATAACAAAACTGTTCATTTAGCTTTTAATGCTAATTTATCTAGCTCAGATTCTGTTGCTAATGCTAACTCTGTTAAATTTTTAGGAATTAATATCCAACCGTGTTTAGGTTGGCATAGCCATATCAAAGTGTTGCAAATAAAATAAACAGAGGACTCTTTTTATTAAGAACTTTAAAAAAATATGTA
Source organism: Hymenopus coronatus (assembly GCA_030762935.1). NCBI lineage: Eukaryota > Metazoa > Arthropoda > Insecta > Mantodea > Hymenopodidae > Hymenopus > Hymenopus coronatus. The sequence continues at coordinate 105,005,201 of CM060888.1, read as the reverse complement.
TCTTTGAATGCCTTGAAAAGCATATATTATGGGTGCATAAATAGCCATATGAATTATGGTATATTATTATGGGGCAATCACGTTTCTGCCAATAAAGTTTTTGTGCTTCAAAAGAAAGCCATTAGGCTTATGAGTGCTATATCCCCTAGGACACATCTCAAACCTTTTTTTATTAAATTGCGTTTATTGACGATGGTATCTTTATATGTTCTTAATTGTTTACTATTTGTCAAAATGAATATAAATTCTTATACATTGTGTTCCTCTGTTCACAATTATTCTACAAGAAATACTGAAAACATTTATATTACAAAATGTAAGTATAGCAAAGTCCAAAACTCGTTTGAAGCCATATCTTTAAACCTATTTAATAGCCTTCCTCATAATGTAAAAACCTTATCATTATTCAAAAGAAAATTTAAGATTGTTCTGCTCTCCAATCCATTGTACACTGTTTCAGAGTTTTATAATTGTAAAAGTAATATGTTTTTGTAATTTGTTTTGTTATGTAAGCATTTGTTGACGTTGCTACACAAACTCTGTATTGTTCTGGCAAATAAACAATCTATCTATATCAATGTTTTATATGAAAGGGACCATCAGAATCATGAGGATTAAATACATTTATTGTAGTAGAGAATGATAAACGGCGCTATCGAAAACAGCCAATTAACAGCTTGACTGAAAAATATGTAAAGCATTCCATACGTAATTAAAACATGGAAAATACTTAGTTTGGAAATAAACGCATAAACTTACCGGTTTTATGTTTCTTCAACCAAATACTACGTTTAATCTGTAACTTTAAGCACATACTGATTAGTATAACGCTTCTAGAGTCATGTAGCAATGAAGTCCTTTTAAAATCCTTGAATACTGTTCTCTTTACCCAGGGTAGTTTCAATGCTGTCCCCACACAGTAATGTGTTGCGCATCCCTCATCTCTCTTATAGCTTTATGGTAACAGTAAATAATGCTCTTATGTGATATTATTTAATGGTCAGTGAGCTACCTCTTAAAATTAAACTGATCTATTTGCAGGGCAAGAATTGGAAAGGTAGAGTCAGACTGAAAAATCAATGCCATAGCCTAAATTGGAACCTCTATTACCACTGATTGATCTAGTGATTGATTAAGCTATGAAACCCAAAACTTAAACCGCTTACGACATTGCAAATTGCATTGGGCAATGATATCAAAATAATTTGAAATTCCCTAGTCGTTTAACTGGAAAAAATGTGAGTTGGGAAATAATGTCGGTATGTTACCATGGTATCTCAGTTGGTAAGAGCAACCGGACGGATTCAAAGAGATCCGAGGTTCAAATACCATTAAAAAATTGAAACTTTAAATCATGTATGTTCATATGCAAATTTGTAATATATTAATAATTTGGTCCAAATTCTAGAAAAGCTGTAAACTCTCTAAAATAAGAGAAGACATATAAAATTAAGCATAGCTGTGAAGAGATTTTTATAGTGTTTAATGCCCGCTTTTACTATAAAATAGCACCGCAGCCGATGATACTGATAATACATGGAATGAAGATGGAGCACCGGTGGAATTTGATGTCGGGGGAAACCGGATAATCCGGAGAAAAACCGCTCCTGAGCCGCTTTGTCCACCACAAGTGCTACAAGTGATCGCTTGGGATTGAACCCGAACCGCCTAGGTGAGAGGTTGTGAGGCAATCGATATTTCCTAGTTCTTTCACCAAGAAAGTATCTTTCATTCCAAACATGGCAGGATAAGTTTGCTTTGTAAGACCACCTCAAGTCCTACTTACAGCCTTACACTAAAGAATTGAGAGCTAGCATGAAGTCAAGACAGTCGCCCTACTATTGCTTTTATTGAACCTGACAAGTTTAATTAAAGAACAGAGCTTTCATCCGGCATCACTCATGACTATTCAGCAAAAGCCAGTATTTTAGTAAATAAATAGTAGTTAATTCTATTCAAAATAAATATACTATTTTACAACATTTTAAAGAGCGCAAGAACGCAAGTAGAATTTATTGCATGAAAATTGTATCTTGTTTACTAAGTCTTTATTGGTATAGGTGTATACAGAGTGAAGACGGAGATGCTAAAAGTATGTATGAACCAGTTTAGGATAATTAAGAATGAGAAGCGCTTGTAGGTGTAGACAAAATATTGAAGAAAACTGGAATGAGAGACATATGGAGGAAGGGAGAAGAAAATCAAATAGAATTTTGGAGGCCAGTGAAAAGAGTGATAGAATAGATAGATAAACAGTAAATTTCGGCAAAACTAGATAGTAAAAAGTAGCTTTTTTATACCGTAAAATAAAGAAAGAATCGTCAAGAAAAGGCAGAATTACAGTGGAAGAGGGAAGAGCAATACTTTTTAAAGGAATGAGGGGAAATGAATTAGAACGTTATGTCATATGCGGGGAGAAACACAACACTGTTTAACATAAAGGTAAACTTAATGGAAACTGTATACGGAGAGCCAGTTAGATCCTCGATGACACATGGAGGAGAAATATGGGGGTGGGAACAGACAGGGAATCTGGACCAAGTGAGGACCCAAATTTTGAAAGGAATTCTGGTTGTAGGGAGGGGTACGGCAAACTGCGGAATAATGAGGGAATTCGGGGCACATAGTGAAACGATGGAGTGCAAAATCAGAACAGTTAAATATTGGATATGATCGTTCACGGAAACCAATCTCTAATTAGGGCAGTCTGCTACCGTGAACAGTAGCGAATGGAAGATAATTCGACGTGGGCATCAAAATAAAAGAAAGGTTTGGAAACCATTGGGATGGGATACATTTGGATGGCGGGGCAGGCAAACAGGCGGAGTATTTGGAGAAAAATTAAGAGCCGCCTCTGTGATATTGACAGACAGCAAATAATTGCGCAATACAAAGAGAATTTGTCATTAGAAGTATAGCCTGGGCTAAAATCGGAGTGGGGTATGGAGCAATACAACAAAACAGGTACCAAACTCATTAGAGAGGAGGAAGAGTCTTGAACTTACATCTTGGTAAGATGTAGGACTACAGAGGAATGGCGGGAAAAATATTTACCGCGATTCTTTACCACCGCAAATATAGGGCTAGAAGACTGTTGGACGTTACTGGCAGGCATGGAAGACGTGGACGGGCTAGGTAAATTTATTCTTAAGGCAAGACAGCTGAGATCTGAAGAGGCTGCCAATAGAGAAGGGGGGGGGGGGGGGAAAGAACAACTAAACAAAAGTGACTACAATGCTTTACACACACACACATATATATATATATATATATATATATATATATATATATATATATATATATTATGTCATACTTAAGTCACTGTTGTGTTATGGTTTTATATATTGTGTATATATTACGTGTATATATTTCTTTTAAGTGTAATTATCTATTATAAGAGGTTGCATTTATGAAGGTGTACTCTGTGCTGTAAATTTAAATTGCTATATTTGAATATCTTTGTGTTTTTATTTTCGGGTTTACTCTTAAGTCTTTATTGTTGTTGTAATATTGATTTTCATTGTGTATTACCTTTGTCTTTTTATTTTCGTTTTTACTCTTTTAATTCGTTGTTGTTGTTGTTGTTTTAATATTGTTTGTAATGTGTATTACAAAAGCACATACGGTCTGTAGACCCGTGCGATTGTTGAAATTCTATGTATGATAATATGTCAATACACTTATTCATTCATTCAACAAAAGGAAAAGAGGTGAGAAATTGGAGAAAAGAAATTTAGGTACACAAATGGTATAGTATGTCAGAAGAAATAGCAGAAATCTAAATGTTGAATGGCAAGGGAGAGAGAAGAATTTAATAAATAGGGCAATATTTGGAAACAGTAAAAGAAAAGTAGGTAAGAGAAAGAAAGCCAAAGAGAACATGAGTGAAAACACAGATTGGGATGAAATAGCACAATCTAAAGGGTTACGCTCCTATCAGCAAGGGAGTTATGCGGATGTAGTGCCTAAACTGAGCACATTAGGATAAATAATATAGCTTAAGTAACAAGACATAATTTTGTGAATAATCATTTACTAATATAAGTAAAATAAAATGTTAGAAATGTACTATTCGTAGCTATGAAAGGTAATCTCTCAATTATGCCAGTACGTTTAGTAAAAAGTAGAGATTTAAGTTGATACGCAGGGAGGAATTGCAAGGATTTGTTATTGTGAAAAAATGTATTCCTGCCCACAGAATCACAAGCTGTGTTCCCTTGTGTCAGCTTGATAACTTCGTATTTACTCAACTTGCGAATAAAGTTTTGCTGGGAGAGGAGATTGTTTTATGAGCCAATGTGGAACTGAAGTCAGAAATAGAACGGCTTAGACCTGGAGATGGGAATGCTTATAAGGCTCTCGTCGATAACAGCATCCCTAGTATGTGTGGAATCGGAACACATTTCGCCAGAACTGGCTTAAAACAACTTGTGGTAAACATGAAGAGATGTTTAAACTGTGCAAAGTATGGCATTGTAAATAGCGTACCTAAATGTAATTAAAACCCCTCACAAGATTTGGACAATTGGCTTGTTCCGGCCTTACGTCTTAATCCGTGTCTTCTGCCTCTATGCCCGTAGTATATTCTCCTCTTAGGGCTGTTGATTTTTTGTAGATGACCTTCAAAATCTCAACTACATTCTATCATTTAAATCTGTATACAAATTTCAATATATAACAAGGCACATTCGCGAAGTATTAGTTACGATGGAGACGTCAGGTGTAATAAATACTTATTGCCCCAATTTTACTGCCTATAGCGGTTATTATGCATGTTGATGAATCTTATAGATAGTGGAATAATAATGACTTAGTTCCTTAAAGTAGAAGGAAAATAAATTTGTGTTTTAACAAGATCTAATTTTTTGTGAAGTAACGTTTTGTCTATCTCTTACGGTGTACCAGATATGCAAAATTCAGAAAAAGTAATCCAGAATGAGCAGACCTTTAGAAGATATTTTAATCAAAATTGTTATAGCCATTATTAAGAAAATCAAAATTTTGTAATTTTTTTTTCATATAAAGTGTAATTGGGGGTGGGTGATTTTCTTGAAAATCTTCGTGTCGGATCCTTAGAAGATACTAAACTCAAAAATACCAAGTTTGGTATTTAACGCACTTTTCGTTTCTGAGCTATGCTACCCACAGACACAGACACACACGCAGATATTTTTCTAGAGCTGCCTTTTTGGATTCAGGGGGTCCCAAAATATATATTTCCGGTAAAATCTCGGTATCGAATTTTTGGGTGTAATACAATACCCTTTGTATACACTATGTACATAATAAGTGTAAACAAAGTAAAAATAAGTTCGAGGAAAAATATTAAAGAAATGATCACGTGGGAGTAAGGAACAATTATTTAGCGAGATATTGCATCCACTACTAAGATCACTACGGAAGTGCGAATGAATGCTATATACGGCAGAGTTGATGCTGATAACGTTAGTTCACCTAGAAAAAAATATGTTTTGTGTGGTCGGATCGTAAGGGAACGAAATAAGTGAAGATGAAAGATGCATGTGCTTAAAGCTCTATAGCCGTAATTGGAATCTTAATTTAAAATCAAACCATCAGAGACCCGAATACTTAAATCATGAATTCGCTCATCTGCCCTTCCTCTGCTTTTCCTCAAGAGTGTCAATCTTATAAACTGATGTAGAAATAACATTTTGATGAAACAACATATTACGTTGGTGACATTGTCAATGTTATGTACACATTACTTCACTAAATACATATAAAACCTTTCTAAATTGAAAACATAGGCGTCATTGTCAAAAATATTATTAAACAAATAAAACAAAAAATCTGGAGAAACGTCTGAATACACTAAATATACATTTCTTGTTTCTGTATATTAAAATGATCATGTTCTCTTAATTATTTTGAAACTAGATGTTTTTTTTTTGTTTTTTTTTGCAGTGAAGATAACAAATGTCTACAATATTTAAGTGTTTCTGACAAATTTATTTAGATATTAGAAGTTTTAAAATAGCATTTTCGACATTCTCACCCATAAGTGTTTTTCTTAATTGTTCATTTATTGTCGCTTAACTGCAAATAGCTTTCGCGTCATAAAAACAACTGTACAATTGATTACATTACAAGTCAATTTTAAACATAATGTAAGAGTACAATACATTATGTATGGATGTAATATATTACTAATCATTAGAACAAACAGCAAATAAATAGTAAATAAAATGTATAAAGAAATGGTTACAATGAATTATAACAAAATCGTTAAGGCACATTATAATATGTAGCATTTAACAAAGGAAATGCTATAAGAATGTTAACAGTTGCAGTTTGTTGTATATTGTTGTTGAATGATGACATTTTAAAACACAGTGAATCATTTTGAGTTATTGAATATTGTTGAAAGATGATTGGTTATATTGAATTATTCCCTATTTTCCTCATAAGCTGGGCATTCTCAGAAGATGTACTTGATAGTTAAGGTCTGTTGGTAGTTTTAACATTCAGGCGCTGGCTCCTTCAGAAAAATGGCGGCATGATCGAGTTTTGGGTGTCCGATGTAAAGTGTTGATATCACTACTTCGTCTTGCCGTTTTAAATTTGATAATATAGTGGCTGATGATAATTTAGTAGATATAATTTGTGCAAATTGGTTTGGGGAGTAGTTAGACATTTATTTGTTCTCTTAACTTTTAGTTTATTTTTCATATAGGTCGTAATACGTATAAGTGCTAAGGGAAGCAGGGTTATTCAAAAGTGTTTGATGGTTTCTCGTGATGTACCTTTAATACCAACGTGAAATGAAATTCATGCGATTGTAATTTGTTTCCATTTGATGTTAATATTTTGGGTCAGTTGTATTTCCTGGACTATGACGTTACGCAAATATCTATCTTATAAGGTTTATATTGCACTCATGCAGTCTGTCAAAATTATAAAGCTATTACTTATGGTAATGACAGTGATATAGGACTGTGTTTTATGGCAAATGGTTCACATGAATATGCTATAGAATCTGGTAGTATGTAGGACATTGTGAAGTCAGGATATACAATCACAGCTCCGTTGTGATCTTTAATAACAGACCCATCTGTGTTTAACGTGTAACATTGTGAATAACAAACATATATGTATCTGCTGCTGTGGAGAGCTTGTTCTCTTCGCTTTTGGGAAACACTAAGGGGCTATTCAAACATAAAACTTTGAAACTGATATTGTTGAAACTTTTAACTGCACCGGTAAATCACAAACTTTTTAGTGGCTTCACTAACTGGAAGTGTAAGGCGGTTGTATCAACTACTAAGCAATTTACTTCCTAAGCGGGTTCTTTTGAAGTTCAAAGGCGTCTAGAAACACGACGCTCGTTTGCCGCTCGCCTCAAGGCACTTTCACTGTCCTCACCTAATTACCATGAGTAAGTGGCTCCACTGGCACAGGCCTGTTGTAGCAACATGGCAGCACATCCTTATTTGGCTAAAAATCCAATTACGCACCGAGTGCTCTAACGGCATTAAAACATTAGGTAAACCACGATAGTTTCATCACATTGCAAAGGAGGGGGTTAAGAGAGAGATGACAGACACTTTAAGTAATAAAGTACACCGATATACATAATAGTAATCCATGCAACAAGTGGATATTTTTTTTAGGTTACGGCACGCATGTAAGTTTTCACGATTGTCATATTAAAAGTATCTTATCATTTATATATAGCAATGTATCTTATATCTTAGCAATATAAATTATAGGGAAAAATCGTGAAATAATTCAGCATCCTTAGTTAACATAACTCAGAGCGTCTGTAGAGAGTATTAGCGGAGTAGATACAACAATTTTAATAAATGGTATCTTAATATACCTATACTAACTTCAGCGTGTTAGTTGTTTTTTCTTTCTTCATCTAACACTTTTCCCAGAAACCAAACACACAATTCACCTCCTGATGTTTTTTTGAATGGCCTTGACTGCGCTGCAAAATGAAAAACACCTGTCAGTATATATTCTCCATTCTTTGCCCACGTGCTCATGCCTAAATACGTAACCTACAGGTAGTATGAGATCATTGATCTTACAGAAACCATTCGAACTCAAGTCACATTCGTTATTGTAAGGCCTGCCCATGAATGTTGCGCTTTTCGGCCCCGTGTACCTAGAAAATAAACACGTATAATTTATGTATACCATTACTTGGAGGTACTGACTGTCCTGAAGGCATACTCTATTAATAAGTAAAATTATTAGTCCGCAAATGAAACAAATATTGATATAAACTTGTACTATCTTCGATTACCAATTAGAATATCTGCAATTTTCCTAAGTGTGACTTTGCTTCTCTCCCTGTATTTCATTTTGTTTACGTGCCTCCCGTTTCATTTTATATTTTGACTGGGTTGTAGCTTACTATAAAATAGTATGGTAATTAATTACAAGTATACTTTAAATTATTATATATGTAGTAATGCATAAAAGCTTTTTCATTATTTTCGTAAAAAGCTCTTACGATTTAGATTGGAATATTATACTTTGAATATTGGACAAAGCATACCAAACAATTAAGGTAAACAAACCGAATATAGACGATATTTTAAAATGTTTAGAGAGTATTTTAAAACTGCAATAGTAATATTGTTTTTAAAGTGAATAAAGCCGAATTGTGTACAGAAGCGCACAGAAAAGAAGGGAATGTTATGAGTCTGCCAAGGTGAGTGAAGTCCTGCACTGAGAGCGGAAAGTCGGTGAACTGCAGTGAAAACGCAATACAAACGTCAGTAAATACTGTCTGATATACTCTCCAGCGCGTCGCCTTGTTTTGTTAGTGATGGGACGTAAGAAAAATGATTTGTTCACAAGGAAGTTGGAGGTGTTATTTATAATGTTATTTTGTTTTGTGTCGAAAAGAAGAAAGAGTCGGAAAATACCTATTACGAATTCCCTGAACGAGGCTGCTACTTCTACTGGCTTTAGTAAAACAGCAAAGATAGTTAAACGTAGGAAAGAGTATCAGCTTGAAGAAAATGCGGTGAGCAAAATTAAATCGCCTCGCAAGATTACATAATATAGACAACTTTTCTAATTATAGAAAAAAAATTCAGGAGTATTATGAGGTTAAAGAATCTGATGTTGTATTCCATATGACTTTTCATGTGAAGTATAGCTTGGGATGTGGAGATTTTCATGAAAATCTGAACGTAAATATCTAGCTTGGTATTTAACGAACTTTCGGATTTTGAGTAATGTTGTGCACAGATATTAGGCACATATGCAGACATTTTTCTGAAAACGTTTTTCTATTCACTCAGAGGTCTTTAAAACATGTATGTTTCATGAACTCTTGTTGTTATCTCTACTATTTATGGGGTAGACATGTAAAAATAAATCGCTACACTGCGAAAATTATTAAAATTTTGCAAAAAATTTTATTTCACAGAAGCAGAAAATAGTGAAATATAGTAGATTTCGATGTAAAAAAGTGTAAAAATAAAAGGAGTTTACAGAGCAAATGTGTGGACTTTGTGGCTGAAAGAATACCATTTCTTAGAAGTGTTAGAAAAAAATGATCACACTGATAATAAACCAGTGATAGACATTATGCAAGCTGGATTCACAGCGACTACACAATTTCCAAGTTTTGGCGGAATAATAATATTCCAGGGGTAAGGTATAGGGCAAAAAACAGTGAACAGCGGTTGAAAAATAGGAGCTAATCCTAATTTTTGTCTGATTTTCAAATTTGTTATTGCATATTATATTTCTATATGTATATATAAACTTAAGATACTCACACACAAGCACGCATACACACTAAAAATGGGGAAAGTGGAATACAAGTAGATATCGTTTGTGTGGCGGATGTATGCACGTTCATATCTTCCTTGGACATAAAATATCTTAATTGAAAGTACAGAGGTGGGGAGGCCGTTACGCGTACAAGTAGCGCTCTCCGATGCAGGACTGCAATCACCTTGGAAGCCTTATATGTAGAGTATCTATAGTACTTTTATATTGCTAAACATATGTATATAACTTTATTTATATTATAATATATAGCTATAGATAATCACGTATATTTTTCTAACACATCTTATTTTCAAAAGCTAAGTATCTATTTGTTATCGTTTCTTGTAGCCATGCAAAAATAGACTCAAAACCATTATATAGCGATCGCGTTTTAAAAAATTCGCCATCTACCCATTTGTAAAGGTAAATGTGTAATAAAACATTTCTGCATACGCAACTTACACTAAATACATATAAGTATATGCTTTGTATAAGGGTAACAACATATTCTTGTGAATGTAAAATATCAGATCAGGCAAGCATTGTATATTGTCAGACACCAGATTATTGCTGGATCTTGGCCGTAACTATGGGACATCTGGGTGATATGAGGCTTATGATCTTGTAAATTGGTAATTAGCCTTTTTTTTAATGTCTGCGTTTACACATACACACCAAACAGTTTGCAATTAAGTAAATATGTCACCTAAATATGCACGTAAATCCTTGAACTGTCATAGATATAATTTCTGAAATACCTCGAAGAACCTAATTCCGTGGTGGAAAAATGTTCAAGACAGGTAGTGTTACTCTGTTCTAAGTTATAACTATATGTGGTAGTAGTAGTAAATGAGCATTAGGTAAAAATCTAACGATATCTAAGCATACTATTATGATCATTAATATTATTGCGGTTTTATATTATTTTATTTATGATTAAATTTTGGAATACGACTCATTGATTACTTTATCCTTACACATCTTTTGGGAAACTTATTATAAAGTGCCTAGAATTATAATTTTTAATGTGCATTCACAAACTTTCTTTACCCATTCTTTAACAAATTTATCGTTATAAAGTTTAATCTTCTATCATGTATGCGTTAACAGAGATGTACACATGCAGAGATACTTTTATTACCCATTCCCTTGTAGATACAACTGTATATGCAGAATATAGTAGGGTTAAGTGATAGTCAAATCTTTGAAGAACTGGTCGCTATGTGAGGTCTTTGAACTTTTGTTCTCCTTGTCTGACCAGTAGAAGGAGAAACGAATAACTACTTTCAATTTGAGCAAAGTATAAGCGTTGAAAGCTTGAAACAATTACATGGAATATCTCGGAAATATTTACCCCTACAAAATCAAATGTATTTGATTTAAAGTAAGTGCTTTAATGACACTTTTATGAGAAGCAAGTTTTGTCTATTTCTTACGGTTAACAGTTACGCCAAAGCTATGCAGGTTGAAGTAATTCCCAATTCAAGACACGCAATTTTTTTGCTCCTTTAATGTCCCGCCTTTAACTGCTTGGTCATGTCGGTGATATTCATCTTTGGAACATGGTGTGTTGTCATTGGGTTTCTATTTTTTCTATCACACACACACACACACACATTCACATTATCGTTCATACTTTCAGACCCGGATTGGGAGTGTTCTTGCATTAAGAAAAATTCCTACCCCCAGTCACGAATTGAACTCTGGAACCCTCGCAGAGCAGACAAGTTTTCTACCAACTGAGCTACAGGGTTCATTTGTCCTAAAATATCTTAAAAACTTGGAATCTGCAGAACTGAAATATAAAATTTGATATTTAGTAGACTTTTCGTTTTTGAGTCAAACTGTGCACAGACACAAAAACCCACGCACACATCTTTTTTAAATTAGTTTTACTCCAAATTATATATTTCCGGTGAAATCTCGGTATCGAATTTTGGGTGGAATACAATACCTTCTCTATGTACGTCGTATATACATGATAGAAAAAGTAAAAATTGTAAGTAGCAGGTTGACAAATGCTGTGGGAGGAGGTACATCTTTCATTAACGGTTAAGTGGCCCCATTCCTATATTGGCGTTTTCTTTTTCTCCTAGTTGTACATGGTGTAACACCATTCTTTATATTCGGCGCTACAAAAAAGAAAATCTTAAAAATCAGTCTAAGTACCGATTTTCTTCTTATTCTTCTGTCTTGCAATATCAAAGTTCTTAAATTCATTCCTGCACTATTTTAGAGCTTTTTTTTTTCAGCCATCATCAATTTCCACTTCCTGGATGTGTAAATCTAGGCACTATATTGCAGCATGCCTAGCTCTCACCACTAGAGTAACTGAACTGGTGCTCCGGGTTACCCCCCCCCCTCCTACCCCTCTCTTTTTCTGAAATTTATTATCGTTCCTCGAACATTTACATACATTTCAGCAGTTCCTCATTCTTTTTATGAGTATTTACAGCCCCGCTTTGCAGCAATATTACATTCTTTGTGATATTTTAAAAGGTATGTGTAACGTAATAAAATCTGATGTGTTCTATTTACACTACCTTTTCTGCAACTATTCTTACATATATCTACTTCATGCTACTTGAATCAAACATCAGCAAAAATGGTCTTTCGTTGTAATTAAAGGGGTTAAGGACTTCCCATTTGAGATAAGTAAAGTTCTAATCCACAGGTCCCGGGTTCGATTCTAGGCTGGAATGGGGAATTTTTCTTTAATCAGAATTATTCCCTATCCGCTACAGAGTCTGGAAGTATGAATTTGAGAGTGAACGTGTGTATGTTCGTGTGCTTAATGGTATAAAACGATTAACCTAATGTCAGTAATCTACCGTTAACATAACGTTGTCTCACAAGCTTCAAGTCGCCGAAATGGTCACTGCAGATAAAAGGGGCTGTACAAACGAAATAGTAAAAAAACAAAGTGTTGGAAAATTTAAACTAGTAAAAATAATATCTAAGAAATGAATAACTCCACAAAAAAATGTATACGACATAAAGTGTGTGCTTTAATGACATGTACATTTTGTTGCGTAGTGGATTTTATTCATATGTTACAGTTTACTAGATATGCAAAAATCATCCCGAATGAAGACGCCTTCCAAAGCTATATCCAGCTATATATATTTGTCATGCAAGTATCTTTAATATATGGCCCTTTTATCAAAATTGTCAGCAATTTTTGAAATTTTCGCGAGAAAAATGTTTTTTTTGTTTTTTTTCTGTTTTTTTTGTTTTTTTTTCTGTTTTTTTTGATTCAGGTGACCTGAAAATATACATTTCCTGTGCAATCTCATCATTCAAGCTTTGGATAGAATAAATACCTACCCTACTTACTATTGTAAAAACTGGTGTTATGTGCAAGATGAAAGCAGATAACTGTTTTTACAGTGTCTTGAGTGAATGAGTACTTTACCTTTAAAGCCGCTCAAGATTACACGGGAAGCAGATAGAAGCAATTAAACCATAATCCCCTAACTAGCGCTCGAGTAACCCATAACAAGTTATAGCTCCCTTCCCGTTCGTGAGTGATATCAACGGACAATATTTAACTTTCCAGGGACGTGATCATCATAAATTGCTTCCAAATTCTAGCGGTAAATATGACATAAAAGACTTTCCTGAAGAGAGATTAAACTGTAATGCTCTGGAGGTAAATGTGGAACCTGCAGTTCATAAATTTTAAAAATATTAACTTCTTGGCTAGGATTAACGTGTTGAAACAGATGTGTGACAAAAGAGAGGCATTGTATGTTAGTCTTGGTGGAAACTTTTTGTGAGAGTTCATGTAAAATAATCGAACCAACACTTTACGTATAATGTGCTCCTTATATTATTGTAAAGTAAAGAAAACTGAATACTTCGTAAATTATTTAAGATTAAATGCACACATAAATTGTATAATAGTGTTAGCAAAATCTAAGGGTTTATTAAAATTTTACCTATCTTTTATCATTTCCCCATTTACATAAATGTAGATAAGGTTGAAATTCCTTAGCTATTTACTAAAAATACACCTTCAATTTAAGTTTAATCACGCCATATAAGAGCATCTTTACAATGGTTTATCAGGGAATTTCCAGTTCACAAGTTTGTCACAATGTGCACGAGGGAGCAACACATCGCCCAACTCATCACGACTTGCAGAAGTGAAAATGGCGAATTCAGCCCAGGAATATTTTCTATGGGGATCTTTAACGCGAAAATAAATATTACACGGAAGAAACGGCTTTGCTTCCCATCCGGAAGAAGCTATACTAAGGATATTTACGTCTGAAAAAAATCCACCATTCTCCGTCAGATTTGATCCTGAAACTCCAGTCTTAGAGGTTAGCATAGTAACCACCAAACCGCAAAGGCCACCTTGAAAATACATATATAATCTTGTAGCGCTGTTATACAAAGTATTACAAACATATTAATCAACATCATAGTCATATCTGGAAAATGAGTAAAAAATATAATCGTGTAAAGTGTCTTCTAGGGTGGGTAGAATTTTGTGACAAGTCTTAAATATGAAAGGCTTAAAAACGCAGCTTTTATTCAACAGAAAATTTGAATTGGAATAGACCTGTTTTAAAGAATTCTTTAAATCAAATTTTGAGCTATAGTGGAATTTATTGAGAGGATAGACCTTTGTTTTATTTTACTCAATACTACTCTCACAAACCAAAGGGCGACCAGATCCGGACGACAATCAGCGGTAGCAAGGATCCTAACAATTCTGGAATAACGCCAATCCTGAAGCTGTCCGATCCCACCTGCGTGTGTTATCAACCCCAGGGTACTGGACACGACGATGTGCCCCTAAAGAGAGAGATCAGCTGACCATCCAAGGCCCAAGGTGAAAACTTTGCAACGCAAACCTTACAATCCCGCCATTATGCACCAATCGCAGTCCCTGGTCCTACTTGCTTGAACAAAGACAAGTGAAGCGGATGAAAGTAAGTGCATACGGGAAACTCCTGGTAGTGGATGAACCACCCCAGCATTCACCTACTGGCCTAAGAAAACCCAAATTCATGGTGACTAGCTCGATGGAATCGAACCCGACACCTCTCAAATACAAGCCTCACATGTTACCACGGAGCAATTACGATCGCTATGCAAATATGTACTTCTAAAACATTGCTATATTTAGATGAAAAAACGTGCATCATTTTCTTACCCTATTAGAGTTATCTGTGAATGCTCGCTCTTATACTCTGTTGCGTAACATGAAAAAAATTCTGACGTGTTACATTCACACGACTTTCCCTCCCTGTTTTGTAACAAATTATTCATAAAGATTATTCTTCTATGTACTCATGTTAATCAAGATAAACATTAGCAAAAGTGATTCTGTTACACATTTTCTTATAGGTTCAGGGGAATAAGAGAATACACTTTGTTAAAGAGATAGTCCAACCTTTTAAGAGCTGGTCGGTATTGATGACCCTGAACTTCCGTAGTATTTGCCGAACAGATTGCAAAAAGAAAAAAAATTGATCTTTCTCACATTTGAGAAAATTAAACGGAGTGGAATATCTCGAAAATTCTTAACTCCATATATATTTTTATCAAAAAAAAAAAAAAGAAAGAATATGTGTATATACATTATATATATATATATATATATATATATATATATGTATACATTTGAAATGAATTTTGAGTTTTATGAAATCTATATTTTTTGTATGGTAAGATTTAGTGTATTTCTTACGGCTTGCCAGTTAAGCAAAAGTCGTTTAGAATGAAGAGGGCTTCAGGCTATTCCCAGAAAATTCAATGTATACATTCTATTTGTCATGTAAATATATTTAATGTATGGAATTTCAATCTAAATCGTTAGTTCTATTTCTTAGACAGTAGAAAACTTCGAAAAACCTTTCCTATAAAGGGTGTTTTGGTGTGGAAGGATTATCTTAAAATTTTGTGCCGTATCCTAGGATGATGGTGAACTTTAATATCACATTTGGTATTCAACCAACTTATAGTTTTTGAGTCACACATGCTCATAGAGATACTTTTCTATAACTGTGATGTGTTCCTTGCACTTGACTTTTTCTACCTATTCAACAACAAATTGTTCTTAAAAAGCTTATTCTTCTATGTGCTTCGTCCTAGTCAAGATAAACATTAGCAATCTTTGATCCTTGTAGAGTAAAGCGATGTCGAATCAAAGCTGTTGCTATGCTGTTCTTTTGCACGGCCGGGAGAAAACAAAAGCGATATGAAACAATGATGCCTCCACGTTAGAGAAAATAGGAAATATCCCGGAAATGCTTAATTTCACAGAATTATTTTTATTGTATACATCCCCATATTTAGGACTAACATTCCCCTGGGACTTACAAGTGAATGTCTAAGGTCAGAAGCCCGTGGGGGAGCCAATCCACGAAACCACAACATAGTGAACCCGGAATGAGTAGTCGGCCCATAGCCACGTATGACTGAGAGCATGTGGATGACATGAAATGCAAACAAAATGAATGATAGGAAAGGTGATGATAAAGCAAATGGTGAAATGAGTGGCGTAGGAAACAGGAGAAAGTCCGCCCAGATGCCGCTTCGTCCACCTCAAATCCACCTGGGATTTAACCCGGGCTGCCTAGGTGGGAGGCGAACGGTCGAATCACTCGGCCACCGCCTCTCCACACAAAAATTATGACATAAATGTATGTTATCGAGATTCACAACCACCTTCTGCTTAACAAAATGTAAACTTTTACAATAGTAAGAATTTATTACTTTTAAAAAGAGATTTTGTATTTATTTGCTTTTAAGTTCACTTAACCAGTTTAATTAAAATATGTGATTTGTGGTGTTTTATATATATATATATATATATATATATATATATATATATATATATATATATATATATGTACGAAATTTGTCTTAGGTTACGATATATTTGTCATTATGTTGTAATCTCTTATGGTTTACCAGTTATATAGAAGCAATTTAGAATTAAGAGACCTTCAGATGATATTCTCAGAAAATTCAAGATAAGAAATATTTTATTTCGCATGTAAATATATTTCATATATGGTATCTTAAACTCTTTAGAGTCATTTTTAAGAAACTAAAATTTTTCAAAGCATTTTCCATGTAAATGGTAGTTTGGAAAGGGAGACATTTTTATAGTCTTCATGTTGTACCCTTAAGGATGCTGAAATTAATTATCAAGTTTGGTGTTTAATCGGCTTTTCGTTTTTCAGCCATGTTGTTCACTGATACACACACACATATACATGAAACGTTTTCTAAAAATCTGATGTGTTCCATTCTGATTACTTTATACATGTCTGTAACAAATTATCCTTGAAAGTTTATTCTTCTATCTGCTTCATCCTAATCGAGGTAAATATTATCAGAAAAAGTCTTATTACTTGATGATATTAAGCTAAAGCGTTAGTCAAATGTTTTACAAGATCATCGGTATGTTAAACAATTTAAGTTCGGTTTTCTTCAACATTCCAGGGAGTAAAACGAAATAGATGAACTGAAAATGGACTTCCCACTTTAGAAAAGTTTTAATAGTTTAATATTGAAGCCAATAACAAGGAACAACTCGGAAACGTTAACTCTACAAAAAAATACACATGATACAAATTTATGTTTTAACGAGATCTGTGTTTCTGTACAGTAAGTTTTTGTCTATCTCTTATGACTTACGACTTACACAAATGTCGTCAAGACTAAAGAATTTTCTGGGAATAGCATCTGAAAGTCTCAAGATATACATTTCGTTTGTCATGAAAATATTATAAATATATGGGATGTTAAGCAAAATCGTTAGTCATTTTGAGCAAAAACAAACTTTTCTAAAAAATATTCCACGTAAAGGGTAATGTACGGTGCGTGTATTTTCTTGAAAATCTTCTATCGTGTCCTTGGCAGACTGAAGTTAATATTTTAATTTCGAGTATGCTGCCCATAGGCGCACA
This sequence comes from Hymenopus coronatus, assembly GCA_030762935.1. NCBI lineage: Eukaryota > Metazoa > Arthropoda > Insecta > Mantodea > Hymenopodidae > Hymenopus > Hymenopus coronatus. Next base: position 104,987,508 of record CM060888.1, on the reverse strand, counting down.
TACAGACGTTTTATTTATTATTCTTTTTTACTTTCTGTTCACGTTCTATGCACATAGTATATGGAAAAGGTTTGCCTCCAAAAGATCTATACCAAGATTTCACCGGAAATGCATGTTTTAGATCCCCCTGGATCAAAAAAAAATTTTAGAAAAAGGTCCGTGTGCATGCGTGTGTGTGTGCGTGTGTCTGTGGACAGCATAGCTCAAAAACGAAAAGACCGTTAAATAACAAACTTGGTAGTTAAGTTTGGAATCTTCCAAGAATGCGATACGAGGATTTTCAAAAACATCCCCCACCCCAAACTACATTTTACATGAAAAAAGTGTCGAAAATTTTGATTTTCTCAAAGACGGCTCTAACGATTTTGATTAAGAATCTCTTATATTTAAGATATTTACATGCCAAATAAAATGTATACTTTGAATTTTCTGGGAAAGGCCTCTAAAGACCTCTTTATTCTGGATGATTTTATTGAATTTTGCATAATTAGTAAGCCTTAAAAGATAGACAAAAACTTACAGCACAAAAAATGTAGATAACGATAAAACATACAAATTTATTTCATATACATTTTTTTCGTGTATTTGAGCGTTTTCGGGATACTCCTTGTTAATTATTTCAGTTTTAAAATACTTAAAACTTTCTCAGACGGGAACTTGTCAACTCAGGCCATGCAAAGGAATGGATTTCAATGCCATAGTAACCACATTTTAAGACATTTGACTGTCGGTTTAGCCTAGTGTATTTTTTATTTCCCTTCTTCTAAGGCCGTTTCTTCTAATGTTTTAGCATTAAATAAACGGAAGAATAAGCTTATTAAAATAATGTGTTACAGAATGTAGAGAAAGTTATGTGTATGAAGCAGATCAGATTTTTTTTAATTAGGTTGTCTCAAAACATGTATTAGGCTGAAATCTTTTGTAGTGCATTTTTCGGTATTTTCAGTATCTTCTTTGTACACTGTACTTACGTGTTAGAGAAGCTAAAATAGCCTGTATTCATAAACCATGTCTTCAGAAAGACTTGGGGTTTAAATGATAACATAAATGTCGTATGAATGATTTGTGAGATGACGCTACATACACACGCTTCAATGTTCTCTGTATACAGGGTGTTAATTAACTATACCGAAAAATTTTCACAGAATATGTAGATTACTTAAATAAGTAATTTGATACGAGACTTATGGCCTGTTTATTGAAATTTCTAAGTAACGTTATAAGTTTCTGAAGTGCCAGTACGCCACTGGCTAATTTATCAACCATTCGAGAGCATAACACGAAAAACGAAGGGACAAGTTACAGCGTACCTCTTTAGCGTAATGGTTATGATACTGGTTTTCAAGGAACGATAGTGACCGAGTTCGGGTCCCCTTCACGTATCGCGGCACTTCGTCTGCGATGAAACAAATAATAATAAAAAAACATTTCTCTGTGACTGGAATCGAACTCATTACCTTTGGGATAGCAGCTTCCCGCGTTACGTATTAAGCCAGCAAAGCAGTTGAAAAATTGCAGCCACAACTCAAGAACTAGTTAGTGAATGCTCAGTGTTGCACTGTCAAGTGATTAGTTCGAGATTTTACAGATTTTTGCGACATTAAATCTTGAGATCACTAATAACGAGGTGCTAAAAATCGATATTTCTAAACTTTTTTTTTTAAATACAGTTTCGGAGGCTTGTCAGGACTCCGGCGCCGTATTCCTTTTTTTTTTTTTCTCTCCATTTTTTCCAGTTTCCTATATTTCCTTAGTAGACCTTATTATTCTTAACGTTTTCCTTTTACATATACATACACAAACATAGACACATTTACAAACACAGAAACACCCATGCCCAAGGCGGGTCTCGAATCCACGATCCTGTGCACCACGAAGCGCCAAAGCGAGTCACTTTAGTACTCGAACAGCAGTTTTAAAGACATTCAAAGCCATTTTTTCAACCTGCTTTGCTTTAACACCGACTTATCAGCACCTGATACCCACACGTTTAACGCTATGTAGTTGCGTTACGTTTATTCGCGACCATGGATCGCCGATCTCAAATTACTTATATCAGTCACGTGCAAAATCTCGCAAATTATTTCGGTGTAGTTCATTAACCACCAGTATATCTAATATTAATATAGATAACAGTAATGATTATAGTATCCAGAGTTGCCGAAATTTGAAAATGCCTGTGGAGTGAGAAGCTGTCCAGTGCTGTGAAGTAGGTTTTATGAACATTAGCGAATACAGTGGCAGTTTTGCAACGCTGAATTTCATGGTACCGTTTATTGCTTTGATGGAGTGTGCTAATCTTACACACAGCTCTGGACGTAATTTACTGATGAGTGTTCCAGTTAGCGATTGACAGAGTGGAGGATGTTTGGTTTACAGTGAGCATATACAGTATCTGTGTGCTTGTACGCGGATGGAATCATGCCCTGTGGTTTGCTGGCTTGGTCAAATATTAAAAAGGCAGAGAGAACAAAAGGAGTAAAAACGTTTGTGATGGTCTTACAAAAGGGTGGATACGCGCGTATTTCACTTGGAAAATATGCTTTTTCTTGGACATTTCGGAAAGACTTTCGTTTCATTCTGCTGCCAAGAGCAGTTCCATTAAAATGCATTTTATTGGTTTGTTTGCTCTAACGTAATTCTGTGTTCAGGCTCTTTGACCTCTTGCTATCCCAAGTAATAAGGTGCCCCTAAAAGTGCACTATTGCAACAGAGGATTAAGTGACTTGTAATTTACATTGCACTTGTCGGTGACTTGTGTATTTCTTATAGCACGGGTAGCCAGGGTCGTTAAGGCGTAGACGTGTGACTGAGCATTTTCCAGTTCTCCACAGCCCGCGTAATTAACCAATGACAGCTAGATACTTAGCCCAGGGAGGTTTTCTTCCCTAATTATTTTCGCAATTATCAATGATCACCACTTGTTTAATTTGCAGCATAGGATCTAACGTTAAACACTAAAGCGACACTGACAATGAATTTATTATTACAATCGGTAAAAAAAAAAAAAAAACTTAGTGTGTTCCATTCACATAACTTTCTCTACATCTCTACAACAAATTATTGTTAAAAAGCTTATGCTTCTATTTACTTCATGCTAATCGAGAAAAAATTAGCAGAAATAGTATTATTACTTGTTTCCTTGTAAGTAGAAGCAAAGTAAGGTAGTACCATTGGTTAAAGTGATTTTTCTGGGAATAGCCTCTGAAGAGTACTTTATTGTGGATTAATTTAAGGGAATTTTGCATAACTGCTAAACCGTAAGAGATGGACAAAAACTTACCAGACAGAAATTTTACAATTTATGTTAAATACATTTTCTTGGAGTTGATAGTTTTTGAGATATTCATTGTTTTTGGTTTCAGCTTTCAAAAACTTATACTTTTCTCATACAGGAATGTGCCAACTCCTGCCTATACAAACAAAGGAACTTCAGCCAGCTTTTGACTGTCAATTTAACCTATAGTACTGCCTTATTTCGCTTCTATTTATAAGGAAGCAAGTAATAAGACCATTTCTGCTATTTTTTTCTCGATTGGCATGAAGTAAATAGAAGCATAAGCTTTTTCGCAATAATTTGTTGCAGAGATGTAGAGAAAGTCATGTGAATGGAACATATCAGATTTTTGACAATGAATTTTAGAGCAGTATGTTCGTTACAGTTCTCTTTTAAATGAATATCAACGTATCTAAGCAAAATATGTTGGCTTTTTATAGAGAGAGGGAAACGGAGGGTGAGAGATAGTTTTTGTTGTGTGGGGTCGGAACATGTTTTTATAATTCTTCAGTTTAAATGACTAACCGATATTACAACGTATATAGGCAAACTATTTCCTTTTGTCCGGCAAAGTGAGAGAGTGTGTGTGCGCGTGCGTGTGGTGCATATGTGTGTCTGAGTGCGGTGTAAATGTGTGTGCGTGTGGATGCTATTCAAGGATGTCAAAATCGATTGTAGTGAGGTTAGGAAACGTGTGTGGTGGGCATGCTCAGCATGCAGAAGGACCAGAACGGGGAATTTTTCGATGTTACAAGAACTTCCGTTGTGGGTTAGGAACTACGTGTGTGTAATATCACCTTTTCCCACAGTGGTAAATTTATGACCTAAGGGAAACGGTATTAGAGTCTGTTATCGCAGAATCGAATCGAACCGAACCCAAACTCCTCCTGTGCTCTCATCTAGCGGAATCAAATCGAATCAAACCAAATAATCAGATGGAACTGAATATTATGCACTTGTGGAATCAGGAAATGGAGATAGACAGGCTATGGCGCGAACTGAAATCATATGATTCTTCTGGTCCGGTGATGGACCACTGAAGTAAAATAACAGTCGCCTAATATATCTATATTCGACACAGAGAAATAAATTACTTGTTAAATTCGTAGAAACGATACAGTTGCAAACTTGATTTATTTGACGGGGCCGGCTTCTGTTTTGGTTTAATTGTTTTTGACACAAGCCGTTTGTAGGCAGGAGCTGGATAGTTAGAGCCAAACTAAAAAATGCAATGCCATAGCCGGGATTTGAACCATGGATCTCCCGGTCTCTAGCCGGTTGTTCTACCACCGAGCTACCGTGGCAACTTACTGGCATAGCATTGAATTTCTCAGCTAACTCGCATGTTAGTTGATCTCAAATTATTTTGAAATGACAACCCCAATGGCTGTAAGTACTTTAAGTCCTAGGATTCATAGTATAGACAACCATTATGATTTAATTGTTTTTCTCACAAGCCGTGTGTAGGACAGAAGTTGGATTGGTAGAGTCAGATTGAAAAAATGGTAGAGCTCTGTGGTAGAGCTAGCGGCTAGAGACCGGGAGATCCGTGGTTCAAATCCCGGCTATGGCAACGAACTTTTCAGTCTGACTCTACCTATCCAAGGCTTTTGTTTGTTCTTACTGAACACATTGCTCACAAACCGCTGTTCAATAGTTGTCATGTTTACTACTAGCAACGCGTCGCATCCTATCGATCGCGTTAGCTACGATGGATCGCATAATAGCATTAGCACCTTTATGTAAATTCTGCAGTAGTCATATTTTGTTAACATGGGAAACATTTGGTGAATTTTGCACTCTTTTCAATCTTCTTCTGCGAGATGAAACAAAATAAGGTCACTTTATGTGGCATGGTTCCAATTAATTGCCAATTTAACTCCCAGCATTATCACGTATATTAAGTAGCATTAGAGTAATATGTATTAATTTTGTCTGTGGATAGCTTTCAACTACATGTATTAAATTTTCTTCGTTCATTTTGCAGAACTAAAACCAGCTGGAAATGTAACAATATTGCAGTGTAACTTCAAATAAACAAACTATTTATGTTTCAATGCATTGCGCATTATTTTGTTTATTATGAAGACTCCCGATAACTAGCGAAACAAAAGGTTTCATTTCTGTTGTAGAACAAATATTGGCTGCTCGCCTGAGTAGTATGGTGGTAGCGTGTCTGCTTCACATTCAACAGGTCGTGAGTTCGAATCTCGCTTAGAGTGAGTTACCCGGAGAGGTTTTTTCTCGGGGTTTTCCCTTATCCTGAGAAGAGGAATGTCGAGTAACTTTAGGCTCAATGAACCCCGAGCTCATTTGAGCATCATTTCACCAATTTCATTCATTGTCCGATATGTATGGCCAACCAGGTTAAAGGACGTTAAACTAAATAAAATAAAATAAAATAAAAAATAAAATAAAATTCCGAGGTTCCAGTTGAAAGTGGGAATTTTTTCTAACCAAGAATATTCCTTGCCATTCCCAGAATCTGGAGCTATGAATGAGAGTGTGAATGTATGTGTGATCTAATGAACAAAATCAGAAAACACAGTAAACGTGTTCCAAAAGGCAAGTGACACCGATAGGACCGTAGTTAAGGGCTGGGTATACATGGAACAAAAACAAAATCAACAAACATTCCTGCCAGCCTCCTACCTCCTTTTGCTTGTTTCCATTTAAAATCATTGTAAATGGAAATTCTGTTCAATGTTATTCCGCCAAGAGCAAACAGACCCTTACATAGAACAAACACCCACCAGCAATTTTATAAAAGCGTTTATTCTCAACACAATTTTGATAGTCCGAATATTTAGCAAGGTACCCTAATGTTTCCTTATCCACGAATACACATATTTGTGTTTGAAACTGCATTCAGTTTTAAGAGAATCATTTGGCTCTCTGATGTTTGTTATTGTAGCTACTGTCATTTATCCATGAACATGTTTTCCAGATATTATTGGCCTCATAAGCAAAGGCTGAGTAGCATATCACCACATTACAACGAAATGAAAATTCATTAAAACTATAAAAAGACATTGTAAACCTGAAGATATAGCCAAGAATATTGCAATGATTGCAATGAAAGGTTATGATTGATGGTTTTGCTCGCGAGGAATATCTATGCATTTGATTAAAACTAATCTAATCCAAGTGGAATAAAAATTGACCGTTAAACACAGTTGAAAAGTGCGAATATGCGAATTTAGAATTCCGTAAGTTTTTTTAAGTAAAAATTGCAATATGTAAACTTACTCACAACAACTCTAAAAAAAAAACTAGTTGAACAGTAGCACTGTTTCTGTATTTCCTTTTGTCAAATCGTCCCACTGTTCGCATAATTTTCTTTATTTATGCTACAACCAATATTGTTACAAAGCTTATTCTTCTACCCACTACATGATAAAATTACCAGACCTGGTTTTATTAATGTTATTTCCTTGTACAAGAGGAATAAAGAACTACAATAAACCAAAGCAATAAACAGATCTTTTAAAAGGTGGTCGGTATGTGATGGTGGAAGAAAAAAATGAACGAATAATGGTTCCCCACTGTGGTATTGCAAAATTGAAACCAATGAAAGGACTTTCTCAGATATGTTCAGCTCCACAAAAAAGGATGATGTAACATAAACCGTGTTGAAACTATTTATACAATTTTTGTGTAGAACATTTTTCTTTGTCACTTACAGTTGTGCAAAAGTTGTCCAGAATGAAGAGGGTTTCAGAGATGGTTGCCAGAAAATTCAAGATGTATATTTTGTGTGTGACAAAAACAACTTAAACATAATGTATTTTATTCAAAATCATTACAGCCATTTCTGATAAACCAAAATATGCAAAACGCTTCCAAGTAAAGGATAGTACGGGGGTGGGAGATTTTCTGAAAATCTTCGTGTCCCATTCTTTAAAAATGCTGAACTTAAATAGCTACCAAGTTAATATTTAACTGAATTTAATATTCGAATTATGCTCTTCACAGACATACTACACACACAATACACGTACGGATCTTTTTGTAAAATGCTTCCCCCCCATCCAGATGAGTTTAAAACATATTTCCAGTGAAATTTCGACATCGAATTTTTAGGTGCAATACAGTGTCTTCTATTCTTACAAAGTACACAGTATGTGATAGATAAAGTATGAGAATGGTGGCTCTGCATATGTTTCTTAATTTTTGTTTGATAAATCATCGTTTTAGTAGTACAACACAATAAAAAAATCTGATGTGTTCCATTCACATGACTTTCTCTACATCTTTGCAAGAAATTATTGTTATAAAACTTATTCCTCTACTTGCTTCATGTTAATGGGGGAAAAAATAGCAGAAATCTTCTTCTTTCTTGCTTCCTTATAAGTAGAAAGGAAATAAGAGAGTACCCTAGGTTAAGGTGATAGTCAAAAGCTGGTTACTGTGTGACTGAAGTACCTTTGTTTGTATGGATAGGAGTTGATCTCTCCCATATGAGAAAAGTATAAGTATTTTAAAGTTGAACCCAATAACAAGGAATATCTCAAAAACGATCAATTCCACGAAACAAACATATATAATATAACTTGTGTGTTTTAAGATTTTCTGTTAAGTTAGCTTTTGTCTATCTCTTACGGTTTATCAGTTATGCTAGATTCCGTAAAATTAATCCAGAATAAAGTAGTCCTCAGATACATATTTTATTTTCCAGGTAAATAACTTTAATATACGATATTTTAATCAAAATCGTTAGTCATTTTCGAAAAATGTTCCATGTAACGTGCATTTGGGGCTGGGAAGATTTTCCTGAAAATCTTCATGTCGCATCCTTGGAAGATACTATACTTAAATACTAACGGCCTTTTCGTTTTTGAGCTATGCTGTCTACACACACGCGCACACGGACCTTTTTCTAAAAATGTTCTTTTTGGATATAGGGGGACCCAAAACATGTATTTCCGGTGAAATCCGGATATCAAATTTTTGGGTGCATTACAATACCTTCTCTATAAACTATGTACATAGTACGTGTAGAGAAAGTAATATACTTGGGGTAGTGTACCAACACTATATTTTGGTTTAGCGTCATGGCTTTAAGAGGGCAAGAAACCATGAACTTTACAGCAGAAGGTTACACAGGTAGGATGTATAGGCACAGATAATACACAAATTGTTAAATTGGGAAGAAAAGGCTCCAGATTTTGGGGTTCCTGCTAAATACGTGTGAGGACTGAGAAAAAACTGGAAAAATTTTCAGTCAGAGGAAACATACGGAATCTGAGACGCACATCTTCCGTTCACGAGTTCAAGCCAAAACGACTTTGGTTATTCGTGTCAATAGGGTATTCTCGATTGTTAAGATCTTATTCAATTGTTCATCAATTCATCATATGTAAACTTCTAAATCGATCTGCTTGAGCAGTTTATGAGTGGCACTCTAAGTGCTTGTTTGACTTAGTGCTATGAGCTGAAATATGAGGGGGAAAGTATGTTTCAACACAACTTTTAAAACTATTTTTGATGATATCTGCTAATGCAGTTGCTTGTCTGTTGCAACTTCAGTTAATTGTAGTAATTCACCTAAGTTAGCGTTTTTCCCTAGTTTCTAGATAAATACTTCCATGGTTTTTACTTTCTCTACACGTAATATGTACATAATGTATAGAGAAGGTATTGTAATGCATCAAAAAATTCGATACCGAGATTCCACCGCAAATATACGTTTTGAGAGCCCCGAATCCAAAAAGCATATTTTCAGAAAAATGTCCGTGTGTCTGTCTGCCTGTCTGTCTGTCTGTGTGTCTGTGTGTCTGTAAGTGTCTGTTTGTGTGTGTGTGTGTGTGGACAGTATAGCTCAAAAATGAAAAGACCGTTGAATACCAAACTTGGTATTTAAGTTTTGTATCTTCCAAGGATGCGACATGATTTTCAAGAAAATACTCCCACACCCATATACCCGTTACATAGAACTTTTTTCGAAAATGACTAACGATTTTGATTAAAATATCGTATATTAAAGATATTTACTTGAAAAATAAAATGTATATCTTGAATTTTCTAGGAATAACCTCTGAAGGTTACTTTATTCTGGATGAATTTTACGGTGTTTTGGGTAACTACTAAACCGTAAGAGATAGACAAAAACTTACCACACAAAAAATGTTGAGCGCGCTAAAGCGCACAATTTATGTTATATATATATATATATATATATATATATATATATATATATATATATATATACATATATTTTTTGTATAGTTGAACATTTTTGAGATGTTCCTTTTTATTGGTTTCAGCTTTGAAAAACATACTTTTTTCATACTGGAATTTGTCAACTCCTGTTCATACAAACAAAGAAACTTCAGTCACATAGCAACCAACTTTTAAGTATCACTTTAACCTATGTTACTCCATTATATTGCTTCTACTTACAAGGAAGCAAGTAATACCACTATTTCTGCTAATTGTTTCTCTTTTAGCATGACGTAAATAGAAATATAAGCGTTTTAATTATTATTATTATTTTTTTTTTTTTTGCAGAGATGTAGAGAAATGTGAATGGAACACATCAGATTTTTACTTTGTCTACACGTACTATTTAAGTTGTGTGTAGAGAAAGTATTGTATTCCACCGAAAAATTCGATACCGAGATTTCACCGGAAATACACGTTTTGGGTCCCTCTGAATCCAAAAAAAAGCATTTTTGGAAAAAGATCCGTGTGTATGCGTGTGTGTGTGTGTGTGTGTCTGTGGACAGCATAGCACAAAAGCGAAAAGACCGTTAAATACCAAACTTGGAATTTAAGCTTGGTATCTTCCAAGGATGCGACAAGAAGATTTGTAAGAAAATGCCCTCATCCCCAACTACCCCTTATATGGAAGTTTTTTCGAAAATTTTGAATACCAAACTTGGAATTTAAGCTTGGTATCTTCCAAGGATGCGACAAGAAGATTTGTAAGAAAATGCCCCCATCCCCAACTACCCCTTATATGGAAGTTTTTTCGAAAATTTTGATTTTCTCAAAAATGGCTCTAACGATTTTGATTAAAATATCGTATAAAGATATTTACCTGACAAATAATATGTATATCTTGAATTTTCTGGGAATAGCCCCTGAAGACTACTTTATTCTGGAGAAATTTTGCATAACTGCTAAACCGTAAGAAATGGACAAAAACTTACCACACAAAAGATGTAGAGCACATTAAAACACACAATTTATGTCATATGATTTTTTTCGAGGATTTGATCGTTTTTGAGATATTCCTTGTTTTTTGTTTCAGCTTTGAAAAACTTATACTTTTCTCATACAGGAATTTGTCAATTCGTATCCATACAAACAAAGGAACTTCAGTCACCTAGTAACCAGCTTTTGACTTCACTTTAACCTATGATACTCCCATATTTCGTTTCTTCTTACAAGGAAGCAAGTAATAAGACTATTTCTGCTAACTTTTTCTCGATTAGCTTGAAATAAATAGAAGAATAAGCTTATTAATAATAATATGTTACACAGAAGTAGAGAATGCCATGTGAATGGAACACATCAGATTCTTTATTTCGTATTCATAATATTCATAATTATTACAGTGCAGTAAAAGTTAAAGGAATCATACCTATACTAGCCCTAAGCTATGCAGATGTTCCAGGTTTAAATTCCAAGGAAGAAAAATTATCGGAAAAATTAACTTTATCATACAAAAATGTATTGGTAGTTGCGTACAGCACATAACTTTGTATTTAAGTTTAGTATTTATCAAGAATGAGAAACTATGTTTTAATGAAAAATGAAACATATATCTTGCATTTTCTGAGAATAACCTCTGAAGATCACCTTAATCTGTTCAACTTATGTGTAAATGGTAGACCGTGAGATATACTCCAAAATTACCACACAAAAAAGTACAGCTTGTTAAAACGCGCAATTTGTCATATAAATGTTTTGTATCAAGTTGTCTACAGTTTTAAGAAACTTAACCTTTTCTCAGTTAGCAATCGTCATTCGTTTCATGTCTCTTTTATTTTACTCCTGGACATGCAAAGAGAACTGAATTTCAGTTGTATTACATAGCGACCAGCATTAAAAGAGGATTTGACTATCGATTTAGCCTAGTTCTACTTACTACAAAGCAGGCAATAAGAAATTTCTCTAATGTTTGTCTTGATTAGTACGATGTAGATAAAATAATATCCTTTTGTAAGAATAGTTTGTCTGCAGGATAGGTAGAGTCAGTTTTACCTGTCTGAAGAATGAATGCAGACGGCCGCGAATGTAAGCTTGCGTAAATACAAGCAGATAAGCGGTATTACGTCATCACTTCCGGTGCATGCCTGTACAATTCGGCGCGGTAACAATGGTTGAGGCTCTTACAGTGGATGGGTTCGAATCAAGTCTAAATGCAAACATCACCGCGCGTAGTCATACGTATACAAAGTAGAAAATTAATATTCATTAGTGACAAAGAAAACAGCAAGTTTAGCGTGTAGTGGATCGTTTAGTTTATTCCTGTTTACGTACGCTCTGTTGATGTTTTGTTGATCAGGCTGTACTGTGCTATATTCCAGCCTTCTCAGACATCACTAAACCGTGCCTGCACTAGCGACCTCTCCAAACAACTGCATTCCTTCATCAGACAAGCTATATATGAAGAAATCTAATCATATTTATTGTTACTGAAGGTTTAAACCATCAGTGCACCCTCTCTTGTAGATGACGTATTCCTCCCAATCTTGGTCAAGGGCATATGCAAGCTCTTCAACAGCCGGAGGGTCTATAAGTACAATTGAACTCCTCTGGATTATCCCATAAATGCACAATGGGTTTAAGCTCAGGACTCCTAGCAGGCGTCTATTGTTTGAATCTGAAGTTGCTGTAGGGTGGGTGTGACGTTCTTACTGTATGCAGTTTAGTATTGTCTTACTACAAAAACTCATTCGTATCGCGATAAGCATAATATGATCTATATAAATTCAGTCTTGTACTAAAAGCGCCAAAGAAAATATTCTGCGGATTTTGTATCGTTTTCCGACATCTTTTGAGGGTGTTCTGCACTAGTTGATCAGTTATGACTACCAATCAAGAGATCTGGATGACAAACCGAATGCACTCAGTTTATATATTTATATTTTTGCAAATATGAATCATCTATTTGTTTCTACGCCATTTTATAACCCTTGCTGTGTAGCTATTTAGCGGGAGTGACGCGCCCTTGTACCAAGGCTTCCTTTTTCTTTTTTTTTCTTTTTTAAATAGTTCCGGAGTCCGGTCGGGACTCCGGCACTGTATACCCTTCTTTACATTTTCTTAAATTTACTGTGTTTTCTATTTAATTCTGTTTTACTGTTCCAATACACACACATATACACATTTCACAAACAAACATAAACACCCTGGGCAAGGTGGGACTTGAACACACGATCCCCTGCGCCACGAAGCACCAAAGCGAGACAGTTTAGCTATGGGGACCGACAGGTTTTAAATAACCAAGCACGCTGCGCAAGACCACATGCAATAATAAGTAATGTTACTTAGACGCAAGGTGCACCTAGTCATTTGTACGTATCAAAGGTGAAGTCGTTTCTACCCACTACTAGATGGTTTGTTCAACCATCAGTAGTGCTGCCACCTTACACCACAACTGACACACCAATCTGTCCGTTTCCTGCACTGTTTCTTCTGTAAAACGTTCACTACAGCAAATATACATATGCAAACGTACATTGCGACCAAAGGGACGTTTGTAAACAACACATTGCAGCAGTGACGAGGCAGCAGTTTAGGTGTTCTTGCTTCTCTTGTGAGCAAATCTTAATATCGTGTCTTTATAGGATTTTTATGGTTCTAAATCTGCTTCTTTATGTCTATTACTTATTTGGAAACTGGCATTTGCGCTAGTTTCCACCATACATTCATTTTGTGGTTAGAAGTAGTAGTTGGTACCACCAAAGAGCAAAAGTGACCCCATATTTGTCTTCTAATATTTCTATTATTTGCGTTTTTGATCATGAAGGTGTTTTACAGGTATTCCCATTAAATTCAAGATATGCACTTTATTATCCATGCAAAGTTTTAAATGTGTCTAGCATTTAACAAAAATGGTTAACTATTTCTTAAGGAAATGAAATATAAACAAAAATGATGCACATGTATCTATATAATAATATGTGTATTAATCTGAACCTTCATTTTTAGTTGCAGTATTCACATAAATTGCGATGATCTTTTTCTAGAATTAAATATGTTTACTTTCTCTACACGTACTATGTACATAGCGCATAGAGAAGGTAATGCACTCCACCTAAAAATTCGATACCGAGAATACATGTTCTGAGTCCCCCTGAATCCAAAAAAAAAAAGCATTTTCAGAAAAAGGTCCATATGTGTCTGAGGAAAGCATTGCTCAAAAATGAAAAGACCGTTGAATACCAAACTTGGGATTAAAGTTTGGTATCTTCCAATAATGCGACATGAAGATTTTGAAGAAAACCTCCCCACCCCAACTAGCCTTTTTTCGAAAATTTTGATCTTATTAAAAATTGCTGTAACGGTTTTGATTAAAATATCGTATTTTAAAGATATTTGCCTGACAAATAAAATGTATATCTTGGATTTTCTGGGAATAGTCTCTGAAGGCTACTTTGTTCTGGATGAATCTTACGCAATTTTGCATAACTGCTAAACCGTAAGATTTGGACAAAAGCTTACTGCACAAAAAATGTAGAGCACGTTAAAACACAACTTAGGTAATATACATTTTTTTTCGTGGAGTTGATCGTTTTTTGGATATTCCTTGTTTTTGGTTTCAGCTTTAAAAAACTTACTTTTCTCGTACAGGAATTTGTCAACTCCATACAACAAAGGAACTTCAGTCACATAGCAACAATTTTGACTATCACTTTAACCTATGGTATTACCTTATTTCGCTTCTACTTACAAGGAAGCAAGTAATGAGACTATTTCTGCTATTTTTTTCTCAAATAGTATGAAGTAAATAGAAGCATAAGCTTTTTAACAATAATTTGTTGCAGAGATGTAGAGAAAGTCATGTGAAAGGAACACATCAGATTTTTTTTTTTCTGGGAATAGTAATGAAACATCCAATACACAGTAAACAAAAATCTGTTTCTGTTATGTTGAAATATAAAGAGCATCTAACTGGTTCTTCTTAAGTTTCTAAAAGCTTAGCCCTTGTTCTACTTTTCGCAACAGTTGTTTATTTATGAGGGTGTGTGTAACACGAAAACTCCGTGTCGAGGGAGAATTTCTTAGTAATAATGTTTTGTCGACCGATGAGTGTAGCCCCCATGGGCGCTGCAAACTTTGCTTGTAGAGCCATAAAATTGTTAACGGCTGAAGTTGTTGTAACATTCATGAAACGAGCGAAGGTAACGTGTTGCATGCAAATTACAAACTCTCCAAGCTGTGAATGAAGTTGGCGATGTGCAGCTAACAACTGACCAAACCAGCTACTTAGATTGCTTTCTTCACATGCATTACCAAGTGCGACAAGCTTTAAAAATCTTATGTGTTCCATTCACATGACTTTCTCTACATCTCTGTAAGTTATTATTGTTAATAAGCTTATCTTTTATTTATTTCATGCTAATCGAGAAAAATTAGCATTATAGCAGTCTTATTTCTTGCTTTATTGTAAGTAGAGGCGAAATAATGGAGTACCATAGGTTAAAGTGAAAGCCAAAAGCTGGTTGCTATGTGACTGATGTTCCTTTGTTAGTATGGACAGGAGTTGACAAAGGCCTGTATGAGAAAAGTTTTTCAAAGTTGAAACCAAGAAAAGGGAATATCTCAAAAACGATCAACTCCACGAAAAAAATGTATATAACATAAATGGTGTGATTTAACGTGCGTTACATTTGTTGTGGGTTAAGTTTTTGTCCATCTCTCACGGTTATGAAAAATTCATCCAGAATAAAGTAGTCTTCAGAGGCTATTCCCAGAAAATTCAAAATATACATTTTATTTGGCAGGTAAATAACTTTAATATACGATATTTTCATCAAAATCGTAAGAGCCATTTTTTAGAAAATCAAAATTTTCGAAAAAAGTTCCATGTAAAGGGTAGTTTAGGGCTTGATTTTCTCAAAATCTTAGTGTCGCATCCCTGGAAGATACTAAACTTAAATACCAAGTTTGGTATTTTACCGACTTTTCGTTTTTGAGTCATCGTGTTCACAGACACACGGACACACAGGGACCTTTTTCTGAAAATACTTTTTTTGGATACTGGGGACCCTAAAACATATATTTCCGGTGAAATCTCGGTATCGAATTTTTTGGTGGAGTGCAATACATTCTCTATTCACTATGTACATAGTGAGTATAGAGAAAGTAAAAAGTAATACATGGAAGCGAGGATGAGTTCCCATATAATTTATTGACATTTTCATTTTGTTTATACAATACTGGTGGCGCCATATTTCTTTTATTTTTTTGTTTGTTTTTTGTTTATTCTGTTTCCTTATTCCTCTTTTTTATGTTTCCCCTACATTTCATTGATCTCCGTTTTCAAGTACAAGTACACATTCACAAACATACAAACACCCCTGCCCAATGCGGGACTCAAACCCACGATCCCTTGCGCCACGAGGCACCAAAGAGAGTCGCTTTAGCGTGCGCGACTATGGGCACCGGCTGTTTAGATCGTTCGCCTCCCATTTATGAGATTTGTGGTGGACGAAGCGGAGTCTGGGCATGTTTTTTCTGGGTCCTCCGGTTTCCCCCACCATTCATAAATTGCTCCATCATCACCTTTCCATTAATTTCATATTATCCTGTTCCATTAATGTCATATTATCCTGTGTTCATGCCTGGCTACGGGCTGACCCCTCGTAACAGATTCTTCATTGTGTGGTTTCGTGCCGTTGGCTCCCTTAGCAATTTAATAAAAATTATGATTTGTGGTATCATAGGTATAACAAATTATCTTAAGTTATTGTGTATTTCTCATTATGTTTTATTAGATTTTTGTTAATATTTATATCTTTATTATGATTTATTTTTAGTATATATTATATTATAAATAGCACAATTTATGTTATTACAGGATTCTGATCTCTAGTTAATGGCTTGTAAGTCCTAGGGGTGTGTCAGTCCTACAATTACAAGGAGGTTAAGCCGATTACAAATCGAAACATACAATTCTGTATTCGAAAAATCTTTATCCCTGATATCAAACATGCATATAAGTAAAACTCTTCGTTTCAGGCGTTAATGCAACTACTGTTTACTTTCTCTATTACTTATAAATTGGTAGAGGTATTATAAATGTTCTGTATGCTTCAAAATTTGAGAAAATTGTTGGGCACTTTTTGAATTGGAGTTTTGAAGCGCATACAAATCTTAACGCGTAGATATTTCAATGACTCTGATATTTGTTTTATTATAAGTCTCTAATAAGTAAAATTTTAGTTTCTAAAATTAATAATAAACGCTTTGATTATGCAATATACTTACATAATCACATTTATAAAATAGCTTGTATCTTGCAAAATATTTCTTCAATTTAAATGCAAATTGGTACACATACCAGCATGCAACCGCAGTAAAATTTTGAGAAGGTCTAAACAAAATAAGTGGGAGATCTGGGTTCGATTTCCGGTACCGGCGTGGGGAATTTTCCCCCTCTGGGAGACCTGGTCCGGGATGCACTCAGCCTCAGTCCTTGGGCGGGCCAATTGAGGAGTTACTTGATTGAGCATAGCGGCTCCAGATCGAGAAGACCGCATTAACCGTCCGGGAGGGGCTCGAGGCGCCGATCACGTTTCAGCCTCCAGCACTGCACCCCATTCATGACGCCTTCGGGTCGAGATAGGGGATGCAGTGGCCGGACGGTAGGGGAAGGTCCCTTGTGGACTGTCAAGCCATGGATTTACGTTTATTATACACAATAAAAGAATTGTAGTTTCACTAAAAAATTCTTGCATAATATTACTACCTACAACTGATAAATGAGGGAACTTCTCGCCAAAGGTTCCTAAAAACAGTATCTAAAAATTGGACAATGTGCGTTTCTTGCAAATTAGCCTATCGTCTAGCATTAAACTGCTTCTATATTTCACTGATTAAAGAAGAAAGTATCTTTCTTTCATGTATGAGGTAGCCTTAATTATCGATTCTTATTTAAATAAAATGTCCTAAAATCCTATAATCAACAACATATATTTAACAAATTAAGCAACTATTTAAAATTCTACCAAATAAGAATTGAATTTTTGTATTCTTAAATTACTAAAAGCTTCTAAATTCATAAAATCCAAAAAATTCTAAATCTGTAGTAGTATGGATTGTCACAAATAAGAATGAGCAAAAGATTGAGACATCGGAGATATAATTGCTGAGCCTAATGGCTGAATCATCAAAGGAGTGAAGGTATAAGCAAACAATGTGATGTGTTCCACTCCCATTACTTTCTTTATATCTCGGCAACAAATTATTGTTAAAAAAGCATATGCTTCTATTTACTTCATGCTAATTGAGAAAAATTAGCAGAAATAGTCGTATTACTTGCCTCCATGAAAGTATGAGGTAATAAGGAAGTACCATAGGCTAAAGCATTAGTCAAAAGCTGGTTGCTATGTAACTGAAGTTGCTTTGTATGGACAGGAGTTGACCAATTGAGAAAAGTGTAAAAACAAAAATCTAAAAAACTATCAACTCCACGATCAAAAGTGTATATAACATAAACTGTGTGTTTTAATGTGCTCTACATGCTTTGTGTGGTAAGTTTTTATCTACCCCTTACGGTTTAGCAGTTATACAAAATACGTAAAATTCATCCAGAATAAAGCTGTCTTCAGAGACTATTCCCCGAAAATTCAATATATACATATTATTTGTCAGGTAAATATCTTTCATATACGATACTTTAATCAAAATCGTTAAAGACATTGTTAAGAAAATAAAACTTTTCGAAAAAAGTTCCATGTAAATGTTAGCTGGGTTGGGGGGATTCTCTTGAAAATCTCCGTGTCGCATCCTTGCAAGATACCAAACTTAAACACCAAGATTGGTATTTATGGGTCTTTACGTTTTTGAGCTATGCATACACTCACACACACGCACGCACACGGACATTTTTCCAGAATTTTTTTTTGATTCAGGGGTACCCAAAACAGGTATTTCCGGTGAAATCTCGGTATCGAATTTCTTGGTGCATTACAATACCTTCTCTATACACTACATACATAGTGCGTGCAGAGAAACTAAAAAGTAGGAATTGCCTACATAGACAAACGATGGAAAACAAAAGAGTGAATGGTGCCACCTTTGTTAAATAGATTCACGCCGTAGTCCTCTCCTAGTAGTCAATTACCGTCCAACTACTAGAAGTGTAGGAAGACCCAAAAAGCGATGGCAAGACCAGCTGTAACTTTGTGTGATTGGAAAGGTTGTTAAAGCCCAATCCTTGTAGTTTATCATGATGATTTTAGCACGTGAAGCTTTTTTTCAAAAATGACTTATGCTGTAGAATTTCTATTCAGTTTATCGTTTCAAACAAATAGTTATAGTAAAATAGACACATTTCAGAAGGAAAGTACCGTAGTATTTACATTGCAAGTTGTGGCAGCATGAATCTTAAAGGCCTATGAAACCTAAAGATTTTATTTATACATATAATAAAATGTCACTATTAAAGTGCAATTATTGCCGAATACAAAAATAACCTATATGTATGTATCATTGCATTTTATGCGAATGAATGGGAAATTGTGTATTAATGTTAATATTGTAAAAATCGTTTAGTTGAAATCCCAAAAACACGAGAGTACATAACAGGAAAGTTATATTACATATAAAATTGTAAAGAATAAGGATTATTTTCAGCTCTTTTTGACATGGTAATAATGTGAACGTAAATAATTAAGTAAGAATTTGAATGTTGTCAAATAACAAAATGGCTAATACCTTTCACGTGGAGATGAAGGACAAAAAAAAAAAAAAAAAAAACAAAGCCAATGCATTGCGACTGTAGAATGTTCAATGTTTTTTTGTCATAGTTAAGAGATTAACTTTGAAAGTGTTTCTTAGTGAAGAGAAGCTGTGTGAACGCCACTATCTTCAGGCAATCGTAGTTGGACACGTAATATGCTACGCTAAAATAATGTATACAGGTAAGAAATAATTATTCCAAAACAAATTAAATGTGTATAAGAAACGAAGATTGCTTCCGTCAAGAATTAAAAGTGCACACAAAATAAGTTGGAAGTGAAAAAATCTCATTTGTTCCATTCACATGGCTTTCTCTAAATCTCTCTGTCTGTTAAAAAGATTTTCTATGTATTTCATGCAAATCGAGACAAAAATTAGCAGAAATGATCTTATCACTTGCTTTCAAGTAGAAGGGACATAAGGCCACACTAGACTAAAGCGATAGTCCAATATTTTAAAAGATGATTGTTATATGATTGAAATCCATTTCTTTGCATAGCTAGGAGTTAAAAATTCCCGTAAGAAAAAAATATTAAGTATTTTAAAACTGAAACAAAAATCGAGGAATATCTCGGAAATGGTCAACTTCATAAAAAATGTATATGACATAAATTGTGCATTTTAAAGAAATTGGCATTTTTGTATAGCAAGTTTTCACTAGGTCTTACTGTTCACCATTTTGCAGAATTCAGCAAATTTGATACAGAATAAAGAAGTCTTCAGAGGCTAGTCCCAGAAAATTCAAGATACACATTTAAATATCTTTAATTTGCGGTATTTTAATCATAATCATTAGAACCATTTTTGAGAAAAATACATTTTGGAAATTTATTCATGTAAAGAGTAGTTTAGAATTGCGCGATTTTTCTCAAGCCCTTTGTGTCGCATCCTTAGATGAAACCAAACTTAAATTCCAAGTTTGGTACTTTACCGACTTTTCATTTTTGAGTTATCCTATCCACAGACATATGGACACACCCACATAGACTGACCTTTCTGAAAAAATGCTTTTTTGAATACGGGGACCCTAAAGCGTGCACTTCTGGTAAAATCTCGATATCGAGTGGAGTGGTGTAGAGATAGTAAAAAATACACGATATATCATAATTATTGTAACGAGATTTTCTTATTCTACTCGTGCAAAATAAATCCTGTGGTTTAAAACGTACCTGAGTAATCATTCCATGTAGCATTCCTGATATCTCGATTACCAGAGATAGATCTCATGCAAATCAAATTAAGTTGTAGGTAGGGGTATGTAATATTTCAAACTCGAGTATTTTTGGAGAGTATGTACCCCAGTCGACCCATGCAATGTGCAATGCAATTGTGTTATTGTGAACTTCATAAATACTATTACTTCGTTTCGTAGTCGACTTACCTTCCTCTAGTTAGAACTGACACCTCCCTAGAACTTACAAGCGAATTCCTTGGGTCAGAAGCCTGTCGGGGAGCCAACGGCACGAAACCACAGATTGAAGAAGCTGAATCGAGTCGTCGGCCCGTAGCCAAGCATGAGCGTGAGGAAGTGGATGAAATGAAATTCAAGCGAAATGGATTATAGGAAAGGTTTGACTACTCGGCCACGGCCACTTCAAATACTATTACTACTATAGGTATACAATTTTTGCTAAAGCAAAAAAATTAATACACACCCATACAATCTATTGGAACAAACGGACTATCGGAAATAACGCAACATAGCTGGAGCGGAATGAATATTGCGCTATTAATTTAAGATACTGAATATAATTTCAGAATTTTTTTTAATGAAGATCTAATTTCTGTGGTGTCTCTTGTATTTAGCTTAGAAAACTTTAGTGCAAATAGGGACTAAGCGTTTTAAAATACAAAAATATGCAACGATTTTATTGAATGTATTATTGCTATTAAATTATTATAATTAATATTAATGTAGTTATTAGTTTTGGTCTTTTTAATATTCGCAACGTAATACATCTTTCCTCTCTGGAGAGAATAATGTGAACAACAAGAATCATCTTACATGTATGTTTATCCACTGTTGATTGTGGTATTAAGACCTAACGAATGCAACATACGATATTATAATCAACGTATACAAATTGTTATGTAGCGTTTCTCTTTGTCTATATAAACAGTTCATACTATTTTGTTCCCTTTTCGAGTTGTTTGCGCATTGGAATATTGGTTTTGTTTGTTCTTTGTTTTAGCCTCCCACGGGCGGTTGAAATTCATTTATTTTTCGAGACATTTAGAAAGGTTATGTACTCATATTCCTAAGTTTTTGTCTCTCTGAAGACATTTGTGAACACTACATATATGGTGATGACTTTTAAAATACATACATTTCTATAAATTAGTCCATACGTATGTGTATGTGTGGTGTATCCATATGAAGCATATACATACATACATACATACATACATACATACATACATACATACATACATACATACATACATACATACATACATACATACATACATACATACATACATACATAAATACATACATACATACATACATACATACAAAGTGTTTCAAAACGACACCGAACGAAGGTGTGCATGTTGTTGCTCAGGTTCTCTGTGATAGGAAAATAATAGTTTTAAACTTCAATAGAGGCACTAGAGTAAAACGCCTCATAATCAACATGGGTTAGGCAGTTAGTTATCCAGGGACAAAGCCGCGCGCCTGACCACACTACCGGAAGTAACACAAGCAGCATGGGAAACTCCACTCTGCTTGCTTTCGCAGTGTATTCTTGAACACACCGGCAGGCTTTACATAGTTAGCCCTCATTAAGCTGCTTGTCCTACGAAACCACGCTAAAGAATCTGTGCATTTAGTTATTTGTTTATTCTTTCAATAAATCTTATCATAACGGACAGTGAAAGGGAGATACTGAGAAAATAAACTTAGATACATATGCTGCTAATGCTACGATTTACAGGTACATTTAAGGGAAATGTACATGGGAATGACATTTCGAAGTTCCCCATTTGGTATGGATTTTTCAGAAAACTTCTTTGTGAATGTAATACTGTTTATTTATATGCATACAAAGTTCTATTCATATTGGATAGATACTACTAGGGCTATAAATTATGTTAAGTTTATTATGCAAATATGCGGCATAATCGAAACATTCAATGCTACTCATAATTTGAAAAAATATATATTATATATTGGGTATATATTTTCCAACTTTTGGTCTAAGAGCTTTGAATCTTAGGAAAAAAAGGTACGAAAATATATTTTGAATGAATACGATGGGAGAAGTGCGAACTTTTATATAATTTTAGAAAATTTAATGCCTAAAAATAACATTTTCGAAGAAAAATTAATATTGCGACTTTAAAACATACCTTACATTATTTCGAAGCTGCAATATGAAATTTTGGCATAGTTCAAGTATGCTATAAATTTCTAATTTCGTTCCGTGTTGTTTCGAAA
Organism: Hymenopus coronatus; assembly: GCA_030762935.1. NCBI lineage: Eukaryota > Metazoa > Arthropoda > Insecta > Mantodea > Hymenopodidae > Hymenopus > Hymenopus coronatus. Next base: position 104,964,871 of record CM060888.1, on the reverse strand, counting down.
CAACTGTACATAAGGTATATAGGAAGCGTGTTTGTGTGTTTGTGTGTTCAATCTTTTCATTCTATAATAGCTTAACCGATTATTTTGAAACTTAATTTGTATTAAAAATCGAGTTGGAATTTTTTGAATGAAAATATGCATGTCTCAGCATGAATAAATAAGCATACAACTCAGCAATTTAGGGTGATAGATTCTCACGCTTAATTTCAGGATAAAAACGTTTCAAATAACTCGTAACGGATTTAGAAGTATAGTTTATGACGTACATCTTCGGAAGTGTGAGAAGCAGCTTTGGGAGCACCCAATAATTCACCAGAACTTGTTGCCATTTACCTTAGTGTCTTTGTGCGTATTTAACTTCGCTTTACGACCTCGGCCCATGAAGCATGCTCATCCTCTTGACCTCGCACTACGACGTCTGTATTCAGTTCCACTATCTATCTTGTCTTCATTTGACGATAGTTCCGGTAGATTCGATGCCGCATCTTGAGAATCATGTCTTTCATTAACGAGGGTCAATATTTTCCAATTTATAGGATATTATAATTGGAGTAATTTCATTTCCATCATTATGTTGTCAACATTTTACCATAAAGCCCGTTTTGCTGTTTTGTATAGCCTGAATTTCGTCACAACTACGAGAAGAAGCGCTACTTAAAGCTTTTCTAAAGCAGCAAATGTTAGCCCAACTTTGAACTTACATATTAGTTAAGCCGATGTGTTTATTAAGACTACAAACTTTTTCACATAATCAATTTATAAACATGTTTTATTGTTGCCGATTAATGTTTACAACTCTAGCATCTATTTTATTTTCACAGTCCCCAAGCTTACAAGGGGGCAATTGTCATATTGATGATGCAAATAGAGCTGTAATTTTATATAGTGAAAAGAACATGGACAACAAAAATACCCGTGCCTTAGCATAGTTACCTAATCGTGGGGGAAAATGATTTAACTTGTAACGGCTGACTTTAGGTTTGCCTTCCACTCAACAAACATTGCCTAATATGCACTGATCAAGTTTTCCTGCACTGTAATTGCAAGCAAATATCAGTGTACAAGACCAACTAAAACTAACTTACACCAATGTTTTATGCAGCGACGAGAAAATCAGTTGCATTTACGATCTATATTTTCCCCAGTGATGAGTTCTTCAAATATAGATAAAAAATCTGAAGGGATAAAGGGATAAAGCTCTCTCATTTAATAGATTTTATATATTATTGCAAGGAATTGGTGAAGCATTCTAATTTGTAAATATCAAATTTTTCTTGACAAATTTTGGCATTTGAAAGAGAAAAGCGATTCACGATATGTTTTTTGATTTACTTTCAGTAAAAAAAATTAAGCTCGATGTGTAACATCAGTGTGATAACTGACAACTATTGCTGTATCATCACATAATTGATAGGCATTGCAGCTTAGTTCACATTTCTCAAAATTAACGTTAATCATAAGTTAACCACAATGGAAGTGAAATACAGTAGTATAAATATTTTGTTTCTGCCTTTCTTTCTTTTTTATTTCTTTTTTTTTTCTGCTAGACACACAAAATGTCCCTCAGGTATGCCCAAATTGCTCATCTAGGAGAGAGAATAACTTAGAACATACACCACAAACACCCATGCCATAGGCGGGATTCGAATCCGCGATGCCCTGAGCCACGAAGCGCCAAAGATAGACGTTTTAGCGAGCGCGCCACGGGGACACAGCATGAGAGCAACTATCGTTTGCATGTTGCCCAAGGCAAACAGTATCAGTAATACCTGAAATTGCACAGTTGTGAACTAAACACCTTGTGAACTCACCAGCTGATTCAAGTGTAAGGTTGAGCTACATAACGGAACAAGCGAATATTTTCTCAAGTAACGGAACAAAAATTTTTCATTATTACTTACTCTAAACGTACTATGTACATAGTGTTTGAAGAAGGTATTGTAATGCACCCCAAAAATTCCATACCGATATTTCACCGGAAATACATGTTTTGAGTCCCCCTGAAACCAAAAAAGCAGTTTTAGAAACATGTCCATGTGTGTGTGTGTGCATAGCTCAAAAACCGACCGATAAATACCAAACTTGGTATTTAAGTTTGGTATCTAATCTACCAAGGATGCACACGAAGATTTCCAAGAAAATCCCACCATCCCTGACTATCCTTTACATGGAACTTTTTTCGAAAATTTTGGTATTCTTAAAAATGGCTCTAACGATTTTGATTAAAATATTGTATATTAGATATATTTACGTGAAAAATAAAATGTATATCTTGAATATTTTGGGAATAGCATCTTTGTTCTGGATCAATTTTACGGAATTTTGCATAACTGCTAAACCGTAAGAGATGGACAAAAACTTACCACACAACAAATGTAGAGCACTTTAAAACACACAATTTATATAATATAAATGTTTTCGTGGAGTTGATCGATTTTTAGATATTCCTTGTTTTTGGTTTCAGCTTTGAAAAACTTATACTTTTCTCATACAGGAATTTGTCAACTCCTGTCCATACAAACAAAGGAACTTCAGTCACATAGCAACCAGCTTTTGACTATCAATTTAACCTATGATACCCCCTTATTTCGCTTCTACTTACAAGGAAGCAAGTAATAAGACTTGCGTTTGCTGGTTGTTTATTGGCTCAGGAATGAGTTCTGTTGTTGCAGCACTTTAGCCATATGCGTATGTCGGGGTTAATTAATTCTGCCTGAATTATCCTTCTTCTAACAATTCGATCCCAATAAAAACATGGACTAGTTCCCAGCTGTTGATGTAGAGCATTTTATTACACATAAATGTGACCAAAATTTTACTTTGCAGTTTACCTAGCCTTAGGTCTGTCGGTATCATTGCATTATTTTTGTTTATTTATTTGTACGTTTATTTCTATAGCCCCATTTAACTGCTGTAGTCATATTGTATTTTTAGATGAAATATTGGTGTTTTTACTCTTTGAAGTTTGGGCAGCTTGCTTTATTTGTTTATAACGCACATTCAGTTTCAGATCCATATTTGCAGAGTCTGTGGAGGTTAGGGAATAATCCCAATTATAGAAAAATCTGATGTGTTCCATTCACATCACTTTCTCTACACCTCTGCAACAAATTATTGTTTAAAAACTTTATGCTTCTATTTACTTCATAGTAATCGAGGAAAAAATAGCAAAAATAGTCTTATTACTTGTTTCCTTGTAAGTAGAAGCAAAATAAGGGAGTATCATAGGTTAAAGTGATAGTCAAAAGCTGGTTGCTATGTGACTGATGTTCCTTTGTTTGTATGGACAGGAGTTGACAATGGCCTGTATGAGAAAAGTATAAGTTTTTTAAAGGTGGCACCAAAAATAAGAAATAACCAAAAACGATCATCTCCACGAAAAAATGTATATATCATACATTGTCTGTTTTAACGTGCTCTACATTTTTGGCGTGGTAAGTTTTTTTTTCCATCTCTTACGGTTTAGCAGTTATGCAAAATTCCCTAAAGTTCATCCAGAATGAAGTAGTTTTCAGAGGCTATTCCCAGAAAGTTCAAAATCGTTAGAGCCATTTTTGAGAAAATCAAAATTTTCGAAAAAGTTCCATGTAAAGGTTAGTTTGGGGTGGGGGGATTTTTCTTTAAATCTTCGTGTCGCATCCCTGGAAGATACCAAACTTAAATACCAAGTTTGATAATTTACCGACTTTTCGTTTTTGAGTTATCGTGCTCACAGATACAAGGACGCGCGCGCGCGGACCTTTTTCTGAATATGCCTTTGTTGGATACAGGGGACCCTAAAACGTTTATATTCCGGTGAAATCTCGGTATAAAATCTTTGGGTGGAGTGCAATAACTTCACTATTTGCATAGTGCCTATAGAGAAAGTAAGAATTCCACTCCTCAGCCGGACATCAAAACCTGAACCTTCGGATAAGAAGTCAACTCGCTGATCATTCAATACAAAAGCAGACTGGCATGATACTGTCATGAAAATGTTATTACAGAATAAATTCCTCAAATAATAACATTAAATCGACAGGAAGTCATTCACTGAGGGAGATGCTTGAAAACTACAGGTCTAGTAAAACTGGCATCTTATGACTATGTCTAAAATAACTGTGTCTTATGAGTTTTCCTTTTGTTTTTGTTAATAAAATAAGCCACTATGTTTTGGTTATAAAGTTTTTCAGGTATTAAGATCCAGTTTTGTAAGAAATTGGCCTACTTACAAGAGAAGGAAAAGAAAGCTATCGCCATTATAATTTTATGTTATAAAATTATGTTGGCGACCATAAAATAATGTCCTCAGAAAAACTATTAGCTACTTTTGGGTTGGAAAAAATCAGAAAATTGCAATAACTTTGTTGGAATTATTATGTTGCAACAGTAAAAATTTCAAGGATATTCATTGTTCAAATACTCTGAACCTTCTGAATTCCGTTTGATATATTTTGTAGCATTTATGGCAGTTCCTGGTCTACCAGCTTCTATGTCACCTCCACCCATATGAGCATGCCAGGATGCGCATTATGCAGCCGATATCTATGATTCCCCCTGTCGGAATGTTGGTGTAACCTATAGTGCGTTAACTATTTTTTTTAATTAAAAAACATAGTTCCGGACTCCGGCGCTGTATTCCTTTTTTCTCCATTTTTTACAGTTTCCTATATTTCCTTAGTAGACCTTATTATTCTTAACGTTTTCCTTTTACATATACATACACAAACGAAGACACATTTACAAACACAGAAACACCCATGTCCAAGGCGGGACTTGAACCCACGATCCTGTGCACCAGGAAACGCCAAAGCGAGTCACTTTAGCGAGCGCGGCCACCGAGATCGACACTATTCAACTTCGTGAACAAATGACACTATCAGTATTATGTTGTATATTATGAAAGTTAAATAACAAAATTTACAACAGAGCTCTGAAACGAAGAGATTGTAGCAATTCAATACCATGAACACTATAATCCTAAAAATAATGTATTTCCCAAATTTTGGGCCCCCTATTATGAGTGTTACAAATAATCATTATATTTCACATTCGATACAAAAAGTACAATCCCCAAATGCAGTTTTAAATTTATTGTGCTTCAAATATAAAATATATTGCTATTACATCTAATATAATCGCAGGAATAAAAACTGGGAAAATGAAGTAAGATAATAGTGTAATATTGAAATGTCATTATCCTTAAAATTACTATATTTCCCAAAATTGGAGCTCCTCTGTGTAATACGGGAGCAATAATTCGAATTTTCACATTGGATACAATATAAAATAAAATATAACAGTATATATATATATATATATATATATATATATATATATATAAAATTTTCACAAATTTGGATCACTTTAAGGTCCAAATTAGCCTTAATTTATGGTAAAAGCATCAATACTGTATATGGTAACATTCCTGGTATAATTTATCGTATCAAAAATGATCCTAATAAGAATTGAATGCAATATTGAAATTTGAAAGTGGATATTATAAAAAAAATGCATCTAGAATTAAACGGCACTATTGTAGTATAATACAAAAATATAGCTCTATACCAAAAGAGCGGACAAGACCATGGTTATCTAATGCCCCCAAATATACTACCAAGTCAAGCTCTTATTTATATCCAAAAAGTTAAGACAGTTGGAGCACTGCCTAGGACGAGATAGAAATATCAATTGAAATAAAGTTCTTTGATTGGAACAGAACTAAACCCTCTAACCTTGAAAAGGCAGAAAAGGTTGTGGAGTAGGATAATGTAACGGAAGTGCAACCTCGCGCAATGGCATTAATTTTGGACACATTTTTTGTTTATTAAATAACTTTCAAATTTGATTATCTCGTTTAGGATCATTCTTATCTGATAAATTATAATCAGGAACTGTTATCATAATGCAGTATTGAACGTTTTACTATAAACTGGGCCCTTAAGGACCTACTTTGATCCAACCATGAAAAAATATATTGTTTCTCAAACATACACGTACATTTCATTTTATGTTGTATTCAATGTAAAAATCGGAATTATTGCTAGAGTAGCTCATATTTTGGTAAGTGTAGTAATTTTATTACAATACTACAATACTATGAGCTACGCCATGAACGCCGTAATCTTAAAAATACTGAAGTTTCCCAATTTATAGCCCCTCTATTGTATTATAATTTATATTGCATGCACAATAAATTTCGGATATTAATTTTTGTTTTATATTGTTTCCAATAACTCTTATGATGCATTAATATTCATATATAAAAGGAGGCCTAAAATTGGAGCTCTGGTATTTTTAATATTACAATGTTATGGTTTTGAATTGTCAGAATTCCAAAATTAATAGATTTCTTCAAACATTGAACTTCCCTAACACATTATGGGGCAGATTAGCTACAGAATGGTAAAAGGTTGAATACTATATTATGGTAACAGTTATTGGTTATAATTATCAAATAACAATGATCCAGAAAGAGTTAAATGCAATATTCAACTCTGAAAGTTAATTTAACTAAAAAAATCTGATGTGTTCTATTCACATGACTTTCTCCACATCTCTACAACAAAGTATTGTTAAAAAGCCTATTCTTCTATTTACTTCATGCTAATCGAGAAAAAATTAACAGAAGTTATCTTATTATTTGCTTCCATGTAAGTAGAAGGGAAGTAAGAGGTAGCATAGGTTAAAGAGATGGACAAAAGCTGGTTGCTATGTTACTGAAGCTCCTTTGTTTGTATAGACAGAAGTTAGCAAATTCCTGTATGAGAAAAGTATATTTTTTTTAAAGCTGAAACCAATAACAAAGAATATCTCAAAAACGATCAAATCCACGAAAACAATGTATGACATATTGTCGTGATCTATATTTTTGTGTATTAAGTTTTTGTCTATTTCTTACGATTTACCAGTTATGCAAAATTCAATAAAGATTATTCAAAACAAAGAGATCTTTACAGGTTATTCCCAAAAAAGTGAAGTTATACATTTTATTTGGCATGTAAATATCTTTAATGTAAGAGATTTTAATCAAAATTGTTGGAGCCATTTTTAAGAAAATCAAAATGTTCGAAATTTTTTCCATGTAAAGGGTAGTTTGGTTGGGGGGATTTTCTTTAAGATCTTTGTGTCGCATCCTTGGAAGAGGCCAAACTTAAATACCAAGTTTGGTATTTAACGGTCTTTTCATTTTAGAGCTATGCTGTCCACAGACACACACACACACACACACATGCACACACGGATCTTTCTCCAAAAATCAGATGCGTTACACTCACATGACTTTCTCTAGCTACTCTGCAAACAAACTACTTACAAAAGATGATTCTTCTTTCAACGCCATGCTAATCAAGATAAACATTAGCAGAATGCTCTTATTACTTAGTTCCTTGTTAAGTATAATGGAAATAAGGGAATGCACTAGGCTAAAGTGATAGTCAAATGTTTTAAAAACTGTTGTTATGCGATAGTCATTGCAAATCGCTTCTTTGCTTGGCCAGGAGTAGAACAAAAGAAAAACGGACACTTACGTCTGAGAAAAGTATAGGTACTTCACAATTAAACTAATAACAAAGAATACCTCGAAAACTGTAAGCTCCACGAAAAAAATGTATATGACATATAACTTGTGTATTTTAACAAGATATAGATTTTTTAAAGTAAGTTTTTGTCTATTTCTTACGGTTTACTAGTTATATTAAATTAAGCAACATTCATCCAGAATAAGCAGGGCTTTAGAAGCTATTCCCAGAAAATTCAAGATATACATTTTATTTATGATAGATATGGCTTTAATATGTGGTATTTCAATCAAAATCGTTAAGTCATTTTTAAGAAACACAAAATTGTTGAACATTTTTCCATGTAAAGGGTAGTTAGAAGTGGGGGGATTGTCTTGAAAATCTTCGTGTCGCATCCTTAGAAGATACCAAACTTAAATAGCAAGTTTGGTATTTAACCATTGTTTTTTAGCTATGCTGTCCACAGACCCACACACAGACAAACAGACAGACAGAGAGACAGACAGACACACGCGCACACACCCACACGGACGTGTTTCTGAAAATGCTCTTTTTTGGATTTAGGAGATCCTTAAACATGTATTTGTGGTGAAATCTTGACACAGAATATTTTCGTGAAATACAATAATTTTCTATCCCAACGTACATTGTACATACGGGGCTAGAAAAGCTAAAGATGTTTTTTTTTTTTTTTTGTATTCAAGTGGACCCAAAACATGTATTTCCGGTGAAATCTCGGTATCGAATTTTTGGGTGCAATACAATTACCTTCTGTATGCAATATGTTTATAATATGTGTAGAGAAAGTAAAATTAATTAATGCCACTGCTGTATATAGTAGCCACACTCCCCGGAAGACACGTATGAAACGAAGGACTTGTAGGAGGCTTCAAGCCGCGGGCACACAGTCACGGAAACCTTCGTTTCTACACTTGCCACACGAGCACCATTAGGGAGTAATCACAGCGAGACATCTCTCTCTCGGTAGGCTCACACTTGGACGCACAGAAAAGAAGCGCAGCTCGCCGAAAAGAACCAACTCGTCCATATCTAGAGGCGCTGTGGAGATGTGCCAAGGTCACAATAACTGTTCTGTGTCAGCCACAATGGATCGCATAGTCGTAGTAGCGCTAATCTGTGGAAAAGCTGAAAAACAAACGCGTAAGCAGGATAGAAGTTTCTGGATGCATGATAGAAATTTATCCAGGAATTTAAGATAGTGTTTTCCGAAGTACAGACCTAGAAAAGGTTTGAAAAACAATGTTCAACGACATAAAAATAAAGAGATAAACAAAAACAAAAAATCTTGGGTTACTTTCACGACTTTCTCTAGCTGCTCCACAAAAAAACTTCGTAGAAAAGGATTGCTTTTTTTCTGCACAGTAATAATCGAGATAAACAGCAGAATAATCATATTACTTAGTTCCTTATGAATAGAAGGGAACTTAAGGAATGCGCTATGCTAAAGCGATAGTCAAATGTTTTAAAAGCTGTCGTTATGCGATTGTCAATGCAAAGTGCTTCTTTGCTTGGCCAGGAATATAACAAAAGAAAAACGGACTTTTTCTGTCTCAGAAATGTATAAGTACTTTATAATTAAAACTAATAACAAATACTATCTCGAAAACGATAAACTCCATGAAAAAAAAAATGTATATGACATAAATTGTATATTTTAACGAGATCTACATTTTTGAATAGTAAGTTTTTGTCAATCTCTTACGGTTTACAGCAGCATTCATCCAAAATAAACAGGTTTTCAGAAGCTATTCCCAGTAAATTCAAGATACACATTTTATTTGTGATGGAAATTGCTTTAATATGTGGTATTTTAATCAAAATCGTTAGAGCCATTTTTAGAAAAAGAATATTTTCGAATTTTTTTCCATGTAAAGGATTGCCAATATTCGTGTCGCATCCTTGGAAGTATCTTTTCGTTTGTGAGCTATACTGTCCACAGACACACACACAGGCGCGGACCTTTTTCTGAAAATGCTTATTTTTGATTCAGGGGATCCTAAAACATGTATTTTCGGTGAAATCTCGGTATCTCTATCCACTATGTACACTTGGGTCCAGAGAAATTAATAATGCCCTTGCCTAGAGCTGGTGAACCTATGCCACATGTTGTGGTCCAGGATGAAGCATTTCCCTTACGCCGTTATTTACTACGGTCCTTTTGCAAAATCACAATAATTACAGAACTCTATGAAAAACGTGTATTTAATTATTGACTGAGTCAAGCGCGTAATGTTGTTGAAAATACATTTAATATTACAATACATTCATTACATTATCCAATGTAATAGGAAGAAAAGTATATGCGGCAGTGTGTCCATGTGTCTTGAGTGTGTGATGCTAATATATATGGCCATTGTTGTTTCAGATGCGTCTTTCTAAATTATAGATAACCATATTTTTCATTATACATATGTCATATCTGTATTAATTTTTTACATCTCTTATAATTATTATTAGAAAGATTCACTATTACTTTCGATGTTATTATTATTGTTATTATATTGTTATTTTACATTTAATGTTAAAATGTAATATAGTTTGAAACACTGATGCAGTTGATACAATAGTAGAAAAATAAATGTTATTATTTTTATTGTGATCATATGCTTGGATCTTGGATATTTTTGAAACGTTTGTTCCATTATTAGCATTACAATGTGATTTAGAATTATTACCAAATTGCTTCAAATTCTCATGAAATATGATTCTTTTTACTATGATTATACATTTTATTTAAGTAATATCTAATAGAAAACTACAAATTACAATCAATTCCTAAATATATGTTTTATAGTTATTGGATGTAACATTTCCAATTGCTGTAGCTTCTTTGTTCCCAACTATTATTTCTTATATTGATATTTCTATATAATTTCTGGCATTTATCAAACAAAACGTGTACCCAATAAATTAGCTTTTCCTCAGATATAGATATAGAAGCAGATAAAGATACAGAAGTGCAATGATCGACACCGACATAAGGGAACTACTAGATAACGATGACCTTGGTCAGTCAGGTACGAAGTACCAAACTTTTCGATAGGACACGATGAAACTCCACCTATCGAAGACGAAAAATTATCTGGAAGTGATTCGCTTGCGGAACCTTCGATGTTGCGCGTCTTGCCTCATCTAGTGAAAGGCGTCTCCCATCTCATATGAACCAGGAGAAGATGATATTCGACTCGCCGCGCTTCGCTTCTGCGCGTCCAAGGGTGAGCATGCCTTCTGGTGTTCACGTGAAGAATTCTTTCGAGTGGGCAAGCAACTGAGCTGCTGCTCAGGCACCGCCGACACTGCAGGACCTGAAAGTACACCTAAAAATATAAAAGTGATATGAAATAAGAGGGAATGGTGTTCAGGATAGTAGAAATAACACTGTCGACTGGGGAAAAACCATAAAAATACCCCAGGAACAGACCATACTATCGCTGTGAATCGAACCCAGGACTTCCAGTATGTAAGCCTCACACGTTACCAAGGAGCCATCTCGTTCTGTAGATTAAATCTATAGTTGTATTCTAACTTTTATCACACTGTAGCTACGGTATTATTGTTTATTTTCCTAAAAATTGCACACGTGCATGCCTGCACACGCATGAGCTTCAGAGAGGGAGTTAACGCACATTTTGAAATGTTTGCATAAGCAGAAAGTTTCGACATCATGCCACATCTGTGAAGCCTCTGAGCTTGTTTATTAGTGTTCACTTGGTCGTGGAATCTATTCCCAGATGTGCAACTGCCTGCAGCAAACATTGTTGTTTGTGTATCAGAACAGCAGATGCGCTTAGGGAAACACGTGTAAACATTAGTCAGATTTCACGCGCGTGCTATGAGGACATTAAAATGTATTTATTTCCCCTGCAGCAATTCCCGTGTTCTCACACACTCAACACATGCACGAGAGTGAGAGTTGAAGTGGCGCTTGATCAACGTTTCGTGTGGCTAGAGGAAAGAGACACTTGAATAACGAGAGTGTGTTTATTCACAGTGCTACGAAAGATAATGTAGCTCATATCACGTGTTTCTTAGGAGCGTGACGAGCACCGCACGAGAGTGAGAGTTGAAGTGGCGCTTGATCAACGTTTCGTGTGGCTAGAGGAAAGAGACACTTGAATAACGAGAGTGTGGTTATTCACAGTGCTACGAAAGATAATGTAGCTCATATCACGTGTTTCTTAGGAGCGTTACGAGCACCGCACGAGAGTGAGAGTTGAAGTGGCGCTTGATCAACGTTTCGTGTGGCTAGAGGAAAGAGACACTTGAATAACGAGAGTGTTCACAGTGCTACGAAAGATAATATAGCACATATCACGTGTTTCTTAGGAGCGTGACCAGCACTGCAAGAACAAACTAACCTCAATTAATGGTTAGTAACGTGATATTTAAAATATAAATACAAAATAAAGCACTCAAATGTAAAAATATTTGCAAAAAGTGATAAAATATTACATAAATGTCATTTGTGTACATATTAAATTATTTTATTGTTAAAATCGTTGACGCTTATTTCATGTCACTATTGATATCAGATGCACTTGCAGATCATGACTTTCAGATTGAGGCTTCTTATTCTGTTTTGTTCATTATTTCATCGAGTGTGATGGCTTTTTGATAACTACCAGTGCTACTCGCTCTCATCTTTGGCTTTTCATGGTCTTCTCGAGTCAGAAGGTGAATACTAAAAATGAAACTTTAGGAAGATAAATTTGATTGAAATTATTATGAATTGAATGAAACATCGGACTGAGCCATACTATTTTTATTTATATCTGAACGAAGTAATATAAGAGTGCGGAAGTAGCAGCAAACCGAAGGAATTTATAATAAATGAATTTAAACTGATACAATCTGGTTTATAGATGATCAGATTTTATTAGCCGAAAATGAAATAGATTGCAAAAACTAATATTAAAATTTCACTTGATATGTGCATGAAATAACATGCACATGTCAAGTCGAAAGCTAAAGGAATGGTCATATGGGGAATTAGAACGAAGATAATAACAAGTTACAGCTATTAAATATTTAGGATCCAATATATTGTAGAATATTCAGTGTGGGATAGGAGTTATTATCCCTATCACTGTGCATCTCTAGGGGGGATATTTTGGAGAAACAGCTGGTGCTAGCGCATGCATGAGGGAAGCAGGGAGCCTCTGTGTTTAAGGTGACGGACCAGATGGGTTCCATAAATAAATACACTAAGAGTGCAACTCACCTGGTACATTTTGATGGTCTTGAAGTTAAAACTATTAAATAAATACTCTGCTCTACCTGTTGATGTTGGTTCTAAGTGCGTTAGGCAATGCCAGTAGCTTGGATGTGAGCCTGTAGCTCCCCGTGACGTAATTAACTGACACTTTATAGTCGAACGCATTCTTAGGCCAACTTTGATTTATGAGGCCACGGTTGTATCAGTAATTAGAACATCTTGTCACCAATATCGATGGCTGAAACTGGTGAACATTACGTCTTGCTAAATAAAATATAATTTATTCAAAATAACCAAATGGCACCGTAAGATATCAGTTATCGAAAGAAAAGTGGCTCTTGAAGAAAACATTGAGAAGTATAAATGTATAAAAAGAAATTTTGGCAAGGCCATATGCTACAAATAAAATTAAGGATCCATAGAACTGTAGCTAAGCAATATTAAAATAAGGTTGTGAAACATTAAAAAAACTTTAGTATTTAAGACTGCAGACATCACAGATGACATTCTTCAGATCAATATTGGGTGTAACAAGAGCACATCCATTAGGGAATTAGACAGAAGGAATCAATTGGGAAAACAGCATGTAATAGAGCAAATATAGAAATATTAGCGACAATAGAAAGACCATATACAAAGTATGCATCCTTCGAGATTTCATAGACAAACATCATTACATAAACCATATGCACGGAGAGATATAAGACGACCACGAAGAAGATAGACAGCTTAATTCTCATTAGCCTCGTAACAGGTCCCGAGGGCCTAATACCCATCAAGGGAAAAAGACTAAAATATTTATTGGTTAATGTGAGCTTTTCTTGCTTAATTTTCCTTTTATTTCGTGTCCTTCTCAAGTTTAATTGTGTTTCTAGGTTTCACGGCCTAAGATGCAACAGGGGAATCATCTTCGTATTCCCCACAGACACCAGAAGGCTGCCTGGTTGCACGGGCTGTTCTTTAGGCAGATGAAATGTTGGGTCAAATCTTCGAGCTAGGACATGTAAGGGACTTCCGCGCGTCTCTGCTGCCTGTCAGTTTGCACCTATAGACTCTAGTGGTTCCTTTACTTCATTCTACTAGGAGGTGGTAGACCCAATGTATGACTCTGAGGGTTACATTGTGACCATAGTATACTTATATCAATGTGATCAGTATTTCCTTGTCGAGACAAAAGGGGTCATTCTCTCTTTTCTTTCTATAAAGACTTGTTCCACTGTAGGTAACTTTCGTACTATTGTACTATGCCTCGGTAAGTTATGCTGGTGACTTATTCTCTGGAGTGTTTCTCATAGAAATTTTTAATGTGTGTTTTAGGTGGCAGGTATTATTGCAATGGTGACTGGAATGCTGTTTTCAAATCTAGTAGAGTTTATAGTTTTCTTTTGAGACCGCCTACAGTCCTGTTACACCTACTTAACTAGCATAGAGGACAATTAGTCTGATGTATCCAAATAGTGATTCGTGGAAAATCGTCTCTCGGATTGGCAGGTATAACTGAGGGTATCGAGGCATGCTTTGTGGTGGGTTTATGTTTGTAGAGTGTGGCCACAACCGAAGTTTACTTCTCAGGAAGAGGCATGCTACATTTGTTCGACCTTGCTCCCTGTTTATTTTATGGACTCTTTCTCTCCCCCACGGTAACTCAGTCATAGGGAAGTTCTGTAAGTTTTCGGATAAATGGGTAATCATCTTCACGGATTGCTAGCATGCTTGTGCCTAATCTACATTTCCTACATTCTGAAAATAAATAAAACTTATTAGGTTGTCCTACTAAATGTATAAGCTATACTTTTCACCAAATATGAATGTTATATAAGCACACGCATACACGAAAAACTGCATTTATGAAATAATGACGGCGCAGATAATCAAATCTTTATAACACATAAATATACACTAACATCTCCAAATTGATAAACAGAAATTCCTGTTTGCTCAGTAACACATCCAAATGTAAATAAGCATATCAGAAAATAGCGGCTGATCAATAATATCATGAAACGATAAAAAAGTGTTTGACTTGGTTAGGTTTCAATAATTTAATTTTCCTTTTTATTTTTATACCAAGAAATTCTCGCCTTTACTATATTTTGTAAACAAGGGTTTACTAATTTCTGAATAAACTGCATTGCTTGGAGCGTCAATAAATCAAGTAAAGCTATTTATCCCAGTCAGAAAATATTACTTCGAACAAGCCACTTAGAGCACATACGTTTTGATGTTTGCATATCTGGAAAGTCCATCTTGGTTTCCCGTGTAAGCTCCAACATTGGATACACTAGTGGACAAGCTCCTCATAGCGTATCCACGTTCACCGCGAATATCCGTGCAACCCTGAAAGATGAGTAGGAAAATGAAATGAGACAGAATGAGGAACATGGCGCACAAAAATTGAAACTGGCGTTTGCCCAACGGCCAGTAAAGTTCACGATAAAAGAATATACACACACTGGTGGGTCTCTTTGGAGTTTGAAGCCAGCTTCTCCTCACGTAACCGCCTGAAACACTGTGCTTGATATCAGGGATGAGTTATTAAACCCTAAGCACCGCTTGTTTACATTCTCACACTCACCTTCATTGTCTCCCAAGTCATTTCCTGACTAGAGATTGGTCGAGTTTTACTTTCTATACATGTACTATGTACACAGTGTATAGAGAAGGTATTGCGCTCCACCCAAAAATTCGATACCGAGATTTCACCGGAAATATATGTTTCAGGGTCCCCTTTATAAAACAAACAAAAACATTTTCAGAAAAAGGTCCATGAACACGATAATTCCAAAACGAAAATTCGGCAAAATACCAAACTTGCTATTGAAGTTTAGTATCTTCCAGGGATGCTACACGAAACTACCCTTTACATGGAAATTTTTGATTTTCTTAAAAATGGCTCTAACGATTTTGATTAAAATATCGTATATTAAAGATATTTACCTGACAAATAAAATGTATATCTTGAATTTTCTGGGAATAGCCTCTGAAGACTACTTTATTGTGGATGAATTTTACGAAATTTTGTATAACTGCTAAACCGTAAGAGTTGGACAAAAACCATACACAAAATGTAGAGCACGTTAAAACACACAATTCATATTATATACATTTTTTTTCGTGGAGTTGATTGTTTTTTAGATATTCTTATTTTTGGTTTCCTCTTTAAAAGTTGCACTTTTCGCATACAGGAATTTGTCAGCTCCGTCCATACAAACAAGGTACTTCTGTCACATAGCCACCTACTTTTGACTCTAACTTTAACCTATGGTTCTCCCTTATGTCGCTTCTGCTTCCAAGGAAATAAGTAATAAGACTATTCCTGCTAACGTTTTCTCGATTGACATGAAGTAACTAGAAGTATAAACTTTATAACAGCATTTGTTGCAGAGATGTAGAGAAAGTCATGTGAATAGATCACATCAGATTTTTTTAAACTTAGTGTCATTTTAGTGTTATAGTTATATCAGAAAGAGAGAGAAAGAAAATAAATAAACAGAGAGAGGAAGGAAGAAAGAAAGAAAGAAGGAAGGATGGATGGAAGCAACCAAGGGTTGGGAGGGAGGGCGAAGGGAATTTTACGCTAAAAATAAAACTAGATTAACAGTAAGCAGGACTGAATGGGTTGCTAAGTTTACTGGATAAGTGAGAAAATACAACATAAGCATTTGCATTTAATGTTTTATTTTGAAAGGTTTGTCTTTCAAATATCCTTATAGAATAGTTACTTTTTACTCAAGTGGTAAAGTTGGCAGTAGGCTGAGCTTTGTAAGCTTACGAACAATATAAAACAATTGTATAAAAACAAACACTAGTGTGTTATACACTACGTTTAAACATTTCTCAATATTTACAGACATATTATAATTATAACTCACGGAGTTGAACTTAATAATCTGTGATATTCATTGTTGTCTTCCTTAGCATCAGTGCTGATAACATAATGACTTACTCGTATAGAACGAAAACAATCTATACAACGGAGGCAGTGCAGAGGTTGGAATCTTGCTCTCTCCGCTGCTTGCATAATTTTGTGTCTGGTTCAGCAGATTCCATGTTCATGGCATTAAAATCACCCGCCATTTTATGGGTCGATACGAGCTTTTAGGATCATAGCCTACTTGAATTTTATGCCACTGAGTGACAGAACTTTCTACTTATTACACTATTGATATCTGGTAAACGACCTACTTTTAGCATCAACTGTCTAGAATTTATTTTATTTTAATAAACCTTTCATTCAAAAACATTCACTTTTTTAGGACTTATCCTATCCTACAGAGATATTCTTGTTAGCTACTAGGATAATTCAGAGAAGAAATTAATTCCTTATAATTCAAAAATGCCTTAGTTAATATCTTATGATTTAATATACATAAATTTAAATATTATATGATCGCTAACTTAAACATGGTGGCCCATGTTGTTATATCCGTCAGTTTCAACTAGCCCGGTGGCAGAGTTAAATGTACAAAGATGCTGGGATGGTTCCTCTCTTACCACGACTTTCCTATCAACAATTTCCTTCATTATCAGGTTTTTAGGAAAAGGTGACGGTGTTGTGGCTCGGTGCTTTGTAGAGATTTCTTCCTTGGAGTCGTTGGGAACTACTCTGTTAGGACCCGCCTCGAAGTGGACCCCACCTGGGAAGACAGTAGGGGCTAGAGGCTTGTAGATGGATCGGTCGCGTCGGAAACATTGGAACTGGAAACATTAGGGATCCCGACTGCGCCTGCGCCTGTTCTCATTCGGATCTGGCCATCCTTCCAGTCTCTTCACTCATCCCTCCCTCCCTCCCTTACAGGGTCAAGAAGTCACACTTAGAACTACATGACCTACTTGCAGTGCTCCGGTTCGTTCGTAGCTTTGCTTTTATTCATCTTCAAGTACGCATGTGGAGAAACTAGAAGCTTCTGACACAACTCACAGTGCGGGGTATGGAATTGTGCATATTAACAATGAATTACATCAAGCATCGGTGCTGTCTTAAATAGTGCGCCTATGTGATCTCTGAAAGAAAGAAGGGTGTGAGAGATTACAAAGTGTATTCAGTTCTGGTGGCGACAGGTGCAACGCAGCAGTGGTCTATTCTCGCAGAAAGACTGGGGCGAAGATTCAGATGTGCGAGTGAAATCTTATTAACATTTTCACATACTCCACTGAACTACTGGCGCTGCCACTCTGGAAGGTTAAGAAGGAAATGGAATCTAAAGTGAATTAGTGAAGTGTAGGTAATCCAATCCAGCATTACTCTATCGACCAGAATTCTCGATTACGTACACATTTGAACCTGGAACCTTCTCGAACACGTGACTCAGACGAAATCTCTTTACTCATCCCGCTCGATACTCCTC
This sequence comes from Hymenopus coronatus, assembly GCA_030762935.1. NCBI lineage: Eukaryota > Metazoa > Arthropoda > Insecta > Mantodea > Hymenopodidae > Hymenopus > Hymenopus coronatus. The sequence continues at coordinate 104,946,788 of CM060888.1, read as the reverse complement.
GGATTTAATGATGCCGTACTATTTACCGGTTGGATACTCCAAGGAAAATCTTTTCTCCCATTACCTTACACCATTAAGAAGTTAACGATTTTACTTCGCCCTGAAATCGCTGCTATTTCCCTTAATATGCGAGCGATATTTCCAGAAAGCCTTCCCGTGCTTCTGTCAAGTACATTTACATGGAGAAAAATGAGAAACGTTTTTAGTTTTATGAATTTCATTTACAAGATTTCCTACATAAAATTTTTATTTATTCTTCTAATCACTTTTGTTGATTACAGTTAACATTTGCATATGATGTATTGAACTTCGGTTAAATGAAAACTTTGGATTTCTATTTTTTGTAACATACCACGTTTAAGATGGCACACAATAAATTTCAAACTAGAGCAATATCTAAACGCACGAAAAATAAATGTTATGATCAATGCACGCCAATCTCGTATAATAAAGTTTTACCTTCTCTAGTGCATATGTACAACGCACATAGAGATAGACCTGGTATTGCACTCCGTCAAAAATATGATATTGAATTTTCATCGGAAATGTATGTTTTGAGAAACCCTGAATTTAAAACAAAATATTTAAAAAGCAAGGCTGTGCGTGTGCGGGTGTGTGTGTGTGTGTGTGTGTGTGTGTGTGTGCGCGCGCGCGCGTAGACAGCATAACTCGAAACGAAAGTCCGTTAAATACCAATCTATGCATTTAGGATTAGTATCCCCCCAAAAATGCGACACGAAGATTTTCAAGAAAATCCCCAAGTACAAAGTACCCTCTACATGGAAAAGTATTCGAAAATTTAGATCTTCTTAAAAATGCTCCAATTATTTTGATTAAAATGCCGTATAGTAAAGATATTTACATGACAAATAAAATGTATATCTTGAAGTTTCTGGTAATAGCTCTGAAGTCTTCTTCATTCTGGATGAATTTTGCATACCTATTGACTGTAAGAGATAGACAAAAACTTACTGCACAACAAATGTGGATCTTGTTAAAACACACAATTTTTTAACTTTATATTTTCGTTGTGACGCAACCACTTACGAGATATTTATTATTAGTTTAGGTTTTAAAATAAGTATACAGCCAGCAAGTCTGTCGTGTTTATTTTGTTTTTTACTTCTGTCCAAGCAAAGAAGCGAAATTCAATGACAATCGTATAGCAATAGCTATTAAAACATTTTACTATCGTTTTAACATAGTGCATATCTTTAGTTCCCTTGTACTTATAAGGAAATACGTAACAAAAACTTCTGCTAATGCTTATCTGGTTGTTTGTAAGTTTGTAAAACAGCTGGAGAAAGTCTTGTGAGTATTACACATCAGATTTTTAAGTATGGTTAGTGATTTATTCATTAACAACAGATTAGATTTAGAATGTATGCACAAAATTAAAGACATGTTGAGCATTTCTTATTCAGTATTTTATTGAAATAGGTTTTCCATATAACGCGGTCATTTTTCTAAATATTTTTTTTACTTTCTACATCAACTATGTGCATAGTGATAGAGAAGGTGTTGTATTGGACTTAAAAGTGAATACCGAGATTTCATTGAAAATATATGTTTTGAGGGCCCTGAATAAAAAAAAAGCATTTTTAGAAAATTGTCCCTGTGTGTTTCTTTGTCTGTCTGTGTATATAACTGCGTGTGTGTGTATATGTGGGAACCATAGCTCAAATACGACAAACACAGACATTTATCTAATAATAATAATAATAATAATAATAATAATAATTATTATTATTATTATTATTATTATTATTATTATTATTATTATTATTATTATTACTATTCAGGGGGTCCCAAAACATATACATTACCGGTGAATCTCGGTATCGAAGTTTTGGGTGCAATACAATAGAATCATTTCTATTCACTATGCATAAAATGCGCGTAGAGAAAGTAAAAATGTAGATCTCGTTAGAGCACACAATTTATGTCGTTCATTTTTTTTGGTGGATTGAGCATTTCCGAGATATTCGTTATTATTGGTTTCAGTTTTAAAGTACATAACTTTTTCATTCAGGAATTTTTCAGATCTTGGTCATGCAAAGAAACGAATTTCAATCAAATAATTAAAATATTTGACTGTCGCTTTAACCTAGTGTATTCCCTTATCTCCCTTCTACTTATAGAGAAGTAACTAATATGACCATTTCTGCTATCTGCGGTTCATTTTAATTAGCACGAAATAGAGAGAAGACATTTTTGTAAGAATAATCTATTGTAGAATAGCTAGAGAAAGTCATGTGAATGAAACACAATCAGACTTTTTATTCAGGAGGCCCATAAATCACGGTATGGTATTAGGAAGAGTCGCAGTGTCATTGACATCCAGAACTTCAGTTTACCATCCACAATTTAACAGGCTATGACGAAAGTAGGGTACATATTGAACACAAACTCTTTTGCTGAAATACGCACGACAGTACGTCCATGGATTCCTTAAAACAAGCTGCTGTCTTGATACTAACGGGTTTTTATGGCAGTGATATGGGTCGGTTGACTAATCGTTTTTATGTGCCTGCCCCGCTGTGTAACTTTCCCTTCCCCTTGATTGGCTAAGTAAAACTTTGAATAGCGAAATACACATTTTATAAAGAACAAGGCCTGTAATTTGCTTACGTCATTTGAGATATAGGTTTAAAAAGAAGGGTCCTCCTGTTTATATTTAATAGCAAAATTTACACATAATTTAGATGCACTGATCTTGTTACGTAATGCAATTTATTCACTCGATTATGAAAATGAAAATTTACAATTCTCTCCAGATACATTAATGTAAATATGCAAGTTAAATAAGGAAGTAACAGGTGTTTCAAAAGTGTCTCCGCAGTACACTCGGACGCTTGTGACTTTAGTTAAGTTGGGAACGGAGCTATGGAGGAGGAGCATCATTTATGCTTGAGCAACACTGTTTGCTACAAGTCAATACTGTCTGATTGTGCTTATGAATTGAAGACAAAATATTAACCATTGAAAAGAGAGGGCCTTAATTGACATAGTCCTTAATGGTGATACATTTCAGACAATGTAAAATGTAAATTTCTTGAACGTTTTGCACACTCGGCATGTCTTCATCATAATTTTGTGTGAGATTTAATTACTAAATTCCAAATTCCATGAAAAAGAATGATTTTTCGAAAAGCGGTAAGTCTAAACTGGACGAAATTTCGGATGTAATGTTAAGGAGCCCTACAAAATGAATCCAGAATCCAGAATGAAACATAGAGCCGCTAGTAAGTAAATGAAACTGCATCCCTATAAATGTACAGTTGTCCTGAAATAATGATGAACTAAAGGAAATCACAAATTAGGCGGAAAACCTTACATAAAATGTCCGAATTAAGCGCAAAGCAGTTGAACCGTGCCTACAGAAATGAAAACAGCATTTTCAGCATCTTCTGTGACAGTGGTAGGCACGTAAGTAATCGCAGTTTCAGTCCAGCTTAATTTCCAATAACAACTAGCGTGAACTGTTACCAACGGAACAGCGATGAGTGAAGGTGCTGTAGACACCTCATTGCGGAGACACTTGTTACCTTGTACCGCATAACCGCCAATTGGCAGCCAGTGTGAGGTTACCTGTCACGTGGCAAAGTTATGTGGAACAGACCTCTTTTTTTTTTTCATTGTTTCATTTGTATAGCTCCCGTTAACTTCTGTGATAGTATCGGGGGCTTTGACTTGTGAAACAACTCGTCTGGTCACAGTAGGTTATTGTCATTAGACATACTTTAATATCACTAAATACAAGCACATTCACTCTCACATACATACTTCCAGACTCTGTGGGGAATAAGGAATGATTCGTTAAAGAAAAATTCCCTGTGAATCATTCCGGGACCTCCAGGTAACAAGTCAGCTCCCATACCTCTCGACCATGCAGACAGAAAAAGAGGGGTTGATGACAACGGACGTGGTGTTTACAAATGATCACCCATTCAAGTACTGACTTCGGTGATCGGACGAGAACCGTAGTTTTCAGCTTGGCATGGCCGTTGGCGAACCAGGCTTTTGTTTATTGCGATAAAACTGTGATAAGTGCGTCATTGGAGATCGAGGAGAGGTTTGAAAATATGAGACGAACTGTAGCATTCTAATGTGTATAGCGCATTTGCATTGCACTGTGCTTACACATAATGAATAATAAATATAGTGTTTAATACAACTCTAAGGTAACTTACTGGAGAGCTTTTATTACCTAATAAGTATATATTATTGAAGCTCTTATTATTTATACTTTCAGAATTCTATATAAAATATTATTTGTTAAACAGATATTTGTGAATAACACAAGCACATTATCTTTCATCTGATTTCTTCGCTTGACTGCTCCTTAATGGAATGTCAAAACGTTGCAGAAGAACATTTTAAAGACGACGTAAAATCTGCACAGCGTTTACAAAGGAAAAGCTGCTGCGGAAACACTTTTTTCATTAAGAGGATTTCGCCCACGATCCTATACAAGGCACATAGTCTTGCTACGTCACTTTAATTGCCTACTTTGGCACAATGACTTCATTAAGCCGGCCTCACAAGATAGTTTGGCTTAAGAGACAATCTGCCACAGTATATCGCATTTCCTCTGTCTGTGCACATTTTGTTTTGTGTTAGTTTTGAAAACCAGGTTGTTGCACTTGGAGTACTCCTCCGTGCTTTCCTTGTGATGAGGAATATGTTAACCAAGTTGGAAACAGTGCCAACACAGAATGTTTCTTAATTGCCATCTCATGTGGTAAAACTGTAACCAAATTTTTACTCTCTATACTAGCAGGACAAATATTTCATTCCGGCCAAAAATAACAAACACTGGGTTAAAAACCAAACTTGTTTCAACTCAGCATCTTCCAATGATGCGACACGAACATTTTCAACAAAATCTTCCCATTCTGAGCTACGCTTTATATTGCACACACACACACACACACACACACACACACAATATACAGACTGTTAATGAACTAGACCGAAATAATTTGCGAGATTGTGCACGTGACTGATTTAAGTAATTTGAGATCGGCGATGCATGGTCCCCGGGTAAACATAACCTAACTGCATAGCGTTAAACGTGTGGGTATCAGGTGCTGATAAGTCGGTGTTAAAGCAAAGCAGCTTGAAAATATGGCTTAGAATGTCTTTAAAACTGCTGCCCGAGTATAGAAATGTCAATTTTTAGCAGCCCGTTACTAGCGTTCTCAAGATTTAATGTCGCAAAAATCTGTAAAATCAAGAACTAATCACTTGACAATCCGACACTGAGCATTCATTAATTACATTCTTGAGTTATGTAGCCCAGTCTGGAGGCGTTTTTCAACTGCTCTGGTGGCTTAATGTGTAACGCGGGAAGCTGTTATCTCAATGGTCATGAGTTCGATTCCTGTCATACAGGAAATGTTTTTTATTATTATTTTTTTCATTTCTGACGAAGTGCCGCGATACGTGAACGAGACACGAACTCGAAAACTATCTTTCACTTGAAAGCCAGTATCATAATCACTACGCTAGAGAGGTACGCTGTAACATGTCCCTTCGTTTTTCGTGTTATGCTCTCGAATGGTTGATAAATTAGCCAGTGGCATACTGGCACTTCATAAATTTATAACGTTACTTCGAAATTTCAATAAACAGGCCATAAGTCTCCTATCTCAAATTACTTATTTAAGTAATCTACATATTCCGTGTAAATATTTCGGTATAGTTCATTAACACCATGCGTGTGTGTGTGTGTGTACCGACAATTTAGATTTATAAGCCAACAGCTTATTTATTTTCATATCCATGCTATTTCTATGTTCACTGCTGAATTATCTCTAAAAACGTATAAGCAATATAAAAAATCTGAAGTGCTCCATTCATATGACTTTCTCTACATTTTTGCAACAAAGTATTTTTAAAAAGGTCATGCTTTTATTTACTTCATACTAATCAAGAAAACATTCCAGAAATAGTCTTACTACTTGCTTCCTTGTAAGTAGAACGGAAATAAGGGAGTACCTTAGGTTAAAGTGATGGTCAAAACCTGGTTGCTATGTCACTGAAGTTCCTTTGTTTGTATGGACAGGAGTGGATAAATTCCTGTATGAGAAAAGTATGTTTTTCAAATCTGAAACCAAAAACGAGGAATATCTCAAAAACGATCAACTCCAAGAAAACATGTATATAACATAAATTGTGTATTTTAAGGTGCTCTACATTTTTTGTGTAATAAATATTGTAAGTTTTTGTCCATCTCTTACAGTTTAGCAGTTATGCAAAATTCTGTAAAATTCATCCAGAATAAAGTAGTCTTCAGAGGATATTTCCAGAAAATTCATGATATACATTTTTTGTCAGGTAAATATCTTTAATGTACAGTATTTTAATCAAAATCGTTAGAGCCATTTTTGAGAAAATCAAAATTTTCGAAAAATGTTCCATGTAAAGGGCGGTTGGGGGTCAGGTGATTGACTTGAAAATCTTCGTGTCACATCCTTGCAAGATACCAAACCTAAATACCAAGAGACACAAAGACATGTTTCCAAATTTTTTTTATTCATGTAATTCCGGTGAAATCTCAGTATCGAATTTTTGGGTGCATTACAATACCTTCTCTATACACTATTACATAGTAGGTGTAGAGAAACTAAAATGCATTTTCATAAAAAAGTTGACACCTTTGAGAATAGATGCATTCAGTTTTGTTGGAACTGCTTTTGTTTTTCTTTGTAACTGTTATACTAAATTAATTATTGTATAATTTGAATGGTTCTTACACATTAAAGGATTTTTAATTTTTTCCCCCACTTCAAATTATGAAAATTGTGACCTATCTTAAGTAATATTATTTCAAATATATTACTAGTTTATAGACTATTCGTAGTATATTAAATCTTAGCTACTAAAAGAGGTCAAGTAATGATTATATATTATATGCAACGCGTTATGCAAATTACGGAGTTAATCTATTTTTGTGTGAATAGTACCTCAAATTTACACTTTACGTAGCATATGATATGTAATACAAAATTAATAATTGCTTCTTCACGGTAGAAGATTTACTGTCGGTGTATTTTCTAAATTTCATACAGATATACAGATTAATGAGAATCTGAACTATAACTATGATTATGATTTGTGAATATATAATTGATAGGATTTTGTTTCAATAGAAATATATTTCATTTGAGGAATCGTGGACGATGATTACAAATTGGATACTTAACAAAGTCGTACCAGAGTTAATGTGCTTGGTTTCGATTTTAATGCTGTTTTCAGCCATTAGAACACACCATCATTTCGTATTGGTAAGAGTTAAGTAGTGGTAGTGGTGCTTATTAGTGCCTAATAATAAATTAATTGCGTTACAGAGTCGGGAATTTTGAACCTCTAACCGTTTTAAGAGTCAGTATTGTCAGAACGATAAAGATATAGGTGTAGTTGTTCCTTAACCCTTAGAAATAATATAATTACCTCCTCTTGCATCACTGATAAGGAGGAACATTATTTCAATGGCATTAAAGAACTTGCAAAACTTATTACGGCAAGTTCTTTAAAAAAGAATTTACTAGCGATATGTGTCACATTGTAGTAATTAGGAATTTATGCGAGGGGATTTAAAGTATAGTATAAATTACCCAACAAAACAAGTTTTTCAAAAATATTTATCTTTGTATCATTTTTTAATTAAAATGACAACTTTCAATATGAATTTTAAATATTTAGTCTAATACTGTTACCACAAAACTAGACAAACGATAATGGTTTAATGGAAACATTTGAATGTTTGAAAAGGTTAGTGATTAAAGAAAAAATTCACGCAAACTTCATTCATGCGAATTAATTTACCTCGCTCTTTCTCGTATCTGTCAAATAACGGAAGGTGGACTAATGATGAAGAGAGATGATTAATGAATGCCGCTTTCCTTTTTGAGTCCAAGGCTCGTCTCTTGACGTCAGGAACTAAAAGGTAAAAGGAGGCTTTGGTTAGCGGCTTCTAATCCATTGTTCAGGCAAGGGCACCTTTCATTATTCAGTGCTCTTCAGTCAGAAACTTCAATGGCTTTCGGAAACGGTGCGCATGAATTATACACGGTTTTGTATGTTACGTATTTAACAGCAGGGACACATTCCTAGCGTTGCGTCACTTCTATGAAAATGGGGAAAGCTAGCCGGCTTTTTCTAAATCATCTTATTATTGTTAGTAATGCTATATTCACGAAGAGATGCAAGCGCTGATGCAACGTAAGCGCAAGAGCTTGTACTCACATTATTTAACGTAAGCATTCACATAGAAACACGCAACGCAACGCAAAGCAGCGGAACGCAACGCAGGAGTTTGCAAACTCCAAATTTTGTCCTTTACATGCATTCGAAAACTTGGGGGTACTTTTAAGCAAGCGGGATTGGAATTCATTTCCGAAAAGACAAAATACATGGTAGTGGGAGGACTTGAAGAAAATTTAAAATAACAAAACTTAACTAGTTTAAATATCTTTGATCTATTATTAACGGACGAGGTGCAAGTGAAAAAGAAGTAAGTAATAGATTCAATCTTGCAAGAGGGGCAATTAGAGTGTTAAATGGATTTTTTGAAACAGAAATTTCACAAAATAATTGAACATAATAAACACAATAGTAGAAAGCATTTCATCATATGGCAGATGGACTTTTAAGTGAAAAGAAGTGAAAAAATTGTTGAAGGAAATGAATGGATTGATAAGAAGCCTGAGAATATAAACATTTCAACATACCTATCAGGAATGAGTAATTAAATTGAAATTGAAGTAGAAGAGGCAATGATGCATGTACTGGAAGCAAGAAGTTTAAAATGGCATGGGCACTTCAAGAGAATGAACGATGAAGAACTGCCTTATAGTGTTATTAACTGATCTACGTCTGGAAGAAATAAACAAAGAAGGTCACGCTTTACATGGATAGATAAAGTCAATGAAACCATGTAAAGAAGAGGACCGGAAGGACAATAACAGAATAGAACAATTTGGAGAATTTTAACTCGAAGAAAAGTCAAAAACTGAAAAACGTAGAACTGAAAAGCCTGTAATATTAATTATCTCATTGTTTAATATATTAATGGATCAACTGCAATGATTTGGAAACACCATTAATGACAAAGCGTTGGTGTTATGGATGCTGATGGCTTCAAGTTCTCTGCACTCAAATCGTGTATCAATTACAAAGTATACAAACTACAATGGCCTAAGATCACTGATGGGAAAATAAAAATGACCTATTGAATGCTATCTGCAAATGCTAACAGTATGTATGAAAGATGGAGTATTTGTTATCTGTGACGTCCCTCTTAAAGTCCAGTGGCAGTTCAAGTTGATTTTTGTATTTTTGGTTTTTTCTCGTGACACTATGGGACGCGTAAAGCCTGGACCTGACAACCCGACGTCAGTCGCACGGCAGAGGTTGGTGATTATCCAGCCTATACGCGAAGGTGTTGCCAGCATCGCGCAAACCCCAGCCGCAAAGTTGGGTTTCTTGGTCGTGACCGCTGTCTATTGCAACTCCTCATTTTCATCGCTATCCTGAGTGGACACTGATATTATACTCCGAACTTAAAATCCGTATCCCCAAAGCTCGGATCGAGTCTGGGCGGGCTTCGTGGCCAAGAACCATAGCAATATGCTCTAGCCCATTGCACCAGGACGCAGAATGTCATCTGATTTTAATGTGAATACATTTTTATGTACATAAGGTACATGTAAGACATGGTAATTATATGCTTCTGCATAGTTTATGTGAAGTATTCAGACAGTAAATGATACCAGCTTAAGGGGAGAATAAATGGTCATTTCTTCATAAAATTGAGTGTTCTTGTTTTTATGTGCTTATATTGCTTGAAAATTTCTGAATATTTTGATATGCATTTTGTATTTTATTATATGTATAAAATAGTTAAGTAACATTTTAAATATTGTTGTATGAATTGTTTCATTATTCTTAACTAGGCTTATTTATGGAAACATTTATTACTTAATAATCTTGAGAGTAAACCTGGAAAAACTATAACAGCGATCATACAATTTTTGAACAAAGTGCGAATTTCTAAAACAAAAATTGCAATAGGAATTGTAAGTAATCAGATAAGATCTCAAAGAGAAGTCAAATAACAAGAGCTAGGCTTGAAGAAGAGACAGATGAGGAACAGTACTATAATCTATGATAATCTTAACCCTACTATTAGAACCAGCTGAAAAATGCAGTGCCATAGCCGAGATTTGAACACGGTTCTCCCACTTTCCGCATCTAACCATTGATTTAGTCACAGTAGTTCAATGGTTAGTTTAACTACAGAGTTCGGGAGAACCGTGCTCAAATACCAACCGTGGCAATACATTTTTCAGCTGGTTCTAACATTTATAATACATACCCCTGGTAGGCCGTTAAAGTAATATTACGAATACAACACTAATAACAATAATAATAATAATAATAATAATAATCTATCAGGAAAATCTAAGCTTTTCCAAAGTTTTAGGTTTACTCCGATCTTCCTCAAAAAATACAACTCTTAATATATGTGTCCAGAACTATAAGAGAACATTACGAAAATTTATATGCATGAAAAGAACGTTCTGATAATACTATGATTCTTCTATAACGAACAGTTTACTCAGAAAAAATACTGAATATTTTTCCTAGAGATGTATAATTATAAAATTATTAATTATTTTGATATAAAAGTAGGTCAGTGAAAACACAAGACATATGTAAGGACTAAATTATCTTAAAATTCGCAATATTTTTATTTAAAAGGAAAATGAAGTCACTAAAATTAGCAATGGTAAGATAGACTTTTAAACTCCCCTAAAAGAACGAAATTACCATAAAAAAATTCGAAAGTAAAATTCAAGGACTTCTCAACTAAATATCTTAAATTTAATCCTAGTAGAAGATACAATGTAGGAGGTGAATAAGTGGAGATACTTTACCCTGCATTTGAGGATGATGCGATGGCTCAGTATTTGCAGCTTTTTCGCTATTTTCTAACGTTATATTCATGAGAAAAACGTCATTAAGTTTTTAGGATGACTATTACACCCTACTTCAGACTTCGGTGGTTGTTTATGTACCATATCACTTCTTTAATGTTCCTCTATCCCTTTGCCCTGCCCGACTATAGGTGGTGTGATGTGAGAAAAGAGTATCGATCGCACTGAAACTTCAACTTACATAGCCATAAGTTTTTGTTTTTGTACAACATTGTAATACATTATCATGTATTCAGGGTTCAGTTTAAAATATTAAAACACCGAGATATGACTATACCGTATTTAAATTTTGTTTTATTGAACAAATACATAACCCAAACCAGCATGCAAGTATTTGCACTTACGTTGTTTAAGTTACAAGGTCTCTCATTGCTCTTACAAGGTGAAAAATTAAAATGAAACCTCAACAGTTAAAACACGTCCAAAACGGGAATTAAGAGAGCTTTTCGCAGATATTTTGATACACTGCAGTTAACTTTTGTATTCTGGGAAGATGATGATTTAGAAATCGCCGACGGTATAGTCTCTGTAGCATTGTAAGATGCCCCATTCTTGACGTAAATTAAATGAATATCTGTAATTCAGCATATGTAAAGCCATTCACTGTATAAAGAAAAGTTTGCGACTGAATCGGTCCCTCTTTCCCTCACTGTAAGTCGCGTGAATACAAGTCGGTGGTGTGCGGCTATACTAAACACAGGAGCTGGCTGTTATGTATGTAAACACAGGAGAAACTTAACGCAAGGCCGTTCAAAGCACCTGAAATTTATGACAGTGCTTTTGGTTAACGTACAAAATAAGATACATTTATGGTTATCCTCATTGTTCTCTACTAAATATCAAATTATTTGCAGTTACTCACCTCCCGCCCTGTATTTACTGAACCGTTAATACTTGCTAGCCATGCCTCGAACGTCCACTTTAATCTCTGTGGTTTACCAGTATCGACTTCCTAGTTCGATTATTTACAGCAGAGAGACAGTTGAGAGAGGGTCCCGCGTACTTTGTTAGCAATTACACAAGCCATTTAATCTCCAGAACATATTACAGATCAGGCTCTGCAATAACGTACAGGTTTCCCCTTATCTTGTCCATCCAGTTTGTGTACTGACAGATACTCAGCTGTAATTTTGACGTAGTTTTCCCCTATCCATCAAAATGCAAACAACACGGGAATTTGACGTGAAACATATAGCACGCTCTAATACGTTACGGTAAAAGCACTCGTGCAGATAACTCTGTAATTTATAAAACCTACCTGAATTTGGTTTTACCTTTTTAAGGATAAAAATGTACACCAAGCGTTAAATTACAGCTCCATGGTTTTCTGGTGGAAATTGTGCTATAACAGTGGAAAAGTTTATGTCGAAGTTTCGAGATTTATCTCTAGGTTTGAAAGGATAGCAATATATCTCGATATTCGATAGATAATGCTACTTCCGATTTTGTGCCTCAAATCTCAGATTATTTCTATAACAATTTCTAACGCTGGTATTTTTTTTATTTAGTTGTTATAATATTTTCAATGTATATGCATCTGTAACATGCATATTTGTATAAGTGGTGTTCCGCAGTTTAATTAGTAGTGTTTATCCGAACTCGTACAACTTCAGGTTATTTATGCATTATTGAAAAAGGAAAAATAATTAGTCACGTTTTTGGTTTAATGAAAGTTCAATTTATATTGCGACTTATTTTCTAATAATAATAATAATAATAATAATAATCCTTTCCCTCCTAGCTACGGGTAACAACTGTACTTCAGCACCCACAAGCGAAAGAACGGGCAGAACATAGGTACCAAGGATGTCTATGAGGTGCAAAGAGATATTTCTGAAAGTCTTTCCCCCGCCTTTCGTGCGACTGTAATATAGCGGGCTCAAGACAGTGGGAGAGTGAGTAACGTTTTGTTGTTCATACGATATAAGGTACTGATTGAGACGAAAGTTGTGACGAACAGTGAATGCTACTCCCGCAAGCGATTAGGTACATAAATGCCGGTCCCCATGGCCACGCTCGCTAAAGTGCCTCGCTTTGGTGCTTCGTGGCGCACGGGATCGTAGGTTCGAGATTCGCCTTGGGCATAGGTGTTTGTGTGTTTACAAATGTGCATATGTGTGTTTATTAGGAGCAAACAGTAAAACGGTAATCAAATAGAAAAAAGGAAGTATTAGGAAAAAGAAATCAAAAGGGAGTACAGCACCGAAGTCCGGATAAAACTCCGAACTGTATTTTTGGTAAAAAAGAAAAGAAGAAGTGAGTGAAGCGGGAGGAAGAAAAGTCTATATCTCTCGTGTTTCGTTATACTAATCCCGCATAGAAGAATAAAGTGCTAGTGTAACTGAATTAACACAGCGTGAAGCAGTAATGGAAACTGCAAAACAAAAAGTTTCTATTATTATAATTATTATTAACAATATTATTATTATTATTATTATATCTGAGCCGATATCATTGTCACTAAAATTTGGTTTGAGAGCTCTGATTTTTAAGCTGAATAAACCAGAGGACCGAATATAATTGGCTATTCCATTGGACTTATATTCAAATCTTGAGGCATTGCGTTTTGACAGCTGTGGGAAACTCGTATATCGTTTTCCTTTGAGATTCTGTAAACCTCACTCAATGTATAGATGTAACACGCTTCTTTGTTTGATGTGTTGTGCGACTACCGTAAAACGCTTTCATAGTATTTTACACAATTCTTTGTTATCATTTGCACACACTTTACGCTAATTCTACACTTTAGGCAGACATTGTATTACTTATTTATATGCAACACCTAGCACTTTGGATATAATTAGTTCTTCAGTGAAAGTGGTCGCTAGCTATTGCTGAAAGTATGACAGCAGCTTGATTCCTTCTTTTTTCTCTACTCTTATGGAGGATTTAGACTTCATAAGACGCACAGCCAGCGCCTAGGGTCAGATAATTTGGGAGAAGCACACGGAATCTGGATCAGGAAGAGAAGCTACAAGGAGTGATCAGCCCAAAGTGTGGTATGAGAGCGATGAACATGATATGAAATTATGTAAGGGATAAAATAAAAGTTGATAATAAAGCAGAAGGTGTGATGTTGGGAAAAAACTGAGAACCCGAAGAAAACCTACCCATACACGCTCTGTGGACCACAAATTTCACATACGATCCTTTAGATCGAAGCGTGCTAATCGCAGCCACATAATAACAAGTAAATTAAAAACGTTGTGTTATATCATTTCGTAATCGGATTACTCTATTCGTATTTGTAGGACTGACACACCCCTAGGACTTACAAGCCAATGTCTAGGGGTCAGAAGCCAACGGCACGGCACCACATAATGGAGAACCTTTACGAGGGGTCGGCCCGTAGCCAGACATGAACATGAGGAGGTGGATGATATGAAATGGGTTGAGCAATTGGTGGAATGGGTGGCGGAGGAAACCTGAGGACCCGGAGAAAACCTGCGCTGTGTTATACCGTACTGTTATACTTCGTTCTGATGCTTTCATCGATTTTGAGCACCCAGTAATTAAATGCAAAGTTTTGCAGAGTTACTTACCATGCCGCTTCGACGCAACAGCTATAACAGGATCATTCACAACTCAGCGTTGAATACCTTTCCCCTTTCCCCACTGTTTTAAACTTGTATACAAGAACACACGGAATGATGCATTGATTGGACTATAGGAAAGGCAGACTTGGACAAGGACCAAAATTGGTGGATCCCGCAATATGTTGGCGAAACAACATTTGAAGCCCCATCCATTCTTCTTTCCTTTCGTTATTCTCTAGAGTACAACTGACAAAAACGCTGCCTGAAAGGGGGGGGGAAAGAAAAAAAAAAGAATCTATTCACATGGCTTTCTCTAGCTGTTCCATAAAGAAACTTTCTTTACAAAAGATTATTATTTTATATATATCCTGCTAATCGAGATAAACATTAGCAGAAACTATCTTATTACTTGCTTCCTTATAAATAGAAAAGAAATAAGGGAATACACTAGGCTAAAGCCAACTAAAACTATCGTTATGTGAAACAATTGATCTTTCGCTTCTCTTTCACATTACCTACTGGGAGTAAAACAGAAGAGATGAGACGAAAGTTAACTTCAGTTTGAGAAAATTTTAAGTAGTTTAAAAATAAAACCAATAAGAAGGAATAATTTGGAAACGGTTTGATTCTACAAAAATGTATATGATGTAAATTGTTTTAATGACATCTATGTTGTTTGTGTAGCAAGTTTTATCTATTTCTGACGGTTTATGAGTTACACAAAAGTCATCCAGAATGAGGAGGGCTTCTGAGAATATTTCCAGTAAGGTTAAAATATAAATTTCGTTTTCTATAACAACTGCTTAAATATAATAGCCAAATAGTTATAGCAATTTTGAGATAAGCAGAATTTTGGAAAATGTTCCCATGTAAAAGGGTTAGGTGGGAAAATTTTCTTGAAAATATTCGTATCGCATCCTTGGAAGATCGTTTCGCAATCGGCTCACTCTCCCCGTATTCTCAGGACTGACACCCCCCTAGGAATTACAAGCCAATGCCTAGGAGTCAGAAGCCTGTCGGGGAGCCAAGGACACGAAACCACAGAATGAAAACCGTTACAGCCAGGTATGAACATGAGGAAGTGGATGATAGGAAAGGTGATGATGGAACAATTGGTGGAATGAGTGGCGGGGGAACCCGGAGGATCCCGACAAAACTCGCCCAGACGCCGTTTCACATGCAGGGCTTGGATCGAACCCAGCCACCTAGACGGGATGCGAGCGGTTCATCCATTCAACCACGCGCCGCCTCCTTGGAAGATACTGAACGTTGGGCATTTTCGTTATTGAGATACACTGACACATACTCGTACTCACTCAGACAGGTACACGGATAGGTTTCTAGAATTTTTTTTTTAATTTCCGGTGAAATTGAATTTTTGGGTGCAATACCATACCTTCTCCTTCTACATATACGCTAGCAAAAGTAATGTCTTAAATAAATATCTTTTAAGTATCGAAAAGTAAAGAATTACACATATGATTTATCGGTATTATCAAAATCTAATTCTCAAGAGCTTTTCTATAATCCATCCTTATTTATGAAAAATGTTCTGTTACATTTGATATACTGATAAAATTTCGTTACACACAAAAAAAAATATTTCGTATATTCAGTAATTCGGCTAAAGGCTATATTTATCAGAATCTTAAAATAAACTATACACACACACACACTCACACACACACACACACACACCAAATTTAAGCTTAATTTATTCGAGCAAAACTTAGATTCAAAATATCATCGAAGCTCTTAATTGTATGGCCCTTAAACTGAGCGGAGTGAACAACTTAGTACAGACATATACCACTTATTGTAACAGATATGACAATACACACACTTTAATAATATGTTTAATATGCCATTTATTATTTTAGACGCTTTTTAATTTTGATTAAATTGTTTTTACATACAAGCTGCGTGTAGGACAGGAATTGGAGGTAGAGTCAGACTGAAAAATGCAATGTCATAGCTGGGATTTAAAACACAGATCTACCGGTCCCTAGCCAGTTGCTCTACCACTGAGCTACCAAGTCAACATGTCGGCAAGACATTAAATTTCTCAACTGACTGAAATGTTTCCCGTTTAACCACAAACTGATCTCAAATTATTTACCCCAATGGCGGATTAGAATGTCATTAGTACTTTAAGTCCTAGGATTCATAGTTTAGATATTATGATCAATAATTGCTTTCTCTTTACTTTCTGTACCAAATAATATATGCATACATGTTAGTTAGGGAAGGTATTGATTTTCACCTGAAAGTCGATACCGTGATACATTTGTAATATACGTTTTGAAAACACGCTATTCTAAAAAAGCGTTTTCGGGGAAAAAAAAGGATAATCGAGTGTTTGTGTGTGTGAACAGCCTAACTCAAAGAGGATTATAACTCGGTTAAATTCCAAATATGGTATTGAAGTTGTATTCAAGCATGCAATACAAAGATTTTCAGGAAAATCCGCTAACCCAAATTACCTTTTACATGGAAGAAGTTTTGTAGTATTCGATTTCTTCAAAACTAGCTATAACGGTGTGATTAAAATGTCGTATATTAAATATATACATTTTATATGCAATATAAACATCTTGAATAGTTTCTAAAGACCTCTTCATTGTGAATGAATTTTGCATAAGTAGTAAGGCATTGCAGGTAGACGAAAGCTTACTTCACAAAAATTGTAGATGCTAAAACACGCAATTTACGCCATATACGTAATATTTTAGAGCTATTTACTTCCGAGAAATCCCTTGTTATTGGTTTCAAAATATCTAATATGTAAACATACCTCAAATGGTAAGGCGTTATTCCATTTTTTGATCCTGGTCATGCAAAAAGCAAAAAATTCAGTTGTTTCACGTAGCAACAAGTTTTAAAATATTTGACTATCGCTTTAGAAATAGTGTATTTCCTTATTTCTCTTTTACATAGCAGAAACTACCAAGTAATAAAACGAATTCTGATAATTTTATCTTTATAATTTGCAGAAGAATATGAAGACAAAATCATATAAGTGGAACATATCAGATTTGTATTACATTAATTATAAATTCATTCATAGAAGATAAATATTAAGTATGTATTATATATGTCTCTTAAAATGGCTAATTTTTTGGTCCATTATGCGAGTTATAATAAAGTCTGTTCTTACTATACACATACCAGGTAGTGAATTCTGAACATGCACGAAATGAAGTTATCATTGGGAGGGAAATGTTCCAGGCTTATATTAAAAATTATCTTCCAGGTGTTTCCTAAATACAAATAGAGAAAACATTGCAAAAAGTATGATAGTTTTGAGTTTCTTAGATAGCATCTCTCTGACTCTCTTACACACTACTATATACAAATTCTCGTGCATACTCCCAGATTGTACGGAAAATACTGGCTAAAGAAAAATTTTACCCTTCTAGCCCGGGATTGAACCTGAAAACCTGATTGAACCTGCTTTTAATATTAGTTTGATTTGCCTGATCTATATCCCTTAGGTGAATGTAACTAAAAAATATTACTATGTGTTCCATTCACATGACTTTCTTTACACCACTGTAACACATTATTCTTAAAAAGCATATTCTTCTATCTGCTATATGATAATCGAGATAAACATTACCAGAACTGGTCTTATTGTAAATAGAAGGAAAATAAGGGAATACACTAGGCTAAAGTGATAGTCAAATCTTTTAAAACCTGTTTGCTATGTGGCTGAAATCAGTTTCTAAGCAGGGCTAGAGGGAAAGTTTAAGTATTTTAAATCTGAAAATAATAACTTGGAAAATTCTCAGAAATAGTCAATTCAAAGAAAAAAAACGTACACGACATAAATAGTGTATTTAACGTAATCTGCATCTTTTTATGTATTAAGTTTTTGTCTATCTCTTACGGTTTACCACTTATGCAGAATTCAGGAAAATGCAGCCACAATAAAAAGGTCTTTAGAGGCTATTCCCAGAAAATTCAAGATCTTTACTACATGGTATTTTAATTAAAATTGGTAGAACCATGTTTGATAAAATAAAAAAAAATTGAACTTTTTCCATGTAAAGGGTAGTTTGGGGTGAGGGGATTTTTCCCAAAATATTCGTGTCCTGTCTCTGGAAGATACTATACAAAAATATCAAGTTTGGTGTTTCACCGACTTTTCGTTTTTGAGTTATCGTCTTCATAGGCGCACGGACATACACATGGACCTTTTTCTAAAAATGTTTTTTTTTAGATACATGGTACTCTAAAACGTCTATTTACGATGAAGTCTATCTAGGTTCGCATTTTCGAGTGGAGTAAAATACCCTCTCTATTCACTATTAACACAGTACGAGTAGAGAAAGTAAAAGTGGTGTATAGTGAGAACGCAAGGAGGATCCAAATCCAGAGTTACCGAGCTCAAATACCATATGAATTTTAATTAGCCAAGATGACTTCCTATCTTCTCTAGGACAATTAGACTTAAATATGTGTGTATGTGTAGTTTAGCAGGAAACCAAAAGTAAAGTGTACCTATCGATTAGCATAAATTAATGGATGTAATTGTTCATGAAGTATTGCTTCAAATTCAAAGCTGCTGTTGGTACCTAAGATACTAAAGAGAGCGTATAAATAGATTTTCCTGTAAGGTTCTTGAACTTGTAATTAATTCATTTGCATATTTATTACCAATTTTAATTTTAAAACATGCAAAGCAGCAACTTCATATTCATAGCTTGTTGGTAAATGACCGCTTTTATATATTTAAAATGTTATTTCCATTATAGCCACATATAGTATAGTTATTATTAGTATTAGCTACCAAACTGGAGAAAAATTACACCCTTTGATTTATTTATTGTGCACTCCTCTATCTTTAAATGCTCTTTTTGAAACATTTTGTAATAACCTTAGAATAATATAGTGATACCAAAGCGTATAAAGGGAAGCAGCTGGGAAGTTTGGAGATTACTACTAAGAACACCTAAAGTAACCAACTCAAAGAAAAATGTCTGTATATTTTATAAGAAATTAATTAAATGCCCTTGCCATTGAATAATCCTATATTATTGCTTCTACTAGAGAGGAGTATCATAAATATGATGGTAATAAAGATTTTAGCCCTGTTTTAGTCTAACGTTTTACAGAGCTTACCAACTTATCTCGCGAAATTTTAAAAGCGGCATCTTATTACTTTTATATCTCCAGTACTTCAATTTCTGCATCTTCGAGTTTCTTAATTGGCAATTCAGTTTCATATTCTCTCGGGCACCGCGCATTTCCCCGTTTCCCCAAAGCATTCAATTTCCTTTCTCCGAGGTTGGTTTTATTTCTCTTCTTTCGAAACCAATTCTTTTTCTGGGAAGACAACTATTATATACTCTAATCTACTAACAATCACGGTGACCGCATTTCAAGCCAAAATTGAGAAGCAATCTGAATAAAAACAATCTGAAGCGTTTCATTCACATGACTTTCTCTACATCTCTGCAACAAATTAATGTTAAAAAGCTTATGCTTCTATATATTTCATGCTAATTCAGAAAAAAATTAGCAGAAATAGTCTTATTACTCGCCTCTATCCCAATAGAAGAGAAATAACGGAGTAGTATTCAGTAGGTATTACTCAAAAGCTGGTTGCTACGTGACTGAAGTTCCTTTGTTTCTATGGACAGGAGTTGACAAATTCCCGTATGAGAAAAGTATAAGTTTTTTAAACCTGAAACCAATAACAAGGAATATCTAAAAAACGATCCACTCCACGAAAAATATGAATAGCATCAATTGTGTATTTTAACATGCGCTACATTTTCTGTTGAGCAAGTTTTTGTCTATCTTAAGGTTTGCCAGTTATACAGAATTCCGTAAAATTCATCCAGAATAATATAGTCTTCAGTGGCTATTCCCAGAAAACACAAGATATACATTTTATTTGTCAGGTAAATATCTTTAATATATTATATTTTAATCCAACTCGTTAGTGCCATTTTTGAGAAAATCAAAATTTTCGAAAAAGTTCCATATAAAGGGTAGTTGGGGTGGGGGGATTTTTTTTTTTGGAAATATTTGTGTCGCATCCTTGAAAGTTTTTGGTATTTAACGGACTTTGAGCTATGCTGTCCACACACGCCCACACACACAAATACACACACACATGGACCTTTTCCCAAATGTTTTTGGCTTCAGGGGAACCCAAAACATGTACTTCCGGTGAAATCTCGGTATCGAATTTTTGGGTCCATTACAATGCCTTCTCTTTACAGTCTGTACATGGTACGTGTAGAGAAAGTTAAAAAGGTTCGATGTATTACTCACGTGACATTCTGTTCTCTCCTTGAACAAGTAATTCTTAAATAAGCTATTCTTCTATTACTTCAAGTTAATCGAGATAAACATTAGCAAATATGTTTTTATGACATATTTTCTTTTAGCTTCAATCTGAATAAGGAAATGTAGTAGGTTTAAGCGATAACTAAATATTTTTAAATCCGGTTCTTATGTGATAGTTTTAAAATGCGGTCACTTTTCTTGGTCAGGAGAAAGAAAGCTGAAAACTAGAAAAATTAAAAAAATCTAACTATGCAAATTTGAAACCAATATCAAGGGATATATGAAACAGCCAACTGAAAAAATCACATATGACAAATTGTGTGTTTTAATGAGATCCACAATTTATGTAGCAAGTTTAGTCTCTCTTACTGTTTTCCAAATATGCAAAAATCGTTCAGAATGAACCGGTCTTCAGTGGAAATCTGCATAAAATGTCAGATATATTTTCTATTAGTGATAAAAACGTCTTAAATACGTGGTATATCAATCAATTTCATTAGAGCTAATTTTGAGAAAGTTCAAAATTTCGAAAACGTTTCCTTGTAAAGGGTAGTTTGAGGAGGAAATGTTATTGGAAAACTTTTGTGTCGCATCCTTGAAAGATGCTGAAGTCAAAGATCAAGTTTCGTATTTAACGGAATTTTCGTTTTTGATTTTTGGTGTTCATACACATACATACCTTTTCTAATTTTTTTTATTTAAGATATATTTCCAGTGAAATATTGACAGCAAAATGGTTGATGGAATAAAATCATTTGATACTTAATATGTATATATTATTGCCAAGGAAAGTAATTTAAAAACCTGGAGTTTATTTTTCTACTCTTTCGGTTTTCTACTGTGTTGCTTTACCACCGATTTGATATGTTACTATTATAATGATGAATTCACAGTGATGATATTCTTTTAATTGCAGCTTTTATGCATCTTTAAGGTATTTATATGGCGTAGTATACAGTGTGCACTAAACATAACATGAACGACATTATAAAGCAATTGGTAATACCGTTTCAACAAGCATATACCAATAACCAATTAAAATTTATATTTATTTATGTAAATTTATTCCACTTCTAATTGCTCGGACTCGGGTATGAATGATTTTGGTGGTTATCCAACTATCATAACAGTGTATTTCATCAAGCAAGAAACGACGAAATCCTAGATTCCCTTCTACCTCTGGTAAGTGCAACTCTTTTGCCAATAGTCTTCACATTTATATTATTAGGTATATCTTAAACGAACTATTCAAAGGCATAATTTCTTAATTTGCTAATGTTATTCCAGATAAACATTGACAGAAAGTTTTATCACTGTTTTTCTTGTGGCGAGCAAATAGTGACTTCGAAGTTTCAACAAAATAATGCAAACTTTGAAAATTTAAGGCATAAATATTTTGGAATTTATAATTATATAAAGCTTTTTACCAATGTAAATAATAATTGCTTTAAAATAACTTTTTATACAGTAATGAATTCATGGTCACAATAATTTCATTGCCTATTGCAGAAAAAGCGAAATACACATGTTATTTATCAGGTAAATATCGTAAATATAACATAATTTGACTGTTTTCAAAACATAAATAATAACTGATACTATTGAATGTAAAAGATTATTTAAGATGTAGATTGTTTTCCTGAAATTATTTCTATCTCAGCTTTGGAAGTTGCTATGTGTAATAGACAAGTTTGGTATTTGTTACACATTTGTTTTTAGTTGCTACAAACAGTACACACAGATGTTTTATAAAATCACTTCTGAGTGGGAGGTTTACACGCATTCTCAAAGGTACTTTGTAGTGAAATATCGATATCCAAATTCTTGGGATGGAGCACCGTGCTTTCTGGCTTACCATAAGGCAGGTAAAGAAGATAATAAAAATCATCACACTGCTATTCTTGGTATTAAGTTTAATAACCCTTTATTAATAATCTCCGTAAGGGATTATGATATAATTAATTAAAGGTAATTTTATTAATTGTGTCTCATTAATAGAAGCACTATAGTGTGGAAAAGTTTATTAAATTAAATTTCCTTCTTGTTGTGTAGTGTTATCCAGTATTTAAAACAGGTGTTCATAACTACCAATGACTGTACAGAGATATAATGTTTTGGTTACAAAGACAATAATGCTGTTATACGCAAAACTTTCTCATTATTGTCTAAACTTTAGAATTGAGAGTTACAGAGTATAAAGTGAAAATAGTAGTATTTTATGTAGACATGTCTAAATAATTAATATCAAGAGAACAGATGGTTTTAGGACAGCTAAAAAGAAGAAAACAGAGTTTTACCTAACTCTGCCTTTCTATATAGGCAACTTCTCCGCCTTGCTTGTACGGCATACAGTAGGTCCTCAAGGCATGCGTTTCTTCCGGTCGAGTTGCTATGCGCAATTTGCTTACAATTGACAAAGCTGCACTTGGGACTATTTTGATAAGAGGAATGATGTTGACAGAAGTGAGCTGTCCAAGTGCTTGCTTTGAAGTTGCTGTTGACTAAAATATTCCAGTCATTCCGGAATAACGCATGTGATATGTTTTAGTCTGTACCATAACTATTAGCGCAAACATTATATATTTAGTTTCTCGCATTTACAGCTGTACATCCATCTTTTACTGATGGATTGGAGTATTGCTTTTTACAATCCAAACAAAAGCATTGTTTGCTTTTCTGGCCTGTAGGTTAGATTGGGTATCTGTACTAAACGGTACTTTGATAAAAAAAAAAAAAAAAAAAAAAAAAAAAAAAAAAAAAAAAAAAAAAAAAAACGTTGGTGAATTGAACCACCAAATGCTGAAAATCACTTGAATATCTCTCTCTTAATTTCGCTGCAGCAGTTTTCGTCAATTAAAGCAATATTTCCTTTGTGACTAAACAACCCAAATACTTCAGTATTAATAAGGAGGTACACAGCACAAACAGTAAATATAGCATTTTTATAAAGGTCATTATTATTATTATTATTGTTATTATTGTTTTTGTTGTATTATTGTTCTTTTTATTATTGTTATTTTTGTTTTTATTGTTATTTTTATTATTGTTATTATTGTTGTTTTATTGTTATTTTTATTATTGTTATTAATATCTATATTATACAGCAGATTATAAAATGGGTGATCACATGGGTAAGAAGCAACTAAATTCACTATATTTCTAATCCATATAACCAACAATAGAAATGGATCACAAAATATTTTGATCAGTGTTTTGGATTTTCAATCCAGAGGTGTTAGCTTCAATTTCTAGCTGAGGCGAGGTAGTTTTCTTTAATTGTGGCCATTCCTTGCCCATGTCAGTCTGAAAGTTTGTTAGCGTGTGTGTGTTTTTATTCAAAATACACAGTCGATGTTAGTTACTTCTAAAGTAAATTCACTGAATTTAATGTGATTATACCATAGAAGCTATATGTATATATGGGCGATACTTTTGCTGTTACTGTTTTATGATATATAGTACATAGTATTATAATGTCTTGCAATATTATGAAACATTTTGCAAACCTGTCATTTTATTGCATATAATGTATTAAAGTTAATTGTTCCAAGATGTTATTGATATATTTATTGTTTACAAAGATAAAATATAAGGTAATGTAACTTTAACGCATTAAAATTATCATTTGTTTTGATGCATTTTCTAATCGTTAAATTCCTATGTTGATATAAAATGGGAATTGATTATATATAAACGCTCTTAGAAATAAGTAATTAATTCTGTTAGTACAAAGATAATAAGTGCATCTAGAGGTGAGGCAACAAATTCGACACCTTGTGTATAGACTGGTTTCGGGGGAAAATATAAAACATGTAAAGAGACATGTAAATAAGAATCTAGTTTACGTGTACATTTACTTATTCAATTGTGTTTTATTTGCTCAGTGTACTATTTTCTCGCCAAAACTAATAGTTGAGTTATATTGTTGTCGCTACCGAAACTGTTATTTCAGTTGTAGATGAGGAAATACACAGAAAATGGAGTCGCCTAAGATCATAAAAATTAGTTCTCCGCGTAAGTGCCTCGGTAAACAGCAAAAACGTGTCTTTGTGAACAACGAAAAGCTTACAAATATGACTGCATTTATGACTATCCATTAAAGCTATAAAATACTCCTACATTTTATGGCTTTTCTTGAAGTTCGGATGATACGGAGCAGTATATTTCATTCTTTTCATGACATTACCAGATTATCTTACAATTCATGCTCTGTAAATATAAAATAGATTTTAGTTAATTAGGTATCATATAAAGTGCTTTCACATTAGTAAAACTATTACACTATTTGAACTTTTTGAGCATTGCAAATACGTTCATAGCAATTTACTTACTGTATAATGTATCCCTTTCCTTATAGCATATTCATTATCCCGAAGTAGTGATATTTCTCATATTGGAAGTAAGTAAATGTGCCTTAAGACTGACCAATGCTGTAATGCTTTAAATGACAGTTGAATATTTTGAGATATTCGGATGATAAAATGGTACTTAGAATTATCAGTGCACAGCCTGATGTCCTTTTTTCCCTTGTTACATTCCAGAGAATCTTGTATACAGGGAGCCTATAATAATAAAAGTTCGCTGCATAAAATGTAAAACCGTTAAGCTACGCAACATATGTTTAAAGCATCCTTTAGATATTTCCTCTGGTTCATTTCAGTTTTAGGCTATCAAAACCAATAGACTGAAACATGACACGCAAGATTATTAAATATTTTCAAGCTACAGAAGTAAAGTTTCTCAGATCTGTAAAAAGATTGTACGAAATTAGACAGATTTATAAATGACGATAGTTGAAAATAATTAAAGTAAAATCGTTAAAATATATTTTATTTACAGTCTTGTTGACAGAAAGGAAGATGAGTTACAAAAGATAACTTGCACATTGAAAAGGTAGTAAAGGATTTTAACATGGAAATATCAATAAATGAAACAAAACCAATGGCTCTTAGAACCCGTTCAAAATAGCACTGGAAAATAACATTCTGGAACCACTGTCAGTAATTTTGATTGCAAAATATCTTAAGTAGGTTACGCGGAAAGATAAACAAATTTAACTGGAGCATTCCAACCTAACCAGACTCGATAATTACACCCTGTAAATGACAATACACCTATATGGATCGGAGCATGCAAAACTACATTTGCCAAGAATTCAAGCAGCAGAAATGACATGTCCAATGTCTGTTTTCGAGAGACATACAGAACGGAACAGAATGACATAGAGGATGTAAGGGTTATGAGTGCGCAGCTTTCGTGTGATGAGAAATCCACACATGACGAATAATAAAGCCCATTGACAATTTCATCAATCTTGAAAAGTAACGGAGATAATTTAATATTATTGAATAAATTATCTGCACAGTCTGGCAACATAATAGGATTTAAGAGTCGAGTGTTTTATTTTGGTTTGCGGCCAGGCCAATGCTTCGTTATGGTTGTGCTTGAAACCCGGTTCGCCATGTGCCTATCATCAAAGCTATTTATCGTATTCACGAGACCGTAAGAGGGTACTAATAAGATTTAGTCTGATGATCAAAGATAACAAATTCAAATGTAAATTATGAACATACCTCATCGAGAAAAAGTAGCATAAATAGTCTTTTTACTTGCTTCTTTATAAGTAGAAGCGAAATAAGGGAGTACATAGGTTAAAATGATAGTCAAAAGCTCGTTGCAATGTAACTGAAGTTCCTTTATTTGCATGGAACAGGAGTTGGCAAATTCCTGTATGAGAATTGTATATTTTTAAAGGTGAAATAAGAAACAAGGTACATTTCAAAAACGATCAACTCCACGGAAAAAATGTGTATAACATAAATTGTGTGTTTTAATGTGCTCTACATTTTGTGTGGGGTAAGTTTTTGTCCATCTCTTACAGTTTAGAAGTCATGCAAAACTCCATAAAATTCATCTAGTATAAAGTAGTCTTCAGAGGCTATTCCCAGAAAATTCAAGATATACATTTTATTTGTTAGGTAAGTATCTTTAATATACGATATTTTATGCAAAATTGTTAGAGCCATTTTTTAGAAAATCAAAATGTTCGAAAAAAGTGCCATATAAAGGGCAGTTTGGGGTAGTGGGATTTTCTTGAAAATCTTCGTGTCGGATTCTTGGAGGATGCCAAACTTAAATACCAAATTTGGTATTTAAGGGATTTTTCGTTTTTGAGACATGCTGCCCACATACACACACATGCATACAGACACACAGACACACGCACACGGATAATTTTCTAAAAATGCTTTTTTTTTGGATTCAGTGGCCCCCAAAACATGTATTTCCGGCGAAATCTCCGTAACAAATTTTTCGGTGCATTACAATAATTTCTCTATACAGTATGTATATAATACGTGTAGAGAAAGTAAAAATGTGCTCCCTTAGAATCTATGCAGGCATCACATTTTGTCAGCCAATTTTGCCCTACCCTTGTTACAGTTCTACTTTCAGCCCAATCTCTAGGGCTGCTTCAAATACGCGTGTGCGAAGATCATCAACGCTGACAGTCTCGCATGGCACACTTTAATCTTAAAATGTCCCCAGAAATAATAATCTAAAGATATAGCTTTGACATAAGCAAGAAGCATATCTAGTTATTCTTGATTTGCCATATTTCTGATGCATGTAGCGTATTTGAAGCACTGACAGAACCAGCCGTTGTGCAAGATGTCGAGGCACAGCATTGCCACCAACATTCCTCATCTTTTACTCTAGATAATATGGCGTAGTTGCCAAGAGTATGAGCGCATTATTCCAGAGACACGCTTGAATCCAATTCTTTAATATCATTTAGTGGCTAAACGACTCATTTTGCAAAAAATGTAAAGCACGAACAACTCATATTTTGTAGCTCTACCTTGCTATTAGATTTGCAGAAGTAAGCGATTGGTCAAATAAACATTGACCAATTTTATTTTTTATTTATGCAACTTGCACTCTAGAGGAAAATGGTACAGGAAGTTATGATTCAGCTTAACGTCAGGAAGTTGCCGTTGAAGTCTACGCACTCACACCCTAATACCTTGTAAATATCTGCGAAATATTACGAGAAAATTATATAATAATAATAATAATAATAATAATAATAATAATAATAATAATAATAATAATATAATAATAATATACAAAGGAAATAGTAAGTCGCTTTTGGGCAGAATATGCGTAGTGTTTAACGCCCGCTTTAACTACTTATGGCACCACAGGCGGTGACACTGATGATACTTGAATGATGATGGAGCACCGGTGGAATGCGATGGCGGGGTAAACTGGAGAACCCGGAGAAAACCCGCCCCAGCGCCGCTTTGTCCACCACAAATCTCACATGTGGTCGCTAGATGAGAGGCGAGTGGTCTAACCACTCGGCCACGGCGCGGCCTTTTGGACAGAATGCAAATCAACAGAACACACAAAGCAGTTTTAAATTATAATCAAGGGAAGAGGTAACCAGGTACACCAAGGACGATGTAGCCAACAATTTGGAGCCCAAACGGGTTGAAGCCCAAACTATGACGAATATGAAGAAACAAAAAAGAATCGTTAGAATAAAAAATAGATAATTATAGAGAACAAGGAATTGGGCATATAAGCAAATTCTTAGAGGAACTACAGACTAAAAGGAAGAAGAGATACGAAATGATCTAGAAACCGGCGAATAGACATGAAAAATGGGCTTGAAGCTTACTCCTTGTGATGATGATGATAATGTATATGTATTAATTTCCCAAAAGATGTGCAAGAAGTTTTTTTGATTAAAACCAGTTACTTATTAATCTCTTTGTATGATTGTATTCTAAATGTCTCTAAGCTCTTTATTAGCTACAAGTTGATGTGTTAAATCTGCATATTTTCTATACTGCTTTCACACATTCCAAATACTTATTACTTAAACTATACAACTTTATTATAGAGTACATCTCAAATTTTTAATTTTTTAGGAAGTGCTAATGTAAATTGCCAACGTTGTAAATAATTGCTGCTCACGTTACTTTATACTAAAAGGCGAAAGCTTTCAGAAAATTATATTTTAATATATTATACAGAAGATAGCATTGTATTAATTCAAAAAGAAATACTGCACCACCCGAAAATTCTATACCAAGATTTCACTGAGAAAAGACATTTTGAGATTCCTGAATAAATAGAAATCATGTTTAGAAAAAGTTCCGTGTATGGTGGGTGTATCGTATCTGTGAACAGCAGTAACTCAGAAATGGCAAGCTGGATAAAGGATGGTTGTGGTCCAAAAATTAATTTTATTTTTATTAGCTTATAAATTACTTAGACATCATAAGAACATAACTCTAAAGTTTCAGATTTAAATTCCATCCAGAACGGTGTCAAAAATGTGTTTATACGTCCACTTTCTGTTAGAGAGCATTTTCAGAAAGCAGTTACTCAACTTTCTTTTCTATTTAGGCAGGCAATCGGGATTGTGGACAAAAAATCAGTCTTCTGTTTATCAGCTTATACATTAGCTTGACATATTAGGGATATAATTCTAAAGTCAGATTTAAATTCCTTATAGAACTGTGTTAAATGTGTTTATATAAGGGCTGCACAGTGTTAAGCACACTTTCTGTCAGAGAACATTTCCAAAAACCATAATTCAACATACTTTCTTATTTAGGCAGGCAAATCTTTCAGTTCAAGAAGGTTATAGCAAGATGGCGGTATGCGTGTTCTGTTTGTTAACACACGTGCTAGAAAAGCTATTAAAGTTTTTTTTTTTTAAAATTGGTTTTCTACTAAAAAGTTTACATGGCTGTATAATTGTCAAAAAATGCAGAGACAGCCCAAGAGAGAGTTATTAAAAGCTATGTTGACCTATTAAACAAGAAAAGAGCTGATGAAAGGGAGCCTGTAACAGGTATATGATTATGGTGAACATTAAATTATTTTCTCAGGCAAATAATGTCCTCAATTTTCTGTTTCATTTTTCCAAAAAATTAAATGTTATTAGATAATGTAGGTGTTTCTCCAAAAGTATTTTAGTTGTTGCAGTGAAACTTCCCATAGTTTTCCTTGGTACAAGAATATCGTTTTCTGTAAAACAGAGTTTTCATAAAAACCTTATAGAAGGTAAGATACATAGAAATATATGTGTTAAAATGTTCTACAGTTTCTGCAAAATAATAAAACATTTAAAAAAATCTAAGACCTTTAGAAAGATTTTTAACACTATTTTAAATATATTTAAAAAAATTAAGACCTTTAGAAAAAATATGTTCCACAATTTTTCTCAAAGGATTACTTCAGTAGTTTTCAATATCAATGTACCTTGGTTTGACCCTGCATTTCCAATGTTGTAAATTATATAGATTAAATAAAATTACTTAAATGTTTAAGCATTTCCTAGATATATTTTGCAAACATATTTATAACGGGATAGATAATTTAGTAAGGATATCTCAAACAGAAATGAGATTTTTTTGTATGTGGCTGATTGCCGCATACGTCCCCGTTAAATACCAAATGTTATATAAATTCAACGTTTTCAAAAGATGCGACACGAAGAATTTGAAGAAAACTCCGAATTTCATTTGTTATACATAGCAACCATCTTTTAAAACTTTGACTATGGCTTTAGCTATGTGTTACCTTATTTCCCTTCTTCTTACAAAGAAGCAAGCATAACACAAATCCTATTAACCTTAATTTGGCTTATTATGATGTAGATAGAAGAATAATTTTAGTGGAACAGCTGGAGAAAGTCAAGTGACTGGAAAATCATATTTTATAACGTTACTCGGATTGAATGGAAATTAACTTAATATCATCCTTAAATATTTTTCTCTTTGGTTTCATTTGACTGCACGTAGCTTGACTCGTATTGATACGATTGTGATAAGAACTTGAAACGGATCGTTTTCAATTTCCGTGATTCCGTTATTCGTCTACCAAATGTTTATTGAGTAATATTATTCACACGATGGGCATGCATACATGCATACATGTATACATGCATATATGCATGCGTGTGTGCGCGCGTGCATGCGTGCGTGCGTGCGTGCACGCATGCACACATATATCAATTATATTAATATATTAGCAAACCAAACATGTACTGAAAATAGGTGTTACATTTTAGAAGATGAATCGCCTATACATGTTGTTATGGGGACAGACTTTTCGTAAATAGGTGTTACGATTATATCACGATATTATATTGTAGCTTTATAGTTGTGTTAGAAATTGATTAATTTTTATTTCGTTATAGAGAAAATAATGAATAACGTGGTTAATAATGTGGATGTGGTGAGTTACCATTGATGAAATCAAAACAAGAGAAAAGTTAATATATACTTCATTGCGCAAATAATTACTATAAAATGTGTTAGATGTTAATGAGGAGAATATTTTGGCCTTTTCGTTCTAAGATTTATAAATTTATGATTTCAGGAAACTAAGATTAGATTATTGGAAGATCAATTAGTGTTTCTTGAAATATACAAAATGCAAAGGTATTTTGAAGGTAAAATGTAAATTTTTGAATGATGCTTCCAATGACAATTATCTGCTAATAAAATAGGCCTTTATATTATGGGATTTACGAAAGCTTGTCTAATTAATATTTTTATGACAATACAAAACATAGATATTTATATTTTGATAGTTTTAATTGCCCCACTAGAGTTTTTGGTCATTTTTAAACACTGAGATTTCATATGTTTTCATAGGAACCGTTAATAACGAGCTTGATATTTGAGTGCTTTCTAAGGATGTGACAACTAAATTTCCCCCACCTCAAACTAACTTTTACGTGGAAAAAATTCGAAAAATTTCATTTTCTCAAAACTGGCTAATGATTTCGATTAAAATAAGGTATGTTAAAAATTTACGTGATAAATAAAATGTATATCTTGAATCTTGAATTTTCTAGGAATAGCTTCGGAAGTCCGTTTTATTCTGAATGAATTTTACATAAGTGGTAAACCGTAAAATGTAAATAAAAATTTACTACTCAAAAACTTTACATCTCGTCAAATCACACAATTTTTTCCCTTTACAATTTTGTCATAGAACTAATGATTTCAGAGATATTCCTTGTTATTGGTTTAAATTTGAAAATAGTTTTACTTTTATCAAACAGGAAATTGTTCGTGTTTCTTTTGTTTTACTCAGGGCCATACACAGAGGTGGATTTCAATGAAAATCGCATAAAACATTTTTAAAACATTTGACTACCTATTTAGCCTAGTGTATTCCCTTCGTTCCCTTCTACTTATAAGGAAATTAGTAGGTAATAAGAACATTCTGATAATGCTTATCTCTATTAGCATTGCAGTAGAAAGAAGAAGAATATTTTATAAGAAGTTTGTGTGTAGAACAGATAGCAAAAAGCATGTGAATGGAGCACATCTTATATGCACATAAACGAAAAATCCGATGTGTTCCATTCACATGACTTGGTCTACATCTCTGCAACACATTATTGTTAAAAAGCTTATGCTCCCTATTTACTTCATGGTAATTGGGCGTAAAAATCCATAGCATGGCTTCCTTTTTAAGGGAAGTAGAGTTGTTGGTCCCGTGTCGTTGATTTACGGCACGTAAAAGAACCTTAAGCCTGATAGAGAGGCCTCTGAGCAAAATTAAGCGGTCTTTCACGCCCAATTTAGAATGGGACGCTGAGTATCACAGTAGTTAAAGAGCGTCCATAAGTAACACGCTATTTACACGCTATTTACATTTACATGTTTAATCGAGTAAAAATTAGCAGAAATAGTCTTATTACTAGATTCTTGTAAGTAGAATAAGGTAGTAACATAGGTTAAAGTGATAGTCAAAAGCTGGTTGCTATGTGACTGAAGTTCTTTTGTTTGTATGGACAGGAGTTGATATATTCTTGTATGAGAAAACAACGTTTTTTAAAGGTGAAACCAATAACCAAGAATATCTCAAAAGTAATTAACACCACGAAAAAATGTATATAACATAATTGTGTGTTTTAACGTGCTCTACATATTTGTGTGGTAAGATTTTGTCCATCGCTTACGGTTTAGCAGTTATGCAAAATTCCGTAAACATCATCTAGAATAAAGTAATCTTCAGGGGCTATTCCCAGAAAATTCAAGATATACATTTTACTTTTAAGGTAACTTTCTTAAATATACGATATTTTAATCAAAATCGTTAGAGCCATTTTTGAGAAAATCAAATTTTTTAAAAATATTTGCATGTAAAGGTAGTTTGGGGTGGAGGGATTTTTCTCAAAAACTTCGCGTCGCTTCCCTGGAAGATAATAAACTTAAATACCACACGCACACACATACACACACGGACTTTTTCTGAAAATGCTTTTTTTTTCTCTTTTTTTTTATTATTATACAGGGGACTCTAAAACATATATTACCGGTGAAATCTCGATATCGAATTTTTGGGTGCAATACAATGCCTCCTCTATACACTATCTGCATAGTACGTGTAGAGAAAGTAAATATGTGTACATATATATGTGGAAGCTCACGTAGTCTACAAATTTTAATTCTTCATTAGGAGATCACATTAACGATAGCGAAGATGGGATTTAAACCGGTTACATTTTGTCTGAAAGCGGCAAAGGGAGTGAAACTGGAAGTTTGCTATCTGATTCATACTAACTCTTGTCTACAATGGCCTTTGTGGAAGTGCTGTTTGCAACTCTACTCCCACATTGCGGTTAGCTGAAATCCTGAGTTTACTGTTGCCGCTAGACTGAAAAATCTTTAGGAGCGTAGAGTGCAATACGAAGTTACTAACCGTTATCCCATGAGGACCTACTGAGTTAACTCGGAAGTGACGCCCGTAAATCTGTGAAAGACTGCTGTAAAATCAATCTTTACATTCTCTAGGATGTATGTATGTACAATATACACACAGGAAAATTGAATTCCGCCCAAAAATTCAATGCCGAGATTTTACAGGAAATATGTTTTAAGGTACCCTGAGTCCAATAAAAACATTTTTTGAAAAAAGGTCCGTGTGTCTGTGGACATTGTGGCTCAAAAACGAAAATACCGTTGAATATAAAACTTAGTATTTATGCTTAGTACCTTCCAATGAAGCGCAACAGAGATTTCTAGTTAAAACCCCCACCACAAACTACCCTTTATATAGAAATATATTTGAAAATGTATTTCTTCTCAAACATTGCAAATGATGTTCATTAAAATACTGCATATTAAATATATTTACTTAATAAATAACCTCCGAAGGCCTCTTTAATCTGGATGAGTTTTGCAGAATTTTGCCTAACAGGTACATCATAAGAGATAGAAAACAACTTACTACACAAAATTATAGAGCTCGTTAAAACACATAATTTATGTCATTTGCGTATTTCATGTAGAGTTTATCATATTAGAGGTATTCGTTGTTATTGTTTTCAGTTTTAAACTATCCTTTCTGAAACGGCACCTTACAAAGCGAACCGTCCTCAATTGTTTCATTAATTGCATTAACATATTTGACTACCTAGTATATTCGCTTGTTTACCTTCTACTTATAAGGAAGAAAGTAATAAGACCGATATTCTGCTAATGTGTATCTCGATTAACATGATGTAAATAAAAAAAAATCTGATGTGTTGCATTCACATGACTTTCTCTACCTCTCTGCTGCAAATTATTGTTAAAAAGCTTATGCTTATATTTACTTCATACTAATTGGGAAAAATTATCACACATAGTCTTATTGCTTGCTTCCTTGTAAGTAGAAGCGAAATAAGGAAGTATCATATGCTAAAGTGATAGTCAAAAACTGGTTACTATGTGACTGAAGTTTCTTTGTTTCTGTGGACAGGAGTTGACCAATTCCTGTATGAGAAAGGTATTTTTCAAAGCTGAAACCAAAAACAAGGAATACCTAAAAAAAAAAAAAAAAAAAAAAACAGAAAAAACAACTATCAACTCCACGAAAAAAATGTATATAACATAAATTGTGTGTTTTAATGTGCTCTACATTTTTTGTGTGCTAAGTTTTTGTACATCTCTTACGCTTTACCAGTTATGCAAAATTCCGTAAAATTCACCCAGAATAAAGTAGTCTTCAGAGGCTATTCCCAGAAAATTCAGATATATCTATATATATATATATATATATATATATATAATATATATACATTTTATTTGTCAGGTAAATATCTTTAATATGTGATGTTTTAATCAAAATCGTTTAGAGCCATTTTTATAAAATCAAAATTTTCGAAAACAGTTCCATGTAAAGAGTAGTTTGGGGTGGGGAATTTTCTTAAAAAATCTTCGTGTCTTATGCTTGGAAGATACCAAACTTAAATATCAAGCTTGGTATTTAACGGTCTTTTCATTTTTGAGCTATGTGGCCCACACACCCACATACCCACAGACAAACAGACAGACAGGCACACATACGGACATGTTTTAAAAATCCGTTTTTTGGATTCAGGGGGACACAAAACATGTATTTCCGGTGAAAATTCGCTATCAAATTTTTGGGTGCATTACAATACCTTCTCTATACACTATGTACATGGTAGATACGTGTCGAGAAAGTAAAAACAGTAGCTTGTATACGGAACAGCTAGAGAAAGTCATGTAACACCTCAGATTTTTTTTTCTATCGTCCTCTGTTGTCTATACCACAACAGAGTTGTGGAAACTATTTTTATTTTCTCTAGCACGTACGTATTAACAATGTACATGTTGGCTAGAGAACGTATTGTATTTCACCCAGAAATTCTACACATGGATTTTACTGGCAATATGTTTTGAGACACATTGAATCCATAAAAGCATTTTTAGAAACATGTCGGTGTGAGTGTGTGTGTTTAAGAGGGACAGCTTAGCTCAAAATCAAAAAGTTGGTTGAATACTAAACTTGGTATATAAGCTCAGTATCTTCCAAGGATGCGATACGAAGATGTTAAAGCAAATTCCCCAGTCCCACGCCCTCTATCAATATATTATAGTATAAACTATATAGGCTCATCAGTCGTATTGGCAAGTATGGTGTGAGGAGATTAGACCTTAAAAGGCTAGCTGCACTGTGGTGGTAATAGCTTACCTGGATCGCCCTCTAACACCATCTCCTTGGCGCTAAGCGGAGGTAGAATAGTCGGGGAAGAGCCTTTAAAAAATCTGATGTGTACCATTCAAATGACTTTCTCTACATCTCTGGAACAAATTATTCTTAAACAGCTTTTACTTTTATTTACTTCATGCTAATCAGAAAAAAATTAGCAGAAATAGTTTTATTACTTGCTTCCTTGTAAGTAGAAGCGAAATAAGAGAGTAGGTTAAAGTGATAGTCAAAAGCTAGTTGCTAGGTGACTGAAGTTCCTTTATTTCTATGAATAGCAGTTGAAAAATTCCTGTATGAGAAAAATGTTAAGATGTTTAAAGCGGAAACCAAAAACAAGGAATGTCTAAAAAACGAAGAGCACACGAAAAAAATGTATATAACATAAATTGTGTGTTTTAACGTGCTCTACATTTTTCGTGTAGTAAGTGTTTGTCCATCTGTTACGGTTTAGCAGTTAGTCAACATTCCATAAGATTCATTCAAAATAAAGTACTCTTCAGAGGCTATTCCCAGAAAATTCAAGATATACATTTTATTTGTCAGGTAAATAGCTTTAATATACGATATTTTAATCAAACCCGTTAGACATATTTGAGAAAATCAAAAATTTCATGTAAAGGGTAGTTGTGGGTGGGAGGATTTTTCTCAAAATTTTCGTGTGGCGTCCCTGGAAGATACATAGCTTAAATACCAAGTTTGGTATTTTACCGACTTTTCGTTTTTGAGTTATCGTGTTCATGGATACACGCACACACACACCCACACGGACCTTTTTGTGAAAATGCTTTTTTTGGATACAGGGGACCCTAAAACATATATTTCCGGTAAAATCTCGGCATCGAATTTTTGGGTGGAGTGCAATACTTTCTCTACACAGTATGTACATAGTACGTGTAGAGAAAGCAAAAAAAGGCTACTGTCCGAATGAATCATACCGAAAGTGAGGTTTCTTACCGAACCGTTCCGTTGCGACAAGACCTGTTTGATAAAGTGACATGAAATTAAATAGAATTAAAATAAACAAAAGGAACAAAAGAAAAAGAAAGATTACGCATGCGTTCGGCATAGTTGAAGTTCATAACATAAACTATGAGACCAGACTTAAAATATTTACAGCTAATGATAAAATATAAGAAATAAGAATGAATTGAAAGATAATGCTGACAGAATGATAGAACATAGGTTACAAAAAACGGTTATGGGACCATTAGAAAGAGATGGATGATAAAGACTGGAACACCTAATAACACCTAATTCTTGAAACAAGTAGGAGATGGTGAAGATAAATCTGTGATTCAAAGGTATTTCTTGAATCCCAAATAATATTTTCAATATAAAGAATTTTGAATTGCTTAAGTTCGTAGGTGGTGGCGGTGGCGGCGGCGGCGGCGGCGGCGGCGGTGGTGGTTTTAAAGGAATGCGCTTAAAGTATTTTAATCCATCGTGATAACTGTACTCGAAACTAGGAAACATACATTTCCTGCCTATTATAGTTTAATGATAAACATGCTTCTATAAGTAAAATTGTTCACGACGAATATTTAAGGTTAATGTAAAGTTAAAATTCCTTTATTCAGCATTAGAGTGATGAGCCTTGAAAATTAGGTTGTAAATGATCCCTTTCCGACTACCTTGAGAAACAGTACAAGTATAACGAGCATGCAGAACTTAATGTAGCATTATTGTTATACAACTGTTACATTATTTTGATCTTTTTTTTTAATTATTTAGAGAAATTTATATGACTTATATGATATGAACATATGTTATGATGGTGCGGGGGGAAGAGATACAGAGGGATATGGAGATATACCGAAATAAACATTAAGAGACATAGAGATTGAATAAGGAGGAGCTTTTAGAGTAAGAGGGACTGAAATTGATAGGAAAGTGATTGACAGAAAGATAAGGACTGAAAGGGTAGTAAGGGGAATGAAATTATACAGGCAGCGGATCAGATGGAGTCAAGAGATAAGGAGCAAGTAAGAGTGAGAGGGAAAAAATCTCATATGTTCCATTCACATGACTTTCTCTACATCTCTGCAACAAATTATTCTATTTACTCATCTAATCGAGAAAAAAAAAATAGCAGAAATAATGTTATTACTTGCTTCCTTGTTAGTAGAAGCGAAATAAGGGAGCACCATAGGTTAAAGTGATAGTCAAAACCTGATTGCTGTCTGACAAATTCTTTTATTTGAATGGGCAGGGTTTGACAAATTCCTGTAAGAGAAAAGTATGTTTTGTAAAGCTGAAACCAAAAACAAGGTATATCTTTAAAACTATGAACTCCACGAGAAAAAAATTGTATAACATAAATTATGTGTTTTTTAACATGCTTTATATTTTTTTGTGTTTTAAGTTTTCGGCCATCTCTTACGGTTTAGCAGTTATGCAAAATTCCATAAAATTTATCCAGAATAAAGTGGGCTTCAGAGGCTATCCCCAGAAAATCCAGGATATAAATTTTGTTTGGCAAGTAAATAACTTAAATATAAGAGATTTTAATCAAAATCGTTAGAACCATTCTTAAGAAAATCAAAATTTTCGAAAATTTTTCCGTGTAAATGGTAGTTTGGGGTGGGGGGATTTTCTTGAAAAGCTTCGTGTCGCATCCTTGGAAGATACCAAATTTAAGTACTAAGTTTGGTTTTTAACGGTCTTTTGGTTTTTGAGTTATGCTGCCCACAGACACACACACATACACACAGACAGACACACACGGACATTTTTCTAAACATACTTTTTTTGGATTCAGGGGGTCTCAAAACATATATTTTCGGTGAAATCTTGGTATTGAATTTTTGGGTGCATACAATACGTTCTCTATACACTATGTACATAAATATAGAGAAAGTAATAGTAACGGTGAACCTCCGCTAACAAATATAAATAAGGAATAGCGCAAGAATAGGAAGTAAGACGTGTTACGATTACGTATTTGAGCTTTTTACTTCGTAGTGTTTATTAGTGGCCGTAAAACTATCCTTAAGGAAATTATTTTTCTCCGCACTTTATATTTGTAATCGCGGTAATAATCCTATATGTTTCATTTCAACCTTTACTGAAATAGCGCAATACACATTTAGTTATAGATACAAAGGTAATAGGCATAGCGAAAATGTTCTAGAAATGGACGCTATATGCTTACCTTAAAATCTCCTACTCTTTCCATCATTCACAATCACGAGAAGCTACTGAAAACTGGCAGGACTAAAAGTGTTATAAAACATTGAACAATTCAATCAACTAATAATGGATATCTCAGAAATGGATTATGTTATATGAAGGTTTATTGGGAATAATTATAAAAAAATCTTCAAAATAAAGTGCACTATTCCCAGAATTTTGAATTTATACATTCTAGTCATGTAACTATTTTATTTATAATATTTTAGTCAAAATCGTTAAGGGCCTATTTTGGGGAAATAGAAAATGTGACAATATTTCCAATGTACCTAAGAAGATTTCCTTGAAAATCCGTGCGTTGCATTTTTTTACGGGTACTAAACATAAATACCAAGTTTTACATTTTTTATTTTTGAATTATGCTATTCATGGACGTGCACATACATATAAGAAGTTTATTCGAAAAATGACACTTTGGATTAAGGATCTTTAAAACGTGTAGTTATTCGAGGTGAAAATGAAGAATATTTTTGGATTTAGTGCGATACCTTTTCGCCTAATAATCATGGTAGTACATGGTAGACAATGAAAATTGAATTGTCAACTTCAAAAAAATAGTAAGTTCAGCCTAAATTTTCAGAAAATGGCAGAAAGAAAAATGAAAAAGAGAGTATAATTATGCTCTGAATCATGAACAGTGCTTGGATCATGAAGAGACAAAGTGACATTTATTATTTGACTTTCGGGGCCTGAAATAAACATATATTTCTCTATTAACCACTTATCTTAGTGCAAATTTGACTTGTGATCTTTGAAATTAATAGATATTTCTTTATTAAACGGTTCCCTTAATGTAATAATATTTTGAACATAATTTATTCAAATCACGAAGTGCATTTATAACAGTTTTTATGCTTTATCCAACAAATTCCAGCTGAACTGTAAAATAGTTTTTGTTGCTCTTCGCTAATTACTTTTTATTTTACTCATATTGTAACACATAATTAACTAACCGAAAAACGGTATCAATATTTATAGTGGAGGTAGTGTACAACAAAATAAGAAAACCGTTATTATAAACATTGGTCTTAAACCTAATATCTTCTGAATTAAGGTCTTATTTTACACAATGAGCACGTCTTGCACTGTAAGCGCTTTTTCATGAAACGAATCAGAACGTGTTGTACGTAGTGATAGGTGACAGTTTACACAAGTGTTTCATGGGCGATGGATTGGTCGTGGAGAATCAATACCTTGGTCTTCCCGTTCTCTTGACACTTATAATTTTAGATAGCTTTGGGAATATTTAAAGACCATTGTGTATGCAGTACCCATAAAGATGTGTACACACGAGTGCGCATGTTCAGTACGTGTTCTATAGCGCAATCTTGCTACAATCAGAAGTTCCAAAGAATGCGTGATCGATCCCATGAGACACAAAGTAGATCATTTATGGTAATGCAACGCGGCTGATTATAAACCAATGCTTATGAGAACTGTTTTTCTTCTTTGGTGCACACCCCCTCCCCGTTTCAGCCTACCAACTTCCCGGGCAGTAGGTATTAATAGAAATAAATAGAAACCTAAACTGAAACTTAGAAACCAACACTAAGAAAAATAAAAAATCTGATGTGTTCTTTTCGCATGACGTTATCTATATCGCTGTAACAATTTTTTGTTAAAAAACATATTCTTCTATTTACTTTATGATAATCGAGATAAAAATTACTAGAACCTCTCTAAGCATTTGCTTCCTTGTATGTAAAAGGTAAAAAAGGGAATACACTAGGCTAAAAAGAGTGTCAAACGCTTCAAAAGCTGGTTGCCATGTGGTTGAAATGCAGGGCCAAAAGTTTACAGCTTTCCGTGTGAGAAAAATTTAGGTACTTTAAATCTGAAACAAATAACAAGGAATATCTCAGAAACTGTCAATTCCACGAAAACAAACCTATAAACTGTGTGTTTTAACGTGGTCTCCATATTTTGTGTAGTAAGTTTTTGTCTATCACGGTTTACTAGTTACGCAAAATTCAGCATAATTCATTCAGAATAAAGAGGTTTTTAGAGGCTATTTCCAAACAATTCAAGACATACATTTTATTTGTTAGGCAAATTTCTTAAATGCATAGGATAAAATCGTTAGTGTCATTTTTGAGAAAACCCACATTTCCGAAATTTTTTACATGTTAAAGGTAGTTGGAGGAATTTTCTTGAAAATTTTTGTGTCGCATCCTTGAAAGATACTGAACTTAAGTATTAAGTTTGGTGTTTATCGGACTTTTCGTTTTTGAGCTATGCTGCCGATAGACACACACATATACACACGGGAATTTTTCTAAAATTGATTTTTTTGGATTCAGTGGGTCCTACAACATGCATTTCCGGTGAAGTCTCGGTATCGAACAATACAATACCTTCTCTATACTCTATGTACATAGTACGAGTAGAGAAAGTAAAAATGATAGGTGGAAAGGTTCTTAAGAAATGTAAGGGAGTGTAATAGAAAGAATTTATATAGAGATATTTAAAATAGCAACAGAGAACTTTAGAAGTGGACCGTTCAACTACAATGTAGAGGGAAGTTAGCCGGTAATATTGAAACGTTTTAAAAAATTTGGGCAGTTAGATATTGGGAGTCCAATAAATGCCGAGCAGAACTGATGTGAAGCTGCAATGGTTTAATGAATATTTCAGTACATGTCTAGCATTTAGGCCGCTCACCTCTCAGAAGGAGAAACAGCGACCACAAGCGATTTGTGGCAGACGAGCCTGCGTTTGGGCAGATTTCCTTCGGGTACTCAGGTTTCCTCTGATATAATCATTCCGCTAATTGCGGCATTATCACCGGCATTCTCATCTCCACAGTCAGCCTATCAATCAGTGCTGAAACAATGGTCTGCCGCTGTTTGTCGTTTCGCAAATAACTCTAATGTTATAACTGAACATGAGAAGCGAGTTAGCATTGGACTCCTCCTGCTCCTCCTCCTCTATCTCCTCCTCCTCCTCTATCTCCTCCTCCTCCTCCTCCTCCTCTATCTCCTCCTCCTCCTCTTCTATCTCCTCCTCCTCTATCTCCTCCTCCGACTCAACCACCACCACCACTAGCACTACTACTTTAATTTTATTTTTTGAAATACTTGATATGTAAGTTAATCATTCTGAACACATATTTGGTAATAGAAGCTATATTTACAATTCATTTATTAATGGTCTTGCCAACAAGCACTTTAAATACTTATAGTAAGAGTTTGAGAGTCTATTAATACTCAGAGGAAATGACGTAACCATCAACATATCTTTGCTTCGACTTCAGTGGTAAAGAAGCACATGCTAGATCCGCAGCTTCTTCAATAGCAAAGTCGCTCATTTTTATAACATTTTTCTGCTTGATAATAGCTATGACAAATCAATTCAGTTACATAATCAATAACATAAATACCAAGACCAGTGCTACTTCAAGTAAAGAATCTATTCCAAAATTCATTAAAAATCTGATGTGTTCCATTCACATGATTTTCTCTTTATCTCTGTAACAAATTATTATTATTAGGCTTATTCTTTTATTTATTTCATGCTAATCGAGAAAAATTAACAGAAATAGTCTTATTTCTCTCTTTACTGTAAGTAGAAGCGAAGTAAGGGAGTACCATAGGTTAAAGTGAAAGCCAAAACCTGGTTTCTATGTGCCTGAAGTTCGTTTGTTTGTATGGACACGAGTTGGCAAATTCTTGTATGAGAAAAGTATAAGTTTTCAAAGCTGAAACCAAAAACAAGGAATATCTCAAAAACGATCAACTCCACGAAAACAATATATATAACATAAATTGAGTGTTTAAACGTGCTCTACATTTTTTGTGTGCTAGGTTTTTGTCCATCTTTTACGGTTTAGTAGTTATGCAAAATTCATCAAGAATAAAGTAGTCTTCATAGGCTATTCCCAGAAAATTCAAGATATACATTTCATTTGTGAGGTAAATATCTTTTATATACGATATTTTATCAAAATCGTTAGAGCAATTTTTTAGAAAATCAAAATTTTCGAAAAATGTTCCATGTAAAGGGTAGTTGGGAGTGGGGGGATTTTCTTGAAAATCTTCGTGTCGCATCCTTGGAAGATGCCAAACCGAAATGGCAAGTTTGGTTTTTAACGGACTTTTCGTTTTTGAGCTATGCTGCCCACAGACACACTCACACACACAGACACACACACGGACATGTTTCTAAAAATGCTGTTTTTGGATTCAAGATGTCTCAAAACTTGTATTTCCGGTGAAATCTCAGTATCAAATTTTTGGGTGCATTACGATACCTTCTCTATACACTATGTACATAGCACGTATAGAGAAAGTAAAAATCTGATGTATTCTATTC
The DNA here is from genome assembly GCA_030762935.1 of Hymenopus coronatus. NCBI lineage: Eukaryota > Metazoa > Arthropoda > Insecta > Mantodea > Hymenopodidae > Hymenopus > Hymenopus coronatus. The sequence continues at coordinate 104,903,407 of CM060888.1, read as the reverse complement.
ACATGACTTTCTCTACATTTCTGTAATTATTGTTAAGAAGCTTATGCTTCTATTTACTTCATGCTAATCGAGAAAAAATTAGCAGAAAATGTGTTATTACCTGCTTCCTTGTAAGTAGAAGCGAAATAAGAGAGCACTATGGATTAAACTGATAATCAAAAGCTGGTTGCTATGTGACTGAAGTTCCTTTGTTTGTATGGAAAGGCTATGACAAATTCCTGTATGAGAAAAGTATGCTTTTTAAAGCTGAAACCAAAAACCAGGAATATCTAAAAAAGTATATAACATAAATTATGTCTTTTAACGTGCTCTACATTATTTATGTTGAAAGTTTTTGCCCATCTCCTACGGTTTAGCAGTTATGCATAGTTCCGTAAAATTCATCCAGAATAAAGTAGTCTTCAGAGGGTATTTCCAGAAAATTAAAGATATACATTTTATTTGTCAGATATTTGATAAAAATATGGTATATTAAAGTCGTTAGAGCCATTTCTGAGAAAATCAAAAATTTCAAAAAAAGTTCCATGTAAAGGGTAGTTTGGGGTGGGGGAATTTTTCTCAAAATCTTCGTGTTGCATCCCTGGAAGATACTAAACTTAAATACCAAGTTTGGTATTTTACCCACTTTTCGTTTTTGAGTTATCGTGTTCACAGACACACACACACACACACACACGGACCTTTTTGTAAAAATGCTTTTTTTAGATATAAAGGACCCTAAAACATGTATTTCCGGTGAAATCTTGGTATCGAATTTTTGGGTGGAGAGCAATACCTTCTCTATACACTATGCACATAGTGCGTGTAGAGAAAGTAAAAAGGAGTGTATACGAAAGCTTTGTCCATATAATTTAGATGTAACCTTTCATTTGTTCACAATGAGAAATCATTTGTACTCTCTTTACACGTAGGTGCTATGTACGTAGTGTATAGAGAAGGTATTGCATTCCATCCAAAAATCCACCGAAAATATGCATTTAGGCTCCCTTGTATCCAATAAAAGTATTTTCAGAATAAGGTCTATGTGTGCGTCCGTATGTCTGTGAACACGATAACTCAAAAACGAAAAATCGGTAAAATACCAAACGCGGTATTTAAATTTAGTATCTTTCAGGAGTGCGACACAAAGGTTTTGAGAAAAATTCCCGCACCACAAACTACCCTTTACTTGGAAAAAAATTCTCGAAAAATACCTCTAACGATTTTGATTAAAATACCGTATATTAAAGATATTTATTTAGTAAAAAAGTGTATATCTTGAATTTTCCGGGAATAGACTTTAAAGATCTGTTTATTCTGAACGAAGTTTGCTGAATTTTGCGTAACTGAAAAAGCGAAATACATATTCAAAAGTGCATATCACATTAAAACACACAATTTATGTCATATACGTTATTTGTTTCCGATTTAAAATACTTAAACTTTTTTCACATGGAAGGTTATAAAATTCTGGCCCTGCATGGAAACGGAATTCGTCCACTTGGCAACCGGCTTTTAAAAAGTTTTAGTATAGTTTTAGCCTAGTGTGTTCCCTTATTATTCTTCTACTTATAAGGAAGCAGGTAATTAAAACAATTTCTGCAAATGTGTATCTCGATTATCATAAAGTAGATAGAAGAATACGCTTTTTAGCAATAATTTCTTACAGCGATGTAGAGAAAAGCATGTGAATGTAATATATCTGATTTTTTTATGAATTGTAAGATTAGTGATTTTCCTGAACTACAGAAAGAGTTTTAGACAACATTGTTTCTGCATCCTTGAGTGGAATCATCGCCCTGTATGGTGTAATGGTTACCATGCTGACTTCATATACCCAAGGTCGCGGGTTCATACTAGGCGGAGGACCAGACGTTTTTCGGGCGTAAAAATCCTTAGCATGGCTTCCTTCGGAAGGGAAGTAAAGCCGTTGGTCCCGTGTCGTAGATTTCTGGCATGTAAGAGAGACCTATGCACGTAAGCCTGATAGAGAGGCCTATGAGCAAAATTAAGCGGTCTTTCACGCTCAGTATGGACTGGGACGCTGAGAACCACAGCAGTTAAAGAACGTCCATGAATAAAAAAAAAGAAGAAAAGAGTGGAATCTGCAATACAAAATGCGCATTATTATCACGGGTGAAAAACAATCTAACGTTTTGCGCTTATATTCTTAGTCTTCAATGTACTTTATGTAAACAGAGATAAACATTAGGAGAACATGTTTTATTATATAATATATATCCTTTTAGGCACATTAGGCTAAAGCGTCTTTCACTATCGCGTTTATCTTTGTGTTTGTTTACTTTGGGTCTTATGTTTCAACATTATTTTATACACACGTTTATAACCTCACGCATACTTCGAGACTCTAGGAAGAATGGGGAATTTTCCTGACTAAAGATCAATTACCTAGGTATGCTTTTAAGTAACATTGAAAAGTATAGCATTTTTAGATTAGGCAGCGCACTAATACGTGAAAGGTGCTAAGGTACTTTTGATTTTAGTTTCTAGTTTTTTCTAGAGTGCCAAATATAGGTATTCTGTCATAACCACGAGTATCTTGTACTTATTATCCTAATACTTTTGTAATTAACTTAATATTAACATCTCAATAAATTATTATAAATATCAGTAAGATATTTATTAAATCTACAAATATTTCAATTACTATTATTATTATTATTATTATTATTATTATTAAGATATTTATTAAATCTACAAATATTTCAATTATTATTATTATTATTATTATTATTATTAGTTACAGACAACATAACAAACAGAAGTCGTGTATTTTTGTCTTTATCTACAATCCTTCGGAACATTTTTATAATATTGTTACCTCTGTTGTCTTTGTCGGTTTATTGTCCCCATAATAAAGATCACTAAAATTAAATTTCGTCTTAAGGATATTTATAGCGGCGTATGTATACCAGCTTATTTACCCATCATATCCTTTCATACATTGCCTGTTATATTTGTGTTCGAAAAATAAATAAATTAATAAAGGCATAGACTTTTAGGGAGTTTTGTAAGACAAAGAATACCTAACCACTGAGCAGTAGAAGGTATGCTAAAGAAAAACCCTGTTAAAACCCGCTAATCGGTACATCGAAACCTCCCTGCATTACCTCTGTTATCGTGGGCCTAGCATGTGGATTTGTTCGTTGGTAACTGCCTAGTCTACACTGACCTTGAGACATTTTGTTGATTAACTTTATTGGAATTGAAGGCTATAGTTTCTTATCACATAACGTCATCTGAGTTCGGTTTAGTTTTGAACACCCTGCATGACATATAAGAGAAGACATTTCAATAATAGCGTAGATATATCCTGATTAGAAAGTAAGTAAAATAAAAAAAAATCTAATGCTCCATTCTCATGTCTTTCTTTATCTGTTAACAGATATCTAAGAAAAGATAATTCTTCTTTCCATTCCATACTAATCGAAATAAGCTATAGCAGAATAGTATTATTACTTAGTTTCTTATAAGTTGAAAGGAACTAAGGGAGTACAATATTCTAAAGCGATATTCAAATGTTGTAAAAATTGTCTCTAGGCAACAATTCGCTTCTTTGCATGGCCTTGAGTAAAATAAAAGAAACACGAGAAAAGTATGAGTATTTTAAAATTGAAACCTGTAAAAAGGAATATCTATAACAAAAATGTAAAAGGACAAAAATGGTGTGTTTTGACGGCATCTGCATTTTTGTTTAGTAAGCTTTGTGTTATCTCTTAGGCTTACCAGTTGTGCAAGTCATTCAGAATGAAAAAGGTTTGAGAGACTATTCCCATAAAGTTCAATATATACATGTTATTTGTCATGTAAGTATCTTCAATATACGATATTTTAATTAAAATATTTAGAGGCATTTTTGAGAAAATCAAAATTTTCGAAGATTTTCCCATATAATGGATAGGAGGGGTGAAAATCATCCTGTCGAATTCTTGGTATATACTAAACATAAATGTAAAGTTTTTATCTGTCGGAACTTAAGTTTTTGAGCTATGATGTTCACAGTCACACAGACACAGACGGAAACACACACTGATATTTTTATAAAAATGTTTTTGTTTTGATTCAAGGGTTTTTAAAACTTATGCTTCCGGTGAAATCTCTGTATCAAATTTTTGGGTAAAACCCTTTACCTTCTCTATCTGCTATGTACGCTGTACGTATGCACCAGAGAAAGCAATAAATAGATATGTTGCAGTATACCACAAAGTAAACTCATTATAACTACTCCTATACAAGTCGTGTAGTCATCTTGCTTTGAAGTAATGGCCTGGATCGATACATGTTGAAAAAATCTGATGTGTTCCATTTACGTGACTTTCTCTACATCTCTGCAACAAATTACTCTATTTACTTCATCTAATCGAGAAAAAATTAGCATAAATAGTCTTATTACTTGCTTCCTTGTTAGTAGAAGCGAAATAAGGGGGTACCATAGGTTAAAGTGATACTCAAAAGCTGGTTGCTATGTGACTAAAGTTCCTTTGTTTGTATGGACACGAGTTCACAAAGCCCTGTATGCGAAAAGTATTTATAGCTGAAACCAAAACAAGGAATATCTAAAAAACAATTAACTCCACGAAAAAAATGTATATAACATAAATTGTGTGTTTTAAAGTGCTCTACATTTGTTGTGGGTAAGTTTTTGTCCATCTCTTACGGTTTAGCAGTTATGCAAAATTCCGTAAAATTGACCCAGAATAAAGTAGTTTTCAGAGGCTACTCCCAGAAAATTCAAAATATATATTTTATTTTTCAGGTAAATATCTTTAATATACGACATTTTAATCAAAATCGTTAGAGCCATTTTTTAGAAAAACAACATTTTCGAAATAAGTTCCAAGTAAAGGGTACTTTGGGGTGGGGGGATTTTTCTCAAAATATTCGTGTCACATCCCTGGAAGATACTTAACTTAAATACCAAGTTTGGTATTTTACCGACTTTTCGTTTTTGAGTTATCGTGTTCACAGACATATGGACACACTGACACACGGACACACACACGGAACTTTTTCTGAAAATACCTTTTTTGGATACAGGGACCCTAAAACATATATTTCCGGTGAAATCTCGGTATCGAATTTTTTGGTGGAGTGCAATACCTTCTTTATGCACTATGTACATAGTGCGTATAGAGAAAGTAATAAAACACAGCATATGTAAATGTTACCGAACAGCTGAACTTAGCTGAGAAGGCTTTTTGCTTGCTTACACTGAGGTTCAACTACTGGGGGAGATAAGTTCCTTAAGCTCTGTTAAAGTAAACTTCTGTATCCTACGAACATCACTGATCTTGTCGAGAAGGAGATGTACTTCTAGCATCAACAAAACAACAATGTTGAACATTTGAAAATCAAGGTGTGATCCTCCTTTAGGTCTACTTGGTTGTAGGATTGCATTGCCCTCTCAGGGCAGATCTAGTAGCGTGTGGGGTCCTTGAATTTGGAAATGTTACGGACTTTTTGCCTTTCACATGGGTTTTCTGCCTGTGGCCTCTAGCATCCTCTGTTCCTTATTTCATTCCTTACTCCTGGTAGGTGGTAGTTGCAGCAGATCTCCCATAGCTCGCAGTGCGCACGGTATTTGTCTTCGTTATATGATCTACGCACAAATTGTTCCATTTTAGGGCTAGTGTAGATTAAACAGTAAAAAGAATTGCTAAACAAATACGACTTTTCAGTTGTATCAAGGACAATCTTTTCTAAGCATTTCTTGCTTATGTTAGAACTTTATAGATGGGCATCATTTTACTCTGAAGCAGTGAAATTCAATTTTGCCCAGTGTGTTAATTTAACATAACGGCAATAACTTTCGGGATCAGGTTTTACAGTCTCATAATTCAGTCTGGTTTAGATTCAATTAGCATTTACACAGTTTCAGTTTGCAATATTACTCACTTTATGGCTGGGATGATCCACGGCTTGCACCGTCATAATGTAGTAACTAAACGGGTGATGAAGTGCAAACGACATGTTAAACCGGGCAGTGAAATATGGCAACGAAACCATAGCTATAATACAGTAAAGTGCACTAAAACGATATTCTATTGAAATCCCTTGCAATTGAACTAAAACAACGTAAAGCAACATATATTTCTAGTCATGCTCAAGATTGGATTTGTGAAATGTGATTGTTAATAATTAGTGCAATCTTCATTTCTAATCAGAGAAAGATTTAAATAGAATATGGGGCGACCATAGAGTTTTGGCTTCAGCTTAAGAAGAAATCCGATTTTGCCAATGTTAATTGTGCTAAATTCATGACCCACTAACTCGTAAAGTATTTCATATTAGATTGTAATCGATAAGGTGTAGATGTGTGCATATAAGTATAAGAATATACATACTTTTAAACAATAAATGTTTAATAAGGAACATACTTGTCGATTTCTTGTACTGGATTTTTATTACATTTCATCATTATTTTTAACAATCCACCACGTTATTTTATATATTTATCTGGCACCACACCACAGAACATTACATTACCATGTTGTTAACAACAATGTAGCTTCAAAAACATTTTATCATCACATAACTTAAGCTAGCTGTTCTTAATAGTTTCTAAGAAAACGTATTATTTATGCCAGAAAATGTCATTCACATAAAACCGTTCTCACTAAAAGTGTAAAAAAAAAAAGTTACTTACAGTCAACAATGCAAGAAAAAATTGTTTAATTGAGCCCACAGAAGCTGCCATATTTAATAGAAGTACCAATTTGTGAGAAAAAAATTCCCTACAAAATAGGACAAAGCTTACCACTCCATTCCAAAGAGTATAAGAATTGCAATTTTTCTGTGAAGTGGAACAGTATTGACAGTGCAAAATTGCAGATAAAAATAAAAAAACATACATAAAATTAAACTTGAAATTCCAATTTGAAAAGCTAGTTGTACTAAACTAGTTACATCACCAATAAAATTTGGGAAGGGTGGATTCGTCACCAACGAGACTAAATTTGCATAGTCTGAGCAGACGGAAGTGAGCTTAGAAAAGTATTTTTTTATAAGGGGAAGGATTATGGCTTACATAATATAATGAAATGAAGATATGAAAAAGGCAGTTTCTTACCTAAAAAAATGGAGAATATTACTTCAAAAGCTATAAAACTTAAAGTAATGAAGCTAAGATATGAAAAGGGTACATAAGAGCAAGACCAACAAAAACATCCGATGTGTTGCAGTCACATGACTTTCTCTAGCAGTTCTACAGACTTCTTGCACAAAATTCTTCTTCTTTCTACACCATCCTAATCGATATATGCATTAGCAGAGTATTCTTATTGCTTAGTTCCTTATAACTAGAAGAGAACTAAAGGAATACGCTGTGCTAAAGTGATAGTCAAATGTTTCAAAAGCTGTCATTATGCGATTGTCATTGCAAATCGCTTCTTTGCTCCACCAGGAGCAGAAAAAAAGAGAAACGGACACTTCCTGCCTGAGAAAAGTATAAGTACTTACAATTGAAACCAATGGCAAGGAATATGTCGGAAACGATTACCTCCAAAACAAAATTTGTGTGTTTTGGCTAGATCTACATTTTTTTGTATAGTAAGGTTTGTCTATCTCTTACGGTTTAGCAGTTAAGCAAAATTGGAAAAAATTCATTCAAAATAAAGAGGTCTTCAGAGGCTGTTCCTACAAAATTCAAGATATGCATTTTATTTGGAATGTAAATATCTTTAATATAACGGATTTTAATCAAAATCATTTGTCATTTTTTAGAAAATAAAAATTTTCAAAAAAAAAAAAATCCATTTAAGGGGTAGTTTGTGGTGGAATTTTCTTGAACATCTTCGTTTCGCATCCTTGGAAGATGCCAAACCTAATTGTCAAGTTTGGTCATTAACGGTCTTTTCGTTTTTGCGCTAGCTGTCTACAGGCACACGCATACACAAACGGACATTTTTTCTAAAAATACTTTTTTGGACTCAGGGGACCCCAAAACATACATTCCTGGTGAAATCTCGGCATCGAACTTTTGGGTGGAATACAATACCTTCTCTACCCACTATGTACATTGTACATGCGTGCTAGATAAAGTAAAACTGGTACTGAAAAAATAAATATAGTATTAAAACCATAGGTTAAAATGATGACCTTAGACAAAAGATATCTCATAGACTGCATAGGAAAACTATAAGATTTTATTGCACAGTATTATGAGAAACAATTAAAATGTCACCTATAATGAAAGCTACAGAATTGAAAATTGACACCAAGGGTTCTACACATTTTGTATTCTTTCTTTGGGCTGATATTGTTATCCCATAAATGAAATCTTCTGTACAGTTAAAATAGAACTTGATTTGGCAACCATTTCACTGCTTTAACTTTGTGGGCGGCGCCGTGGTTGAGTAGTTAGACCGCTCGCCTCCCATCTAGGCGACCCGGGTTCAATCCAAATTCCCGCATGTGGGATTTGTGGTGGTAAGCGGCGTCTGGGTGGGTTTTCTTCGAGTCCTCCGGTTTCCTACGCCATTCATTCTTCCACTTGCTCCATCATCACCTTTCCAATAATCAATTTCGCTTACATTTCATATCATTCACTTCCTCATGTTCATGCCTGGCTACGGGCCGACCAGTCGTAACAGGTTCTCCATTCTGTGGTTTCGTTCCGTTGGCTCCTTGACAGGCTTCTGACCCTTAGTCATTGGCTTGTAAGGGGGGGGGGTTTCGGTAGACGAAGATATGGGTAAAATAATAAATTGAATAATAAATCCTAGAATATCTTTAAATGTGAGGTAAGGATGAAAGGAAATTTTATCAATATTTATGTATTTATATAACAATTTAAATTATTTAATTTTTCATTATTGTATTTGAATGGTTTTATAAATTTATATATATATGTGTGTGTGGGTAAGTTTTCTCTGGGTTATGCGGTTTCCCCCGCACTCATTCCACCAATTGCTCCATCATCCCTTTCCAACCATCAATTTCGCTTGCATTTCATATCATTCACTTCCTCATGTTCATGCCTGGCTATGGGCCGACCCCTCATAGCAGGCTCTCCATTCTGTGGTTTCGTGCCGTTGGATTCACGGCAGGCTTCTGACTCCTACACATTAATTTGTCAGCCCTAGGGGAGGGGGGGGTATCGGTCCTACAATACGGGATGGTAAGCCGATTACGAAAAGAAACGAAACTTTAATATGCCATTCATAAATTATGACCGCCTCATAGCCTTTACTGAAATTGTTTTCATATTTGATCTTGCAGCTTATGAAAAACATTCCGGTTGCAACTTTTTCATAGGCCATGGGTTTAGCTCTGAAACCATAATATTGTGAAATTTCTGATATCATTAAGAATTTCTAAAAACCGTATTATGTGTTTGTTGCAGGTAGGTGTGTTGGTGTGTTTGTGATGGATGTGCGCGACGCAAGTCTAGCCTTCCACCCCAGTCAGAGTTGCGGGGCTGGAGGAGAAAGACTAGGCATGAAAAGTGACTGCTCATGACGTATACAAAATGAGCACATTTGGTAACAGGCTCCAAGTCTCTGGAGGTCCCAGTGGACCTCCTCAGATGCAGTACCTCTCCGTCTATGACCCGCGCCAGTCCATGAGGGGCCGGCGGGTCAGATACAGGCCGCTAACGCTCAAGCCGGTAAGTGCTAGATCGTTTGTTAATTTTGTGTTCCAGTTACCTTAGTTAGAATGGTATTTGTGTTAGCATATTTCCTTCTGAACCTCAACTAATTTTTAATTTTGTGGGTAATTTACGAGCCCGTTTTTTTTCAACCTCCGATAGACTGTAAATAGAATAGAAAATAATTATTTGATTACTAAAAGTTTTGTACACTTAGTTATTTTTCAACATAATCACCGAAAAGATTGAGACATTTATCGTACATGTGCACAAGCTTTGCAATATCAGCTTCAAAAAATTTACCGCTAATGACTTCAAATGAGCATTGACATTGTTTTGAAGATCTTCGTACTTTACGACGTTTGTGGAGAGCCATTCAAAACAAACGAAGAGGAATGCTGACTTGAAGAATTGTGTTGATCCATGATAACGTTCGTCCACACACTGCTGGCACAATCCATCGGCTCCTTGAACAATTTCAATGTGACATTTTCGATCATCCCCCGTACACTCCTGACCTGGCACCAAGCGACTTTCACCTTTTCGCTGAACTGAAGGCGTGGCTAAGAGAGCAGCACTTTCAAACCATCGAAGATCTCCAAAACCACGTCAATGCTCATTTGAAATCATTTGCGGCAACATTTTTGGAAGCGGGTGCTGCAAAGCTTGTGCACAGGTACGATTCACAATATTTTCGGTGATTATGTTGAAAAGTAACCATAAGTGTACAAAACTTTTAGTAATAAAACAATTGTTTCCTATGAACTTTTCTTTTATTTATAGCCTATCGGAAGTTGAAAAAAAAAAAAACGGCCCTCGTACCATAGATGCATACATTTTAATAGTGTAATGCCAAAAATAGAGCAGAAGTAATAAGAATGAAACATAAACAGAATTAAATGTCCATAAAATGTATTGGACTGTACAAAAGGATACGCAGCATACTATTCAGAACAAACATTCCTAGTTTTACTGCAATTATGTGACGAGAACTCCTACACTTTAAAAAGCAGACCATATATCTATAGCAACATTACTAAATTATCATTTTTACTACTTTCTCTAATTAGTACACAATAATAGAACAGGTATTGTGTTCCACCCGAAAATTCGATACCTGATACAAAAAATTAGAAAAAGGTTCGTGTGTGTATCTCTAAACACGATACCTCAAACACGAAAAGTTGCTAAAATATCAAACTTGTTATTTAACTTTAGGTAGTTAAGGATGCGACACGAAGATTTTGAAGAACATTCTCCACCCCAAACTACCATTTACATGCAAAAAGTTTTCAAAAATTTTGATTTTCTTAGAATTGGTCTAGCGATTTTAATTAAATATTTTATATAAAATATATTTACATAACAAATAAACTGTATAGCTTGAATTTTCTGGGAATAACCTGAAGACCTCTTCATTTTGGACTCTTTTTATATATCCTTTGTATAACTGGTAAACCGTAAGAGAGAGATAAAAACTTATTACACAGTAAGTGTAGCTCTCATTAAAACAAACCATCTCTGTCACATGCATTTTTTGGAGAGTTGACCGTTTTCGAATATTCTAAATTACTGGTTTTAGTTTTAAGTTACTCAAACTTTTCTTAAACGGGAATCAATCATTCTTTATCGCCTCTCTTTTGTTTAATCCGAGCAAGCAAAGAGAACCAAATTTCAATTGTTTCACATAGCAACCGAGTTTTAAAACATTTACTCTCGCTTTTACTATGCATTCTCTTATTTCCCTTCTACTTACAAAGAAGCAAATAATAAGACCAGTTCTGATAACGTTTATCTTAATTAAAATGATGTTGATAATAGAATAATCTTTCATAAGAAAAGTTTGATTATGACACGGCTAGAAAAAGTCATGTGAATGGAACATATAAGATTTTTAAACACCAGTATCATGTAATGAATTTATGTATTCGATAAACAAAATCATTTAACTCACTTTTCTGAAAATGGTTCACACACTCTGTGTATATGAGTAAATTTAAAAATAAGCTTTACTTGAAATAAAAATAAACGCAAAAGGTCCACATGCGTCAAACATATAAGAACGTTAAAATTGTTTGGGTTTGCAAAAATAAATGTTTTTAATATACTGCGCTTTCAAGACACTTCACGCCGTTATGTGTCTCATTTAAAGGTTTTTATCTATAACACACTGGTGCTATTAACGAAAATATTATTAATTATAATGTCCGCTTCCAAAAGGCTTACAAACATTTATCAACAGAAAGATTTGATCTTACATTCACAAGCTGTTCTACAAATAAACTTCTTACAAAAGATTATTTTTATTTCTATACCATACTGATTGGAACAAACATTAGCAGAATGTTCTTATTCTTAGTCCCTTATAATTAGAAGGAAACTAAAGGAATGCGCTGTGCTAGTGATAGATGTTTTAGAAGCTGTCGTAATGCGATAGTCATTGCAAATTGCTTCTTTGCTTGGCCAGGAGTACAAGGAAAGAAAAACGGACAATTCCTGTCTGTAAAAAGTGTAAGTACTTTACTAAAACCAATAAAAAGGAATATCTCGGAAACGGTTTCCTCCACAACAAAAATGTAAAAGGCATAAATTGTGTGTTTTGACGAGATCTACATTTTTTATTTACTAACATTTTATTTATCTCTTAGAGTTTAGCAGTTAAGTAAAATACAAGAAAATTCTTCAAGAATAAAGAGGTCTTTAGAGGCTAGTCCCGGAAAATTCAAGATATACGTTTTATTTGGGATAATATCTTTAAAATCTGGGATTTGAATCAAAATCGTTACAGCCATTTTTTATAAAATCAAAATTTTCGAAAATGTTTCAATGTAAAGTGTAGTTTGTGGTGGCAGGATTTTCTTGAAATTATTCGTGTCGCATTCTTGAAAGATACCAAATCCAAATACCAAGATTGTTATTTACGGACTTTTAGTTTTTGAGCAATGCTGTCTACAGACACACACGGACCTTTTTTTAAAACTACTTTTTTTTCGGACTCAGGGGATCCCAAAACATATATTTCCGGTGAAATCTTGACATCGAATTTTTGGATGGAATACATACATGCGGGCTAGGGAAAGTAAAACTCCTAAACTAACCCTAAACTGTGCCAATATAGGCATAAGTTGAAATCAATGCAAGCGGGATTTTAATTCCTCCTTTGAAATATTTTTTTTCGTAGTTAGCTTACCTTCCCCGTATTTAGAGCTAATACACCCCTAGGACTTACAAGCGAATACCTAGGGGTCAGAAGCCTGTCGAGGAGCCATTGGTAAGAAACCTTAGAATGGAAAACATGGAAGAGTGGTCGGCCCGAAGCCAGGCATATACGTGAGGAAATGGGTGATATGTAAAGCAAGCGAAATGGATGATAGGAAAGGTGATGATACAATTGGTGAATGAGTGGCGGGGAAAACAGGAGAACCCAGAGAAAACCAGCCCAGACACCGCTTCGTGTACCGCAAATCTCAAATGCGGGCGCTTAGGATCGAACCCGACATGCCTAGGTGGGAGGCGAGCGCTTCCCCTTGAAATATTACTGTATATAAATTTCTCATAGAATAGAACGCAAATGATTGTAATAAATACTTTTAGATATTTTATACAACTCTATTATAAAGTCCAGGTAAAGGGTATTTAGGTCTTTTTGTTTCTGAGCTGTACTGTCCATAGACACACACACACACACACACACACATGGATATTTTCCTAAAAATGCTTTTTTTTGGGTTCAGTGGTTCGCAAAACGTGCATTTCTGGTGAAATCTCGGTATCACCTTATCTATACACTGTGTACATAGTACGTGTAGAGAAAGTAATAACAGGTAATACTTCAGACTACTAATATTAAACACGAAATTCAGTTGGTTTATTTATGGTTCAGACTCTAAAGAATGAACCTTTTAAACTTACGTTGTTAAAGGTTGTTTATACACGCATACATACACATATACATATATACATACATATACATACTTACAGACACACATACCCACCCACCCACCCACCCAGACATACATGCATACATACATACATACATACATACATACATACATACATACATACATACATACATACATACATACATACATACATACATACATACATACATACATACATACATACATACATACATACATACATACATACATACATACATACATACATACATACATACATACATACATACATACATACATACATACATACATACATACATACATACACATACACACATACACACATACATACACACATACACACATACACACATACACACATACACACATACACACATACATACATACATACAAACATACAAACATACAAACATACATACATACACACATACATACATCTACTATAGGAAATTAATGCAAGCGTTACATCTTTAATTAAATGTTATTTTTTTGTTCTTCCAGTCAGAATAGTTATTACACTTTGTTTTCTAAGCGGCTTTTACTTAACATCATTTCGTAATACTTTTCCATTGCAGTTTTATTTTGTAATTTTGTAAATTTCCAACGCAAAATTAATAACATTTATTTTCAGTTTTAGTTTGCAATTTTGTAAATTTAAAACATAAAATTAATAAAATTATTAATAAGTTTCATTAATGATAAACTCCCATTAAATTTGACCCTCTAAGTACAAAAGGAAATGAAAAATGGAACCTTGTTCTGAAGATTCTCTTTTCCGCTGTTGCATGTTTCTGTCGCCTTTATTTTGCAGAAATTAATATTCTGAAAGCAGCAACCTTCAAAATGAGATTTTGACATCACTGACTTGTTGACACAGTAATGAATTTTGAAGGTGAAAACTTTATAACAAGAAATGCCAAGATTAAGTGAATGATTGTATCGTGCATATTCTTTATGATAAGGAATCGCCCACCAAAAATATGTTAAATTCTGCTTGGTTAAAAATAAATATTAATTATAAACATATAATATATATTTTAATGTATATAATAACTATTTATTATAAATATTAAGTATAATCCGCTTCGATTAACAATATCTTAAAATGTTCAGCCTCCAACTAGAAGCCCTCCTATAATGCGTATTATACTTATGCATTTCACAGACAGTTAGAGTACTTAGGCGGAGAGTAAATCACGAAAATTATCAAAATATATTTAATTAGATATACAGATTGTCATTGTATGCACAGTGTTCATGTTTTAAACACAGTTCTTAAAACTGAAACTGCATCTGGTATTTTGTGCTATGAATTTGTACCACTTCACACAAAACATGAAGCATAAATCCTACTTATTTCTGAGAGAGAGAGAGAGCGAGAGAAAGAGTAAGAGAGAGAGAGAGAGAGAGAGAGAGAGAGATAGTGAGTGAGTGAGTGAGTGAGTGAGTGAGTGAGTGAGTGAGTGAGTGAGTGAGTGAGTGAGTGAGAGAGAGAGAGAGAAAGCTTTTCTTTACATATTTTAATGTTTTTATGGCAGCTACTCTCTCTACAGCCCATGTGGTTTCTTTGCATATTTATGAAATCAGTTTTCCCCATTTTTCTTTGAACCGTTGATCTGTAAAGCACATTTTATATAAATGTGTCTTTTCTCAGAAACTATTGAAGCAAGCTGAAGTTATTTGCTCTGAAGTTTTAATTGAAATACCATAAAATTAACAGAATAATTGTGTCATGCTTAAAAGAAAACTTGTTGGATAAAAGTAAATAAGTGAACGCATGTATCGTGTAAAAATTTTAGTCTATGTTAAATCGTTTGTGAGATAATGGATAGTGAATTTAAAGGATTTAAGATTGATGGGGCAGTGTTGTTTTATTCCCCCTAAATATCTAGAAATACGCTGACAAGAATTTGTTTCAATCTTGAGCATTACTTTTCTAATTCAGATTTATATATTTGCAGACAAAAGTGATTTCGTTTATTAAACAGTAAAATACGAAACGATTTTGAGATTTAAATATAAGACGTAGAATAGAATTATTAGATTCCTTCTAATATGTACTTCATGGAGGTACCAGAAACAAGTATCATAGCATTTTGTACTGTGACAAACCGCTTTTCAAATGTACGTAAATAATTATTTGTTACTTGTAACCTATTTCGAATCTATTTTACAAAGTATCCCAATATCGTTTCGCAGACTAATGTGGTTAGGTCAAGGTAGGTCAGAATGAGAACTAAAAACAGCAAACTGAACTAGCGATTTTTATTTTATTGTTTCGTTTGTATAGTCCCCTTTAACATCAATGGTTATATCAGGGCCTGTGACTTGCGAAACTGTAGGTTCAGAACATTAGATTAAACTTTACATTACTAAACACGCGCACATTCATTTTCACATTCATACTTCCAGACTCAATGGGGGATAGGGAATAATTCTGGTTTAAGGAACTTTCCCCGCCCCAGCCAGGAATCGAACCCGGGACCTCCGGGTGAGAAGTCAGCTCGCTGACCACTCGACCACGGAGGCAGTGTGAACTAGCGATTTTGTTTCTCACATGAGCCTAATTTAACACAACCACGACAGTGAAAGTGAAACCTAATTACTCCCCGACCTGCTTCTGGTTTGAAATTCTCCCTCCAGCCAAACATACTTATAATGAATTAACTATTATTACCAAGTAATTCTAATATAGCAGATTAGTGCAGGGGATTTAAGCTCCACAGGTCGTTTCCTTAGCGGTGGTAGCGCAGCTGCTTACCAAGCGGGAGACCTGGGTTCGATCCCCAGTAGCGGCGTGGGGATTTTTCCCCCGCTGGGAGACCTGGCCCGGGGTGCACTCAGCCTCGTAAGGTTCCTGGGGGGCCAATTGAGGAGCTACTTGATGGAGAAGTAGCGGCTCCAGGTCATGAGGACCGCATTAACCGGCCGGGAGGGACTCGAGGCGCTGACCACGTCTCACCCTCCAATACTGCACCCCATCCATGACGTCTGTAGTGGACCGAGATGGGGACGCAGCGGCCGGGCGGTAGGCCAAGGTTCCCCGTGAGCTGTTGTGCCAAGGAGTTATTTAAGCTCCACAAATAAACTTCATTCTCCCACCTCTCACTCCTCCCTTGTGTTGTTTGCCGGTGTAACGTGGAGAACTCGTACGTTTTATGTTATCGAAAAAACGTTAACTATTTCGCTAGAAAATGACAATAGAAAAATCTGATGTACATTCACATGAATTTCTCTACATCTCTGTAACAAATTATTGTTAATAAGCTTACTGTTATATCTACTCCATGCTAAAACATTAGCACAAACGGTCTTACTTAGTTCCTTTATAAGTAGGAGAGAAATAAGGGAGTTCGCCGAGCTAAACCGACAGCCAAATGTTTTAAAATGTAGTTGCGTTGACAAGTTCCCTATGAGAAAAGTATAAGTGTTTTAAAACTGAAATAAATTAACGGCCAGCTCCACGAACAAAATGTTGGCACATAACATAAATTGTGTGTTTTATCGAGTTCCACAGTTTATGTGTATTAAGTTTTTGTCTATTTCTTAGAGTTTACCAAAATTTAAATTTATGCAAAATTCAATAAAAATCATCTAAAATAAACATATATTCAGAGACTACTCCCAGAAAATTGAAGATATACATTTTATTTGTCACATAAATTTCTTAAATATAAGAGGTTTTAATCAAGATTGTTAGAGCCATTTTTGATAAAATCAAAATTTTTGGAACTTTTTCCTTATAAATGGTAGTTGGGATGGGGCGATTTTCTTGAAAATCTTCGTGTCGCATCCTTGGAAGATACCAAACTTAATACCAACTTTGGTATTTAACGGTCATTTCGCTTTTGAGCTGAAAGCATATATTTCCTGTGAAATCTCGTTATCGAGTGTTTGGGTGCAATACAATACCTTCTCTATACACTATGTACATAGTACGTGTAGATAAAGTAAGAATCAAAGACACGAAATATGGTCCAAATAACGAGATCTGTAACTGATTTAAATTAATGTAATGATTTCGCTTCCTCGATATGAAGTTGCCATCTTATATCTCTTGATGATAATGTTACTCAAGCTCAATGCCTTCAGGCTTGACCTAGCTCAGTACCATACTTACGAGTCCTGTTTTCTCATCTGCCTGGCTTTTGTTACTAAAATGACCCATTGCAGATACAGTGCTTTTAGCTAAAGATTGCAATATTATTGGAATAAAGGTTTATTGTTATTTTTACTTTTTCTAGCCCCATATGTACAATGTACATAGGGATAGAGAAGATATTGTAATGCACCCAAAAATTTGATACCGACCTTTCACCGGAAATATATGTTTTGGGGTCCCCTGAGTCCGAAAAAATCATTTTTAAAAAAAGGTCTGTGTGTGTCTGTCTGTCTGTCTGCCTGTCTGTCTATCTGTCTGTCTGTGTGTGTCTGTGGATAGCATAGCCCCAAAACGAAAAGAGCGTTAAATACCAAATTTGGTATTTAGGTTTAGTATCTTCCAAGGATGCAACACGAAAATTTTCAAAAAAATCCCCCTACTAAAAACTACCCTTTACATGGAACAAATGTCGAAAATTTTGATTTTATGAAAAATGGCTCTAACGATTTTGATTAAACTTCCGTATATTAAAACTATTTATTGGGGAATAGCCTCTTAAGACCTCTATATTCTGGATGACTTTTGCTTAACTGCTAATCCGTAAGAGATAGAAAAAACTCACTACACAAAAAATGTACATCACGACAAAACACACAATTTATGTCCTTTACGTTTTTTGTTGTGGAGGTAACCGTTTCTGAGATATCCCTTGTTATTGGTTTTAATTGTGAAGTACTTAAACTTTTCTCAGACAGTAAGTATCCGCTTTTCTTTGTTCTACTCCTGGCTAAGCAAAGAAGTGATTTGCAATGACAATCGCATAACGATAGCTTTTAAAACATTTGACAATCATTTTAGCATAGCACATTCCCTTATTCTCTTCTACTTATTAGGAACTAATTAATAACATTCTGCTAATATTTATCTCAATTAGCATTGGGTACAAAGAAAAATAATCTTTGTAGGAGGTTTGTAGAGCAGCTAGAGGAATTCATGTGGGTGTAACACATCAGATTTTTTAAAGGAATTTTACCGATGTCTTCCTTTTTCTTACATGGATGCTCTAGTTGTTTTTGATAAAGTGTTCTAATAGACATAACTTTCTTACATCGTAAAGCATTCTTCAAAGTCTTGAAACACATTATATTTATGAAGTGCCAATGTTAAAATCAGTATTGAATTTGTACAAAATGACAGAGCTAAGCTAGCCACCTCATTCAGTTTTATTACTCGCTGTCTTTTAGCGTAATGTTAACAACTTGAAGGCTTTGGTACCAAAGGGAATTCAGATAAAGTTTTGTTATAATAAGACTGTCTCGGTAAGATTTCTGTTTAGAAAAAATCATGTGTTGATTGAGAAAGTCTTCTAACTGAAATGTTTGAGGTAAGTAAAGCCATTGCACTTTAACAATGAAATAAGGAGCCTTGGTGCTTTATCATATTTGGGATTTATTCCCGTAATATAAAGCAGGCGACTGTAGGAATAATTGCAAATGTTCCATGGACATTCTGAGGATAGTCTATCAAAACAATAATAGTGAATTACACTCGAAATGCTATAGTTTTTTGGAAGATCTCTTTGACTTACCAGTTAAATTTGAACAGATATTGACTGAAATCTGAAATTTAGATGAAGATACTAAATCCATATATAAAAACTAAGATAACTGTTTCTTTCGCAGCTATTGGGTGTCTTAAGTGTCCATAATAGAAAAAATATAAATTCAGGAATAAAATGAGTTACATTTACGTGATTTTCTCTAAATATTCGGCATAAAGCTGTATAAAAGTATATTCTTCTCCCTCCTTCATATTAACCAAGATAAACTTTAGTAAAAGGAGTCTTATTACTTATTTCCTTGTAGACATTGAGGCTACAAGAAAAGTAAGGCAATACACAAGGCCAAAGAGATAGACAAATGTTTTCAGAGGTGGTAATTATGATGTGAAGGCCATGAAGCTTCTCTTTAAATGGCCAGGGGTAGAGAAGGAGAGAGAGAAAGAGAGAGAGAGATAAAGAGAAAAATAGCGCTAATCATTTGATTTGAAATTGTGCTTAAAAGTGACAACCCCATATCAGTAGATTTACTGACGTGTTAAAGATCACCTACAGGACGAAATTTCGGCACACCGGTGGCGCTGAATCAATCCTGTCAATTGACAGTGTCGTTAGCAACAGATATTTTATAAATTTGTTAAGATTAGCTTGTATAAAAATAGGTAAATAGAGAAATAAATCAGCGAGATAATAGATTTAGAGCTACCAATAAACTATAGTTAGTATAGAAAGTCATGTTTAAGAGCTTAACTCCTCAAACATGTATTTTACGTTTTACGCTTTAACGAGCTCTAATAGTTTACCAGTTACGAAAAACTCATCCAGAATGTAATGGTCTTTGGAGACCATTCCCACAAAACTCAAAATATAAATTTAATGTGCATAAAAATATGCAAATATGTGGCATTTTAATAATAAAAACCCGTTAGAGGAATTTTTGCGAACATAGACATTTTCGAAAACCAACGATGTTAAGGGTAATTTGAGATGCAGAATATATTGAATATTTTGTTGCATCTTTGGAAGATGCTGAACTTATAATCAAATGGAAGTCTCGGTATCGAATTATGTTGTTCACACACACATACACACACACACGGACTAACATGCATTCACGGATGTTTTTGTATTTAGAGATCTTAAAATATATGTTTAAGGTGAAATCACGACATCGAATTATTAGTTGGAATAAAATACTCTCCCTACTTCCGTAGTAGAGAAATATAAAAACGCAATCGTCTCATTTTGAAACCTCTAAGGTACAAATGTATTTATTTTCAATTTATTACAAATAAAATGTAAACAGTGTTTAGCTGGCAATTTTTGTTTAAATTAAACGTATTCTTATCAGATGCTGAAATGAATGCTTTGAATAATTATATAATAAAGTTTTATTGATTTACCCTCTTTAATTTACCTGCACTTCTTCAAATGAATCTGAGACAGTAAATCAAAAGCGTAAATTCTCTTTTAGTGGAAGAATTATCTCGCAAGAAGTCGCAAGGAATCCTGGGTATTAAACATTTGACTGGACTTTATGCTCTCCGTATTCTACCATGGTTAATGTTCTCGACAATAAACAGTGTCTCACTCAGAACGTTACTTGCGGTTGTGGACCATAAATCCAAACTCTCACCTCAAACCTAACATGAAGATAATATTACCACTCGGTCTCACATTTGTATTTCTTTTGCAATTAATAATCTAAGTTATGAACGGTCTCTTGCTACTCTGGTAATCTTCATTTCGTTTGTCTATTATTCAGGACTCAAAGAAAACTGTATACTTGTCACAAGGCCATAACGATATAGCGCTTTACAATGCATTGACATGTGTAGACATACATGAAATATATTTCCTTATATTTCAGTTTTCATTTTAACAAAATAGGTAGCTACTGAAAGGAATTTGATTTAAAAACTCGTACGTATATTCAAGGCTGTCAACTTCAAGAACAAGTGGCTAAGATGAATTGGATTAATTGTTTTTTCACACAAGCCGTGTGTAGGACAGGAGTTGGATAGGTAGAGACAGACTGCAAAATTCAATGCCACAGCCGGGATTTGAAGCACGAATCTTCCAATCTCTAGCAGGTTGCTCTATGGCATTGGATTTCTCAGTTGGATTTCCTATCCAACTCCTGTCCTACACACGGCTTGTGTGAAAAAGCAATTAATCCAATACTAATTGACCATAATATGTGGCTATACTATGAATCCTGGGACTTAAGTGCTTAAGTAAGTCGCCATTGGGTTTGTCATCTCAAAATAATTTGAGATCACCTTGTGGTTTACCGGGAAACATGCGAGTCAGTTGAGAAATTCAATGTATGCCGGCATTTTGCCATGTCAGCTCAGTGGCAGAGCAACCGGATAGAGATCGGAAACAAACCCCGGTTCAAATCTCGGCTATGGTGATGAATTTTTCAATCTGACTCTACCTATCCGTCTAAGATGAATGTTTTGCAAACTTAAACAAAAGAAAATAAAAAATCTGATGTGTTCCATTCCCATGACTTTCTCTACAACTCTGCAATAGTATATTATTGTTAAAAAGCTTATGCTTCTATTTACTTCCTGATAATCGAGAAAAAATTAGCAGAAATAATCTTATTATAGTATCCTTGTAAGTAGAAGCGAAATAAGGGAGTACCATAGGTTAAAGTGATAGTCAAAAAGCTGGTTGATATGTGACTGAAGTTTATTTGTATGGACACGAGTTCACGAAGTTCTGTATGACAAAAGTATGTTTTTATAGCTGAAATAAAAAACAAGGAATATCTAAAAAACAATCAACTCCACGAAAAAAATGTATTAAACATAAAGTGTGTGTTTTAATGTGCTCTACATTTATTGTATGGTAAGTTTCGTCCATCTCTTACGGTTTAGCAGCTATGCAAAATTCCGTAAAATTGACCCAGAATAAAGTCTTCAGAGGCTCTTCCCAGAAAATTCAAAATATAAAATTTATTTGTCAGGTAAATATATTTAATATACAACATTTTAATCAAAATCGTTGAGCCATTTCTTAGAAAATTAAAATTTTCGAAAAAAGGGTAGTTTGTGGTGGGGGTATTTTTCTCAAAATCTTCGTGTAGCATCCCTGGGAGATACTAAACGCAAATACCAAGTTTGGTATTTTACCGACTTTTCGTTTTTGAGTTATCGTGTTCACAGACACACGGACACACTGACACACCGACACACTGACACATGGACACACACACACACACGGACCTTTTTCTGAAAATACATTTTTTGGATACAGGGGACCATAAAACATATATTTCCGGTGAAATCTCGGTATCGAATGTTGGTGGAGTGCAATACCTTCTCTATACTCTATGTACATAGCATGTATAGAGAAAGTAAAAATAGATGTTTTGCATTCTTGCGTTCACACTTAATCTCCCAATCTGCAACAAAGTATTTGTGTATAACTTTGTTCTTGTATATATTTCAGGCTAATCGTGATAAGATTAGCAGAAATAGTTTTATTCGATATTTTCTTGTACATACAAGACAAGGCTAAAAGGATAGCTGGCCGCTATGTAATGACTTTGAAAATCCGTTCTTTCAGCATGACCAGGAAGAAACCAAAATAATAACGAACTTTTATTTGAGGGAAGTGTATATTTAACTATCTACAAGCTTTTAAGAAGATTTCTCCCCTCTACAATAACAGTAGTCTTACTTGCCTTTGCTGTAATATTTTCGCTAAATATGTGGTTGAAAATAAGGATAGGTACCAAAGTACATAAGGGGTTATCAAATATAGACAAGAGTATATTTAAAAAGCTTTTATGATGTCCTATGGTTTTTTCTAACTCTTATATTCTAAGGGGCTGTATCTAAAAGGTTGACAATAAAGTAAGGGTAGTTATAAAAAGCTGGTGTTACATTCACACACCTTTCTGTACCTACTGTGTAACAACTATTCTTATAAAAGCTTATGTTGTATTAATTTCGCGTATAACGATATAAACATTTACAGAAATACTATTATATTATATAATTCGGTGTAAATGCGGGGAATAAGAGATTATACTAGGCTAAAGCGATAGTAAAATATTTCAAGAATTGTTCGTTATGTGATGCATTGACATGCTGTTCTCTTTACTTCACCAGGGAAAAAATGAGTAATGATTTTCCATTTGAGAGAAGTATTTCTTTTTGTGTAGTGTTTAACGCCCGCTTTAACTACTTATGGCACCGCAGGCGGTGACACTGATGATACGTGAATGATGATGGAGCACCGGTGGAATGCGATGGCGGGGGAAACCGGAGTACCGGGAGAAAACCCGCCTCAGCGCCGCTTTGTCAACCACAAATCTCACATGCGGTCGCTTGGGATTGAACCCCGGCCGTCTAGGTGAGAGGCAAGTGGTCTAAACACTCGGCCAGGGCGTGGCCCCTGAGATGTATAACAACTTTAAACTGTATATCGATAATAAGGAATATATCGAAAATGGCTTACCCAACAAAATAATATATCTAACATAAATTATGTGCTTTATGCGAGATATACCTACTTTTTTTTTTCTTCTGTAAGTCTGTCTATTTCTTACATTTTTAATGTATGCAAAAGTCGTCCAGAATGAATAGGTTTCAGAGGTTATTCCTAGAAAATTACAGATATACATTTCATTTGTTATGAAAATATCTTAAAAATGCTGCATCTTAACAAACATAGTAAAGCCATTAATTAGTAAATCAAAATTTTTCAAAAAAGTAACTGTAGTTTGGGAAAGATTTTCTTGAAGAAGGATGCTAAACTTAAATGTAAAGTTTCCTACTTAATGATTTTTTTCGTTTTTAAGCTATGCTGTTCACACATACATACACACAAACAAACAAATAAACAAACAAACAAACAAACACATGCACACGCGCGCGCACTGAATAGCATACACGTACGTTTTTATCGTTTTTTTTTTCTCCCCCGAAGCATTCCGGTGAAATTTCGGTCTTTAATTTTTCAACAAATGTTGTATATTGTACACTGAATACAAAGGATTTCTTTCGAGTAATATATAATTCAGAATCAGGATTATGTGATTTTGGAAGTTTAGTGTAACCTATGATTTTTGCCAACTCCTATTGTAAGGTTGTGTAACATTTTACCATATGGTTTAAACTGTGGTTAGGAATATATAATGTTTGAAAATCTGGTAGGAGTAGCTTTTTAGAGTTTTAAGGATCTTCATAATGGTCACTAGATCTTACATTGTAATCATGAAAAAATACTAATTTTTATGTGAGGGATATCATTTTATCATAATCCTCGTGTTGCCATCTTCGTCAAAAGTATAGTACTTGATAATACTTCACAGAAATATGATGGAAATGGGCTGACATGAATAACATACAACCTTTAAATCCCCTAAAATCATTCAATTTTAAAATATTTTAAGTCTTCCTATTTAACCCCTTTGAGTTATAAAGCGTCAAAACGCATTCATGTCTTCAATAAAATACTGAAAGTGGCATGTTATATCGATGTTAAAGAAACTAGGTTGAAATTTAATGACATAAATATGAAAAAGATACTCTTATTTCCCATTGTTCATATTTTTGAAACATTATATAACCTATGACTATGCGGAAACACTAGCACTTTGTAATGGTGAATAACTATAAAATTGAGTTTAAAATCTGGTTTTGAAGTTATCTTATATACACAACTACACACATATTGTCTCTCTTTATAATATTAGTATATATAATCCTGGAATATATTTGCCCAAAATTACTTCTTACAGTCGCATTTGAGTATTAAATTATAAATTTCTGTAGAAGTCATTACACCAGGAAGCAGCAGCAGTAAAAGTTTATGGTCTCGTGCACGAAATATGCATGCTAAAAGGCTAATGACCTCTAAGAAACAGCTGCAGAATATTGCATTAATAAAATATTTGGAGAATCAATATAGTTCGGTAAGAACCATCTATTACCAGTTTTTGTTGGAACATATTGATTTCAGGAACGTTAAGTGGATAATCCGTTTTCCAAGAATTGCCCATAAATCGGCTATATCAACCTTGGGACACGGAAGATTTAATTATTGAAGTAAAATTTTTATTTATGTATTGTGCTGGGCGTTCAATAAAATTCAGAATATTAGACTTTATTGGCATATATTAACTCTTTTATGGGCATTGATGACTTAAGGTTCCGTATCCAATGAATTGCAGTCGAGGACAAACTTAAAACTCGATAAATTTAGTATTTAATTGCTTTTAAAAAATTTGAAATAAAATAGAGTAATTACGAGAAATTTGGAGCATGTAACAGGCAGATATAAATCATCGCCATCACCAAAAATTATGTAATGTGTCCCTTTTAGATGTTTTTCTCTATTTGTTACACACAAAACTTTCCTTAAAATGATTCTTCTATCTACGTCATGCTAAACGAGATAAACATTAGCAGACGTTGTCTTATTCATTGCTTCTTTGTAAGTGGAAGGGAAATATGGGAATACACTAGACCTAAACAACAATCAAACCTTTTAAAAGATAACAATTTGATTCTGTTTTACATTTCCGGGAGTAAAACCAACAGAGATGAAACGAAAGCTAACTTCCTGCTTAAGGAAAATTTAAGCTGTTTAAGATTTAAGCAAAATTATTTCGGAAACGGTTAACTCTATAAAAGATGTATATGACATAAATTTTGTGTTTTCATGATATCTATATATTCCTTATAGTAAGTTTTTGTGCATCCCCTACCGTTTACGGATTGTACAAAAGTCATACAATGAAGAGGTCTTCAAAGGCTATTCTGAGAAAACAAGATCAACATTTCGTTTGTCATGAAAGTATCTTTAATTGCATTTTAATCAAAATCGTTATGGCCATTTTTGAGTAAATTAAAATTCTCAAAATGTTCGAGGTGAAGAATACCTGGGGCTGAAGGTTTTTCTTGAAAATCTTCAAGCCGTATCCTTGGAATCTATTGATTTTAAATATCAAGTTTGGTATTTAACCGACTTTTCATTATTGAGCTATGCTGCCTACAGACACACACACACATACTCACATGCGCGCGCGCGCGCAACACAGACATATAAACAGAACACACACATACATTTTTTTTTTTTTTGGTTCAGCGAGTTTCAACACTTGTATTTTCGGTGAAATCTCGATATCGAATTTTTGGGAGAATTACAATATCTTCTCTACATACTATGAACATTATGCATGCGTGCTAGAGAAATTAAAGATTGGAAGTCGAGTAAAGCAATTAAATTATCTGATCCGAAATTGGTGCAAATAAACCCCGAAAAGTGTAGGAAAAATGTAAACATACTCTCCACTTTCCCATTTTAATACAATATCGCAATATAAAGAATTCAGTTATTGCTATTTTGTATCAGGTAGTACAATCACTTATAGGGTAAATAAATTCAACGGAAAATATAAAATTACTAACAAAACGTTAAAAATAGTATTAATTAACTTTTAAAGGGAACAGGGAACAAAATATGCTGTGTAGATTTTGAATAGCGCTTTTTAAACATATAATGCTCTTAGGTTAAAACTCTCTCATAATGGTATGCTTATTTTTATTTAATGTTCTATATTTATACTTAATTACTTCTGTAGTTTTGACATTAATGTTAAACTTATTTTATATCGTATACTCTAATTTTGCCCTGTGTCGGCTTAGACCAGATTAATAAATGCAATGTGTTATGGTAAACTAAGTACGACATTTAAAATTTTACATTCGTAATTAGCCTAAAATGTCACTTCTATGTACTAATACTTCAGGCTGATATATTTTTATGACAGACTGCTGAAAAAAGGCAAAAGATTTGAAAACCATGATAGTTTTGTTTTCTTAGAAACTCAGGTAACATTTTGAATCCTTGGCATTCATATACTTAACCTGATGTTGACTCTGGATGCTTTAAGTTTCGTTATATGGTCTAATACTTACATAGCCACAAACGTACATTATATTTCAAAACGTGCAAATTGATCTTGTAATATTTTTTTTTTTATTTTCAAGTAAGATTTAGTTCATATAAGCTGTATGTAATATGACGCATTATGTAGAGAAAAGTATTGATTTCTCTCACACGAAAGGAAATAAGGTTTATCGCAATATTTTACAATACAATTTTTAGCACTTTGCATTAAAATTTGAAGCAAGATAGAACATTGCGGACCAATAACCATGTTTATTTTATGTTTTATTTGTATTTTTGATAGCCTTCTTTGTAAGAAGACGTGTTTTTCTATAATTTTGTGTTTTTATGTTATTACCCTTTGTTTACTTTTTTGAGAAGATTTTCATTGCAGTTTGTTTTCAGTAGATTTTTCCTATAGCGACAAGCTGTTTAATTTTGTGTCAATCTGTTGAACGGAAAATGTTTGCAGTAACCAAGGAAATGTTTTGACTTCGTCGGGGAAGGAAATCCTGGAGAGACTAGTTTGGCGGACAACATTCCTTGTCAGGCAAGAAGATTAATGCTCTAAAGGAATTTGTACCTCGAAGTAATATTAAGTTGGAGAATAGATTTAAAATGGCGTGTTATTTATGAACGCTCCTTAACTGCTGTGACTCTCGGCGTCCCATTCTAAATTGGGCGTGAAAGACCGCTTAATTTGCTCAGAGGCCTCTCTATCAGGCTTGAGGTTTCCTTACGTGCCGTAAATCTACGACACAGGACGAACAGTTTTACTTCCCTTTCGAAGGAAGCCATGCTAAGAATTTTTGCACCCGAAAAAAATCCATCGTCCTCCACCGGGTTTGAACCCGCAACCTTGGGTGTATGAAATTACCATTGTAACCATCACATCATGGAGGGCGACTGGAGAATAGATCAGATATAATTTTCGACGAGGTAGTTAATTTTTCCGGGGAGTTGAAGTCATTGTCCATAATATCTTAGTTCAAAACACATTGCATGCAAGGGAAAGATAGGTAGCAAAGTAAATATTTTCAATGGGAATAGAGAAATTTCGTCTTTAAATTGCAGATGATTTTCAGTTTTAAAATAAAGAAGGTTATCTTTCAATTTTGAAACTGAGTTGAAAAAAATTACAATAAAAGCGAGCTTTGTTTCAAAGAAAAGAAAATGTGCCTTTTAACAAGTAAATCCCTGCACCATGTACGCCCCCAGAATAAAAGAGATTCTCAAGGTGCTCTATCGATTGATCTAGACCCGGATAGGCGGAGCCATTGTACACAACTGCTGTAAGTAAGCCGCGCCTTTAAATCCCTGCCGCAAATTTAAGAAAATTCCGTTCTTTTTCGTATTGTATGGACGAATACCAGTGTGTTTTTATAAAAGTGGAAGGAGAAGGAAACGTTTTCAGCGGTAAATAATAAGTATTAAAAAGAGAAAATTAAACAGAGTGGAATCTTTGATTTGTTGTTAAATATCTGGTTTGTGGAGTAGAACCATGTTGAATTGTATAAAGAAGAGGATTTCGGAAATAAAAGAAATATGGTGCCGAGGCGTGGGCTTTGGTAAAGGGATAAAAAACCTTAGGTCCTGGCAGTGGAAATGGATAGAATAAGGCGTAGTACTAATATAAAATGTTGATATGTTCCATTCACTTGACTTTCTACACATCGCTGTAGCAAGTTATTGTTGAAAAGCATATTCTTCTGTCTACTTTCTAGATGTTTATCGAGATAAACATTAGCAGAAATTGTCTTAACTACTTGCTTCTATGTAAGTAAGGGAATACACTAGCCTAAAACGACAGTCAAATCTTTTAAACGGTGGTTGCCATGTGGATGAAATCCGTTTACAACTTTCCGTGTGAAACATGTTTAAGAATTGTACATCTGTAACGAACAACAAGGAATATCTCAGAAACGGTCAATGCATCGAAAAAAGCGTATATGTAATAAAATGTGTATTTTAACGTGATCTATATTTTTTATGTAGTAAGTTTTTGACTATCTCTAATGGTTTATCAGTTACGCAAACTTCAATAAAATTCATTCAGAATAAAGAGGTCTTTAGAGTCTATTCGTAGAAAATTCAAGATATACATTTTATTTTCAATATAAATATATATAATATACGGCACTTTAATCGATATTGTTAGAGCCATTTTTTTGAAAATAAAAATGTTCGAATTTTTTTCCATGTAAATGGTAGTTTGGAATGGGGGTATTTTTCTTAAAATCCAGTGTCGCATCCCTGGTAGATACTAAACTTAAATACCAAGTTTGGCATTTTACCAAATTTTCGGTTTTGAGTTATCGTGTTCACAGACTCACGGGCACACGCAATATATGGAGCTTTTTCTGAAAATACTGTTTTGACACAGGGGACCCTAATGCATGTATTTTGGGTTAAATCTCGGTATCGAATTCTTGGGAGGAATGCAATAGGAACCTTCTCTATACACTATGTACATAGTACTTATAGAGTACATACATAAACATTGTCAGATTATGGATATGGAGGAAACAGTGGTGGAGAGACCTGAAATACAACGTCTTCAATGGTATGGACACATCAGAAGAGTGGAGGATGGTAGGCGGCCAAGACGTTTCTGGAATGGTCACCTTATGGAAGAACGAAGCGGAGCAGACCAAGAGCAACCTGGAGAGGACAGATTCATAGAATGATAAACGATCGTTGCCTGGAGGAGGAGGATTTGTTCAATCGAAAAGAATGAAGATTGGGAATATGGGCAACTGCTGAAGAGTGGAGAGGCCATTAAAAGTAAGCTATTTGTGGAGATGATTAACCAAGGGACTTGTATTGTTCATGTAATAGCGAATATTAATTAGCGAATGCAGTAATTATGGTATCTGAAAACGAGCCGAAATTTACCAAGCAGCACAGAGGTTAAACTTAGAATTTACGACAAAAGGTCCTGAAATCAGTATGAAATAGCATATAATACGTTTTCCAATGAAGAAATATATGAGTTGCACCAATTATACGGAGTGAAATATGTTGTTAGCATATTTTGAAGATAAATCCAAAATGTGAATGTCTTATAGCTTGTGGGCCACTCACTCTAAGACCAAACTGTCTCAATGTAAAGAACATCAAGACATTGTTAAATATTGCAAACGGGTGTTTGAAGTTTTCAAGCCGATTGATTATAATTTTATTATTTATTATTATTATTATTATTAATTACAACTATTATCGTTATCATCATTGCCTTCCTTATGTGTAATTGTTATTTATAATTAATTGTTTTCAGATCATCGTGTTTTCAGCTGATGCTGAAACGAAATAGCTGCGTTAGTCCTCATACACATATAAAATAGGTAAAAGGAATGTAATTAATAATCTATAACATGTTGGTTAATATTGACGACTATATGAAGAATTATCTATTATACTCCGATTATTCTGCTGGCAGGATTGCGCAACCTGCTTGTTTGTTTTTCAATCATTACCACTAGCAGAATAAAACAGGCCTTTTAACCCTCGTGTCATAAACAACTATTAAAAACTTAATGGGGTGGGTCTCCAGTTGTGTTACTCTTAGCATCTTCAAAATTTGTATCCCTCTTGTCTATTGATGTTAATGTACTATGCCGAAATATTTTCACAGGATATGTAGATTACTTAAATAAGTAATTTGAAATAGGAAACTTATGACCTGTTTATTGAAGTTTCGAAGTAACGGCTATAAGTTTCTGAAGTGTCAGTATGCCACGTATCGCGGTACTTCGTCTGAAAAAAATAATAATAAAAAGCATTTACTCTACAACAGGAATCGAACTCGTGACCTTTGGGAAAGCAGCTTCCCATGTTACGCATCAAGTCACCATAGCAGTTGAAGAAACACTTCCAGAGTAGCTACATAACTCAATAACGTAGTTAATGAATGCTCAGTGTCGTACTGTCAAGTTTGTTCGCGATTTTACAGAGTTTTACGACATTAAATATTGAGAACGCTAGTAACAACCTGCTAAATATCGATATATCTATACCCGGGCAGCAGTTCTAAAGACGTTCTAAGCCATTTTTTCAACCTGCTTTGCTTTAACACCGATTTATTAGCACCTGATACCCATACGTTTAACGCTATGTAGCTGCATTATGTTTATCCAGGGACCATGCATCGCCGATCTCAAATTACTTACATCAGTCAGGTGCACAATTTCGCAAATTATTTCGGTGTAGTTCATTAACACTCTGTATATCTATCTTCACACAATCCCTCAATCATACACCTTAACGGCGTAAAGGCCGCGGCGTGGCCGAGTGGTTAGTCTACTCACCTCTCACCTAGAGGTGGATTCGATCCCAAGCGACCGTATGTGGGATTTGTAGTGGATAAAGCGGCGCAGGGGAAGGTTTTCTCCGGTCTCCCCTGTCATCACATTTCATCCTACTTCATCTTCATGTAACCAATGTCATCGCCTGTGGTGCCATGGTAATAAAAGCGTGCGTTATACACTATCAAAAACTCTTACAATGCTTGTATAAGTATTTTAATTTGCAGCTATTAAAGACACTCGACCTAGGTATTCTTACAACTTACCTTTCAGTCGTATATTTTGCTCTCAGTGCTCTCTAGGGTAAGGTTGTGCGAATCGGGTCAGAAGGCGAATAGGGTCAATTATTTATGTTTCGTTCTTGCTGACAAACAAGAAATAGTGAAGTAACTATTACCATCTAGCGACAATTACAACTTCTTCCAGACATTGGAATAAGAAATCAGTTTGAGACGTGTTTAATTGTTGTGTAGTTTCCTTTGTAAATATGTGCGTTTGAGGTGAGGTCATATTTGTTTTCCCTCTATAAAATATCATAGAAGTTATATCGAATTTGTTGGAATAGTTTTATTAATTATTTATTAAACATAAGTGGTCTGTTAAGCTAATACTTTCTGTCTAAGGTTATTTCGGTCTTCTCTCCATATCTTTGTTGTGCAAGTTTACCAAAACAGTAAAAATGAAATTCTCTATTTCAGGCGAATAGGGTCATTGCGGGTGAAAAGGGCCAATATTTTTGAAGTCGATTCTTCATTTTTTCTCTCTTTTTTTAGTTAATATTATAGATTGGGAAATGCAAGCAGAAAACACCTCTCAGTGGACAGAGGAAACATCAGAACGCAATTAATTATTGGGTCTTTGGTCACAATGTCGGACTCCGGATGGATTAGTGAAGGGGAAATGCTCAAGTGATATAAACACTTTAACACTCAATTGTATTATTCCTGGACATTACATTTGAGTTATTAGATGGTCATATATCATATAAAGTTTACAAGCTCTCCAATTCTGTGAAGCAAATAACAAAATAGTAATACCTCTTCGCTAACAGCCACTGGATAGGTCATTTTTAAGTATTTTAAAGCCAACTACGTTATGAATGTATGAGCTTTATGGGCAACACAAACGCAGAAAGCAAAATAAACTGACTCTTAGGAGAGTTTCTAGGTAGAATGAATGAGGACAGCCACACCAGCGAATGTTGAAAGCGGATCTCGTTCTACAGGCGTCTATCCAGTTAATGAAAATGCAATAAATGAGCATGAGTTTTTCGATCTGGTTCAAAGAAGCACCATGGATATTCGCTGTCTGAAAGACCACTTGAACTGAGTAGCCTCAGCAAATCCAAGACAGGAAGAGAACTGATTTCAAACCACTCTCATTACATGAAATGTTACCATTTCCAAACAAAATGACGCCAAAACGTTCAGGCAGGAAGCAAATAATATATCTTTTGACTTTTCCAAAAATGTTATAGAGACCACGGATAGACTGCAAAAGAAAAGAAAACTGTTTCCTCAGCAACAAAACATTAGACAGATCAGTAATAAATGAATGCGTAAACGATGTACAACATCATCAAAATCATTAGGAAGCGATGAAGACTATGAAATCTGCAAGATAAAGCACAGTGATCCCATTTTCCATCAAATTAGGAGACTGGATTGAGTGTCAAGGAAAGAGAAAATAATGATATCATGAGAGATATATTGGTATTGTGAGCAAAACTAAATTTTTCTGCAGGAAATATATTGTTGAATGATATTTTAATATTCCTACTGACCCTATTCACCAATCCCTTTGACCCGATGTATTCAACTTGAAAAGGGCGAATAGGGTCATGCAGTACTCTAAACAACCTCATATATAATATTGGACATATTTATGCATTCTCAAAATAGTGAAATGTGTTCATAAGACTACTGTTTGTGAGCATATAAAGTAATTGGAGTTTAAATTAAAGACTTGTCAGTCATGAAGACGTTTCCAATTTTGACCCGATTTCTCCTAACTGTCTAATAAAAATAATATGAGCCCTATTTTAAAATTATGGCTTAATAAATGGCTTGTGGCTTAAAATTCAAAGTAAAGTAAGATGCGACTTATTTTTCTTTAGGAAGTCCTCAAACTAACACTTCATTCCACTTTATACCCCTCTTACCATTTTATCTTAACTAGTCACCTTATTATTAACCAAATACTTTAATAATTAAAAAAACATTTAATTGTTTTTTTCTTCACACAAGCCGTGTGTAGCATAGGAGTTGGATAGGTAGAGTCAGACTGAAAAAATCAATGCCATAGCCGGGATTTGAACCACGGATCTCTGGGACTCTAGCCGGTTGTTCTACCTCTGAGTTACCATGGCAATATGCCGGTATAGCATTGCACATCTCAACTGGCACATGTTTCCCGGTAAACCACAAGGTAATCTCAAATTATTTTGAGACTGCTTTGACTTACAATGTTGTAAGTTCTCTAAGTCCCAGGATTCATAGTATAGCCAACTTTAGCCAATGTTGTTTGTTAATGTAGTAAAGTGTTCAATATCAGGTAGTAGAATACATAAGACATTCTGTGAGAAAAAGCTATTAAATACCTATAAGCAATTTTCATTTCTTACCTTATTTTGCCATATATTGAGGAAGTGAGGTAACTTTTGGTTCAAAATATTTACCTGACAAAGAAAACGAAATCTGTGAATAGTTTGTGATGCCTCGGAACGAACATATTTTCAAATACTTGCAAAAAGTTATATGTCGCTATTCACGTTTTCTCGTGGTTGTACAAGGAGCATACCCTCTAAAAATATGATTACCACTTCAGCTCACTGCTGTTCTCTAGTATCTGCATGGAAATGTGTAATAAGTGCATTTCTGTAAATTTTTAAAAGGGATACAGCTTAAATTGCCTTTGATAAGAATAATTTGTGTAAGTGGGCTGAAGAAATACTGTTAAGGTACTATAAATTTGTTGTGCTACAAAAGTCGGCAGTTACTCTCCACACTTTGTTTCGCAGGTATTATTATTATTATTATTTTTATTTTTTGTTATTATCCAATTAATTACTTTTATTACTGTCATTGCCATTATTAAAAATCTGATGTGTACCATTCGCATGACTTTCTCCACATCCCTGCAACAAATTATTCTTAAAAAGCTTATGCTTCTATTTACTTCATGCTAATTTAGAAAAATTGGCAGAAATAGTCTTATTACCTTCTTCCTTGTAAGTAGAAAGGAAATAAGGGAGTACCATAGGTTAAAGCGATAGTCAAAAGCTAGTTACTATGTGACTGAAGTTGTTTGTCTGGATATGAGTTGACAAATTCCTGATGAGAAAAGTTAAGATTTTCGATCCTGAAAACAAAAACAAGGAATATCTCATAAACGATCAACTCCAATGTATACAACATAAATTGTGTGTTTTAATGTGCTCTGCATTTTTTGTGTGGTAAGTTTTGTCTATTTCTTACGGTTTAGCAGTTACTCAAAATTCCGGAAAATTCACTCAGAATAAAGTAGTCTTCAGAGGCTATTCCCAGAAAATTCAAAATATACATTTTATTTGTCGGGTATATATCTTTAGTATACGATATTGTAATCAAAATCGTTAGAGCCATTTTTTAGAAAATCAGAATTTTCGAAAAAAGTTCCATGTAAAGGGTAGTTTGGGGTGGGGGTATTTTTCTCAAAATCTTGGCGTCGCATCCCTGGAAGATTCTAAACTTAAATACCTAGTTTGGTATTTTACCGGCCTTGCGTTTTTGAGTTATCGTGTTCACAGACACACGGACACTCGGACACACTCACACACGGACCTTTTTCTGAAAATACTTTTTTTGGATACAGGGTACCCTAAAACATATACTTCCGGTGAAATCTCAGTATCGAATTTTTGATGGAGTGCAGTACCTTCTCTATACACTATCTACATAGTGCGTATAGAGAAGTAAAAATATTTCACGTATGTGAAAATAGACTTGGTGCTGTGCATACAAAGATTCGAATTCAGACTCGCTGGTGAAAAGCAGGACCCTAACTTGTATGTTACGTAACATTCTCCACTCCTAGTTTTCAACGTATGCCACCTACTTAATCAAATATAGTTTTTAAACGTTCACGTTCTTGTAGCTATAGCCACGTTCTTGACCTAATTAAGCAACTTTTAATAGAAGAGCTTGAAGTTGTTATGAAATTGAAATATTGTTATAGTGAAGCTTACTTAACAAGAATATATTTACAAAGAACTGAATAGTTTCTGAAAACGAAAGCCTAAAATATAAAATTGAGAGATGTGATTAACACAGTTAAATGAGAAAGCGAATGAGAAATACATGCGAACTAAATTCTCGTTTTGCATTGAGCAGTATGTTGACAGAAATAGGGTATAAAACGCAGGTGCTGCTTGGAATTAAATGCTACGACTGCCGTAATGAAGCGATAATGTGCGGTGTTGCAATATTAAAGTGATAATCCAGATAGCCTAGGGACCATTTCCACTATGATATACCCACCCATTAATGACAGTCGTCAATAAGACCCCGTCTGCTATGTTCCTATGCTCAAATGCATTTGTTTGTGAATTTAACTTCACACATGGAATTACAGTTGATCAGTTATTAAGCTACTCAAAATTTGTTGCAAGGAATTTAATATCATAATTACAAACCAGGACCAGAAGTCAATCTCCTAACCATCTTATTTATGCAGAATGGTAGGTTCACTACCTCAGATCTTTGCAGCTCAATAGCAGGCTGGGCAGCCAACCTTTCAAGTGAGCTGATTAGCGGTCCCTTATACTGGAACGAGCAGATATGACGGGATGACTGAACTTCAAGGCCAGATAGACGTTCATCTCAATGAGCAACGAGTAAAGAGGGTCTATTCTAATATTCCCATAATAAATGTGCATTTAAGCTAAAAAAAGAACAAAACAACTAAATATATGAAATATTTAAACAAAGGTAATTATTCTATCACAATAATAGTAGTAAACTATTTTCATCTCCAATACAAAATCGGATGTTTGATATATCCATTTTAACACATCTACAAACTAAGGTAATTTATTCTATAAAATATAAATACAAATTATATTTTATTCCACTAAATGAAAAATAATATATATAGTTTGGAATGTAATACATGTTAAATTAAGGGATCATTATTAGAAAGTAAAAAATTTAATAGTTCTAGCAGACAAAACCATTCAAAACCTGTAGCATCTTAAATGAAACACATTATTTTAAGAAATCTATAAATGCCAATCATTTAATTCTCAAATTAAAAAGAAATTCGAAATCTTAAACACACCACAAACAAGTATAATTATTGTACTGAAAATAAGTCTGCTCAAATCTGTCTATTTGAATGCACGTCATCTCGTTGAATTAGAAACATGATACCTGCTGGATTCAAATGGTTAGCGCTGATTTCATGTGTAATATGATTCCTAGGGCATTTGATTTTTTTTTTTTGTTTAGATTTCATTATTGAAAATATTTTCTCACAAACATATGTCAGAAAAAAAATTACAGCAAATCGGCATGAATGTGTTTGTAGAATGCGATGTCATATTATGCCACGTAGCAATCCCAGCGAATGAAACGGAAAGAGGGAATTGCTAGTGAAGTGACGGCCGCGGCTCGATAAAAGCCAGTTCATATTGGTTCAGTTGAGTAAAAATCAGTAAACTCCTATAAGTAATTACATGACAAGGACAGTTAAGACTGATCAGTAGAGTAATTACTGATTTTAATTGACTACCAGTTTACTTTTAGTGATAAGTAATAGCCTTGGAACATTTTCAGTATAAATTGAATAAACAAATGAAAAACTGAATAGGAGGTCTTGCCATGGAGGAATATATAACAGTATGTTGTAACAATCTGTATGTATGTTAAGTCAAGTGCATCAATAACTGAAGGAAATCTTAAGCGAGAAGACCATTTTTCTTTAGCTTCTTGAATTTCAAATTTGAGGTTGGAAATTTTATCCATTCACCTGCCTTTGCTTCAATTCTGTTTGCCACAAACTATGTGGTCTTGCACACCGTGGATATGGTAAATACCAAAATCTCCTGCAACTGAGTCAATTAAATAGCCTAAAAAAGGCTCATTTTCTGATGTAAACTTAATGATCCACCCTTTGTTTCATCCATACCATCTAGAAAGCAGTTTATCAAGAAGTTAAACTTTCACTTTCAAACCTCAGAAACCTTTTTAAATCACTGGAATTAATATTCCTTCTCTTGATGTAGCCCTTTACCTAGTGTATGGGTAAAATGCTGTCATATCTATTTATAGCTACTTTTGCAAGCCAACTCTACAGCAAACTTAAAAATATTTCAGCAAATACTTTACTCAACAAGCAATCACTGAATGCTATTCAAACAAATTTCAAGTATTTACTGGAAAAACTAGTAAATACTGAACAAGAAAAGTAATAAGTTATCAGGAATCAGTAAAGGCTGAAATCTTAAGTAATTACTTATGGATTAGTTAGAATTTGTTATCAGTATTGACTTATAATAATGGAAGTAAAAGAGTTTACTGACTTTTATTCAACTGAACCAATGTATGTACTAACTCTCGGAAGCGGCAATTAAACCTCATTTCACAAAAAAAAAAAAAAAAAACCAACTTTAATTTGTCATTCTGGAAAGAGAGACGGGATAAATATTAGCGCTTTATGTGGAACTCTTATGTAACGTGGTAAGATGAGTTCATGAAGCCAAAGTATGGGTATAATGATGTGCATAAAAGGTGGCTCACAATGAACCGCAGCTGCTAATGTTGGTTCTGACACATTTGGCCTCATTCTCTGCTTGTGTGACATCCTTTGACCCTTGATAACATTTCTAATCACTGGATTGCAAGCATACATTACTGCCATAAAAATATGACTATCAAAGGTAAACATCACAGGCTAGTTGTCGATATTCCCAACAACAAAAAATGGAGTGCTGTAACGGTAATGTTTCAATGAACTGCGACGCCAAAATAAAATATCACAACTACGTGGAAATAAAGACGAAAGATAAAATTGTGTTGCGGCTCCGTGACCAAGTTGATAGATGACTCGCATCGCCAGGGTTTCATTTCAGAGTATCGTATCTGGGATTTGTAATGGATAAAGCGGGGTTTAAGCGGATGGTATCTTGGTTCTCCAGTTTTCTCTGCTGTTCATTCCACCATCTGATCCATAATCATCTTTCCCTTTGTCCATTTACCGTCATTTCATGTATATTTTTCTTTCGTCTCATACCAGGCATCGGACTGATCAGTTATTCTGGATATTCTCTCTGCTATAGGGCCCCTGTATTCCTCAACAGCTCCCTGATCCCAGCCAGGCATTGGCTGGCGAGTCCTTAGGGAGGGTGCATGTCCTCCATACAAGGAATAGCGAAAGAAAAAGTTAAAGGTTTTGTTTTTATTCTCTTAATACGTTTAAACTTTGTATTTTTTTGCTACACTATGGATTTATTAATATTGGTTTTCTTATTGCATTTCGAAGATGGTAATAACTTTAACCTTCGTCTCCATCTTGGTGATGAAAGCTCTCATATAAAAATCATAGCTGTCATTCAGTTTAACAATATATGCAAGTAACTCTTCACCCGCTCTTCCAGAAGACCTAGTATTAGTTTGGGTTTTACTTGAGTTTCATTTGTAGGGAAAATCGTAAAAGAGGTGGTATACAAAAGAACCCTTTATTTCACAACGATTATAACATCCTAATTAACTGGTCAAAGTGAAGTTTAACTCTCTGTTGAATTTTACTTTTGAAGTGGGTCGTGTTGAATAAATATAATGGAATGTTCTGTCCATTTTGTGTAATTTTGTCTATTAGTGTTTCGTTATAATCGTTACAGCTTCTGTGCTGTAAACAGTATTATACAAAATGGCGAATTTGCATGTTATGGACCACTAGCCCAAATTGGGGAAACCATTCTATTCAAAGGGAATATATTTAATAACATAGTTCTATAAAACTTAAACAAGAAACGGTTGTGAACAGGAAAACTTGTATACGGCCCGCGAGCCTGATGTTTTCCCAGGAGTGCAGTCTCGCATACTATAAGATATTCAACATCTCATGTAATGAAAGTATGGAGGGTGTAATAAGAAATCTGATGTTCAGTCACATAACTTTCTCTACATCTCTGCAACAAATAATTTTAAAAGCTTATGCTATTTACTTCATGCTAATTGAGGAAAAATTAGCAGAAATAGTCCTATTACTTGCTTCCTTGTAAGTAGAAGCGAAATAAGGGAGCATCATAGGTTAAGTGATAATCAAAAGCTGGTTGTTATGTGATTGAGGTTCCTTTGTTTTTATGGACAGGAGTTGACAAATTCGCGTGTAAAAACTATGAGTATTTTATTCTAAAACCAATAACAAGGAATATCTCAAAAACGATCAACGCCACGAAAGGAATGTATATAACATAATTGTGTGATTTAACGATCTCTACATTTTCTACTATGTAAGCTTTTGTCCATCTCTTACGGTTTACAAGTTATGCAAAATTTCGCACAATTCATCCAGAATAAAGATGTCGTCAGGGATTATTCCCAGAAAAGTCAAGATATACATTTTATTTGTTATTTAAATATCCTTAATGTATGACATTTTAATCAAAATCGTTACCGCCATTTTTGAGGAAATAAAACATTTCGAAAATGTTTCCATGTAAACGGTAGTTTGGGGTTGGGGGGATTTTCTTGAAAAATCTTCGTGTCACATCCTTGGAAGATTCTGAACTTAAATACCAAGCTTGATATTTAACGGACGTTTCGTTTCTGAGCTATGCTGCCCAAAGACAGACAGACACACATACAGACATTTTTCTAAAAATGTTTTTTTTTTCTGAATTCAGGGGGTCTGAAAACATATATTTCCGGTGAAATCTCGGTATCCAATTTTTGGGTGCAATACAAAACCTTTATACACTATGTACATAGTACGTGTAGAGCAAGTAAAAGCATGATCTTCTACTATCACCCTCATCTACCTCAGTTCAGCTTCGCCCAAGAAAAACTCACCGCCGAGGAGCAGGAAAGAGGAGAAGAGTTGCAGCTCTGGCTGTTGTTTTTACCAGTTTTCCATGCAAGAAGTCTCTTAGGGAAATCAGCAGAAAGTGGAAGAGAACATTATGGCCTATCTGTCGAGAAGTCTCAATCAAATGAAGCAACATGAAACTCTTAACCTGTAAACATTGAATACTGCCAAGAGACATGATTCGGTGCAAACATTGGGTACATGTGTCAAAGCATTCAACTACAAAATTAGCTCTGTAAATATTAAGCTACTCTCTAATAATCCAAATCCAAAAGAGTGCACAACATGTTTAATATTTTAGGTTTACAGTTTAATTCTGTAGTTACGAAAATGACATATTTTATTTTCATTTCTTTTGAATTATTCGTTTATTATGTGAGGTCCAATTGAGGACATAGGTGGAAAATTAAGCATGTATGTTTCTAAATTGAAATTTTGCAGTACAATGCAATACGTTTATTTTACGATAAGTATAGTAATCTTTATTTTGTATGTGTATACTGATGTTAGGTATTACACATGCTGTTTGCTGAATGCTTAAGTTTGTTACTTTTAATATAGTTAGATGAAAATGTCAAGTGGTCCGATATATTCGGCGTTCCCCTACATACATTGGTGTGATTAACACATCAGTAAAGGGAAGACATAGTTTAAAAAGCGAAATAGATTCTCTATTATACCCGCTTTTTTAATTTAATTTATAAATGCAATTTATCTGTAATGAAGCTGTCCGAAACTCTCAAAAACGATTATTCGAATTTTATAGAGGTTGTAAATATATGTTTACAACAATCCTCAGTTTGCACTGGGCTTCTGCTCGTAATCTGTGCTCCTTGCACTGGAATTACTTTATAAATGAATGTGTTGGATCGGTTTAGGAGGGGCGTGTTAAGTAAGAAACAACAAATGTCTATCCGCCGTAATTCCCATTGGCAGACAAAATAAATAAATAAATATACACACTACTGTAGAAATTACTCGACTTATTTTAAAAATTCTTCCCACTGCATGTGTCAATAGTTTATTGTATATATACCGCATTTTATTAATTTCGGTAGTTTGAGAGCAAAGAGCGTGGCAACAACGTGACAGAATGACCACAAGGCACTGGTAGTTTGAGCGTGCAGAATATTATTCTGTCGTATATGTGCATAGTGTGAAAATTCAGTATATTATTAAATAATTATTGAACCAAATAAAACCACAATGTTTTAAAATTTAACATACCATAATAATAATAATTATCTAAGGAAAAAATCCAGAACTTAAAAGATTAAAATGGGGAGGTAAGGAAGTCCGAAATACCGCCACTGTTTTACTACTTTTTTGTGAATATATAATTTAAGGGGTGGGATGTTGCGGATAAATGCACCGTATATTCAAAAATAAAGTCCGAAGTAGAGCAATTAAAGATTTTATT
Source organism: Hymenopus coronatus (assembly GCA_030762935.1). Taxonomy (NCBI): domain Eukaryota; kingdom Metazoa; phylum Arthropoda; class Insecta; order Mantodea; family Hymenopodidae; genus Hymenopus; species Hymenopus coronatus. The sequence continues at coordinate 104,861,534 of CM060888.1, read as the reverse complement.
CAGATATGGCCATACCTGTCATTCTTCACGGAAGTGAGATATTGTCAATTAAACATATAAGTAAACTACAAGCAGCTAAAATAAGATTCTTACGTTCGTTAAAGACCACACAAGAGGAGAACACCGAAGGAATGAGATAAACGAAGAAGAATTACACATATACTCCATATTATGCTTGATCAACAAACACAGACTGAAATGAACAGGACATTTATAAATAATACCAAAAGAACTAACTCCTAGAAGTCCTTCAACTATAATCCTTCCGGACGACGATCAATTGGACGACTAAGGAAACGACGAGGAATGTGAGAAACGGAACAGGCTTCGATATAAAGGTGGCTGGAAGAAGAAGAAGAAGAAGAAGAAGAAGAAGAAGAAAGGGCAGGATTAACTACAAAAAATCTTAATGTGTGCCATTCACATGACTTCCTGTATATCTCTGCAACAAATTATTGTTAGAACACTTATGCCTTTATTTACTTCATGCTAATCGCGAAAAATTTAGCAGAAATAATCTTATTACATGCTTCCAAGTAGAAGCGAAATAAGGGATTACCATAGCTTAAAGGGATAATTTTAAAAGCTGGTTGCTATGTAGCTGAAGTGTCTTTGTTTGTATGGACAGGAGTCGAGAAACTCCTGCATGAGAAGAGTGTACATTTTTAAAGGTGAAAATGAAAATGAGGAATATCTCAAAAATGATCAACTCCACGAAAAAAATGTATATATCATAAATTGTGTGTTTTAACGTGCTCTACATTTTTGTGTGATAAGTTTTTGTCCATCTCTTAGGGTTTAGAAATTATACAAAATTCTGTAAAATTCATCCAGAATAAAGTAGTGTTCAGAGGCTATTATCAGAAAATTCAAGACATACATGTTATTTGTCAGGTAAATATCTTAAATTTATGATATTTTAATCAAAATCGTTAGTTATTTTTCTAGAAAATCAAAATTTTCGAAAATTTTTCCATGTAAAGGATAGTTTCTGCTGGGAATTTTCTTGAAAGTCTTAGAAGATACCAAACTTAAATACAAACTTTGGTATTTAACAGTCTTTTCGTGTTTGAACTATACTGTCTACACCCACACCTTTTTCTAAATTTTTTTCGGACTCAGGGGATCCCAAAACATATACAATTTCTGGTGAAATTTTATTTGTATATTGTATTGTATTTACAATTGTATTTTGGGTGTGAATGCAATACCTTCCCTATCCCTATATACATTGTTCTACGGGGTTAGAGAAAGTGAAAAGGCTTCTGAATCATTGCGAGGGGTATAAATGAATGAGTTAATTCTCCAAGAAAGGTACAAGGACGGGTAAGGAAATAAGAACGCCAGACTCTTGCTGTACTGTCGTATCTCTGTTACCGTGCATCACGCTGTATCTTTCCATGTCATTTCACTGCGTAAACATATCGTGACTGGCGCCATCGAGTAACAAGGCGTCCTTCCAGATTATACTGCACGAACGTCACAAAACGATCAATGATTAACTGAAGACTCATCTCATCCTTGTTTACTCTGAGACATTGTAAGCTATATATAAACTGTCATGCGAATCTTCGATTGTTTCACGTTCACAAATCTGATGTGTTCCATTTTCATGACTTTCTCTACATCTCTGCAATCAATTATTGTTGAAAAGTTTATTCTTCTACGTACTTAATGCTAATCCATAAAATAAATTAACAGAAAGGGTCTTATTGCCTGCTTCCTTGTAAGTAGAAGAGAAATAAGGAAGTATCACAGGTTAAATGATAGTCAAAAGCTGGTTGCTATGTGATTGAAGTACCTTTGTCTGTGTGGACAGAAGTTGACAAATTTCCGTAGGAGTAAAGTATATGTATTTTAAAGCTGAAACTAATAAAAAGGAATGTCTAAAAAACGGCGAACTCCGAGAAAAAATGTATGTAGTATAAGTTGTGTGTTTTAATGAGCTCTACATTTTTTGCCTGGTACGTTTTTGTCCATTTCCTACGGTTTACCAGTTATTCAAAATTCCACAAAATTCATCCAGAATAAACATGTCTTCAGAGGCTATTACCAGAAAATTCAAGATATACATTTTATTCGTCAGGTAAATATTTTAATCAAAATCGTTAGAGCCACTTTTTTATAAAATCAAAATTTTCGAGAAAAGGACAGTTTGAGGTAGGGGGACTTTTCTCAAAATTTACGTGTCGCATCCCTGGAAGATACCAAACTTAAATTCCAAGTCTGGTATTATACCGACTTTTCGTTTTTGAGCTATCGTGTTCACAGACACACGGACACACACACATGGACCTTTTTCTGAAAATGCTTTTTTTTTTTTTTTTTTTTTTTTTTTTTTTTGGATACGGGGACCCTAAAACATATATTTCCGGTGAAATCTCGGTATTGAAATTTTGGGTGGAGTGCAATACTTTCTCTATGCACTAGGGTTCGACCCAATACAAGAAAATTCTATGAAGTTAAATTACGTTGAGAGATCTAAATTACTCAATGCATCTGAAATGTTCTTAAGAATTGTGTATATGTGTGTGTGTGTTGTATGTGTGTGTGTTCTTGGTATTAGTACGACGAATAAAATGTATATTTTTGATTGGCTGAAAACAGCACCTTCATTCTGGCTAAATGAGGTACCATAATACAGAATGAAGAAATAGAGGAAAATATACTACGGAAATATATGCAGAGCTCCCTAAAGTACCCAAAAATATCAATTAACCTTTAGGGCGGCTCTTGCAACGTCCAAAAATTGTCCTTAATTGTTGAAGCTTTATCATTTGCTAAAACCTTTTCCCATAAACATATGAATATGAATCTTCCCGTCCAATTTCTTTCATATGGGCTAACGTTATTTGTCATCTTATATGAACAAAGTCCATGGTGCTCTATCTGAAATAACTTCTCTGCTATAATTGATCATGATTATCGTCAGTGGATGGGTGTACTGTAATAGTACAGTAATAAGTAGGGGCAGCATCTTGAATACCGATTGAGGGACCTATGGAGATGTGCATCAACTATGCTACATATTACAATACTGTTTTGCAGATAATTAATGCCTTTGATGATAGTGCATGCTCTTCAATCAAGATTGTAAAGTCTCTTGCTTCAAATGGATAGTATGAAGGTTAGCAATTCAAACATAAGAATTTTGCAGATATAATTATACATATTTGGAAACACCAAACATTGAAATGCCTCGAGCCCTGAAATTGTGGAAGCAATTAATCAGAGACCCGTGACATCTATTTTAGTGTTTGTAAAACATTTCGTATTTTCAATAATGCGTGAAATACGAAATCTGCTGCGAGGTGTTGCTACGGAAATAAATGTTGATGAAATATCTAACTCAATAGCCGATGATGTCGTTTTTCCGTTTCGCTCCAATCATATCTTGTGATGTGGAGTGAAATTTTTCACAATATAAAGCCTGTTTACGTACCAATCAGAGACGATTCACATTTGAGACGTTACAAATATATATTGCTGTGCATTATAATCTATGTATCTTGAGAGAAAACGACGGATAATGATGTTGGTGACTTGTTGCACAACAGCAATTCAATGTATGTAAACATTAAAATAGTTAGTTCCGTAAAATAGTGGTATTTATGTTTACCACCCATCCAAACTCAATCTTCTTGTGAAAACATCACAGTCTACCACTGCCCTATTTTCCTTCCATTAGTACACACTGTATTGCCAACACATCACAACTATATAACATGCTGCGTTAACTTCGATTCTGTCCCGTTATCGGTCCCCAAGATGCTATTCCTAATATTAAGGAATACCGGTGAAATATTATCATACTTTCAATGTGGTTCATATCGCTTCTCCTTATAGCCAATGTAAGCGTAGTTGGCAAATTGAGCGTCTAGAGTTTATTCAATAAGAAACTTAGTGAATTGTAGAATAAGTTTCACACTCTCTCTTTAAATTAGTTCCACTGATTGTTAGTTTTTCATGATTTTAGTCATGTTTATACAGATTGAAAAGCATGTCTGAAATGTCAACATTGTTTTAATACCGTTCCAAAACTTTGGTTCATGCAAACGTGTATTTTAATTTTTTTACTATTTAAATATTTATTCCAAGTTTTCAGTGACATTTAATAGATATAACAATGTACTCATGAAAGGTACAATCTTTATTTTCCCTGTAGACTGTGTATCGGCGTTATTCTATTTCCACAAATGTTTTATATAGGAATAAAGTTGTGAATTCGCTGAAATACTCTCCTTATGTATTGCTAGTGGTGCCATTGCCATTTGTCATTGAAAGACAACTTGACAATTGCCCCTGTCGACCTAAATCCGCAACAGAGTTGAGAGGCAAAGGCAAACTACCTTTATCGCCCAAGAGAGATACAGGTTGGTCCTGAAGTTGTTTTCTTGCTTCCAATCTTTATTTCTAACTGCATTGTGTTCTCTTGCAGGTCTCTGAACGATATCATTCTTCTGCTTAACTTTTTGAATTCCTTGCTTAGAAATTTCTCTTGACTACCTTTGTCTAAGGATGCGCTTAGCCCATTGCACAGCGAAGATGCAAGTAGTGCAATCACTCTATTACGCAGAAAACATTCGACATCTCACAGCAATGAAACTGAAATTCACACAATTCTATAAACATACATGCTTACCCGCATTAAAACAGATGTGGATAAAACTGCATTTAAATTGAAAAAGTATGCATATCTACGAAAAATATTATATTTATTTGAATTCCTGTTGAATTTCGTTTGCAAATTCATACTTTGTTAAACAAGACTGTACACATATTATTATTATTATTATTATTATTATTATTATTATTTTGGTAGCTTGATGTTCTTTAACCTGGTAGATAATATTGGATAATCCGCCTGGGTATTGTGATGGTAGCGTGTCTGCCTCACATTCAAAAGGTCCCGAGTTCGAATCTCGCTTAGGGTGAGTTACCCGGATAAGTTTTTTTCGGGGTTTTCCCTTATCCTGAGAAGACGAATGTCGAGTAACTTTAATCTCCATGGACCCCGAGATAATTTGAGCATCATTTCGCTAATTTCTTTCAAAGTCCGATATGACCTACCAGGTTAAGGGACGTTAATATAAAAAAACAACATTGGATAATCAAGAAAACCGGTAAAGTGATGTATAAAGCAGCCCAGAGTCTAGAGCTCGCCTTATCAAGATAATGAAAAACCCAAGAAAAAACTTATAAGTGTATCTCTTGAATGTAAGTCAGACACGCTATCCCCACACTGTAAAGACGGCTCCTCTGCTATAATAAAATTGGAGCCTCGTGCAGATGAAATCGAAATTTCTCTGCTCTTTTTTGTGCCGAAGTGTACTTCGCATACAGGCTAGTGTGCGGTAGGTTCATGGAAAAATATTGCCAACATAAATACCTATACAAACATACCTAATACAAACAAATACGATTTCACAATATTGCACTAAGAACTAACGCTGCTTAAATTACATTAAGTACCACTAATGCACCTGAAATTTGGAGATTGTCTTTAATCTGTCTTCAAATTGGAAGGAAATCTGTGTATCCTTGTGTATTTCCTTATTTCCCTCTACTTACAAGGAGGTAAGTAATAAGAGCATTTCTGCTAATACTTATCTCGATTACCATGAAGTTGACAGAAGAATAAGCTTTTGTGCGAACAATTTGGTACAGAATAGAACACTGTTAATAGAACACGCATTTTAAAGGATATTTCGACAATTCTGCAACTTTTAACTTTAAGTTCAGAAGCACTTTAGCATTAGGGTTCCAATACGATCAAAGATTGTAAATGCAGCATCATTCCTAAAATGGTTTGATTTTAAATATGTTGGCTACGAACTACGAATTAATATATTTGAAACAAGTATTTGGCGGTTCTAAGAAGCTTTATTGTTGATTACTTAAGTTTTCCATCTGACACAAAGTAAAAACACATATTTTCAATTTGAAGCACACAAACGCCGAGGAGCTGTTTTGATAAGGAATTAAAACAAATGAGCAATGAAGAAAATAAAATTAGGGTTATATTTACTTTCTCTAGAGTATCCGTCATGAATAAAGGCGGATGCGCAGTAGACAAATATCCAACGACGTCATAGTCACGTGCTTTCTAACCAATCAGGTGTAATGTGTTTCAGTTCATATTAGTGGGAACTTACCCTGAAGTTTAACAGTGAAATTAAGTAATTACATGTTATAAATCTACTATTTTGTGTGTTAGCAAGATAGTGAATAGTTCGTTGACGATGGCTGAAGCAAAAAAAAAAAAAAGAACAAAAAAAACAAAAAAAAACGTTGCGTTCTTCACAGTCAAGCAAGAGAAATGCTGTATAATGTGTACAAATATTTCCGGAGGAAGACGGAAAAACCGCGAAACTCATTAAACAGTGCTGCCGATTGTTGCAAGAAAACAGCTGCTGTCTGTCAGGTGGGTATACGCACCGTGGAAAGAATTGTAAGTGAAGCAAAAGCTTGTATTCATGCAGGAGAGCGTGTTAAATTTAATTCTCCTGGAAAAAATGCACAAAAGTAATAAATCAGTGACTGAGCTTGACGATTTCGACAGCAATTTGTTGAGTAGAACATTTTTTCGATGTATCAGAATGGTAAGTTTCCTACAGCGCAGAAATGAAACAAGACACAGGGTTTGAGGGCAGTGAATCTTACATGCTGCGTATTTTAAGGAAAATGGGATTTTGTCATAGGAAATGCCGTGACGGAAGAAAGTTAATAATGGAACGTAGCGACATCGTAGCCGCGAGAGCCGTATTTCTCAGAACAGTACACTCCATCAGATACCAGTGTGCCACTAAAATGTATTACCTGGATGAAATCTGGGTAAACCAAACCCATACCAGATCAGCGTGCTGGCAGATGAGTGACGGGAGTGGAGGTTTAAAGTTTCCTATTGGAAAAGGTGGTCGTCTAATGTTATGCAGCGCTGGTTCAGCAAACACAGGTTTCATCTCGGAGAGAAAATTAATGTTTCGCTCTAAATCTAAGGCTCCAACTGACTATCAAACAGAAATGAATGCTGGTGTGTTTATAAACTGTTCTTGGGGCGGTAACGGGGTTACGGGTTTGTGTCCCGGGTACAGGTTTTGACCATTAGGAATGGTGTGGAGAGTCGGTGCCCTAGCGCCGGAGTTTGCTAGCATCTAAACTCTTTTCGGGTGTGGTAAGACACAAGTGATTTATTCATTTGGATCAGCTTTTTTCTGCCGTTGAACACACACGCATTCCTTCTAAATTTTCTACTGTGCAACTACACTTTACCCGACCGCAACTTATTACTTTTGATGCAGTGATTTCGTCCGTACTCTAGTCTGTATTAAAATTAACTATTTCCTTAACTACCGACTACACCACGCACCCAAATATCACAATATGTTAACCGCGCGGATGCTTCATGTCAAGTGCCAAAAAGTGTCGCCTGACCAGCGAGCATTGTTTTCTCCTTTCCTGTTATGTTCCCCTCGGGCATTGTACTCTCACCCCCTTCGGTTCAACGCTCTACCCTTAACGGTACTGTGCTACCAGCTCGTGACAACTCGGTTACTTAAGCGCGTTTGAAATCTTTCTTCCTTTCCCATTTATAGTTCCTTCTTGATATAATTTATATTATTAGCTATGTGTAGAGACGGAAAAGATACCATTCTCTAATACAAGGAAAGCCGATATTGTTGTGGCTTGGCTATCCAATAGGAAAATTCATTTGCCCATCACAAACACGAGAAGAACTGCTGCAGATTGTTAAATTAAATAAACCACAAAAATGTTTTGAAATGGACACCATTGCTGCGGAATTTGGACACAGAATAGTACGATTACCACCTTACCACTGCCAGTACAACCCAATAGAACTGGCGTGGGCACAAATGAAGGCGTATAGTGCAGAGAAAAATAACACCTTCAAAATTGAGACGTGGAGAGACTGGCGCACGAGGCTGTGGAAGGCTTTACTGCAACATAGTGACATCACTGCGTTCAACACGCAGAAAAGCTGCAAGAGGATGATTTTGGGAAAGAAATATTCAGGGATGCTGTCATGGAACCCTTCATGAATGAATGAATGAATAAGTGTATTTATTGACATAGCAATATCATACATAGAATTTCAACAATCGCACGGGTCCACAGACCGTACGTGCTTTTGTAATACACATTACAAGCAATATTAAAACAACAACAACAAAGAATTAAAAGAGTAAACACGAAAATAAAATGACAAAGGAAATACACAGTCCAAAGCATTATTAAGCAACAATAAAGAATTAAGAGTGAACCCGAAAATAAAAATACAAAGATATTCAAATATAGCAATTTAAATTTACAGCACAGAGTACACCTTCTTAAATGCACCCTCTTATAATAGAAAATTACACTTAAAAGACATATATACACATAATATATACAACATATATAAAACCATAGCACAACAGTGACCTAAGTATGACATAATATATATGTATGTAGAACAATGTAGTCATTTTTGTTTAGTTGATCTTATCCCCCCCTTCTCTGTTGGCAGCCTCCTCAGATCTCAGCTGTCTTGCCTTAAGTATAAATTTACCTAGCCCGTCCATGTTTTCCGTGCCTGCCAGTAGCGTCCAACATGCTTCTAGCCCTACATTCGCAGTGGTAAAAAATCGCGGCAAATATTTTTCCCGCCATTCCTCCGTATCTCTACATCTTGCCAAGATGTGAGTCCACGACTCTTCCTCCTCGCAAATGGGACAGATTCTCGTACCATTCTCGTCAGAAATTTTCGTGCTCCTCCATGCTCCTAGTCTAATCCACGCGAGCCCCTCTCTAATGAGTTTGGTACCTGTTTTGATGTATTGCTCCATACCCCACTCCGATTTCAGCCCAGACTGTACTTCTAATGACACCTTCCCTGTGCATTGCACAACTATTTGCTGTCTGTCAATATCACAGAGGCGGTTCTTAATTTTTCTCCAAATACTTCACCTGTTTTCCTGCCCCGCCATCCAAATGTCTCCCATCCCAATGTTTTCCAACCCTTTCTTTAATTTTGATGCCCACGTCAAATTACCTTCCATTCGCAACTGTTCACGGTAGCAGACTGCCCTAATTAGAGATTGGTTTCCGTGAACGATTCTCAGCCAATATTTAACTGCTCTGATTTTGCACTCTATCGTTTCACTATGTGCCCCAAATTCCCTCATTATTCCGCAGTTTGCCGTACCCCTCCCTACACCCAGAATTCCTTTCAAAAATTGGGTCCTCACTTGATCCAGATTCCCTGTTTGGAACCCTTCATAGTGAGCCTTCGGGATTCCGACTCTGAAGGAAAATCCAGCGTTAAAGAATAAGGTAAGAATTTTTTGTTTTTGTTTTGTTTTTGTGATGTGACGTTTAACAACAATGCAATGTGTTACTTTTCGGTTCACGCCAACTGCTACGTGCTTGTGAATACCACCATTCACCCCTCCTTTTACCTCTGTCAATAAAAGATCACAACGTAGCATTTCCCCTAACTTCCCAAACCTGGGCATTATTTGTCCTTTACCGCCTTCGATCATGACGACGATTCTAGCACCTATGTACAATGTAGAAAGAGAAGTTATTGTATTCCACCCAAAAATTCAATATCGAGATTTCACCGGAAATATATGGTCCTGTAAATTAAAAAAAAAAAAAAAAAAAAATCAGTAAAAGGTCTGCGTGTGTGTATGTGTGTTCGGACAGCATAACTCAAAAACTAAAAATAGGTTAGATGCCAAACTTGGTATTTAAGTTCTGTACCTTGTATGGATGAATAGGTACTATACTTACATGGAACATTTTTCGAAAATTTTGATTTTCACAAAATTGACCCTAAATTTTTTATTAAAATACCATATGCTTAATATAATTTTATGACAAACGAAATGGTATCTCGAATTTTCTGGAAATACTTTTATTCTCAGTGACATTTGTATAACTTTAGTATAGCTGGTACACCGAAGGATAGACATAAATGTTGATCTTATGACACACAGTTCATGTCATATGTCACTTTCCTCACATGGAAATTTTTCTATTGTCGTGTATTTTGTTTACGCCTAGCAAGTAAAGAGAACCGAATTTCAGACATTGACCGGCTTTAAAAAAATTTGACTATCGTTTTAATCTAGTGCATTTCCTTATTTCGCTTTTACCTACATAGAATCAAGTAATAAGATCAATTCTGCTAAATTTTATCTTAATTAGCCTGATGTAAATGAAAGAATAATCTTTTGTAAGAAAAGTTTGTTTGCGGCTCAGCTAGAGAAAGTCTTGTGAATTGAACACGCCAGAGCTTTTATGTTAAAAAACTTGTGGGGAAAACCTGATATTATTTCACTAGTTTTAAATGCTATGGTTTCCAAGTAAAGTATAGTTGTGGATGAAAGCCACGGAGTATGTTATAATGAACACAACAATTTCGTCCGTAGTTTCTTTGGAAACTCATTTTGGAACAGTGGCTCTAGCACAAAAACATACCTGTGACCGCTATGTAGCAGATATTGTATGACGCACAAAACATTTCATCCACTTCTACTGATTGATTCGAAGATGCCTCAAATCTGATTGTGATATATAAGATATCTGCTGAAGCTTTTTATTTGTCGATAACAACCATTTCTGGTCAACCTTTGCTTTCACAATCAGCCACATAATATCAAGAGATTTCAATAAATATTTTAAGATAACGACTCCATCTACGCTTCTTTCTGACAGAGAAACCTAGGTATCAAGAGAAAATTAATAAAATTGTAAAGCAGCCGAAATGGAAACTCTTAGGAACACGAAAATCTGTACAAGAATAAACAAAATATGGAATGATGATATAAAGGAAGAACTGTATATAGAATCAGTAGATAATAATATAAAAGATGTAAGATAATAGAGGCTAATATTTGCTAAGATGTAAAACGGTTCCCAAAAGTAGCCTCATATTATATGCCGAGAAGAAGAAGAGGAATAACAAGAAGAATAAAAAGAAGAAGGGAAACTTTGTAAACAGCTGGAAGCTGGAACATACATATTGCTTAATTATTGAGGAAGAGAATTGAGGAGGAGGAGGAGGAGGAGGAGGAGGAGGAGGAGGAGGAGGAGGAGGAAGAGGAAGAGGAGGTAGAGTGAGGGAAGGAGAAGGAAGAGGAGAAGAATACTGCCAGATAGTCGTGAAGAGAACACATTCCCAAAGTGGTGACTAATAGTGACGACACAACAACAGAACTGATGAGTTCTTTTAAGAAAAGTGTCGAAATAATTTGTGCCGGATTGATCTATCATTATTTATGAGTAGCGTGAGTTGCAAAAAATTGTTTTACAATAATCTAAATGAGTTTATGAATTCTATTAATAATAGATATTGCTTGAGAATTTCTCCACTTAAAGTTTCAATCGTACCTAGTCAATAAATAAACCAAATGAAGAATAACCTGTTATATTAACAAATTAACTTATTGACCGAAGAATAACCTGTTGTTAATAACAAATAAACTTATAGACTGACATGTAATAGACGGTCGATATTTAGAAATCCCTTAAACAGTCATTTATTGCAGTTCTGATTCATTATTAATCAATAAGTCTAATAAATTAGAATAAATACTTCAAGATTTAACTTTTATATGCATAATTTAATTAAATTATAATTAGTTTATCGTACCTCATTCCTCAAAACGACGAACTGAGCCCATTTCTGAGGGGAAGGTAGAGATAAGAGCGCAAGAAGAAGCTATAAATAATTAATTAAATAATATAATGTAAATAAATAGCTATAATATATAAAATAGATTGTATCATGAGATGTATGAATACGAAGAATTTGAAACTGTAGCGGGAAAGCGAAAAAAAAAATCAAGCATTTTGGATGACAATCTCGTAGGAATTCAAAGTTACACTGCAGTGAGCACCTAAGGGAAATGCTAAAATGGTAGTGTGATTGAATCATGAAAACAGACGCTCTTCAACATGCCAAGCTAAGCCAATCGGACCTTATTGTTAATGCTGCGGCAGATCTGGGGTGTTTGGTATATATTCTAAGGAATGAGAGACACTTCTACAGACTAGTTCTTCATTTTTTACTTTCTGTATATGTACTATGTACATAGTGTATAGAGAAGGTATTGCACTCCACCCAAAAATTCGAAACCGAAATTTCACCGGTAATATATGTTTTAGGGTCACCTGTATCCAAAAAAAAAGCGTTTTCAGAAAAAGGTCCGTGTGTGTGTCCGTGTGTCTGTGAACACGATAACTCAAAAACGAAATGAAGGTAAAATACCAAACGTGGTATTTAAGTTTAGTATCTTCCAGGGATGCGACACGAATTTTAAGAAAAATCCCGCTACCCCAAACTACCCTTTACATGGAACTTTTTTCGAAAGTTTTGATTTTCTCAAAAATAGCTCTAACGATTTTGATTAAAATTCCGTATGTTAAAGATATTTACCTGACAAACAAAATGTATATCTTGAATTTTTTGGGAGTAGTCTCTGAAGACTACTTTATTCTGGAGGGATTTTACCAAATTTCGCATAATTGCTAAACCGTAAGAGATGGACAAAAACTTACAACACAAAAACTGTAGAGCACATTAAAACATATAATTTATCTTATATACATTTTTTTCGTGTAGTTGATCGTTTTTAGATAGTCATTTTTTTGAGGTTTCAGCTTAAAAAACATACTTTTCTTATACAGGAATTTTGTCAACTCCTGTCCATACAAAGAAAGGAACTTCAGTCACATAGCAACCAACTTTTGACTATCACTTTAAACAATAGTGCTCCATTATTTTGCTTCTACTTACAAGGAAGTAAGTAATAAGGCTATTTTTGTTATTTTTTTCTCACTTAGCATGAAGTAAATAGAAGCATTAGCTTTTTTAACAACCATTTGTTGAACAGATATAGAGAAAGTTATATGGATGGAACGCATCAGATTTTTTCTTCACATTAAGTCATTAAGAATATTATTTACGTAAAAAATATGATAGTGTATAATAATTGTGAATTATCTTTGGTAACGGCCTAAAATAAATATTCAGACTTAAATTACTATTGTGTTATTTATGAAATAATTTCTTTTACTGATCACGCCCTGCCTAAAGAAAACTTGCTCGACGCAGCCAGCCGGAGCCAATAATACATTTTAGATAATAATGACGATATAATAGTTATTTATACAACGATCCTATAATGGTAGTTATTGGGATACGAGTGACAGGTATTCTAATGACCATTATATGAAAGTTGCATACATAAGTGTTTCTACGACATGTAGATTACAATAAATATGTAATATAACTTCGCCGAACCACTATGCGTATTGTACGTACGCGTTGATAGCAAATGAAATTCAGGTCACGGTGATATCTGATTTGCAAGATGGAGATTGAGGTATTTTAGCCTAGTGATAGTGGTATGGAATTTAATTCCACGCCTCCTGACATAAGAGAGAAGATGAGTAATGTAGTTAATAATTTACTTTCACAGAAATCAAAAAAGGTCTACGAAAAGTTATATGATAAATTCATGGCATGGAGAATATCAAAATATGTAACTTCACTCTCGGAAAATGTTTACTTTAAGAAATGTCAAAAGCAATGAAATCCCCAAGCTTGTGGATAACTTATTAAGTATTGAAAACTACTCTAAATGTGAAACATGCAATTGATATATCCCAATATAAGAAGTTGTGCTCCCTGTTAAAACAGAAATCGGTAGGTACAGTGGGAAAACAGCGAAAATATCTTCCATTTCATCGATGAAACACCTCACAATACACATCTACTGATAAAGGTATGTAAATATAATTATTCTCGTAAAAATAAATATTTTAGTTGGAAGTAGAGCTAGCGCGCATGCGTTATTGATTTCCGCGTCTCTGTGATGTCAATCTCATGACCTACTTTGCTTTGCTTAGTAATATTATGAGTTTAGATCTTATAATTCTTATATATATGTATGGAGGTTATTGTACGCGTAAGATGTTTCTGTATTTTATGCAAAATAGCAGCTATTAGTAGGGCAGCGCGGAGGTGTAAAAGTCTTTATGGAAATGCTTTTCATTTCGATATAGATCTTTAACAGTAAATGAACACATTTCAGTATATGAGTATAAAAAAAACATATAGGTAGCAAGGCGCCGGAGATATCACCGCAAGGTACTCGGAGCAATGTTCTTCACTTACAATTCTACCTCGTATGTGGATACTGACGATTGGTGGTGGACTGATAAGACCTATAGATTTACCATGGATCTCGAATCACGTTTAACATTTGGGATAATCGATGCATATGAACATAGTTTAAAGTGAAACTTGGGTATTGAGTTAAAATCGAAACTCCGAGCCGAGAATCGAATTACTGACCTTAAGCACGAAAATATAAACGATACCACTGAGTTATCTCAACGTATTAAATGAGCATATAAGTACCTACATGAAATTGGATAATGATATAGAATAAGTGTGTTTCGTTTATTAATCGGCTTACCCTCTCCGTAATTGTAGGACTACGTATTCTCCCGTATTTCAGTCTTATTTTGTTGAATCCCCCGGTTCCCGTATTTTGGACTACTTCTCCCGTTTTCCATTTGCTGTCAGGTATTCTGGGTTTTAGAAGGATATTTGGAATATGGCATATATCGAAGTGATAGTTCTTTTTTCCCAATGTTGGCAGCAATATTTTAATTAGCTGTTGGTAGCAATGGTAGCATACGTCTCGTTAACTTGCGTCTTTGAATTGAAGAGAGGTACACGTGTTTTGTTTGTTTGTGGTTCTATAAAGCAAGTAAAATCATGCAATGACTAGAAGCCTGTCGGAGAGCCTGCGGCACGAAGCCACAGAATGGAGAACCTGTTACGAGGGGCCAGCTCGTAAATTGATGATTGGAAAGGTGATTAAGGAGAAAATGGTGGAATGAGTGGCGAGGGAAACCGGAGGACCCGGAGAAAACCCCCCAGACGCCGCTTCGTTCGCCACGAATCCCACATGCGGGCGGTTGGGCTCGAACCCGGTCCACCTAGATCGGAGGCGAGCGGTCTAATCACTCACCCACGGCGCCGGCAGAATAAATATGTACATAATTTTAATTGTAAAATATCACACTAATCATGACTTGTGCATACTGCAAACAATTGCCTAATTTTTCATGAAAATTAGAAATTTCTTGTTGAATAGGTAGAGTGAAACTGAAAAATGCAATGTCATAGCCGGGATTTGAACCACGGATCTCACGGTCTCTAGCCGGTTGCTCTGCCTCTGAGCTACCATGGCAAACTGCAGGCATAGCATTGAATTTCTCAACTGACTCGCATGTTTCCCGGTAAACCACAAGATGATCTCAATTTATTTTGAGATAACCCCAAAGGCGACTTACAATGTTGTACGTACTTTAAGTCCCAAATTTTGAGTATAGCCAACTATTAAGGTCAATTAGTATTGATTTAATTTTTTTTTTTCACACAAGCCGTGTGTAGGACAGAAGTTGGATAGGTAGAGTCAGACTGAAAAATTCAATGCCATAGCCGAGATTTGAACCACGGTTCTCCCGGTCTGTATGCCTGTATGTTGCCATAGTAGCTCCATGGTAGAACAACTGGTTAGAGACCAGGAGATCTGTAGTTCAAATCCCAGCTATGGCATTGAATTTTTCAGTCTGACTCTACCTATCCAATCCCTGTCTTGTACACGGCCTGTGTGCAAAAACAATTAAATCAAATTTCTTGATATTAGTGAGCTCTACAAACACCTATCATTTGTACGGATTCCCCACATGTTAGGAAAGCACGCTCTTGGAGATTACACAGTTGATGATATCAAGAGAGTCTTGGCTGTTTGTACATAAGTCAACTGGTGGCTCCAGGGGAAAGTTACTCCCCAGACGTTGGAGAAGTTACCGCGCCGTGTGCAAAGGGTGAAAAAGGTCAACCCTTGTATTTGTCAGCGTAGCAACGTCCTACAACACAAATTTGCTGGAACATCAGCATTAGCAAAGATAGCAGCTTGCAGCCAGCGAAACGAGCGGGAGAAATGAGAAAGAGGGAAGCATAAAAACAACAGGAAAACAAAGCTCTGTTGTCTAGAATCGCGACTGAATTCTTTCCTTCTGGTCCCTTCGTCCTTCGTTTAGGACATTGTTCCAATGAATGCCTGTTACTTGCTCAAACAACGTTTAGGAGAGATAATGAAAGCAATTTTTGGAAAAAGTTTATGTCAATGCTGTATTAATTAAAATGCTTCACGTGTTAAACTGTTTGTTACATGGGAATCTGCAACAAAGTAAACAGTTATTTATTGTGAAATCCAGAAAGGAATGTCGAGAATAATCTTAATATGAATTCTAGGCACATTTGTAATGATTTTAATATTCTTACAATATTAATTTTAAGAATATTACAACACAATTCTCTGTATTGTATAGAAACGATACATACTTATTCAGTCTGAATCGTGATATTTACAATAAATTTACTAGAGACGTAAATATAATGTAAAACATCAACATTTTGAACATATCCTACTTGTTAACTGGTAACATTGCCTATGTTCTCTCTCATGATATAATTAAAATAAATGATATATGAAAATTAGAAGATCACTAAGACTATTCCGATATAAGAATTAATTTTATAATTTTAGTGAATTTAACAAATAATGTGAATTTTTAAGACGATTCTGCCTGCACATAACTATCTGTATGTTCAGTACGTTAGTTCACCTTTAACAAGCCATTCTAAAGGACAACCACACGCGGCAGATTTTTAATTCAAATGAAGCTAGGCTGGAGAAAATGTTATGTCTTCCATTCACATGACTTTCTCTTGCTGTGCCACAAACAAACTTTTCTTACTGAAAGCTATTATTTCATTTACATCGGATAAACACTACCAGAATTGATCTTATGATATGCTTCCTTATAAGTAGAAGGGAAATATGGCTAGGTATAAAGCGATAGTCAAATATTTTAAAAGCCCGTCGATATGTTAAACAGTTTTTTTTTCTAGGATTAAATAAAAGATAAAAAAGAAAAATATCTTCCAATAAAGTACCTTAAAACTGAAACCAATATCTCCAAAACGATTAACTCTACAAAAAATGTGTATAACATAAACTGTGTGTTTTAGCGAAATATAAATTTTGGTGTATTAAATCTTTCTCTATAGAGTCTATACAGCTATACAAAAGTTATACAAAGTCATTCAGGATAAAGATTTCTGAAAAATTCAAGATATAAATTTCGTTTATCATAAAAATATTAAAATCGTTAGAGCCATTTTTGACAAAATCAGAATTTTCAAAAAACGTTCCATGTAAAGGATAGCTGAGGTTCGGGAGATTTTCTTGAAAATCTTCACATCCTTGGAAGACAATGATCTTAAATATCAAGTTAATCATTTAACCGATTTGTCGTTTTTGAGACACACGACTTGACACCCACACGGATATGTTTCTAAAAATGCATTTTTAAATTCAGGGGGGTCTCAAATGTATTTCCGATGAGATCTCGGCATCGATTTTTTGGATAGAATACAATACCTTCTCTATCCGCCATATAGTGCATACGTGCTAAAGAAAGTAAAAAGAATAATTCATTTGTATCCATGTCTTTTGTTTATTCCATTTGTGAATATGAAACAGTAAAGGAAAGTTACATACTTATAAAACCTTCATGGAGTTTTGCTGAAAATTAAAAGCTGATGAAGTTTGAAAGGAAAATAATATAAAGAAACAACTTTAATTTTAAATTGGAATGTGAATTATAACAAAGTTCCAAATTCCAAGCCGCACAGCTTGGAATTTTTCGGATGTTAATAAATGTGTATACTCTCTTAACATGGACGAAACACATCAGCAGAGTAAGCACAACTGACAAGTGAATGTCTGGGATCAGACTCCTTCTGAGGAGAAACCGGATTATGGATCAGATAAAGAGTATCCAGGGATGGGTGATCAGCCCAATGTCGGATATAAACATACAGAAGTAGATGATATAAAATTTAGCGAAAGGGGTGACAGGGAAGGTAATGATGCAGCAATTCTTGGAATAAGTGGGGAAGGAATTGGAGATAACGGAGAAGACCTCTCTGACGCCACTTTGTCCACCACAAATCTTACATGCGGTCCGTAGGATTGAACCTGGGCCGTCTATGAGCCACATGAGCTGTCTAACCACTCTGCCGCGGCACCGCCTGTCAATAAATCAATGGTGCCAAATGAAAGTATGGTTTATTAAATAATGTAACTATGTAAATGCATTAAAAATTAACATATGCAAGTTTTGCACTTTTTCCTGATTTCATTCAGCTTCATTATTTTAAATCCCTTTAAAATGGATACAAACTAAGCTATCATAATGCGTTTTTAAATTTCTCTAAAGATCGCGAAGTCGGGCCTTTATATACGATTAACTAATAACACACAGATATCTCCCATGTACTTTATAAATTATATATATTATTGAAAAAAAAAAAAAAAAACACAATGGCGTAATCCATCACATAGTCTGGAGAGAGGAATGTGGGACTGAATATGAGTGTGTTTAAGAGTTAAACGCCGATATAAACCCATAATAAGATGCCTACCTATACTGCTTTAACATATCAGTTCTCGATATATTAAAGAAGATATGGGGGGGGGGGCTACAAATGAAATAAATTTTACTTTCATTGCTTCGTACGTAGTATATATGTATTGGATACCGAGATTTGACTTGCAATAAACGTTTTCGGGTCCCCTGATTAAAAAAATCTCACATGTTCCATTCACATGACTTTCTCTAGCTGTTCAGCAAAAAAAAAATTCTTACAAAGATTTTACTTTTATATAAATCATGATAAACATTAGTAGAATTGTGTATTTGTTTGCTTCCTAGCAAGTAGATACATACACATGGACATGTTTTTTTAATACAGGGGATCTCAAAATATGTCTTTCCGGTGGAATATTGGTATCGAATAGTTGGGCGAAATTCAATAACTTCTCTATCTGCTATGTACATGATACATACATGACTGAGAAAGTAAAACAGGCAGTGTTAGAAAAAAATAAGTGAGCGCGTGTGTTCGTGCGTGATTAACTCAAAAATTGTGTTCCATTCACATGACTTTCTCTACTTCTCTGCAACAAATTATTGTTAAAAAGCTTGTGCGTCTATTTAGTTCATGCTAATGAGTAAAAATTAGCAGTAATAGTCTTCATACTTGCTTCCTTGTAAGTAGAAGCGAAATAAGGGAGTAGCATAAGTTGGTTGCTATGTGACTGAAGTTTCTTTGTTTGTATGGACAGGAGTTAACAAATTCCTGTATGAGAAAAGTACAAGTTTTTCAAGGTTGATCCAAAAACAAGGAATATCTAAAAAACAAACAACTCCACGAAAAATATGTACGTAACATAAATTGTGTATTAATGGGCTTAACATTTTTTGTTTGCAAAGTTTTTGTCTATCTATTACGGTTTAGCAGTTATCCAAAAAACCGTAAAATTCATACAGAATAAAGTAGTCTTCAGGGACTATTCCCGGAAAATTCAAGATATACATATTATTTGTCAGGTATATATCTTAAATATACGATATTTTAATCAAAATCATTAGCGCCATTTTTTTGAAAATCAAAATTTTCGAAAATTTTTCCAAGTAAAGGGTAGTTGGCTGTAGAAGGATTTTCTTGAAAATCTTCGTGTCGAATCCTTGGAAGATACTGAAATTAAATACCAGACAGACAGACAGGCAGACAGACGCACACACACACACACACGGACATTTTTCTAAAAATGCTTTTTTTTCATTCACGTGGTCTCAAAATATGTATTTCCGGTGAAATCTAGGTATCGAATTTTCGGGTGCAATATAATAAATTTTCTATACACTATTTACATAGTACGTATAGAGAATGTAAAAAACACAGGCATGATCTCTCATATAGTCTGGAGAGAGGAATGTGGGACTGAAAATGAATGTGTTGAATAGTTAAAGGCCGATATAAACCCACAGTAAGATCCCTACCTATACTTCGTTTTCAAATCAGTTCTCGATATATTAAAGAAGATATGGGGAGAGGGCTGCAAATGAAATCAATTTTACTTTTCATGGCCTTCGTACCTAGTACATATTTATTGCATTCCACTAATAATTGGATACCTAGATTTGGCTTGCAATAAACGTTATCGGGTCCCCTGATTAAGGAATATCACATGTTCCATTCACACGACTTTCTTACAAAAGATTATACTTTTATCTAAACCATGATAAACATTAGTAGAATTGTGTATTTTTTTGCTTCCTAATAAGTAGATACATACACATGGACATGTTTTTTGAATACAGGGGATCTCAAAATATGTCTTTCCGGTGGAATTCAATACCTTCTCTATCCACTATGTGCATGGTACATACATGATAAAGTAAAACAGGCATTGTTAGAAAAAGATAAGTGCATGTGTGCGTGTGTGATTAACTCAAAAACGAGAAATGGATTAAATACTATCCTCGATGTTTAAGTTCAACATGCGACACGAAGGTTTTCAAGAAAATTCCCCGTCCCCCAACTACCCTTCTTACATGGAAACATTTTCGATAATTTTGATTTTCTCGAAAATGGCTAACGATGTTGACTAAAATCTCTTAGTATATTTAAGATATTTACATGACAAATAAAATGCATATATTGAATTTTCTGGGAATAGTCTGAAAACTACTTTATTCTGGATGAATTTTACGAAATTTTGAATAACTGCTAAACTGTAAGAGATGGACAAAAACTTACAACACAAAAAATGTAGAGCACGTTAAAACACACACTTTATCATTTATACATTATTTTCGTGGAGTTGATCGTTTTTGAGGTATTCCTTGTTTTTAGTTTCAGCTTTAAAAAGCTTAATTTTCTCATACAGGAATTTAACTCCTTTCCATACAAACAAAGGAACCTCAATCACATAGCAACCAGCTTTTGACTATTACTTTAACCTATGGTACTCCCTTATTTTGCTTCTACTTACAAGGAGGCAAGTAATAAGACTATTTCTGCTAATTTTTTCTAGATTAGCTTGAAGTAAATAGAACCATAAGCTTTTTAACAATAGTTTGTTGCAGAGATGTTGAGAAAGTCATGTGAATGGAACACATCCGTTTTTTTTAAATGTTGTACTTGAAAGCAATTTCTGAAGAAGTAAATTTTGTATACAAATGCCCTATTATCTCGTAAACTAATTGGCACTAATGATGAATATTTTAGCCATACATTTGCACCTATACAGCCTTTATTTTAACGAAAATGTTTCTATGTATGTGAATTACTAATTTTTTTAAAATTTAAAAATCCGTTATTACTTTCTCTATACGAACTATGTACATAGTGTATAGAGAAGGTATTGCACT
The DNA here is from genome assembly GCA_030762935.1 of Hymenopus coronatus. Taxonomy (NCBI): domain Eukaryota; kingdom Metazoa; phylum Arthropoda; class Insecta; order Mantodea; family Hymenopodidae; genus Hymenopus; species Hymenopus coronatus. The sequence goes on along the minus strand of CM060888.1, from coordinate 104,840,156 downwards.
CCACCCAAAAGTTCGATATCGAGATTTCACCGGAATATATGTTGTAGGGTCCCCTGTATCCAAAAAAAGTATTTTCAGAAATAGGTTCGTGTGTGTCCGTGTGCCCGTGTGCCTGTGAACATGATATCTCAAAAACGAAATGTCGGTAAAATACCAAACTTGGTATTTAAGTTTAGTATCTTCCAGAGATGCGACACGAAGATTTAGAGAAAACTCCCCCCACCCCAAACTACTCTTTACATGGAACTTTTTTCGAAAATTTTGATTTTCTAAAAAATAGCCCTAACGATTTTGATTAACATGTCGTATATTAAATAAAATGTATATTTTGAATTTTCTGGGAATAGCCTCTGAGGACTACTTTATTCTGGGTCAATTTTACGGAATTTTGCATAACTGCTAAACCGTAAGAGATGGATAAAAACTTACCAGACAACAAATGTAGAGCACTTTAAAACACACAATTTATGATATATACATTTTTTTCGTGGAGTTGATTGTTTTTTAGATATTCCTTGTTTTGGTTTCAGCTATAAAAAACTTATACTTTTCTCATACAGGACTTTGTGAACTCGTGTCCATACAAACAAAGAAACTTCAGTCGCTTAGCAACCATCTTTTAACTATTACTTTAACCTACGGTACCCCATTGTTTCTTTTATAATAACAAAGAAGCAAGTAATAAGACTATTTCTACTAATTTTTTCTCGATTAGATGAAGTAAATAGAGTAATTTGTTGCAGAGATGTTGAGAAAGTTATGTGAATGGAATACATTAGATTTTTTTTTCAATAGAAGTTAAAGAGTTTTATTAAAAAAAAAATCATACCTTTTCTTCTAATCAACAGAAGCATTCTATTTTTCACCAATCAACAGTAAAGGCATTGTTGAATATACCTTGAAAAAACTAATTATCTTAAATAGTTGCTGAGGTAATTGGTTAAATTTTTACATTGGTAAGATAGGGTATTTCGAGTCCGATTAAGAGAGAAGTAAAAGTAAACGGACTTCTTTTAATAGCGTCACTTCTTAGAACGTCTAATGTAATGGCTTGCCATTATGTACCTGCTTCAGTGAAATTGCGCGCTTCCCTAAAACTGTTTCACTTTTTTGTCCACCACACGACGCGCGATCACATTTTCGTGTTGTTTCCTCAATTAGCAATGGCATTTCTCTTTCACGTTTAATACCTAGTGTCATTTGCTACACCGCAGTTCACAGCCTGTTTGTCTCTTGTTCGCTGATTGCCCGTTTACAATCTCAATTACGCTACCAGTAATCTAATTCCGATGTTAATTCTTCACAAGAGCAACGCATTAACTGCTTAATTTGGTGCACATGTAAATGGTCCTCGGTAAAGCAATATGCAGGATGTTAAAAGCCTCTGGAGGTGCAAGATAGGAATTATCGGCAATGTTTTGATCGCTCATACTATCGGGTTACTAATAAGAAATTAAATTAAATCTTGTATAAAACTCTAGATTAAATTAATAACCAAGAAATATCTGATATATGATGTTCACTCTTAATATCTCTATCATATGAATCTACAAGTACCATTGCATATGTAAGTTTCATCTTCTTCTAGTTACATCCATCTCATTAAATATATTTGTAAAACAGTTTCAAATCAGCCAATAGGCAACACGTTACATGCAATATTTGCAAGCTGTTGTTTGTACTCAGGGAGAATTCCTCATTTTGGAATATATTACATAGGTAGATGCAACGGTTTATAAAATATATGGTGTGGTTAAGCTATATTCAAATATTTAAAGAACTGGTCACTATGTGATGAACTTGAAATTCTGGTGTCTTTGTCTTTCTACAGAAAGAAAACCGAATAAAGATTTCTCTTTAATAGACGACTAACTAGCAGTAACTGAATAAACCGTGTCACATACATTATTATTCATCATATTTCCTTCTTTTTCATCAATTTTCGTGATAGGCTTGTTGTTCTGCTTGGTCTCAAATAATTTCAGGCCACCTCAAAATGTTGCTTTTTAACTATCACGGGATCTTGTGATCGATTGGGACGTTTTATAATTGACTTTAGAGAGTCTATTTATAACAAATGTAAATATTTATTATATAAGTTGCAGATTACTCCTTTGAATTGATCGTTTAGGTTACTGGTCTTCTGAGAAATCCTCAATACCAACCTTACCTATATAGTTTTTTAATTTTCCTTACCTAATAGATCTTAACCTGCGAAATGTTAATCACACAACAATGATATTTTGTAATTAATAAATACTACAACAACTTACATGATCACGTGGGTACATAAACCGAGCTAAGGGTTTCTTGTATGGCAAGACTTTTTATTCTTTCTTACGCTTTGTAATTCATTAGGAATGAAGAAAAATTTAAAATATATTTACTAAGATTCAGTCTATCTATATATTTTGTCGCCATTCGTGGTGTAATGGTTACCATGCTAGCCTCTAAAACCCAAGCTTCAAACCTGGTGGATGTTGATGCAATTTTTCGGACGCAATAATCATTAGTATGACTTACTTCGAAAGGAAAGTAAAGCTGGTGGTCCCGGCTAATGTTTATTTGCACTCAAACAACCCCATACGTTGTAAGAGGAAGGTTCCTGGGCAAAATTTTCCGCCATTTTGCGTCCGCAAGTCCTGATTTCGTCCTACAGCGGCATCCCACGCCACCAGACACATAGTGGCGAACTCAACGAACTAGACATTCAAATTCGATCATGGAAACCTCGTAACGATGCTCCTTGCTCCAACTAGGTGACACAAGAAATATTACTACTACTACGACGACGACGTCCACTCCTCCTAATCCTACTACTTCTTCTCCTACTATTTCCTCTACTCCTCCTACTGCTCTTACTCCTACTCTTTCTACTCCTCCTACTCCTACTCCTACTCCTCCTACTCCTCCTACTTCTCCTACTCCTCCTACTCCTACTACTCCTTCTACTACTCCTCCCACTCCTCCTACTCCTACTCCTACTCCTCCTACTCTTCCTACTCCTCCTACTACTCCTAGTACTTCTTCTACTACTCCTCCCACTCCTCCTACTCCTACTCCTACTCCTCCCACTCCTCCTACTCCTACTCCTACTCCTCCTACTCTTCCTACTCCTCCTACTACTCCTACTACTTCTTCTACTACTCCTCCCACTCCTCCTACTCCTACTCCTCCCACTCCTCCTATTCCTACTACTTCTTCTACTCTTTCTACTCTTTCTACTCCTCCTACTCCTACTCTTTCTACTCCTCCTACTCCTACTCCTCCTGCTCCTACTCCTACTCCTCCTACTACTTCTTCTACTACTCCTACTCCTCCTACTCCTACTCCTCCTACTTCTACCCCTACTTCTACTCTTACTACTCCTCCTATTCCTACTGCTCCTACTTCTCCTACTCCTCCTACTCCTACTACTTCTTCTCCTACTTCTTCTCCTACTTCTTCTACTACTCCTACTCCTCCTACTCCTACTCTTACTATTACTCTTCCTACTCCTCCTACTCCTACTCCTACTCCTCCTACTCCTACTACTTCTTCTACTACTCCTACTCCTCCTACTCCTACTCCTCCTACTCCTACTTCTACCCCTACTTCTACTCCTACTACTCCTCCTATTCCTACTGCTCCTACTTCTCCTACTCCTACTACTTCTTCTCCTACTTCTTCTCCTACTTCTTCTACTACTCCTACTCCTCCTACTCCTACTCTTCCTACTCCTCCTACTCCTCCTACACTTACTCCTCCTACTCCTCCTACTCCTACTCCTACTCCTCCTACTCCTTCTACTCCTACTCCTCCTACTCCTACTACTCCTCCTACTCCTACTCGTACTCCTACTACTCCTACTCCTCGTACTCCTACTCCTACTCGTACTCCTACTACTCCTACTCCTCGTACTCCTACTCCTACTCTTCCTACTCCTACTCCTCCTACTCCTACTACTTCTTCTCCTACTACTCCTACTACTCCTACTACTCCTACTCCTACTCCTACTACTTCTTCTCCTACTCCTACTCTTCCTACTCCTCCTACTCCTCCTAATCCTACTCCTACTCCTCCTACTCCTACTTCTACTCCTCCTCCTATTCCTACTCCTCCTACTCCTACTACTTCTTCTCCTACTACTCCTACTACTCCTACTCCTACTACTTCTTCTCCTACTCCTACTCCTCCTACTCCTACTCTTACTCCTACTCCTCCTACTCCTACTACATATTTAGCTACTTCTTCTACTACTCCTCCTATTCCTGCTCCTACTCTTCCTACTCCTACTACTTCTTCTCCTACTTCTTCTACTACTCCTCCTACTCCTACTCCTCCTACTCCTACTACTCCTACTACTACACATTTTAGAAATTATTACAATGTTTAGATACATAACCAGAATATCCTTGGATTAAAGCCTGGATGAAATTAAGGTATGTTGAACCGCAATCATACTCTACATCGTTATGACATACATACACACATACATGCATACACACACATATATATATATATATATATATATATATATATATATATATATATACATACACACATACATACACACATACATGCATACACATATATATATATATACATACATGCATACACACATAAATGCATACACACATACATGCACACACATATATATGCATACACACATACATACACACATACATGCATACACATATATATACATACATGCATGCATACATACATACACACATATATACATACATACATAAACACATACAGGCATACACACATAAATGCATACACACATACATGCACACACATATATATATATATATATATGCATACACACATACATGCGTACACACATATATACATACATACTCACATACCTACATACATACATGCATACACATGTATATATATACATACATGCATACACACATACACACATATATATACACATATACATACACACATACATACACACATGCATACATACTTACATACATGCATAAACACACATATATATACATACACACACATATATATACATACATACATACATACATACACACACACATATACATACACACATATACATATACATACATACATACATACATACATACATACATACATACATACATACATACATACATACATACCCCTTCTGTCTATTGGCGTGTGCAGACTAATCAAGAGATCGCATTTGATCTGCCGTCAGTGACCAATAGTGCCGTTGTACCCTCTATGTATTGATGATTGTTTAACAGTAGTCAGCTACTTGAAAATTGCTTAGACTATTACCGTGTTTCAGACATATCATGATTGAAATAAATATCCGCAGATTAGAATTAGGCAGGCGATGGGAGGAGGTAGTCAAAGCACATAGGCTTTTTGTGGCTTACGTGACTTATGGAAAGAGGGAATGAAAGAAACACTGTCCAGATTCCAGCGTGTGCCTATAGGTAATTTTCAACGCCCCTCTCCAGGGTAAAGCAGCATTTGTTCGACGAAGCGCCAGAGAAAACCTTTGGTCAACGCAAAATTCACCGTACCACCGCAACGTTCCAACCACCGTCGACTGGTACTATACGCTTGAAACATATGTAGATGGAACATATAGGAGTAACTGATGAATATTAAATTCGTGGTAAGTAATAATTGCTCTGGCTTGAAAGAATCAAAATCTTTTGAAATGAAGTAAAGACTCAAGATATTATTCCCATATAAATTGTTCGTGAATCAATATCGTGAATTGTTAAACGTGTATAATATTATTTATCCAGCAATATGCTTTTGAATAATACTATTCAAAGGGACACTCTGGAAGAACACTCAAACAGATCAGAAATATGTTTGCCGCCTATATGGAGCAGAATACAAATATGTCGTTTGCCTGTTCGTATACAAGTGGTCTTTAATGCCATATTTGTGAAACGAAGCTTCATTTAGCTCTGTTTTGTTGAGTATGTACTTCTATGTTGAACACTTCTTGTTTGTGATGGTCCCAAGCTATTCCTTTGAGAGCTTAAGGAAGAACATCCGGTTTCTTTCTTCTCAAACTGTCCGATTAATACTTTGCGCGAAGCGGAAAAAGAACGGAAGGCAAACAAACGGAAAGAAAAATTCATGCTGGCAAGAAGCAGAATGGACTGTTTCATGGACCTCGAGGCCATAAGCTTTTATGGGGTCTTAGGTAACTGTCCGGGGTGTTTACCGCGTACACTCAAAGAGTTAATATACGTATCGCCTTAGTTTCAGTTGCAACCCCAAGGGCGAAGTAGATACCCGGGGATTTCAAGAGGAAATACGGGCCTCGACATTGCTACCGACTGCAACATGCATTTATACATGCAGGCTTACACGGGAAAGAAATTCAAAATAGAGGGAAACAAAAGCTAGGAGCACCATTTGTCCCTGTTTATATTATGCATGCAGTCCTTCTACAAAAGTGCAGTGGATTTTGAAAGTAAAATGATTTGCTTATTCAACCAAATTTTTCTTTTATTGTTTACCCTAAAATACGTTCTTTCTGATCTGCTTTTTACATAGTTAGTCCAAGGTCATAAGCATAGTAATATTGATGACGATGCTATAATAATAATAATAATAATAATAATAATAATTATGATGGCAATAACAATGATAACAATAATTATAATGACAATAATAATGTTAATAATAATAATTATCATGTTAATAATAATGATTAAAATAATTATGACTATAATAATTATGATTATAATAATTATGACTATAATCATAATTATGATTATTATAATAATAATAATAATAATAATAATAATAATAATAATAATAATAATAATTGTAATGATAATAATAAACGCGAACAGCAATATTAATGTGTTGTTTAATTCTACAGGTATTTTAATTTGCATTTCTAAGTGAACCAGTTTTCTTTCTCTTAAAATGTAAATGAAAGACACTGAAAAGATTTTTGTCTTAATATGGTATTTCTTTAAGATACTCAACTTGTGGCAAAAACTGTAGTCATTATTCAGCTGCCCAGTCTATTATCCTTAGAAAATGGCAACCAAAGAGTTGACCGAAACATCCGGTGTCAATTAGTTTAGTAGATTTTAATGTTTTATCAATTAAATGCAATAATTTCAGAAATTGTGAACTTCACGGATATTTGAAATGTTTTATTTGTTCCTACTGCCATTTTATAACGCTGCCAGATATTTTTACGCGCCGAAGGAACCTATATTCCATCGAAAGCTTTACTCACGTTGCTGTAAGGGTCGGTATTGATCAGAATAAAGCTATTGCACTAGTTGGTTTAGGCAACTGCCAACCCAGAGTATTAAACTGCCGGCTGCAGGTGCTCCCGTGTCTCATTCGATTTCTCCCTTTGGAGATGTCTCAAGACAGTGCCAGCTCGATGGCATTAACCTGTAGGTCTTCTGAAACCTCTTGGTAGCGCTACCTCCAGTGCTGCCTAATCTCAGGCAAAAAAATCACATCGCCCTTGTTATAACATTGTACTGCTTAAACAAAGAAGGATATTTAACCAAAGCTTAGAATTTCTAAACCTTCTGCTAGTCTTCTTGGCCACACCGTGGCCGACTGGTTACACCACTCGGCTCTCACCTAGGTGGCCCGGGTTCAATCCCAAGCGACCGAATGTGAGATTTGTGGTGGACAAAGCGACGCAGCGGCGGGTATTCCCCTGGTTCTCCGGTTTCTCCTGTCATTGCATCCTACCGGTGCTCCATCTTCCTTCCATGTATCATCAGTGGTATTGCCTGCGGTGCTATTTGCAGTAAAAGCGAGCGTTAAACACTATAAAAAAAAAAAAAACAGTTTTATTAAATTAGTTAAGATAATATACCATTGAAATTTGATGAGCATTTGGGAAAGAACATCATTTGACTTCCATTCATTCCTCTCCTAAAACAAAATTGAGGTTTTCCATTGAAGTGTTCTTTGGCTGTTCCACAAAGCTTTTCTTACAAAATATTGTTCTTTTATCTAGTCATACTAATCTAGATAAACATTACCAGAGTTTGTCTTATTATTTGCCTCCTTGTAAGTAGAATAGAAATAAGTGAATACAGTAGGCTAAAGCGATAGTCAAATCCTTTGAAAGCTGGTCACTATGAGAAACAATTGGTGTTCGGTTCATTTTACATGGCCCGTTTGATAAAAGTTAATTAGTTTAAACTTTAAACCAATAACAATATCTCGAAAACTGTCAAATCTACAAACAAAACGTAGACGACATTCATTATATGTTTTAACGAGATATACATTTTTTACTTTCTCCATACGCACTATGTACATAGTGTATAAAGAAAGTATTGCACTCCACCAAAAATTCGATACCGAGATTTCACCGGAAATATATGTTTTAGGGTCCCCAATATCCAAAAAAAGCATTTTCACAAAAAGGTCAGTGTGTGTGTGTGTGTGTGTGTGTGTCCGTGTGTCCGTATGTCTGTGAACACGATAACTCAAAATACCAAACTTGGTATTAAGTTTAGTATCTTCCAGGGATGCGACACGAAGATTTTGAGAAAAATCCCCCCACCCCCAACTACCCTTTACATGGAACGTTTTTCGAAAATTTTTATTTTCTCAAAAATGGCTCTAACAATTTTGACTAAAATTTCGGATATTAAAGATATTTACCTGACAAATGAAATGTATGTCTTGAATTTTCTGGGAATAGCCTCTGAAGAGTAGTTTATTATGGATGAATTTTACTAAATTTTGAATAACTGCTAAACCATAAGAGATGGACAAAAGCTTACTACACAAAAAACGTAGAGCACATTAAAAAACACAATTTATGTTATATACATTTTTTTTCGTGGAGTTCGTCGATTTTGTGACATTCCTTATTTTTGGTTTCTGCTATGAAAAACGTGTACTTTTCTCATACTGGAACTTGTCAACTCCTATCCATATAAACAAAGGAACTTCATTGACATAGTAACCAGCTTTTGACTATCACTTTAACCTACGGTTGTCCCTTATTTCGCTTCTACTTACAAGGATGCGAGAAATAAGACTTTTTCTGCTAATTTGTTTATCTGATTAGCATAAAGTAAATAGAATTATAAGCTTTTTAAGAGTTATTTGTTGCAGGGATATGGAGAAAGTCATGTGAATGGTACACAACAGATTTTTGTATGATAAGTTTTTGTCTATTTCTTACATTTTAACCGTTATTCAAAATTCTGCAAATCTCATCCGGATTAAAGAGCTCTTCAGAGTATACTCCCAGAAAATTCAAAATATACATTTTATTTGCAATATGAATATCTTTAATATATGACATGTTAATAAAAATCATTACAGCCATTTTGCGTAGTTTTTATAAGTAGAATGGAAGTAAGGGAAATAAGGTAATACACGGGCTAAACCAACGGTCAAATGTTTTAAACTGTAGGTACTATCGGATTCTTTGCGTGGCCAGATATTGACAAGTTTCTGCATGTAAAATGTCAAATATTTTAAAATTGAAACTCCACAAAAAATTTATATGACATAAATTGTGTGTTTTAACAAGATCTACATGTTTGGTGTAGAAATGTTTCGTCTGTGTCTTACAGTTTACCGGTTATGCAAATTCAGCAAAATTTATCCAGATCGAACAGGTTTTAAGAAGCTATTCCAAAAAAATTTGAGATATAGATTTTATTTTTGATGGAAAAGTCTTTAATATGTGGTATTTTAATCAAAACTGTTGAGCCATTTTTGAGAAAAACAACATTTTCAAAAATTTTCCATATAAAGGGTAGTTTTGAGTGGGGAATATTTTTGAAAATATTCGTATCACACCTTTTAAGTTACTAAACTTAAATACCAAGTTTGGTATTTAACAGCCTTTTCGTTTTTTAGCAATGCTGTGCACAGGCATCCATGGATCTTTTTCTAAAAGTTCAGGGGGTCCCAAAACATCTATTTTTGGTGAAATCTCAGTATCAACTTTTTGAGTGCAATACAATATCTTCTCAATACAAAATGTACATAGTGTAGAGAAAGTATTTTTTTTAATCAGGGTATTTTCGGTAAAACCTCGGCATCGAATTTTTGAGTGGAATACAATATTTATCTATCCATTATGTACATTGTACATAAAGACCACAGAAAAAAATAACAGAAATATGGTTATAACTTCAAACTCCATGTTGGTTGTATAAGTTCTGTCAGCGTTGATATCTGGATGGAAATAAAATTTCAAATTTCTGACTGGAAGGATAAACAGTTGAGGTTGCTGATAAAGATGTTTCATACATAGTAGTGGATAGGTAAATTAGGAATGTAGATTTTGAAACAGCTTTCTGACAAAAGAAAATTTTCTATCGTTCCACTCTTTGGAGGACTCTGTTGTCAGTAGTTTGAATTCCTTTGTGATGTTGTGCTTCAGATCGTCCAATGTCTGGGGACATGTGTCGTAAACCCTATCTTTTAAGTAACCCCATAGAAAGAAGTCCGACGATGTCAAATCCGGAGATCTCGGTGGCCACAGGTTCCTGCAATTAGGGTCATGGATTCACTTTATGTATGGCATGTAGCGCCATCTTGCTGAAAATATCCTTGACTCATCTCTACATCGTACTGCATTTTCACGTTGATTACAAGAACAAAATGCCGAAACAGCTGCCAACAATGCAATTAGGAATAAAACATAAACATCTGTGCATCTAGTGACCCAAAACTTCAAAACATTCTGCTTAACTTGGTGCTAAAATTGGATCATTGAATGAATTTCCAACAGAATAATTAAAGAAACAAATGTGTCAGTTCTACATAAATCACACTGTATTATTGTAAGGAAAAATAATTAACATCAAGTGGCACCAGTGAAGAAAGAATTTTTTTCTATAAATTCTGATTCCTTCAGCAGTCTGGTGAAGGCTGAGATCCAGGCACAATGTACTCTTAGTGATAAAATTAAAAGTGCTGTCGTCTGTACTATTTTTATTCTTTATACACACTTATCCTCTTTATTAAAATGCCACACTTGAACTTAGCGAAATTCTTCACAATATTTCTATAAGCCAAACAGTTCACACTGTTAAACAATGTCTGTGTACCATGAATACTATTTTTATTTTTCTATATGTACTATTTACATAATGTATAGAGAATGTATTCTATTCCACCCAAAATACTGAATTTTTTCCGGAAATATGTGTTTTGAGGTCCCCTAGGTTCCAAAAAAAGAAAAACGTCCGTGTGTAGACAGCTTAACTCAACAACTAAAAGATCGCTAAATACCAAATTTGGTATTTAAGTTTAGTATCCTGCAAGGATGCATAAGGATTTTATATAAAATCCACTTAACCACAAACTCCCCTTACATGGAAAACATTTCCAACATTTTGTTTTTCACAAAAATGACTCAAGTAATTTTTATTAAAACACCGTATATTATACATCACAAAAATGTATGCCTTGACTTTGCTGGAAATGAATTCTGAAAAGCCGTTCATGCTGAATTAATTTTGCTGAATTTTGTAAACCATAAAGATAGACAAAAACTTACTATAAAAATGTAGATCTTGTTGAAACACAAAATATATAACGTTCATTTTAGTTGTAGAGTTGACCGTTTCCAAGATATTCCTTATTGATTTCAATTTTAAACCACGTAACTTTTCCTGCCATATCTCTTTTGCTTAGTGCTGGTCTTGCAAAGCAAACCGAACTTCAATTGTTCATATAGTGACCAGCTTTAAAATGATTTGACTATCGCTTTAGCTCAGTGTATTCCCATATTTCCTTCTACTTACAAAGAATCCACTAGTAAGACTTTTTTTCTGTAATGTTTATCTGGTATAGCATGATGCAAATAAAATAATACTCTTTTGTAAGAAAATAGTTTGCTTTCAGAGTTTTCTGAATGAAACACTTCAGGGTTTTGAGCTAGTGATATCTAGAAATGAACTGTTAAAACTATAGACATTTAAAAGTTCTTTGAAGTAAATATCTCCCAAATTAGAACTAATACAACATATTTTTTTTTTGTAGTCAGCTTACCGTCCCGTATTTAGGACTAATACACCCCTAGGACTTACATGAAATGCCTAGGGGTCAGAAGCCAACGGCACGAAACCATAGAACGGAGAGAATTTGGAACGAGTTTCGACTCGTAGCCAGGCATGCACGTGAGGAAGGGAATGATATGAAATACAAGCGAAATGGATGATAAAGACAGGTGGAGCAATTGGTGGAATGCCTGGCGGGGAAGACCCGGAGTAAAGGCTTCTAGACGCCGGGCCGCCTAGGTGGGAGGCGAGAGGTTTAACCATGCAGCCATACAAAATAATATGACAATTAATTGATCTAATTATAACAGAATATTGAAATAATCATTAGTTTGAAAATTTAATTTATAAATATTTGGAATAGAAAAGTGTGGCGCTATTAATAAAACTATATCTTTATACCAGCAAATGTATCTGAAAATTTTAAATGTATTGAAAATATTTGAAAATTGGTAATCAGAATACTTTTTCATTACGTTTGTTGCAATTCAGAATCTTACCCTAAAAATCTATCCACATTTTATGCAACAACTGAAGTAATTTGCTTGTTGAACCGAACTTAATATAAATCTATATGGTTACATTGGAATGTTTAGAGAAAATGAATATTTTGTCACTCATCTTACATGCTACAGGTCTCCATTGCTCCATAAAAATATACAGAAAACTGTGACAATGTCGTCATATAATTGCCTGCTGATTAGTTATTACAGGTTCCAACCTGTCCATAATAAAGTAAATGTTAATAAAATACGAGATGTTTACATGATTCACCTCTTTGTATTCAGAAGCTTTGCTGGAAATGATCGTGGTTTCATTGCTACAAGTTCCAAGCTGTTGAGAAGCAACATGCTACCTTCTAAGCATCTATCCATCATAAACAAATCTGATGAGTTATTCACATGACTTTCACCGTCTACTACTCAAAAGTGATTTTATAGAAGCTTAGTCCTCCATCTACTTCACTTTAATCGAGATAAACATGTACAAAGATTATGTTACATATTTCCTTGTGGGTACAAAGGCAGTTAACTAGCTCCCTTAAAGCAACAGTCAATGCTTTTAAGTACGATCTCGCTTTATGTTGACTTGGAAATTCTGTTCTCTTTGCACAAATAGATAACCTAAAAACGAATAACAACTTACCATTTAGAGAAAACTATAAGTATTTAAAATTTAAAACCAATAACTAGAAATGGTTAAACATCATAAAAGTGAATTTGACTCAAACGAATGCACATTGTATTTATTTGCCGAAAGGTGTTTTCATCTCTTCCGGCTACTCGTTTTTTAAAAGGTGTTAATAGTGCGTTCTTACTAATTTCAAAATATAGATCTTACTTGGAATAAAATAATAGTTTTTTCACGCAAGCTTGTGTAAGGACAGGAGTTGGGTAGGTAGAGTCAGACTGAAAAATGCAATGCTATAGCCGGGATTTGAACCACGGATCTCCCGATCTCTAGCCGGTTGCTCTGCCACTGAGCTGCTACAATGGCAACATGCCGGCATAGCATTGAATTTCTCAACTGTCTCGCATGTTTCCCGGTAAACCACACGGTGATCTCAAATTATTTTGAGATGACAACCCCAATGGTGACTTGCAATGTTGGAAGTACTTTAGACCCAGAATTCAATGTATAACCAATTATTATGGTAAATTGGTATTGGAATAATTGTTTTTTTCTCACAAGCCATGTGTAGGACAGGAGTTGGATAGGTAGAGACAAGACTAAAAAATTCAATGACATAGACGGAATTTGAACCACCTCTCCAGTTAGGGAGGGATTAAGGGAGGGACAATCAGGAGACAAGCTTCAGACTCGCTCGGAGGTCCCTAACAGTTCCAGGCTCTATGACCCGCCCCACTTCTGGACTCTTTACAGAAAGGAATTAACCACTTGTCGACCAAGCGGCTCTTCCAGAGTTTACGGAGATTACTCTTTCTTTTGAGCAAGTAGCCGCGCCAACTGTCCAACACAGCCTCACTTCACAAACCGAGAAACACGCTTGAAAGATGAGAAGGAAACAGAATGAAATGTAAATGAAGGAAAGCAAATCGTGATGATTGAGAAACGACGACAGCATTCGCCTACTGGAAACCATGTAAACTATGGTCCGAGTGCACAACCGACCTGAATCCAAGCCGCACCTAAGGCGAGATTCAGAGCCTTCTCGATCACTACCTTTTAAAAGTATAGTAATCTCTTGTGTTGCTATGCTCTGAAGTATTTTGGAATCTAACCTCAAAGCGCACCAAGTCAAGTCATGTGATAGCTTTGCCTCTGTGGATGTGCAGCTTTAGACTTTGAGATAAAGCGTTGTCTTGTTCGGTTGATCCGCACCTTTGGCTTTAGAGAGAGATTTATTTCTCTGATTTAACAAGCCCTGTGAGAAGTGCTCGACAGATCTCCTTTCCTAGTATGTGTTGGGGATTTATTTTGTGGTTGTCAAGCGTTCCTGAAACAAAGAGCACATTTTGTATTTTAGCGTCCTAAAGCTGCCAGACATGACCCTGCTGTTGTGTTGCGATCATATTTCATTTGCATTTGTGTTTATCGTAGTTCGGGCAGGCATGTTGTACACAAGTACATTTTATCGACGCAACACTCATTCAACTGTTTCATTCCTTTTATAGCGAGATTTTCACTCACATATACAGAGATGTACAAACGGTGGCGCCATGGCCGGTGGTAAGACCACTCTTCTCTAACCAAGATAGCCCGGGTTCGATTCCAGGCGACCGCATATGAGATTTATGGTAAAAAAATTAAAAAATTGTAAATGGCGTTTTATTTATGGACGATCTTTAACTGCTGTGATTCTCAGCGTCCCATGTTATATTGGGCGTGAAATACCGTTTAATTTTGCTCAGAGGCCTGTCTATCAGGCTTGAGGTTCTTTTACGTGCCGTAAATCTACGACAAGGGACCAACGGCTTTACTACCCTTCCAAAGGAAGTCATGCTGAGGATTTTTACGCCCGAAAAAATCCATCGTCCTCCGCCGGGTATATGAAGTTAGCATGGTAACCATTACACCACGGAAGGTCACTAGATTTATGGTGGATAAAGCGGCTCAGGGACAGGTTTTCTCCGGGTTCTCCAGTTTCCATGCCATCGTATTCCACCTTTGCTACTAATTCATACCATGCATCATCAATGTTGCCATTTGTAGTAAAAGCGGGCGTTTAAGATTATAAAAAAATATTATTGCCTCCATTGACATCACTTTCTCGCTTCTTTGTAATAAATTGTTGCTAATAAGCTTATTCTTCTATCTTCTTCATGCTAATCGAGATAAACATTAGCAGAAACGGTTTTATTACTTACTTCCTTATAGATAGACGGGAAATAGGGGATACACTAGGCTAATCGATAATCAAATGTTTAGAATCTGATTGCTATGGCATAGACATCCGATTCTTTGCGTGGTCAGGTATATGAGAAAGGTAGCTACTAATTATTTTGAAACTGAAATCAATAACAAGGAATATCTTAAAAACTGTCAACTCCAGGAAAAAAGTGTATATGACCTAAATTGTGTGTTTTAATGTATTTTACATTGAAAGGTTTTGTCTATCCCTCACGGTTTACCAGTTATGCAAAATTCCGGAAAATTCATTCAGAATAAAGATGTCTTCAGAGACTATTCCCAGGAAATTCAAAACACACATTTTAATTATCATATATTATATAGTATTATATAGTTTTGAGCGTTGTTATCAACAAACGCACACACACGGACCTTTTTCTGAAATAATTTTTTTTGTATTCAGGGGGTACAAAATATGCACTTACGGTGAAATCTGTGTATCTAATTTTTGGGTGCAATACAATTCCTTCTCTATACACTATGTACATAGTACGTGTAGAGAAAGTAAAAATCCTAACTTGGTTTACTTCAGAATGGAAGATATAGATATCCACCAATTAATTAAAACAATTTAATATTTGTTGAATTTTCAAAATCAGACGCAGAACGCTACTGTTGTAAGATTAAGTTATGCATCTGTGAAATTTGCCCAAAATTGTGAAAAATTAAAAATATACTTCGTTTCATAATAAATAATATGAACTTTAAATTTGAAGAAAGTATTTGTTTTCCCATTTGGCGATTTTAAACACCAATTAACTGAAGCTATAAATGGGTAGGCTCATGCTTATTAATAATCCCATAATCCCAACTTTAAACCTTCTTTTCTCGCAAATTTATTCACAACATTTTTCCATATTCAAAATGTCCTAGACAATTTTATTCATCAGTAATTGGTACAAAAAGTTTTATAATGCCTCTCTAAAGCACACTAAAGAAAATTGTCATATTAATTTTTCAAAACAATGTTCCGGTTTTGATAGATAGACTTTTAAATTTTTAAAAATCAAGAGCTTTAGAGATTAAGAAACATTTTCACTTTTCTTCACTAATTCAGATAATATAAAGTATAATATGACAGGCGTATTTCTAATCTCATTTGCTGTAAAAGTGCGTTTTTGAACGTGATTATATTTCAAAATGCATCACGTGGCTCATTTTATTAGGGCATAAATTAAGACAACAAATAACTATTATTTAAATAACCATGTAAGATAACATTTTGTGATATGGCAAAATTATCATTATTATTGTGTATAAAACCTGGTATAAATTTCAATAACATATCTTTCATAATGTGGATTTTACATATTTCATGTAAGCATTAACTTTGCATAATAATGTGAATTGTTTTCGGTTATTCCTTTGAATATTAACATTCATTTAGTTACGAGTATTTCCATTTATTACATTGAGAGAGTAATCTACAATTTGCATTTCAAAATTATATTACCTTTAATTTTTCGTTTTCGCAGTCATCTTACCGTCCACGTATTCAGGACTGACACCTCATAGGATATCCAAGCGAATTCCTAGAAGTCAGAAGCCTGCCGGGGAGCCAATGGCACAAAACCACAGAATGGAGAGCTTGGAACGAATGGTCGGAATATAATCTAAGGGGGGACGTAGCTAAAAAAACGTCACCACATAAAAGTATGGATAACTTTTACATTTTATAAGTTAGAAAACTGAAATTTGGTATTTCAGAATTTTTGATACCTTTTGTTTGTATTATATTTTTTATTATCTAAAAAATAATAAGGTGCATTTTCTTAAAAAGTGCCAGAGATTTTTCATTGAAAATTTTAATTAGTTATCTTGAAGATATAACACACAGTTCTGTGGAACAAAATTTTGATATGCATAGTGGTTGTTGTTGAGATAAAAAATCATATACTGTTAGTTTGACAAATTTCTTGAAAATCCATTCGAAAAAAAATCACCAACGATTAACTAAATGTTTATTATAATTCTTTTCCACAGGATTATGCAGCCAGACCTTCTGTATCAAACTACCAAATATGGTAACTGTACATGCAATAGTTTTGAAGAAAATGCACCATCAAGATGAAAAAATGTAAACTGTAGAAAAGTTGAGTTAAAGATTTACTTTGTTTTTCACTGTTGCTGAGGTGACTAATGCTGTCCATATCCATAATCCCCATTTTCATCTTGTTCCTCCACTTCTTTCCTCTTGAGGTGTCTCAGTTGACGGGCTTGATTTTGAAGTTTGTCCATCATGTAAGCTGATTTACCAATTCTGGTGTCGTCGATTCTCCTCAAAATTGTTGTTGTGAACACACCAGGCACAATTCCAGGTCCGTGTAGCACTCTAATTCTACCTAAATTTCCTGAATTTTACACCAAACTTGCATCATATGCACCAATTTTCTCAACATTAGAGGAAACAAATGATGTTTTAGGGCAGCGAATCCATATGAGTCGATTGAAACTCTCATTAGCATTCTGAGTTTTCCTATGAGTACATTTGCTTAGGAGATCAGGATGAGCTAAGTATTGAAAAGTGGGTTTCACTACATCCAGTACTGCTTCTGGTAAACTGTGTTTATGATGGAAGAGTGAGCCATCAAGCTGTGCCTTTCTGTAACCACACCAAGAAGCATCACACAAACCATGCTGAGGGTTGTCATCTGTAGAAAGTTTGTGAAAATATGTGGCCCATATCCCCTGCTGCATATTTTTAACATTTCCTGTATTGTTTCTAATGGCCCTGCCATAATATGTTTGTAGGTTGTGAATTTCTTTGTCTGTTAACCTACCTTGTCCTCCTAATGGCTTCCCATCTTCTAATTTTTTGCCTCTCATTTCTTTTTTCAGTTTTAATAACCTACCACCCATTCTTTTCTGGATGTGGCCTACCCATTCCAATTTCTCTATATTACATTCTTGACCATAAGGTTTGCTGTCAAGTAGAGTTTTAAAAGCACTGGAGTCACCATCTCCTAAGTAACTTACATAGCGAATGTTGTACTGTTTTAGTGAACGATGAAAAATGATTTTCATCCCTGCTGCCTCCATTCCTCCACTTGAGCCGGTATAATTTCTGCAACATTCCAATTTATGGTTTGTCTGCCATTGTTCTTCTTCCAATGCATCATGCAATTTGGTTCTTACTGCACATATAGCACAATACTTGCTCATGATTTGCAAGTCCAACACCTTGCCTGTGTCGATACTTATGACAGACGACACCCCATACTGTGCTGTGTGGCCCCTTTTCATCCATGTTCCATCACAGGAGACAGCCAGATCTCTTTTCTCCACATTATGTGCCCCTCCATTTACATTCACTGCTTCTTCTACTGCAGCTATCAAATCCTGTTTGCACACAGCTTCTAAAACAGTTAGCAGATTTGTGTTTAGATCACTGTATCTACTGACAGGTGGTGGCATATTTAGGAGCCCACATAATAAGTTAGTGCCCTCTCTTCCTATACCAATACATCTCATAGCATAACACAACCTCATATTTACATCACATACCCAGTTATTTATCGGTGAAGATTTAAATTCGTTATTTATTTTGCACTTATCACACACTATATGAAAAGTACAAGCTACGCCACATCTTTGTGTCTGATCCTCATACAGCCTCAGACACTTTTCCCCACATGTAGCACAAGCACAACTATTACTAATAGTATTAGCCAATATTTCAATATCTATGAGTCTAAACCAGTGGTTGCTTCTTTTGAATTGGCTTCAATTTGTACACCTTCACTGATTTTCTTAGCAGAAGCACTGGTATTTAAAATCTCAGGAACAACTTTTTTGAGGTTATTTATTCGATATACACGGTCTTTCTTCACCTTTTTAAACACCTTACCGCTATATCTTCCCATATTTATCAGTAGATTCACCGATTTTAATAATACAAATACTTTACTAAAGTTATTAATGAATCTGTGGTATAGAAATACACAACACGAGGTTATTTTCAAAAGTAAACAACTTCAAAACAAAGGAGCATCAATAAACGCTTTCTGCCATCTTGTCCACAGCCTTCTACAAGCGTACGAACAATACGTTCAGCAAACTGACTGTCCAAACAGCAAGAAATACAGAAATGGCAAACTCTTCTAAAGAAGAAGTAAAAAGGGGGCGTGGCACAGTAACATTCATTGCTATTTAAATTATTATTTCATACTTAGAGTAATGATAAAGACATGAAATTTCAGTATGATAATCCTAATACCCTAAACTATTTTTAGCAAAAATAAAAAAAAATTGCAATTTCTGGAAAATTTTACCTACTTCTCTTCTCTACTATACTACGTACAGTGTATAGAGAAGGTATTGTAGCACGCAAAAATTCAATACCGAAATTTCATCGAAAAAGCATGTTTTGGGACCCCTGTATCAAAGAAAACATTTTTAGAAAAAGATTCGTGTATGTGACTGTGTGGGTGTATCTGGGCAGCATAGCTCAAAAACGAAAAGTCCAATAAGTACCAAACTTGATATTAAGTTCAGTATCTCCCAAGAACACGAAGATATTCAAGGAAATCCCCCCACTCCAACTACCTTTGCGTGAAAAAATGTTTGACTCCAGCTATTTTTATTAAAATCTATTTTATTTAAGATATTTACAAATAAGATCTATATCTTGAAGAGATAGACTAAAACTTACTACACAAAAACTGTAGACCTTTAAAAATATACAATTTATGTCATATACATATTTTTCGAGGAGTTAACTATTATCGAGATATTCCTTGTTTCAGTTTTAAAATACTTTTAACTTTTCTCGTACAGATACTTGTCAACTCTTGGCCACGCAAAGAAACGTATTTCAATCCAATATAAACCACATTTTTTAACATTTGACTGTCGGTTTACCCTAATTATTCCCTTATTTCACTTCCTCTTATATGAAACTAAGCAATAATACTAATATTTATCTCGATTAGCTTGATGTAGATATAAGAATAAGCTTATTAACAATAATTTGTTACAAAGATGTAGAGGAAGTTATGTGAATGGAGCAGATTAGATTTTTATAATTCCAACGTCAAAATATTTCCTGAATTCCTTGTCACACAAGAAAAATTTGGTATTGAACTAGTCTAGAAAATGGGTTTCCTTATTTGTATCATCTACGACTGCTAATTTTATAATTATATGATAATTTTAGCAATTATCTCTCAATTTATTCATTATAGCCAGCAAGTGAAGGTAGCAGTTTAAACAGCTATGGAGAAATTAAATCAAATCAACAAATATAGCTCTGCTTAGGGATTTTTACAAATATTATTTGTAATAAATAAGCACGTTTATTGAAAACTTTCTCGCATCAACTGATAACAGCGATCATATCTTAATTAATAAAATATATAGCAATGAATTATTTTTACGTATTTTCTTCTTAAACGACGAATTTCTGATCAACTATATATTTTAGGTAAGGTGGTAGATTTACTTTTAATTGTTCAAATCCGCAAAAAAGTTGCACATAGTGTATAGAGAAGGTATTGTATTGCACCCAAAAATTCGATACCGTGATTTCAACAGAAATATATGTTTTGAATCCCCCTCAATCCAAAAATAAAATATATTTTTAGAAAAACGAAAATACCGTTAAATACCAAACTTGGTATTTAAGTTTTGTACCTTCCAAGGATGCAACACGAAGATTTCCAAGAAAATGCCCCCCACACCAAATTACTCTTTATATGGAACGTTTTTCGAAAAGTTTGATTTACTCAAAAATGTAACGATTTTGATTAAAATATATGTATTAAAGATAGTTAATTGACAAATAAAATGTATATCCTGAATTTTCTGGGCGTAGCCTCAGAACACTACTTTATTCTGGATGAATTTTAAAGAACTTTGCATAACTGCTAAACTGTAAGAGATGCACAAAAACTTACCACACAAAATATGTAGGGCACGTTAAGACACACAATTTATGTTTTATACATTTTTTTGTTGTGTTGATCCTTTTGGAAATATTCCTTGTTTCAGCTTTAAAAACATACTTTTCTCCTACAGGAATTTGTCAGCTTCTGTCCATACATACAAGGAACTTCATTCACATAGCAATCAGCTTTTGACTATCACTTTAACCTATGGTACTCCCTTATTTCGTTTCTACTTACTAGGAAGCAAGTAATAAGACTATTTCTGCTAATTTTTTCTCGATCAGCATGAAGTAAATAGAAGCATGGGCTTTTTAGCAATAATTTGTTGCAGAGATGTAGAGAAAATCATATGAATAGAACACGTCAGATTTTTTAATTATGAATAATAAGTATTAATAAAGTTAAGTAATTCTCGTTGATTTAAAGGAAGTTATAAACATAGGAGTTGTGAGTAGTAATTGCACTGTCATTGCTTTAAGTACCAGGGAAGTTTACTGTTGTCAAATCCACTATTAACTGGGAATTTAAAGGAGTTCTATGAAAAATTGTTGACAATATACTTAGCCAACCCAAATATCTTTCAGAAATCACGCCAGAAAAAGGGCTATTATATCATCTTTATATTATACTCGTCAAATTTATTTAAAATCTACGTTGTTTAAATGTTAAATTTATAAACTAGAATTTAAAAACTTTGGCTTGTGTTTTGAAAAGCACTTTATCCGTAAAATGAAATTACTACAATTTTAAAAATAAAAGTTTTTCTACAAATATTCGGTGTATATTTATACATATCTTTGGCATTTTAATCCATCGATGCGTTGTCATTGGGAAATATTTCATCAGCAGGTGGAGTGTTTCCATTGATGCATAGAACTGGATGCTGTGTTAGCAAGCTCAGTGCATTCAAAACGGATTCATTGCTTGCATTAAGCTGATATTCCCACCTGTGGAACAAAGGTCATGGTTCATATATCACAGTTTATATTGTTCAAATGCAGTAGATTCATTTTAGTGTGATGTTTCAGAGAACGGGACCAACCTTTGACCTAGAGCAATGGAAGTTACACATTTGAGAGCAGTGTTTGGGAGCGGAAGTGGAACCAAACATACTACAACATCGGCACGATCTACAAACCCACTAAACAAATCCGAAACACACTTCTTTCAGCTAAGGATTCCAGGGACCCTCTATCAACAGCAGGTGTTTACAGAATACCGTGTTCATACAACAAAGTATACATAGGAACCACTCAGAGAAGCATAAAAATCCGCGTTAGCGAACATAAAAGAAATTGTCGCTTGGGCCCAACAGAAAAGTCAGCAATAGCAGAACACGCTATTCTTGAAAAAGGAGAGCACATCATTCAGTTTGATAATACAGAAGTACTGGCTTCAACTTCACACTGTCATTCTCGTTTATACCGAGAAGCCATTGAAATATACAAACATGAAAATAACATGAACCGTAAAGAAGAAGGTTTGAAACTAAACCAGACCAGACCAGACCAGACCAGACCAGAGCAGTTGGCAGGCTAAGGGCAGCCCGAGGTGTGATAGACGTGTCCCTGTTCTCGGAGAGAACTTAACCAGATTCTGACGGGATTGTGGGTTTTTGCAGGATGGCGGGTGATTGTTGGGGTTGTGGAGTGACGGGAGGAGGCAAGTGTTGCCCCTCGACGGTTGCCTATTATGGTGCAACGGCCCTTGTGCACCGCTGGTGTGTGTTTATCAAAATGTTTGTTTTGAGGTTTTCATTTTGAATCCAAGCAACTCTTGAAGAATTATAAGGAGCTTAGCCTTAGCAGCTGTTGGAGGTACTCCTTCGTTACCGGGGATGCCCGCAAGCCATGCGCGGAAGCCGGTATCGCCTGAAGCGGCGGTTTGTGGGATTGTAATCCCCAAGAGACATAACGAGGGCGTTCCGATGGAATGGTAAACCTTCGTTGAATTTTGTTCCTGGAGTCTGCCGCCATGCCCCAGATCTCAGGCGTAGATTAGCAAGGGGACTATGAGAGCCCTCAAAAGGCGCAACTTAAGGGGAACTGCCATCGTGGACTTCAGCATCGGGTACAAGGAGGCCGTAGCCTCCCGTGACCCCGACACCTCAGTTCCCTGATGTGCTCCCCAAAAGTGACGCCCCTGTCAAGCTTCACCCCCAAGTAGGTAATGGTGTTCGTCCATTGTTTCCTTCGGTTGAGGTACGTGAATATAGGGAAGTTTGCGGGAAAGCGGCGCTTGGTGAAAAGAATAGCGTGGCTTTTCTCCGGATTGATGGACAACCGCCGGTGTGGGGATTCTTTCCCGAGACCTGGTCCGGGGTGCATTCAGCCTCGTGAGGTCCCTGGGGGGCTAATTGAAGAGCTGCTTGGTGGAGAAGTAGCAGCTCCAGATCAGGAGGACCGCATTAACCAGCCGGGGGGTTCGCGCCATTGAATACACCTTACCCTTCAATACTGCACCTCATGCATGACGTCTGTTCTGGACTGAGATAGGGGACGCATTAATCAGCCGGGCGGTAGGCCAAAGGTCCTTGTAGACTGTCATGCCATAGAGTTAGTTATTACAATAAATTACGAGATAGTAATGAAAATGTATTCTACTCAATTACACTTTACATTCATTTTGTGCATATTTTTACATAAAGGAAAACAGAACATCGTTTCCCTGCTAAGGACCTCGTAGTCAGAATCGTGCCACAGTGTCAGCAATAAAGCTATGACTATTAATCTTAACTTTACAGATAGATTAACAGATTCCCTTTAGACTGCTCTTTGGCAGATGCACCGGGTACGGTTCCCGCTAGAGGTAGACCTTTTTCTTTTATTTTCATTATTTTCTGCTGTCATGAGTGTGTAGAAGGAAGCTGGTGAATATGTTTCCCAGCCAAAAATTTTCTAACATCAAAGAAACCGATTTGACCATATAACTTTCAGGGACCATAAAGACACCCATAGGGGAACGAATTTAAGAGTGAATGAAGTTGCAAAACGCTGCCTTTAAGGACATAAGTGATTCTTCTAACTGTCCCACATATTTTATTAGAATTTTGTGATTTCCTGTGTTGGTCTAATTCTCTTGTATTACCAAATACCAGTCTAAATATTTAAAAGAGTGTATTTATTATACAATGGTATGTCATTAATATTTCACACCGCAGTTGTATTTTGTTATATCTTTTGTTGGAGACCATCGCACGTCTTTTGTAATTCATAAATTAATTTATGGAGTCTAGCTCATGAAGGAGCTCATACCAGTTGACCCTCAACTAATAAAATGGTTGTCAAGTCCATTTCATAAAATTTATGCGATAATCTAACCATTCTTTGATAATTTAGTCATATATATATTAATATATAAATATATATATATATTAAATAGAAAGGGTGGTAATAGATAGCCTTGTTGCTTCCCTAAATTTACCATAATATTAGTTTATTTCCTTCTTCCCTCAGTTCTTCGTGTTTGTATTTAGGTGTCTGAATAAAGGCTCTGTATAATTCTTTCTTGCTGCAGTGGAAAACATTTTCACTTTAATATTGTACACAATAAATGTCTTTGGACATTATAAAAGGCTTATATAGAAGCCACATACAAACACATAAATATATTGGAATATTACTCTCTGTTCCCTCTTTTCCACAACCAACGAACAAAATATTCCTGTTATAACTTATGCCATTAATTTCATACCACTATTTATCAATACTTCGTACAAACTTAGTCAAAAACTGTACTTTTTACACTTGTATCTTTAATTGCAGGGTATTTCTTCCCATTAATTCTTATATTTATTCTTGGAATAGACATAGGAATCGATGGTTCTGTCTTTTCATTTTGTTCGTGGCTATCCATAGCCATACTTTTTTGAATAATTAGTTTTTCCTCTGGAAATCACTATTTCCGGGTAATTAACACATTATTCTTCCATCCTTTACTAAAGACACTTTGGACTGAGACCAGCGTTTCCCTGATTTTCGGCTCATTACACCTGTTCATGCCATACTGCTATTTATTATTTCACCTTTTTGGGTTTGGCTTTTTATTTTTATTTGTAAGTAAGCAAAGTTTTGCATTCCACTCAAGAATTCTATACTGAGATTTCACAGATAATACATGTTTTTTTAGAAATCTGTGAGTTCAAAAAGTGTAGAGGTTCCTCGTACAGAGATGCGCGCGCAGGTGTGTGTGTGTGTGTCTGTGTGTGAACAGTATGACTCAAAAACGATAAAATGGTTATATACAAAACTTGGTACTTATGTTCAGCATTTTTCAAATATGAAAAACAATTTTTTTACAAAATCCCTAAAATCCAAACTACCCTTTACCAAGTTTCTCGAATTTTTCACTTTTCTCAAAATACTCTAATGATTTTGATTAAAATACCATATGTTAAAATGTTTTTTTGCTTGTCAAATAGAATGTATATCTTGAACTGTCTGGGAATAACCTGTTAAATAGTCCTCGTTTGCAAGACCTTTTGTACAATTTTTAATAACTGATAAATGTGAAAAGATATACGAAAACGTACTAGACAAAATAGAACTATCTTAAAAGACTCGATTTCTTTTAAATAAGCTTTTTTTGTGCCAAAATATCCGTTAATGTTTGAAATTATTCAGCACTTAGTCGCTTTTTGAAAAGTCCTTTCGATGCTCAGTTGTTTTTCGCGATTTCGTTATGCAGATGTACCGAAATTACTTGTTAAAATTAAGAGGTGGTAGAGAACTTAAAAATATTTCGATAGGAAACACACGACCGTTGAAGAAAACATGTAAGAGTAGGGAATTGTTTTGAGTTGTGCTGACGTGGGGTGTTGGGTTGGTATCGTTGACTGGGAAGGTGTGCTGAGCTTCAACCTGCTCGGTGTACGAACGGTTGGGTCTACAGTGTGATTGGAAACGCTCCGAAACGTCGGGCCAATGGCCGCGCTTGCTGAAGTGCCTCGCTTTGGTGCTTCGAGGCACAGGGGATCGTGCGTTCGAGTCCCGCCTCGGACATGGGTGTTTCAGTGTTTGTAAATGTGTGTATAAGTGTGTGTACTAGAAGCAAAAATCAAAACGGCAATAAAAGAAAAACAAAGGAAATGTTGGGGGGAAAAGGGAAAAAAGAGAGGAAACAGAGAAAAGGAATCCTGACAAGACTCCGGAACTGTGTTTACAAAAAAAAAAAAAAAATCAGTCGTCCTCCGTGGCCCTGGTGTAGAAGAAACATGCTAACCTCTTGCTCCCAAGGTCGCGGAGGGCACTAGACGTTTTAGGACGTAAAAGTCCTCAGCAGTCCTTCGGAATGTAAGTAAAGCCGTTGGATTTTTATGCCAAATATAGAACGGGACACTAAGAACAGCAGCAGTTAAACAACGTCCATAAAAATACTGAATTTTATTTTCCGATTGGATCGCAATCATTATCGCTTTTGTGACAACAGTGAACTGGGAGCAATTTACGGATGCGTAAACGGCTGACATGCACCTGGTGTACGGTCTGTGAATGGGAGCAGACGAGCTGTAGTGAGAGAATGTTGACAAGGCTTTCCCAACCGTCGGGTTCCATTAACACTAAAACATTTGGATGTCTGCTTCACCTGATACGTGAAACAGATGCTTTCCGTGCAAGTATGCATAATACAGGTCGGAATCGAACAGTGCGAACTCCTAAAATGGAAGAGGACACTCCATCAACAAGTACATGCCGTATTACACATATCCTTGTCGTCAGACATAGCCTTGTGTGGAATGCGTTACATGACCAGGAGCTTCATCCATTCCAGCGTGCTACCGACGTTGCTGTGCCATTGCGACATGCCAGGAGTCTTCGAATAGACACGACAATCAATGGTCCGATGATGTAGGGTAAGGTTGGGCGAATCGGCTCAGAAGGCGAATAGGGTCAATTTTTTACATTTCGTCCCCGCCACCAAACAAGAAGTAGTGAAATAACTACTACCATCTAGTGGCAACAATTACAACTTCTTCCACAGATTGGAATAAGCAATCAGTGTGAGATGAGTTTAATTGTTGTGTAGTTTCCTTTGTAAATATGTGCTTTTTGGGGTAAATTCGTACTTTTTTCCTTCTTTAAAATAGTACAGAAATTATATAGAACTTGTTAGAATAGTTTTATTAATTATTATTGAACACTAGTTGTCTATTAAGCTAATCCTTTCTGTCCGAGGTTACGTAGGTCTTCTCACCATATCTTTGTTGTGCAAGTGTACCAACACGGTAGAAATGAAATCCTGCATTTCAGGCGAATAGGGTCACATTATTGCGGGTGAAAAGGCTCGATATTTTTGAAGTAGATTCTTCATTTTTTGCTCTCTTTTTTATCGTTTATTATTATAGATGGGGAAATGCAAGCGAAAAATACCTTTCAGTGTATAGGAGATTACATCAGAATGCAACTAATAGGTCTTTGGTCACAATGTCGGACTTCGGATGGATTAATGAAGTGGCATAGACACTTAACACTAAGTTGAATTATTCCTGGACACTGCATTTAAGCTATTAGATGGTTACATATCACTTACAAATTTACAAGTTCTCCGATTGTCTGGTGCAAATAACAAAACAGCAATACGACACAATACTTGCAGCCACTGGAGAGATACTTTTTAAGTCTTTTAAAGCCAATTACGATAATGAATGTATGAGCTTTATGCTCAACACAAACGCAGAAGGCAAAATAAACTTACTCTTGGGAGATTTTCTAGGTAGTACGAATGCTGAAAGCGGATCTCGTTCTACAGGCGTCTATAAAGTTAATGAAAATGCAGTGACTGAACATGACTTTTTCCTTCTGGTTCTAAGTCACAACTTGGATATTCACTGTCTGAAAGACCACTTGAACTGAGTAGCTTCAGTAAATCTAGGACAGGAAGATAACTGATTTCAAACCCCTCATTACATGAGTTGTTACCATTTCCAAACAAAATGACGCCAAAACATTTTCGTAGAAAGCAATAAAACATATACTTTGACTTCTCCAAAAATATTCTAGAGACCACACATAGATTGCAAAAGAAAAGAAAACTATTTCCTCAGCAACAAAACATCAGGCAGATCTACATCATCATCAGAATCTTAGGAAGCGATGAAGGCGATGATAAAATTACATATTTTGAACTCTGCAAGATAAAATACAATGATCCCATTATCCGTCAAACTTGGTGACTGGATTTAGTGTCAAGAAAAGGGACAATAATGATATCATGAGAGATATGTTGGTATAGTGAGTAAAAATAATTTTTTTCTGCGGGAAATGTATTATTGTCGAATGATATTTTAATATTTCTACTGATCCTATTCACTCTCTGATCCGATTCATCCAACTTGAGAAGGGCAAATAGGGTCATGCAGCACTGTAAACAAACTCATTATATATAATACTGGATAGTAGTTAAGCATTCTCAAATAGTGAAATGTGTTTATAAAAGACTACTTACTATTCGTAAGCTTATAAATTAATCGGAGTTTATATTAAAGACTTGTCAGTCATGAAGACTTTTGCAATTTTTGATCCGATTCCCCCGAGCTTACCCTACTGCGAGCATGCAGGCCAGTTACGTATTCGGGCCTTTCAGTGAGTGCTGGCACTGCTGAAATTCGCATGCTAGACTACCTATTGTGTAAATCGTCTCGAGCATCACACACTGTGCCAAGGACGGTCCTTAACCGAGCCAGGTGGCTCAGAGGTTTCGTCCTTAATTGGCATTCCATAGGTTCAGGTTCACTCCCCGTTGACCACGCACTCTGGCCCTGTGGTTTTCCGTGTTTTCTTGGGACCACTTAGGCGGTATATCTACCACGGTTCCTTTCCCTTCTTGATCTTTCAGGTCGGCGGCAGTTGTGGCTTGAAGCTTTACAGGCAGATGACACGTTGTTTTCTCTCTGTTCCTCCTGGTTGCGTAGGTTGAGGCTAGGTGTCGTTGTAGTGTCCTCTTGGCGCGCTTGTTCTGCCATCTAGTGAACTGTTAGGGTCTCCCGTTGCGTCTTTGCGTTTGGCTACGCCATTTCCTGCGTGTTGGCCTGTGGTTTCCCCTCCTCTTAACCCTTCCTTCGGGAGGTGGTAAGCAATAGATCAGACTTGGTCGCAGTTGCCGGGGTGTCCTCGCACCACTAACATACTCATACCTCATATATTCCTTCTCAAAATATATTTGTTTTCTTATTTTCTACCACTTATATTAATGTAAACGAGTAGTTCCTCTGTGTCCTGTGTAACGAAATGTGTACTGCAGTTATTTCCGCAAAGTTTATCTCAATTTAATAAACTAGATAGAAATATAAACTTCTGTAAGCATATAGAGGGTAGAGGATAGAAGCTATTGAAAGTCGTGTGATGTAATACATGAGATTTTCAATGCAATAATCTTATGCTTTCTACTGTTTCTGCTCTATCTTTATCTGTCCCGAATTTCTCCCACTTCTATTCATCACCTGTTTTAGGCAATCTAGTTCTAAACTCCATTTCCAGGCTTCCAATACTCATTAAATGAAGTATGCCTTCTTCTCAAACCTTCAGATATTCATGTGATTCACTTGCACATGTCTATCTCTTTTTCTAATTTTCTATCTTGAATATTTCTATCAAAGAATTCCCTTTTCCGATTTCCAAAAGTGTTGTTTCGAATATATAAACTGTACTTCTATACCTATTCCATATTTCTACCCTTTTATATTTTTAGGAGTCCGTATTCCTTGACCAAAGATGTACAAATTTATTTTAACAAATGTATATAATTTAAGTATTAATATTGCTAAATCATTTCCTGAAAATCTACCTATTTAACCGGCCAGTGAAAAATTTAATAAATGATATATTTTTACTTTCTCTAGCTCCATATGTACAATGTACATAGGGATAGAGAAGTATTGTATTCCACCCAAAAATTCGATACCGAGATTTCACCAGAATATTTTAGGTCCGTCTGTATCCAAAAAAAAAAAAAAAAAAGCATTTTCAGAAAAAGGTCCGTGTGTCTGTGAACACGATAAATCAAAAACGAAAAGTAGCTAAAATACCAAACTTGGTATTTAAGTTTAATATCTTCCAGGGATGCGACACGAAGTTTTTGAGAAAAGCCCCCCACCCCAAACTACCCTTTACATGGAACTTTTTTCGAAAATTTTGATTTTCTTAAAAATGGCTTTAAGGATTTTGATTAAAATATCATATATTAAAAATATTTACCTAACAAATAAAATGCGTATCTTGAATTTTCTGAGAATAGCTTCTGAAGACCTGTTTATTCTGAATTAATTTTGCTTAATTTGGCATAACTAGTAAACTGTAAGAGATAGACAAATACTTACTATACAAAACAATATAGGTCTTGTTTAAATACACACGTTATGTCATATATATTTTTCTCGTGGATCTTACCGTTTTCGAGGTATTCATTGTTATTAGTTTCAGTTGTGAAGCACATACTTTTCTCAGACGGGAGTGTCCGTTTTTCTTTTGTTCTACTCCTGGCCAATCGTAAAACGACAGCTTTTAAAACATTTGACTGTTGGTTTAGCCTAGTGTATTCCCTTATTTTCTTCCTACTAATACGGAACTAAATAATAACATTGTGCTAATGAGTACCACGATTAGCAAGGTGCAGAAAGAAAAAGAATCTTATGTATAACGTTTGTAGAACAGCTAGAGAAAGTCATGTGAGTGTAACACATCAGATTTTTAGATTTGGTTTATAATTATTTTATATGATATTACATAACTCAAATTGTATATTTGATAAAATATGATTAAGGCACAAAGCTTTTACAGTCACCTAAATTTTATCTTAATTTACAATAAATATTTGACTTTCAAACTAATTTCTGATAGTTACTTGCATGGATCATTAATGATGTAAATATTTATTGAAACAGTATCTAAGGGAAAATTAACTTGTAGCCAATATAGTACAAATAGTTTTATTTAAAATGACACGTGTTCAAATACAAAGCGCTCTAGTGCTGCAAATATTTGGACACTCATCCCCTTTGACTGATGCTAAACTTTTGCTTAGAATCCACAAAATAATAATATCGCGAGAAAGACCTTTGGATTAATGACAACATAGATCCGGTGTTAATGTATTTGGGAACTCACTCTCCAAATTATCAACCGTAACTGTAAAAATCGGTTGATTACTGCCAAAAATTGGCGTTAAAATGCTGATTCTTCTATCTACTTCATGCTAGTCGAGATAAATGTTAGCAGAAATGCTTTCTTTTAAATAGATGGAAAATAATGAGATACATTAGTCTAAAACGATAGTCAAATATTTTAAAAGCTGGTTGTCATGTGAATGAAATCCATTTCCTTGCATTGCTAGGAGTTGAAAATGTGAAAAGTTTTCAGTTTTTTTTAAACTGAAAAAAAAAATTAACAAGGAATATCTTAAAAAAAAAAAAAAAAAAAATGGTCAACTCCATGAAAAAAATGTACATGACATAAATTTTGTGCTTCAACGAGATCTACGTATTTTGTATAGTAAGTTTTTGTGTATCTCATACGGTTTACTAGTTACGCAAAATCCAGCAAAATTCATCCAGAATAAAGAGGTCTTCAGAGGTTATTCCCAGAAAATTCAAGATATAAATTTTGTCTTGTAAATATCTTTTAATCAGAATCGTTTGGGTCATTTTTTAAAAAATCAAAATGTTCTAAAATTTTTCCATATAAAGTGTAGTTTGGGGTGGGGGGATTTTTCTCAAATATCCTTTGAAGATACTAAACTTATATACCAAGTTGGTTATTTTACCGACTTTTCGTTTTTTCGTTCACAGACACACACGGACCTTTTTCTAAAAATGTCACGGGACCCTAAAACGTCCCCACTGTGAAATATGGTATCGAGTATTTGGGTGGAATGCAATACTTTCTCTATACACTATGTACATAATACATGAAGAGAAAGTAAAAATTGTTGACCTATCTTGGTCAAATTAAACACAAATTAAATTTAAAAATAAACCTTTTATAGTTTAAAAGGATGAGGTAAACCATGTAGTTTAATGGATTCCCTTTCACTATGTTTCAGGACTCCATACTGTTTGTTATTAATGTACTAATAATTCTATTCGCCTTTTCCTGGCGCAAGCGCTAATTTTATTACATGGGATTATTCTAGCAATACCTTTTTAATATGATAATACCAGTAAAATAATAATAGTTTTTATTATCCACATTATTGTGGAAGTGCACTTTGAATCATTCATTTTAAATTTGCACTAGTTAATAACGTATTTGGAGAAAATTCTATTAAAGGTCTCGTTAATGAAAACAGGACTGGCCAAACTTGACTATCTCGGTTGTTATGTAACGTGAAGTAATGGGAGGCATTTGAGCATGCCCTGGAGGAACTTTTGCTGCGCTCTTCTGTAGTTCTAAATATAAATATTTGATGTGTTCCATTCACAAGATTACTTCTTTAATCTACATCGCGGTAATCGGGATAAACATTTGCAGAAATGGTTGTATTAGTTCCTTCTAAGCAGAAGGACAAGAAGGTAATATCTCCACTAGAATATACCTTTAATCTTATAAAAAGCTACTCGATATGTGACACATTTATTGAAGTTTCAGTTTGTATTGCCAGTAAAACAAAATAAAACGTAAGGTGACCCCATTTGAGAAAAATTACGTCGTTTAAAATTAAACTGTGTTTTAAGAAGTCCACATTTTTGTTTACTAAACTTTTGTCTATTTCTTATGGGTTTTCCAACTGTGCAAATTTCTGCAAAATTCATTCAGAATGAACAGGTCTTCAGAAACTATTGTCAGAAAATTCAAGATATACATTTTGTTTTTTATGCAAATACCTTTTAATCAAAGTAGTTAGTCATTTTTGAGGGAAAAATTGTTTCAAAAATTTTTCCACATAAGGGATATCTTGGGGAGGGGGGTGTTCTTGAAAAATTTCGTATCGCATCCCAGTAAAATACAAAACTTTAATATCAAGTTTGGAATATAGAAGTCTTTTATTTTTGAGTTATTCTGTCCACAGACACACACATACATACATGGTTCTTTTCTAAATGTTTAGACTCAGGGGACCTCAAAAAATGTATTTCTGGTGAAATATTGACAACGAATTATTGAGTGAAAAAAAGTACATTCTCTATACACTATGTATTAAATACGCGTAGAGAAAGTAAAATAGAGACATGAAACGAAAGACAACTTCACTTCTGAGAAAAGTTGAATTAGCTCAAAACTAAAACCAATGACAAGGAACATTACGGAAACTCCACAAAAATATGTATGAAATTTGTATTTTAACGCGCTACATTTTTTGTGTTGTAAGTTTTTGTCTATCTTTTACGGTTTACCAGTTACTCAAAATTTATTCAGAAAGAAGAGGTCTTCAAAGGCTATTCCCAGAAATTCAAGATATACGTTTTATATTTCATATAAACATATTTAATATACGCTATTTTAGTCAAAATCGTTTGAGTCATTTTTAAAAGAAACAAAGTCTCAAAAATTGTCCATGTAAAGAGTAATTTGGGTTGGGGGGATTTTGTTGAACATCTTCGTGTCACATACTAAACTTAAATACCAAATTTGTTGTTTAATGATCCTTTCATTTTTTATCTGTGCTGTCTATAGACATATACGTCCCCGCGGACACACACACACAAGGACCTTTTTCTAAAAGTGCTTTTTTTGAAACCAGAAGGCCTCTAAACGTATATTTCAGGTGACATCTATCGCTGTTATTTGCTTTGTGCACCAATATGGCGCTATCATGTGAGTCTACTTGGAGTTGGTCGAGGCCTGATGCTCGTGAAATTCTCTACATTAAGAGTGTACATACCTTGCATATTGCCTTTGTTGCTCCGGCTAAGCTCGTTCTAGTAGACCATGAGTTGTCTCTTGCTCAGGGGTAAAGAATGACAAAGGTGTGTAGCACTGTTGGTAGACTCAAATAAAAGAGAAATTTCACTTAATTTCACTGATGACTTCTTTTATTGATTATCTGTTGCTGGTTTGAGGCACTAACCCTGCGAGCGACTCCCGACAAAAAGATCGCAAACTTGATGGCATAATCTTTATAAGTGCTAGTTCCACTCTTACTAAGCTCTTATAGTTTTACAATCGTCCCGTAAGCTTAAGTTTCACAGTCGTATAGCATTTACGGTAATAGTTGCCCGTCAGATTAAATTTTATTCTAACACGTCATACTCATAATTAGTGTGTATTTCTTACTATTCATGGCTGTCAGATTTCTTATAACAAGCCGATTTCTTACATTGTGTGTCGTCACATTTCTTGCATTGAGTATTTCTTACACTGCGTGCGATTGCTTGTATGTGCATCACTTATATATCCTAATATTGCCCTCCATTTTGATTGGCTGGAAAGAGGCGCGAAAAGTAGCGCTGTCACGTGACTGTCTGGAATTATTCTTTATATTCCACCCACGTGACCCTTCTCTACAATGAGAAAGTCCCTCTCTCCCTATTATAAGGGAAAAGACCTTCCGTTAAATTTGGTGATTTTACTTGTGTCCCTGATGCTCTAAAATTCTTGTCATTTTTAACAAAACAAGTAGCCTTGAAGAATACAATGCGAGCCTATACACCCTAAGGTTCTGCGTTCTACTGAGAAGATATTTCTTGTATTAAATATGTACAAAACTAATGATTGAACTAATAATATGCGCGCCATAATATACTGTCGTAAATCTAGACGTCGAATTTTGGGTGGAATACAGTACCCTCTCTACCTGCTATGCCATAGCACGTATAGAGAAAGTAACAATTAGATACTGTGTCTTAATTCAGCTCTCCGCTTTTTTTGTGGCTGCATCACATTTGCGTGAGCTAGCGTTTCACTATTCTCCTTTTAATCCAAATTTAGGCATAACTTTTATTACACCAACACCCAGCTTAAACGAGTTCTTCCGGTTTTCCTATTTCCTGCAGAAATCTTTATCCGCCTGCGTCATTCCTCCTCCTTTATTCCTGGTACACTGAAGTATTAATAATGCTGCAAAAGTGCGTCATTCAATTTAGTTTCTATATTGAAAAAAATGTAAAGTGTTCCATTCACATGACTTTCTCCAGCCTGCAGCAAATTATTCTTGAAAAAGTTTATTACTCCATCTGAATCATAGTAATTGAGTTAAACATT
Source organism: Hymenopus coronatus (assembly GCA_030762935.1). Lineage (NCBI taxonomy): Eukaryota > Metazoa > Arthropoda > Insecta > Mantodea > Hymenopodidae > Hymenopus > Hymenopus coronatus. Next base: position 104,804,777 of record CM060888.1, on the reverse strand, counting down.
AAAATAAATGGTCTAACTACATTTTACTTTGTACGAAGAGGGGAAATAGGGGAATACTCTAGGCTAAAGGATTAATAAAATGTTTTAAATGCTGGTCGCTATGTGATTTTATTGAATTCGGTTTTATTTGCATGGGTAAGATTAAAAAAATAAAAAAAAAAAAAAAAAAAAATGATAACTCCCCATTTGAAAAAAAACTATAAATATTAGAAAATTTAGAGCAATAACAACGAATTTTGGAAAACGGTATACTGTTGACATAAATGTGTGCTTGAAGGAGATATAAATGTTTTATGTAGTAATATTTTGTCTATCTCTTATGGTTTACCAGTTATATAAAAGTCACCCAGAATGAAGAGAGCTTCAGAGGCTAGTTCCAGATAATCCAAGATATTCATTTCATTTACCATAAAATGCGTTAATCAAAAATCGTTAATCACTTTTGAGAAAATTAAAATTCTTAAAAAATGTTCTATGTAAATGATAGTTATAACCAGAGGGATTTTCTTAAACTTTCGAGGGCCGCGCCGTGGTCGAGTGGTTAGACCACACGCCTCTCACCTAGACGGCCCGGGTTCGATCCCAAGCGACCGCATGTGAGATTTGTGGTGGACGAAGCGGCGCTGGGGCGGATTTTCTCCGAGTTCTCCGGTCCCCCCATCGCATTCCACCGGTGCTCCATCTCCATTCATGTATCATCAATGTCACCGCCTGCGGTGCCATAAGTAGTTAAAGCGGGCGTTAAACACTACCAAAAAAAATTAAACTTTCGAACCTCATCCCTGTAAAATGCAGAACGTAAATATCAACTTTATATTTAAAGGACTTTTCATTTTTGAGTTATGCTGCACTCGCGCACACACACACACGCACACACACACACACCAGTCACACATTGACTTTTTCTAAAAGTGCTTTCAGGTGAAATCTTGGTATCGAAGTTTTCTCTGCCTACAATGTACGCGGTAGAGAAAATAATAGAAGATACAGTCTAAAGAGAGTACAGAAGCTGCATCTACTCTATTGACCTCACATATTTTAAAGTATCATGTGATGAAGAGATAATATTTATCCAACTCAGGATCATATCTTGGACTTTTAGAGGAGGAGGAGGAGTATCGGATACCAAATAAATTAAAAATCATATCATAATAATATACAAGTCAATGTTTGCTTTCACCTGCAAGAGGGCTTTCCCAGAAGTGCCCAACCTACCAAAGAAGGTACAAAAATTTGAGGAAAAACATCTTTATTTCTCTATATAGTCTCATTTCAGCTTGATACACTTTTCCCAGCGATGTCCAATAGCTTCGATATCCTGTTTATAGCGAGAACTATCGAGGTCTGCAAAATAGCATTAACTGCATACTCCACCTCTTCATTGGCAAATCTTTTACCACCGAGCCATTTCTTTAAGTTTGTTAACAGAAAAATAATCAGAGGGGGCTAAATCTGGCGAAGCAATTCCAACTTTAACTCATTGATTTTGACCAGAGCGATAATGGACGTGTGAACTGGTGCATTGTCTTAATGAAACAAAACATTTTTTTCGCTAAATGCGGCAGTTTTTGATATATTTCATCACTCAAACGCTGTAACAAGTTTGCATAATATTTGCCATTGATTACTTTTCGTTCTTTGAGATAATCAATGAAAATTATCCCGCGTGCGTCCCAGAAAACTGACGCCATGATCTTGTCTGCTGATGAAAATGTCTTTGCCCTCTTTGGAGCCGATTCTTCCCTTCCAATCCCCTGTTTAGAGTATTCCTTCGTCTCAGGGTGAAGTGATGGACCCGGGTTTCATCCATTGTTATAAATCGACGCAAAAACTCAGCTTTATTGCAGCGTAACATTGCCAAACACTCGACTGAAATATCCTCACGACGCTATTTTTGTTCTATTGTGAGCAAACGCGGCACCCACCTCTCACACAACTTTTTCATATCCAAATTTTCAGTCAGTATGCGATGTACAGAATTATTTGAAATGCCTGAAGTGTCTGCTAGCTCGCGCACTTAAAGTCGACGGTCATCCAATACCATTTTGTGGATTCTCTTTACAATTTCTGGACTGATAGCCTCATTTGGTGACCACTGCGATGTTCGTCTTGGCATCTCGTATGGCTGTGCTTAAACTCTGCCACCCAATATTTCACTGTTTTAAACGAAGGAGCAGACTCCTCCAAAATAAAATCTAGCTCAGATTTAATATTAGTTAGACTAAGACCTTTAAAATGAAAGTATTGTATCACATAACGATGACCAGTTTTCTCCATGTTTACAAATTTGCTGAGAGCATTCAATAATGATGACTGCCAAACGAATGCTAATCGTTTTAAAATCGTCAAACTTCAAATTTAAGCTTTGGTTGGTGCTTTTTACCATTGTTGTTTGAAACAACAACCGTTGTCTATACTTCAGGTCTGGCACAGCCTAAGTATTTCGATCGATATGACATTGCAACACTATTGTCCATTTAGAGCCGTGCGCCAGCATGTAGTTTTTTACTGTGGTGGAGAAATACTGGACGATAAGCGAAGGTTTTCCCTGGAGTCCCATACCGTTGTCAGAAAATTACGTGCGGTGTGGTCAGCGAGCTGAGTTTAAATGTAGGGAACTATCCTCTAGGTGCTCTCGAGCCGCAGGTTGCTGGACTCGTCCTCTGGGCTTTCATTCCGTTACCGCTACATCACCAACTTGCTACCTGCACTAGAACGAGGGCTGGTTATTTTGCCCAAGGGATAATGGTTATTTCGTACATTTTAACAGACAGTGCTCAATAATTTGCTTATAAATCATTTACCTTCGAAAGAGTAATTATTGAAGGGAATTTCTATTGATGTTCAGAAAAGACTTCCTATAAAAAGTTTAACTGTGTTAAATTTGAAGAAAATCTATATAATCTCTCTTTTCTTTCTTTCTTTATTTAGTTCTCTCAAAATATTCGAGCAATTTTTTTCTTGTAAACTATTTAGTAAATTAAGCTTCCAGGAATGTGGTTACTATTATTTCTATTATAAAGAAAGACAACAAATAGGAAATAGCCTATGAAGTCCTATTCACTTGTGAAAAATGTTGTGTAATCTTTTTTTTTGTAGTGTTTAACGCCCAATAGAGCTACGACACCTAATTATTAGAGGAAATTACCACTGATTTTGAGAAAAGGCCCCCCCACAATTTTAAATTTGAAGGAAATCCATATTTGTCGCTTTCTCTTGTTTTCTGCGTTTATTTATTTATTTAGTTCTCTCAAAAGATTCGTGTAAATTTCCTTCTTGAATCTATTTAGTAAATTAAGCTACCAGAAATGTTTTGTCACTATTGTTTATAAAGAAAGGTAACAAATAGGTAATAGCCTATGAAGTCCTATTCACTTGCAAAGAATATTGTGTAATTTTTTTGTAAGTGTTTAACGCCCGCTTTTACTACTTGTGGCACCTCAGGTGATGACACTGGTGATATATGGAATGAAGATGGAGCAGCGGTGGAATGCGATGGCGGGGGAAACTGGACAACTCGGAGAAAATCCGCCCCTGCGCCGCTTTGTCCACCAAAAATCTCACATGCGGTCGCTTGGGATCGAGCCCGGGCCGTCTAGGTGACAGGTGACTGGTCTAACCAATCGGCCACGGCGTGACCATTGTGTCTTGCATAATGTGACATATGCCTAGCGATAGACAAAAACTACTACAGAAAAAATAAAACTTGTTTAAAACATAGAGTTTATTCCGAAAACGTTTTGTATAATTTCGAAGATATTACTGATATTAATAATATTTCGAATTCCCAATTTCTTATGATTCTTTTAAACTCCTTTCCATATTGAATGTTTCTCGCCATTACATTATAAAGGTATGGACTTTTAGATCAATGCATAGCGTTTAGTTTTTAACCATTTCACTGTCATTATTTTCATTTTATTTGAAGTAGCTAAACCGGAACAAATGAGCTTTCGGAAGACATTGGACAGAAATCGGAAAAGCATTGATTCAGGTCCCGGCTATCTCATTAAACTGTTCAATCCGATTCTATTTTCCTGCTCTTCTCGTACAAATATCCTCTGTGAAAGAACACTTAATTATCATGTCATAAGAACAGTTTGTATTACCACCAGTGACAATACGGGAAGAGAAAATTGTGTAAATGTAATTTCTGAGAATGTTTAAATTGCATACCCAAAACTGAAATAGTTAAATCCTTAAATTTGAGAAAAACCGAAAGGTTATAATTTATTTAAATATATTCTCTGATACCCAAGATACAATTAATCAAATTACCTTTCTTTATTGTATTTAATTAATATTGATACCTTTGTTCATATTTATATTTAGTGTACAGAGTGGGAAGTTAATAAGTGCAAATATTTGTATCGGGTTTGAAGACGATGTTATCACCCAGTATTTGTAGTTTTTTCGTTATTTTCTAAAGTTATGTTAATGAGGAAGATTTCATGATGTTTTTAGGATAACCGCTATTCCCTATCTCAGACGTTCGTTTGTTTACGTAACAGGTCACACAGATGTCCCTCCTCTGCCCTGCACGACAATAGGTAGTGAGATGTATGCAAACACAGAAGAGACATAGCTCAGAGCAGTTCAAAACATATTCGACCCTGGAATTTGTGCTTCATTTATAACAATGCTATTAGCGTACAAAATGAGATACACATTTGTTATGCACATTGCTCTTTACTAAATGTTAAATTATTTGCACTTGTTCACCTTGCACCCTATATATTTCTGTACATAGATGGACAAACGAAATTAAATAAACTTATTTCTCAGCGCTATTTAAAGTTTCTTCCAATAGAGAAGCAGCATACCAAGAAGATGATACCTACTGTTCAATACAAATAATAGTTATACCCAAAGAAACAGAATTGTGCTTTTTGACTTATCTGGAGCGCCCTTAACTAATTTGATATTCAATAACAAAACCAATTTTAAGGCGGAATAGCCAAGCAGTGCAATAGATATAACAAATGATAGGTTTTTTTTTAACAGGTTTAACGAGCAGGAAAAAGAGAGAGACATTCTCGTTGGTAACAGATGCTAAAAGTCAACAGGCATCCTTTTTCTTATGAGTATTTGCACACGGATAGCTACTATAGAAAAGCGAAACCAAAACACCTCTCTAGCGTAGTGGTTGTGATACTGACTTTCAAGTGACAGATAGTTTCCGAGTTCGGGCCTCGCTCACGTCTGGAATGAAAAAACTAATACTAAAAATATTTACTCTATGACAGGAATGGAACTCATCACCTTTGGGGTAGCAGCTTCCCGCGTTACGCATTAAGCAACGAGAGCAGTTGAAAAAACGCCTTCAGAGTAGGCTACATAACTCAATCTGCTTTGGTTTAACATCGACTTATTGCACCTGATACCCACACGTTTAACGCTATGTAGTTGCGTTATGTTTATCCGGGGACCGTGCATCGCCGATCTCAAATTACGTACATCAGTCACGTGCACAATCTTGCAAATTATTACGTATAGTCATTAGCATTCTGTATGTATGTATACAGTATGTTTCAAAAGGACACCAAACGAAGATGTGAACCTTGTTGGTCATACCGTACGTGATACGTGAATATCATTTTCAGCTCTAAATTCGGCACATACAAAAACTACCATAGAATCATCATGGATAAGGCAGTCGTACATAACCAAATGGCACGTGCCTGGCCCCCTCCAAGAGAGATGCCGGTTGGTAGAAAAGGTCCCAATCGTGTAATGTAGGAGTGGTTTGATAGATACGCCGGCACGGCACAGGTCACCTTAGTAATGGAAAACGTAGCATGTGGGTGTGGCGTATGGCAGCCGTTGTTCCTTCGCTGCTTAATCCCAAATGTGTGCGATTCTTAAACACACATAAAACTCTAAACAGAAGAGTTTGAAAGTTGCAACATCAAGTTTCGGACAAGTCAAAGTGTAAGCTAATCGACTGCTATCTTCATGTGGTGTCGTTTTGAAACGACCTGTGTGCAAATATTGTGTTACCTACACCATTTTGGTTTGACACGAAAGTTACAGTTGAGATTTGTGTTTTCTATTATGTGAAACACATTAAGTTTTACATCACATCTGGAAGACATTAATATGTACCAACTGCTAATCTCAACATCAACACACCACATTATGACTACGAATGGCGTTTAAAAAGCGCCTTGGACATGAACCAGTAATCGCTGCGTCATAGGATAATTATTTTATATGTGTCGCCTTCCGCGAAGTAATGGTTACCATGCTAGCTTCATATACCCAAGGTCACGGGTTCATACCCGGCGGAGGACGATTGATTTTTTCGGATATAAAGATCCTTAGCATGCCTTCCTTCAGAATGGAAGTAAAGCCGTTTGTCCCGTGTCGTAGATTTAAGGCACGTAAAAGAACTTCAAGTCTGATAGAGAGGCCTCTGAGCAAAATTAAGCGGTCTTTCACGCCCAATTCAGAATGGGGCGTTGAGAACCACAGTAGTTAAAGAGCGTCCATAAATAACACGCCATTTTTTTATTTTTGACTTAATATGTATATTTGAATGTATCTATACGCAATTTAAATACCGTTTTCATTAAGCCTTCCGTTTGTGGGATATAAGAGGTTGACAATAGCAGTTTTCAATTTTGTTCAAGCTCCATACATTTAATTGCTTTGTGGGCGAAACTGTAAGAAGTCTGTTGTTCCTAGGGACGTTGCTTGCTTCTAGTATCGGTAGAACTTTTCTTACGCGGAAGAATAACGGCAGCTAAGCGAAGTGTGCGAAGAGCTGTTAGAAGCTCATTGTTTCTTAAGGTGACTGATCCAAGAATTTAAAGAGATTTGAGGTTTGACAAATATCGATTTCAATTTCTCATATTTTATTACTCAGGATACATTTTGAGGTTATGAAAATAGGATTGTATTTGCAGCACAATAACAGGTGTGCTATGAGAAAAATCTGATGTATTCTATTTACATTTCTTCTATTTACTCCATGCTAATTGAGAAAAAAGTAGTAGAAATAATGTTATTATTTGCTTCTTTGTAAGTACAAGCGAAATACGGGAGTACCATAGGTTAAAGTGATAGTCAAAAGCTGGTTGCTATGTGACTGAAGTTGCTTTGTTTGTATGGACAGGAGTTGACAAATTCTTGTGTGAGAAAAATATAAGTATTTTAAAGCTGAAACCAATAACAAGGAATGTCTAAAAAACGATCAACTTCACGAAAAAAAAAGTATGTAGCAGAAGTTGTGTGTTTTAACGAGCTTTAAGTTTTCTTTTAAGTTAGCCTTTGTCTGTCTCTTACGGTTTAGCAGTTATGCAAAATTCCGTAAAATTCAATCAGAATAAAGTTGTAGTCTTTAGAGGCCGTTACCAGAAAATTCAAGATATACATTTTATTTTTCAGAATTTTCGAAAAAAGTTCCATGTAAAGGGTAGCTGGGGTGGATGGATTTTCTTGAAAATCTTCGTGTCGCATCCTTGGAAGATACCAAACTTAAATACCAAGTTTGGCGTTCAACGGTGTTTTCGTTTTTGAGCTATGCTGTCCAAACACGGACATTTTTATAAAAAGGATTTTTTTTTTTTGTATTCAGGGGGACCTAAAGTTGTATTTCCGGTGAAATCTCAATATCAAATTTTGGGTGCGTTATAATACCTATGTAATAGTGTATAGAGAAAGTAAAAACATGAGCATTCGGTACTACGGTACCATCCAGTAGGTTTCACGGCACTCAAATTCAGTGCACACTCAATAGCAGTGACTAATGTTGTACACGCGTGTATTTTGTTCACATGTGAAACATCTCAAATAGGTTTTTTTTGGAGATTCTAGCATAATGTATTTAGTGTTAATGGAAGTGGGGACCACTTGTTCTTAAGCACAACATACTTATTTTGGTACTGTCTTTCTACTGGATAATTTTCTGCAGATTGATTTTTTTGCATCCAGTATGGTTAACAAATGTGATGGTATGAAATTTGATGTGATTAGATGAGGTAGTTTTCAAATATGTTATAGAGAAATTCCAGGACATCTTATTAATTTTCCAGTTGATTCAATTTTCGTTTTAGCCACAAAAGTTAAAATAATTTAAAATTTATTATAAATAAACAAATAACCGACAGAGACTTTTGTTTTATAGTATTTGTTTACTTTAATTTCGTATATTTTTAAATATTTTCCACATTTTTTTACTTATTACTTCAATGAAAGATGCTTGTATCTTAGAATAAATATTGCATAAAGGTTTAAGTGGGCATGTCGTTTTGAAATTGCTCTGAAGGTTTCACAGCAATAACTGCACATCGTAAACAGAATTATATGTACTAAATGTATAAAAACGACTCTACAGAGCAAAATAAATTGGGACATACAATACTGAGAAAAGGTAATAGGTGTTTCAGTTGGCACTGGACGAGCAATAATCTTAGTTAATGATGAGCGGAAGAGCGATATATTTCAATGCCATTTTCAACCAATTGTGTGCCAAGAACGCTAAATGGACGCAGACAAAGCTAATCGAGCTCGCTTCTGGTGAGAATAGATTGTAATTCCATTGTTTCTTTTATGGAATATGAAACGGAGGGAATGTAGATTTCGGAGAATATCCTGCTTCCATTTACATTTCACCTGTTAAGGTAAAGCACAAACGAAATAATCATCTTTAATTACCTCGAATAATATACAGTGGGGCCAATACAAAATATTACAGTTGAATATCTCTTAAACGAAAAAACAAAAACAAACTTCCAAGAATTCCAAATCTTATAGGAGGAAGGGGCCTTCCAATTGTCATATGGAAAATGTTTTCATGGGACCCCTTATGGGGCTTACGGTCACCAGTCCCAGAATTTTGAATGAAGCCCCGGAATTTTCTGTATATTCTGGTTGTCCAGAATAAACTAAACAACTTAAAACTGTTTTTCCTAAACTGAATTGTTGAGCTGTTATAGGATGTTTTCTTTGAAGTACCTATAAATTGATAAAAAATGGTAATAAGCAAATGAGTCAAACTATTCAGGTGATAACTTTAGATTACCTTAATAAATACTCAAAGTTGCTCCATTAATATCTAAACATTTGCCAATTCTTTTGGAAATGTTTTCTCTAACTGTTAACAACATCCAGGTGCTAATGGTGGGACAAGCTTCACTTATTCGAAATTTTATATTCTCTTTGATGGTAGTGCTTTAAACATGAGACTCTCTGTTTGATGTTTTCCATAAAAAGAAGTTCAACGGTATTAAGTCGGGTGAACGAGGAGGCCAGATGATAGCTCCAGCACATTCCATCCACCCAAATTTCTCATTTAGAAGTTTACGTTTGCCGATTGCAAAATGTGGTGGAACGCCATCATGCTGATGTCACATTTCTCTTCACACACTGAAGGATACATTTTCCAATAAGGGAGGTAATTCATGGTTGATAAAATGATATGATTCGCCAGTAATTGTGCCCTTCAAAGAAGAAATGCCGATCACAAGGTTATCAAGAATTCCTCGCGAAACATTTAGCAACCAACGATAATGAAAAGCCACAGTTCTCATCTATTTTGTGTTTTCAAATGCCCAATGATGCATATTATGATAATTTACTTGACCAGTATTTGAGAATGTTGCTTCATCGGAAATGTGTTTAACAAGAATGTACCATTATCTGCAACGGCATTGGATAACCACTTGCAAAAAAAACAACTTGATGCTGAAAATTTCTGTGTGAGCTTTTGATAAAAACACATATGATAGGGATTGTATTTCTGTTGGTTTAGTATCCGCTGTACAAAGGCGCGGCTAGTCGCACTGTCTTTGGACATTTCACGTTGACTTATCTCTGGATTTACTTTTATAGCAGCAAGAATATTGACGCTATTTTCATCATTTACTTTTGCTTTCGTCTTCAAGCGATTATTGTTCTTTACACTTCCATACTTACGAAGTCTGTTTCCAATCATTTGAATTTCATATGCAACATTAGTAATCCGTATCTCTTATTGAACACTGCCCATGCAGTTCAATGACTTCTCAAGTCATATCCACCTCTACATCAAAATCTACTTTTTTTTTATTTTGAAGAGCCACAGTAAATAATCAACGTTACTGACTCCGTGTGGTGTTGTATTTTAGGAGTTCAGGAGGTTATTAAACCTTAAAATCGATATCTTTCATTTGATTCCTTATTTTCTCCCCGAGTTCAAAGAAAACATCCTGTAACAGCTCAACAATTCATTTTAGAAAAAAGTATATTCTAATAGGGTTGCTTAATTTATTGTGGCGAACGAGGATATACAAAATTTATCATGGCTTCATTAAAAACTCTGAGGTTGGGTCCCGTGGGAGCCATAAGGGGGCCCCATGAAAATATTTTCCGTATCACAATTTGGAAGGCTCGTATATGATTTGGAATTTGGGGCATGTAATTTTTGCTGTTCGTTTAAGAGATATTCATCAGTAATAATTTATATGCGCCACCCTGTATAAGAAATAAGCTATTAGTGTACAACAGAAAAGGTAAAGTCTGATATATTCACATACGTTTCTATACTCGCTATCCTTCATATAGCTTCTAAAAACTATTCCTCCGAAAGTCTATTTTAATGTGAATTGAGATAAACCTTTGCACAAATAGTTTCACTATTTATTACACACTTCGTTGTTGAAGGTACAAGGAAGTTGCAGGAAATACAATCGATAGTCGATGTTTAAAACTAGTGGCTGTATGGTGGCCTTTAAGTCCACACCCTTTCCATGATACTGTGAGAAACAACCAAAAGAAATAAGTGAATAGCAAAAGCACTTTTAAAATATTCGAACAATCAAAACAATAAGAACGGATATCTTAAAAATCTGATGTGTCCCATTCACATTCCTTCTCTACATCTCTGTGACACATTATTGCTAAGAAGCCTATGCTTCTATTTACTTCATGCTAATCGAGAAAAAATTAACAGAAATAATCTTATTACTTGCTTCCTTGTAAGTAGAAGCGAAATGTGTTATATAAATTAATTAGTATATAAGTGTAAATAATTAGGCAAACATTTCGTTCATCTGTTGATTAAAAACATGGCTTCTTGATATATGTAGGAGATCTAGCTTGACTGTTGAAAATTTTTGAAGGGCCGCAATATATTGACTGTGCGAAAGTAGATAACCATAGGTTAAAGTGATAGGCAAAAGCTGTGTGCTATGTGACTGAGTTTCTTTGTTTCTAAGGTGAGGAGTTGAAAAATTCCTGTATGTGAAAATTATAAGTTTTTAAAGTTGAAACCAATAACAATGAATATCTCAAAAACAATAAATTCTACGAAAAATGTATATAACATAAATTTTGTGTTTTAACGTGCTCTACATTTTCTGTGTGTTGAGGTTTTGTCCATCTCTTACGGTTTAGCAGTTATGCAAAATTCTGTAAAATTTATCTTCAGAGAGTATTCCTAGAAAATTCAAGATATACATTTTATTTATCAGGTGAATATCTTTAATATATGATACCTTAATAAAAATCGTTATGGCCATTTTTAAGAAAATCAAGATTTTCGAAAAAGTTCCATGTAAAGGGTAGTTTGGGGATGGAAATTTTTCTCAAAATCTTCGTGTCGCAACCCTGGTAGATACTATACTTAAATACCAAGTCTGGTATTTTACCAACTTTACGTTTTTGAGTTATGTTCACAGACACACACATATACACAAATGGACCTTTTTCTGAAAATGTTTTTTTTTTTTTTTTTGGTTACAGGGGATTCTAAAACATATATTTGCGGTGAAATCTCGGTATCGAATTTTTGGGTGGAATAAAATAGCTTCTCTATACACTATGCACATAGTAAGTGTAGAGAAAGTAAAAATGGCACAGCCACAAAGAACTTGTTTGAAGTAAAGAGAGTGTTTTATAAATATCTACAGTGTTCGTGCAGTAGGTTTTTGTTTTATCTCTTGACGTTTACTAAACAAAATTTCTTGAATGGATGATTTCATAGTCTATTGCCATAAAAGTGAATTTATAAGATCTATTTTCATGTAAACATGTTTAAAATATAGTACTGTAATGAAAAGCATTACACAATCAAACATTTCGAAAAATATTCCGAGTAAAGGAAGTTTGGAGAGGGGTGTTTGCTTTGAGATCTTCTTGTGCATTTTGAAGGTACAAAATTTAAATGCCGAGCTTAGTACTTGCCATTTATCCGACTTTATATGCTTAGTTATACCGTTTACACGCATGGATGTTTAGCCCTTTAGCTAGATATGCTTTTGTTTAATGTTCATGCCTCAAAACATGTTTTGGAAAGTTGGTGGGTATATGGTAGCTTTCAGGTTACACGCTCCTCCGTGATACAGGGAGAAACAAGTGAATAAAGAATGGGTTTTAAAAATAATAAATATTTCTTAAATTCAAACAATATAAATGGATATATATATACACTGCCGCTATATAAAGAGCTATTTTAAATAAATTGTCTATTTTAAAGAGGTATAGAGATTTTGTGAAGTAGGGTTTTGTTATCTCTTAACAAAATATTTATATGAATTTTCGGGTGAAATTTAATACGTTTCTTATCTCTTAAGTGCGTGGTACAGAAATTATGAGTAACCAAAGCGTATTCTTGTCTTCTACGTTTCTTAAAGCTGATATGCTGTACTCTGTGATTCCCCAAAGCATTCACCACCAGAGAACAGTACCTGCATCTGTGGCTTCAATCTGCCAAAAAACGGAAGCAGTACGTTTTAATTTTGTGAGCTGAAGCTAAAATAGCTCGAAAATGACATGCGGCAGGCAAATTTAATCATCTGTGAGTGTGCTGCTTCGTTTATTTTGTTCCTCGCAGTGATATCCCCTGGCGGCAGTTTATCGAAAATTGAATGTGTAGTCGGGAGAGTGTGGGTGATGCTGTAGGTGTTCCAGCTGCTAATTTCATGAGTCTCCACTATAGCGTTAAGGTAACACATGCAGCTACGCTTTTTGGCTTCCAGTTTTCATTTTGAGGATGAAAATGGTAACGTAATTTCCTTCTGCGTCAACTACTGAATACGTTGCCGACTAGTGAGCTTTGATGTAAAATCTGACATACGACACCCGTAAGAATTTCTCTCCACATCTTTTTTTTTTTTTTTTCATAACAAGCCATGGATATATTAAAAGAAATTAGATATCCGGTTTCCACCGTGAAGCACGCTTCGTTACACTGTGGACCCACATAATCACATTAAAAATATTCATGTCAGCTCCCTTATATCTTTCATACCCCTGTCTCCCCTTCTCTCTCTCTCTCTTTATCTCTCTCTCAATCTCTCTCTCACTCTCTCTCTCCCCCTCCCCCGAATATGATTTCTATAGAAAATGTTTAATCATTTTTTGTATTCTCTAAATTGGCTGTAATGGTTGCAGGTATAATACTACATATTGAAAATATTTGAACGATTGTTAACATGTAGGTCTTGTATTTGCTATCTTAAAAGCAGACGATTGCTTAACCTCTGTGAAGTCCTCTACTTTTGTAAGTATTTTGAATAGTCATGTAAGATAGTCTAATTATTTTCTGATGGTTTCTCTTATCCTGAGAAGACGAATGAATATTACTTAAGTTCTATGAAGGCCAGACTCATTTCAGTATCATTTCACCCACTTTATTAATTCACTGTCTCGTATGTCCCTTTAGATTTACTACCAAAAATATATATATATATATATATATATATATATATATATATATTTCGTCAGCATGTGCGGTCACCCGACCCATGCGACTGTGTGACGCAATTATTGTATTAGTGTAAACTTAATAAAATACTATATATAAAATAATCAGAATTCTCATTGTCTTCCTTAGTTCTGCTGTAGCTCTTCTTCAGATTGCTTCAGACATTTCTGGGTTTTAGTTGGGAAACAGATAAATAAAAATAATATCTGTGAAATGAGTTATGTTTTCTATAAACATGACGTGAACCACAATAGTTAAAGAGCGTCCATAAATAACACGCCATTTTATATTTTACTTCACAGCATAGAATAGCCTTAACTGTTTTCTCGCTAGACCTCGTTGCTTAATATTAATGGTTAATTTGGAGGTAATATTTACTAGCAAAAACATTTTGGTGGTTTATTTGACTACCAAAAGTAGTCAAATAAGTAGGCACAGAAAATTAAATTGAAGCTTTATATACTAGTAAAATGTATCAAATGTATAAACACGTAAAGTTATTTTTAATGTACATAATGTTTAAGGTTTCATCTCAAGGTCATTATGAAGGTGTTTTTGCAGTACGAGATCGCGTGAGATGCTGTAGTAGGTAATATTCCTGAAGTCGCGGATATTCCTTTAAATTTATAACGGTAGAGATTTCACAAATTTAGGTAAGAAAAAGTCACTGGTATGAATTTTCCAATGTCTGCACATTTATACTTTATCCCCTTACCTCTAAAATTAGTACAATAACTGTACATATTTCGCCCAAAATTCCATATGCAACTAACAAGAAATATAACCTATTTTAATGTTGCTAAACCATGACCAACACTAATTACTCAGACAAATGCAATAATTGAGTGTATGTAAAATAACGACTTTCGAAGCCATTTAGGGTATATCGTGATAGACATGTGTTTGATTACTTGTATGTGGTAACATAATTATTCTACATCACAAAAAGTGGTAATTAGAGGTTTACGAGTAAAGTTACAGCTATATTTGAAGATGTGTAAGCTATTAACTTTATGTAAATGAATAAATAATTACTCAAAATGGTCCATACTAAATAGTACTAGGAAATATGAAAAGATTAAAAGAAAACAGTAGCATGTAAAACAAATGTTGCAAAGAGTGAAGATATTAATGTTTACTGTGAAAAGGAACTCCGTTGTTACTTCTCATAATTGAATAGAGGTAGTTTAAAACGTTTCAACATGCCTGATATGTGAAATTTATAGGTTGTTTAGGAACTAATTTGTAGCAGCCATGAAGCTGAATTTTTAAATTTTCAAATTAGAGATTTGTTTTGGTGGTGTTTAACGCCCGCTTTTACTACTTGTGGCACCTTAGGTGATGACACTGGTGATATATGAAATTAATATGGAGCACCGGTGGAATGCGATGGGGGAGAATCGGACAACCCGGAGAAAACCCGTCCCTGCACCGCTTTGTCCACCACAAATTAGAAGGATGCTGTTAGTCATTAAAATAATGAGAATTTTCTAAATACTATAGATGAAGTCTATAAATGTAGGAGGTCTTTGCTTGCCAACGTAAATGAATATGTGAAAGTGCTGCCAAGTATGTTTATGAACAATTAGACAAAGGTACTAAATGAAAATAAAAACTGTTACAAAAGACGTGTCCAAGATACTGAAAATCAGGGACGTGAGATGAACAGCCTCTGATGAGCTTGCAGGCAAGATGAAAAGTCGCCAGGACCTAACTTACTATTCAGTAAATATTTCAGGTTAGTTTTGTTTCTTTCTTTCTCTTTTTCTTTAATTTTTTTTACTTTGTTTTTAGGCATGTGTGGATTTTTGTTTCCTGCTGTTGCCCTAAAAGTTAGAAAATTTAGTTTAATAAATTTATGTTCTTCCTATGGTTTGATTGTATACTTTAAATGCTTATGAGTTGCCATGCTAATTTTTTATGTAGTTTATATCGGGCATTAATTTAAAATATAAAGCGATGAATACTTAGGAGTTGTCAGGCTACTTCTCATTATGGTTACTTTAAGTTTAGATTTTTATTCTTAATTCTTATAATTATTCTTTATCATTATTAATATTATTATCATTAATATCATTATTATTAATATTATTATCATTAATGTCATTATTATTAATTGTTAATGACACTGTCAATCGCAAGGATCACGTATACACCGGCGTTTTGTTCCAGAAGAGTTCTTTAACGTGTCAAAATATTTACTGACACGGGGCTGTCGCTTTTAAGCACGCTTATAAAAATATCGGCCGGGCCGGGTTTGAACCTTGGAATCAGTAGCCATCTCCTAACCGACTGAGCCACCCAGACTCATAACGTTTCGATAGAAAGTATAAAGCGACAGGTGCTTAAGATTTGGAGTGATATTTGTTTTAGTGTAGTTAACTTGCATTTTGATTAAGGACAAGAGGAAAGACGACGAAATATTTTTCTACCTTTTAATGTAGGCTATATTATGTTCATTGTATACTAGTTTCCTAATCATAGTCATCAGGCTTTGAAGGCCTTTATCTTTGAATCTCTATTATGGCATAAGTAATTAAACACAGTATTCCTAAACCTACAAAAGGATCTTAGAATATAACGGCGTGTGCATGCGTGCGTACGTACGTACGTACAAGTAGCATAAACAAAAATAAAGGTCGGTTAAATTTCATTAATTCAGAAACCACTTAGAGAACAGTTTTCAATAAAAATGTTGCCAGCCCTAAAGTAGTTTTATAAGAAAAAAAAGTCTGATGTGTTCCATTTATATGAGTTTCTATAGTTGTTCCACGAACAACTTTTCTTACAAAAGATTATTCTTTTATCTACACATTTCGTTTGCCATGAAAATATGGCAACATATGGCATTTTATTCAAAAGCATTAGAGGGATTTTGAGAAAATCTTCCACATAAAAGATAGTTGGGGACGGGGGATTTTCTTGAAAATCTTTGTGTGGCATTTTTGGAAGATACTGAACTTAAATACCAAGTTTAGTATTTAACCTACTTTTAGATTTTTGGCTATGCTGGCCTCAGACACACACATTCGCATGACTATCTCTATCTCTGTATAATAAGTTATTCTTAAAAATATTATTCCTCTAACTATTTCAGGCTAATCAAGTTAAACATAAGCTGAAATAGTCTTATGAGTTAGTTCCTTATAAATAGTAATTTAGACTAAGAGATAGTAAAATCTTTTAAAAGTTATTTGCTACGTGATTGAAATTAGGTTTTATTTGCATGCTAAGAGTTGAAAACTTTTCATATTAGAAGAGCTTAAGTATTTTAAAAACTGAAACAAATAACAAAGAACATATTGGAAATGCTTAACTCCACAAAAGCTTGTCTATCCTTACGCTTTTCCAGCTCTATAAAAGTTAATCTGAATTAAGTAAATTTCAGAGGCTATTCCTGTAAAATTTAAAATGCACATTTTGCATACCACATAAGTATCTATAATATACCGTATATTGATCAGAAATGTTAAGAACTAAGTTTTAGAAAATCAGGATTATCAAAAACATACCCTTTAAAAGGTTTTTTGGGTACGGAATACGTTCTTATCACATTCTTGAAAGATACTCATTTAGTATTTAACCGGATTTTCATTTTTGAGTTATCGTGTTCATGAATACACGACTCTAAATATATTTTATACGCGAGAGGGGGCTCTAAAACATGTATTTCTAGTAAAATATTGTTATCGAATTTTAGAGTGGAGTGAAATACCTTCCCTAGCCATGGGAGGTTTTAACTTATTACGTTCTTTTTCTTAGTATGTATATGGTACACAGGTAGAGGAGGTATTGCATTCCTCTCAAACGTATACTCCGAGATTTTACTGGAAATACACGCTTTATGGTCTGCTATGTACATAAGAAACAGGTTTTTATTAAAAGGTCCGCACTCGCGCGCGCCTATATGTATGTGTCACGAAACTCAAAAACGAAAGTCGTTAAATACCAAGCTCAGCATCTTTTAAGCACAAGATTTTCAAGAAAATTCTGGGATATCATGTAAAGATAATTGTAAGTTTGGCACCTTTATTTTCTAATTGACCTAACACGCAATAATCGCAGCAATGGGATAAAACTGCTAGATACACCAGTGTTTCGCAATGAGTATAATGTCACCATTTATTTTTACATTATTTGATGTCCATTCTTGATACTTTTGCATCCAGGCAGCTTTCAAGTACATTTTAGCAAAGAAAAAGAATGAATGTCCAATACTTTAAAATATAAAATCTTCGCTTTTAATAGTACTTCTTTTAATAATCACCAACAATTTAGTGTTTGAAAACTTTTATTATGTTAGTGTATTCAGATATTATCTAACATTAATAGAACAAAACATAGATTTTGTGCACCAAAATATTCGCTTCAACCCAAACCATCCTACCTAATTGAAATTAAACAATATATATCTCCTGATAGCACCAATTACAAATAGTTCATACAGAAACCTCACACAGTTCTCTTACTTCCTGACCAGTCTCTGTCAAACCTCGAGATGCGATATAATAGATCGGATCTCCAAAGCAATAAAACATCACAGTCAAATCACTGTCTATCAAATGGCGTACAACATGTTGTTTGACAATTAATGTTGACAGTTAACAGATATACATACAAGCCATATACAAATTATGGGTTTCAAACTAATGGACTGCATTAATCATGCCGGAGTAGCTTTAAGTGAGTCAGCATACATTTAGATATTACCGATATTCGTACTGTTTGGTTAATATTGTTATAAAATTGACTACAGACATTTAAAACCGTCATCTTTTTAATGGCGATGCAAAACAAGTATTTTAGGATAATTTGCCGGAGATTGATAACATTTCCACTCCCTCCCCGTTATCCATCTATCCATCCATCCATCCATCCATTACTGTTATTAACAAAGCTACAACAGGGAATTATTGAAAGAAACAATAAATAACGTTTACCTTCTTTACATAGAAGGTAAAATTTGATGTCGGAAATTCCCATAAATAACGGTTTGATCCTCCCTGAATAAAAAATGTGATGTGTTCCGTTCAAATGAGTGTCTTTACATCTCAATAAATTATTGTTATAAAGCTTGTTCTTTCTACTTCATGTTAATCGAGGTAAACATTAGCAGAAACGATCTTATTACTTGCTTTCTTGTAAGTAAAAGGAGAATAAGTGAATACACTCGACTAAAGGAATAGTCAAATCAATTAAAATCTGGTTGCCATGTGGTTGAAATCCATTTCTTTGCAGTGCCAGGAGTTGACAAGTTCTCGTATGAGAAACGTTTTAAGTATTTTGAAACAAGAATATGTCAATAATGGTCCACTCAACAAAAATATATATGATATAAATTGTCTGTTTTAAAGATTACTTTTTGTACAATAAGTTTTTGTCTATCTCTTTCGGCTTTGTAGTTATGCAAAATTCATCCAGAAATACAGAAGGTCTTTATAGATTATTCTCAGAAAATTATAGACATACATGTCATTTATCATGTAAATATCTTAATTTGTGGTATTTTAACCAACATCGATAGTTATTTTTGAGAAAATAAAAAAAAATCCTGTAAGAGTTAGTTTAGAATGGGAGATAATCCTCAAAATCTTCATGTCACAGTCTTGGAAGATAACTAAATCTGGTATTTTACCGACTTTTCGTTTCTGAATTATAGTGTTCATAGGCACACGGATTTACAGGATATTTTTCTAAGATTCTGATGTGTTCCATTCTCATGATCTTCTCTAATCTCTGTAACAAATTATTGTTAAAGATTATTCTTCTATCTATTTTATGATAATCAAGATAAATGTTAGCCTTTATTAGTTGCTTACTTGTAAGTAGAAGGGGACACATTATGGTAAAATAATAGTCAAAACTAGTTGTCATGTGGTTGAAATCCGTCTGATTACATGGTCAGGAGTTTATATATTCCCGTATGAGAAAACATTAAATATCTTATAACAAGGAATATCTTAGAAATGGTTAACTCGAAGAAAAAAAAAAGCATGATTCAATCCAAAATAAAGAGGACTTCAGAGACTATTACCAGAAAACTCAAGATATAATTTTATTTGTCATGTAAATTTCTTTAATATATGCTATTTTAATCAAAATCTTTAGAGCCATTTTTAAGAAAATAAAAAATTCCAAAATTGTTCATGTAAATGGTAGTTTGGAAAGGAAGTTTTTCTCAACACCTCCGCGTTGCATCACTAGAAGATACTAAACTTCATTACCAAGTTTAATGTTTTACCAAGCTATCATTTTTGCATTATTGCTCATACGCACACAAACATTTGTTTTATAGAGGGGACCCTAAAACGTTTATTTCAAGCGAAATCTCGGTATCAAATTTTTGGGTGGACCCTCTATGTACCATGCACTATGTAGAGACAGGTATAATAGAGATATTTTTAGAAGAAAGTGTGTGTGAGTGTGTGAGTATGAGTGTGAGTGTGCGTGTGCGTGTGCGGGCGGTCGGGCGTTCGTATTAACAAACTTAACTTAAAGACAAAAAGTCAGTTGAATGCAAAACTAAATTCTCTAGCTGCGACAGTAAGCTTTGTAGGAAAATTTCTCGCCAGATTTGCACTTTATTTGAAATGATTTTTTTATTTTGAATTTTTTGTTACGTAATGACCTTGATTAAAAAGTGTATAATAAAATATTTACACAACAAATAGTATATACATCTGCAATTTTCTGTGGATACTCAGTGAGGTCCTCTTTAAATAGAAGGAAATTTGAATAATCGTTTAAGTATAATCAATAAAGTTGAAAATCTTTGAAAACAACTATAGCAAAGATATGGACTTCTATAAAAACAGTTTATTTCTAATAACTTTGTGTGGTATACGCAACTATAATTAGCGGTTCCAAATGATCATGAATTTATAGTTCTTTTAAAGGCCTGTCGATATTTAGTTATTTCTTGTTATTGCATGGAAAGATCATACCATTTTACGGCCAGCATGTAGCCCCCAGTTGTTGAACATCGGACTACCGCTATACATTTTTATCTATAATGTAATGTGAAATGCATCTATTTCTGGGAATTATAGATAGATAGATACTTTATTTCACTGCTTAGGGCGTGGACCTGTGGCAGCGCTGTTAATGTAATAATACAATGTATAATATAATTGAATTAAATAACAATAATGTGGGTAATACACTGTTAAAATGCCAATGACATCATAGTATACTAATATATACATAATTGTAACAATAGTAATAATAACGCATTATTTTTATTTACTATCCTGACTATAAATCACTCTTCTTTAGTCTCTTTTTAAGACTATTTACACTTTGAGGCAAAGTCTCCAGTAAATCTGCAGGTATTTTGTTCCATTCGTTTATTGTTCTATTTGTGAAGGAAAATTTACCTAGTTCTGTTTTCTGTTCCCTATTTCTTATTTTTTCCGAGTAGGCATTCCTCCTACAGTATAATGACTTTAATAATCGTTTGGACTTGTCTCTCCATGCAGGTTCCCCCTTATAGGCTTTAAAAGTTGCACATAGCCTTGCTCGTCTCCTACGTTTTTCTAGTGTTTCCCAGGAAGTAGCAGTGCTGGAATGATTTTCGAATAATTTATTTCTGTCTACAAATTTAGATGCTCTTTTTTGAGCTCTCTCTAGTGCCAGTTTTTGCCCCACGATACGGATCCCAGCATGCAGCACTATATTCTAATATTGGTCGAACTAAAGAAGTGTATACCAAATTTCGTGACATTCCATTGCTGCGTTTTAAGATCCTCATTACAAAATGCAAGGCTTTCCACGCCTTCCCAGTGATCGAGTTTACATGTTCCCCCCACTCCAATCTTTGATTTAGTATTATCCCCAAGTAATCTCAGTATTAATGAAATAGATGCAAAAATTACTCTTCAAAATAATGTTTTGCATGCCCAATAATAAACCATAGTGAAAGTCATATGAATGTAACACAATTTTTTATTTTGTTATTTATCTAATAGGCTTGACTAGTGAGTCCTGTGGATATATATTTTCAAGCTGATCTTCTTAAAATGCAATTAAGAGTTAACGCTCTGAAAAAAGCCTATATGACTAACGAATAAACCGCGTTTCTTCATCAGCAGTCTTCTTGCTTATAGTTCTACACTATACTTCATATGAGACTTGAAATAGATTTGAAGGTGAAAGAATAAACTATAACAGTGCATTTCCAACTATATAATACAGCCTGTAGATGAATTTCACTATTAAATCATCAAAACACAAAAAGAGTTTTAGCTCAATAAAATCTTTGTGTTAACATCAATTATAAAATAATTTGCTTATTCAAGTGCTTATAAAATGTAATTTTTTAAGCTGATATTGAAGCACCCCTCCATTTACAGAATTTTGGAATGCATCTAAGCAATGCATAAATGTAAGTAAAATGTCATTTCAAATTATTAGATCACTAAGTTTTTAAGTATTTCTCATTTCTTTTTCATAAAGGTAATAGCAGATTAAACTTTGAAATAGTTTGAAGAAAACGTAATGGCAAGCTCTGGGATTCTAATTGCAGATCTTCAGTTTTCCATTTCGCGTGGAGTTGATGTGATTTCGTGAAGAAACAACCTAATGTGTAAGACTGCTAATGTGTATCCTGAAGTTTACTTCCAAGACGGTTTATATATCGTACAGTTTTCCTCAAATATTTTTGGGGTGTAGGAAGAATTAAAAAATGAAAGGTTTCTCGCCATGAAATTTTAATATTCGTTTGGTGGGCAATCAATAGTGTCACCGGATACCTCAAGAGTGTGGTTCAAAATGCAGACTTCACTTTTATAATGAAACCTGATGACATGACGTAATTAACTGTTCCGCGATAAGCAGGAAACCAAAACAAACTATAACATGACATACGAGTAGTATAAGATGTGGGATTACCTGCAGACTTTCAGGAAGCAAGTTAATTAAAGTTTACTTTAAACTGTTGATTCATATGAATAGTAAACGATATGAGTATTAGATATATTTGTCTTATCTTATACCCTTATGTAGGACTGACTCCCCTAGGACCTACAAGCGGATGCCTAGGGGTCAGAAGCTTGTCGGGGAGCCAACGACACCTAACCATAGAGTGGTGAACCTTGAATGAGTTTTCAGCCCAAAGCCAGGCATGAGAATGAGAAAGTGAATGATATGAAATGCAAACGAGATGGATGATAGGAAAGGTGGCGATGAAGCATTTGGTGGAATGAGTGGCGAGGGAAACCGGAGAACCCGAAGTTTTGTCCAACACAAGTCCCATATGCGGGCGCCTTTCGAAACGACATGCGTATTAAAACTAAATAAAACTGTTCAGTGTCGCACACCCTTCTTCTATATTCGCGCCAAGCAATAAGTTACAAGTGTTTGTAACTCGGCGAGTGACAATATATGTAGGTGAAATAGGTAGTAAAATATTCTTAAGGTATAACTTAAAAACAGTAAGACACTAATGGTGTTGAATGTTTTTAGAAATTACTGCAAAAGAATCCAGCCGATCTTAATAACATTGCCAAACTACCGATCTGGATGGCTCAGGCGGTAACGTTGCGGCCCGCATTCGGGAGGTCCTGGGTTCAAACATCGCAAGCCAAGCAACCTGTTTGGGATTTTTTGCGGTGTCCCTAGTTACCAAAGTAAATACAGGATTGGATACTTAATAAACGAACGAAAGTTTCACCTTCAGCTTAAAACAATTGTAAAATAGTAGTCAAACAATAGAATACGACTGCCTCCTTGGACGAGTGGTCAGCGAGCTGACTTCTCACCCGGAAGTCCCGGGTTCGATTCCCGGCTGGGGCGGGGAATTTTTTCTTTAACCAGAATTATTCCCTATTTTATTCCCACAGAGTCTGGAGCTATGAATGTGAGAGTCAATATGTGTGTGTTTAGTAATATAAAATTGATTAACCTAACGTTCTGAACCTTCAGTTTCACAGTCAAAGCCCCCGATATAACCATTGAAGTTAAAATGGCTATACAAATGAAACAAAGAAAAGAAAACAAAAATAGAAATACGTAGTTTTTCACGGCCGGTGTTGTTAAAAATTAAATGATCTTCCGGGCTTGCTGGCCTTGGTCAATTGTAGCTTTCACTACCAGACGTTTCGTCCGATACTGCGCCGGACATCATCAGTGACTGGTCGTGTGAAAAATCCAATAGACCACGGCCTGCAAGCCCTGAAGATCATTTACATTCTAGTCAGACAATAGTAAAACAGTAGTAGGCTGAAAATAGGTAGCAATTTCATTTATGCTTCTATCTGTCCACATATAGTAAAGCAGCTAGACTGGACGCCACCACAACGCCATCTGTAAAGTGTAAAGGGATGATACCTCGAATGCTGGCTGTACTGCCTATTGAATAAACATGGTGAAACGCAGTTAGACTGGATGGGAGCCTAAACCATCTACTGGGCGCAAAGCGAAAGTGGTATGGTATGGGGACGAGACGTTGAAGGCTGCTGTCTAGCTTATATCGCTCAACGAGTATCTCACCCAAGAGATCTGTCGCAATATGACCAAGCAGTGAAAGTGACGTAAACATTGTTAAATTGAAATTGCAACAGCATTAAGAAAAGAAAGGATGGTCACTCAGAATAGAAAAACAGATAGTTTTACTAAAGGTTCTATTCTTAGAAAAATGCAAAAATTTCTCTTTAATAACGAACCGCCATCATTAGAAGTCTTAAATTCTGACATTTTAAACGATTTATTTTTCAGAAATTGTATTTATATTTGTGAAGAAAACAAAAGTGAAAATAATTATTGAAAGAGAGTGATGCACAAATATTGCAGTTCTTGCGGATCACTATCCGCAAGAAGTAATTAAATTAATTACACGTGAAAATTAACAAATTAACGTGAATTTTATTTTAATTGCTATGTATTTAAATTCAACTCAATTTTCATTTTCTATTTAATAATACATTATTTCTAATATTATTATAGTTATTATTCGAATTATACACAGCTCCATTGCATTGTAAACAGAGACATAAGTCTATGCAGTTATGTTTTATTTTTACTCCTCACAGCTAATACAAAAACGAGTTTAGCGCGGAAGGTTACATGTTTTGTATATCACGTCTGTTTCCAAGATTGAATCGATGTTAAAGGGTAGTAGACGGAAAGCTGCAAGTCTCGGAGTTTAATACTTGTCTGGTGGTGACACAGAAAATGATTCTCCACATAAGATACGTGTTTTTCTTTTACACTGCTGCCATCTTGTCTTCGCCCGCCTCACTATACTGTGAAAACCAACGTAGTTTATCAATTTCACCCTACGAAATAGGCACCCCTTTTTTATTTCCGCTACATAAAAGATAGCACATAGAGAAGGTATTGCACTCCACCAAAAACTTCGATACCGAGATTTCACGGAAGTGCACATTTTAAGGTGCATTTTTAGAAAAAGGTTGGTGTGTATCCGTGTGACTCTGAATATAACTGAAAAGCTTTGTATTTAATTTTGGTATCTTCCAAGAATGCGTCGCAAAGCTT
This sequence comes from Hymenopus coronatus, assembly GCA_030762935.1. Taxonomy (NCBI): domain Eukaryota; kingdom Metazoa; phylum Arthropoda; class Insecta; order Mantodea; family Hymenopodidae; genus Hymenopus; species Hymenopus coronatus. The sequence continues at coordinate 104,779,597 of CM060888.1, read as the reverse complement.
TGAAAAAAACTATAACTGCCCTTTTACATGAAGATATTTTGAAAATTTTGATTTTCTCAAAAATGGCTCTAATGATTTCGATTAAAAATAGAACAAAATTGGGACCATTATTATAGCATATAGCATTAACTGTTGGATATGCTTTTTAATTTGTAATAAAATATGTGATAAAAGGTTTGACTTAGTGTAACTTACTCGATAGCTATGCAAATTCTGTCACACAGAACTCTGCGGAGGGCGATAGATATTTTTGGTCCTAAAAATCTTTAGCATGGCTTGATTCGGAAAGGCAATAAAATTGGTGGTTCCGTGTCGTAGATTTACATCTTGTAAAAAACATCAAACTTTATAAAGAGCCTCTGAGCAAAATTAAGGCATCTTTCACGACCGATATAGAATGGGTTTCTTGGGAACATTAGAATAAAAGCTAAACTTAAATTGTTGCAGAATTAAACAATTTTTTTTGTGAATGAAATAAATTCACAGGGTATTTCCAGAAGATTTTTTTTGTCATAAAAAATCCCCTAACATATTTTCGATACAACCATTTTTTAGAAAATAAAAAGTAAAAAAATTCCATGTAAAGAGTTGTCTGTACGGGGAGATTTTTTTTAAAAAAACATTCGCATGGTATATTTGGGTAGGGTTTTATTCAACGTTTGGTATTTTTCAAACATTTCCTTTTTGGGTTAAAATGTAAACTATATATGTGCACCTTTTTCTAAAATCGTTTTTATATCCTCTTCTACGTGTAATAAAGAGAGGAAGTGTCTTTTGGTGGTTGTGATATTCAAAGACACATTTGCGTCTTTTCCCAAAAATATGTTTTACTTTCTGTACTATAGTACGTAGAGGAAGTATTGTACTCCACCCATCAATTTGATACCAAGATTTCACCGGAAATATTTGAGATTCCTTGAATTCAGAAGCGTATTTTAAAAAAATATCTATGCGTGCCTGGCTATATATGTGTATATGAACAGCATACGAAATTTGTTTTTCAAGTTTATTATATGCTATAGATATGACATAAAGGTTTTCAAAAAAATATTCCCACCTGAAACTATCCTTTACATGGAAGACTTTTCGAATTTTTCGATTTATAAGAGATGACTCTACTTATTTTAATTAAAATAACGTAAAATATACTTAAGATATTTTCATGAGAAATGAAATGTATCTCTTGAACTTTATAGGAATAGCCTCTGAAGTCTCCTTCACTCTGGACGACTTTTGTATATTGATAAACCGTAAGGTATGGTCAAAATCTTACCACAAAAAATGTAGATCTCCTTAAAATGCGAATTTATGTACAATTTAATTTATTGCGGAGTTAACCATTTCGAGATATTTCTTGTTATTGGTTTAAATTTTACATATTTATAATTTTCTGAAATGAATGGTAGTTATTCGCTTTTCTTTTGTTTTATTCCAGGCCATGCAAAGTGATGCGAGTTTCAATGACACTCCATTGCCACATCTTTTAACAGCTTTGACTATCGCTTTATCCTAGTATATTCCTCTATTTATACTTTAAGGAAGGAAATAATAAGATAATTTTAGCTATTGATTATCTTGAATAGCATAATATGGATTGAAAAAAAGTTAAGAATAGCTTGTTTGCAGAATACATAGAGGAAGGAGTGTGAATGGAATAAATAAGACTTATTTTTTGTATCCAGTAGCTTTTAATATAAAATTTGTGGCGCATTCTCGTCATGGCATTTTTGGGTGGAATATAATACGTCCTTTACTTACGGTAAATATGTGGTACAGAAAATAGAATTAAAAATCTAAGTGTTCCACTTACATAACTTTCTCTACATCGTTGTAACAAATTATTGTCAAAAATCATATTCTCTGTCTACTTTATATAATCGAGATAAATATAGCAGAAATTGTCTTAATTACTTGATTACTTAGAAGTATAATGAAAATAAGGGAATACACTAGGCTGAAACGAAAGTCAGATTCCTTAAAAGCCGGTTGCCGTGTGGTTGAAATTCGTTTCTATGCAGGCCAGGAGTTTACAACTTTCCGTGTGAGAGAAATTTAGGTATTTTAAATCTGATACAAATAACAAGGAATATCTCAGAAATTTTCAAATCCACGGAAATAACTTACATGACATAAATTGTGTGTTTTAACGTGATCTACATTTCTGTATAGTAAGTTTTTGTCTAATCCTTACGGTTTACCAGTTTGGCAAAATTTAACAAAATTCATTATAGAATAAAGAGGCTTTTGGAGGTTATTCCTGGAAAATTCAAGATAAACATTTTATTTGCCATATAACTATTTTTAATATACGGTATTTAAATCAAAATAATTAGAGCTAATTTTGAGAAAATCAAATTGTTCGAAGTTTTTTCCTTCTAAAGGGTAGTTTGTGGTGGGGAATTTTTCTCAAAAATTTCTTACGGCATCCCTGGAAGATACTAAAGTTATATTCCAAGTTTGGTATTTTACCGACTTTTCGTTTTTGAATTATCGTGTTCACAGGCAGGCGGACACACACATACCTTTTTTTAAAACAGTTTTATTTATACAGAGGACCTTAAAACGTGTATTTCCGGTGTAATCTCAACGAATTATTGGGTGGAGTGCAATACCTTCTGTATTCACTATGTACATAGTATGTGTAGAGAAAGTAAAAGTGTAATGTCTAATTTGCGTACACCAGAAAACCCAGCGTCTGTGCACATATTTTTGTGTGTAAACCATGAGAGGAAGCATTGCAGTATTTTCAACTGGGGTGTATAATCCAATCTTGTCCTATGATACGAATCCCTGGCTACCAGACCAATAAAAGTGAACGTCCTCACAGTTGTCAACATTGGACGCCGGCCTTCGTTTCAGTTATTACTTCAGCATGGCTGACATTGATGGATGGAAGCCAATCTTCATCCCAACGACGGCAGCTGTCCCTGATTATATTTGCCCATCACTTTTCCGTAAAAACTGCACGTACCTGTCCCTTAGCACATCTATCACATTCACGTATGTTTTCCTCAAAATATTACAACTGTTTTACAAACCAAATGCTGAACACTTCCTTCGCACTTCTGTTGCTCTTTCTAAGTTGTGTTCCTTTTCAGTTATCAAATTAAAGAACAATAATATTTCCTTTTAGCAAAGCTCCTTCTAATAGGAAGTTAGATCATTGATGCTTATTTCCTAAACCTGTTAATGTCGCTTGTTATGAAATAAGTAGTGAAAAAAAATCTGATGTGCTCCATTCACATGACTTTCTCTACATCTCTGTAACAAATTATTGTTAATAATCTTATACTTCTATATATTTAATTATATTTTTACTTAGTTCATTTATAAGTAGAAGGGAAATAAGGGAATAAACTATACTAAACCAACAGTCACATGTTTTCAACTGTGGTTGCTATGGGATTAACATCCAACTTTTTGCGAGGCCAAGCGTTGACAAGTTCCCGTATGAGAAAAGTTTTAAGTATTTCAAAACTGAAATCACTAACAAGAATAATATCGAAAGCGGCCAACTCCACGAAAAAAATGCATAAGACATAAATTGTGTGTTTTATCGTGATCTACATTTTTTGTGTAGTAAGTTTTTATCTATCTCTTACGGTTTAGTAGTTATGCAAAGTTCAATAAAAATCATCCAGAATAAAGAGGTCTTTAGAGTTTATTCTCAGAAAATTCTATATACACATTTTATTTGGCATATAAATATCATAAGTATAAGAGATTTTAATCAAAATCGTAAGAGTCATTTTTGAGAAAATAAAAATGCTCAAACTTTTTTCAACATAAAAGTAGTTTGCGGTGGGGGGTTTTCTTGAAAACCAAGTTCGTATTTAACGGTCTTTTCGTTTTTGAGCTATGCTGTCCACAGTCACACACACAGACACCCGGACCTTTTTCCAAAAATGCCTTTTTTGGATTCATGGGGATCCAAAACATATATTTGCGGTGAAATACTTTTATTGAATTTTTGGGTGCGTTAGAATACCTTCTCTATACATTATGTATATGGTACGAGTGGAGAAAAAATTGAAGGAAGAATTACTAAATATCGCTTTTATTTGTCTGAAATTTTAAGACTCTCAACTTCTAATAATTTCTGGTGAGCAAACCCACTTGTTAACCTTATTACGTTTTAGAACAGAAATAGTTTTTACTCACAGAATCACATTAATATGTGTCTGATATGTTATAGTAAATGCAGAGATAAAATTCTCTCTATAACGATGTGATTAAAAATAAAAAGTGAGCAAGTAGAATATTTTGAAAATCTGCATAACGTGGAGCTTTTACTCGCATACTACATTCAGATTCATTTCATTTTAAAACATAATTGTTTTACTTATGTAGCCCCTTTAACTTCTATGTTTATATTGTGGGCTTTACTTTAGAAGCAAATATAGGTGTTGTTTTCTTCCTCAACTGTAGGATTTATTCATTTTTAATCTATTAATGACGCTCTCAATCGCCAGGAATATAGTAGCGCTGCCGGTGTGCCGGAATCTCGTTCCATAGAAGTTGTTTTATATGGCAGTAAATCTAGTGGCATGGGGTTATCGCCTTTAAGCTTGCCTTAAAACTATCGTTCTGGATCGGGTTTGATCCTGCGACCTTGCGGCTAGAATACCAATACCTAACCTACTGAGCTAACCAGGCTTATTTATTAAGGATACATCTCTGAAATTTAGCAAAACGTTGCAAAAAATTGAAAATTACTGTTAATAATAAAAGATATGAATTCATAACTTTAAGAACATACTCAGTTTTTCCCACTTGGTGAACTTTAACTTCCAATTGTTTGAAACAAATAGGCACGCGCACAAAGAAAATCTTCTGGTTTCCGCAAATTAGGAATCTCCAAACTTAATATTTTACAAACTATTATAAGAAAACAAAACATAGCTATCACTGAAATAAAATCTAAAATTTAACAAACAGGTAAATATGCTATTTTAAAAGGAGATCTGCGGAATAAATATTGTATGCATGAATCATCTTCCTTAGACATATATAAAATATAATAATTTAGAACAAATCATTTTCGAGAATCTTAATTGAACCATTTAGGGCAAAAAATGCAATATAATACATACAATTGGTTTTTAAGAAATTGGACTATTGATTTAACCCAGCGTATGCCTTTAATTCCGTTCGCTTTAGAAGGAAGCAAGTAATGAGTAAAGTTCTGCTAAGCCTTATGTAGCTAAAAGAAAAATGTTCTATATGAAAAAAATGTGTTTGCTGAACAGGGAGAGAAAATCATGTGAATGGAACACATCAGGTATTTTTATATAGAAGATTAGCCATTTAAACCGTGTTTCATTCCACTCTACACCCAAAATCTTATTCTTTGCTTATTCAAAGGTTCCAGGCTGCAAGGTGACGACAATACAAAACAGGAAAGGCCTGCCTCTGTAGCGTGGCGGTAGCATGTCTGTCTCACATTCAAGAGATCTCGAGTTCGAATCTTATTTAAGGTGAGTTACGCGGATAATTTGTTTGGTGGATTTTCCTTATTTTGAGACGATGAATGTCGAGTAATTTTAAGCTCGATGGACTCCGAATTCATTTTAGCATCATTTCCCCTGTTTCAATCATCGTATACCCGTGCACTCTAACAATTTTTCCATTGCACCTCACCTTTTACACATCCAAATGCCAACAAGTGCCCTTCATGAAATCTGTCACCAAATGTGCATATGTATTTGACATGTTGCATTACCTCCATCTTCACCAAGGAGTCTCCATGACGGATTCTATATTTCCCGCTGATACATCCGTTCTTTGTTCTCTTTAATGTTTGCACTTTCTTTGCTATGTATGATAGGTAGAGAAATGTAGTGTTCCATAAAACAAACTCCACCGCAAAATATGTTGAGATTTCACCGCAAAATATGTTGTGAGGTCCCCTGTTTACTACATATAACAAATAGCAGGCTTTTCCAGAAATTTCATAGGAATTTCACCGGAAATAAGCATTTTGTGACCTGATAATACGCCAGTCTGTCACTTTGTATATTTGTGCCAACACAATTCAAAAGCGAAAATTCGGTTAAATACCAAACTTGATATGTAAGTTCAGTATCTTCTACATATAGGTATATACAGGAATATTTTCACCTCCCCAAACTACTTCTTATATGATGACTTTTCGAAATGTTTGACATTCTCAAATATTTTCTAACAATTTTGATTAAAATACTCTATCCTAACTATATTTATATGAAACATAAAACCTATATTTTGAATAATGAAGGATATGCTATGAACTCTTCTTTATTTGGAGGGAATTTTGCATAATCTTGTATAACTGGTAAACGTTCTGAAATGTGTGCGAAAATAGGCTACCCATAAAATTTAAACTCCTTTAAAATATAATATTTATTTCAAATAGGGTTTTTTGCCATATAGGACATTTCTAAGATACCTGGTACTAATGTTCAAATTGTTTAATACTTTTCATTATTTTAAAGTCCTCTCAATACTCATATGCTTCTCGCGATAGCTTGGAAACGTATGGAATGTCGTTAAATATTACACTATAGCTACATTTTACTTTTATATACGTACTATGTACATATACGAGGGGCGTTTAATAAGTCCTTGGGAATCCAAAAAATTACACTCGCAGTATCGAAAAACAGTTTGTATATAGTAACCGTTGTCTCTAGCTAAATGGCAGTTAAAGTTTCAGCTATATCCATCACGTGGTTTTGTTGCCATAGGCGATTGGATTAACAATCTTATGCTTATTTAGAAAAAGAGTTTCGTGCGATGATTCAACACTTCCATTTAAAAGGCTTAACACCGAAAGAGACAAAAGCCGAGTCGAATGAAGTTCCTGGCACATCTACTCCTGCGTTCGCAACAATTTGCAATTGAATAAATAAATTTAACGTGGCCGAAAAAACATCCACAAATGAGAAACATCATTCTGGACGTTCAGTAGAAGTGATTTCCTCCGAAATGATATTCTAGGATATGATTATGAGTGATAGACGCATCAAAGTTCGAGAAATAGACGGGGCCACAGGCATATCGCAAGGTACAGTGTGCTCAATTTTGCACCAAAAACTTGGTTTGACAAAGGTCTCGGCGATAGATTTACGTCAGCATTCCCGGTGCATGCCCTATAGAGTTCTACAATACTGGAATGCAGCTGGTGAGTGGACGCGTTCCAAGCAAGTCCCAATGCAATTACCGCCGCGCGTAGTCATACGCTCACAAAGTAGAAAATTAATATTCATTAGTAGTAAAGAAAAACAGCAAGTGTGGATCGTTTAATTTATTCCTGTTTACGTACCTGTGTTGATGTTTTGATGGTCAGACTGTACTATATTATATTCCAGCCTTCTCTGACTGCTCTAAACCGTGCCATGCTACACCAGCGACCTTCCCAAACAACTGCATTCTTTCGTCGGCCAAAGAGTATATCTCTTTAAAACATTCAGCTTATTCCAAATAACTTAGTCATATTCAAAATGCGTTAATAGCGGTTGGAATGTTGCAATATTTTGTTATTCCTTTAAGTTTTTTTCGATATGCACTTGGTTCTTAAGATTGCATGGAAACAGTTTGGAGGTCGTTAGTTATGTAGGATTCAGTTAAAAAAACATTTGGCTTTCGCGATTCCCTATGTCTGTCTAACGAAATGCGAAATATAGCTATTTCAGCAAAGGAATACCTTAAGTAAAATGAAGTGTGTCGAAAAATAACTTTTCTTTGCGGGAATAATGTTTAAATTCTCTAATAAACGATAGAGGGTACAGAAAGTCGCATATATCACATCAGAATTTCCAACTTGGTTGCCTTAAGAAATTAGGAAGAGTACAAGATGGGCCAGTGAAAACTAAAAAGTAAATATGGATGTTTTCAAAAGATAGGCTTTAAGTATCTAAAAAGATGTGCTGTTGGTTTAACTTCAGTTTAAATACATAGTTTATTTTTTTTTTATAAAATTCTAAAACTTGCAAGATTGCAGTAACTAAGTATTCTTCCTAAATACCCCCGAGTAATGTTCAATCATGAAGTTCTTTATCAGATTCTAATGTAAAATTATAGTTAAATTAATCTCCATAAAGAACACGAAGCATTTTTCAGTAATCTTGGTTTAAACTAGTATAGTAAAATTGAAATGTTCTCCATTAATTTTGCTTCATAAATACCGCTTTCTCCTATGCAAATAAAAAGCTCATACCCCCACCAAACTATTCATATTAATAAGAATAAATGAGAAATGGTTTGAAGTGAAGCACTATCTATGGTTACGCAGTATGGTTACAGCACTCAGTTGCTATATTATCTATTTTTGTTTCTCATAAGATTGTACTCAAGCCTGAAAAGGTCTAACACACTGTGTAATTAAATCACCAAAGTTGATTCAAAATAAATATACAAAAACTAATATTTCCATTTAATTCTGGTATTGTAGGCATTTGCCTACGTTTGCAGCTTTTACATCACTATGAGTTCCCATTATAATATTCATTCCGAATGAACAGACATTAATGTAATTCACAAAAATGCAGTTATAGATTTAATTAATTGATTATGCATTTATTTTAAAGCTATGGCAATGTTATTAAAATATTAGAGACAATTTTGAAAAACTGAATAAAAATTAATACTTTTATCTATGTAAAGGGTTGCTTGGAGCTAAGTATTTTGTTGGTAACCTTTGCCTGAAAGAGATGCTGACTTGCAAAATTTGTATATTTTTAGCTATCTCTTCCCAGACCGTCACACATACACACAAAATCATTCAAAATATATAATTATATATATATATATTTTAATAAATCTTCTGCTTTGGATTTAGTGGAACTCCAAAGGTATATTTATTTGAAATTTCGATACCGTATATTTGAATGGTAGAAAAAGAAAAATAGCAACATTTTTTAATGTTGATAATTATTTTGGGGTAAAGGAAATGCCTTATAAATTCTTACCATTTTAGCCTAAAATATCTATGTATTTGGACAATTTATTTTTAACCACACTTACAATATTGATTTTAGGACTTATAAACCTAAGTTTTCAATGAAACATATATATAATTTTCAAAAAATTCCACAGCAAATTCTTAAACTCGTACAATAGTAAAAGTATAAACATCATAAGTGAGTAAAGCAATCTGCATAAATATTTGTCATTGTCTACACTCTGCGATATATCATCACACTAAGGTAGGATTTTAATGTATTCTTGGTCTCAATGTCTTTAGTTTTGAGATGTTGGAATGAGAAAGAGAGAGAGAGAGAGAGAGCGAGAGAGAGAATAGGGGATGTTACGTTAAATCGTTTTATTTTTTTAGTCTTAATATTTGTATTATCAATAATTTTTTTAATTATTAGTCCTAATTTAATTAGAATTTTGTTAGGATGGGATGGTTTAGGTTTAGTTTCTTATTGTTTAGTTATTTATTATCAGAATGTAAAGTCTTATAATGCTGGAGAGAGAGAACAGCACAGCACTGCACAGACTGGAGTTGAGCCATTGAGTACTGTAGACATCCTTATTTCAACAGAAAAATAGCAGTGAAAACCTTTTATTTCCTGGGGTAGCCCTTAAAGCAGTATATCTCTCAAAAGAAGGGATATACAGGAATGAAGCTTCCCTGCTCCTGGCTCAAGGAACGCCATTACATGACGCAACGATCCATGATGAAATGCAGGAAGTTCTTCCTTCTCCCGTTTATCGTCCGGTCCCCAACATTATTTACCTTTCATTATATCCGCCGTATTGATTTCGCTGCGAAGCTATCACTCAAAGACGGAAAACTGTTGATAAACCGCTCAAGTTTCTAACGCATGGCAGCACTGATTTTTACAGAGGTGGGAAAACTATTATTCTCAAAGCAAAGTTATGCTTATTGTCTCTGAATACTGAAGTTTTAGTTTGGAAACTTGTTCTAGAATTTTTCATCAATCAGAAAAATCTGAGGTTTTGCGTTTACATGACGTTTTCTCCACCTATATATTATGCTTTTATCCACATCATGCTAATTGGGATAAACAGAAATTTTCTCTTTACTTGCTACCCTTTAAGTAAAAGGTAAATAAGGCTAAAGCGATAGTCAACTCTTTTGAAAGCTCGTGTTAAAGCTCAGTTCCCTATTGTATGCATGCCCGGGAGAAAAATAAATATGGATGAAAGATGACTTTCAACTTGGAAAACTTTAAGTAGGGTAAATTTGAAACAAAAATATGTACATGAATAAATTGTGTTTGTTTTAATGAATCTATATGTTTTGTACAGAAAGGTTTTATTTATTTCTTGTGACTTGAGTTTTAAAATTCATCCAAAATAATCATGTCTTTAGATGGTATTCTCAGAAAATTGAAGATATACATTTTATTTGTATGTAAATATTTTAAATATAGGAGACTTTAATAAAAATCGGCAGAGCCATGTTAATAAAAGGAACATTTTCGAAATTTGTTCAATGTTGGGGGTGCGGGGAATTAACTGAACTTAAATGCCAAGATTGATATTTATACGTATTTTCGTTAGACACACACGCGGACATTTTTCTAAAAATGTTTTTGTATTCAAAACATGTATTTCCGGTAAAATCTCGGTATCGAATTTTTTGGTGCAATACAATACCTTCTCTATACATTATGTACAACGTACGTGTAAAAAAAGTAAAAAGTACATAGATCTTGTTAAAACACAATTTTTTGTTTACACTTTTATGGCAGAGTCAACTGTTTCTGAAATGATCCTTGCTATTATTTTCACTTTTAAACTGCCTCATCACCGGGTCATCTTTCTTTTCATCTGTTTTACTGGCAATGCAAAGCTAACTGAACTTCAATCAGCTCTTTAAAGATTTGATTATCGCTTTAGCCTAGTGTATACTCTTATTTCCCTTTTACTTATAAGGGAGAAACTAATTATACAATTTATGCTGATGTTTATCTTGATTAGCATAAGGTAGATACAAGAATACATCTTTTGTAAGCAAAATGTGTTGGTAAAACAGCTAGAGAAGGTCATATGATTCAGATTTTTTTAATCTGTATTATAATTTACATGAAGTGTTAGTGAGTACATGAGCATAAGTAGCTGTAGTTGCTTCTTTAATTATTGTTTTGGATAGTTCTGGGCCCTAGAAGAACTGCACCGTTCTTTATATAGCCTTTAGGAGTTTAAACTAGCGCTTGTTTCACTTTTATAGCGCCGTTAAACATTTTAATTATTGTTTTGGATAGTTCTAGGCCCCAGAAGAACTGCACCGTTCTTTACATAACCTTTAGGAGTTTAAAATAGCGCTTGTTTCACTTTTATAGCGCCGTTAAACATTTTAATTATTGTTTTGGATAGTTCTAGGTCCCAGAAGAACTGCACCGTTCTTTACATAACCTTTAAGAGTTTAAACTAGCGCTTGTTTCACTTTTATAGCGCCGTTAAACGTTTTAATTATTGTTTTGGATAGTTCTAGGCCCCAGAAGAACTGCACCGTTCTTTACATAACCTTTAGGAGTTTAAACTAGCGCTTGTTTCACTTTTATAGCGCCGTTAAACATTTTAATAATACTCGTCCATACAATTGTCTACTGGTAATGCTACACCATTTTATTGCAGCGGGAAGCTGATAATATAGAGGGTGAACAAAAATGTAATTATTGAATATTACTTATAATTTTATAATTAATTACAAGTATACAGCAATGCAATTATTTTTGGTTTTGGCAATTCTAATCCCTTTTAAATAGTACTGGATATCTGATGGTTGATACCAAAATAGTTATTTGTAGTGTATATTGTATTTTAAAGACATCTAAGTTTTTTGTAGTAAGTTTACACTATCACATAACGTATGCAAACTATATGTAGTTCCTTTCCGAGTGAAGATGACTTTAAAAGGCTATTTCCAGAAAATTCTGGTTATGCATTTTACTTGTCATGTATATATCTTTTATCAAAATTATTAGTGGTCATTTTGAAGACAGAAAAAAAATTTGAAAAATATCCCATGTAAATGTTGGAACTGGGGATTTTATTGCAAACCTTCGCTCCGTATCTTTGCAACATATTAAGCTCTAATACAAAGTTTATATTTATCTGATTTTTCTATTTATTTGTTGTTTACCTTGATATTGAAGCAGAAACTATAAATGGAAGTCGATACGCTCTCGGTGAGTAGTAATACACAAAGCATTCATTTATAGCCCCCTTACGTATTATTGTGTGTGCATCTTCCTCGTGGACGCATCGTGCTGTTCCAGGCTCTGCCACAACACTCCATGGGTATGCACAAAATCAAAGTTCATCACCCATACCTATAAGTTATTGGAGTCCGCTCTCGCCCTTAGTAAAACATGTTTTAGTAATATAAAATGTAAGTTAAAAGTCTCACACTATGTAAATAACTTTTGAACCCTATGCCTGTTAGTAGAAGGAACTCGAAAATTACATTAACGATGTTTGCTTCTTTCTAGTTTAACCGGAGCGATTAAAATTTGGGCTTTTTTTTAATGGAACACTCTGTAATATTTTTCATATTCGTAGTACACTTCAATATTTTTTTTTTCAATAATTCTCTTTTACTGCTTCGTTATTAGACCTTTAAGAAGCTATAAATTGTTGGGTCTGTCTCTATATTACTTCTGTCTTAAAATGGTCTTAAAAAAAGGATCTAAAGGCGACAAATCTGGGGATCTTGCAGCTACCCTATGTGAAATATGTACTAATCTATCGTTGGGAAACCTGGGTGTAAGGACGAACATTCTGCCCAAAGTGAACTGGAGCTACATCATGTTAGTAAAAGATTTCATTTTTCGATAGTTTATGATCGAGTGGATGGAAACAAGATTGAGGTGGTTGGTACCAATGATTTCGAAGCACTCCGAGTGCTGCACTTATAAGAAAGAACCATAATGTATTCACCAACAATACTAGTCCAAATATTAAATTTATTTGGATCTATCTATTGTGGGTTTACATATGACCAGTATGGGTGACTAATGACAAATCCATTCAGATAGAAGTGGCTTCATCTGATAATAAATTTTGGATTATTGTTAATACATTCCATCATTAAGTTTAAAAAAAACTGAATTATTCTTTCAGAACCATCTTCTGAAAGCTCATTAAAATTTTTAACTTTATATGGATTCCGCTTGATATTTATAAGAATTTTCGTTATGAATCTTTGATTTATATTGGAATCTAACGCCAAATTTGTTGCTTTTAGATTTTCTTGCCTATGGAGAATATCCAATGAAGTATTTTCATTTGTTGTACTTCTCCGGCCTACCTAAACTTGGTAAATGCTTGACGCTGCAAGTTTCAATAAATTTTCTTCCTACCGCTATAACCATTGTATATGGATTGAAGCAAGATACGATGCATATTATCAAATAAATTCCCAGCCTCGCGATGAGATCGTTGCTTGTCTTCATAGTCAACTGTCATTAAAATGAAAACGTTTTACTTTTCGCTCAACATCAGATAAAATATAATTTAACACAGTAGATGTCAGATTCAATCACCTAAAGCAGTAAAAACAAACAGCACCAATAAATATACTTTCACGGATACAAACACGCGATAGTCAAACAAACTTCCATTGGTATAAACAACGGACAGTCAACTAAACAAGCCTTTATGGATATATATATGAGTCAAATTACAGAAAGAAAAAACGCTTTACTCCGCTTTCTTGACCAAGTAAGTCCTTAGAAAATGCAAGAAATTCCTAAGTAGCATAAAAAGAAGTTTGTATTTAGTACAGGTCGTCTCTTAATAGATGGCAATTAAATTTTCAACTATATGCATCATGTGATTCCGTTGCCATAGGCGATTGAATCAGCAACTTGTGCTTCTTTAGAAAGACGAAAAAAAAAGAGTTTCGTGTAGTGTTTCTGTTTAAAAGGCTTAACACCAAAAGAGATGTTTTCTTTGTACGCATGAGGTCCTCCAAACATGTATTTTGAATGACTTTTCAGATGGCTGTGTAATTCCATTTGCTTCATCAGGATAAGGAAAAATATTGGCTTAGAATTTGAGAAAATTATAACAATGGTAAAATTTCAACCAATAACAAGGAATATTTTGGAAATGGTTAACTTAACAAAATAATTGCATTTGCATTGTGTGTTTTAAGAGGTCTTCATTTTCTATGCAGTAAAGTGTTGTCTAGAATCTCTTACAGTTTAGCATCTTGCGAAAGTCATCCAGGCCATAGGAGACTTCGCTGGTTGTTCCCAGCAAATAATTTGATATGAAAACTCTCGTATCTTCATCGTGTAGTATTTTAATCAAAATCGTAAGAACTGTTTTTGAGATAATCAAAGCTTTCCGAAAATTGTACATGGAAATGGTATTTTCGGCCGGGGAGATTTTCTTGAAAATCTTCGTGTCTCAAAATTAAAACTTATTAAACATATCACACATCAAACCAAGATACACATGTGCTTTTTCTAAAAATACTTTTACTGATTCAGGAGTTCTCAACATGCATTTATCGATGAAATCTGGGTATTGAAATTTTGGTTGGAATGCAATACTTCTTGCATTCGTTTTAAAGTGTTTTTATATCGTTTAACGCCCGCTTTTACTACAATTGGCACCGCAGGCGATGATACTGATGATACATGGAATGAAGATGGAACAGCAGCAGAATACGATGGCGGGGGAAACAAGAGAACCCAGAGAAAACCCGCCACTGCGCCGCTTTGTCCACCACAAATCCTACATGGAAATTCTGAAAATGAATTTTTAGGGAATAACTTTTTGAAGCCCTCTTTATTTACAGATTAGAGATATACAAAAACTATGAGGAAGAAAATGCAGAGCTGGTAAAACTATCAGTAAGAAAAGCGCAGAGCCGATTAAAATACCAAATTTGACTCCAAAATATTCTTCATAAGTTTATACATTTTCGTAACACTGCATAAAACGAGTAGCATGGTGGCACTGTGTCTGCCTCATATTCAAGAGGTCCCGTGTTGGAATCTGGGTTAGGGTAAATTACCGGCATAAAGTACTTTATTACTAGGTTTTCTTTTATCCTCAAATGATGAATGTCGAGTGACTCTAAGCTTTATGGACCCCGGGCTTATTTGAGCATCATTTAATTCATCGTCCTATATTTAGAACCATTACATTCTTATGCCAACTGTAATATGAATTATCTGATACAGGTAAATTTGTTTTTGTGAGATTGTTGTGTGGATGTGTGACATCAAATATTATATTCATTTAAGACAACAATATATATTGCTTATGACGCAACTTCTCTAAAACGCTGCTCAACCTAAGAATTTAAATAATTTTTGTATTTCTTTTCGTTTATTTATAATTCAAATAATTTATATTTTCACAGCAATAAATATATATAACAGAGATATTTTAGAATTATTTGTTGTAACTTTAAACATTTCAATGTGTTTTATAACATAGAAATTTAGAGTCATAAATGCTTCAGCTTGTTGTTATTCCTTTTAGCTCTGAAAACCAAAATGTTTTTTCTCTTTGCTCTAATGCTTTGAGCCAGTGTGTAATGCTTGCTGAAATGTACTACATTATTAATCACTGTTTTTTCAGTTTTGAAATGTAATAAATTAAAGAATAATTCATTTGAAACTGATATTAATATGAGCATACTATACTAGCAATTATAATTTCTTTATAAAAACAGCGCAATAATTTAATTTATGCAGGTGCTTTAAAGAGAGTTGACCAAATTTTATAAACGTATATGCTAATGATCCCTTGCTCCATTCGATTTCATGTAAATATTTAAGGATTTCGTTTAGACCTAATTCACACAGCTTAAAGCACTAACAATGAAATATAAGCCCCAGTAGTTTACTCGGTGTTTAAGTACTAAAGCAAACAAACAACCAAACACAAATGTTCATTGTTATTACCATAGCTACAGTAACTACAGAGAGGGAAAAATAATTACCAACAGCAGTAGATCATTTTCAACGTTACTGACTGTAGAAAAGGTGGGCGTAGTAGTTCATGTTATGTGTGAGATAAGTGGCATTTAAATGTCCTCAAATCAGCAAATATATAAAACATTTTCAATCAAATTAGAATATATTATTTTGTGTAAAATGTGACAGTGAGGCGTCATTTAAATGTATGAAAATTTAATTTTAATTTCGGCGAAAATTATAACACAAGGATTAAGACACTCAGATTACTTAATGTTAGCCTTTTGCCTTTTTATACACTTCCAGTTTCAAATAAATTAATGTACATTTCAAATTTAAGAAATCGACTGAAACTATCTCTACGGCCAGTCGTTCTGGCCTCTTAATCCAGAGGTTAAAGACAACCCTTTTGTAATGCCAGTCAAGTGCTTCAAGATGCGCAAATTGACCTTTTTTGAGGGTGGGTATGCGTGGGAGTTGCAGAATAGACAGCACCAGTCAATTGTAAACACTTAAATTAGGCTAAAAAATATGATGCGTTCCATTCACATGACTTTCTCTACATCTCTGCAACAAATTATTGTTAAAAAGCTTATGCCTCTATTTACTTAATGCTAATCGAGAAACAATTAGCAGAAATACTCTTATTACTTGCTTCCTTGTAAGTAGAAGCGAAATTAAGAAGTACCATTGGTTAAAGTGAAGCTGGTTGCTATGTGACTGGTTCCTTTGTTTGTATGGACAGGAGTTGACAAATTCCTGTATGATTTTCAAAGCTGAAACTAAAAACAAGAAATATCTTAAAAACGATCAACTCTACGAAAAAAATATATTGCATAAATTGTGTGTTTTAACGTGCTCTACATTTTTTGTGTGGTAAGCTTTTGTCCATCTCTTACGGTTTACCAGTTATGCGAAATTCCGTAAAATTGATCCAGACTAAAGTAGTCTTAAGAGGCTATTCCCAGAAAATTCAAGATATATATTTTATTTGTCAGGTAAATATTTTTAATATTCGATATTTTAATCAAAATCGTTAGAGCCAGTTTTAAGAGAATCAAAATTTTCGAAATTTTTTCCATGTAAAGGGTAGTTTGGGGTGAGGGGATTTTTCTCAAAATCCGCATCCCTAAGATACTTAACTTAAATACCAAGTTTGGTATTTTACCGACTTTTCGTTTTTGAGTTTCGTGTTCACACACACGGACCTTTTTGTGGAAATTCCTTTTTTTATATATAGATATAAAGGACCCTAAAACATATATTTCCAGTGAAATTCGAGGTATCGAATTTTGGGTGGAGTGCAATACCTTCTCTATATACTATGTACATAGTACCTCTAGAGAAAGTAAAAATGTAAGATTTTAGGTGATAAACAAGTCTAAAATATTTGACGTTCTTATTTCTGTCCTAAGCAGGATGTAAATCAGGTACGGTGGCTCAGAACCTTTATAAGTTGGGTGACCACTGTCATAGAAAACTAAAGGTATATCTTGTATTTGCGAATATTTTAAATATATGATACTTTAATCAATCTCGTTACAGCCAGTTTTGAGAAATAAAAGTTGTTCATGTTAGGAGTAGATTTGATTAGGGGAATTTTTGAATATATGTATTTAAACTGCATGCTTGATAGATACTGAACTAAAATACTAAGTTTGGAATTTAACACACGTTTTGTTTTGGAGTCAAAGCTCTTCAAATACACATACACACATAACATATACTCACACATAAATGGACCTTTTCTAAACAATGCCTCTTTTGGATTCAGGGTGGTTTCAAAGCATATAGGTATTGCGATTTCGAATTTTTGTGGAATGGAATACTTCCTCTACTGCTATATACAAGGAGAGAAAGGAATGCAAGAGTAATGCTTTACATTAAAGCTAGAAACAAAAAATACTTGTCTATACGAAATACAGACACTAGACAGGAGAAACAAAATAAAAGATACGTGAGTAAAAACAGAAATGTAGAGGGAAAGGCAACAAAGGTTTTTGTTTCCGAAACATAAATACCGATATAAGATAGGAATAAAAGTAAAGACATGAAAGAGAATAATCGACTAGAGGGAAGTTGTGAAAAGTCAGGAAATAATTAATGAGCAGGAAGGGAAAGCTTTCAAAATGAAGAAGAGGTTCACAAAGTGAAGGGAGAAAAAACCAAAATAAGTTTATATGTTAATAATCGAGAAAAGTAAGGGCTTCATTTGTGTACAACAGCTCAGTGTTATTTCCTTTGTTATGTGTGTTACCATTCTTTTGTTTGTACAGTATTTACTTGCTCTCTTATATAATGAACAGTTACATTTTGTCTGCAAGCTACTGAAGATGAAACAACCGTACAGACAACACGATCTAACTCTCGGGTGTGTCTGCTTATGCAGTATCACTGAAATGCTTATTATGGATGTTTTGGAAAACACCTCTAAAGATTTTAACAATGGCTGCATAGTTATCATCGTCGTTGTCAAAAGGTTTGGACCTTTCGGCCTCTTCCGAACTTCACTAAGTTTCGAAATGTCCTTCTAACGTTTCTTCGGTCGTCTGACATCTCTCCTTCCTCTGGGCTTATTTGTTATGAAGAGGTCCATCCTACATAAACTATCTTACCATTGTTTTCGATATTCTTCTCTTCTGAAATGTGGTTCACTAATTCTTCCCCAATGTCTTCGTTTGCTGTGGTAGTTCAAAACCGATTTCCAACCAGAAGCCTTAATGATTTTAGTTCTGTATTTTACTACCCCTCATTTGTATTTTAATGTCTAAATCTTATCTCATATAGCGTCATTAGTATGGCCAAAATCTTGTAAAATTTTAAAGGCCCCTCGCTACGGACTACGTTTAATAATTTCGTTTAATTGCCCCATTTAGCGATATAGACTTATTAAATTTATTACACATCCCAAATATATAGAACAGGAGACCTGAACAATAATTTTACCATCTACTGCTACGTTTATTTTTGGAATTTTTCCTTCTCAACCAATAGCTTTGTTTTCCTGTGGATATTTTAAAATTATTTGGTTTTGTAATTGCATTTAGCTTAAAAAAATTTATGTAAATTCTATTAAAATGTATTAATAATGTATTAATATTATTTGGTCAGCTGCAAAGAATAGTGTAGTTAAACTACATTTGAAATATTTTCGTCCAGAGGTTTTAGACATTTTCTAATGACAACATAGATAGAAAAACTAAATAGGGAAAGTGGCTATTAGTGGTAACCTCTGTCTTAACCCCTAATTCAATATATTTGCGTATGCTATATACTTTTAATTTCATTTTTGTATTTATATACATTTTTGAATTCATCCCACAGCAGTCTTCTGTGCTCTTTTGTGAAATACATCAGGGAAGTCTTTGAAAACCAGAAATGTAGGCATAGTATATTCTGTATTGTATGTATGCTTAATATATATTATTATAATTATAGTTTTTCCACACAAGCGGTGTGTATTACAGTAGTTGGATCGGTAGAGTCAGACTGAAACTGAAATAGTATAGCCTGGATTTGAACCACGTATCTCTTGCCGGTTGCTCTAACCACTGAGCTACCATGGCAACATGTTGGCACAGCATTAAATCCCTCAAATGACTCGAAAGTTTTTCCGGTAAACAATCCGTAAAAGTTAATGCCGTGCCGGCATGTTCCTTGGTAGCTCGGTGGAAAGCAACCGGCTAGAGATCGGGAGTTCAGTGGTTCAAATCCCAGCTATCGCATTGACTTTTCCTGTGTGACTTTATCTATATATATACAATATATATATACATACAATATATATATATATATAATAACTGTATTA
The DNA here is from genome assembly GCA_030762935.1 of Hymenopus coronatus. Lineage (NCBI taxonomy): Eukaryota > Metazoa > Arthropoda > Insecta > Mantodea > Hymenopodidae > Hymenopus > Hymenopus coronatus. Next base: position 104,759,896 of record CM060888.1, on the reverse strand, counting down.
TATTAACTAATTAACTGGAGCGGACCATCCAGTTTCAAATTTTGGGCGAGAATCTTTGAAAAATATTATATACCCCGTATTCCTAAGAGCTATCTCTCTATAATTACTGCAACCTCGAGGATTTAATTTCTTAAACGTAGGGATTATTTATTAATTATATATAGTTTTTTCCGGAACATAGCCTGATGTCGAACAACACTTCATCAGATTTAAATGTCTCCTTAAAAACACATCAGGGGCACATCTCAACAATTCCTGCTTAATTTTATCTATACCAGAATATCTCTAATTTTGCAGGTTTTAAAGCAATGTATTAATTCTAAATCGATTATCTTATCAATGCACAACAATAGGATCAATATTATAAGCAATATCCTCATCCCCATATTTGAAGGTGAACCCCTTCAGAAATAATATTTAATTTATTTTGTTTCCTACGTTAATTTTAATTCCGCTTATAATTTCATATGCCTTTTATTGTGAATCATGGCTATCAATTTCAATACCGCTGATAAATATTTCCAAACTGGAACGTTTAACTACAATATTGCGGTCTTTATAATCGCTGCTCATCTGCTACATTTCACATTATAAGTTAAATATTTAGAGTTTGACCGTCTTATTGTTAATCAAAGTTTCTAGTTTTCCTTCCATACATAAAGGATGTTTACCTTCTCCCATGCAGTTGAGTGTGTGGTTAAATTTGAAGTTTCTCCTTATGATTGGCTTTATTTTTTGTGGTGTTCACAGATTGTTAGATCTATTGTTAGGTAAAGCTTAATTTAAATTGAGATTGATGTATTATTCTACATTGTATTTATATAATAAAATATTAAATTTTCAGGTTCCAAATTGCATTAATATTTACTAGAGACAATATTTGATTTTAATCTGTATTCCCAAGGGAAGAAACTAATTGTGTAACCAAATGTTTTGTCCACACAAACGCAGATTCATACACAGGCTGTTAGACGTATAATTCCAGATACTTGTATTGGTAATTAAGGTCAGTATGATGAACAATAATAATAATTCTCTTTTACTTATTAAATAAAAATAAAGTCTGATGTGTTCAATTCACATGATTTTCTCTCCTTCTGTGTAACAAATTATTGTTAATAAGTTTATTGTTCTATTTACTTCATGCTAATTGAGAAAAATTATTAGAAATAGCCTCATTACATGCTTCCTTGTAAGCAGAAGCGAAATATGGGAGTATCATAGGTTAGAGTGAAGTCAAAATCTGGTTACTAGGTGACTGAAGTTCCTTTGCTTGTATGGACACAAATTAACAAATTCCTGTATGAGAAAAGTACAAGTTTTTTAAACCTGAAACCAAAAACAAGTAATATCTCAAAAACGATTAACTCCTCGAAAAAAAATGTATATAAAATAAATTGTGTGTTGAATGTGCTCTACATTTTTTGTATGGTAAGTTTTTGTTCATTTCTTACGGTTTAGCAGTTATGCAAAATTCCTCCAGAATAAAGTAGTCTTTAGAGGCTATTCCCAGAAAGATCAAGATATACATATTATTTGTCAGGTAAATGTCTTTAATATACGATATTTTAAGCAAAATTGTTAGAGCCATTTTTGAGAAAATCAAAATTTTCGAATAAAGTTCCATGTAAAGGGTAGTTGGGGTGGGGGGAATTTCTTGAAAATCTTCACGTCGCATCCTTGGAAGATACCAAACTTAAATACCAAGTTTGGTATTTAACGGTCTTATCGTTTTTGAGTTATGCTGTCCACAGACACACAGAGACACACACACACACACACACACACGGTCTTTTTTGTTAAAATGCTTTTTTTGGATTCAGGGGGACCCAAAACATGTATTTCCGGTGAAATCTCGGTATCGAATTTTTGAGTGCATTACGATACCTTCTCTATGCACTATGTACATAATACGTGTAGAGAAAGTAATAATTCCATCTTCCAAAATTTAACATTCATGCAATAGCTGTTAATAAAGCAACATCACCTACTCGATTTGATAAAACAGTTAATACTCCAGCGTTATAAAGTTTAACATTTTGATAATAAATAGCTAAACAAGATACTAAACAATAGTTACTTCATTTTCGGGCTTATTATTGTACTTATTAATAACAATATGCTTTGAGTTTCATTAGTACCTCCAAGTAGGAGTGACACACACAAAACATACTTGTTAATTTCCCTAAGGCCGCGAGAGTGAAAGGCGTGGCCTTAAATGGGCAGGTCTCGCTATAACGAATGTTGTATTGGAACTGAGTTTGAATGCCTTCTGCAAGTCCAATGATCCACACTACCTAGGTCAGCAGATCACGTATACACCCCGAAATGGATATACATTAAAGTACCATTTTTGAAAATATTTTTATTTAGACCCATTACACGCTGTCTATATTATGCTATTAGTTTCATAATAATCTCTATAATCTTTATGAATATTTTCATTTTACAAGTAATTTAAATAAGTATATAATTGAGTATGCATTTGTATATTATTTCATTACGTTTATGAAAATATACCTGTTTACATGCTATTACTAAGCGTTTATATTTAGGACCATTGTTGCACATGTTTACGTGCTAAGTTCAGACATCTGCGACAATGTAGACGTAAACCGGCTGTCTACGCACGTGTTCAAAATTCAGGTAGCCATGGCAGAACACAATCACGTAGTCACAGTAGTTTACTTAAAAGACTCCAATATTAGATAGTATAATACAGAACGTTTATGCACCTTATAATATGCACGCAACACATGTTTTAGTTGCAAATGGACTTGAACGAGAATGCATCATAAATATATAGTATTATAATGACCATTCGGCTAAACAGAGGATACGTATTAGTCGTATGTTTAATATGTTAATAATTACAAATGCAAAATGAGGAACATTACATCTGTAAATAGATTTTTATGAAGATGTTGGTCTTTCCAATTAAAGATACTTCACCTGTGATATTTTTCTACAGTACATTTTCACTCGTGTGCATAAAAAGTGACCTATTTCCCCTGATAGTCTTCTTCCATTCAGTTTTTCACTTTTCAGCGGTTGTTTTTAATTGCTGTCGGCATCCTGATCTACCGATCCACTGTTTCTCTTTCAAGTCAAAATTTTCCACAACTTTTTTCACACCACGACACCACCAAAATTAAACGAGTCTTCCTCGTTTCCTTCTTCTTGTGGGAGTCCAGTCCATTATCCATTTGTGCCATCTCTCCTCCTCCATTCTTCTAACATGTACGTATTTTACTCCATGGCACGACAGCTCACGGGGAACCTTGGCCTACCGCCCGGCCGCTGCGTCCCCCATCTCGGTCCACTACAGACGTCATGGATGGGGTGCAGTATTGGAGGGTGAGACGTGGTCAGCGCCTCGAATCCCCCGGCCGGTTAATGCGGTCCTCATGACCTGGAGCCGCTACTTCTCCATCAAGTAGCTCCTCAATTGGCCCCCCCAGGGACCTTACGAGGCTGAGTGCACCCCGGGCCAGGTCTCCCAGCGGGGGAAAAATCCCCACGCCGGTACTGGGGATCGATCCCAGGTCTCCCGCTTGGTAAGTAGCAACGCTACCACCGCGCTAAGGAGACGCTAAGGGGAACTACTGCATTCCACACATAGATACTGCCATAGATACACATATGAACCTTTTGCTAAAACTGGCTTTTTTGCATTCAGGTTGTCTCAGAACATGTATTTTCGGTGAAATCTGGGTATCAAACTTTGGATAGAATACAATACCTTCTCTATCTACTATGTACATTTTACATGCTAATAGAGAAAGTAAAAGTGTTAATTCCGCTTTAGCCTTACATATTGCCTGCTTTTCTTGTACTTCAGAGAAATAAGAACAAGAGTAATACCATCATTTTAACATTTATCTCGACCAGCATAAACAGATAAATCAATACGCTTTTATAAAAATAGTTTGTTGCAGAATAGGTAGAGAAGGTCATGTAAATGGAAAACATCAAAATTGTTAATTTCTCTACTCCGTGCATAATAGATGGAGAAGTTACTGCATTCCGTCCATAAATTCTGGACCAAGATTTCATCGTAAATATATATTTTGAGGACTCCTGAATAAAATGCATTAGAAAAGCAATACAGGTTAAGTTTAACTTTGATATTTTAGAAAGTATGATTTAGCTAGTAAAGTGAAAAAATACTTAAAATAATTTGAATTGAAAATGTTAAATACAGAATCAGGCAAATGTTTCACTGTGTCTGTGTTTGCATCTGTGAACAGCATAACTCGAAACAAAATACAGTTGTTACCAATCTTGATATTTAAGTTTAGCATATTCCATAGATGAGACATAATATTTTCAAAAATATCTCACACTACAAACTACAGATCCTATGGAACATTTTTGGAAAATGTTGATTTCCAAAAAATGGCTTAACGATTTTAATTAAATACAGTATGCTTATTAAGATATTTTATGACAATTGTAATTTATAGCCTGAATTTTCTGGCAAGGCATCTAAATTCCTCTTCAGTCTGGACTTTTGCATAGCTTGTAAACCGTAAGAGAGAGAGAGAGAGAGAGAGAGAGAGAGAGAGAGAGAAAATTTTGTGACATAAAAATGTAGGTCCTCTTAAATTACATAATGTATGGCAAGACAATTTTTTCTTGATTTAACCATTTCGGAGATATTCTTAATTATTTGTTTCATTTTTGCAATGCTTATTACTTGTTTTTCTTTTATTTTCCTCCGGGTCATGCAAAGAGATTGGAGTTTCATCACTTAGCCATCATCCCTTCAAAGATTTTATTATTGCTTTAGTCTAGTGTATTCCCATATTCATTTTGTGTCATATAGGATATATGTAATAATAACTCCATGGCACGGCAGCGCACGAGGAACCTTGGACAACCGCCCGGCCGCTGCGTCCCCCACAGGCGTCATGGACGGGATGCAGTATTAGAGCGTGAAACGTGGTCAGTGCCCCCCCCCTCAAGACCTGGAACAGCTACTTCTCCATCAAGTAGCTCCTCAATTGACCCCCCCAGGGACCTCACGATGCTGAGCGCAGGTCTCCCAACGGCGGAAAAATCCCCACAGCGGTATTGGGAATCGAACCCAGGTCTCCCACTTGGCAAGCAGCACGCTGCCACCACGCTAAGGAAACGACCCAGTAGAATACATGTAATATATCATTTTTGCTAATGTTTATTTTTTTGCATGAAGTAGATAAAAGAACAGACTTTTAAAAAATAATTTGTCACAAAACAGGTATAGAAACTGATTTGTATGTAACACATCAGATATATGTTCATCCTGGGATGAAATTAGAACCTAATGCCTAAGTTATCAAATAGTGACCAGCTCTTAAAGATTTGGATATCGCTTTAGATTAGCGTATTACCCTTCTGCTTACGAAGAAATAAGTAATATCATTTCTGCTATTGCTTACCTCGATTAGCACGAAGTAGATAAATGATATGCGTTTTGAAAAAACAGTTTGTTGCAAAATATGAACAAAAACGCATGAGAATGAAAGGCGTCAGTTGTTTAGAAAAAGGTCCAGGTGTGTATATGTAGACAACATAATTCAAAATATAAAGGTGAGCTAAAAACAAAACTCAGAAGGTATTTATGTTCAGCATATTCTACGAATGTGAAATGCAGATTTTCTAATATACGAGTTTGGCCGTGCCGTGGCCAAGTGATTAGACCACTCGCCACTCATCTAGATGGCCCGCGTCGATCCCAAACAGCCGCATGTGAGATTTGTGGTGGACAAAGCGGCGCAGGACGGGTTTTCACCGGCTGTCTCCGATTTTTCCCGCCATCGCATTCCACTGGTGCTCTGTCTTCATTCCATGTCTCATCGCCTGCGGTGCCACACGTAGTAAAAGCGGGTGATAAAAGATATTCAAACAAAAATACTCATGAGTATCACATGGCAATTTTTCGAAATATTTGTTTTGTCAAAAATATCTCTTAATAACTTGGATTAAAATACCGTTTATTAAAGATATTTTTATGGCAAATAAAATTTATGTATATAGAATTTTCTGGGATTAGACTTTGAAATCCACTTCGTTCGAAAGAATTTTTGTATAAACTTGCACAACTGTACTATACAACATATATAGGTCATTAAAACACACAATTTACTCCTATAGCCATTTCCAAGACATCCATTATTAAAGGTTCCAACTTTTCAACAAATATTTTAAATTACTTTGAGGTTCTTTTGTTTGTCGCGACTACATGGAAAAATAATATTGAATTTTTATATCAACACGTACGCCCAGTTTTAAAATATTTTAATATACATTTGATATATTTTTTTTTTATTTTAACATTCTTTAACCTGATAGGTCCTCGCATGCACAAATATGTGTGACGTCTGTAAGACCCTTAGCATATCTATAACGAAATAGTTAAAGTAGCCCTTTCTGCAGAACTCTGTATGGATTAAAATGAAGTGGATGGAGGAAAAAAAAACCAAAAAAAAAAAAAAACCTGATGTGCTCCATTCACATGGTATTCTCTGCAACTCTGTACCAAATTACTGTTAATATAATGTTAATGTATATAACATACATTGTGTGTTTTAGTGAGATCTGCATTATCTTGTGCACTACTTTTTTGTCTATCTCTTACGATTTACCGGTTATACAAAATCAGAAATATTCTTCCAGAATAAAGAGGTTTCCAGAGGCTATTCCCATAAAATCCTACATATACATTTTATTTGCCATATAAAAAACATCTTAAGTATAAGAGATTTTAATCAAAATCTTTCAGCAATTTTTGAGAAAAACAAAATTTTAGATTTTTTTCCGTGGAAGGGTAATTGGGGTGGGGAAATCTTCTTGAAAATCTTCGTGTCGCATTCTTGGAAGATACTGAACTTACATATCAAGGTTGGTATTTAACAGACTTTTTGTTTCTGAGCTATGCTGCCCACACAAACGGACATTTTTCTAAAATTTTTGTTTTGGATACAGAGGCCCCCAATACATATATTTTCGATGAAATCTCGGTAGGGTGCAATACAATACCTTCTCTATACACTATGTACATAGTACGCGTAGAGAAAGTAATAAGTATTCATAAAATAATTCGTATATAGACTGAACGTTAGAAGGCATAGAAAATGTATGAATGAATTGCATCAATTTGTTTTATTCGCAGTGAATTTTTGTTTCTATTTTTTTTCTTTTTAGTTCTTTAGCCTAGTAGGTCAATGACCTACCATCGCAGGACGATGAATGAAATGTGTAATAGCCCAGGATCCTTAGAGCTTAAAGTTATTCGACATTCGCCTTCTCAGGTTAAGGAAAAGCTCCAGAAAGATAATTTATTCCGGTAACTCAGTCTAACCAAGTTTTGAACCCCGGATAGAAATGTGAGTAGCATAACTCGCCTAAAAATAAAGTATTATAATTGTACTTTAATTAATTAAAATGTAATAAAACAATTAAATGTTCTTTATTATCTAAGGAAATCCTTCCAAGCCATAACCCTGAGAACAAGAATTCCATATTCACGTATTGAATGCACTTTTCATAATAAACATTCTATTAATTACTTCAACACATTTGTTAAATGTTTTATTAAACCGCCGCAGGTTAGATAATTTCCTCTAAAGAGATGTTTAAGATAAAACATGCGTCTTAGTTTTCTTCAAAATATTACATAAAACTTCAATTCCTTTTCTTTAGCCATTAGTTTAACTGCCAACGTATGGATTGAAATACGGAGAAGATACATTAATATAAACCTCCTATTAGATAACTAATTAGCATCACTTAAGGCTTCAATTTTACGTTGTTTCTTTATGTCGCGTTTAATCAAGAGTGATAAATCACAAAGCAGTTATAAGGTTATTTATTTAGCCTCCAGGCATATAAAAATTATATCTAAACAGTTATTTTACTTTTGATTAAAACTTAATTATTTACACAAGATTTTACTTTCGCTGTACGTACTATGCACATAGTGTATAAAGAAAGTATTGCATTCCACCCAAAAATTCGATACGGAGATTTCACCGGAAATAAGCGTTTTAGGGTCCTCTGTGTCCAAGAAAAAACATTTTTGGAAAAAGGTCCTTGTGTGTGCGTGAGTCCGTGTGTCTATGAAAACGAAAATTCGGTAAAATACCAAATTTATTGTTTATGTTTAGTAGCTTCCAGGAATGCGACACGAAGATTTTGAGAAAAATCCCCCCACCTCAAACTACCCTTTACATGGAAATAATTTCGAAAATTTTGATTTTATCAAAAATGGCTCTAACGATTTTGATTAATATCCGTATATTAGAAATATTTATATGGCAAATAAAATGTATATCTTGAATTGTCTGGGAATAGTTTCCACAGACCTCCTTATTCTGAATGAATTTTGCTGAATTTTGCGTAACTGGTAAACCGCAAGAGTTAGACAGAAACTTACTACAAAAAATGAGATCGCATTAAGACACACAATTAATGTTATATACTTTTGTTCTTACATGTTTTTTCTGACATATTCCTTGTTATTTTTTTCAGATTTAAAATACTTAAAACGTTTCTCACACGAAAAGTTATAAACTCGTGGCCCTGCTTAGAGACGGATTTGAAGTTTTAAAAGATTTGATATTCCCTTAAGTCTAGTGAATTCCCTTATTTTCCTTCTACTGGCAAGGAAGCAAGTAACTAAAACAATTTCTGCTAATGTTTATCTCGATTATCATAAAGTAGAAAGAAGAATATGCTTTTCAACAATAATTTGTTACAGCGAAGTGGAGAAAGTCATGTGAATGGAACACATCATATTTTTCATTTTCACGATTATAAAAGAATGCACTAGAAGAATGGAAGCATGAAATATGGTTTTATTCACAGAAAAAGTTTTCAGACGACTGTACCTTGATAGCTGCCTTACAGAGTAGTATCTCAAATCCTAACATGTCGAAACTCTAATCGAAACTTTGCAAATGTGATTACTGCGCAACACAATCCTATTCCTGGTGGAAGGGACTTGGCTTTTGAGGTCTGCAGTATCGCCAGTTTTGTAAATATATTGTACCTACTCCACGCATCATACTGGAGAAGAGGTTCCGCCAGGCACCTCACTCCAACTTGAGGAAATATTTACATCCTAACCACAAAATCTGTCGATATTTTGTTAACTTCCATGTCATATTTGTAATATTTGATGTTCAAATGTTTTTATTCTATTGCATTCCTAAGTTGAAATCACTGGGTGCAGTGTTCATATTCCTTTTACTTTCTCGCGTATAAGTGTTTTGATTTTCTCTATGCGATGTTGTTTTTTCTATAAACAGCTATCATAGTGTTGATTTTGATAGGTGTGAAGCCAGTTATTATAAAAAACAATCCGATGTGTTCCATTCACATGACTTTCTCTACATTGCCGCAACAAATTATTGTTAAAAAGCTTATGCATCTCTTTACTTCACTCTAATCGAGAAAAAATTAGCAGAAATAGCCTTATTACTAGCTTCCTTGTAAGTAGGAGCGAAATAAGGGAGTACCTTAGGTTAAACTGATAATCAAAAGCTGGTTGCTATGTGACTGAAGTTCCTTTGACTGTGTGGACAGGAGTTGATAAATTCCTATATGCGAAAAATATAAGATTTTCAAAGCTGAAGCCAAAAACAGCGAATACCTCAAAAGCGATCAACTCCACGAAAAAAAATGATATATGATATAAATTTTGTGTTTCATCCTGATCTACATTTTTGTGTAGTAAGCTTTGTCTATCTCTTATGATTATGCAAAATTCAGTAAAACTCAAGCAGAATAAAGTAGCCTCAGAGGCTAGTCCCAGAAAATTCCAAATATACATTTTATTTGTCAGGTAAATATCTTTAATATACGTATTTTAATCAAAATCGTTAGGCATTTTTGAGAAAATAAAAATTTTCGGAATTTTTTCCATGTAAAGGGTTGTTGGGGTGGGGGAATTTTCTTGAAAATCTTCATGTCGCATCCTTGGAAAATACTGAACTTAAATACGAAGTTTGGTATTTAATGGACTTTTCATTTTTTAGCTATGCTGTACACAGACACACACAGACACACTCAGACTCACACATACACATACTCAAACACACACAAGCTTTTTTTCCAAAATTGCCTTTTTTTTGGATTCAGGTGGGCCCAAACATGTATTTCCGGTGAAATCTGTATCAAACTTTTGTGTGGAATGCAATACCTTCTCTATACACTATGTACATAGTACGTGTAGTGAAAGTAAAAAGGCTTTTCTGAAATATGAAATGTAGGTCAACAGCGAGAATACGCGTACATTCGCGTATAATAGAATTCGCACAAATATTTGCAGCAGTGTCGTTCCGCGTCGGAGCTTATAAAAGAAGTTAGAGTCGCGAGAGAAAGAATATTCGTATTCGAACAAAGCACATAATTGTACGGGCAATTGCAGTTTAGTATTCCAATTGTACGTGTGAATAAACTACAATTCCACAAAAAATGGAAATGGAGTGTTATTTATGGACGCTCTTTAACTACTGTGGTTCTCAGCGTCCCATTCTAAATTGGGCGTGAAAGACCGCTTAATTTTGCTCAGAGGCCTCTCTATCAGGCTTGAGGTTCTTTTACGTGCCGTAAATCTACGACACGGGACCCACGGCTTAACTTCCCTTCCGAAGGAAGCCATGCTGAGGATTTTTACACCCGAAAAAATCCATCGTCCTCCACCGGGTTTGAACCCGCGACCTTGGGTATATGAAGTAAGCATGGTAACCATTACACCACGGAGGGCGACACAATTCCACAAAGAAAACCCTAGCGATGGATATTTAAGAAATCGCCAACTAGTCTGGACCTGTAAAGCCCAACAAGCCCATTAAAACGTCTTGAGATAAAAGTCTATTGCCAATTAAAACTAGGCGCAAGCGCGAGCAGTTTTCTATTTAAAATTTAACACGAACGCGAAAAGAATAATATGCTTTGCTTCAAACTCCATACACGAACTTTAATTCCAATAGCTGTATAGATTTATTGTATCACGTAATCTTGTAGGGTTTAGTTAAAGTATATTTAAGCGAAATGGTTAAAGGATATTCTAGAAAAATTATTAAATCATTGTGCCGTTATATTTATAGTCCTTTTTACTTTCTCTAGTTAGAGAAGGTATTGCATTTCACCCAAAATCGCGATACTGATATATTTACCGGAAGTACACGTTTTAGGAAACAGAAATGGAGTTTTATTTATGGACGCTTTTTAACTGCTGTGGTCCTCAGTGTCCCATTCTATATTAGGCGTGAAAGACCGCTTAATTTTGCTCAGAGGCGTCTTTTACCAGGCTTGAGGTTTCTTTACATGATGTAAATCTACCACCCGGGACCAACGGCTTTACTTCCCTTCCGAAGGAACCCATGCTAAGGGTTTTTATGCCCGAAAAAATCCATCGTCCTCCTCCGGGTTTGAATCCGCGAGGTAGCCATTACACCAAGGAGCGCGACACACGTTTTAGGGTTTCCTGTATCCAAAAAAGCATTTTTAGTAAAAGGTTCGCGCGATGATGATGGTTGGTATTCAAGGGCGCTCAACTTCTAACGTCATTGGTGCCCTCCCCCATGTGTGTGTCAGTGTATCCGTGTGAACACGATAGCTCAGAAACGAAAAGGCGGTAACATACCAAACCTCGTATTTAAGTTTAGTATCTACCAAGAATGCGACACGAAGATAGTGAGGAAAATCCCCCACACAAACTATCCACTATATGGAAAAAAATTCGAAGATTTTAATTTTCTCAAAAATGGCAATAAGATTCTGATTAAAATGCCGTATATAAAATATATTTGCATGACAAAAGGATGTATATTTTGAATTTTTGGGTATGCCTCTGAAGAGTTCTTCATTCAAAATTGGCTCTACAGATTTTGATTAAAACGCATATTGAAGACATTTACGTGAAAAATAAAATGTATGGTTCCAATTTTCCGGGAATAGTCACTGAAGATTTCTTTATTTCGGATGAATTTTGCTGAATTTTACATAACTGATTAACCATAAGAGACAGGTAAAAACCTACAACACAAAAAATGCAGGTCTCATTAAAACACACCATTTATGACATATGCATTTTTTCCTGTAGTTGATCATTTCCGAGATATTTATTGTTATTGGTTTCAAATACTTGAAACTTTTCTCATACGGGAATTCGTGAACTCCTGGCCCTGCAAAGAAATGGATTTCAATCACATGACAACTTTTGACTATCGCTTTAGCCTAGTGTATTCCGTTATTTCTTTTCCAGTTATAAGGAACTAAGTAGTAAGATAGTTTGTGCTAATGTTTATTGGATTAGCCACTTCAGGAAGGATCCTTTCTTTTTGTTTTAATCGCTGAGATAATTTGTTCCAAACATGGTATTTCCTATTATAAAATACGTCATTGTTTTAAAAGTTAATTTAACATGTTTATTGGTTCAGTTGTATGCACTTAAACACTCGTATTTAATCTACATGTACATAAGTGCATTAGCCAAGATAATCAATGTTATTGTATTAGCATGATGTAATTAAAAGAATGCGTCGTTTATTAACAAATTGTTACAGAGATATAAAGAAAGTCATATGACTGTAACACATCAGATTTTTATAAAATGTATTAATATTAACGTTTGCTATTCCGTATAATTGCTGTAACGATACTGCACTAAAATAATCAGAACACATTGTTACGCTTTTCTCATATTTTGGGGGAGATAATGTATTCTTCTATTCTATGGCTATAATTATGTTCAAGAAACAGAAAAGGCTCACGCTGGTAGAAAGTGAGGCTAAATCTATCATTACCACATCTTTCATTTCCATCAGGGCCACTTTTTTAAAATGACTAAATTACATTGTCAATAATACCAAGAGTTTAGACACAAAATTGCCTCCTGAATTAACGTATTCTCTGCATGTTTAACAGAGCCTTTAGAATGCGATACAGGACATATACATGGCGCATTTCTTTTGATTCATTTATATCAAGTGTAACATCTAGGTCACATTGGCGGCTTCTCCTTTGGAAGAATCACTCATGGCGATTGTGTGCATTAGTTTACTGGTGGTGTTTTAAACTTGTTGAATTTTGACTCTCTTTTTCGTGTATACGCTTTGTATGCAATCTCCGTCGATTTGATCATGTTACACCATCGCTCAAAACACTTACATGGCTCCAGCTTAGGGATACAGGAAAATTGTATTCTTTATCATTTCTGTATCAACTACTTCATTCTCGCATTCCAAACTATCTAAATGTTCGCTTCAAATATATTTCTGACTGTCATAATCCAGAAACTTGCTCACGACACTCTTTCCTTCTTGCTATACCTGTTCATCATACAGCCTTCTATTCATCATCATTTACAATAGATTTAGCTCGTCTTTGGAATGCCCTCCCTGAAGACGTAAGGGACTGTCGGAACGTTATACTGTTCAAGCAGAAAATTACGGCATACATTTATAATCAAACCTAATCTGCTGCTGTATTAATATGATAAATACATCACTACTTTCATTTACTGTTATTAATAGTTTATGTGCTGGCAAGTAATGTGCATTTCAATTGTGAATATGACTAATATGGGTTTCAACGTACATGAATATTTAACTTAAAATGATTTTGTTTACAGTTTTTGTTCTTTTCATTTCAGATACTTGTGTCACCGTTTGATATGTTTTTATTAAGCTGCAAAGAATTGCATTTTTGTTTTTTATTCCTTTATTCATTGTATTATTGCTGTATTGGATTTAATATCTTGCCTGGTAGAGTGAAAAAAGGCCTTCTGACCTCAATGCCAAGCAGGATAAATAAATGAATACATTTATCTTTAACTTTACACACACGCAGTAAACTTTCCTTTTATTTCATGCTAATGAAGGTTTCATTCGCCAACAAACTTCTTATTTTCTCTCCTAATATGTCGTGGTATCAACTTAAAGTGATGTATCTCTGAAATTTGCACAATTTTAATAATGTATTCCTCTCTTAATAAAATACTCTGAATTATAACATTAAGAAAATATGTGTTTTTTCCCAATTGGCGAACTTTAACTACAAATTAACTCAAGCTATAAATGGGTATGTGCATGCATTATAATGGCCATTACCAACTTTAAACCTTACTTTTTTGCAAATCCTTTTCCATCACATTTCCATGCTCATAATAGTTTACACAATGCAAATTTTTACGAATTTATTTAAAGTATATATATACTGCGTCTCAAAAGCACATTAAACATAATGTCAGTATTACTTTTTTGAAATAATGCTCCAATTTTAATAAATAAATTATTAAATTTAAAAAATCAACATTTTTTGTGATGGTATAAATATAATATTACAGATCTATTTTGAAATTGGTTTACTGCAAAACTGATTTTTTTTATGTGAATCTTTTTAAAATGCATCACGAGTCTCAGTTTTATTTAACAAAAAATTTGACAATACAAATATTATTTGAATAACCAAGCAAGATAGAGTTTTGATACATGACAAAATATCACTATTAATATGTATAATAACTGATATAAATTTCTATAAGATATATACTGTGGATTTTCCAAATATCATAGCCTTATCACCTTAATGCTCCAATATATATATATATATATATATATATATATACTGTTGAGTATTCTTGATAAAAGAATAAAACCTAAACCTCTGTGTATATTTGCAGTTTTTGTTAATAATTTCTTCCTTTTGTAATAACTTCTGATTTTTAAATGTATGGATTCACTTGTATAGTTTCAACCGTGGATGAAGAAAAATTCCCCGCCTCAGCCGGAAATCGAACCCGAAACCTCCGGATGAGAGATCAGTTCACTGACCGCTCAATCACGGAGGCATTCCATTTGTTTAATCCTTCAAAGAGGATTCTCGATTTGGGCATTCTAAATCAAGTGGATAAACGCATAAAATGCTAACCTTGCGATTATGATAATTAAAGTTAGTTGTAACGGACTTTTTTTATTATTTAACCCTTCTGTTCTCTTTAACAACAGTACACACTCTTGACATTTTGGGCCATAATGATGAAGAAAGTTCTAGGAATTACCTACGTCAATATTTTATATGTTATTAAAATGCATTTACTTCTTGCTTAACACAGATGAATTACTATTATGTAATGTAACTTTGGTTTTGATCGAAACACAGGCAAAGAATATATATATATATAACTTATTATTTAACTTAGTATATATAACCAGGCATATAAAGAAGCAACTGCAAAGACTGTGATAAAATATACATTGATGGGACAAAAAGAAATAGGTATCAGACTGAAAGGAAACAAATAAACGCGCTAAAAGTCATCAGTTACCTCATGAACAACATGAAATAGGATTCGACATTCACCTTACAAAATATGCGCAGAAAACTGTTGCATTGGATTTAAACAATAACTTCATGGCACGACAGCTCACAAGGAACATTGGCCTACCGCCCGGCCGCTGCGTCCCCTATCTCGGTCCATGAGAGACGTCATGGATGGGGTACAGTATTGGAGGGTGAGACCAGGTCAGCGCTTCAATCCCTCCCGGCCGGTTAATGCGGCCCTCTTGATCTGGAGTCACTTCTTCTCCATCAAGCAGTTCTTCAATTGGCCCCCAGGGACCTCACGAGGCTGAGTGCACCCCGGACCAGGTCTCCCGGCGGAGTAAAAATCCCCACGCCGGTACAGTGAATCGAACACAGGGCTCCCTGTTGGCAAGCAGCTGCCCCATCACTGCGCTAAGGAAACGAGCTGTTTTATTGGATACCTGGGAAAAATATATAAGAAAAATCTCAATACTGACTTATGACCTTTATCTCCTGGTAGAAGAAAGTTCGCTGTTAAAGTCATCAACCCCGCACCAGAGAAGAAGCCGACCACCACAAATAACTGACATGCATCCATTAGTCATACACAGTTGATGATGTAGGACACATCCTACGATACCGGTTCTGCTGTGTGAGTAACAATCTTGAATTTTGATGAAGCTTTGAAAATACTTATAGTGCATTACTATTAACTGAGCTTCTCAGTTTATTTTCAAATTCATTACTATTATTATTTATTACTATTTATCTGTATGCCAGAAGGAGCATATTTTAAAGAGTACAGATTTGCGTTTTTATAGGTAAGTAAACAAGTCTCAGGCGTATTGTTTTTATGTGTGTGCAATTCATATGTCATACTTTTATAGTTATTCTTATAGTTATCGTTATGGTTGTAGTTATTCTATAGTTAATGTTACAGGTTTCATTGTTTCCATTTTAAGGAGAGACAGTGACAAGAGCTGCCTCTCTCGGTTCCTCAAAATGTCAAAGCCGGAAGTGCAGCGTCAGTATTGTAGTGAGCGATTTAATAGAATGTGGGGATAGCAAATTGGGGACCAATAGCGGGACACATACAGATACCAGCTGTCTGCATAACGAGTAAAGACCGACCTGAATCGGCGACTGCACGCGCCGCATGTATTTACCTGTAGTAACGCGTTGGGGAACGTGACTCCTCACAGCAATATTGCGTTGTATTTTACAATACTGCTTTACATGCAATAAAATTAATTCCTTTGATGAAAGTGCATTTACTTCAATTAAAATTGTAAAATCTCTTAATTCAAATTGACTGTATGAAGGTTTGCAATTCACAGAAGAACTTTACAGATATATCTACGGCATTAACACATCGAACATTGAAATGTCTCAAGCTCTGAAAGTTGTCTCGATGTACTTGTGCAAACAATTAATCAAAAACCCTGACACCTGTTTTAGACGCGTGAAAAAGCAAACGAAAACAATGTTTGGAAAAAGATGTCGGATTTTCAAAAACGCGTGAAATACGAAATATACTGCGAGATGTTGCTACGGAAATAATTGCTGATGGAATATCTTACCCAATAGTCGATGATGTGTCTTATTTCCTTTTGCTCCAGACACATCTTGTGAAGTGGGTGTGACGTTTTTTACAGTATAGAACCTGTTTACGTGCCAATCGGACACGATTCACATTTGATACAATACGAGCATTAGTTGTTTTGCATTGTAATCTATGTATCTTGAAATAGAATAAAACGGATAATGATGCCGATGACTTGTTGTACAACAGCAATTGAATGTATGTAATATTAAAATTCCTAGTTTCCGTAAATCAATGGTATTTATGTTTACCACCCACGCAACCTCAATCACCTTCCACTGCTAGTGAAGACATCTCAGTCTACCATTGTCCCCATTTTCCTCCTACTAATACTACCACGTACACACTGCATTATCAGCAGAGCACAAGCACATACCTTGCTGCGATTCTGCCCGGATATGGTCCCCAAGTTGTTATCACTAGGGATGAAAAACGGCTGATTCCCTTTATACCTGATGTAATTTTGTTGACTCCATTTTAACATATTTTTCTGTTAGTGATTTGAAGACATTATTTACGACATCAGAATATTGGATTGGTGTGGTCTTTTGTTGGGGTAACACTGTAGCATACTTAGCACTTCATTCACTCTTACTTTCCCCTATATTCCTTCATTGGAAGCAATCCAAAGGGGTACTACATTTTTCCAGCTAAAGGACTGGTACTGATTAATTTCTGGATTTTCTTTACAAATTGTGGATAATTTATTGCTGGCTATGTAAGATACTTAGTAAATCCGAACAAATAACAGCGGTTATGGTGAGCTGTCAAAATATAAGTGCTTGAAAAATGATGTACAATTTAGAACTGAAGGTGAAAGAGTATTCTCGTAATAAACTATAACGTATATTGTGGATGGTCAGATGGTGATGGATAACAGAACAATCGACTGATGGCTACATATAAGCTATGAAAAATAACAAAATAATAACAAATTTAAAATTTCGTAAAGTAAAACTGAAACAACGGAATTTATCGAATCCCAAAATTAAAAGATAAAACATTGTAATATTTATGTTAAAATTTACGCTAAAATTATTGAATACGTGAGTAGCTATATAAAATATCATACCCGAAACAGTCGGACTTAGAAAATAAATGTAATGCAAATCAATTCAAGTTATAGTGCAGTTTTCAGCAGTAATTCTCATGGTCACCTCGGTAGGTGATTCATCGCAATTGGAGACCCTGGGGATGCGTAAACAAGAATAGGAAGAGCGGCGCGACGTAACAGAGTCCTTCAGGCGCGAGACTTCATGTTTCTTCTCGATTTTTAATATGTTTTGAAAGCTTTGAATTCCAGAAGCCTCCAGGAAGTTATGTGACGTTATTTCATAGCTATAAAAGGAAAAAGGATGCGATGGTTGTGTTATGAATTACACTGTCATGAGTAGCTGGAGTGCTAGCGCGCAATGGTGCGTCAGCCATGTCTACGCGTCGAGTGAATTATTTGCATCAGTAAATTAACACTTTCTTTGTAACCGATTTTAGAGTCAATAAAGACAATTTTTACAATATGTTTGTGCATCAATAAGAAGATATTTAGGAAATAAAACAGCAAAGGATACTGAATGCTTTTTAAAGCAGTGATATTGCTGATATTACTTTATGCTGCAGAGATTTGAGCAGCTACAGAACAAGAGAAAAGGAGAATAAAAGCTCCAGAAATTATATTTATAAGATCAGTGGCTGGGTGTACCTAATTGAACATAAAAAGGGCGCGAAATAAAGAGACAATTGGGATTAAAAGGAATACTAGCTCGTATCCAGAATTCCAGAAGAATTGGAAAGTGCAATAAGACAGAATGTATGAAACTTGATTACCAAAGAAAGCATTTAATTATAAACCCCAAGGAAATCAAAATTTAGAATGTCCAAAATTAAGATAGCATGAACAAGTCTGATATTGTCGGAACGGGCCCGTTTGGATGATGATAACATCTAATACCATGAAGGTTGCAGTCGTTAAGGGAACTGTTTCTTGAAATAATAATTGCAACGGCGTACGATTTCATGTAAAATGTCAAATTTATATATCTTGGAGCCACCGGACTTCCGTGCTTACGGATTTATCGTACTGCTCATCTGTGGATCTAAACAACATTAAGTTCTCATAAACGACGTTCTTAATTTGTGTAATTAAACAAAAAATAACAAAAAAAGAAAGTATAATGTGATCCATACACATGGCTTTCTCTACATCTCTGCAGCAGTTATTGTAAACAAGCTTATGCTTCTATTTACTTGCTTCCTTGTAAGTAGAAGCGAAATATGGGTGTATCATAGGTTAAAGTGATAGTTAAAAGCTGGTTCCTATGTGACTGAAGTTTCTTTGTTTGTGTGGTCAGCAGTTGACAAATTCCTGTATACGTTTTTAAAGCTGAAATCAATAGCAAGAAATATCACAAAAACGATCAACTCCACGAAAAATATGTATATGACATAAAGTGTGTGTTTTATCGTGATCTATATTTTTTTTGTGTCGTAAGGTTTCGTCTATCTCTTACGGTTTACCACTTATGGAAAAATTCAATAAAAATTATCCAGAAAAGAGGTCTTTAGAGGCTATTCCCAGAAAATTCAAGATATAAGTTTTATTTGGCATGTAAATATTTTAAATATAAAAGTTTTTATCCAAAATCGTTTCAGCCAATTTTGAGAAAATCAAAATATTTGAAAGTCTTTCCATGTAAAGGGTAGTTTGGAGTGGGGGTTTTCTTGAAATTCTCCTGTCACATCCTTGGAAGATACCAAACTTAAATAACAAGTTTGGTATTTAACCGTCTTTTCGATTTTGGGCTGTGCTGTCCACAGACACACACGCATACCGGGCCTTTTGCTAAAAATGTTTTTTTTTTGGATTCGGGGAACCCAAAAATTTTATTTTTGGTGAAATTTCGGTATCTAATTTTTTTAGTGGAGTACTATACCTTCTCTATACACTGTGTACGTAGCACGTGTAGAGAAAGTAAAAATAGAAAGCACCATTAATTGGGCAATTTAATACGACTAAATAAAACATTAAAATAAGGAAAATTGGAGAAGAATACCGGTAAATAAAGTGTAAGAAAAATAGGAAAGAGAGAGAGAGAGCGAGAGAGGGAAGGGTTTATTGACGTGGACGCAATATCCCAGGTCCGCTTTAAAGAATGTCGATATATAGATTTTGACTGACTTTCTAGACAGCGGTTTTACTATCCTGACTCTCATATTGAAGTACAATAAACGTGGTAATGTTGTGGAGAGGCAAATAAATGACCTAGCGGATATGAACTTCACTCACTTTATTTTAATGAAAGGACTAAGTTTACAGCTTTTCGCTTGCCTTTTAAACTTCGCCTCTAGCGATTCCTTTTATGTGTTATTTAAAAGAAATGTAGATGTGGCAGACTTTCATTGCTACTGCTGGTCGTTATGGTCTGCCATTATGTCACTTTATTTCTTTGCTTTTCGTAAGAAACGAAGAAAGGTTTTAATTCGACCGTCTTTATGACTTCCTTAACCCACTCTTAATTTACTTCCAATCTAACAAAATGCATTTCCTGTTTCAGAGATAAATCATCTTTTAGTGTCTTTTCACATAAAACGATCTAACTAGGTGACTTACAACAAAACAATGAGCATTCTATTCTTTCAGGGAAACAATTCTGTTCGCTTTAATTTTAGGATACACTTTGTTCTTCTATTTCCTTATTTTATATCCATTTTAATTTGTTTAAGTGTTCAACACCTTCATTAATAACGTAAAGAATCCAAAATATGACATAAACATATATTTAAGAAACTGTGGTGTTTAATTAAAAATTTGAGGTGCTCCATTCACATGATTTTCTCTATATCTCTGCAACAAACTATTGTTAAAAAGCTTATCCTTCTATTTACTTCATACTAATCGAGAAAATATCAGCAGAAATAGTAATATTATTATAGCATATTAATTGCTTTCTTGTAAGCAGAAGCAAAATAAAGGTACTATTCGTTAAAGTGATAGTCAAAAGTTGGTTGCTATGTGAATGAAGTTCCTTTGTTTGAATGGGCAGGTATTGTTTAATTACTTTATGAGAAAAGTATAAGTTTTTAAAGCTGAAACCAACAACAAGGAGTATCTCAAAAACATGAACTCCACGAAAAAAATGCATATAAGATAAATTGTGTGTTTTAAGGTGCTCTACATTCTTGTGTTGTAAGATTTTGACCATCTCTTACGGTTTAGCAGTTATGCAAAATTCCATAAAATTCCTCCAGAATAAAGTCCCTGTAAAGGGTAGTTTGCGGTGGGGGGATGTTTCTCAAAATCTTCGTGTCGCATCCCTTAAAAGATATTAAACTTAAATACCAACTTTGGTATTTTACCGACTTTTCGTCTTTTAGCTATCGTGTTCACAGGCACACGGACACACACACACACATACACACGGACCTTTTTCTGGAAATGCTTTTTTGGATACAGGGGGGCCTAAAACATATATTTTCGGTGAAACCTCGGTATCGAAGTTTTGGGTGGAGTGCAATATCCTCTCTATACACAATGTACATAGTACGTATAGAGAAGTTAAAAATTATTCGACATATTGTAGAGGCAGATGATAACTTTTTGAATACTTTAATTGCAAAATTTAACTTTCAACTCTTTATGGACAATGAACTGACTTATCTGAGGTCCTGGGTTCGATTTCCGGCTAGGGAGAATTTTCTTCAGCCGGAATTAAGCGTTACCCCCCACAGAGTCTGGAAGTATGAATGTGAGAATGAATGTACATGTGTTTAATGATATAACGTGTTTAAAATTATTTCCATAACCTACAGTTAATATACGAGTTGTTTCACATATGACCACAGAAGTTAAAGGATGCTATAGAAATAAAACAATTAAAAAATATGTCTTGCTATAATTTATGTTATAACTGCAATTCAGTTCATACATTTTTGGGTGTTAAGGTGTGTTTAGGTTAAACTCAAAAACCACTTCAGATCGTTTGGAAAATTATTACTTCATTGAAATGCACTATTTATCCCGACATATTCAGGTGTGACCGAACCGTAATTTCAATGCCTATCAATTAAATAAAGTATTAAACAGCATTATAGACGAAGCATGTGTGTATAGAAGAATAAAACATATATAAAAGGACATAGTTTTGAATGGTAACGAATTGCATTGGTTGTATGTCTCCCTAGTCAGTTCATGAGTCCCAAGAGATGGACATTATATAATCAGTTTTCTATGTTCTTGTTAGTTGATTACCAATCAGTTAATGTACCTCGCTAAAGCTGTCTTTACACTTGTAATTATGTAATAACAGTAATGCTATATTGTAATTGTCATTGTTATCCTGCATTGGCTTTTAGAAGTAATTCAGCAAACCTTGCATCGCCGTATATTACTTTCTCTACACGTATTATGTACATAGTATATAGAGAAGGTGTTGTAATGCATCTACAAATGCAATGCCGAGATTTCACCGGAATTATATGAATTAGGTCCCCCTGATTAAAAAAAAAAAAAAAAAAAAGCATTTTTAGGAAAAAGTCCGGGTGTGTGCGTGTGCATCTGTGGACAGCATAGCTCAAAAACGAAAATACGTTAAATACCAAACTTGGTATTTAAGTTCAGTATTCCAAGGTTGCGACACAAGGGTCGATTTTCTCAAAAATTGCTCTAACGATTTTGATTAAAATCTCTTATGTTTAAGATATTTACATTGAAATAAAATGTATATCTTGAGTTTCCTGGGAATAGCCTCTAAAGATCTTTTTATTCTGGATGATTTCTATTGAATTTGGCATAACTGATAAACCGTAAGAGATAGACAAGAAATTGCTACACAAAAAATGTAGATCACGATAAAACACACAATTTATGACATATACAGTTTTTTCGTAAGTTGGCCGTTTTCGAGATATTCCTTGTTATTGATTTCAGTTTTAAAATACTTAAACTTTTCTCATACAGGAACACAAGAAATGGATTTTGACCTATAGCAACCATATTTTAAAACATGTGACTCGGGTTAGCCTAGTGCATTCCTTTATTTTCCTTTTATTTATAAAGGAACTAGGTAATAAGACCGTATGTACTAATGCTTTAGCATTAAATACATAGAAAAATAAGCTTATTAACAATAGTTTGTTACAGAGATTTAGAGAAAGTCATGTGAATGGAGCACATCAGATTCTTTTAATGCTGGCAATAACATAATGCTTTGTTTTTATGTCTGATTCAGAGGAAAAGTTTCACATATTAAGCTACAGGTAAGGCATTTTCCTCCCGTCCCTCCTCTACAAAGTCGAATCTCTATTCATGTTGATTCAGATTAAGTCACCGCTGGTTATCAACTGCAATATTAAAGACATATGCTCATGAAACTTGTTTATTCTGGTGTCCCAAGAGGCTAATATCAGTCCTTGTAATGTGTGAAGGTATGAAGGTAAATGGATATTTATCTGATTTTAATCTCTGTACATGAATTTGATGCTGTATTGCTTTAATCACCGCAAATATGAATCTTCACTATACAAAATTACCAAAGAAGAAATTAATATTACAAAACTTGTAAATAATAAAGATATCCATAAAATTTTATAAAAATATTCTACTTAGATCTGAATTATGATTTAAGGTGAAGAAATTAAATATTAACAATGATAAAATGGAGGCTACTTCTCCGTTTGTTTAGTAATAGAACAAGCCGTAAAAACCTTCATTATTTATCTGAAGCATCAATTAAATTAGGGTACTGATATACCAATCTATATAAATCTGCCTGAAAATTAAAATTATTTAAACAATAGAAAATAATGACTATGACTTCTTCTATTTCTTTTTATACTCACGTACAGATAGTGCTCTACTTTTGGGCAACTCCGTATATCCTAAACAAATGTTTTCCGTGATAAAATAAAAAAATCAAAGAACATTGGACATATAAAGGAATGAGATCTGCAAACCTTATTAAATATTTTAATATTATGTATGCCAGATATTAAAAACTATGATAATTTTAATTTGATATTTAAATAAATCCACTCTTACACTGAAAAAAGCGAGTATAAATGAAATATAATATTAAAACACCTCACGAGAACTTTTGTGTATATTGACTTAAACAATATTCAAGTGAACTATTATCTGTTGCTGTAACAAGAAATTTACAAAGTTTAAAGTTCTGTTGAACGGTTGGCTCAGAATGAACCTTTTATTAGAATTAAATAATTTGAAATAAATACATTATATTTTGTATTATAATTATTTAAGTTTAGTTAGTTGAATGGGACCAAACTGTGAAAAATGGCTAAAATTCTTAAAAATGTTGATTTGGGATTTTAAAACTATTATACCGTGGTCCTTTTAGATCAATATGTGGAAGTTATTTTCAGCCAATTGCAATTTAAACACCTTTTCGCGTTAAATGGAAATTTAAATTGTAACAAATGATACTTCAAATATTAAAACGCATGTTCCTCTAAATGCATTTTCTAGCACATGTAAATAGTCAAATTAGTTTCAACCACTCAGTATGATTTTTCTACCAGAGAACCTTAATATCACAATAAATTAAATTGATCGCATTAATTTTTAAGTTAGTAAAATTAATTATGTGTCTGTATTAATAAATTAATTAATAGCTAAATAATGAAAAAAGTATAAACCAAAACATTGCCATAACTTTTCCTGCAGTAATACGTATTTAGTTAATTTGAAGCTCATCTGATAATTTTAAAATGTTATTACTACAATGTAAATATGAAGTTTTGTTGTAAAATTATCAAAACTGAAGCGCAAGGATCTTTTTTGGTAGATGATTAAAAAAGGAAAAAAGTCCGTTCTCAAAAAATGCTTGATGCATTTGCCTGGAAATTTCAGAATTAGTTACACAACATTCGTCTTCACAGAGTCGGTGAAAACTCCGAAAAAAACTTTATCCGGGTAACACACCGTAAGCAAGATTTAAACTTGCGACCTGAGCCTTACACGCTACCACGAACTACCCAGGGGACTTATTTCGCTTGTATCTATAAGGAAGTAAGTAATACGACTACGTGCGTGTTTTTTTAAGATTTAATTTGCCTGGGATGGAGTAGGTGGAAGAATAAGATTTTTAAGAACGGTATTTTGCAGAATAGATAGAGAAGTTCATGCGAACTAACATATCAGAAATGTTTATGAACGAAAATCTTAACTTTAAGTTTAATCTGTAAACCATTCTAGGTACATCTTCCGATACACCTACTTTGTTACGACTTATCTCGTCTTATAATGAGAGTGACGGGCGATGTGTACACATTATAGAGCTATGAAACACAATAGGCTATCATACTGCAACAATAGCTTTAAATTACATTCCAAGTTACACCTTTAAAATAAATAATTTTATTCATTATGGCTTCACGGATGATCACCCGTGAAGCCATAATGAATCAGCCGTGAAGCCATAATGAATAAAATTCTCCATGAAAGCTTCAAGTCTTAAATAATTTTAGCTAATTTGCATTTCAGCGTTGTGGTTCTCATTTTTCGCGCAATGCTCCGTCTATAAGATTGAGTTGCTGATAATTTTATACAGAGCTAGCCATCTCTACTTGTTTCGCTAATCAGGTTAGATTGCACTTAGAGGAATTTTTCTAATGCCATAAAGAATATCATTGCCCATTATTTTATTTGTATTTCTTGGCATTTCTCAAGCTGGATACGAAGAAACGTGAGAAAGTTGGGAAAAGCTACATCTTATATTTAAAGAACACTAGAAATCAAATTTCAAATTCCAATATTTATTTGTAAATGTTTACGGAACTTTTACTTTGATGGAAAGTTTATGTTAAAATTATTAGCATTTGATAAATACTTTGCAAGCTATAAATTAGTTCATAAATTTGAACTAAGCAATACGGATATTTACATAA
This sequence comes from Hymenopus coronatus, assembly GCA_030762935.1. Lineage (NCBI taxonomy): Eukaryota > Metazoa > Arthropoda > Insecta > Mantodea > Hymenopodidae > Hymenopus > Hymenopus coronatus. The sequence goes on along the minus strand of CM060888.1, from coordinate 104,734,095 downwards.
TAAAGTGTTCCACAGACCTCAAAATTTGAAAAAAATTTCTTGTCAATTTTTCGACTTTTAGAGCGCAAAAGTTTTTCCGCGTTGATATTTCAATAATTTGTATTACGGAATTGTGGTAGTATTATTATAACTTTATAAATCTTCTTTAAAATTAATATTTTTTTCAAATCGTTTTTTGTGCAAAATTACTTTAGTGTTAGGATAATTTTGTTTGCTGTAAATAATATTACAATAGATACCTCTGCAAGTTGCTGATTTTGATAATTCTGGTTATATTTAAACATAAACTGATATCGTTGTGCATTTTAAAAGTGTAAAAATACAGTTTTCAGAAAAACGCTAATTTTAAAATATTATGCTAGAAAGCAGGCATGTTCTACGACCTTTAAATTTCTGTAGAGCAGAAGCAACAGGAAACAGCTAAATATTGATTCTCTAAGGATGCTCAAAGGTACCAACAATGCTTTGCTATAAAAAAAAGCGATTTTGATTTTTTGATCGATTTTTGTTAAAATGTTACTCCTAGTGTGTCTTAAACTATACATATTTAAACCTCACGGAATAAAAACGTTGTAATCTAGTGGAATAAGTCTCTGTGCTACCATGAAAACTATAGGATCAATCCTATCATTATAACGAATCTTTTTATATAGATACATCATATTCATAGAACAATGTTTAATTGAAAACATTTGCCTTCCTATCTGATGCTATTCAATTTGTGTATACATATATAATCTCATTTGTAAACTTCAAGCAAAAGTAGAACAATAAAAGCTCTGACGAAAACAAAATGACTGCGGGAAATATGGTGCTACCCTTAAAAACCACACTTAATTAGTTTTGTGAAACTTGCAGAGAGATACTCCTGATGGGCATAGCGTGGCAATGTAAACACGCGCAAGGCAGTTCCACTTCATAATCCCCTGCGGTCATTAACCCTTGAACCAACAAAAACGGGGCAGTTCATTCATCCTCAACCTGCAGCCATTAAGCATTAATATCATGCCCTTTTAAACGTTGTTTGTGACTCTAAATTGATGGCTAGGTCTATATAATGAGGCAGAGTAGTTCATTTGTGTATTTAAAACTGTGGTTATCTTGTAACTTTGATGTGTTTTGTTTTCCGTTTAAAAATTTGGAGTTGAGTACATCATTTAGTGGTTCTACGTAATAGATAGGCCATTAAGCATCAGCACGTCCGCTCTCGTTGATACAACTGAACGAAGCACGTATGCAACTCTCTTCTCTGCGATTACGTCCAGTGTTTCTGGGTTGATCACTTTAGTTTAAGTGATACTAATACATATACATTCGTTATTTGTATTTCGATATTTAAAGTACAGTGCCTTCGTTTTATGCAAGGCTACGGATCGAGCGAATATGCGTATCGGCTGAGACGGCCGCACTGCGCAGAATCAGCGCAGGATGTGTCAAGGGTACGTTTATCAACTATGAAATCATTTTTCTTCGTGTTGTGAAGAGTTTTTCAATACCTGTGTTGGATGCGATTTTCTTAGTAAAGTTATTGTCTTATTGTTCATGAAAATAACTATCAACAAATTCATGCCTTATGAGCGATGCATGCGTGAAAACTGAATCATGTAGACTTATGTGTAGACAAATTTCTCGTTATCAAATTCTATGTAAAGACACTGTGAGATGTTTGGTCAATGAATTTAGAGCATTTGAACTAAAGTAGTTAAAACGGCATGCTCTAACGGAAGAAAACCTAGACGAAATTGGTGCTGCATTCGAACGCTCACCTAAAAAGTCCCTCAGCCGTGTTACACAGCAGGTGAGTGCTTTAAAACCTCTGTCTATTCAGCTACTAATACTTTGAAACTTAAATAGTGCTATCTAACTGTACTTAAAAAAAAAATATGAACAATACGCAAGAAAAACTTCGCCTATGATGGTAATTTCATTCAACAATGGCAACATTGTCTTCGCTCAGATGGGTACCCTTTCAAAACGCATAAAAAAACTAGTACTCATTACATATATGTAACAATGCTTCCGTCACTGAATCCTTGCACTTGACAGTTGGGAGTTAAGTTGGTACACACTCAAAAACCAGATGAAAAGCTTTACCCTTTTGACTTTATGAACCAATCACAAAGCAGCATTCCGGGCGGTCGGTTAGACAACGGAAACGGATATAGATGCAGCAGCGTTGCAATATCTGTTTGGGTTGTTACGTACAAGCTACGTATTATTCGTTGTTATTTATATTTGTTGCTATTGTTGTTGGTGTTTGTACGTGAGGGATTATAGAGGTGGATAGACTTTTGCAGGAAAGTGTGGCGAGGATGGACGTGCCTTCATGGAAGAAGAAAGTGAATCATGTGCACAAAATAATACAAAAAACACTGGAATTAGATGGAATCATCAGTGAATGTGAACCACTAATAATATGTCTTGATGTCGACGACGATGTTAATGATGACAATGACGATGATGTTTCCGAGGACGGAGACTTGGGTGGAAATGAGCCATTAAAATTCTAAAGCGGTGAAATTCACTTTGTCATAGCTTTCTCTCATTGTAACAAGCTATTTCGCATTAACTTGTTCTATGCTGTCGTAAATGCGTAATTTATGCTACATACGTTGTAGAATCACTGTGATTTTCAATTAACATCAATAATAACGAATTAGTTTCATTATTCATTGCATTCATTTACTAGCACATGTTTATATTCGTCTTTACACACGATAGAGACATTTGTAATCAGCTGTTGTTTATTAGTTACTCTGGCAACGCAAATGCAGCATAGCCAACCAAACGCGAAACTGTCAAGTGCAAGGATTCAGCGGCGGGGGTATAACACTTTTAAGAAGCGCGGGATTTACGCAACGGTGTATTAGACTATGTGCGGAACACGCATTCGCGCGATCCGCGATCTTGGCATTAAACTAAGGCACATGGGCATAAATAGCCAGTTTTCTACATATGTGTCTGATTACAGAAAAGAGGGAAAATTTAATGAACAACGTTTATATTAACTGAGTATTTGGCGAAAAGAATAACTGAGTTACGCATTTCTACAGTTAATCTACAACATTATTAGACTAGCAAAGCACTGCACTCAAAAGAATAATTCTTAAATTCTTTATATAAGTTCTATAAATTATATAAATTCTGAATAAGTTGCTTATTGGGTATATTGGGGTATCATTTTTATTTCAGTTATATAAGGTAAGACTTGAGTATTGAAATAGTACACCTCTAGTATTAAAATTACATTTAGATTTAAAAGGAATATTTCTCAATGATATAAAAAACTGTTAAAAAAAGCTATCGCGTAAGGAAATCCTTCACTATGTAATCGGAAACCATATACCAGCGATATGTCTATATGCAAATTTCAAACCACTTACCTATCTTAGTCTTTTAGATTATATTGAAGAGTACGTCTAGGTGGCCTACAGCAGCTGTGGTTATAAACAATGTCTACTTATTGGTGTTTTAGAAATATAATTTCATTTGTTTATCATTATAGGAATGTGTATTCAAATTTACAAAACGTATAAGCTTTAGAGTTTGAATGTATTTTGAATCAAACTTTATTGTGATAAAAAAGAGCAAAACTTGCGATTTTAGAGATTGTTCTGTGACTAGTGCATAAATAACATTCCACAAGCAATTCATCAATGTATATTTAACACATTATTTGACCTAGAGATAAATATTTTAGCTGCTCTTTCACTTCTTTGGACCTGCATCTTTGCAAAAAGGATTCAGTTTCTCTCTTTGTGCAACGTTTCAGACGTTCTTTTTATCGCTTGTGCTTGCTGACTTTCTCTTCTCTGTTGTGCTTTCTTGCCGCGCTAGCGATTTCTCCGAGTGCTCACTTGACCGCAACCTTAAAGGGAAGGGCTGATAAAAGTTGGGGGAGACAGGTGAAGTCAATTCCTACAAGAAGATAAAATGCTCTCTACTGAATTAGTACGACGAGCCGTTTAATTTCAAACGTGTCACTCTGTAAGATAGGATTCTCCCCTCCTAACTTAATGGTTTATCCAAAAAAATGAGTGATCTCTTTCAACAGGCAATTTAGAGTTAGATTGAGTATTAACCGAGATTGGCATTGGGCTGTAAAAGTCAGATTTTAACAGTCAAAAACATTAAATACCCATTACTATTGCCTATTTCTTACATAGACTTACTTCTCTGCATTCTATTCTGGGTGAGATATCAGGTGGCCCAACTTCACTGTATTGGATATTCCTTGTGCTTTAAAAGAGTTGCAGATTCAGCGGGTGTAGCATCGTATATCTTAACTCCAGACTAGTTTATATCCATAGTTACAGATCAATAGCTTAATAGCTTGTTTAGTTCTCGAATGACAGCATTTTAAACGAGACAAATTTAGATTTTTCACGAAAATGGAGGATTTGGAAAAACGAGCAGTGGTTAAATACTTTCATTTGAAAGGCTTAACACCTAAAAAATCAAGGAGGAATTGCACAGTACATTCATATTCAATGATTAAAAGGTGGGTTGCAGAGTTTAAAATGGGACGTACGAGCACTAGTGATGAGCCTCGCTCTGGACGCCCTGTAGAAGTGACAACTCCAGAGGTCATTGAAAAAAAAAGCATCGTTTAGTATTGGAAGACCCCAGATTAAAGTGGTTTGAAATAGCAGAGGGTGAAAACACATCAAGAAAACGTGCAGGTAATATTTTAAGTAATGTTTTGGGTTTTCATAAGGTCTGTGCAAGATGGGTGCCGCGATTGTTGACACCTGATCAAAAGTTGCAAAGAAAAACTGTTTCTGTTAAGAATGTGGAGCTCTAGCGTAAAAATCCCAGTGAATTTTGAAGACGGCTTATTACCATGGATGAAACCTCGATACATCACTACACTCCAAAAGGTAAACCAACTTCAAAAAAGGAAAAGTGCATTTTGTCAGCTAATAAGGTTATGGCAAGTGTTTTCTGGGATGCAAAGGGAATTATTTTTATTGATTACTTGGAAAAGGGTAAAAGTGTCACTGCTGACTACTACGCAAGCTCACTGCAAGGTTTGAGTCATGAGATGAAAAGAAAGAGACTTCATTTGACAAAAAAAAAAATCTTGTTTCATCACGACAATGTTCCGGCCCATCGTTATTGCAATGCGACTTAAAGTTGGAATTGCTTGAACATCCACCCTAGACGTCAGATCTAGCACCCAGTGACTACCACCTGTTGCCAAACCTCAAAAAAATTCCTGAAGGACGAAGATTTCATAGCAACGAGGAGGCCATTAATGATGTAAACAGCTATTTTAAGGACCTTGATCAATTACACTACAGAAATAGTTTAATTAAATTAAAACACCGACAAATATGACAAATGTATATCCTTTCTGGAGATTATGTTTAGAAATAAAGCAAAAGAAAATTAAATGCTATCTTCATTGAGAGGCCCGGGACTTATTAGCCGATTCTAGTATTTAAAGCTAAAACCGGCAGTGGGGAAGTAGCGAAAGATTTTATCTCTCTTAATGAGCGCGGCCCATCTTATCATCTGCGCTCACCTAGCTCCCCAGGGGCCGGTCTTACTTTCCAATTATTGTAACGCACAAAGAAATAGTGCACACGCCAAATACGGACCACCTGGTATAAAGGTATTTCAGTTACACGATGTACACACTTTCACATAAAGAAGGGCTTAAAGAAAATACCAAATAAAAGAGTAAATTGGCTATAGAGAATATATATAGAGCTACAGTGTAATCAAAGATGATATTTGGAATAGATATTTGGGGGACTGAAAAACGGTGGGGATCAAATTCATAAATCCTTTTGCAAAATTATATAGGGATTACCAAGAACAGCTCCAATTGGATAGCTGTAGTTGAATTGGAAAAGCTGGGAGGAAAGAATCAGTGGTCAAATGGATAGTGAAATATTGGAACAGGATCAAGTATTAGGGGAAGGAAATGTTGTCAAAGATGTTTAAGGACACAAGAATCAGCAAATGGGTACGAAGTTGGATAGGTAATTTAAAGGAAATTGTAGGAGAATTTGGATTGGGCGTATAGCCAATCCAACTTGGCACAAAACTGTGGAATAAGTTGAAAGCTGGGATGGACGACACAGAGAAATAAGAAATAACAGGTAGCTTAAGGGATATAGGTACTTAAATATTATTTAGGAGAGTTCAGAAAGAATGAGGAACGGAGAAATACATTGATGACTGTGAAAAACTGGAGCAAGAATAGATGCAATGTTCATAAAAGGTCTAAAAGCTAATAAAGTTCTAAGTGGCAATGTTGATAACAATTTACACTGCATAACCAAAATGTGGAGAGAATTAATATGGAACCAAAGCTGGGAAAAGCTACAAGCAGAAATATTGTACTTAAAACTTTTTGGAAACAGTAGGAAAATATTTCTGAGAAGAGAGAAATGGGGGACAAAATCGTCAAAGAAAGAGAGGATCCTATAATAGAGCTGATGAGGTTGTAGTTTGTAGAAGAGGAAAATAAATTAAGTTGGTATGGTATGAACGTGTGTAAATAGAGGGAAATGCAATATACATAAATAAGTAGGGTATTAACTGTAAATTATACCAAAATCAGCAACCTCAGGAAAGTAAACTATACACACACACACATATATATATATAAGTTTGTATCTTAAAACAATTAAATTAAATAAACACAAGTTTGTATCTTAAAACAATTAAATAAATTATTTATCTGCCTATCTTATCACCTTAAGAGGTAATATAAAAGTTGAATTGTCAGTCGCTCTTGAAAAGAAAATAATAATATTATTAATAATAATAATAATAATAATAATTAGTGGATTAAGAATAATCCAACATGAGTAAATATAAAAATATCATAGCAAACATAAAATAATGTTACTAACTATATGATACACGCAATCTATATATCTGCATTTATCTTTTTTTAATAAGATACGATTCGTCAAAACTGATGGGGATTTTACAAGCATTTTCCGCAAAATTCTACATAGAGATAGTTTAATAACTTTTAGTTGAAGTACCATGATACTACAAATTATTTTCATAAACAGATTGCATAGGCAGTATGTTGCGTATCTTGTGTTACCTTACACTCTATTATGTAGCTACATGTAAAAGGCTTCATGCTACTCAGGATAAAACTCGTGTAATCAAGCTAGGAATAAAATTACAGTTGAACTCGAAGGTAATCACATGTTCACAAAACATACTTAAGTTGTCACGAGTCACTAACCTATCAAGAAAATTAAAATCTTGCACTAAAAGAATTGAAAAATATATATATTTTACATTATTTCAAAAGCATATTACATATGAGATCCGCTTATGGACTAATTAACCCCATCTCAAAGAATTGCTGTACCAAAAAGGGATCATCAGGATTATGCTAATTAAGAAAGCAATCGAACATTGAGAACCACTATTTTGTCAATTGAGAAAATTTACTGGTATTAATTTGCTTATATTTTATGTATCTATGTTTGCACATGATCATCTTCATGAATATGACTGAAGACTAAACACTCGAAGTTTCATACTACTCGTAGAAATATACATAAATTAAATATCCTAGCTGTAGACTAGTTTTGACTAAGAAGGATTCTTATTTCAAAATTGTAGATTATCATAAAGGATTAGACACAGAATTTCGATCATTGAGCGTGAATATTTTTAAAAGAAAGCTATATTATTGGTTGACTAAAATCATTTTATTCAATTAATGGATTTTAGTGGTACAGCATATTTGGTTTATATTTGCAAGTTCTTTCGAAATACACCAAACGAATATAATTAGTCTTATAGCTGATACTTGAGAAACTTGTCGCAACTCAAAACCCTTTTAGGTATTAATTTAGTTGTTTTTTCACACAAGCCGTGTGTAAGACAGGAGTTGAATAGGTAGAGTCAGACTGAAAAATTCAATACCATACTCGGGATTTGAACCACGGGTCTCTAGACGGTTATTCTAACCATGGCTACATGCTGACGCGGCATTAATCTGCCCAACTGACTCGTATGTTCCCTGGTAAACAACAAGGTGATCTCAACTTATTTTGAGGTGCCATACCCCAAAGCCGACTTACAAAGTCATAAGTACTTGGATAAAATATTTATTTAGTATAATCAAGTACTTTTGATTTCCAATCAAAAAGTCTATAATAATTAGAATAAATAATTCAAATTCGCACTTTAATTTTATTGATATATTAAAGATTTTAAGTTAAAAAAACTAATATCCTTCAAAGTTATAAATAAAGAAAATTATCTTTAAGTCTTAGTACCAATTGGACCTGCAGTAGATCTAACTATTTTTTCTTTACACCTTGCAGGAATATCTAGAATTATAGGGCCTTCGGGGTTTAACCAACTATTAGGTCAATTAGTGTTAATTTAATTATTTTTTCCACACAAGCCGTTCGGGAAACAAGGGAGTTAGTTGAAAAGTTTAATGCCGTGCCGGCATGTTGCCATGGTAGCTAAGTGGTTAGACCAACCTTCTAAAGATCTGGAGAACCGTGGTTCAAATTCGGCTATGGCATTGAATTTTTTGTCTGACTTCTAACCTGTGGATCTACTTTCGGGTTTGTTTTTCATTAGTATTGAACTTACATCATTTTGATTTTAGGCTGCGTATGAAACACTTGCTATGATGCCTACATAATCATATGCATCATCATATCTCATGTGTTTGTTGTTGTCAAGCACTTGCCATGAAAACGAAAGTGTTCCTCTTTGTGTTATCAATTCTGCTCTAGTCTTTAGGCTAAAGAGCAAAGGGCTATTGGGTCGCCTACTCAAAAGTTATGGGTCTTACAACTTTGAGCTTGTAAAATGCAAAGCATACGTATTTCGCTGTAGTATTTTGTTCTTATTATCATAATAATTTTGTCGTTAACCTAATATTTAACTCTCAACACCTTAAGGTAATCAACAAGGACTTGCTGTTAAATTTGCAATGTTTCATTTAATATTTCGAGTTAAAAGCAGAAAATTAAACTTCATGTCTTACTGCAAAAGGAGTTTATTTTTGTTTAACTTTATCTGTAATCCTTTGATAGTATTCTGATAAAGACAATAGAGGTAAGAATATTATCATTTCCTTGACTCCATCTTCAAGATCCCTAACGGAGTGATCCTTTAACCGCAATAAGTAAAAAATAGGAAAATATATATTCTGTATTAAATAGATGCTAGACCGTTTGGTCATCCTCAGAGAGTCAACGTTTTCATGTGCTCTTTTTTGGGCTCTAACAGCGTTTTTTCAGAAGTACATATTTTTTACACACTCTCGTTTGTTTAAATTCCAATATAATTTCCCATAAATTGCATACGTGTCCATTGTAATATTCTGTAGAACAAAATATATTCTATTACCAATACTAGGTTTCCGTTGAACATTTGGTTTATTTTAAGTTAACTTTTCTTACAGGTGTATAAACATTTTCACCATTTGCTCATATCTATATAAAATATGTTTTCATACTAAGTTTATTTATTTTTGTATGTTGTTCTTTAACCTGATTGGCTATATCGTCCGATGAACGATATCGGTGAAATAAAACGTAAATTATATCGAGGTCCATACAGCTTTAATTTACTCGACATTCGTGTACTAAGGATAAGGGAAATCCCCGTAAAACCATATCCTGGTTATTCACACTAAGCGTGACTCGAACTTACATTATTGAATATGAGGCAGACACTACCAATGTGGGCCATACTAGTTTATGCGTGCTTTAAATCTCCAATTTCAACAATTACAGCCAGGTATCTCAAATTATTGGACACATGGGGCATTTTGACTGTGCGACATCATAACATAATAAACGTTATAACATAACCTATACCTAGGAGTAATTATTCAATATAATTCAGTTTTGCACACATATTAACTAAACAGCAAAGCAACCACCTTGAAATTATTGAAAGAATCCATACAAAAATATGGAACTTCAAAATGTCATTCCTATTAGCCTATCCAATAAATTGCCTTTAAAACATAGTACGTATTATGTATCCCAAATGTTTCCCTGTAGTTTTTGTTTATTATAATAGAATATATTGGAAGAATAAACAAACTTAAAGTTACGGATTCTTTAGCGGGATTTCGTAAGACAAGCAGTTTATGAGGGTAACCATTATACAGCCTGTCGTTATTTTTGCAACTACACTGGGTAAGCAAGCGATGCGGAGCTTTCCAAGCTACCTGTGTGGTAGTGTGGCCAAGTGTGCGACTTTGTTCCTGTTATGGGGCATTTTGTTCACTTACCTTTATTGTCATTGAAAATTATATTTTCATATCACATAACACCTCAACAACATCTACATCTTGATCGGTATCATTTCGAAACATCATGTAAATAGACAATGGGGAAGTAACATTGTAGGTCCTAGAAATAGAGTTTTAATTTGCTTGGTTTCGGAATAGATAGAAAATGTCCTATTAGGTACATCATTTTAGATAAATAAAATTGGTTCATTTCGTATTCAGCAAAGGCTTTGCCTTCATTTGTTTAATAATTATAAAAATGAATTAGATGTACAGAAAATTAGTATGACTTGATTTCGCGGTAACCTGTGAGGCTCACATTCGGCGGCTAGGAGTTCGATTTCCTTTGACCGTCCACTCCACTTTGGTATTTTGTGGCTCTCACAGATTGGTAGGCTAATGTTGAGGCGATTTCTCATGTACCACGGTTTATTTTTCCTCATTTTTCTTTCACTTCTATGTTATAGTTTAAGGTATGCTTCTAGGTTTTGTAGTGTGAGGGGTAGGAAAGAGTGATGCCCGTGGAGAACATATATAGAATATTCATAACATTTATAATTGTAAAACCACTGATGTCTTTTATATTATATACTGTATTTATATAATGCTTCTATATAGGGTTACGGATTTACCGAATGATCATTTGCAGGTATACGTCGTAGCATAGCTGTCTATAGTTTAAAAGCCGGAACCTGGCAACATCAACGGAGGCTGTTTTGGCGGAAGTACGCTTTCTGCTAGAGGCGAAATTAATATTGTTTATTTATGGTGATGAAGGGGAAGCAGTATGAAAAGTGTACACTTTATAGCATCTATCTTTATTTCATACGATAAATAACATTCCAATTAAAGATTTTTTGTTGTAATAAGTCTGGATTTACCACAGACTTCTCCATACACCAAGGTAAGTATAAGTAACTCATTCGTTTTTTTAATTTTATCATTTATATGGCACATTGTAAAAAAGTTATAGCAGAAATAATTAATTGCCTTCTTTGTCTACCTGCAGATGCCCAAGGGAGTGTTATGTGTATACTAGCAATTGCGACAGCTCTAGAAGGTTATTTAGCTACTTTTCGATTCCCAACTGATTCTTAGATGAAAAAAATGTGGTTAGGAAGCATACACCGAGATCAATGGGAGATAAATAAAACCTCAATGGAGTTTATTAAGCATTTTTCCAAAGAGAGCTTTGCAATGGATGAAACATTTACTGACAGTCGCGCTAATGTGGTGATTACACTACAACCAAAAGGAAACGAACTGCTGCCAGATGCCTATCCAGCTATATCTTTAGGGCTACACACATGTTTCACAAAACATGAAAGTTTGAACAAAGGATGGAAGAAATTATAAACAGTAAACTAAGAAGAGAGATTCTACACGAGGAGGGTGCCGGGCTGCAGATTTAATAAATATATTTTCAGGCATTAAAAATGAATATTAGTAAGCATGTGGATACTTCTGTGTGACAGATAAGTGATATTGGTGAACGTGTTTGTGTGTTTCAATTAAATATTGGTAACCTGAAATATCAAGTGGATATTCTAATCATCTGTAGTGTTACGCCTAAAGAAGGTAACCCAATACTATGCACTGTGTCGCTCATATTTACAGGTACAGTAAAATTAACAAAATTGTTGAAACAGATTAGTACAATAATTAAGGGTTCGGCTGCTTTATGTGCACAGTGCTTGAAAAACAAAGTCAACTGCTTCAAAATAAAAAAAAAACATGTTACTTTCTTTTGGCACAAGCCTTTCCAGGAAAGGTATTTCAAGATTTATACTTTTTTTTAAAAGTATAATATATAAAGAGTGTCCAGAAAAGCTCTTACTGCAGCATCAGTAGAAACTTGCAAAATTATTTTGCAGAAAACTGCTACATAAATTAAGAGATTGGGCAAAAAATGCATTAGGAAATTAGGAATCTTTGGAGTCTAGGCTTCGTGGATAATTGACTTTTGCTAGAAGGTCATTGTCACAATCTCCCGAGTCCTTATAGCTTGTATTTTCAGGCAATACATATTTTTTTAAATCGTAATGAAACCGCTGTTAGATTCATTTGTCCATTACATTAATAGAACCGTAGGTTTCCAGTTGAAACGTGTATGTTCCGGCTTGTAACTAAAGATGTCGTAGACATTCATGGCAAGCAGGTAATATGGTTTGCTTATTACAGGAATCTAAGGGGATCTAAAGTGTCCTTTACTTAAGTTACGAGTTACAGTTCTTTAAGCGCAGTGCTGTGTTTCCTGAAGTTAGATTGTGAAGATGTGTAAAGGACTAATTAAAATACTCTCATCGAATTCATTTAACGCTGTATTTAAGACACTGCAAAGTTAGTTACGTCATGAAAATTAAAACCTGGAATTATAATACAGCATGAGGGTTTAAAAATATTCTTCACGAAACAAAACTCTTTATTTAATTTCCTTAATCAATTTTTACATGATTCAATAATTCTGCATTATTTGCCGTATCTTGTAATTCTATGGCATTTGAAAGTTGAGTAGGTATTAAACAATAGATTCCACTACGTGAGACCGTTGTTGGTGCAGTCCTTGTGCAGCTGATTTCCTACAGCATTCCCAACTGTTTGTACAATCGCTACGTACCAGTCGTAATTGTACATCGTCTTTACTGTTGAATGGCGACCTGGTGCGAGAATTTCCGGTTGTATTTTTACCCAAAAGGTTTACAAACGTATTGATTTAAGAGTAAATAAACATTTATTTCCCGAAACACCCAGAAAGAAAGATATAATTAGTTCATTAATATGTATTACACTCGTAAAACTCTGTAGACGGGTGTGGGATTCGAACTCCGAACGTCTTGGTTAGAAACTTATGACCCTAACCACTAGACAACAAAGTCCAGCTGCGGAAATGTAGATTAAAGCAGGTACATAACAGATGCTTATCAGATTTTTAAATCATAATGAAGGAGATGTATTATTTATTATTATTATTATTATTATTATTATTATTATTATTATTATTATATTGTAAGGATTATAGGGCCAAAATTCTGCAGACCGGTCCAACAAAAAATGGATTAACTGATCTTAAAATGCCATAAAAGCCACTTTGGCAGATTCGCCGTGGTCAATGAGCTGACAGGTATTGCAATGGAGCGACACAATTACTATGGAGTATTGTTAATGTACGAATATGAAAGCTTACGTGACTGCAATGACACTCAAAGAAGTACACTTGGTTGAGATTTGGAATCTTGAATTCTTTTTTTCACACTGCTGTGCGAGTATACTGCTGTGTACCCGTAAAATGTTGAGAACTGAAACGCTTCTTGTTGTTTCCGGAGGTTTGCCGGCAACTGTATCCTTCGTGTTCATGAGTAGAGCTGGTGTGTGTGTTCCAGCAAGTCGGCATTAAGCTTTGCAACTGCCCTTCTCTTTAAATGTCGGCGCTAGAAGAACTCGTATAAGTACTTCGCCAGAAACTCTGTCCCTCTGTGGTGGCACTGCAGAGACTTTTTCAGGATGCAATACAGACCCTATATTGTTCCCATTTATGTCATATATGTTACTTTGAACGTAACATACTGGTACCGCGTAAATGCAGCGCGATATTCTGAACTTTTCACGAGAGGTTACTTTAATATTAAATAATTCAGTATTAGTAGCAAACAGGCTGATAAGCAAACTTCGCTATTTATTTGATTTCAAGATTTCGACAAGCTTAGGTTAGTGCGGATAAGGACTAGATCAGGTTTTGGCACGAGTGTCAAGTGAGTGGAGGCTGTAGGTCGTAGCAAGTCGCAGCGAACGTCCGGGTCCTGTGCTTTCGAGATTTCGGCGACGCGAAGTTAGGTGTGGTGTGTGTGTGTGTGTGTGTGTGTAAACCCTAGATCGAAACAACGCGCATCAACTCATTGGGTTTAAAACGATTATGAGGCAAGCGGAGGACATTAGGCCTTTTGCGAGCCGCAGCGAACTAAAGTGTCCTCTAGTTTCGAGATTAGGTTAGGTTTGGTGCTAAAACCTGACGGCCTCCACTTGCTTTAAACTCGTTTTCAACGGAATAAGTAGCAAAGCTTACTTTTAAGTCTGTTTACCCATAATACTGAATTTGTAGATGTTCTTCGTGTTCCTGGCAATCCGTAATTTGTAATGACACATTGGAATATCATTTCTAGCAGCGGTCCCCTGCGGCGCCAGTGATAGTTGTGATGGCTATTATATGAAATAATGAACCACGTGTTTCGAAGGTGAAGAGCGAGATTATTTTATGTATGACGTTATACTGATATCATTAAACACGTGGTTTTGTCGTTTGAAGTCATGTGAGTGGTGAAAGGGGGATGTCATAGCTCAGTGGAAACATGTGTGTCAGATTTGCCGAAGAACCCAGAATGTTTGTGGGTTCGAAATTCCTGATTGAAAATGAGAAGGATATGAAACGGCGAAAAACTATAATCTGCACTATGGACTTCGTGAATAATAGGAATATGTGAGATCACGGAGGCGAATAGGTGTAGAGGCCAATAGTAGAATGGATGGGAAAGCGAGGAGTGGAATGAGACACTTTTGGTTATTTAGAAATTTGGACGGCAATTCAGGAACACCCTGTTATTATACACAGTTTTTCTTGGTTTCTTGGCTTCAAGCAGTGATTACCGTTCTCCGCTTTGAAGTTTACCTTGCAATGCACTACCATAGTTCAGTTGTGATCTTTTGAAGTCGGGTTACTTTTTGAAGGGACGCCTTAAGGGTTGCATTAAGGTGTACCAGAAATGTGTACATAGTTGTCCTCCATGTTTAATGGTTATGATTAGGATTTGACATGCTTTCTGGATGAATAAATAACACTAATCATATTTCTGTACTTTTTGTGAATTAAATAACTTATAATAAGAACTGAAGCTTTCCTGGCGACGTGTTAATAACTTATGTTTAGGGATTTAATTGCTACTTAATTTTCACTTTTTGCTTATGAATTCACTTTATTGATTAATGCTTAAGGTTAGGGCTCAAACTCAGCGGAGGATGATGGAGCTTTTCAGAATCCTTAGAATGGCTTCCTTCAGAAGGTAAATAAATTCTTTAGTTCCGTGTAATGTCTATTTGCATATAAAATAATCCCTTACCTTGAAAAAAAATGTTTTTGAAATAAAACCACAATTTTTCACGTCTAAAAGTTGTAATTTTGTCCTATAGTGCCATCTATGGTGGATGTGTTGATCCCTCGTCAGTATGTAGACATAAGCAAGCTCCCGAACCAGAAATTCCCTGATTAAGAATCCACCGTAAAGTTGGCGCAATAAATGTCGTCATGGCGTGATGACATTGAAATGAATTGAATTGAAGTATATGTGTCGTAAAAATGTACACTTTATGGTAAAAAAAAAGCGTACGGTTCTCAACATACAAAATATTTAATGGAAAATGCAAGAAATTACACTCATATCATCGAAAAAGGCTTGTATTTGGTAACCGTCGTCTCTTAGTAGATGCAGTTAAAGTTTCAGCTTTATCTATCACGTGGTTTCGTTAGCATAGGTGATTGAATCAATAATCTTGTTTTTATTTGGAGAGATTGAGATAAAAACGAGTTTCATCGGGTAGTTAAACGCTTCTTTTTAAATGAGATAAAAGCCGATAGAGATAAAAGCCAAGTTGGATGAAGTTCATGACAAGTCTTCTGCGTAGATCCACAAATTATGGGGGCGAATCCAAGCAGTCGTGTCGTTGAGAGTATTGGAAGGGGAATAAACCACTATTTAACATTTTCAGTTTATATCTGTTTATTGGTATCACTATTTTATGCAAATCTCTTCCTCTAACAATACTCTGCCTTCTAGTGGGAAAATGTATAGATAATTGCTTGTTGTGTTACCGGACAGATAGCAACTGATGTCTCAATCCTTCACCCTGATCTGTCCCGATCTCTAACGAGATGATTAGCTGTATCGGTCGGGTGATTCGAGATTCCTTGCTAGTCCTCAGCAACAGGTCCCTTCGTCTCTGCCTGGCCTCAACTCAGCTATGCGGGCGCACATGTGGATGTGTCGTGCAATATGATTTTGTAGTGAAACAAAGTCTCCAACGTTGAGCTCCGTAAGCTTACTCCGCGGACTTCGGAGAGTATGGAAGCCTCTTAGCTCCAATAGATAGTCCTTTGTTCAACTTCTGCAGACATCATTGCAATTGTTTGTTTGCGCCAGTACATTGTATGACATTCTGATTCGCTGCTGCAGGTGGTTCCCCTTGCCCAAATAATATTGTTGTGAACCTTTCCCGGGTCAAGAGGTGTGATGGTGTCAAAACGTCTTCGTTTTCTACGAGGGTTAATGACCTTAAATTGAGGGCGGCTTCAATGCTGGTCAGTAAGGTATTTGTTTCTTCCTCGTCGGTTTAATATTTTCCTAGAGTTTTTCGCATGCAGAGCTTCCATGAACCAATCATTCTCTCACCGCCACTCTCGGGGAATGGACTTCCGCGTGACATTGTGATTGGAAATATGCTGGTGAGTCCGAAGATCTGCCAACATGAAATCTAGTCTTGCAGTTCTGTATTAACAGCTTTGAAGGTCTGAGCATTGTTGGATTATAACTTCTGTGGCAGTTCTCTTCTTCCAACAAAGTGCTGGAATGCCATTAGGTATTTCTCTGTGGAAAGGTTAGTTGCTAGCCCAAGACGAAATGTTCTTGTTGCAGCACATATGAAAAGGAAAATGAATGCTATCTTGTAGTATTTCTGATTTAATATATAAAGGGCTAACAAAGTCGACTCCTGTGACTGAGAAAAGTTTTAATGTTTTAACCCGATCTGCCGGCAAAGGTGCTTCGCTTCGTAGTTGTCATTTTGCAGAGCTATTTTGCAAGACTTTCTTAATAGCTTGTTTAGCTCTTGGGATACAAAATTCTTCCCACAGCTCTATTAAAATTCTTAAAACACATCTCGTGTTCCCAAATGGTGAAATATCACGTGGGTGTGCCTTATCAGAAGTTTAGGGAAGTGATTTGAACCGTCTAGGAGAACCGGGTGTTCCTCGTTGGATGCCAAATCTGAAAACTGGAGGCCGTCACCCAGATGAATTAGGCCACATTATAGAAAGAGATGAAAACAAGCGATTCTAGATTTTTGCGGTAGTGGGTTCCTCTGTTCCAAACACCTGAACTCTTCTGGAAAGCACTCTACATGAACTATTTTCATCCAGTACGTTCTGGCATTATGTATTTAGAGGAATATATTTTTAGTGTTCATGTAAACGGTAGTTTAGGGTGGGAGGGATCTATTTAAAACTCTTCATGTAGCAATGTGCTGAACTTAAATACCATCTTTGATATTTAACCGACATTTCATTTTGAGTTATGTTGTTCAAGACACACACACACCAACACAGTCATGAACCTTTTTCTAAGAATATGTTACTTATTTGTTCATAAAATCTCAAAACGTATAATTACAGTGAAATCCAATTGTTTAATTTTTGGGTGGAATGCAGCAATTCCGTTATTTACGATGCACCTCGTAGAGAAAGTAAAAAAATATCTAGGTAAGATATAAATACATAGTTCTGAAATTAAAAATCTGAGAACACGCACAAACAACGGTTTTAAGTTACGAAATTGTTCATGCTGAGTTATTTATCGAAGGTGGAAATTAAAGCTTATAATTAAATGCAAGTTACTTAAAAATAACATTGTTTTCTGTCGAACTTGAAATGGTGGAAAAAAATATTTAAACCATATATTATTGAGCTCTTGCAATTTCATCAAGAAAAAGTTGAAGTTCCATTCACATGACTTTCTCTTCATCTCTGTAAAAATTATTGCTAAAACCCTTGAACCTTTAAGTTAAAAGATCACAAATAAAATAATAAATAAAATCAAAACAATAAATTCTTATCAACTAATTTTTATCAAAATATTTTCCATCTACTTCATGCTAATCGAGATAAATATTATAAAAACTGGTTGTATTATTCAGTTCCTTAAACGTGGAAGGGAAGTGACTACACTAGGCTAAATCTAGAGTCAAATCTTTTAAACGCTGGTTACTATGTGATTGCAATTCGTTTCTTTGTATGGCGAGGAGTTGACAAATTCCCTAATGAGAACATTTTAAGTATTATAAAATTGAAACTACTAATAAGGAATATTCCTGAAATATTGAACTCCATGAACAAATTATATATAACATAAATGTTATGATTTAACAAGATCTACATGTTTTGTATAATAATTTTTTGTCTGTCTATTACGGTTTACCAGTAATCCAAACTAAAGGACTTCTAGACTATTCCCAAAAAAGTCAATATATACATTTTATTTGTCGTGTAAATATCTTAATACGAGTATGTTGCATTTTAATGAAAATCCATAAAGTCATTTTTGGGAAAATTAAAATTTTCAAAAATTTTCCATATAAAGAGTAGTTTGGGCTGTAGGGATTTTCTTCAAAATGTTCTTCTCGCATCTTGAAAGATACCCAACTTAAATACAAAGTTCGATATTAAACGTTATTTTAGCTTTTTAATTATGCTTTCCTCAGAAACACACACATACACGCACGCGCACACACGGACATTTATAAATGTATTTTTTGGAAACAAGAGACACTGAAATCTCAGTATCGAATTTTTGGTGGAGTGCAATACCTTCTCTCTACCTATATACAGTGGAACATTTGTGTGTGTGTGTGTGTATTTTCCTACTTTCAAAAGTTTTAATACGTTTCCATTTGATTGGCGCTAGTGAAAAATTTGTCAACTCCGAATTCTGAAATATTCATCACCATCAGTACTCAATAATTGAAATGGGGTAAAAGCTGGTTACGTGTGTAGTACGCTCTATTATTAAGTCAAATAAAAATAAATGCGTTAAGCACAGCTATTACTGTAAGTACCTTTCATTATTTAATATTCGTTTTACACAAATCAAGCACTAAAAGCATGAGAACTGAAAGCTGAACATAAAAACAGTTTATACGCAAACATAGTCAGACAGAGCTTGAATGTTCAAAAACTCATCAGTCGGCGCACCCTTTATTTTCTCGAGATATGATTAGCAGAAATTGTCTTATTACTTGCTTCCTTGAAAGTAGAAGGGAAATAAGGGAGTACAATAGGCAAAAGAAATAGTCAAATTATTTAAAAGCTGGTTGCTATGTAATTGAAATACATTTCTTTGCATGTCCAGGAGTTTAAATATTCCCGTATGAAAAAATAATAAGTATTTTGAAACAAATCAATAACAAGGAATATCTCGGAAATGTCAATTCTATGAAAAATGTACAAGATATTAATGGTGTGTTTTAACGAAACCTACATTTTTTGTGAAGCTTTGTTTTGTCTATTTCTTACGGTTTACTAGTTGTCTATTCATCCAGAATAAAAAGCTCTTCAGAGGCTATTCGCAGAAAATTTAAGATATGTATATTACTTGTCATTTAATTATTTTTAAAATACGACATCTTAATCAAAATAGCTAGAGCCATTTTTAAAGAATAAAAATGTTTGAAAATTGTTTCACGTAAAGGATAGTTGCGGTGGGGGAATTTTATAGAAAATATTTTTGTCGCATCCTTGGAGGATATTAAAACTTAAAACCTAAGTTTGGTATTTAATGGACTTTTCGTTTTTGAGGTATGTCGTCCAAACACACACACACACACACATACACACACAACGGTAGTCAGGCAGGCTCACACTGACCTTTTTCAAAAAAATGCTTGTTTTGGTTTCAGGGGCCTCAAAACACATATTTCTGGTATATATTTCTATATCTGGATATAGAATTTTTGGGAGCAATACAATATCTTCTCTATATACTCGTAGAGAAAGCAAACATCAGATTAATATTCACAGGACTTTTATTTATTCGCAGCATCTACAAAGTATTGTTGCTGAAGTGCAATTTTGCAAGTTAATCCAGATAAAAGTTAAAGATATAGTTTCATTACACATATAATGCAGGTACAAAAATATCATTTCAAGTACAGTTAGGTGAAGCATAGTCATATCATCAGAAAGTGGCTGTGGCTTTGAAATACAAGGTTAAAGCGATAGTCAAATCTTTTAAAGGCTTGTTGCTATGTGATTAAAATCTGTTCTCTTTGCATTGCCAGGAGTTGACAAATTTCCGTATGAGCAAAGTTTAAGTATTTTAAAATGAAAGCAATGACAAGGAATACCTCGGAAATGGTTCATTCCACAAAAAAATTATATATAGCATAAATTGTGTATTTTAGCGAGCTGTGCATTTTTGTGTAGTAACTTCTTGTCTATCTTATAAAGTTTGCCAGTTGTGTAAAAGTCATTTATATAAAGAGGAAGAGGAATTCAGAGGCTATTCCTAGAAAATTTAAAATTTACATTTTATTTATCATTTAAGTATCTTTAATATACGGTGTTTTAATCCAAATTGTTAAGACCATTCTGAGATTTGAAATTTTCGAATTTCTTATATTTAAAATGTAGTTTAGGGAATGTGGTTTTCTCTAATTTCTTCGTGTTGGAAGATGCTGAACTCAAATATCAAGTTTGGCATTTAACTGGTCTTTGTTTTCTAGTTATTGTGTTCACAGACACACATGCACTTGTACCATTTTTCTATTTGATACAAAGTACACTAAAACATGTATATCCATAGAAATTTTGGTCTTGTTATGAATTTTTGAATGGAATGCAATACCCTCGCTACCAATGTACTGGTAATAAGGAGAGAAAGTAAAAATCTAATGTGTTACATTCACCTGATTTCTATACCTGCTATCATTTATCATGAAATATTAAGGAGTTTATTTTACTATCTAATATCTTTGCAGAAATATCTAACTTACGCATTTCGTTGTAGTTACAAAGGAAATAGGGATAGTCAAATATTTTAGCTATTGAAATACGCTTACTGACCTTAAAGTGTCATACATTTTTCATGCAGTCACAAGAAACAATGCACATCAAAAGGAATTTCAAATAATGAGCAAGTATTGAGGAAATCGAAAGTTTCGTCAGTTTCTTGGAAACAGCTTATATAAGGAAGTAACTATTTTACAAGAATATACATTTTTATGCAATATGCAATAGACCAAAGCTTATAATTTAATAGTTAAACAAGATTGTAAACAATTCTACCCTGAATAATGTGTTATGACTGTTTCCAGAAAATTCAAAACTTACATTTGTTTTGTCTTCTAAATGGATTTAATAAAGGATATAGCCATTTTTGAGAAAAATGAAAATTTTTTAGAACTATTCCTTGTAAAGGGTAGTTTGGTTGACGGGGATCTTTTTTTTTTTAACATTTTCGTGTTGCAGCTTTGGAAGGTACTTAACTTAAATGCAAAGTTAAACCGACATTTTGGTTTTTAGTTATCCTGAAACACACGCGCGTATGCGCCCATATACTCGCATACACCGTAACACACGCACAAACACATACATACATACATACACATACCCCTTTTCCCAAACATGTTTTTTAAACATTGTTTCTCCTAAAACATGTATTTTCGACGAAATCACGGCATGTGCTAGATACATTAGAAATTACTAAACATTAAAATAATTTCAAGCAATATCAAACTAACATCTAACAAATGACTGAAGTCACAAAGTTGTCATTAATTTGTGCAGACATAGGAATTTCTAAGCATTAAATCAAGGACGGAAGGAAATAAGGCTGAACTGTTACTGGACTAATGGCAGAGAAGCTAATGCCAATAATATTTTGGCGTTTGTAAACACCACTTGAACGGTTGTTACCTTTTTGTCGCTGACCATTGGTCTACGTGGTTCTCCCTCCTCTGTAGTTGCACTGATAGTATCTTTATTTCTTGCCTCTCCTTATTGAAATTTACAGGTCTCTTATATACTATAATTACCTATATTTGAGAGATCTTACTCAGTTCTATAAATTAAGTTTCTTTGCTTTAATGTTTCTCTTGTTAGCTTTTCTTCACTACTTCATCCTTCCACGATGTACCTGGAATACGTCCATTTGCCGTTTTGTTCCACTCGTTTATCAGGTATTTCAATGACTTTTTTTCTCCCTGCAGATTTTGCATTTCTGTTTGTCTTTTCCCCCACTATCTGTTGCTTAGAGCTTTATTTCCGCAGTTAAACCTCCTTATCATTTTTGCTTTCTCTGCTAAGAATAATATTTGGAAAAAGTACTGTATTCTACCCAAAATTTCGATGCCTAAATTTTACCGGCAATTAGCTTATCTCCTCTGAAGAAACCCTTTTTACTTTCTCCATACGCACTATGTACATAGTGTATGGAGAAAGTATCGCACTCCACCAAAAATTCGATACCGAGATTTCACCGGAGATGTATGTTTCAGGGTCCCCAATATCCAAAAAAAGCATTTTCACAAAAGGGTCCGTGTGTGTGTGTGTGTGTGTGTGTGTGTGTGTGTGTGTGTGTGTGTGTGTGTCCGTGTGTCCGATAACTCAAAAATGAAAAGTCGGTAAAATACCAAACTTGGTATTTAAGTTTAGTATCTTCCAGGGATACAACACGAAGATTTTGAGAAAAATCCCCCCACCCCCAACTACCCCTTACGTGGAACTTTTTTCGAAAATTTTGATTTTCTCAAAAATGGCTCTAACGATTTTGATTAAAATTTCGGATATTAAACACATTTACCTGTCAAATGAAATGTATATCTTGAATTTTCTGGGAATAGTCTCTGAAGAGTAGTTTATTCTGGATGAATTTTACTAAATTTTGAATAACTGCTAAACCGTAAGAGATGGACAAAAACTTACTACACAAAAAATGTATAGCACATTAAAACACACAATTTATGTTATATACATTTTTTCTTGGAGTTGATTGTTTTTGAGATATTCCTTGTTTTTGGTTTCAGCTATAAAAAACATACATTTCTCATACAGGACTTTGTGAACTCGTGGCCATACAAACAAAGGAACTTCAGGCACATAGCAACCAGCTTTTGACCATCACTTTAACCTGCGATACTCCCTTATTTCGTTTCTACTTACAAGGAAGCAAGTAATAAGACTATTTCTGCTAATTTTTTCTGATTAGCATAAAGTAAATAGAAGTATAAGATTTTTAAGAATTATTTGTTGCAGGGATATGGAGAAAGTCATGTGAATGGTACACATCAGATTTTTTATATTAAGGTGCACGTTTTTGTTTTGTGTGCAAACAGTATAACTCAAAAATGAAAAGTTGATTAAGTAGCAAACGGTATTTGAGTACAGTTTTTTCCAAGAATGCGAGACGAAGCTTTTTAAGATATGTGACTAATCCAAACTATCCTTTAATTGAAATAGTTTTTGAAAACTTTTACTTTCTCAAACATAGCTCCAATGATTTTAATGAAAAGATTATGTATAAAATATCTTTAAGATATTTTATACACAAATATTATGCATGTTTTGAATGTTGTGTAATAGCCTCAGAAGTGCTCTTCATTCTGGATTACTTTAATATTACTGGTGATCTATTAAGAGATTGCCAAAATTTTAAAATGCAAATAATGCAGATCTCGCTAAAACACACACTTTGTGATCGATAGGTATGCATTTATTGTGTGGAGTTCACCATTTCCGAGATATTCCTTGCTGTTAATTTAAATTTTCCAATACTTAATACTTTTCTCAAATGAAAAGTGGATTCTTATTACTTAGTTGGCTACGTACAATTCGTATACTAATAGAGAATGTATTACATCCCAGTGAAAAATTAGATACAAAAACTCACCGAAACACCTCTGTTGAAAAGCCCTGAATCTACAAAAAACAAAATAAATAAATAAAATAGAATAATTTGGCAATCTATACAACTATGTGCCTCTCTGTGGTATAACTCACAAAGAAAGAAATATATCTAATTGAAAATTTAAACCAATAGCAAAGAATATCCCAGCAATTTTAATGTTGCAAAATTGTGGTGTGAAATGTGTGCCTGAAGATTTTCGCCTCCTAAGACTTCGTCCATGTTTTACTCTACTAAGATGCTATTTTAATCAACATTATTAACGCTATTTTGATAAAAATTACAAATAACATAACACTTTGTGTATAAAGGATAGTTTATGATTTTCGTGAACATTCCTGTGTTCCATCCTTGGATGATAAATTTAAAGGTAAAACTAAAGTTTAAACAGCGGAGCGGGACATTTCATGTGCGGCAACCTTCGCACATTTACTGAGGGTAACACTCTCCAGAAGCAAGTAATTATTATTATTATTATTATTATTATTATTATTTGACAGAACGCCAAACAGTTGTTATGATTCATAATAAACCCTTTAAAATTCTATACGTTTTGCTCACTCAGAAACTGCAAATTAGATTTAGCAAAATTCACATCTGCTGGTGCAAATATACAGTACACAACACAGTTTTTTAAATTCAAAGACTTAGCACAGCAGAAGCGAATGTAATGCATTATCTTGCAGAAGGGAGCTTCTAGAAAATGGATACTTAAAAGTTAGACATCACGCGTTGGCTCTGGCTCTGAGAGGTCCTGGGTTGAATTCTCAATGACCGCTTCCTCTGAATTTTGCTTTTCTTAAGTTTTACAAGTTAATACGCCAATGCTGCTCTTCTACATATTTCCTCTCCTTCATTTCCCCCATGGTTATGAAGAGTGTGTCTAGCTTTGGTGCTTCGTGGCGCAGGGGATCGTGGGTTCTAGTCTCGCCTTGGGTTTGTGTGTTTGCAAATGCGTATATGTCTGTGTAAGTGTAATTAAGAAAAGAAAGAGGTCACCAAAGGAAATGTAGGGACTGGAAAATAAAAACTGGAGCTGGAAAAGAGTAAAACAAAAAAAGAATACAGCGCCGGAGTCCTGACAAAAACTGGGGTGGTGCCGGACAATGGTACGGGGACTTGCTCGGAGAAATCAGAAAGTTGCTCTGCTGAAGGGTTGCTCTCTGAATAGCTCCAAAAGTGGTCCTATCTTCCATATGAGACATGTTTGAGACTTTTGCGCGTCTCTGTGATCTGAGTGCCTGATGTCTGTGGTGTCCTTAGTATAACTTAAGTCTGTTGTTTTACATTTTATACATGTTAGTTGTTTTGCTATAGTTAAATCTTTACAATAGTATAAAACTTACTTTGAAAGAATAACAAACAGGGCTGAAATTCTCAAAGCTTTTAAGTGATAAAACATTAGTTTGTAATGAATAATTTATGTTTGAGTTAAGCAACTTTATTGGTTTTTATACAAAAGGCATTTAGATTAAAACTCGTCATAATATTCACTTTACTTTCTCTACTATGTATATAAAATAGGGGATGTATTGTATTCCACTCCAAAGTTTGATGAATGATTTGAATGGAATTATATGTTTTTAGGTATCCTGAAACTTAAATGGTGTTTTACATCTTATTCCACATCCAATATAAATATTGTATTCTATGTTAAGATTTAATTGGAAATGTGTTTTGAGACTCTCTGAATCAGAAAAGAAATTATAAAAGGGTTTGGTGTACTAACATTAATATTTAATTTCTTTATCTTACCAGAAAGTGGCACGAAGATTGTTAAGAAAATCTTCCTATCCCGAACTATCGCTTTTTTCTAAAAGTCGATTTTCTCAAAAATGGCTCTTAATAATTTTGATTAAAATACTATAAGCTGAAAATATTTTCATGAATACCCGTTTTGACATGCGTGGATTAAAAAAAACAATGCTCATGTGCCAATTGGTCATTTTTCATAGAGGCAGAAAAATGAATTACACTAACTAGTATGTATAATTTACTTTTTAAATAGTTGATTAATGTTGAAGTTCTCACTAACCAGGACATTCAAAAAGAACTTATTGCTGATATCAAGGGATTGATATCCGTTACATTAGAATAAGTGGGCTCAACTGATGAAATTAACTCTCTTATTATTTTTATATTTGTATATTTTACTAGCGTATTTTTATATTTTATTTTATTATTATTGATGATGATGATAATAATAATGATAATAATAATAAATTTTATGAGTTTTAAGGGTTAATCTAAACTAACAACAATTTAAGTGTACTTTAACATTATATTAAGTTATACGCGCGTTGTTTTGTGTTTTTAAATTATATTTTGTGTAAGGTTACAGTGTGTCTTGGCTTAGCATCAGCAGCGAACAGCGTAATATCTTCTGCAGCGATCTCAAGTCGTAGAATCGGAGATGGGAATTCATATTACTGTTTAATAAATATTAGAACTATCTTCACTTCTTTTCAGGCATCTGTTTGTTTTCTGTAAAGTATAGTCCGAAGCTGGCGGATCCGATATAGAACATGACGCATCAGGCTTGAGCTCTCTTCATGCTCTTTGTCATGATAGACAAAATAGCATCAACATATTGAAATATAATGCTATTAAATTTTTGTGATCACTTATCAGTACTTTCAGTAATTTACATTGTTACAGAATTGACACATTGAAGCCCAGACGTTTCTTTAGTTGAAGGGCCAAGAAACCCAGGTGTTTTACGCCTACTTTGAGTTATCAATCAAGTCAACCAAAAAGTATTGGGTTAATCTAAAAGTATGGTATTTAAGGATTTCTCAACAAGTAAGAAAATAGTCATAACTTCCGTATTAATCTTTTATTTTAAATTTGCAACAAGTATCAAATGTGAGTTCGAAAAAATCTGCGTAAATCTGTTTCCACTATATTTATTCAAAGTTCGAAATACTCTCCCTCGGAAATGGAATTTTCCAGACCTTTATTTGTATGTTAAATTTCAACTTCAGGTCACAGAAACTGAAAAAAAAAAATGCAGCATTTTAACATTTATGAATACAAAACGTAACAAACAGATCACCACCTTCAAGTAAAATGGCACGACTACCCGAGATCAGCCAATATTACTCACCTTCCCAAATTTCCTACTAGTTGGCTAAAGCGAGGTCAGATGGTAGCACAAAGCAGATAACCAAACGGTAACTGATGTATGTTCTTTGCCGCATAGCGCAAGACCGAGTTAAGGTCGTGGAATTGCATTAAAAGCGCTAGAAATTCCTGCCCGTGCTATGCTGGGGCCTGGGCCACATGAACATTTCACACGGTCCGAGCTGTACTCGGTCTTGGGCTTCAAAGTTTTAATTTACATCTTCATATACTTTACATTTGTGTATTTATTAAATTATTGATGCGCATAATTACACATACTTGGCACTTTATTGTTCCAGTGTGGCGTCACTTCAAACTTTTTTAGCTTTTTCACAAATTTACAAAATAATACCTTAAATAAATTAAATATTTTTGTCTAGTGGTTGTCTTTTAAAGTGTCTCACATGTTATAGAGTAATTTGACGCAGATTTATTCAAAGAGCCTCCATCTAGCACTCTGCTGCCAAACTCCTGCAAACTTGCACTTGGCCAAGAATCCAAATCGAAGCAATTGTCAAAGGGATGCTGAAGATGTCCTACGGTCATTTTCCCAATTTCCTCCACCTGCTGGTTGGGCAGCGGCCGAGTATCGAGAGGAAATTGGTTTCCCCGCGGGTAGTCTCCGGAAATAAAGCATAATGCTTTCAGTTAAATTTCCAGAAAGAGGGAATGAAAACAACGGCTTTCTTTTTACTTTCCCGACCGCATGGTTAGAAAAAAAAGTAGAGAAGGAGAAAGAGACGTAGCGAGAACGAAATATTGCAAAATCGGACACTTTAAGTCAAGGGATATTTACAGCGAATATTATAAATATCTTTGTTGGTAAAAAATATCGCATGTTATTTTCTCCAAAATGGACCTAGAAATTTTAATTAAAATAGATTATTCCTGAGGTAATATTTCAACTAAGCTGTTCCTATATTTCGTAAGTAGCCTTTGATTTTTTCTTCATTATTATTTAATTTAGGACCACTGTAAACACTTGAGATAGGTAAAAACTTACCAATAGAAAAATACAGTTTTTTTCAAAATAACATGCAATGTATCAAATAAAAGCATTTGCAATACTATGAGAGTGCTTAATTCAAAGTTATTAGATATACATGCTTAACATGTAATCTTAATTCTATTTTATGATTATAGTTATAGTACCTTTTAATTTACTTTAATTTAGATACATTGAAATTAAAAACTAAACCTTATCGTCTTATTTCAAGTGTTTCACACAGCAGAATTAAAGAAAAACCCTTAATTTTTCGGATAATAATTCATTTATATGTTTAACTTTTACAGCTCATTTTTGCATTAAAAATAAAAACACTAAATACCTTGCGTAACACAACAAATCTATATTGTATGTAGTTTTAATTATTTGTTTTGTAGGAATATGTATGAATACTTTTGAAAGAACTGGATCACCATCGTTTGGAAAATTTTGAACGAGCAAAACCGCGAAGAAACAATGCCCATAAGCTCAGATTTTATGTTCAAGTTAGAACCACTTGAACATTTCAGTGCCAAAGCCGAGATTTAAACACGCTTCTCCCGCTCTCCGTGCGGTTGCAGTAACCATTGAGTTACTGTGACAACATACCGGTATGACATTCAACTCGTCAGCTGGTTCGTACGTTTTGCCCGGTCAACCAACCGTTATACCTGACAGCTTCAGAGAATACCTTAATGGTGTTCCATTTCGCAGTGCTAAGAATCCGATCTTATTTATATAGTTTGGTCAACTATTTGGCAATTTCCTTATTATATTAGTAATTTAGTTATACAGGGTTACTACAAAAGAAATAGACAACTTCAACTGCCTGTAAAACAAAAACTATTAGAGATAGCAACCTAATTATTTTGAAAGTATGTTGAGAAACTCTCAAAGTTTCGTTTGTTACTATTGGTAACGCTGTAGTGTTTTGTTTGTTGTTGCAGAAGCTGAAATGGCGGAAAATCCTGTGGAAAAGGCATATTGCGTGTTGGAATTTGCTAGAACGCAATCAGCAACTAGACAGTCAATCTACGACTGGTATAGAAAATTCGAGATGTTTGTGCAAAGGGAATAGCTCGGGAAGACCAAGAGTTTCGGAAGAAAACGTTGAACGTGTTCGTTCTGCCTACATAAGAAGCCCACAGAAATCCACATTTAGGGCAAGCATGCAATTACAAATTCCACAGCAAACTGTATGGAAAATCTTGCGGAAGCGACTGCACATGATGCCTTACAGATTACAGATGTTGCAGGTTCTGAGTGAAGAAGATAAGGTCATACGGCGTGACTTTTGCATCGAGATGTTGCGACATGATGAAGACGATGCTGGTTCTTGTGAGCGCATCATTTCATTTTTGTGGCAACGTGTTCTAAAATGTCGTTGGACAACAGTTGCTGATTGCGTTCTAGCAAATTCCAACACGCAATATGCCTTTTCCACAGGAATTTCCGCCATTACAGCTTCTGCAACAACAAACAAAACACTACAGCGTTACCAATAGTAACAAACAAAACTTTGAGAGTTTCTCAACATACCTCCAAAATAATTAGGTTGCTATCTCTAATAGTTTTTGTTTTACAGGCAGTTAAAGTTGTCTATTTCTTTTGTAGTAACCCTGTATTAGCGACTTACCAAAGGTATGCATATAATGCTTTGGTGTATATTAGTATCATTTTTAAGAAGTATTTTAAGGTTTAAAGACAATTTAAAGAAGGATTGTTTTAAATTTTTAATCCACTTATTCTGTTTCATGCGAGCAAGGTGTAAGATAAGTTTAGTATACAAACAATATTTGACAGATTTCTTTGTTACGGTTAAGGTATTTTAACAGCATCCCAATGGTAGCACGTCATTAAGGAAAGTTGAAGATCATTCCCTGTTTTAAACCCTTAGTCGCACCTTTGAAATTTGTCATCTTTTCATGTTATTTTCAAACATGGCAGGTCCCATTGTTTGAAATAAAAGAAACTTGCGTGAAGTTAAACATCGTGCTTCTCATACGGGCATTCAACGCGATGTTTGCATCACTGTAAGTATCTACTATAGACAGTTCATTCAAGCCTTCTATGACAAACTCGAGAATGATAGATCTCACAAAGGGGAGCATATTTGTTAGGCAAGCACCATCCTCCAACACATCGTTACGGAGTTATTCATCCTTGTTGAAATGTACTTATTAGGATAGGTTTGAGAGGCACAGCCAGAACACACTGACTTTCTGTCAACCGCTGAATCAAGTGGCATCGCATATTTCACTATTATTATTATTATTATTATTATTATTATCATTATTATTATTATTAGTTTTAATATTTATTTATTTAAGCCACTTGAACTTCAAAGTGATCTCACGGCTGCACATGCATTTCTACAAAGATCTGTACATTATGAAATGGCTTACAAAAGTGAAGCTATTTTAATGTTATAACACTGTTCAGTGTTTCCATGCCTCTGAGATGGAGTACTGTTGTCTTTATTTTTGAAATTGTAGACAGTCTATGATGTGGTGTTGAATGATGAGCACAGTTTGAAATTGTTGACACATAGGTAGTGGTTCATTAGCCAGAAGATGGGAGCAAGTGAGGTCTATTTCTTGTCTCTTAGGTTGGTTAGATTTGATACTTCTGAGGCGCAAAACTCTTTTTATCTCAGTGTTTGTCTACAAACTATTTTGAATACATGATATAAGCTTCTTTTTATCCCTTACCCTACGTATCATGACATATGCAGCGGTTATCTTCATCGACTATGCCTATTCATCTACCTAGCTTACCGACATTATGTGTTACGGACAGGCAGTTGGAAACGGCAGAGTAGCTCTTCGTGTCCAGCCATACGTCACCCACACCACGCAATGCTT
This sequence comes from Hymenopus coronatus, assembly GCA_030762935.1. Taxonomy (NCBI): domain Eukaryota; kingdom Metazoa; phylum Arthropoda; class Insecta; order Mantodea; family Hymenopodidae; genus Hymenopus; species Hymenopus coronatus. Next base: position 104,703,153 of record CM060888.1, on the reverse strand, counting down.
GCTCGAATTTATCAACGTGACATGGTTTCAGAGTGGCAGACTGTGAGATCCGGATGGAAACGTACGATAATTCAGGTGTGAGTATGCTTTAATCTTAACATGTACAATATGCTATAACATTACAACTCTAAGAGAGTCCGTCTCGGTAGTGAGGTTGGCATGCCTGCCTCACCTTCAAGAAGCCACAAGCTCCAATCTCTTTTTGATGAGTGACACGGAAAAGGTTTTTTGAGGGTTTTCTCTTATCCTAAGAAGACGAATGTCAAGTAATGTTAACGCCCATGGACCATGGAGATCATTTGAGCATCATTTCATCGATTTGATTCGTCGTCCGATCCAGCCAGATTAATGGACGCTAAGCTGGAAAAAAATAATAATCCTCTAAGAGAGTAATAATATATTTTGATAACAATCCAAGGCATATTTTCTTTCGATTAAATCTTATACCAGTTTTGTAAAGACACCATGTGATTTTTTGCTAAATAGCATTGCACCTGGTGTTGCAACAACTAAAGCAGAGAGAAAACGGATAACATAATTCAGTGGATCCCCGACCTGTAACTAGACCTGCGCAAGGAAAGCGCCTCCTTCTGTTCTAGATTATGTGGAATTATATAGGTAATAGTGGTTTGTAAGTTGCATTTTTATTACTAGCATTTATTATAGGAAGATAGTGTAGATACCTGTATAAAAGGGTTGAATGATGAGCTGAAAGCAGCTGAGAAGGATTGGAATGCTGAAGACATATATGCTTTTTTTTTTTTTTTTAAAAGAAAGTCTTCGTGTAGTTGCTGAGGAAGTTTTGGGGAGGGAGAACAGAGTGAACGACTACAAAATCATTGGAAATTATTAAGGGAAAAAGGGATTTTATTATCCTTGGTTAAATGACAAGAGTAAAGAAGATGGAAAAAACTATAGAGAATGTAAGGATCAGGTAAATAAGACTGTAAGAAAGTGTACAGAAGAATGATACTTTCTGGCTTGTGCTAAAATTGATCATAAATTAGGATACAGAAGATCTACAGAGGTATAATTATAAGGAGGATGAGGGTAGTTAATAATCCATCACTAGCCTTAAATTGTACGTATGAAACAATAGGAGAAACATTTTTAAAATATATTAGTGGAGAAAAAACGGAAGGAGAGTGAAAATACCAAATACATTATTATATGTAGAACCTATTTTCGAACAAGTAAATCAGGCATTGAAAAAAGCAAAGAATTTGAGAGCTATTGGCCCCAGTGGAATGATGATTGAATTGTGGAAATATGGACCGTCATTATTGAGAACACTTAAGTATATTTTAGAGGATAATGAGCTAACAAAGGAATGGTGTAAGTCATATATACCAATAAAGCGAAATAGTTAAAACCCTGCGTATATTATAGAGGAATTAGTGCAAAAGCTTTCTTTGCTTGGCTGGGAGTAAAAAAATGAAACATGGGCGACTTCCTGTTTTAAAAAGTATAAGTATCCTAAAATTTGAACCAGCAACAACGAATATCATGGAAAAGGTCACCTGCACAACAAAAATACCGAATGATTTACAAACTTCCGAACCGGCAGCGCGATGTTTTTCCACTGGGCGTGTGGGCACACGATTCAGCACTTCTGCTCTAAACAAGGTTACGGTTGTGACGCAGTTTTGCTCTGCTCTGTAAGAATAGTTTTGAGTAAGAGTGATATCGTTTAGTTCAGTTATTACAAGTGATTTATTATTATACGTAGTCATAAAGCGTATTATGGTTCAGTATATTTTCCACTGCACAGCATGTATTATTTATGATTCATATGTCTTAACTCAGTCAGCTCGCCAAGTTAAAGTATGATATGCAGAAAGACTGCGTGGAAAAAGTTACACGGTCAATTTTTTTTTCGTGTCAACAGTTGACGCCCGTATTTACATGAATTCAGTTTTGCTCTCTTTCTTTTAGAGAAGTAACAGAAAGTGTACGCGATTTTGCCTTTTTCAACAAGATTTTGCAGCAGTTCATTGGCTAATCTTTTAATGAGAGCAATGAAAGTGTGTTTCAGGACAGAAATATTAGTAGTGGTTTGTGGCAACCTCAAAGCCTTTAAAAGCAGTTTTAAAAATGCTATATGGTAAGTAGCGCCGAAAACGCGGACAGGCAAAACGCAGCCGGTTCGTACATTTTTGACCACTCGTTATATAGGACATTTTTATAGAGTTTAACGCCCGCTTTTACTACTATGGCACCGCAGGCGATGACACTGATGATACATGGAATGAAAATGGAGCACCTGCGCCGCTTTGTTCACCACAAATCCCACATGTGGTGGGGTCGAACCCGGGCCATCTAGGTGAATGGTCTAACCACTCGATCACGGCGCGGCCCATATAGGACATCAATTGTGTGTTTTGACGAGATCTACAATTCTGTATAATAAGTTTTGGTTTATCTCTTATGATCTACCAGTTATGTAAATGTCATCCAGAACGAAGAGTCTTCCAGGGATTCAAGATACTCATTTACTCTCATGAAAATATATTTAATATTCGGTATTTGTATCAAACTCGTTGGAGATTTTTTGATAAATTTAACATTTTTGAACAAATTTGCTCGTAAAGGGTAGCTTTGGGGGATTTTCTTTAAAACATCTTATCGCATCCTTAACAGATACAAAACTTAAATACTTACTTTTCATTTTAAGTTTTACTGTCCTCAGTCACACACGCAATGTCACATACATCACAAAGAGATACACGGACCCTTTTCCAAAAAACGTTTTTGGATTCAGGGACCTCAAAACATGTTTTCCGGGGAAATTTCGCTATAGAATTTTTGGATGAAATATAATGATTTCTCTGCCTATTATCTACACATAAATCACACAGAGATACACGGACCTTTTCCAAAAAAAATGCCGTTTTGGATTCAGGCCACCTCAAAACATGTTTTGCGGTGAATTTTTGCTATAGAATTCTTGGGTGGAATATAATAATTTCTCTATCTACTATCTGCATTGTTCAAACGTTCTAAAAAGTGAAAGGGAAGGATTACACTCGAAATCATTTTCATTTTATTATAATTCAAACATTATTTCTTCTAAGAATCTTTGAAAACTTAATATTCGTGGAAATATAATATATTAGCAAACATTGTTTAAAAATAATCGTGGTACTTTTAGGAGATTCACCCAGCCTTTCTGAACATTTGTTTTGTTTTTTTTCCAAGACAATATTGCAATGACCCTTACATTCATATTTAAAAATAAATGTTATAACATCGTAATATCGTGGAAATTATTTACGTTAAAAGAAATTTCTGAAAACTGATAGAGATAAAATAACACATTGAAATTACGCTTTCAAAGCCCTTGCGCATACAAATAGCTTTCCTGGTGATAATTTTTCAGACTGATGCAGATGCGATTAATTATTTACGCTTCGATTTATCATATAGATAGGTTTGTTAATGGCCTCTGCCATTACCTATAAAATCCTTTAAATGCAACAAAACACTAAAGCCGATTTTGTCGTTCCTAAAAGTTTACAGACAATATTTCATGAACAAACGGGCTAAATGTAGATAAATGATAACAGATTAATAAAGTAGATGTTATGCGGAAGCATTAATTGTGAGGAAAATATGCCATAAACTCTGAGAAGCTTTCTAATTTAATTGCTAGTTAAACTGTAATATGCTTTTTTTTTAAGCTTTTCCCGAATTCTGTTTTCCACTTCCTTCAATATTGAACTTTCTGTAATAGCATTATATGGGAGATGTTTTCTTTATACAGTACAATAAATAATATTTCTGTAACTTTAAAGTGACAATTAAAGGAAAATATATATTAAAACTTGATTATATTTTTCCGTATGCAAATTAAACAATGACCAACTGGCGTTTTCAATTCTGCATTTCAACACGGGAAACTACATCAGGTGACTCAACAGCTCCGTATTTATTATGTGCAGATAGCCCTTTATGCGTTTAAAAAATTGTAGAGTTAAACGGGTAAATCCATGCAAATACTGCTCAGAGGCGGTGTTAGTGCGAGCGATCTGCCTTCTATTCCTCTTGCATAGCGGCAGAAACGGTGAGTTAAGTTGACTGCAGTTAGCAGGTTTGTATTAAAAGTCCATGATCTCGTAAATAGGAACAGGCCGAAAAGTTAAACGTGTTTGTTACTTAGTTATAGAGCTTTTATTTTGAGAGATTGAAGTCACCTTTTAGATTGAGAATCTAATCCTAATACAAACCTGATAACTGCTCTCAATGAGCGAGATTTTCTCGCCATTTTCACTGGCATACAAGGGTAGTCAAGGGCAGATCGCTCGCACTAATACCGCCACTGAGCGGTGTTTGCTTGGATTTGCCCGTTGAGCTCTGCAACTTCTAAACGCACGAAGGGTTATCTGCACACATGAAATACGGCACTGTTGGGTCACCTAGGTATTCCTGTGTAATGGATCGGATTTTAAATGGGCAGATACAAATATACACAAAGCCCGCCTGGGTAGAGTGGTGGTAGCATGTCTGTTTCACATTCAACAGGTCCTGAGTTCGAATTTCGGTTTGGATGAGTTACCCGGATAAGGTTTTTTTCGGGGTTTTCCTTTATCCTGAGAAGACGAATGTCAAGAACTTTAAGCTCTATGGACCCCGAGATCATTTGAGCATCATTGCACCAATTTCATTCATCGTCCGACATGACCAACCAGGTTAAAGTATTTTAAACTTAAAAAAAACACACACACACATAGTTACATTGAAATTCTTAACATTCCAAAAATATTTGTTATTTTTATTAAAGTGTCTTTTATAGTTAGTTAAGTTTTTTACTCCTAATGGTTCCATTATGAACATATAATTCTGTTTTGGATGATCTCAAAGTGTTGATGGTTTGTCTTTGCAAAAGTCTCTGCATATTATTATTATTATTATTATTACAATGACTTTAAACTAAGAGTCAAAGGGAATACACATACGTGCATATCTACTGAAATAGGACACAAAGTAATACAGGTTTCTATTCTCCATGTATAGTTACTGAACCTGATTATTAACCCAAATCAAGTCTTATGAAGAACATTCCAAGAGTAAGACAATAAATGATATAACCAAAATTGCAATTTACATAGATTTTCTGTTGCCATTCTGCAATTTTGGAGAATAATATGCAGTTACTATTATATTTTCTCTCAATAAGCAATACACAAAGTAAATCTGGATTTGTAGCACTTAACCGCTGTCGCATTTATAAAAAAGTAAAAGTAAAGAATAGGCAACCGTGGCGAACACCTCACGCACTGGGCGCTAAGCTCCTCTTCCCGCGCCGTCAACACCACAGTTTCATCAAAGGTTCCCACCCTGCGAGGACAGCTGTCACAAGGCCGAGAACATTTGTAAAACTAATCAAGACTATCATTAATTCCCAAAATTAATAGTTTACTTTAAACTATCATTAATGAATAAGTTAGTCTTGAAATCATAATGAAAGTGTTAAAATTCCCTAAAACATTTATTTTCTTAACTAAATCTTTAAAACAAAGTTTTAATCCTAAATAAAAAGCATTTACTGTGCGTATGTAGCCGCTATATTTGTCAACCCTGCCACATACCAAGAGCACAGAGGCACACCTGAAAAGTGATAAGGAAGTGGCATAAAAGAGATGTGATGGAAAGGAAGTGGTGGAGAATAAGGACCTCAGCATTGAACTAAGCAACAAGTGGAAAATCACGAAGAACCCCTGGTCAGATCGTAGTCGATGGGGATTGAACCCATTATTTATATTGCTATTCATAAACAAAGTCCCTTCGTCTTTCCATTTTATTTTCTTAAAAGTGATTTCTAAACAATTAGTTTGTGTGCGTGTCGATCTGAAAATATTTTCATGTCCTAGTCTTACATTGGCAGGGAAGTGTTGAAGCCATTTACGAAATAATTCGCAATTAATATATGCCGTTTCTGAAACCTCCATCAAGATGAAAGCATTTTGTAATAAATGTCTTTATTGACTTAAAACAGGCATTAAGTAAAATTTGTAATTCTCTACGCTTCGACATGTAGACAGTTAATGGCTTTCTCCCTCCACGGGCGCGCGCCATTGTGTACTAACCTCCAGTCGAAGTCTGTTGCACGACACACGACTCACTGCACTCACCTGGCTTGCAATTTTCCCTCCTTTTATAGCTAGAAAATGGCGACACACAACTTTCTGGAAGCTTGTCGAAGATACTGGACGCTTCTAATCCAATTGCGAGTGTACAGATATGTCACGTTCCGAAGTATTCTGCTTCTGTCGCGCCATACCAATTTCAGGTCCACCGCCGCATACCAAAGCGAGTAGTCACATAAGCCACAGTCACAATATGTACAGTGGCTCATACTTCTAGAGATGATCATTGGGGTAACATTTCCCGAAGCGTCTGTGCAAGTACTAAAGCGGTGTAGAATCTTCTATTTGCATTCAATAGTATTTATTTTACAATTGGTATTTAACATTGAGAAGCATCACTTTTTCTGCTTTAACATTTATCAACATTTAATACTGTAAGGACGTCATAATTGTATTTATTTAATATTTTTAGTACAGGCCTCACAAATTCATTGGATTATGTGTCACACAAATAGCCATGCTCCGTGCATGCAGTGAGCAAACACATGACAGCAGGGATTATCTCTCTTTTCCTGAAAAAGTGAGTATAACAAGCAATTTAACATGCAGTCATTGATTCTTACGTTTATGCCTGTCTTAAGGGCAGTCTTACTTATTTATAGAAATTGTGGAATAAATGTTTAGTCTTCGGAAAATTTTTGGTGACAGAAAATTCAATTCGCGGCTGCTAGTGAGTACAATAGTTACCAAACAGAAGAGCAAATAATTCAAATTAACGTCCATTCCAATTAATTACCAATATACCTGTTTATATTCACTGCTCTATTGAGCATGGGCCTCATTAAACCCTTTACTATTAGCGATACAGTGTGATTACAGCGAGTAAAGGAGCATATTGTTTTATTATATTAATATTATAAGTACAATAGTTATTATTTTTTGCACTTATTTGTGCTGCGACTAGCAATTACCCTCGAAACCTATTAAAATGTATATGCCCATATCCGGAGACTGAAGAAAGAGACATAAGAGCAACCTAGAATAAGTGCATTAACCTATAACAGGTGGATTACATATATCAAACATAAAATATTGCATGCTGCCACAGAACTGAAAAAAAGTATCTGTTCTTGCTTTCCGCGCAGTTGGTTGCGCAAGGCACTGTAGGCTGTTTCCAGGAGCTTTAAAAAAGTTTGCTCTTTTTATTTACTCAAAACGCAAACAGTTAGTAACCCTCTAGGATGTCAGAAAGGGTCAATATTGACTATATTAAGCCCCTTAGGATGGCCATGAACATTTTACTTTTTCTAGTACGTATGTATAATGTACATCGTAGATAGAGAAGGTATTGTATTCCACCCAAAAATTCAATACCGATATATTACAGAAAATACATACTTTGAGATCCCCTCAATCTATTTTTTTTTTTTTACAAAAAGGTATTTAAGTTTATCTTCTAAAGATACGACACACAGAATTTCAAAAAAATCCCGCAACTCAAATCACCTTTTACATTTAAAAATGTTTGAAACTTTGATTTTCTCAAAATTGACTCTAACCATTTTGATTAAAATACCATTGAATTTTCTGGGAACGCCACTGAAGACAGCTTAATTGTGAATGAGTTTTGCATAACTGGTAAACCTAAGAGATGCACAAAACCTACTACCCAAGTATGTTTACTCATTAAAACACAGAGTTTATGTTAAATACATGTTTACAGTGAATTGTTTCCGATATGTTCATTGTTATTGTTATTGATTTTAAAATACTTAAATTTTTCTCAAACGGGAAGCTATCTTCGTTTCCTTTCTCTTTACTTTTATTCCTGTCCATTCAAAAAGCTCCAGCTTTTAAAATATCTGACTATCGCTTTAGCGTAGTGTATCTACTTATTCCCTTCTATTTCGAAGGTAGTTAGCAATAAGGCAATTTTGCTAATGTTTATCTGAATTAACGTGATGTAGATAAAAGTATATGCTGCAAGAACAGTTTGTTGGCAGAGTATGTCAATAAGATCATGTGAATGGAATACATCTGAATTTTTCCTACGAAAATGTGTGTAAAACAGATGCTCGCTTTTATGCATTGATTAATAACAACATCCAACCGTTTGAAATTAAAATGCTGATCTGTGGAGAGGACTATTTTTGGTTTATAACAATAACACCAGCAGTGTGCCGTCATCAGTGGTTTTCTAACAAACATTCAAGAGGTGCAGATAAACATATCAAATAATTATGTGTTATGAAATAGTTTTAAAAATCCTAAATAACATTGGAATTTGACCGATAAATTGGATGGTGTCATTAGAATTTGACTACAGAAAAACAAAAGAATGTTTAATACTATCGTTATTACGTCAATAAGTTTATGATCTTTAGAAGCACCAGCAAATGAAATTACTTTTCGTTTATTTCCCAAAGATGCCTAGATCCTAAATGTGGCAAATAACCAGTCCCAGTTTCATAATTAGGTCCAGAGGACATTAATTGTGCACACAACTTGTTCGGATTCGTTAGTGCAAATCACTAACAGAGTTGTTTTAAGCGTAATATAATTGTAAAATAAACATATAAAGAATATGTTTCATTATTATATTCACTTCTTTCGCCACTTTCATTTCTTTGTGCTTAAAATAAGTATGTGGATTCTTCAGATTTAATATCTTAACTGGTGATGGAGCAAATTAATTTTAATAACAATCATATAACAGGTAAGACGCGCATAGACCATGAATGAGAATTAGCAAATTAAATAATGCTTTAAAATGGTGCAGATCCAAATCCAGATTTGTTGCTCTCCCCGATGAATCAACAATTTCTTTTATTGTAATAATATTAACTAATTTTACTTTCTCTAGCCCGTATGTACAGTGTAAATAGTAGAATAGAGAAGACGCATAATTCGATACCGACATTTCACCTGAAATATATGTTTTAAGAATCCTCGAATATAAACGGCTGTTTAGAAACAAATTCAAGTTTAGCATCTTCTAAGGATCAAATTGGAAGATTTTTTTCAGACTAATGCCTCAACCTCAAGTACCCTTTACATACCAGGTTTTTCGAAATCTTCGATTCTGTTAAAAAGATAAGATTTTGATTTAAACATTTAAGATTTTTACATGGAAAATTAAATGTATATCATCAATTTCTTGGGAATCTTCCCTAAAGTACTCTTAATTCGGAATACTTTTGCATAACTGGTAAACCATAAGAGATAACTGATAAGTTACTACACAAAATAAAATTTCGTAAAATCACAATTTATATCATATACAGTTTTTTCTAAAGTTAAGCATTTCCTAGATATTTTCTGTTATTGGTTTCAGTTTTAAAATACTTATAAGTTTTCTCAAACAGGAACTTGTTTCATATATTTGTCCTACTCATTGTTATGGAAAGAGAACCGAATTTCCCATAGCGACAGCTTTAGAAATATTTGACTATCTATGTAGCATTTCCTTGTTTCCCTTCTATTAATAAGGTAGCAAGTAATGAGACTATATCTGTTAATGCTAATATTGATTAGCAGACTGTAGATAACAGAATATTATTTTGTAAGAGTAGTTTGTTTCCAGAAAATATGTAGAAAGTCATGTAAAAGGGACAAATCTTATTGCTTTAACTTGTGCACCAAAATGTTCTCTTCAAAATGGAAATTTACATTAATTAAGTAAATAATAGGAATAGAAACTAAAGAGCAATAAAAACGATTGGGGACCCTGCCATCAGTCTATTATGTGTATATATAAAACATATGTACATATGCTGATGTACCAGCATACTAGTGTGTAGGCGGTTGTGACATGTACTGCAATTCTTCGCTTGTTCTACTATTCTGGACGTTGATTATTCAGTAATACTGCATGCAACGATACCAGAAATTTCACATGTTTGTGTGTCCCTCCTGAATGTGTGCTTGATAGCATTAGGTTCATGGATTTCCCATCATCCGATTCCATCTCAAATTTTAGGTAATCTTCTAGGTTTCATGTTTGGGGGACTGCCGGACAGATTGCGCTGATAATTTCTTCAAGGAAAGGGTACAACACGTTGACCAGGATCGTTATTGCCTTCTCTGTGTGGCTCCTACTACGAGTATTTGAGCTAGCAACTTTAGAAATGTCCACCGTCTCTGTTAAGTATGCTGTGATTCTTCACTTCATCCCTTGCTCCTGTGGAGTGTTAACCACAACAGTTGTTATGAGGTTGAGGGTTTTCTCCGTTGCGTGTCACTTAAAAGAGAGTACAATTTTAACAATTCTCCAAATCCTCCAACAAACACATGAGAGCAGTAGAAGTTGTAAACAGAGTATTTAATTTTAAAATCCTAGTAAATAATGTAGACTTCAAAGTGGAAACATTTATGCATAAAACAAATATTTCGGAGGCGACACATAAATATTATATCACAATCAGCTCTATTACCTTACTATATTATACTATTACAGACAGGTGACATCAAGAATAACATAATATCGGAAGAAACATGGCGTTGATCTTTTCGGCTCTGCTCGCAGCTTGAAACACTATACGGGAACACAAGGTGAAGTTTACGTAATTCAATAAACTGTGTGGAAGTTAGTACCCGAGGCGAATGCTCGGCAAGAATTTAGGAAAGTGCATCGATCCTTGTGTTCCTCTGGTAGAACAGCATCCTTCATTATTTGGGAAACATTTTTGTTGCTATGATATCGTTAGCAGTTTGCCATTTCGTACTGAACATAGTAGCTTCGTTAGCCACACTAACAATGCCAACTTGCTTTCGATGTCTGCGAAAGGAAATATTGCAGCACAATAGTTTGGGGTTACTGGTTATTGTCAAGAAACATTTTATAATGCATTTTCCCGACAAAGTTTAACGATTATTACGTTCAAGACAAGTAAAGCTATGCAAGGAATATCCGCTTCTAACGATAGGAAAAGGCACAGTAAAATATACTTATAACGAAGACAGTATTTGATCTATGGAGGAAGTAATAAATACAGTATGTGATATGGAAGAGAGGAAACATCATGTGTTACAATTGAAAATGAATATGTACAAGCAGATACTTTACATAACAAGGAAAACTTTTACCGAGGTGAGATACGCTCCTGAAAGTTAAGATAAAATGTTTCATCTGGAGCAGTTTTCATTTCATCCCCTCTCAATGAAACTGAATTATGAGAGTTCTCACGTGTTTTAGAATTCTTGTTGAGCACTCTTAAACAACTGCTTGAATTTCAAGAAGATGCTACTAGGCGCAAAGCTTCTTTTGGATGGAACATATATTTACTTAGTGGACAGGCTTGGAAAGATTGCAAGTATAAACGTATTTACGAGCTGATATAATAACATGTTGAAGAACTCAATTTTTATGATCTCTGTAGCACTGGTAGGGCAGCTAATAACATAACTCCACGGCACGACGGCTCACGGGGAACCTTGGCCTACCGCCCGCCGCTGCGTCACCCCTCTCGGTCCACTACAGACGTCATGGATGGGCTGCAGTATTGGAGGGTGAGACGTGGTCAGCGCCTCGAGCCCCTCCCGGCCGGTTAATGCGGTCCTCACGATCTGGAGCCGGTACTTCTCCATCAAGTAGCTCCTCAATTGGCCCCCCAGGGCAGCTAATGGGAGTAGAAAATCCGTGAACGTTGATGATTACGTCAATACCAGCTCGTGAGGAACGAGTGCGTAATTCAGGGATATTCTCCTGATTAGAAACGAGAATAAGTAATTTGGCTAAAAACCTCGTAATACATACTAACTACATATTAATATCAGTATATAAAATATTAGTATAAATAAATATAGAAAAGTATCAGAAATGTTATGTCGAGATTTTACCGGAAGATTAATGCGTGTGTATTTGTGTCTTCAGAGCTCTAAAACGAAATTTCAAGATGAATACCTAAATTGGTATTTAAGTTCAGTATGTTCCAAAGATACGGTAGGAAGATGTTCTAGAAAATACCCACCGCAGCTTTTCTTTACCTGTAGAATTTTTCTAGCGTTTGAAGTTTTTAAATCATGGTGTGTTATTTTGATTAAAAGACCCGTTATATAAGATATTTATATGACAAATAAGATATTTATATTGCGTTTTCTGGAAATGGTTGTGAGGTTGATTTCATTTGAGAGGAAAGTTATATAATTTCCTTTAACGTGTCAGGCATAAGGACAAGACTATACAAAGTAATATAAATGTTTTGAAATACCAATTTATTTAAAATTAGTTTGCTGGCATCAGCATTATTTAAATTGTACAATAGTTGGTAATTTTAATGTGCTACCGCTAAGCAGCTGTTTCTCGAGGTGTGATGGAAGAGGAAGGCCAGGTAACAGAAGTAACTTTCGTTCCAGAACATCTCTTTTACTACTCGAATTGCAGTTGCTTCATATGGCGATAACTTTCATACGATTTTCTTATCGCTTTAGCCTAGTACATCCCCTTACTTCCCTAAGAGGCAACTAACAAGATCATTTATGCTAGTGCTTATCTCAATTACCATGATGTAAATAAAAGTAATATTTTTGTAAGGAAAGTTTACTTGTTGAACAGCTAGAGAAAGTGGTGTGTGTGGAAAAAAAATGTTAAATGTTAGTATTTTATAGTATATTTAATAATAGGCGAATAAATTATAGAGGTGTATTTTTAATTACCTAATAATATGCGATCAGATAAATGTTAAATATGAGACTTCAGATTTTTGCTTGGAAATTAACACCATGCACTCGCATTGTGTAAATTTGCTGAATAATAACTTTCGCCGGTTCTCACTATCACTTGATTAATCTGAATCAGTTCAATTATCTTCGCAACTAGTGTGATACTGAAGTACGAATGTATATTTTATGTCATATGTAGCTATGTCATTGTTGTGTTATGGTTTTATATATTTTTGTATATATTACTTTTAAGTGCATTTATCTATTATAAAGAGTGTATTTCTGCTTCTGAATAAGGTGTACTCTGTGCTGTAAATTTAAATTGCTGTATTTGAATATCTTTGTCTTTTTATTTTCGTATTTACTCTTGTAATTCTTTGTTTTTGTTGTTTCAATATTGCTACTATTTTGTGTATTACAAAAGCACGTACGATCTGCGGACCCGTGCGATTGTTGAAGTTCAATGTATGATATTGTTATGCCAATAAATACACTTATTTATTCATACTGAAGTACGCTCGAAGTAGTCTCTTGTTCTGATGATTCACTCACTGGGGAGTCAAACACAGGACGTCTCTAATCGCTGGCTGTAGCAGTACAATTCTCATCATTTGTATCATCAGAGCTACATTCAATATCTCACCAATAGGTTTGCTCATGAGAACGTTCGCTTAGATAGCCGCTGGGATTTTCCACAGTACTCCAAAATGTTTCTGAGTAGAGGGGGCGGGGAAACTTCCAAACGAACCGTTATCTCTTGAAGGCGTGTATTATGTTTACGCTGGGTGAGAGCACGGTTTAGCTCTCCACTGTTCAAGCATGGCTAACTCCGCATACTTCAATTCACTCAATCATAGCAATATAAATGATTATTCTTTCATACTATTCGATAGCTTAGTTGATGGTGAGCACGACATTTTCTCACAGTTAGTAGCACTATTTTATCTCGGTCGCCGGTATTTGACTTCGTTTCTCCCACTGTCCACTGTAACATAATTTGACTCCTAAATAATTTTACCAACTCAATTTCTGTTTCTTTCTAAATCAAATATTCTGATCTTTTTAATTAATTTTAAGTTTAAATTAATTACAGTATTTATCTATTTCTTCAACTTCTCTAAACGGAGATGCAGATCGACCATCAAATCAGCTGTAAAGTAAACCGGGTACCTCAAGAGTGTTGATTTTTGACATATGCCTCATTACCTGTTTTCAACTGTACAGAATTGCATCAATAAAGAAATTGAACAACACTGGACCCTGTTGCAACCCAGTCTCAATGCTTGCTCTTCCTTTACGTCATTCGTTAATACATCACTTCAACATTAACAAAAAAGGGGGTTATTATAACTTTTGTAAACGTCTTTCCAACTTTTCACTAAACCCTTTCCCTTAATTTTAAGTATAAAACATCCCCATTACTCTGGCATGCGCTCTTCTGTAAATAGGTTATCCGCGTCTTTTCCTTTTCCAAATTCTGCCTAAAAGAGTGATAATCTATCACAGTTTTCTGATCAAATTTATGTAACCTTTAAATTTTTTCCAAAATTCGATAGTTATATTATGCAATAATTGTTTGGGTTCTTCACCTCCCCATTTTGTTTAAGAATGGAATGAATTATTTTTGTGTTCCAATTTTTTGGGAATGCGTCACTTGCTTTTGATACTGTTCATCATTTCCATCAAAAATGGAATCTGCCCACATCCCACCGCCGCGACAAAAAAACTTTGCTCCTGCTGAATTTAAATGCATACATAACTACCATAATTTCTCTTTACGGTTTCTCTAGTGATTACCACCCCTTACTTATTTTAAACTGTTGCTAGATATCACCACTTTTGTAAATAATTTTTAGAAATGGTTCAATCAAAATTTTTCTCTAATAACATCCTTCTTTTGACTAAGTTTATAAGCATTCCAAATCACTTTCAATATTCTCTCGCTATTCCCATTCTGATGTCATCAATAACATTACCATGACCTTTACTTCATTCACATCTCTTCTTTTTTAATACACTGTGTATTGATTTATTAACTGCGATAAAATTAACGAATCTTCTTCACTTTCACTTCATTACAACTCCCTTATCACCTCTCACATTAACGAAAGTCATTATCAAACAACTTAATGTGATTATTTCTTGTTGAACTCTGTGTTACTTCTTCCATTTTAACAAAACATCACATACTCCGTTGGATGCTTCCACATTCCCCATCCCTCAAAAAATGTCTTCCATATGCATAGATCTTTGCTGTAGTGGAAACTTAAATTTTACTAGAGCCTTCATCGCTATCAAGAATCTATTTAAATCTTCCATATGTAACAACATTATTTATCTACCGGGTCACTATTAACAGATGCCCTCAGATGCCCTCAGTTTATTATTCTCCCTCTTCCCATTTTTCCCATTGAGCTCGAAACTTTCCTTCTGTTTTTTCACTGCCTCCTCCAACCATGTTTCGGTTGGAAATGCCATGTGCACTTGTTCAGTATTCTCTTGATGTCTCCTAACCTCAATTCTTTATATCTACCCTCAATGTTCAAAAATCCTCTTTTGAGGATCTATTGAGAATCTGACTGAAATGTATAATTATCTTCGGTATTTTTCTTACTTATAAGCACCCTCATATCTGTTTGTACAGACCGAGTTTCTCTTTCCTGATCACTAACCACCAATTGTCACTTGCTTCTCACTTTCAGTTTCTGAGATGCTCCCTCTTAGCGTGCAAACAATGCTTAATATTTCTAAAGTACTTGTGGTCTTGACCCTGATTCTTTCATTTGGAAAGCTTTAATCAACAAATTTTAGCAGGATAAATGCTTTTTCATTGTAACGAAATACTCCTCCTTGTGCCTTTCATGTGGCGATGTGCAGGAGTTATCTCCTTTGCTCCGTATAGCAGACTACCCTTTGAGATTCCTGCTGTCATCCTATTCTCGTGAATTATTTGCTATTCCTTAACCAGTTGTTAGTCTCGATTATCCGACCGTCTAACAAAAACTTAAGTTCCGAATAAAACCATACATTTCCTTCATTCCGTGTCGGTTTCATTTGTAAATTAAATTGTTTTTTAAACATCCGTTTGTTCAAAAGATACATTTCTGTTAATGAAAACATTTGTTTCTTTAATTATTTACCCCAACTTAACACTTCAATTGTCATCTCAATGGGCGTGAATCCTTAAAATAGTTCGTTTATCTCTTGCCCTTCCAATCCAATAAAAAACCTCACTGATCTCCAATCCTTTCAGCAACATCTCCAATCTTTCGGCCCAAAGTTTCTTCATTCTTGACTACACAAATCCCACCTTGAATTTGTATCATTGTATTTCATAGTTTGCACTCTTTGTTTGAATTTTGTACTTCCCCTTCCATCACAAACAAACACAAATCAAATACCATAAAGCTATAAACTTAACTTTTCTAAGTTTAACTTATTTTTCTTCTTTGATTTTTTCTGTTTGATTATTTCAAGTGCATCTATTATTTCTCTGTATACCTCGTTACCGACACCCAGCGTTGCTTAAACTCCTTCTTCACGGCTTTAACGAGACTCCTGCATAACTGGCATTGCACTCCATGTGGCAGAGTTTGAAGGTTTTTTTTTTTTCTGTTTTTGTTCATAATGATAGTTATGTTTGACATGGGTGTTCCTATCTCAAATGCTAAGAAAGTCATGATGAATATTACTATTGAAAACTTCCAAATACTCGTTAGCTATTTGTACATTCAAGACTAATAATCAACCCCTTAAAATCTTATGTATGTATCTTATAGAAAGGTGCAGCTAAATTTTAGAAGTTTGACGTTTACGTTATAGACTTACGTTATAGACTCTCATTAGCCTAACGTTATAGGCTATTCTCAAAAATCTTATGACTGGTAGTATTTACATAAAATAATAGCAAAATGTTAACGCATAGTAAATCATGCTTTAAAATATCGGATTTTGGTCCCGTTCTGTATCCAATAAAATTGGACTGAACCAGATGTTCCACCCCTGATTCTAGCAGTCAGCTTTGTAAGACTATAATTTGAGCTTCCCATCTTATTGGACAGATCAGCAGGATATATCACGTAGCTTAGTCAGCCCAAAGCAACGGCAGATAACACCATTCGTAAATGGAAGGGCAGGGAAGTAAATTATGGATGATAGGGATCGAAAAAACTTGAACAAGTATAATGCAAAAAACAGGGTGCAGCCATAGGCTCTCAATAGACGTGAATGTCTGTTTGCATTGGGTCATTAAAGCAGAGGCCACCTACTTGGAATTCCAGAACAGCAGTTGCACATTGGCCACGAATCACCAAGATGGGTATAGTTAAGATAATTAGATGGTGTTCACACCATTGCAATTAGATACTCCAGCTTCTGTGTAGAGGTGAGTCGAGATTCACATTATTTCGGTAAGATGGACATGTATGGGTGGAATTAGCAGTGAAACGGCTCCACTAGAATGTGCACTGCCAACCGGGATATTAGTTCATGATGGAGTAATGATGCGGAGATGATCTGGGCTCATTTTTACTTTCTCAATATGTACATAGTGTATAGAGAAGGTATTGCATTCCACCCAAAAGTTCGATACCGAAATTTTGGGTGGAATGCTATAACACTATGTACATAGTATGTATAGAGAAAGTAAAAATGTATTACCAAAATATGATGTATGTTATTCTCCTCTTTGTTGGCGTTTGGATTACCATCATGTTTCATTTCCCCCAGGCTTGGCTTGTTTTCCAGTATTGGAGATTATGAACGGGCTTTGTGAAGTTTCTCGTTGTTTTATGAGAAGAAGCACGTGCTACGAACACAAAAGCGCGTTTGTAAAGACCCTTTCATCAAACTCCGGAGAAGGCCAAAGCTTTGGCTTTCGTGGTAATAATGTAAACAAGATGCTCCGGAGTTTAACAGATGAAGTTAGTCTATATAGTTTGAACCAGGCAATTAATGAAATACGAGGTTAATTCAATAAGTCCCGTGTTAGGAATGTAGTTATCAGTGTTTTCAAACACAAATTATTATTTATTTAACAACACAATCCTCGTATATACACGTCTCACAACGTTCCTGTCATTATTAGTCCATTACACATCATAATAATGAGATTTTTCAATGTTTAATAACTCTAAACTGCCTCTGCAGTCGAGTGGTCAGCGTTCACGGGTTAGATTTTCTGCATTTGAGAGTGAATACCTGTGTGTGTGTGTATGTTTAATAGTATATAATAACGAAAAAACTTACGTAAATAAATTACTCACTTCAGCGAGAGAACACCGGCAGTTGTCTAAAGCAAATCCTCCTATATGATCACAGAAGTTAAAGGCGGCTATATATATTGTACTGGGTTTTAGTGTTTTAGGTGTTCTAGAAAGGTGGGCAGTTTGAGATTGCTAATAACTCAGGTTTCTAAATTTTCAACACAGAGATGATTAAATAATTCCATTCAACTTTGTTTATTTCACTATTAGATTTTAAGCTACATACATATCGTCTCCTTAGCGCGCTGGTGGCGCTGCTAGCCCAGGGGGAGACCTGCGTTCCATTCCCAGTATTGGCGTGGGGATTTTTCCCCCGCTGGGAGACCTGGACCAGTGTGCTCTCAGCCTCGTGAGGTCCGTGGGGGGCCAATTAAGGAGCTACTCGATGGAGAAGTAGCGGCTCCAGGTGATGAGGACCGCATTAACCGCCCGGGGAGGTTCTAGGCGTGTGTCATGGACCGAGATGGGGAACACAATGGCCAGACGGTAGGCTAAGATTTCTTGTGAGCTGTCGTGCCATGGAGTTACATGTCGGACTATTATCTCTTTCGTTAAATGCAATTAGTAATTAGAAATCACAATATAACGTGGAGCTTCGTTCCATTTAACCAAGATTTTACCTCTATTTCAATGAGCCGCTAACAAAGCAGAAGAAAGAATTTAGGGTGGCCAAAATGCGTAACTTCCCCCAAACTTTAGATGTTCAAAATGTTACTTCTGATACAGAATGGCACCGACCTTGTGTTCCTCTCGATGCATTCACTATGTCGTCTTCCTTGCGATGATCAACTGGAACTCATTCAAATGTCCTTGAACACGTCTTTATAAACCCTGCTGGAGGACTTAGAGTTCGATTCTTCATCACAGTCGCCAAAGCTGCTTAGAGAAGTAAGAGCAGTGCGCTCTATCCACTGTAGTTAGAAGTACCGTAGTAACTCTTGAGTGTGCACCAGGAAGTATGACTGTGTGTGACTTTGCAGGCGTAATTTCTGGCTGCTCTATGTTTGAGGCCAGCCGTCTCAGCTACTTGGGGAAATACTAACTTATTATCCTTACAGAGAGGTGTAAACGGTACAAAATGAAACAGTTAAAAATTCTGTGCCAGAACTGAACCACGGATTTCCTGGTTTCCCGGCCAGTTGCTCTTCTGACTGAACTATGGCAACAATAAATGCCGCAACTGACTTGAAGGGGATTACAAATCATTTTGAGATGACAACCGCAACGGCGACTTACCTAGTAGAACATACGCGAGTTCTATTCAACGGCAACAGAAGAATGGAAGCAGACAAACTACAAGCTTCGACATACAGCAACGTAATATACAACACACTACAAGTTCTGCCAAAATAAGAGATTTCACCAACCGGATGAAGACTGTATCTGTGAATTGTGCAACAAACATTCTGAAAGATATCACTCAGGAAACTGCAATAGAAGGCAAATGTCAATTATAAAACTAGGTTAGATTAATGTAATTCAATTTATATACTTCCACATTGTGCGCATTTCCTTTTATAATATGGAAAAATGGTGACTTACAATGCCTAAGTACTTCAAGTCCCGGCTTCATAGTTTAACCAAATATTAGGTGAATTATTATAAAATAATTAGTTTAATTGTTTTTTTCACATCAGCTGTGTATAGAACAGGAGTTGGATAGGTAGAGTCAGATCCGTGGCTTAAATCCCGGCTATGGCATTGAATTTTTCAGTCTGACTCTCCCTATAAAATAATTGTTTCTTCCATACCAGCCGTATGTAGGACAGAAGTTGGAAAAGTAGAAGCAAAATGAAACGGAACCATGGCATCGAATTTTTCAGTTCTGCTTCTACCTTTCCGCTCCTGTCCTACACACGCAAAGTTTGAAAGAAACAATTAATTCATAACAGAAATTCTAATTGCATGATTATTGAAATAACATTTCTTATTCTCTAAGTTATTACTATTGTCTCTACACGTACTATGTACATAGTGCATAGAGAACGTATTGGAATGCACCTAAAAATTCGATACCGAGATTTCACCGGAAATACATGTTTTGGGTCCCCCTGAATCCAAGAAAAAGCATTTTTGGAAAAAGGTCCGTGAGGGTGTGCGTGTGTGTGTTTGTGTGTGTGTGTCTGTGTCTGTGCATAGCTCAAAAACGAAAAGACCGTTAAATACCAAACTTGGTATTTAAGTTTGGTATCTTCCAAGGATGCGACACAAAGATTTTCAAGAAAATCCCCCCCCCTGCAACTACCCCTTACATGGAACTTTTTTCGAAAATTTTGATTTTATCAAAAATGGCTCTAATGACTTTGATTAAAATATCGGTTATTAAAGATATTTATATAATAAGTAATATGTATATCTTGAATTTTCTGGGAATAGTCTCTGAAGACCACTTTATTCTGGATGAATTTTACGAAATTTTGCATAACTGCTAAACCGTAAGAAATAGACAAAAACTTACCTCACAAAAATGTAGAGCACATTAAAACACACAATTTATGCTATATAAATGTTTTTCGAGGAGTTGATCGTTTTTGAGATATTCTTTGTTTTTGGTTTCAGGTTTAAGAAACTTGTACTTTTCTCATACAGGAATTTGTCAACTCGTGTCTATACAAACAAAGGAACTTCAGTCACCTAGTAACCAGCTTTTGACTTCACTTTAACCTATGATACTCTCATATTTCGCTTCTACTTACAAGGAAGCAAGTAATAAGACTATTTCTGCTATTTTTTTTTTCTCGATTAGCATGAAGTAAATAGAGGAATAAGCGTATTAACAATAATTTGTTACACAGAAGTAGAGAAAGTCACGTGAATGGAACACATCAGATTTTTTTATAAAAATGAGCCACGTAATGCATTTTTAAAAATATTTGAATTTTAATTTCACGTTTTGAGTAAATGAGTTTACAATCTCTATCATATTCTTTGTCATATTAACCCTAATTATTGTATATTCTTTTTGTACTTTCCTTATTTTATAATTTAATGTTCAAAATTAGAGCCTTATTTCGAAAAGATATATGACAATTTTCTATAATGTACTTTTGAAAGGCAGCATAAAATTTTGAAACAGATTAGTAAGAAATTTTATAGTGTAGAGTATTTTGTGTATGGATAAGTGTTGGAAAGAGATTTGCGAGAAAACAAGGCATAAACTTGGGTTAGTAAGCCTATTTATATCTTGAGTTAATTTTATTGAAGTTGCGTCAAGTGGGAAAAATAATATATTTCAAAGTTTTAAATTGATATTATTTTATTGTTAAAATATTATTTTAAATTTTCAAAACTTATTGTCAAGTTCAAGTATATACAGTTGCCCCACATTAGGTTCGTTTAATGGAGGAAATAATGTAATGGTTTTGATAGTCTTTATACTAAGGATCATCATCTTCTAATAGAAGATAGATAGTTCTGGTCTATGAAGTTCCTCCACCATCTCTTCACATGCTAAGCAGTGATCTTTTCCTTGACGGCTGTAGATCAAGATCAGTCGGGGCATGCTGCTGGGGCAGTGCTGGAGCCAATTTTCTTAATTCCAATGAATATACTCGTGTAGGATGTCTTTATTTCGTTGATGATTTATTGTTGTCTGCTGTTGCTGTTCAGCGCAGTATTCATTTCACTGGTGAGTGAAGCTATGCTTTTGTACTAGGAAAGTTTTATTAAACTTTTGGTAATACCAGTTGTGTTTGATATGTCTTGTTGCACAGCTTTGCTACCACTGTGAAATTCTTAAGTGTACTTGGTACTTTTCTGTGATGCACTACCGTGTTGTGTTTGATAGATGGTTTGTGATATGTCTTGTTGCACAGCTTTGCTACCACTGTGAACTTCTTAAGTGTACTTGGTACTCTTCTGTGATGCACTACCGTGTTGTGTTTGATAGATGGTTTGTGATATGTCTTGTTGCACAGCTTTGCTACCACTGTGAACTTCTTAAGTGTACTTGGTACTTTTCTGTGATGCACTACCGTGTTGTGTTTGATAGATGGTTTGTGATATGTCTTGTTGCACAGCTTTGCTACCACTGTGAACTTCTTAAGTGTACTTGGTACTCTTCTGTGATGCACTGCCGT
The DNA here is from genome assembly GCA_030762935.1 of Hymenopus coronatus. Classification (NCBI taxonomy): domain Eukaryota; kingdom Metazoa; phylum Arthropoda; class Insecta; order Mantodea; family Hymenopodidae; genus Hymenopus; species Hymenopus coronatus. The sequence continues at coordinate 104,681,064 of CM060888.1, read as the reverse complement.
GTTGTGAAAAGTGGGAAAGATTAGTTTCAATACATGCATAAATGTATAATCACCATTAATTATAATCAATGTTAATTTAATTATTACGTTCTTTACACGTATATGTAAATAGTGTATAGAGAAGGTATTGCGTTCCACCAAAATTCGATAACGAGACTTCACCGGAAATACATGTTTTAAGGTCCTCTGTATAAAAATGCATTTGTGGAAAAAGGTGCGTGTGTGTGTCCGTCTGTGAACACGATAACTCAAAAACGAAAAGTCGGTAAAATACCAAACTTGATATTTAAGTTTAGTATCCTCCAGAGCTGCGACACGAAGATTTTGAAAAAAATTCCCCCACATCAAACAACCCTTTACATGGAAACATTTTCGAAAATTTAGATTTTCTCAAAAGTAGCTTTAACGACTTTAATTAAAATACATTTTATGTCAAATAAAGAGTATATCTTGAATTTTCTGGGAACGGCCTCTAAAAATCTCTTTACTCTGAATGAATTTTGCTGAATTTTGCGTAACTGTTAAACCTTAAGAGACAGACAGAAACGTACTACACCAAAAATGCAGACCAGTTAAAACACAATTTATGTTATATACGTGTTTTTAGTGGAATTGACCATATATGAGATATACATTTTTAATTGTTTCAGATTTAAAATACTTAAACTTTTCTCACACCGAAAGTTTTAAACTCTTGGACCTACATAGAAACGGATTTCAACCACAGTATTCCCTTATTTTCCGTCTACTTACAAGAGAGCAAGAAATTAAGAAAATGTCTGCTAATGTTTATTTTAATTATCATTAAGTAGAAAGAAGAATATGCTTTTTAACAATAATTTGTTACAGCGATGTAGAGAAAGTGATGAGAATGGAACACATCAGGTTTTTTTTTTTCACACAAGCCTTGTGGAGGGCAGGAGTTGGATAGGCAAATCAATCAATTCCCTCACACAGCTTTTACTTTATAGGAGCAGGAAGGATCCTGCCGTGTTATTTGTAGGGCGCATCTTATTAATTGTAAAATATTCTGCAGTTTAAAATGTTTTACCTTCTCTACTTAGTACACAGTACAAATGTAGAGAAGGTATTGCACTTCATCCAACATTTCGATAACGAGATTTCCCTGGAAATACAGTATTAGTCTCTTGTATAAAATAAATCATTTTTAAAAAATAAAGTCTTTAAGTGTATATGTGTGTGTCCGAGTGTCCGTAAAGTTTAGTATCTTTCAAGAATGCGACACGAAAATTTTGATTTTCTCAAAAATGGCACTAATGGTTTTGATTAAGCTATCGCACACAATTATTAACACAGAAGTAAGTCATTTCTGCTAATGTTTGTGTCGATTAGCATGAGTTAGGTAAGAGAATAGCTCTTTAACGGTAATATGTTACATAGACACAGAGAAAGTCCTGTGAGTGAAACACATACGATTTTTATTTTATAAAACATCATTTAAAGATCGTTATAAAAGTAATATGTTTTAAATAGTAATGAAAGCATTAAAACAAATAATTCTTATAGGGAATCATAAAGATATAATATCAATAGTAGGTGCAAGAATTTTGTGATAAAATATTCAAAATAATGACACGAAGAAAAATACTTTTGAAACCATAAAAAGGATTATATCTCATCGTAATCCTGTTATATTACTCCTGAATTATCTTTTATGCTAAATGCACAATTTAAAACTTTGATCTAACAATTTATTAAGCTCTTTTAAAAAGGTATACTTTTGCGAACAGTTGTAAATGTGAATATAATTAAATAACTCTACTTGATATTCACATTTAGTCGTTTTGTCTTTCCACACTGAAATTCATTAAAGTCTGCAAGATTAACATTTTCTATTCCTATTATTATTATTATTATTACATTTGCAGAGTTGTAACTTTAATCTAAAACTTGCTTGTTTTGTGTGAAATTCCGAGGCAAATTATTGATAAATGTTCGCCATTTAATTTGGTTTCTGCCAGCGTGTTTCTCTTCTCCTGGTATTTACAACTTGATAAGAGCCAACTTGTAGAAATGCCGGTTTTCATAGAATTAGCATAAATTAACATCTCTCCATTAAAACGCCAAAGTTGAAGTAAGCAGTAGGTAAAGGTTCAGCCAAGTAAAAGTAACTTGTCCAGGTAGTGCGAAGTGTACGCTTTTCCCGGTATTTTCTATGCCACTGCTTGATTATTTGGGCTGTTTTTTAGGAAGGGAGTCAGTTCACCATGTCATCTTTTCCGGGTTGCTGTTTTGGCAGCAGCTTGGAGAATATTATAATCTGTCAAGACCTGTAGCATATATTAAATTGTCCTTTTAGATAGCGTCAAATGAAAGTTTAAAACCAAGCTAATTCCATTAACTTTTTCTAACATTTTGTTATTTACATAAAATTTTTGCGTACAATTCCTTGCCTCGGAATGTCATTACTATTATCAAACGATATTTCTAAATTAATCCTAAAACTCGTAGATACTGAACACTGTATATGCGTACACTTAGTTTGCATCTATATAAACCAAATTTATCACCCTATGCGTTTTCATTTTGACTGAATAACAGTAATATTTTCTCTGGATGTAAAAAACAGTATTTTAAAAAAAATGATATGCATGTGTGTGTGTGTGTGTGTGTGTCTGTTTCCTTTTCCGGCCAAACTGATTGACATAAAACTCTAAACACAATGTCTGAGCTCACATATTTGGAATGAATTTTTGGAATTTTAATGTAAATTTTGACTTAACGATTTACAAATAAATACGTTTCTATTTTTACTACCATACCGTTATTGATTTCCTGAGATCATATTAACATGCTTTTTACGTCAATTTACAGAGAATATGGCGTTTGGTAATATGAGAGACTTCCATTAAGAAGTCCCGGATCTAATACCCGTAGATGTCGCTCTTGACACTGGAGTTATTCCAAAGTCAAATGCTGGGGTGCGCAAGGATGTGCTCCATCCTACACCATGTCTTTGCTGGCGTACACCATAGTGAAACGATAGAGTGTAAAACCAGAGCAGTTAAATATTGGATGAGAATCGTTCACGGAAACCTATCTCTAATTAGGGCAGTCTGCTACCGTGAACAGTTACGAATGGAAGGTAATTTGACCTGGGCATCAAAATTAAAAAAAGGATTGGAAACCGTTGGAATGGGATACATTTGGATGGCGGGGCAGGCAAACAGGCGGAGTATATGGAGAAAAATTAAGAACCGTCTCATTGATATTGACAGACTCCAAATAATTGCGCAATGCACAGAGAAGGCTTCATTAGAAGTACAGTCTGGGCTAAAATCGAAGTAGGGTATGGAGCAATACATCAAAACAGGTACCAAACTCATTAGAGAGGGGCTCGCTTGGATTAGACTAGGAGCATGGATGAGAACGAAAATTTCTGACGAGAAGGTACGAGAATCTGTCCCATTTCCGAGGAGGAAGAGTCGTGGACTCACATCTTGGCAAGATGTAGGGGTACGGAGGAATGGCGGGAAAAATATTTGCCGCAATTCTTTATCACCGCGAATGTAGGGCTAGAAGCATGTTGGACGCTACTGGCAGGCACGAAAAACATGGACGGGCTAGGTAAATTTATACTTAAGGCAAGACAGCTGAGATCTGAGGAGGCTGCCAATAGAGGAGGGGGGGGAATAAGACCAACTAAACAAAAGTGACTACAATGTCCTACATACATATATATATATATATATATATATATATATATATATATTATGTCATACTTATGTCACTGTTGTCTATGGTTTTATATATGGTGTATATATTATGTGTATATATTTCTTTTAAGTGTAATTATCTATTATAAGAGGGTGCATTTATGAAGGTGTACTCGGTGCTGTAAATTTAAATTGCTATGTTTGAATATCTTTGTATTTTTATTTTCGGGTTCACTCTTAATTCTTTATTGTTGTTTTAATATTGTTTTTGATTGTCTTTTTATTTTCGGGTTCACTCTTAATTCTTTATTGTTGTTTTAATATTGTTTTTGATTGTGTATTACCTTTGTCTTTTTATTTTCGTGTTTACTCTTTCAATTCTTTGTTGTTGTTGTTGTTGTTGTTGTTTTAATATTACTTTTTTAGTGTGTATTACAAAAGCACGTACGGTCTCTGGACCCGTGCGATTGTTGAAATGCTATGTTGTTTGATATTGTTATGTCAACAAATACACTTATTCATTCATTCATTCGTAGAACTCCTCATCCCTTTCTCCCAGGGATCACATAGAAGCACAAAGAAGCATTGTGACTGTCTTGCGCTGCTGTACTCCAGTTGCTGAAAGCATTTCTGTTTGTAAAGCCCTACACGTTCAAGTTTCCATCTAACAACCTTGGTTTCCATCTTCCCTTGGCTGGAAACAAATTACAGGAAACATGTTGGTATATCTAATATGGAAAAATAGTGTCAGAAATAAACATCCTTGATATAGGTAGAAGCTAGACGAAACATGTAGTACATATTACTAGTTGTAAAACCAGTTTATAATACTCAATATAACGAATGCAACTGAATGTAATAGGGCTGCTTTATAAACTGGAGCATGTAATATTACATTGTAATTGGGAATGCTATCAATAAATACATAAAAAAGAAGCTCCCTTAATGAATTTCACTGTGATTCTTCTAACAAATAGACTAGCTAACTCAGTGTAATATTAACAACACGATTTTGTAGAGGGGTGAAATGCAAAAGAGTCATTTCTGTCAAATGTTTCTTCTGAAGTAGCAGTGTAAATAGTGTCTAAAGGTTATTATTCATGTCATCAAATTAATTAATATTTACTGGAAGATACTATTTCCTAATACTAATTTGTTTTATGAGCAATTACATACACTAATAATAATAGTAATAACACCTTTGCATTTAAAACCTTTAAAACGTTATATTGTTTTTTACTTCATGTTGTGGTTTATGTGCAATTATTGTTAAGCACGTAAATCGTAATAAATACATATGATAAGCACAAGGCTTTTAGGATTTGCTACTCTAATGAGCTCCCAGAGGCAGCTCCTTGCGTCAGCAGGAGACGTTGTCTTTAAGGAATGATTTGGCTATTTATGCAGAAGTCATACAAAATGAAGAGAACTTCACAACTATCCCCAGCAAATTTAATATATATATATATATATATAACGTGCTGTATTTTAATCAAAATATATCTTTTATATATATATATATATATATATAAGATATACAATATATAATGTGCTGTATTTTAATCAAAATCGTTAGAAAATCGTTAAGAAAATCAAAAGTTTCGAAACTTTTTCTATGTAAATGGAAGCATGGGGCGGGGGGATTCTCTTGAAAATCTTAGTGCCACATCCTAGGGGAATAGTAAACTTAAATACCAAGTTTAGTATTTCGTTTTTGAGTTATGCTGTCCAAGGCTCACACATACGGACACGGTCCTTTTTTTTTTTTTTTTTTCTAAAAATGGTTTTTATAGATTCAAAATATGCGTTTCCGGTGAAACCTCGAAATGATTTTTTGAGTGGAATACAATAATTTCTCTGCCTACTATGTATTGCACATACATGCATATCATTGCTTACATTGGAACAAAGTATTCTACCTGATGACCCCGCATTTGATGTGTGTAGATATTCGTTCGTGCGTTAAAATAGTTGCAGAACTCAGCGGGACTATTTCATGTTAAAACCGATAAATGAGAAACTGGCTTACTGACCTTCATTTCACCCTTCTTGCCTGGGTCGCACTCATTGAGACGTGTAAAACGAAGGTATCGACTTTAACTTGAAATATCCCCGTTGAGTTCTGCAACTCTTTTAACTCACAAAGGGATATCTGCACACATCAAATACGAGCCACTTGGCCTCCTGGTAGAATGCTTTGGTGTGCATTAACTGTTTTATTAATAAATAAATACATAGCTTAGTACTGAGTATAATGAAAAATTCATAACAGAGGTAATAAGCATCTTTATTGTTTAAAATTGGATATATAAATGTATTTAAGAAATTATTTCTAACTTAGAATGTTGTTGGAGCACGAAAAGCTGTTTTTCATTATATTTCAGTCCTAACGCAATTAAAAAAAAAACCTGAAAATATTAAGTTCCGACCTTTCGTAAATTAATTTAAAGAGAAAAAGGGATGCAAGAAATGAAAAGAGAAGGGGAGGGAGTACGTGTGGGAATTCATGGTAGTAAGTGAGCAAATTTGTGCAACTAACGCAACAAACTAATAATGCTGCCATTCTGCTTGTATTTAAAATGAAAAATTCTCCAGGATAAAATTACAGTTGTGTTCATGCTTTTAAACAGAAAGATAAACAAGTCGATGATGATAGCGTACTTCATTGTAGAAAAGCACCCGAAATTAGTGTTCAATGTTTAACTTCAGCTTTCTTTTCTTTCCAGGTAAGTGAGTCTTCACTATAGACAATGGACTACTTATGGAATAAGATCAATTTTACAAGATTATTCAAAGGTAAGCCTAAGCAGAAACAGAGACTACTGTATATTGGTTATACAAAGAAATGCCTATTCCTTCTTCTCTCAGCAGTTGCATTAAAAACAAATTTCGGGGCTCTCGATTGAAGTTTAGTGAGACTAAAAATTAATAAACAAATTCAGCCGCGAGTAGCTATTAAGGGATTATGTCATATTTTCCGAAGCACACTTAATTTTGTATACTGGTTTCAAACTTGTTATATAGATAATCAATTTTCAAACTTTTTAATAATTTCTTTAATACTTTGGAAAAATCTCTGTTTAAGATTTAATGGCGAAACAGTGATTAAGTACGCTTCAAAGAATCTCTAGTGTTATCACATTTCATTGCTGAAGCTCTTACAAGCGTCGAGAATTTCATTACCTTTACAGCAGGCTTTTCAAATTAAGCGCAAAATACTCAATAACATTCTAACCACCCAGCTCTGTGGTGTAGGGATAGCGTGTCTGCCTCAGATTTAATAGTTCTCGAGCAATTATCGGTTAGGGTGAGTTACCTTAATAGATTTTTTTTTTTTTTTTTAGTTTTTCCCTTATCCAGAAGATGAATAGGAACCCAGGGTTCTTTTAAGCAACGTTTCAATTATTTACCGTCCAATATGGTCCTCTGGTTAAAGAACAATAATTGATCATAAAAATGTACTCCAATTAGAGCACGCATTAGTTACTATTCTCCAAGTAATGTTTCCATTCCAAGAAGTACACTTCACGTTTTATTGGTGTTATAATAAGAACGTTTCGGGTATTAGCAACAATTTTTACCGTTGAATCATGCGAAAAGAAAGCCAAAAGGCCTTAGATAGGTTTACAAATTTAGCACTTAAATCAACCTACATTTGTAAACCTCAGTGTTACAAAGATTTTTCCACAAGTGCTTTGCACTCTTTTTAATACACTATGATCAGCCAGTTTTGAGTTTAGCTGGCGATGAAGGTTCCTGTGAACCATCAACGATTATACAATACTTTTTTTACAAATTAGTAAAATCACAAACTGTAAAGACAGTTTTCCTTCAACATTTCAAGGTACTAATCGATAAAGTGATCACGCGTATCGAAAAATGTGCGAAACAACACGAAATTTATGTCATCCACACGTGGAAGGCGTCAGCTGCAGAACACTCGCTATAGGTGCTATGTCATCCACACGTGGAAGGCGTCAGCTGCAGAACACTCGCTATAGGTGCTATGGCAGCAATCATGTCTTGATGAAGCGAATGGTTATTTTATCGCATCTTAGAAGACTAACTGCTGATGATGATTGTTGCGGAAAAAGATGGATTGTTGGAGTAAGAAATGTCTGTTGGAATAGATAGCATCTTCCAGTGGCTATTCAGGAGACATTAGTGATGAAATGTCTGACATTTTACTTTTGCCATTTGAATAACTCACCTCGTTATTAAATTTTCCAGATGTTTGCACTTCATAAATTAGTTGTATTATACACTACCTACAAAGAAGCTGTTGCTCAATAAAAACTATGAGCGGCTAATGTAGTCTTTTTTATTTCTGTTTATAAGTTTGTGACATAAGTTCGTTCGTTTTGCTCGCAAGTTCCAACTAGAACGCCTGAAAATCCTGAAACATCTGCACACTGAAGTCATCACAGTTACCTCACCCCTATTGGGTATGTTGTATGTTGATGTATGAAACAGCGTAAACTTGTGTTTACAAACTATGAAAATCAAAAAGGAACATTTCCAACTTCTTATGCTGTTTTACTATCGTGAGGGTAAAGCGCCTCACAATGTGTCTACGAGAAAATGCAGTAACGAATCGAGCAGGTCAAAAGTGGTTTAGTCGATTTCGAGGTGGGAATTTCTCCCTAAAAGACAAACCTCGATCTGGATGGCCAATGGTTACGGACGTGGAAGGAATTTATGAAATTATAGTCAACAATCCCCAAATGACAACTGTGATGCTGGCATTGGAGCTCAATTTAGCTCGTGATTCTGTAGTCAGAAATTTGAAAAAAAAACTGGTTACGTAAATATTCGCGATGTATGGGTTTCTCGCGAACTGAGTGAAGCGAATTTGAATCAGCGCGTTTCCATTTTTGACCCTTTATTGAGACGTAATTAGAATGATTGCTGGAAGGGCTGGTAACTAGAGATAAGAACTGGATTGTGTACAACAATGTCCGAAAAGAAAATAATGGCACGAGAAGGTGTTGAATCCCAGAAAAATTATGTTATGAATTTAGTGGGATTACATAGGAATCCTGTAATACGAACTTCTTCCGAATAATGAGACTGTCAGTTCCGAGATATACCTACTGTTCCCAGTAGGAACGTCTTAGGGCGGCCATTGAAGAGAAAATACCGGAACTGGGAAACGATGTCATCTTTCACCATGACGGCAGACCACACACTTCTATGATAATCTGTCAAAATTTTCGTAATTTTGAGTGGGATGTGTTACCCCAACCACCGTGTTCTCCAAACATTGCCCCATCCGACCTTCATCTGTATCGTTCCCTGCAGAATTTCCTGGTTGTAAACGCCTCACTTCCCTGGAAGACTGCAGACTCAACCTCGCAGTGTTCATCAACCAGAAAACCCCCACATTTTGACGAAATTGATTCTATGACCTTCCAGAGACATGAGAATATGTTGTCAACAATAATGATGTATACTGCAGGAAATAAATGGTTTGTTTACAAAACCTAACTGCCTTACTAATACCTCGACCCAGCTCATGTTACGCTGGCGAACTTATGCACCAACTGTTACTCATACACTTAACAAGCGCTGTGGAAAATCAGTTCGTGACAGTTAAATGATAGTTCACGTACAGCGGTGTGTTAAACAAACGTGTTTACTCATCGTGTACGATGTCCCTTTACAGCGGAGCTGCGGTCACAAGGTGAGTTATAATAAATCCGACAACTATTGCATATTGTCTAGTGTTAATGAGATTAAACTTCTCCACATTCGTTAGACATCAACACTATCGTCAGCGATAACCTAAATGGATCGGGCTATATCTATATTTTGAACGATATTGTGTTTAAAATTTGATAACAGAAGTTCGGCAACTACTTGGTTGTAGCTGTGCTGTGGTTTGGGCGTATTCCCAGACGTTCTGAATGATTGAAACGTAACGAAAAACGAACTTATGAGACAAACATAGTTTCTCTGTAACGTATGCATAGCTCGTACGACAGTGAAGGTATTTTTTATTTTATTGATTAATGTCGTTTTAACACAAAGTATTTCACATACCCAAGGTCGTGGGTTCAAACCCGGTGGAGGACGATGGATTATTTCGGGCGTAAAAATCCTTAGCTTGGCTTCCTTCAGAGGGGAAGTAATGCCGTGGGTCCCGTGTCGTAGATTTACGGCACGTAAAAGAACATCAAGCCTGATAGAGATGTCTCTGAGCAAAATTAAGCGGTCTTTCTCACCCAGCAGAGAATGGGACGCTGAGAACCACAGCAGTTAAAGAACGTCTATAAATAAACGCAATTTAATTTTTAATTTAACACAGTCATATCGCGACTACAATGCCAGAAATATATAATAGTAATACAAATTAGTTACAATAATTACATCGTATTTTACAATTGAATGGTATTGAGGAGTTATAAAACATGTGCCCAGTTCTGTGGATCACCTAAGGTCAGTTGAAAGTCAGTAGGAACACCGCATTGAGTCCTTTGAGCAGTGTATCTCGGACAGGCTGTAATTATGTGATAATCTGTGAGAACAGTATCACACAGAGTATATCTAGGAGCTGGTTCATGCGACAGGAGGTAGGAATGGGTAAGGGCGGTATGTCCGGGTGATTGGTATCTGGTTTCTTCTGGTTTAGTGTCAGAAGGGAGAAAGCAATGTGTGATGGGCAAATGAGAAGGTATTGCTTTCCTCCCAAAATTCGATATCGAGATTTCCCGGATAAAATTGTTTTGAAGCTCGTGATTAAAAAATTTCTAGAAAAAGATTCCAGTTTGCGTATCTGTGAGAAAGAACAAAAATTCGATAAATACCACACTTAGTTTTTAAACTCAGTCCTTAGAATCAGTTTGCCTGAAGATGTTTTGCCTGGTCGGCAATCTCTCAAAATGTGTTCCTTCCACTAGTGCTTAAGATCTTTTGGCTTGCCATTCGTATTAACAATTTGAAATTCTTATTTTACGTCTTTATTTTTATGTAATTTAGATATGTGCATCTATCACTCGTTATAAAGTTTATTTTACTTTCTTGTTTCTAATTAATATAGTTAACTTTTATCCCGCTCCACTTCTCTTCTCACCTCATAGATTTTCTGTAACACAAATAACGCGTTTCCTAAGGAGATTAAATGTTTGATCTCATCTATTATTTTATCATTAATTGGTAACTTCATTCTTAGAGATTATTCTCCTGGAAACTTTCTGGTTTTCTTTGTGAATATGTTAATAATCTGTTGTTCTTAGATATTATTAAGATTAAATACCAACTGCTTTTCTTAATTGTATTCTTTTATTGCAAAGTTTAATTTCATAGTTTTGTAGTACATTATCAAGCAGGAAATAATTAAATAGGTTTCTCAAATTTGAAGGTGAGTCTCTCTTTAAATAAAAAATGTAGGAATATCTAGGATTTTCAAGATTTCTGCATCTGCTTGTGGTAGAGGCAATGTGCTATCATCCCATTGAGTTTTATCTTCGTAGCGATGAAAAATGGTTTGATTGGTGCAGATATAAAGAAAATTAATTAAATGTGCGTGCTGTATCTGGCATCGCTGCTACCTGATAGCGGAGTATGTTGATAGAGTGCTTGCCACTTATCGGGTTTCCTGCAACTTGGAATGAATTGCTTCTGCTCTTCGGTCCGATGTTAATTAACTCTGGCAGCCTCAACAAATACTGCAGGAAGTGCGACCGCCTTTTTATCACTTGGCCAGGACCGGATAAACGCCAAAGGCCCAAGAACTTCTTCGCTGCAACTGCGGATAAGCTGTCCGAAAATTTAAAGGTAAGGAATTTTAGAAATTTGCGCAGTATATATAAATGTTGCTTGCTGCTGTGTGAAATAGTTACACGCCGCATATAACAGAGCGTTCGTTTTATGTCCCAGCCCGAATCACGTGCATACTTGTTCTACACGCTGTCTACTAAAACTCAAGGTTGTGCATTACAAAACCTCCAAGTTAACTACTTATAGTTATATTAATATTAGCAAGAACTACACTGACTACTAACGCTGCAGAATTCGAATATATCCACAACCTTAATAGAAACTGTATACGGAGCGACAGTTAGATCCATGATGACATATGGGGCAGAGAACAAACAAGGAATCTGAACCAAGTAAGGACCCAATTTTTTAAAGGAATTCTGGGTGTAAGTAGGGGCAAGGACAATTGCGGAATAATGGGGAATTCGGGGCGCATAGTGAAACGATAGAGTGCAAAATCAGTGCAGTTAAATATTGGATGAGAATTGTTCACGGAAACCAATTTCTAATTGGGGCAGTTTGCTACCGTGAACAGTTGCGAATGGAAGGAAATTCAAAATGAAAGTAAGGGTTGGAAACCATTGGGATGGGATACATTTGGATGGCGGGGTAGGCAATTAGACGGAGTATTTGGAGAAAAGTAAAGAACCACCGCTGCGATATTGACAGAGAGCAAATAATTGCACAATGCACGGAGAATGTTTCAATAGAAATACAGTCTGAGCTAAAATTGGAGTGGAGTATGGAGCAATACATCAGAACAGGTACCCAACTGTTAGAGAGGAGCTCGCGTGGACTAGACTAGGAGCATGGCGCAGCATAAAAATATCTGACGGGAATGGTATGACAACCTGCCCCATTTGCGAGGAGGAAGAGTCGTGGAAACAATATCTTGCCAAGATGTAGGGGTAAGGAGGAATGTAGGGAAAAATATTTACCGGGATACCTTTTCCATCGCCAATGTAGAGCTAGAAGCATGTTGGACCCTACTGGTAGGCACGTAAGACGTGAACGGGGTAGGTGTTTTCTTTGTTTTGGTTTAGCACTTGACATTATTACTGTTTTTTTTTTCTTTCCGTTTTCCACTTTGCATTATCACCAGAATCTTTGTTTTAGTTTAACACTTGAAATGAGTGGTTTCTTTGATTTCTATTTATACTTTACATTAACATTGTTATCTTTATTTTAGTTTAATACTTGACACTATCTCCAATTTCTTTGTTTTGGTTTAGTAGTTGGCGTTATGTCTGGTTTGTATGTTGTAGTTTAAGAGTTGACATTATCACCACTTTCTTTGCTTTCGATTTTATATGAACACGTTCCTACCTTTTCGGCTTGGATGTAGAATTATTATAATTTATTACATATAAATATTAATATAATTTTGAGATTATATAAAACGTTTTATCTAACTCATATAAAATAATAATTATTGTAATTATCGGCAAAACTATACACTAGATTAAATTAGTTTTGCACACACACGCGCATATGTATATAATTTTATGTGTAATTTGCTGTTTTTGGAACTAGGTAAGAATTGTTCCACATGAACTTCTTTTTGTTTGTTAAATTCTACGCTTAAATAAAAGTTAAGACAGAGGTTATCATTATTAGAAGCCAATTATTTCCAACTTCAGATTTTAAGTCGGTTATGCCATTTAGATTTTGGTCATGAAGTGCATACTTTATAAAGTTCACTATTTTATGTAACACATATAATGAAAATAGCACATGTTAACTTTCGTTCACACTTATTTTTGTTTAGTGAGAAATCTAACCAATAAATCCGTGGATATAACTTAAATTAAATAACCTGCCAAAGCAAATGAGTAGATTTGTATGCAGAGTAATTTGTAACACAACGCACGCCCAAAAATATAATAATAACGATGATGATAATAATAATGATAAGAATGATAAAAATGATAAAAAATAAGAAGAAGAAGAAGAAGAAGAAGAAGAAGAAGAAAGGAAAATTCGCTGTTTAAAGTGTTATCTATTAGTTCAAACTTAACACCTATTTTAAAGGAAACTTTTACTAGAAAGAAACCAAAATTTCAAGCATTATTGTACACGATCTCGTCAGGAACATCTAAATCGGATCCCCTGTCTCCCCCAGTCTTTGATCAGAAGAGATAATTCTATCATGTCATGGTCACCTTATTCTCTGGGGAAATCTTCAGACTATGGTGTATTAATCAGCGATTGTTTCTGAAGAGGCTTTTGTTGCTCGCATTATTGCAGTCGGCGATGAGATTCTTACCAAACGAGGAATCTCAACAGGGTTCGGGAATCAAGACTGCAATATGCCGCCTAAGCTATGATGTTAGAGTTTAGAATTTTGATAATCTCTTTTTAAACTAGTGCAGTTTCTTTATTTGCTTACCTTGGTTTATATTATAGCTAGCAACTGTATCGTAACGTTGAAACTGAGGCGACATTTTTGTAATAACAAATTCACACTCAGTCATTTAAGGGATATTGGATACATATACATATTTAAACTTACTGAGATGTTATTGCTATTATGTTAATATACATACCAGATTTCATTCAAATTGAATAAATACTATAAATTACTTCATTAATTGCATTATGTAAATATATTGCATGATGAAAATTTTCTATACGCCTCAAAATTTGATGAAATTGGTTGGAAGGCTTTGAATTTAGCACAAAAGCTTTACAGGATGTTATTAATTTTATTACTTAGTATGATTGAAATTTTACTATTTATAATTAATCACTTTTTTGTTTAAAATATATCTTGAAACATTACTGTTGCTGTCTCGTGTCGCCTGTAATATTACAAAAGATATTTCTACACATTTTGAGAGGTCCTTCTCGTACTTAAACAAAACCCAAGGCACGTGGAACATTTTTTTTACTTTCTCTACACATACTATGTACATAGTGTATAGAGAAGTTATTGTAATACACCCAAAATTCGATACCGAGAATTCAGCGGAAATACAAGTTTTGGGTCCCCCTGAATCCAGAAAAAGCATTTTTGGAAAAAGGTCCATGTGCGTGACTGTGAACAATATAACCCAAAAACGAAAAGACTGTTAAATACCAAACTTGGTAATTAAGTTCGGTATCTTCCAGGATGCGACAAGAAGGTTTTGAAGAAAATCCCCCCACCACAACTACCCTTTCATAGAACTGTTTTCGTAAATTTTGATATTTTCAAAAATGTCTCTAACGATTTTGATTAAAATATGGTATATTTAATATATTTACATGACAAATAAAATAAATATCTTGCATTTTCCACTTTATTCTGAATGAATTTTACGGAATTTTGCATAACTGCTAAATCGTAAGAGATGGACAAAAACTTACTACACAAAAAGATGTAGAGCATGTTAAAAGACACAATTTATGTCATATACATTTTTCGTGGAGTTAATCGTTTTTTAGATATTCCTTGCTTTTAGCTTCAGCTTTGAAAAAATGCTACTTTTCGCATACAGGAATTTGTTAACTCCTGTCCATACAAACAATAGAGCTTCAGTCGCATAGCTCTTGACTATCACTTTAAACTATGATACTCCCTTATTTCCCTTCTACTTACAAGGAAGCAGGTAATAAGGCAATTTCTGCTAATTTTTTCTCAATTAGCATTAAGTAAATAGAAATCTGAGCTCTTTAACAATAATTTGTTGCAGCGATGTAGAGAAGGTCACGTGAATGGAACACATCAGATTTTTTTAAAGTGTCAAAATGTGCCTTTGAAAAAAGTTTGTTTTGTAAAAGAGTATGCTAGGAAACAGGTGTAGGTGTTGCACAATAATGTCTCCAGAGTCGAAACAAGGGACGGGTAAATGTTAATTCTCATTGGAGTGCACAATCTTTTGTAAGAAAAATGTGTTTTTGGAACAGCTAGAGAGAGTAATGTGAATGGAACACAACAGATCTTTACTTTCTCTAGCACGTATGTAAATATACATAGTGGATAGAGAAGGTACTGCATTCCATCCAAAAATTCAATACCAAGTTTCCTGCGAAAATGTATTTCGTGAAACCTCCTTAATCCAAAAAACTTTTATTTGAAAACTGTGAATTTTGGTAGGCATCATAGCTCAAAATCGAAAAGCCCTTTAAATACGAAATTGTTATTTATGTTTTGTATTTTCCAAGGAAGCAACTTGAAGATTTTCGAGAAAATCCCCCTCACTTCCAACTACTCTTTACATGGAACATTTATCGACATTTTTCAGTTTCTCGAAAATTTCTCAAACGAGTTCTAGTAAAATGTCATAGGTTTAAGTTATGTTCATAACAAACGATTTGTGTATCTTGAATTTTCTGCGAATAGCGTTTGAAGACCATTTCATTCTGGATGAGTTTTGTATGACCGTAAGAGTTAAGCAAACACTTACTAATCAAAAATCTATGCGTTCCATTCATCTATTTTTCTTTTCATCTCGTAACAAATTATTGTTAATAAGCTTATTTTTCTATGCACTTTATGCTAATCGAGATAAAAACTATCAGAAACGGTCTTATTACTTAATTACTTATAATTAGAAGGGAAATAAGGGAATACAGTAGACTAAACCGACAGTCAGATATTTTAAAAAGCTATTGCTATGGGATTGAAATCCGATTCTTTGTGGGACCAGGAGTTGACAAGTTCCTGTATGAGAAAAGCTTATTTTAAAACTGCAACCAATAACAAGTTTGACTCAGGGAAAAAAAGTTATAGGACATATACTGTGTGTTTCTAGAATCTCTACATTTTAGCTTTTTCTATCTCTTACAGTTTACTAGTTATGCAAAATTTAAAAAAATCATCCAGAATAAACGGACCTTTAGAGCCTAATCCAAAAAAATTAAAGGTATATATTTCATTTGTCATGCAAATATCTTAAATGTAAGAGATTTTAATTATAATCGTTAGAGCCATTTTTGAGAAAATCAAAATGTACGAACTTTTTTTTCCATATAATTAGAGAGGGGGTATTTTCTTGTAAATCTTCGTGTCGCATTATTGGCAGATACTGAACTTAAATATCAAATTTTTATTTAAGAACTTTTCGTTTTTGAGCTTTGCTGCCCACAGACACACAGACAGATAGATACACACGGATCTTTTTCTAAAAATGATTTTTTGGTTCCATGGGGTTCCAAAATATGTATTTCCGGTGATATACCAGTATCGAATTTCTGGGTGCAATCAAATACCTGCTCTATGTACTATTTACATAGTACGAATAGATAAAGTAAACATCTAGATCTCACTAAAACACACAATTCATGTCATATACATTTTTTTGTAAAGTTAAGCGTTTCCGAGATATTCCTTGTTATTAGTTTCAATTTTAAACTACCTAAAACTTTTCTCAAACTGGAGGCTAACTTTCGTTCCATCTCTTTTGTTTTAATATCGGCATTGAAGAAAACCGAATTTCAATTGTAGCACAAAGAAATAGCTTTTACAAATTTAGCTAAAACTTTAGCCTAGTGTATTACTGTGTTGTATTTCTATTTACAAGAAATCGATAACAACAATCTCTGCTAATATTTATCTCAATTAGCATGCCGTAGGTAAAAGAATAATTCTATGTCAGCAAAATTTTTTTCTGGAATAGTTGGAGGAAGTCATGTGAATGGAACACATCACATTTTTTGCTTCATCCAATTTGACAAATAGTTCCTGCACAATGTGCGTTCAACCTTTGTTATGTTTTTGTGAACTGAGTACATCTTCGTCTTCTTTTTTCTAGCCACGTTAATGATGTTGTCGAAAGTTATATATGCAGCACAAACTATTTCATATTAAGTTCGTTATATTTTATTTTTAAATGATAACAAAGTTTTCAAGTCAAAATCAACCAGTAAGTCCTGACAAATTTCCATTTATTCAGCACTTTTATTATCAAAAATAACAACCACCAGCTTGAGTGCATGAATATTGTCAGAATAATGTAACAAGACCAAATAAAGAATGATGCAGCTGGAAATATCATAGCATGAGCAATAGTTAAGGAACTTCGAGATTGTTACAATGTTGAAAAATTCTATTTTGGCGGCTAAAGAGGAAAAAATGCAAAGAAAGGTGCCAGTAGAGAGAAAATGTTTAAAATACAGAAATGCAATATGATACTCAACAATTTTGGTACATCTTGAGGCTAAACCAATTTACATCCCATTCGGCATTTTCTGCGATGGCTCTAGAAAAAGAGGACAATTCATAAACTTATGAGCCTTAGTAATAAAATGTGAAGAAAGTTATTAGAAAATTCAGTCTTCGATACCTTATTCTGGGTTCAAGACTGTTCGCCATTGGTGGTGTTTTCTTCATCGCAGATGAAACCATCGAGGAAACATTTTATTCTCTTTCCTCAGCTTTAAAATGTCCAAGCTTTATCTGCATCATTGCAGGACAGTTTTTGTAGTGGTTAGTGAGTGTTACCCGAAGTGAGTCGCAATGTTTCCAACTCAACACTAAAGATCCCTCAGTTTACGAAGATTCCGATTTCTTGTGGATAGAAAAAAACATGTTTTATTGAGATGTTTTTCATCATTCAACATTTTAGCTTTTGTTGCATAGATTTCACATTTATAGAACCGGATTTAATGCAGTAATATGTCCTTTTTACTTTTTCTACATGTACATAGCGTATAGAGAAGGTATGACACTCCACCCAAAAATTCGATACCGCGATTTCAACGGAAATATACGTTTTAGGGTTCCCGTATCCAAAAAAAAATATTTTTCAGAAAAACATCCGCGTGTGAGTCCGTGAGACTGTGAACACATCTTCCAGGGATGCCACATGAAGATTTTGAGAAAAATTCCCCCACCTTTAAACTACCCTTTACATGGAACTTTATTTTAATGTTTTTATTTCCTCAAAAATGACTCTAACGACTTTGATTTAAATCCGTATATTAAAGATATTTATATGGCAAATAAAATGCATATCTTGAATTGTCTGGGAACAGCCTCTAAAAACCTCTTTATAATGAAAGAATTTTGCTGAATTTTGCATAACTGGTAAACTGTAAAGTAGACAGAAAAGTACTATACAAAAATGTAGAGCACCTTAAAACACAATTTATGTCATATACGTTTTTTTTTGCTGAGATTGGCCATTTCCGAGATGCCCCTTGTTATTTGTTTTAGGTTTAAAATACTTAAAATTTTCTCACACAGAAAGTTGTAAATTTTTGGCTCTACACAGAAATGGATTTTAACCACATGACAACCAGCTTGTAAAAGATTTGGCTATCGTGTATTCCTTTATTTTCTCTCTACTTACAAGGAAGCAAGTAATTAAGGCAATTTCTGCTAATGTTTATCTCAATTATCATATCTAGATAGAAGCAAATGTATTTTAACAATAATTTGTAGAGATATTCATGTAAATGGAACAAATCAGATTTTTTAAATATGAATACGTGTTATGAAATTTGAAGCTCTATGATACCTTTTAATTAACAAAGCGCTGTCTAGTCCTGACAGCTTTTCCACGCGTTAGGTATAACGATTACACGTCCGACCTGTGTAACTGCCAACACATTACTTACTGTTGACATGGTGTCTGAAAAACATCCTCATTGTAACACGTAGTTGTTACGTCAGGATGATTTATTATTATATTCAAAAGACTGCAAAAATGTCTTACTATACGTTATTATAAGTACCTCACACTTAGACTAAATCTTCATAAAATATAAAGAATTTATTACATGCAAATTTAAAAACAAGGTGCATGAGCTGAACTTAACTGAATAATATTTTCCTTGCATTTCATAGAAACTAGACATTCAGATAAAGATATATTTTTACTTCCTCTACACGTACTATGTACATAGTGTATATAGGAGGAACCGCCACATAAAAATTATATACCGAGATTTCACCGGAAATATATGTTTTAGCGTCCTCTGTATCCAAAATAAAGAATTTTTAGAAAAAAAACTCACGTATTCCATTCACATGACTTTCTCTACATCTCTGCATCAAATTGTTAAAAAGCTTACTTCATGTTAATCGAGAAAGAAATTAGCAGAAACAGTCTTATTACTTGCTTCCTTGTAAGTAGAAGCGAAATAAGGGAGTACCATAAGTTAAAGTGATAGTCAAAAGCTGGTTTCTATGTGACTGAAGTTCCTTTATTTGTGGAAAAATTATGAGAAAAGTTCTTTATGAGAAACGTATGAGTTTTTCAAAGCTTAAACGAAAATCAAGGACTATCTCAAAAACAACCATCACCACGGAAAACATTTATATAACATAAATTGTGTGCTTTGATGTGCTCTACATTTTTTGTGATAAGTTTTTGTCTATCTCTTACGATTTAGCAGTTATACAAAATTCCGAAAAAATTAATCCAGAATAAAGTAGTCTTCAGAGGTTATTCCTAGAAAGTTTAAAATATACATATTATTTTTCAGATAAATGGTCTTTGGTATACAATATTTTTATCAAAATCGTTAGAGCCGTTTTAGAGAAAATAAACATTTTCGAAAAATGCTCCATGTAAAGGGTAGCTGGGGGTGGGAGGATTTTCTGGAAAATCTTCGTGTCACATCCTTGTAAGATACCAAACTTAAAAAACAAGTTTGGTATTTAAAGGTCTTTTCGTTTTTGAGCCATGCTGTCTATAGACACACACAGACACACACATACACACGGACCTTTTTCCAAAAATGCTTTTTTATTGATTCAGGAGACCCAAAAAATGTATTTCCGATGAAATCACGGTATCGAATTTTTGGCTGCATTACAATACCTTCTCTATACGCTATGTACATAGTATATGTAAAAAGTCCGTGTTTATTCCGCGTGCCTGTGAATACAATAACTTAAAAACAAAAAGTCAGTAAACACCAAGCTTTATATTTAAATTTAGTATCCTCCAGGAATGCGACACTAAGATATTGCGGTAAATCCTCCCTCCCCAAACTCCCTTTACTTGGAATAAATTAGAAAATTTCGATTTTCTCAAAAAATAGCCATAACAATTTTGACTAAAATACCGTATATTAAATATATTTATAGGACGAATAAAATGTGTATATTGGATTTTCTAGGAATAACCTCTAAAGACCTCTTTATTCTGAATTAATTTCAGTGCATTTTGCGTAACTGGTAAGCCGTAAGAGATAGGCAAAAACTTACTACACAAAACATATAGAACAGGTTAAAACACACAATTTATTTCATATAGGTACATTTTTTCGTGGTGGGATTGACTATTTCTGAGATATTCCTTGTCATTGGTTTCGCTTTTAAAATACTTAAATTTTCTACATACCGGAAATGGCCAACTCCTGGCAATACAAAGAAACGTATTTCATCTACATGGCCTGTCGTTTAAGCCTAGTATATCACAACATTTTCGTTCTATTTACAAGAAATATTTCCGCTAACGTTTAGCTCGATTAACATGAAGAAATAGAAGAATAAGCTTTTTATGGTTAATTTGTTACGGAGATGTAGAGAAAGTCATGTGATTATAACACATCAGTTTTTTAAATATTTACTCAACACAAACTGTTTCTAAACTCTGATAATCTTTTCAAGTTAGTTTACCCCCTATCAATTCGTAATTTTCTGCAACACATGCAAGAAACTATGTATTTCGCTACTCTTTCTTTTATCTTTAGCAGTTTAAGAAAAGGAAGATAGTAAGTATTTAATCTTTGAAGTAAGGATCAGAAAGAACAAATCTGAGTCCGTCCAATTTTTCTCCCTATATATTATTTTATGCACAATGCACAGAGCAGTAGAGAAGTTATTGTAATTTACTAAAAAGTTCGATACCGAGATTTTACTGAAAATATATATTTTGAGACCCTCTAATCACAAAAAAAAACATTATTAGAAAAAGGTCTGTATGTTTGTGAACAGGCTAGTTCAAAAACGAAAAGTCTTAAGTTTTTGTTCAAGTTTGGTAATTAAATTTAAATACCAAACTTGACTCTTAGGTTCCGCAATTTTCAAAGATGCGAAATGAACATTTTCAGGAATATGTCTCACCCCAGATTACTCTTTACATGAAATTCTTTTTGAAAATTGCAATTTCCTCAAAAATGCCACTAAAATTTTTTATTAAAAATACCATATATTTCAAGATTCTTTCATGACAAATAAAATGTATATCTTTACTATTCTGGGAATAGTCTCTCAATATCTCTTTATTGTGAATGACTTTTGTGTATCTGGTAAATGTAAGGTATAGACAAATACTTACTATATAAAAATTTAGATCTCGTCAAAACAAATTAACGTTATATAGGTACATTTTTCTAGAAATAAAAATTTTCGAGGTATTTTTTTTTTTTTTTCAGTTTTTAAAATACTCAAGCATCTCTCAGCCGGGATGTTATCACTCGTTTCATATCTCTTTTGTTTTATTCTTGGTCATAAAATGAAACCGAATTCCAATTGTATCACATAGCACCAGCTTGTAAAAGATTTGACTAGCACTTTAGATTAGTATATTCTCTTATTACTCTTTTACTCACAAGGAAGCAAAAAGTAGGCCAGTTCTACTACCGCTCATCTGATTTAAAAGAATAATCATAAGAATAATTTATGTGCAGAACGGGTAGAGAAAGTCAGGCGAATAGCACAGCGTTTGTTTTTACTTTACTTAATACGTAGTACACAGGTACAGAAGGTAGTGCATTCCGCTCAAAATTCTATGCCGAATTTTTACTGTAAATACAAGTTTTGGGGTCTCCTGTATCCAAAATATCATTATAGAAAAAGGTCCGTGCTCGCGCGACTGAGTACGTGTGTGTGTGTATGTGTGTGTGTGCTAGTTTTCAGTGTCGTTTGTGTGTGTGTGTGTGAACAACATAACTCAAAACGGAAAATTCATTACATATCAGACTTGATAATTACATTTTGTATCTTCTAAGAATGCGAAATGAAGATTTTCAAGAAAAACTCCCACTATAAACTACCTCTTAGATGGAAAATTGTTCGAAAATGACTAACGATTTTGATTAAATTTCTTATATTAAAGATATTTACACGAAAAAATATATATGGTGAATCTTCTGGAAATAGTCTCTGAAGGCTTCCTCATTCTGGATAACTTTTACATAACTGGTAAGTCATAAGATATAGTCAAACATTTACTGCAAAAAAAAAAAAAAAAAAAAAAAGTAGGTCTAATTAAAAGATACAGTGTGTGGAGTTAACTATTTCCGTGATATTTCATGTTATTGGTTTTAATTTTAAAATACTTTAAAAGTTTCTCTAGTGGGAATTCCTCATGTAGAATAGTTTGCTACAAATTATATAGAGTGAGACCGAAAGGATTTTACAAGGGAAATTTGATTAAGACCATCAATATCTCCAATAAAACCGGAGGAGAAAATAATAAATATTATATATTTAAATGCAAATCTGCCCAAATTTCGACTTCAACAGTATTTCAAAAGAATGATTTGCTTAACAATACTTCTGGTATTATTTCGTACTACACAGATTCCATTTTTTAAAAGTAATTTGCTTCAACACAACAAATAATTGGAACGTGAATTATTCAGTATATTAGTGGACTAATAATAAGCATTACACAAAGGAAGACAAAACTCAAGGGGTTACCCAAATTCCACTAAAACTCTCCAGTACTTTGTGATGCTCTTGAAGTTAACACAGCTGGGTAAATTTTATACCCTTTATGTGGACGTTGGTCCGAAATCCATCATAGAGTATCAGCTGCTCAAATGTGAAGGCTTTCTGTGAACTAGTTACTGGATCTTTAATAAACCCATGCTAATACCAGCATTGCCTTAAGAGGGCACCACTATGTCAGCATTACGACACCTTGCTACCGATATCGATTGCTGAAGGTGGTGCAACATTACTTCTTGCTAAATGAAATATAATTTTGTTCTAAATGACCATATAAGATACTGTACAATATAATTGAATAAGAATATTATTACGTGTAAGTACTACGTTGCACGAATTTTCTCACTATTAATGATTCTATTCTTAGCAACGCGTGATATATTGTTTACTCTATGTCTCTACTTGACGAAAATTGTTGATCCTCCGTAGTTTCAACAACATTAGAGACTTTTTATACAATTTTGTTTCTTGAAACAATGTATCAAAGGGTATTTAATTACGGAGATTGCTTGTAGGTTTAGTTATTACATAAACACTATATTGGCCTTTGTGCAGTTAATATACAACGCCCCTTTGTTCCAATTTCCTTCATATGCAAAGTCAAACTAGTAGCATAACTGAGATCACTACTAGCCTACTTCCCTAAACTATAAATGATACCAGAATTACACCATAATTATAGTAATAATAATACAGTAATTATACAATAATATAGTAATTATACAATAATATAGTAATTATACAATAATATAGTAATTATACAATAATAACAATCATGAAAAGGTCTATCCTCTCAATATAATCAAATCATCTTAATTTTCTTAAAATATAATACAAATTTGGGGCACCAAAATATTCCGATAGTTAGACTTTTAATAGCATTTAAAATCATTAGTTTATTCAACAATTCCTGACAATGCGAAGAAACGAATTGCAATCCCATAGCAAAAGATTTGAATATTATTTTAGCCTAGTGTACTTCCTTATTTCCCTTTTATTTATGAGGAAACAAGTAATAAGACCATTTATTCTAATGTGTAGTGTTAAAAACTGTTAGTTGCATAGAAGTTACTTCAGCAGTAACAAATTTATAAAGTTTAAGTGTTGACGCCTTCAAATGCAATAATATTCATGATTAAGTTCTTAGTGTCTTTTGATCTAGGACCTAACAGCACCTAAACTTTTCTTATTCGCAGTGTGCATCCCTTTTATCATGCGATGATCATATTGCTCACCTCATTTCTACTGGTAAAGTCTCAATTATGTTGGATACTTTCCCCTGCACGAATATACACAGTAGCTAGAGAAGATATTGTATTCCATCCAAAAAATTGATGTCAATATTTCATTAGAAATATATGTTTGATAGCCCCTGAATCAAAAAAAAACAAAATGTTCGTGTGTATGGCTGTGTATGTGTGTCTCTGGCAGTATAGCTGAAAAATGAAAATTCTGTTAAATACCAAACTTAGTATTTAATTTCGTTATCTTGCAAGGATACAAGGATGCAAGGTATCCTTTACATAGAATAAATTTCGAAATTTTGAATTTCTCAAAAATGGCTCTAACGATTTTGATTGAAACACCGCATATTAAAGATGTTTATGTAACAATTAAATGTATATCTTTAATTTTCTGGGAATACTTTGAAGCCGTCTTCATTTTGGATGAATTTTGCATAACTGTTAAACAGTAAAAGATAGGCAAAATCTTTTTATACAAAAATGTAGATCTCATTAAAACACACAATTTATGTTATATACATTGTTTTCGTTTATTTCATGTTATTTGTTTCAGTTTTAAAATACTTAATCTTTTCACATACGGGATCTTAACAACTACTGACATTGCGAAGAAACAAATTTCAATCCCATACCAAACCAGCATTTAAAATTTTTGATTATCACTTTAGCTTAGTGTGTTCTCGTATTTCCCTTCTGCTTATAAACAGAGCCAGGAAGTTCGTATTAATTTCCTTATGCAGTGTGAAAACGGCCAGACTTGGCAATACCATTCGGTGCTACTTGCATCAGCAAAGGTCAGCGTAGAGTGCAACCCATTACTGCAAAACAGCGATTACTGCATGACACAGAACCACATTGGTAGCAAGGAAGGCGTTGGAATAACATCTTTGTTCTAGTATACAAAATTTCAAAAGTGTAGTAATAGAACAGCTTCACAGAATATATCAGTGATTGCAAATTTGTTTAAAAAGTTACACTCAACTAGCACACTGCTACAGTCCAGAGGTATGGAGCTGAACTGAATCTGTGCAGCATGTGGAAGAATTGTGAAGATGGATTTAGCAAACCACGAGTATCCTACCTGAAATAAAGATGAAAATGAAAAGTGTAATTGAAAAGAATGCAGGTTTAGTGTGATGTATCGCACACAGGCTGCACTTTTAGATCCCAATAAATGCTACTTGTTTGGTGATGCTGATAGGGAATTGATAACATATTTAAAATATGCCCCGATCACATCATACGAGTGGAATAAACTTTTTTGCATTACAAATCTTGTTTGTCGGAACGCAGAATGAAATTTTCATTTGATAGGCCTTAGAAGTACATTATTGTTTTCAGTAATATGGCTGCAGTAGAGTAAAGATTTAGTTTAATTCCTGCTTTGGTTTTTACATAGTAAGAGTCTTAAGATATTTAAGAAATTAATTTTATTATTTCGATATTATTTTACATTTGATGAGTAAATACTACAATCTGTGTTTTAATTGCTTGTGTGTTTTCATAATGTACATATGTAAAGAAGGAAATCAGTCAGTCACCCTGTATCGCATGTAACAATTTGTATGTTGTGTACTATTAATGTTCTAAATAGCTGTGCATTCACAAATATCTCATTAGTCAATTTTGTTCCCTGGAAACAGTACTGTTTATTTGAAAACTGGTTTGTTTACCTCTCCCTTGTGCGTTCTTATGTATGATTTGTTTTCATGCGGCGAGATGGCAACCTATATTGCGGAACGGCAAACGGCACGAACGTCCTAGCTCTGCTTATAAGGAAACAAGTAATAAAACCATTTCTGATGTCTATCTCGATTGATATAAAGTAGATAGAAGAATAGCTTTTTAAGAATAATTTGTTACAGTGATGTAGAGAAAGCCATATGAATGGAACACATCATATTTTTAGAAGAAGCTGCGTGTGCGTCTGTGAGTTTCTGTGGACAGCATAGCTCAAAAATGAAAACATCGTTAAAAACCAAACTTGGTATTCATATTTAGTATCTTCCAAGGATACTACACAAAGATTCAAAAAAAATCCCACCACCACAAACTACCCTTTAAATGGAATAATTATGAAAATGTTTAAGAAAAAATGGCTTTTGATTAAAATAATATATTAAAATATGTATATCACAAATAAAATGTATATTTTGAATTTTCTGAGAATAGCCTATGAAGGTCCCTTTATTCTGGACGAGTTTTGTACAATTTTGCATAAGGTTAAACAGTAAGAGATAGTCAAAAACTTAAAAGACAAAAATATAGATCCCAATAAAGACATATAATTTATGTCATAAAGGTTTTTTGAGATATTTCTGTTATTAGCTTCAGTTTTAAATAAAATTTTGCAAACGGGAGCATAAATAGCAAATCAAACCTCAATTGTTTCACACAGCCACCAGCTTTTAGAACATTTGACGATCGCTTCAGCGTAATACATTTCCTTATTTCCCTTCTACTTCCAATGGAGCAATGAATAAGACCATTTCTGGTAATGTTTATCTCGATTGGCATGAGTAGATAAGAATCATCTTTTTACTTTCTCTATATGTATCTATTATGTATATAGTGTATAGAGAAGGTATTGTATTGCACCCAAACATTCGATACCGAGATTTCACCGGAAATATATGTTTTGAGACCCCCTGAAATTAAAAAAGCATTTCTAGAAAAATGTCCGTGTGTGTGTGTGTGTGTGTGTGTGTGTGGGGGCAGCATAGCTCAAAAACGAAAAGTCCATTAAAAACCAAACTTGGTATTCAGGCTATTATTCCCTTTATATGGAACTTTTTTCGAAAATTTTGATTTTCTCTAAAATGGCTCTAACGATTTTGAATAAAATATCGATTTTTAAAGATATTTACATGACAAATAAACTGTACATCTTGAATTTTCTGGGAATAGCCTCTGAAGATTACTTTATTCTGGATGAATTTTACGGAATTTTCCATAACTGCTAAACCGTAAGAGATGGACAAAAACTTAACCCACAAAAAATGTAGAGCCCTTTATAACACACAATTTATGTTATATACATTTTTTATTGGAGTTGATCCTTTTTTAGATATTCCTTGTTTTTGGTTTCCGCTTGGAAAAACATAATTTTCTCATACAGAAAATTGTCAACCCCTGTTCATACAAACAAAGAAACTTCAGTCACATAGCAACCAGCTTTTGACTTCACTTTAACCCATGGTGCTTCCTTATTTCGCTTCTATTTACAAGGAAGCAAGTAATAAGACTATTTGTGCTATTTTTTTCTCGATTAGTATGAAGTAAAGAGAAGTACTATCTTTTTACTTTCTCCATACGCACTATGTACATAGTGTATAGAGAAAGTATTACACTCCATCAAAAATTCGATACCGAGATTTCACCGGAAATATATGTTTTATGGTCCCCAATATCCAAAAAAAGCATTTTCACAAAAAGGTCCGTGTGTGTGTGTGTGTGTGTGTGTGTGTGTGTGTGTCCGTGTGTCTGTGAACACGATAACCCAAAAACGAAAAGTCGGTAAAATACCAAACTTGGTATTTAAGTTTAGTATCTTCCAGGGATGCGACACGAAGATTTTGAGAAAAATCCCCCCACCCCCAACTACCCTTTACATAGAACTTTTTTCGAAAATTTTGATATTCTCAAAAATGGCTCTAACGATTTTGATTAGAATTTCGGATATTAAATATATTTACCTGATAAATGAAATGTATATCTTGAATTTTCTGGGAATAGCCTCTGAAGAGTAGTTTATTCTGGATGAATTTTACTAAATTTTGAATGACTGCTAAACCGTAAGAGGTGGACAAAAACTTACTACACAAAAAATGTACAGCACATTAAAACACACAATTTATGTTATGTACATTTTTTTCGTGGAGTTCGTCGTTTTTGTGGCATTCCTTATTTTTGGTTTCTGCTATGAAAAACGTATACTTTTCTCATACTGGAACTTGTCAACTCCTATCCATATAAACAAAGAAACTTCATTGACATAGCAACCAGCTTTTGACTATCACTTTAACCTACGGTTGTCCCTTATTTCGCTTCTACTTACAAGGATGCGAGAAATAAGACTTTTTCTGCTAATTTTTTTATCTGATTAGCATAAAGTAAATAGAAGTATAAGCTTTTTAAGAATTATTTATTGCAGGGATATGGAGAAAGTTATGTGAATGGTATACATCAGATTTTTTAATAATAACTTGTTGCAAAAAGGTAGAGAAAGTCATGTGAATGCAACACATCCGATTTTTTGAGAATAGTTTGTATCTGTAACAGCTAGAGGAGGCTATGTGAATGGATCCTATCAGACGTTTTTGCTTAGAAATTGCACGAGTAATACAATATAGGAAGTAGTATTGTAGTTTCAGACATATTCTTCAGTCCATCACGTCTGCTGGAGTATTTTCGTCTAGCACACATACGCTTCTCTCTGCACGTACTAGACCAACTCGCAAAGATTTTGGCAGTCAATGACAGAGCAGTAGATAGGCTTTTTAACTTTTAATCATGACTGAACTTTAGACTAAGCATCTAGGTTGTTATTGTGTTTTAATTAATTTTATTTGTATTGTATTTTTTATTTTATTTACCGAAACAGCTATTGGTGACCAGTAACTGTCCTTAAATGTTTAAATGTCCATTGCATGTGTTTCACATAAGGCTTAGTTTTCACATTTTATTCTTCTTTAGCTGCTTTATTTTTTCTGGTTTTGTGGTTCTTTTTTATCTGATTTTACTTTTTCTTTTAGTCATTATTATTACTATTATTATTATGATGATGATTATTATGATTATTATTGGATATTATTTCGTGATTTTGGAAACGTTATTTTTGAAGGGTACTAATGACCTCAAAATTGAGTGCCCTAAACGCCAACCATCATCATCAGATATATTTTCGTGAACTAAACTTGACATTTCTGTTCGTCATTATATATCTTCTACGTTTGCTGTGACTTCATTTATACTTACTGGTGGACCCCATTAAAGAAGTTTACATCTAGAAAATGTTTATACCTCTAGGCACCACATTCATGTTATTGATAACCTAATTTGTGTTTATTTAACACTTTTTCCGAAGCAATTTTGTGAGCTATTTTATAGTCTTTGTACCTAGTGTAGCAACCTTAAATTTCGCCCTAACGTACTTGGGATAGACATTACACCACCACTCCTATGGTGAAGCACCTCTTGAGAACTCAACCGCACTTCATTTGTTCTAATGAGGTTACAAACCGTTTTGGGGGTTGTACTTCTGAGCAAAAATTAGCTAGTTTCACATTGGCACAGCCTGCAGATGGTAATAATTTGTCTCTGCCTTATATGTAATGCTAATCCTCTATTATACATAGCCCGATTCATGGTGTAAGAATTTCATTTCAAAATATTACTAACGAATACACTGTTTTAGGACGGATTTTTTATAGCGTCTTTATCACTGTGGCGTTGTGCATGTGAAAAAGATGGTGTAGTCCTTTCAGTAAATTAAGAGAAATATTGATTGACTATAGAAGTTCTGCTTTTGTTATCACTTCTGTCATATCTGGCACAAAGAATATAATAATAATATTAATAATAAATAATAGTCTTCATTAATATAGATAGAAGAATGTTTTCTAAATAGCTACACTAAACTACTGCAGTTCCTAAAACTAATTCACCATAATGTATTTTACATCTCATGGGCATTTAATTATTATATTAATGATACATGACGATGTTTGAAACAAGTAATGTTCATATACATACAAGACAATATGGTGCGGGCGATTCCATGTAAATTGTACACACGGACTATAGATACATTTCAAGGAATGCACCAACATAAAATCTTGTATGTTGGATTCACAAATCACCACGGTAAGGCAACACGTACGAAGAAGGCTATATTAGTGCTGCTCTGCGCCTGCATGCGATTACTCGGCACCAGGTGAGAAGCGAACTACTATATAATCCAGTTTATTACTTTCCATATCAACTACAATGTACATAGTAAGCAGAGAAGGTATTGCATTCCACCCAAAATTGGATATCGAGATTTCACCTGACGTAACATATTTTAAGAATCCCTAAATCCATCCCCCCCAAAAAAAAAAACCATTTACAGAAAACAACCCAAGTGTGTAGCTGTGAACAGAACAAAATTGGAAAGTAGGTTAAATATCAAACTTGGTACTGACGGTTAATATATTTCAAGAATAGAATTGAAGATTTTTAGGATAATTCCTCATACCAAACTAATCATTAAATAGAAGTTTGTTTTTGAAATTTTCTATTTTCCCAAAAAATACTTAACGGTTTTGATTAAAATGCTATATACTAAAGGTATTTACATCACAAGTCAAATTTATATTTCAAAATTTCTGGGAATAGCATCTTTTCATTTTGGATGACCGTTACTAACTGGAACCGTAAGCAATAAATAAAATGTTATTACTGTAACGGATATTATATTATCCTTATTATTTGTTGAAAAACAAATTGTACCCATCTGTGCTGTTAATTTAATGTTAAATTAAAAAAAACAACAAATTTTAAAGATGTAATACCAGTAAAATCCGTATATTTTGTTTGCGTAATCCTTTAATATCGAAATTTGTAATCCTTAAAATGGACGATAAATAATGATATATGGCATTAGGAGAGCCAATATGTTTGCACAAAAGTATCATTGTCGCATTATAAAGCGTATAATTCGTGTTGTTTATCGTCCTGAATATGCCTTATTCGAGGTCATATATATCTCCTCCTCAAGCGTTGTTGTCTCTTTAACAACAGTCGCACGACCATAACCGAAAAGCTTTTGCTTACAAACATCTCACGAAAGTCTACCTTGTAACCTGCAGTTGATATTGATACCAGCAGAGGAGAAGACCGTCATTTCTGATGAACTCTATAACAGCCATTTTACGTTATGGTCATAAAGTTTTGCTGATACAGTTTGACGTTTCTTTCTATTATGTCTACAATGTTTCTTTACGTACAGAAAGATGCTGTTAGTTCTCTTAGGTTGTCTTTGCTAAGTCAATTCAAATTATTAGTTTGAATACGAGGATGAAAGCGCAAACTCTTTGGATATGAGTCTATTAGTCTAACCATCAGAACTTGGACCTTATGAAAAGGCTTTAATCAAGCCTGCTAAAGAGCAAAGCGCCTTTAGCTCTCTTTGATATGCAAAACAGTTAATTTGAAAGATCCAAGGCAAACACCGTTTCTACCAGACTCGTGCTTTAGCTTTTAGTTAAAGCTTTTCTTATATTGGGAAACTGAAGAGATTATAAAATATTCCTTTTGTGAGATATTCAGAAATTAGCTGTGTAAAGGAGGTTTCATCTCCTACTACTTAGATGCGATTAAACACGTCGTTCGTACACAAAATGTCTAGATCTAGAGTATTACTTCTGCGACTGATACGTAATAAGCGTTTAAACATTGCAATTATAAATGAAAAATACAGTGCATTTTGAATTTAAAACTTAATTGTACAAGAAGTTAAAAATAAAGTATCTCAGCTTAAATTACACTTAATTCTCTGCATTCTTAATATACGTTACCATTACTAAAAGTCCTGCAGATTACATTTAAGCAAATATCTTAAATATACTTTTACATAATGAATAACAGGAAAAGGAATTTGAATATGAAAAGCTTAATTGGTACCTAAATAACACAATTTGAGAACAGAAAGCCAGTTTTTAACTCTTATACTCGGAGGCTATAAAAATATACGTAGACCAACAGAATTCAACCCAAAGAGACGAACCGTTTTCAAAGCCTAGTCGTCCTCCGTGGTGTAATGCTGACTTCATATACCCATGGTTGGAGCACGATGGATTTTTTCGGGCGTAAAAATCCTTAGCATGGGTTCCTTCGAAGGAAAGTAAAGCCGTTGGTCCCGTGTCGTAGATTTACGGCAGGAAAGAACCTTAAGCCTGATAAAGAAGCCTCTGAGCAAAATTAAAGGGTCTTTCACACCCAGTATAGAATGGGACGCTGAGAACCACAGCAGTTAAAGAGCGTCCATAAATAACACTCCATTTCCATTTTTTATTTCAAAGCCTAAACATGTTAGATAAGCTTAATAGAGAAAAACACGTGCATGTAATATTCTGTGTATTCTTGAGGTCAATTTAAAGTTTTAGTACACATTATTAAGTATCCATATCCAAAATGTATGGTTTAAAGGACGTAAACTCTCCATTAAAAGTCCACAGTATTACTTGACATTTAAGTGGATGCTGCACTACTTTAACTATGTGAGCTAACATTGTTTAAAGGAATTATAAGTGAAAGCTTGTTTCTTTCTGCAATGCAGATTTGAGTGTTGACAAGAGGAGAAAACTGTTCATTGTGAGCTAGGTATGCGCAAAGGAAGCGTGATCTTTCACAAAAACCGAATTCGGCTTTTTACTGGGTGGTCAGGATATAGCACAACAGGTTTCACGACTTTTAGCCGGCTGATGGCGAAGTGCGAGGCTTCAGTTAGAGACTGTATTCGAATTTATAATCGCATTCAGCACAATTTCTTTAAGTAGATACATATCTGATCATAGCAAACGTATTTACCGATAATAAACTGAGTTTACGAATTTGTTTCATATTTTATGTGAATTCATTAAACAGTTTGGTTACTGTATACGCATTCAGTTTGTTACAGAATATTTGTAGTTCGTTTAAAAGGGTTTTTGTAGTACATATAAAAGAAAAGTTTCCGTTGACAACGAATGTGTTATTAGAACTCTTTTATCGAGAACTGTATCTTTCCATTTGCATCCTCTTCAGTGGAATTATTGCCTTTCATTCAGTTTTCCAATCCTCTGAGATTAAAAACTCCTTCTCTGAGGGGAAAATTTTATTTCCCACCTGTTGACCAAACAAATATAATATAATAAAGGTCTCGCTGCTGCCTGAAATATTTTAATCTTTTATTTTATAATGAAGAGCTTTATTTTAAGGAAGTCGATAAAATGTAACCAAAATCTCATCATTATAAAAGCCTTGAATCAATAATATGATCAACGACTTTCTCTTATGAAATATTTATTATTGCAGGTTTAAAGGAAAACTTAGTCAGCGACTGCAGTGAACATAAATTAGTACTCTGACAGGTAAAAGTATTAATGTCTCGACACTAATTTTCTTGAAAATATTTTCTTGCCTATTAGAAAAATATAGGAAAATTTAAGTTTTACAGGGATGAGCAATAGTTTTTAAAAAAGCGAAAAAGTATTGTAAAATATTTTTACATGGGCGTAAATATTACAAAAACATTAATGTGTTGTATCCAGAGGGCTTTCTCTTCTTACTCTTCTACAAACTAGTATTGTAAAAGCTTTTTCATCCATGTGCTTAATAGATAGAACTATTTTAGATAAATTATTAAACTACCATATGTTATATTTTAACAAATAAAACGTATGAATTGATTGTCTAGCAATATCTGCTGAGTCCTCTTCATTGTGAGTGCTTTTGTTTAGCTGGAAAACTATAAAAGAGAGAGGAAAATTTACTATACAAAATATTTAGATCTCATTAAGGCACAAACTTTATGTCAAATAAAATTATTTGTGAGATTAACTGTTTCCGTTGCTATGGATTTCAATTTTCAATTTTTTTTTCATGTGGTAATTTGCTTTCCGTTTTTTTTTTTCTTTCTGTAATTAGTACAGATAGAGAAGGTAGAGAAAAAGTTTTAGAAAAAGGTCTCCGTCTCTCAGTTTGTTGGTGTGTGTTGTATCCGTAAACAATTAAAAGACGAAAGGTGGGTTAAATACCAATCTTGATAAATAAGTTGAGCATATTCAAGATTTTCAAGAAAATTCCCCCCCCCCCAAACTACCTTTACACAGAAAATATTTCGAAAAATGTTTATTCCTCAAATGTGACCCCAACGATTTTGATTAAAATACCGTTTATTAAAGATATTTAAATGACAAATGAAATGTACTTATCGAATTTTCTGAGAATAACTCTGAGGACCAGTTTATTCCAGATGATTGCTACTCACTGGTAAATCATGAGAGATAGATTGAAACATACTACACAAAGAAATTAGATAATGTTAAGCATAAAAGAACTTTATGTCGGGTCCTTTTGTACGTTTTAGTATTCCCGAGATGGGATTTTGTAATTCCTTTTGTTTGTTTTACACCTAGCCATTCAAAGAAAACCGAATTCCAATTACATGTTGTTCCACTGCTTGATTTATAACATTATAAATCGAATTTTGACAAGGTTTATTGTATATTGTCCTATTTCTTATTGTTATGTTCAGCCATGTGTATGTGTTCTTGTTAATGTTTGTTAATCTTTGTCCATTAGGCAACATTTCACTAAAGGAAACATTAGAATAAAAATAAAGATTTGATTATCGCTTTAGCCTAGTATATTCTTTCACCTTATAAGGAGCTAAGGAGCTAAATCTGTTATTAGCATTGTCCACAAAGTACTCCAGTTTGATTTAACCAAAATCTGCTTAATTTAATCGTCCTGGAATAGCATCAGCTTTTCTGCTCCGATATTTGGAATTGTTCATGAATGAATTACAACTTCTGATATAATTATTGGTATGATAAGAAAGACCATTTATGCTAATTACATGAAGAGTAGGCTTTTGTAGGAATGCTTTGTTACAGATTAAGTAGCGAAAGTCACGTGACTGAAACTAATCACGGTTTTTTTGTTAACTTGCAAATAATAGGCATATCAAACTGTCACCACATGCACATATTAAATGTACACAAAATATATTTGCAGCTCTAACTTACTTATACAAATATGACATATGGAATATTATTAGATACCATATAAACTAATGCTAAGACAATGTTTTTATAACAACTATTTTTGGCTAGTTGAACAATTCTTGGAGTATCTTTATATGTTTTCTTAGTTAACTATAAAGAAATCAAATGCAAGGTTCTAACTGAAGTTATGTTTTTTTATTTTAAAAAGCCGCATTGATATTACATCTTTCTCCGCCAAATTTTTTATGAAAAAAAAAAGCTGCGTTCCATTCATATGACTTTCTCTAGCTGTTCCAAAACAAACTTTTCTTCGCGTAAGGTAGTTGATGAACCTGGTAGGTGGATTTGCCCATTATGCGGGGATCAGGAAGACTGGACGCATATTTTGGCAGATTGCGTGCAGATGGAGGATGCCAGGAAATATTATTGCCGGAAGTATTTTTAGCTTCAAACAGACGAAGGACAGCATTCTGGGATTTGATTCTAAACAGCCAAAACTGGCCAGGCCTGGGCACATACGTAATGGAAGTATGTGCACTAAGAGATAAAATATTTGGGTAAATATTGTACAGGCTTATTTGGTGTTTGACTAATACGTGGTGTAGTTGTGAGTACAAGTGTGTGTGTGTGTGTGTGTGTGTGTGTGTGTGTTATCAGTGTTCTTTCTTTTATTGTTCTGTGGTTCTGTTGTCACAGCAC
This sequence comes from Hymenopus coronatus, assembly GCA_030762935.1. Taxonomy (NCBI): domain Eukaryota; kingdom Metazoa; phylum Arthropoda; class Insecta; order Mantodea; family Hymenopodidae; genus Hymenopus; species Hymenopus coronatus. The sequence goes on along the minus strand of CM060888.1, from coordinate 104,645,324 downwards.
GCGCGCGGGCGCTCGTGTGTGTGTGTGTGTGTGTGTGTGTGTGTGTGTGTGTGTGTTTCCAATGTTGTTAAGAAATATAAAACATACATACAGCTAATATTTTATACTCAAGTATTTTTCGACAGCATGTACGGTCACCCGACCCTTGCGACTGTGTGACGCAATTATTGTATTAGTGTAAATTTAATAAAATGCTACTACTTCAAAGATTATTCTTTACATACTACTCGAGATGAACATCAGCAGAAAGTAGCTTAAAATGGAAACCAATAACTCGGAATATCTCAACAACGATTAACTCTACAAAAAATGTACATATTGTGTGTTTTAATGAGATCTACATTTTTATGTAGTAAGTTTTGGTCTATCTCTTACAGTTTAATAGTTATAAAAAAAGGTATACAAAAGTCATCTTAGAATGAAGAGGTCTTCAGAGGTAATTCCTAGAATATTCAAGATATAAATTTTGTTTCACATGGAAATATCCTAAATATATGGCATTTTAATATAAATCGTCAGAGTCCTTTTTGAAGAAATCAAAATTTTCGTAAAACTTTACATATAAAGGGTAGTTGTGGGTGAGGGGATTTTCCTGAAAATGTTTGTCACATTCTTGGAAGATACTGAACTTAATACCGAGTTTGGTATGTAACCCACTTTTCGTTTTTGGGCTATGCTGCCCACAGACAGACAGACATACAGACACACACACACACACATGGACATGTTTCTAAAATGCTTCTTGTATTTTCGCTGAAATTTCGGTATAATTGTGTAATGTAATCATGGAACAAAATGATACTGCTTTTTAGTTTCTCTAGCACATATGTGCATAAAATGTACATAGTACTCGTGGCTAGAGAAAGTATTGTATTCCACCCAAAACTGCATTGTCGAGATTTCATCGGAAATATGTTTTGAGGTCTCCGAGTCCCCGAGTCCGTTTTAGCAAAAACGTATTTTGAGAAAACGTCTGTGCGTGATTATGGACAGCATAATTTGGTATTTATGTTCTTCTAAGGATGGTCGTCTCCTTAGCGCGGTGGTAGCACCTGGGTTCGATTCTCTGTGCCGGCGTGGGGAATTTTCCTCCGTTGGGAGATCTGGTCCGGGGTGCATTCAGCCTCGTGAGGTCCCTGGGTTGCCAATTGAGGAGCTACTTGAATGAGAAGTACCGACTCCCGATCGAGAAGACCGAATTAACCGTCCGGGAGGCACTCGAAGCGCTGATCACGTTTCAATCTCCAGCACTGCACCCCAATCATGACGCCTTCAGGCCGAGATGGGGGCTGGAGCGGCCGGGCGGCAGGTGGACTGTATTGTCATGGATTTACGTTATCTTCCAAAGATGCAACATGAAGAAAATCCCTCACTACAAACCACACACTTTACATGGAAATAATGGCTTTAACGGTTTAAATTAAAGCAGTATATTAAAGATATTTACATTAAAAATTAAAATGTGTGTTTTGAATTTTCTGCAACCAGCCTTTGAAGACGCCTTTATTCTGGATGAGTTTTGTAGAATCCTGCATAACGTAGGAGATAAACAAAAACTTGCTGCACCAGTTAAAAAACATAATTTATGTTATATACTCTGTTCTTGTAGATTTGACCTTGTTATTGGTTTCAATTTTAAACTACCTAACTTTTCTCAAAGAGACCATGTAAAGATAACCGAAACTCAATTATTTCACAGAGCGAACTGCTTTTAATAATTTTACAATCGCCTTAGTCTAATGCATTCCCTTATTTCCCAACCCTGCTAATGTTTATCTCAATTAGCATTAAGTAGACAAAAGAATAATATTTTGTGAGAATAGTTTGTATGTGGAATAGCTAAAGAGAATTATATGAGTAGAACAGATCGGAATTTATTTTAATTTTATTAAAGTAGAGCAATGACACCTAAAGATTGCAACTTTTATGTGGTGTACTTTGTCTAGAATAGTATTTAAATGGTAATGACAAAGTAGCGTCGGCGTTATTGTGTGGGTCAGTTGGTCCGGTTAGGGTGGAACCTAGTGACATTTCCCTACCTTTTGATGTCTTTGCTGCTCCGCTGTTAGCTCAGGTTTTTCTTCTTCATCGGCGAGCATGAATTCCTCGGTACAGGGCGTGGTACAGAAGGAAATACAAGAGGTAGTAAGAAAATAACAATAATCACTGGTTCGTAAATATTATTGAAGAAAATTGCATGGTATAATATACACTGTATAAACCCTAACCGTTGACAACCAACTGCAAACATGATTATAAATCTGTGGAACGCAAAACCATGACTTCTTGGTTTCAACTGCGGTGAGCAATGTGGCGTGATTTTGCTCCAGCGACCGACATAGTGTCGCCCATGGAATCTGGCGAAGAACTGCCCAAAACGGTTGTGAATTTTACACTTGAACGTCCTTCTGTATGAATAGCGTCCCTTCTTTCTATTGGTTGCGTGTACTTATGCCTCTATTCCCTAAAGCCACTCAACAAAAGACAAATGACAGAGCAATAACATTTCTAGAATGTTTCTTTTTGAAAGCTCCACTAGCAATACTTCAAGGTCTCTTGCTAACGGAAAACTGGGCATTTACAGTCAAAACCACGTTTCAAACCTTGTCGTCTTAGCGTGTAAAATATTAACAAAATACAAATATTGACAAATAACATAATGGTTGAAGCAAAGCTTATTACCCCTTACTATGATTAATAAGACATTACTATATACAAATGCTATCTATTTAATTAAGTATAATGACCACTATCGGTTCGCACAATACATCTTATTTTTACATATTATTGTTAGTTACATAATTTCGATGGTTTAAGCGGATATAGAAGAGTTACTGTCTCAAGATACTTAAATAACAAACTTGGTATTTAATTTAGTATCTTCCAGGAATGCAACTCGACGATTTTCAAGAAAATCCCTCCTCCCCAAACTATATTTGATATGGAAACATTTTTGAAAATGTTCTTTTTTCAAAATGGTATAATGATTTTGATTAAAATACCGTAGATGTATCAAGGATATTTACCTGAAAAATACAATATATATTTTGAATTTTCTCGGAAGAGCTTCTGAAGACCTCTTCAATCTGGATGAATTCTGCATAACTGGTAAATTGTAAAACATAGACGACAACTTGCTACACAGTAATTGTGGTATTTATGCATATACACTTTTATAGAGTTGTTGTTGATTACAATTTAAAACTACTTAAACTTTTCTCAAACGATAAGCAATTTTTCGTTTCAACTTCTTTGTTTTACTCCGGGACATTCAAAGGAAATCGAGCATCAATTATCCGCATAGCAATCAGGTTTTTAAGGATATAACCAACATTTTAGCCTAGTGTATTTCCGAAGAGAATTTATGCCACTATGTATCTGGATTAGCTTGATGTAGATAATAGAATACTCTTTTGTAAGAATAGTTTGTTTGCAGAAGAGGTAGAGAAGGTCAAGTGAATGGAACACATCAGATTTTTCTTTCTTCATTTCTGCGAATTTTCAAACATTTCAAGAGCAACATGGGTAGAGCCATACTTTCTAAAATTTCAATTTACCTTTCTCCTAGCAGTGTTAAGTTTTCCTTCTGTTGTACCACATATATGCCTGCGAGTAATTTATGTTTGAAAAAAATATATGCTGTAATCCATTCACATGACTTTCTCTACATCTGTGCACAAATTATTGATAAAAACCTTATTCTTCTGTTTACTTCATATTAATCAAGGAAAAATTAGCATCTTATTACTTGCTTCCACGTAAGTAAAAGGGAAATAAGAAAGCACTATAGGCTAAAGTGATGGTCAAAAGCTGGTGACTCAGTGATTCAAGTTCCTTTGTGTATATGGGCAGGAGTTGACAAATTTCTGTATGAGAAAATATAAGTATTTTAAAGCTAAAACCAAAAACAAGGAGTGTTTAAAAAACGATCCACTCCACGAAAAAATATATACATTATAGATTGTGTGTTTTAAGGAGCTCTACATTTTCTATTTTGTAAGGTTTTGTCTATCTTTTACGGTTTACCAGTTATACAAAATTCCGCAAAATTCATTCAGAATAAAGATGTTTTCAGAGGCTATTCCCAGGAAATTCAAGATATATATTTTATATGCCGTGTAAATATCTTTAATATACGATATTTTAATCAAAATCGTTTGAGCCATTAAGAAAATCAAAATTTTCGAAAATGTTTCCATATAAAGGGTAGTTGGGGCTGGGAGGGTTTTCTTGAAAATCTTTTTGTCGCATCCTTGGAAGGTACTGAACATAAAATACCAAGTTTGGTATTAAACGGACTTTTCGCATTTGAGCTATGCTGCCCACAGACACACACACACACTGACTGACTGACTGACTGACTGACTGACGGACGGACACAAACGGACATTTTTCTAAATCAGGGGGTCCCGAAACATATATTTCCGATGAAGTCTCGGTTTCGAATTTTTGGGTTTATTACAATACCTTCTCTATGCACTAGTTACATACTACATGAGGAGAAAGTAATAGTAAGGTAACAACAAAAATTGTCCCTAAGGTAGTTGACTACTTGTACTAACTTGGGTTGGAAAACTACAAGCTAAAGGAACAGCCTCTGGAATGAACACCTAACCCCATTATGCTTGCAGTTACAATGTTATGGGAATTGTTCCGTGCAAAGCACTCCAATTGTTTCCTCTGGGATTTTGTGACGTGAACCTGTTAAATTTGCATGTATTCCCAGCTTCTGTCAACCAGTCCCTTCTGGTGATCAAATTGAGGTATTTGTTACTTAAGAGTTGTGCTATACCTTCGTTTTTCGCTACTTACCGGTGTCTTATTTCATCCAAAATATCTTTCTGGACAGTTCATTGGAAATAAACATTTTTAAGTTCTCTCATCATCACCTCCCCCTCCAGTAAAACGTTACAGAAAAATAACGAATTCCTCCCTAATCGTACTTCGCTATTTGAACAGCGTAACTACAAGATAAAAAGTGGGAAACATACTCTCTTAAGCAGAATCAGAATAAGGACTTAGTATATGAATTTATACGTCATTGATTATTTTTTTTTTTTATTGCTTCATCTGTATAGCCCACTTTAACATCAATGGTCATATCGGGGGCTTTCACTTGTGAAACTGTAGGTTCAGAACATTAGGTTAAACTTTATATTACTAAACACACTCACATTCATACTTCCAGATTCTATGGCGGATAGGGAATAATTCCGGTTAAAGAAAAATTCCCCGCCCCAGCCGGGAATCGAACCCGGGACCTCCGGGGGAGAAGTCAGTTCGCTGACCACTCGACCACGAAGGCAGTCTATTGATTACTTATCTGATATTACTCCAAGAGAAATTGAACAGAGCAAAATAGTTTTCTTCTTAGGATACCAAAAATCTTACACCTAACGGCATTATTTAAATATAGTTCCAGGATCTACATTGTAACGCGGTTAGGTACGCTAACTGCAAAGCTCGGTAAATTTGTGAATGACATGACTTTCTCAATAGCTCTGCAACAAATTATCATCTTCCATTTACTTCATGCTAATCGAGAAAAAATTAGCTTAAATAGTCTTATTACTTGCTTCCTTGTAAGTAGAAGCGAAATATGGGAATATCATAGGTTAAAGTGACGTCAAAACTTCGTTACTAGGTGACTGAAGTTCCTTTGTTTGTGCGGACACGAGTTGATAAATTTCAAAACTGAAACCAAAAACAAGGAATATCTAAAAAACGATCAACTCCTAGAAAAAAATATACATAACATAAATTGTGTGTTTTAATGTGCTCTACTTTATTTGTGTGGTAAGTTTTTGTCCATCTCTTAAGGTTTAGCAGTTATGCAAAATGTCGTAAAATTCATCCAAAATAAAGTAGTCTTCAGAGGCTATTCCCAGAAAATTCAAGATATACATATTATTTGGCAGGTAAATATCTTTAATATACGATATTTTAATCAAAATTGTTAGAACCATTTTTGAGAAATACAAAATTTTTGAAAAAAGTTCCATGTAAAGGGTAGTTTGGGGTGGGGATTTTTTTTTGAAAATCTTCGTGTCGCATCCTTGGAAGATACCAAACTTAAATACCAAGTTTGGTATTTAACGGTCTTTTCATTTTTGAGCTATGCCGTCCACAGACACACACACAAGCACACACGGACCTTTTTCCAAAAATGCTTGTTTTGGATTCAGGGGGACCCAAAACATATATTTCCGGTGAAATCTCGGTATCGAATTTTTGGGTGCAATACATTATGTACATAGTACGTGTAGAGAAAGTAATAAGCAGAAATGGTTTTATTATTTGCTTCCTTGTAAGTAAGGCAACAAAGGATAGACTAAAGTGATAGTAAAAAGCTGGTTGCTATGTGTTTGAAGTTCCTTTAATTGAATGGACAGGAGTTGACAAATTCACGTATAAGAAATGTACAAACATTTTAGAGCTGAAACCTATTACAAAGAATATCTAAAGAACCATCAGCCTCACGAAAACTATTTATATAACATAAATTGTGTGTTTTAACGAGCTCTACGTTTTCTTTTCGGCAAGCATTTGTCTATCTCTTACGGTTTAACAGATAAACACACTTTGGCAAAATTCATCCAGAATCTTCAGAGGCTATTCCCATAAAATCGGATATATTAATTTTATTTGGGATGTAAATACCTTTAATATACGGAATTTTAATCATAATCGTCAGAGCCATTTTTAAGAAAATCAAAGTTTTCGAAAAATTTTCCATATAAAGGATAAACTGTATTGGGGGGGGGGATTTTCTTGATAATGCTCGTGTCACATCCTTGGAAGATACTAAACCTGAATACCAAGTTTGGTATTTAATGGTCTTTTCGTTTTTGAGCTATGCTATCCACCGGCACACACATACACGGACATTTTTCTAAAATGCTCTTTGCGGACCTAGGGGAGCCTAAAACATATATTTCCGGTGAAATCTCAACATTGAATTTTTGAGTGGAATACAATACCTTCTCTGTCCACTATGTACATTGTACATGTGGGCTATAGAAAGTAAAACGAATTTTTATTAGATTTATATATAACAAATAATTTATTCCTAATCTGCTGATTGCATTCTGGCCTATTGTTTCGGCTTAAAATGAGCCCCTTGCGATAACACTTGATAGTATGGAATGTACTGTAGGTTTAGTCTTCTCAGACGGGAATAGCATGACTGACCGTTGTAGTATATTTGGTACATTGACGGGAGGAAGGGACGAGAAGAGGAAACTCGATACAATAAACCGCCAGGTCTTCTCTTACCATACGAAGCATAGTCGACGAATCGCGAGAACAGTCGAAGAAAACCGATATGTGACAGCCAGTCTAGTAATTTTATTACTGAAGATAGGGATCCTTAATCTAGCTAATTCATTTGTCGTAGAGGCCCTTTATAAATATTAATAATTTTACCAACTGCAGTTAAAGCTAAGAATGAATATCATGCAATGTAATTATAATTGTATTAATAGATTGATTATATATTTTTAATACTAAATGATGGGGTAAAAGATTTAAGGTTAACCTATTTTCTAAGATGAAGCTAAGACTAAGTTATTAGAACTCCCGGGTTCGATCTCGGCCGGACATGTGGGATTTGTATTAGACAAAGCGGCGCAGGGGCGGGCTTTCTCTGGGCTCTCCGGTTTCCCCGGCCGGTGCTCCATGTTCATTCCATGTATCATCAGCATCATCGCCTGGTGCTGTATGCAGTAAAAGTGGGCAGGAGACATATATAAAAGTGACATTTTTCTCTAATAATATAGCATTATGAACGTTTTGTTAGAAAAGAGTGTATGTAGCTTACATTGTAGCTGAGCCATAGATTTTAAAAAAACAATGTAATCAACACATATGATTAATAGAATGGGTACTCCCCGTTTTATCTGAGGTACGCAAATATCTTCAAAATGCTCCTGAAATGCCTCAAAGTTTTTCAAAATTCTTGTAAAGATCTGTGCCAGAGAGATTAAAATAGCTTCAAAGTATCCTAAAATAGCCTCAAAATGCCTGGAACGCGGATTGAAATACCTTCTTTAGAATCCCTCTATACTTGTAGAGCAAATATTACATCAGAAATGTGTGAGACGCAGTTACCACTTTTTTTTTTTTTTTTTTAAATAGAGTTCCGGAGTCTGATCGGGACTCCGGTGCTGTATACCCCACTTTTTATTCACTTAATTTGTTTACTTTGATTACTGTATGATTACTGAATTTCTGTTTTACTTTTTACACACACATACACAAACATATAACATCCATGCCCACGGCAGGACTCGAACCCACGATCCCCTGCGCTGCGAAACACCAAAGCGAGACGCTTTGGCGAGCGCGGCCATGGGGACCGGCCCACTCAGAACATACCTCAGGAATAACGTCCGTAACTAGATATGTTTCAAAGGTAAATGCACAGATGGCAGCACAGATCATAAGACAACGTCACAAGCAGTAAACTGAATAAATATGTGGCCGCTGCTATGCAATGACCGGCGCTAATATCCTATTCTAATTCAGCTTTCAAGAATGGAAGGCGAACACTTTTGACAACTTTTCTTCATTTCCTTTTTTATTTTACTTCCTCCCAAAAATTCGATAGTGAGATTTCATCGGAAATACATGTTATGAGACCCCTAAATAAAAAAAAATTAGAAACATGTGGTGTGTGCCTGTGGACAGCAATCCTCAAAAACGAAAACTCGGTTAAACCCCAAGCTTGGTATTTAAGTTTAGCATCTCGCAAGAATGCGGCAAGAAGATTTTCAAGAAAATCCCTCCCATCCCCAACTACCCTTTACATGGAACATTTTTCGAAAATTTTAATTTTTTCGAAAATTACTAAGCGTATTTATTAAAATGCCATATGTTTAAGATATCTTCATGACAAACTAAATTTGATATCTTGTATTTTCTAGGAACAGCCTCAGAATTTTTGTACAACTTTAGTATAACTGTAAACCCTAAGAGACTGACGAAACTTTTCTGCACAAAAATGTACATGTCATTAAAATACGCAATTTATGCGATGTACAAGTTTTTGTAGGGTTAATCGTATTTTAGATATTTCCGGTAACTGATTTCAGTTTTAAGTTACTTAAGCTTTTCTAAAACGGGTGACGGTTTTTTTTTTTTTCTTTTTTTTTGTCTCGATTTCGTTAACTCCTAACAAGAAAAATGAACCGAATTTCAATTGTCTCACTTAGCGACAGGCTTTTAAAAGATTTTACTATCACATTAACCTATTTATATTTCCCTTCTACTTACAAAGAAGCAAACCGTAAGACTAATTCTGCTATTGCTTATCTTGATTAGCATGATATACATAAAATAATATTTTGTAAGGAAAGCTTATCTGTGGAACAGCTAGAGGCATGTGAATGGAACACATCAATTTTTTTCTCTCAAATTCCCATGCTTATATATTATATACCTATTTATAGCGTAGTAGAGTATCAGTAAGTTTATGTCCCTAATATTGAATAAGGAATATTCATCTTAATCAACAGGAAATACACAGCCAAATAAATTAATACTGATGAAGCTATTACCATGTATGACATTTTAGTTAGTGATTTTCTTGCTTAATTTTTCAAATATAGTTTTATTGTTTTAAAAAGCCACCTAATAATGATAAAAAGGCAAATAAAGCGTTTTATATACTTTTATGGCATATCAACATAACCATCGTAGAATTAATGCCAATACGAAAGTGCAAAAAATTGTATGGTTCATTTTATTTTGAAATGTATACCTTTTACACTGCTTGAAAAATACAAAATATAGTAATATGTTACGGCCAAAAAAACAAACTGTTTGCTTGTTTGTTAGATAGAAGTAGCCAGACAGAGAAATTTCCAGTAACCTGGCCACATAACCGTATGTAGACTATTTCTATATGAGGAAGAGCTTACTGAGTCTTTTGAAACTATCCATCTTCAGTTTAGATTAAAAACGTATTTCTTTCACGTATTTACATACAATGTTCATAGTAGAGAGAAAAAGTATTATATTACAAATAAAAGTTCGACACATACTGAATGTCACCCGAAATACATGTTTTTGGGTCCCCTGAATAAAAAAAAACATCTTAAAAAAACGTTCGTGTGTGTCTGTTGACAGTACAATTAAAATATCTGATGTGTTGTTTTCACATACTTTCTGTAGCTGTGTTGACAAAATACTATTCTAGCAAAAGATTATTCTTCTACGTACATCGTGCTAAACGAGATAAACTTTAACCGAAATGGTCTTATTGCTTAGTCCCTTACAAGAGGAAGGGAGATAAGGGAATACACCGGGCTAAAGCGATAGTCAAATCTTTTAAAGGCCGGACAATATGTGAACACCTGAAGTTCGTCTCGCTTTGCACTTCCAGAAAAACAACAGAGAGATGAAACGAAAGGTGGCTCCATTTATTTCAAAATTAACACTGATAACAAGGAATGTCGGTTTTAATTTTAAAATAAATATCTCGGAAATGGCCAACTCTGCAACAAAAATGTATATGATATAAATTGTGTGTTTTAACAAGATCTATATGTGCTGTATATTAAGTCATTGTCTATCTCTTATGGTTTACCGGCTATGCAAAATTAAGCAAAGTTCGTCCAGAATGGTTATTCAAAAAAATTTGAGGATATATATTTTATTTCTGATGAATATACGTTTGATATATGTTATATCCATTTTTGAGAAAAAAAAATTAAAAAGTTTCTCCATGTAAAGGGTAGATTAGGGTGGGAAAATACCAAACTTAAATGCGAAGATTGGTATTTAATGATATTATAGTTTTTGAGTTATGCTGTCCACAGACACATACACACACTCATTCAAGGGACCTGAAAATACATAATTTCGGTGAAAGCTCTGTATCCAATTTTAGTGTAATACATAACCTTCTCTATACACTATGTACGTAGTACGTATAGAGAAAGTAAAACTTGGTATTTACGTTAAGTATGTTCCAAGATTACGATACAGAAGATTTTGAAGAAAATACCCCCATCTACAACTACCTTTTACATATAGCAGTTTTCGAAAATGTTAATTTTTTCGAAAATGGCCTAAGGAATTTTATTAAAAATACCATATATTTAAGATATTTTCATGATAAACGAAATGTATAGCTTGAATTTTATGGGAATAGTCTTTGAATCCTTTGATTCCAGATGAATAATGTCTAACTATTCAACATAAGAGAAAGACAAAAAATTACTGCACAAAGAATATGTACATTTTATTAAAACACTCAATTTATGCTATATTCACCTCTTTTTACAGTTAACCATTTCCGATATTTCATTCTTATTGGTTTAAAGTTTAAACCCCTATCCCTTTTATCTCTCTTTTATTTTACTGATAACCTTAATCAGATATTGATCAGCTTTTAAAATATTTGACTAGTGTTATTTCTCATATGAGCTCTGTTTAATATGCGTTATTTTAATCAAAAGCCATTCTTGAGGAAATAAAAGTTTTCTAAATGTTTTCCATGCTAAGGATAATCTGGGGGGGGGGGGGTGTTCTTGATTTATCCTTGGAAGATGCTGAATCAATTTCGCTATTTAACCTATGTGTTGCATTCCACCCAAAACTTGGATACTGAGATTTCACCGGAAATACACGTATTAGTGTCCCCTGAATTCAAAAAAAGCATTTTTAGAGAACGGTCCTTGTGTGTTTGTGTGTCCGTGCATCTGTGAACATGATAATTCAGAAATGAAGAGTCCGTACAATTTCAAGCTTGGTATTGAAGCTTAGTATCTACCAAGGATGTGATTTTGAAGAAAATCTGCCCATCCCAAACTTCCCTTTACATGGAAAATTTTTCGAAAATGTTTATTTTATTAAAAACAGCCCTATCTATTTTGATTAAAATACCGTATATTTAATATATTTACATTAAATAGCATTTATATCTTACACTTTCTGGGAAAATCCTCCGAAAAACTCTTTTTGCTATATAAATTATTGCTGGAGTTTGCATAACCAGTAGGAGATAGACAAAAACTTGACAACACAAAAACTGAGATCCGTTAAAACACACAATTTATATCATGTACATTTTTTCGTGGAGTTAACCATTTTTGAAAAAAGTTCCATGTAAAGGGTATTTTGGTGTGGGCGGATTTTTCTCCAAATCTTCTTGTCGCATCCCTGGAAGATACTAAACTTAAATACCAAGTTTGGTATTTTACCGACTTTTCGATTTTGAGTTATCGTGTTCACAGATCCACGGACACACACACAGACCTTTTCGTGAAAATGCTTTTTTTGGGATTCAGGGAACCCTAAAACATATATTTCCGGTGAAATCTCGGTATCGAATTTTTGGGTAGAGTGCAATACTTTCTCTACACACTATGTACATAGTACGTGTAGAGAAAGTAAAAACTTATATTTGAATCAAAATTGACATAGTTTCGTTGCTCATCTCCCCTTAAAATCAGATTTTGAGAAGAATGTAACAAGCATTTGATGTTTAAGCACTTTTAGCTCACGTATAAAAGTTTATTTCGTTAAGAAAAAAGGAGAAATAATAACTTAAACTAATACGCTTAGCTCACCGGTTGCTATCGTTTATTATATATAGTTCTGTTTGGTGGTCATGCCTGGTTTATTGAATTGAAAACAACAAGACGCTATTATAATTATTTGCTAAACTATGGGTTTCATACCGTTAGTTTTATCATATTTTACTACTTAACACACATTTACTCCAACCTTCAAAAGTCCAGATGGAAGGTGGGAAGACCGAGGCCACACATTGTGTGGTGTGTGTGTGTGTGTGTGTGTGTGTGTGTGTAAAGTTAATTGATTTATTTTTTAAACATTGTTTCATTTATATAGACCCCTCTAACAGCTAATGACATAACAGGGGCTTTGCTTTAGAGGCAACTCGCTCACCTTAAGTTCTAACGTTGGGTTTTTTAATAATTTTATTTTCTTCAAACAGATTCTTACATTGGATCTCAAATATATATTCCAGACATTTTGGGGGATAGGAAATGATGCTGGTTAAAGAAATGCTGCCCGTTCCAGCTGAAGCCTGAGCTCGGAATTTCCGTGTGTTTGTGTTTCTATTTTTAAATTAATTCTTATTCTGTATGTGTATCATTTAAAAATCCCCTGTTAATTACTGTCCTTTTTACCGTCTCTTCTTAGTACATAGTACATAGGAGGGAAGCTATTGCACACCAAACTTCAATACCAAGAATTCAGCGAAAACATACGTTTTAGGGTCTGAAAATAGGTTTAGTATGTACATAAATCTGTACAAGATAGCTCAAAAACGAAAAAGCAAAAGAATACCAAACTTGGTATTTAAGTTTAGTATCTTCCAGCATATGACACAACGATTTTCATGAAAATCCACTTATTCCAAACTATTGTATACATGGAAAAAACTTTAGAACATTTTTGTTTTTCATAAAAATACCGTATTACAGATATTTTCATGACAAATAACAGTTGTATCTTTTCTGGGAATAGTCTTTGAAGACTTCATTAGAGATGGCTTTTGCATAAGCGTTAAACTGAAAGAGACAAAAACCTACCACACAAAAAATGTAGTATTAGTAAGACACGCAAATTATGCCATATATTCTTTTAAAGATTTGACAGCCTTTAAAAGATTTGACTATCGCTTTAGCCTAATGTATTCCTTTATTTTCATTCTACTAATAAGAAGGAAACTAATACGACCATTTCTGCTAATATCTCGATAGATAGTTTATAAGCTTTTAACAATGATTTGTTAGAGAAATGTAGAGAAAATCATGTGAATGTAACACATCAAAAGTATTCTTTTTTCTTCTTTCCCATTATATATGTACCCAGTAACCATGTAGATATTTAGTTCTGTACCCGTACTGTAAGATCCCCGGGACTGAAAATGCTGTACGGTCATAGGTCCGTACGATTGTTGCATTTAGCAAATGAAGTATGTAATTGTTTGAAAATAAAAGTCTTACCACCACCACCACCACCACCACCACCACCACCACCACGACCACGACCACGACCACGACCACGACCACCACGACCACGACCACGACCACGACCACGACCACGACCACGACCACGACCACGACCACGACCTCGACCACGACCAACCACCACGACCACCACGACGACCACGACCACGACCACGACCAACCACCACGACCAACCACCACGACCACGACCACGACCACGACCTCGACCACGACCAACCACCACGACCACCACGACGACCACGACCACGACCACGACCAACCACCACGACCAACCACCACGACCACGACCACGACCACGACCACGACCTCGACCACGACCAACCACCACGACCACCACGACGACCACGACCACGACCACGACCACGACCACCACCAGCAACACCCAACCATCACGACCACGACTACGACGACCACGACCACCACAACGACCTCCATCACCACCACCACCACCACCACCCAACCATCACGACCACGACCACGATCACCATGACCACGACCACCACCACCACCACCACGACCACGACCACGACCACCACCATCACGACCACCACCACCACCACCACCACCACGACCACCACCACGACCACGACCACGACCACCACTACCACCACCACGACAACGACCACCACGACCACGACCACGACCACAACCACGACCACGACCACGACCACCACGACCACGACGACCACGACCACCACCACCACCACCACCACCACGACCACGACCACCATGACCACGACCACGACCACCACGACAACGACCACCACAACCACCACGACCACGACCACCACGACCACCACGACCACCACCACCACCACGACGACGACCACCACCACCACCACCACGACCACCATCACCACCACCACCACCCAACCATCACGACCACGACCACGACTACGACGACCACGACCACCACGACCACCATCACCACTACCACCGCCACCCATCACGACCACGACTACGACGACCACGACCACGACCACGACCACGACGACCACCCCCACGACCACGACCACCACCACCACCACCACGTCACCACGACGACCACCACCACCACCTCACCACGACGTTCACCCGCACGACCACGACCACGACCACTACCACCACCACCACCACCACCACCACCTCAACACGACCACCACGACCACCACCTCACCACGACCACGACCACGACCACTACCACCACCACCACCACCTCACCACGACCACCACCACCACCACCTCACCACGACCACGACCACTACCACCTCACCACGACCACCACCACCACCACCTCACCACGACCACCACCACCACCATCACCACGATCATCACCACCACCGCCACCACGACCACCATCACCACCACCACCACCACCACCACCACGACCATCACCACCACCACCACCACCACACCAACATTACATTTTTACTCGGTGATAACAAATTAATGTCATTAAATACAGTACATTAAGTAGCTGCTTTTTACTTCAGCTTTATGTATGCTTATGTGAATTAGTCATTGCTTTCCCAGATTTATCCATTAGTAGAAAGATGTGTTACAATCACATGACTTTCTCTATATCTCTTATTGTTAAAACGCCTATTCTTCTATTTCATGATAATCGAGATAAGTATTAGAATATATTGTCTTTTTACTTACCTGTAAGTAGAAAGGAAATAAAGGAATACACTAAGCTAAACTGATAGTAACATCTTTTAAAAACTGGTTTACATGTGGTTAAAATTCATTTCTTTCCATTGCCAGGAGTTGGCAAATTCCCATTTGAGAAAATGCTTAGATTTTAAAACAGAAACCAACAACAAGGAATATCTCAAAAATGGTCAATACCACAAAAATATATGTATGCGATATAATTTGTGTGCTTTAGCGAGATATACAGTTTTGTACAATTTTTGCGGTTCACCATCTATGTAAAATTCAGCAAAATTCATCCAAAATAAAGAGGTCATCATAGGCTATTCCCATAAATTCAATATATTTTGTTTGTTATATAAATATCTTTAATATACTGTATTTTAATCAAAATCGTTTTTAATCATTTTTTAAAAAATTATGTGAAAATGCTTCCATTGAAGGGTAATTTGGAGTGAGTTATTTTTATCTTAATCTTCGTGTCACATCATTGGAAGTTCATCTTAAACTTAAATACCAAGTTTGGAATTTCATATATTCATGTTTTTAGCCATTGAATTTGATTCTTTCATAATTTCTCAAAATGAATTAGATCGCTATAAGGTCTAAAAATAATTTTTGAACCATATATTGCTGCTAGTCAACTTAACATTTTAATTCCTGTCGGTATAGCAATAATTATAGTAGATCCTGTTAAAATTAATAGAAATAGAATACTTGTAATTATTCAAATGTTTATATTTCGTCCGGTTAAAATAATAGTTATTTTAGTTTTTGAGTTTTCGTGTTCACAGACACATAGACACGGACCGTTTTGTAGAAATGCTTTGTTTTTAAACAGGGGACGCTAAAACGTGTATTTCCGGTGAATTTCCGGTATCGAATTTGTTAGTGGAGTACAATATCTCCTCTACCTACGTGCCATGTACTATGTAGAGAAAGTAATACAACTTCGTTAATAATTTCGAGGACAGAAATAAAAGTTAAAATAAGATAATAGTACATTAATTGTTAGAGATGAAGTTTTAACCCCCCTCTGAAGCGCGAAATAATTGAGAAATGTGTGTATGGTAAGGAAGCTAGAGGTTACAAAGTTGTAGTGTTTTTTCCCCTCCCAGTAAGGCGTCGCTCCGGCAACCGCTACTTCGGCGTCGGTGGCCTGGCACACCGCACAAGCATGTAGTTACAGGAGCTGCCGTAGTGTGTCGCTGGGGTGACCAACAGCATCCCTTTTGAGAGAACATCTGGCTGCATGCGGGGGGCACAAGTGAATGGACCAATCCCAGTTAGTCTCTTCTAAGACATCGCAGTGATATCATGGAATTTGATTATTATTGTGTCGTGTTGTGTAATTTTGTTGGCTACGTCGTTGTTTAAGTTGTTTTTATTTGTTGTTGGTTTTGCTTTGCGGCATGTAAATGTTAAATATGGTGCTAATTGATAATTTGAAATGTGAGTGTGAGAGGTCGACCTGTGTTCCCGTGTGAAGTTGAAGATGAAGGTGTCGCAGTGGTCAAGGAATAGGAAGCGGGGATGTTGAGGTTGTGCCTTGGTGGTTGTGGCTGTGGCAGCCCTCACCACCTCCCTGCTGCTACTCTGTACAGTCCCATTCACATTCAAGGTAACACAACAACTTCTTTTCAAATTGCCAGCGCTAGGCAAAAACTTGACGGAAAACAATGCAGAAGTTCGATCCGAAAGTTGCCTCAACTTCCGCTCCTGTCGTCACCTATTGAAAGGGCAGATCCAATTACTCAAAAACATAGTATCTAATCAGAAATCGTTGACGATATTGCTGCTGTAAATTTACAGCTTAAGTTTAAGTCAAACCTTAAAATGTACACAATTTAAAAGAAAAACTACAAAAGGAAAGGAAGGAAGATTACCTAAAATAATTTACAGTTTCCTTTTTCAGTTTTATCTTCAACAAAAGCATTTCGAAACTATTTTATAGCTGTTTTAATAATACTTTAAATATTCAAAGGTATAAGTGATAAACAACTCAGCATTTTTCTATGTTTCAATAAAGGGCGTATATTACATTTATTACACTCTACACTACTTACTGTTCTTCTGCTTAATATTAATTGCTTACATTTAAGGTCCTCAGCAGGAGTTTTTAATAAAATTCAGCCTTACTAGTATTTATCTTGAGATTTATTACTTTGTATGGATTTTAAGTTGTGTTTTATTCCGTAAAACTGTGAAGGACTGAAGGATCACAAAACCGATATAATACATAACAAAAAGTATATACTATTTTTAAACGAATAAACGAATATAACATGGAGCTGTGAACATTCCTCAACAACATAATAGCCAGATAGGGAACTTGGGTATTTTAAAACACATCTAAATCAAAAATCAAGTCAGAAAAGAAGCAACTTTAAATTCTTTACATTCATTTTTCTTGTAAGAGAATTCTGAATGTAGCTATTTTAAAAATGGTTGTGACATTCTTCAACAAAATGAAACAATTTTAAAAATTCAGTTAATGTTGCACTGCAAAGAAAGAATGAAGTAACTAAAGCATATTTTTGTGAGATTCCAAACATTTTAAGATCTCATAGCTTCAAGATAAGGGCTCAAAGTTTTACAATTAAATTTTGAGATAAATTGTTACTGCTAGAAATAAATACCGAACTTGCTTTAACGAGTTACTTGACATGCACATTTTAGGAAACGCTATAAGAGTACTCGCCCAGCAGACTTTCTATGAAGGGAAATTATTCACAAAGAAGCACAATTTTTATCTTCCTAAAATTCCGTTGGATCTTTTGGGCTAGTTATTGTTGCTGCTTAAGGTCCGTGCCAAATAATGAACTGAAGCTTCTGCATAAAAATATATTCTAGCGAAAATATTCCAAAGTGGAAGTAAAAGAAAATGGAAACATGATTAGATTAAATTAGATACATGATTAGATTAGATTAAATTACCACTAAAACTATTTGATTCCTATATAAGTTCACAAAATGAACTACATCCATACAATGTTCGACCACTTAAGGTGATAACCAAACAAACTTTACCAATATGAGTACCAACACGAATTCTAATTACATCTGCTCATTTCTATTTCTTAAAGTGCTACGTCAAAGCAAGTAATTTTCACCACTATTTACAAAGGATAAACTCTTGACTATAAAGAATTTTTGTTAGGGATGTCGAATTAGTTAAGGGGGCAGAACTTAATTTGTAGATATCACTCTGTTACTTTTCATTAAATACGTCATCACTCAAATTTGAGCTTCCTATTACAAACAGCAGCTGAGTTGCTTCTTCATCTTCTTCTTACTTTAAAATGTAGGATAACATCCTGTTCAACCCACTATGCCATTATTCTTCCTTCTCTGTCTTGAAGGAGTAAAGCTTCTTCTATCTCTTGGAGATCTATTCCGAGCAATAACATCAATCTATCAGTCCATTACGTTGATATGGGCTTCCATTAATTTCTTTTGTGAGATTCCACTGACCTTTTAATTGAATATTTGTTTTACTAGTTTATAATATCTAGTCTTATTTTACTAATAATTCTCCAAAGAGCTTCCATTCCTATCTATTGCTTGAATAGTTGTAGTTGTATCTGATTTGTTTCCCAAGCATGTGTAACAATATATCGGCAACTCTTTTATGTATTTTTGTTTTTTTTCTAAGGGATTTATTATTCCAGAAGCTGTTGGTTTACCTCCCTCATACATATACCTTCCTAACAATTTAGCTAATCACTTTAAATACCATTTTCTCTCATCTCTCTGATTTAAATATTTTCCCCCCTAAACGCTACTTTCTGGTTTACTAATGCAGACATGCATACTTAAGAAAGATGTCATTTACTGTTGTATGTATATATCATTCTAATCTGTCAACATTCATTCTATTATCAAAATGTTTACATTTAAATATAAAATAAATAATGTATTCTCTATATAAAATCTTACAGAAATGTATGTTGATTATGCATATATAAGCTTACGCTGATCGTTTCTTAAGCACAAACAAACTTAGTATCGAGTATTTTACAAACGCGAAAAAGTCAAAAAGATTAAAGTGAAAGTAAACTATCAAAATATATAAATTAATAACTAATCTTTGTATACAATACAACATATTAAAATTTTATCATAATCAAATATCCTCCTTTATTTCCTTTTTATAGTTACTTACTGTCTGTTTTAATTCCTTCGATTTTTCTTTTATTTTCAATGACAAGGTTCGTAAATTAATGATAAAAAGGGACTTTAGAACTTCATAACCAAGCAAAAACCATTTTCTCGCGCTCAGCGTTTATCATTTAAAATTAAAATGCGTACCGTTTTTTTTTTTTTTCTAGAGTCCTTGCATCACTGTAGCCTTTATTTCAGTAAATTTCAGCAAAGTTTTGGATGGCTATTCTAGGGGAAGTTACATAGCTGGAACGTTTCCATATATTCGAATCTACTTAACTATATTTAATATTTTTCTATCATTCATATATTTCTTGCTATGATAGATAATATTCACATAACAAGGCTTTGGAGAAATAATGAACATTGCAAATGTTAATCCAATCAATTCGTAAAATGTAAACATTGACAACACAATTTGGAAGTAAAAGCTAATTATGAAAAAATTTGAAATAAAGGGGGGGAAATATGAAAAGAATGGA
The DNA here is from genome assembly GCA_030762935.1 of Hymenopus coronatus. Lineage (NCBI taxonomy): Eukaryota > Metazoa > Arthropoda > Insecta > Mantodea > Hymenopodidae > Hymenopus > Hymenopus coronatus. Next base: position 104,625,037 of record CM060888.1, on the reverse strand, counting down.
CTAATTAGTTAATTAAAACAAAACTTTGGATCCAGGAAGCTTGCCTAAGAATGTAAACAAAAAAAGGACGATCCAATACAGAAACAACATGTATTTCATAATAATTAAATGTTGCTTGCAGAAAAAATTACACTAATTATTTTAGAAAACCGTTGAGGAATATTTTTCTTCATTTGCACAGAGTTTTATATTAAACTGAATTTCACTCTCCCTGTCACCTCATAGAAAAAGGAAGGAGTAAGAGTATTGAATCCCACCCAAAAATTGGTTAACGAATTTCAATTTAAATATACGATGTTTTGAGCCTAAAAACATGTTTATAAAAAGGAGGGTTCGTATGTGTGGTTGTGTATTGATGTATATTCCATTAGAAATATTATGTATATTTTATTGATTGTAAAACGTTTTCGAAGATTTTTTTTTCATTCTGATTAAAATTTTTATAGTTTGGGTACCATAATAAATTGAAGATAAATCTAATTCTATACATACACATGCCTTTCTCTAATCATCGTTAAACTGTCTCATTTTTGCACAAATTATTCTTGTGAACATGTACTCTTTAATCAAATACGTGAATAGTTGTAGAAATGCATTTATTCTATAATTTGATGTAGTCACAAATAGGAAAGAGAAGGCTGAAAATAGTCAAATCTGTAAAAGCACCATATATGCCTGAGCTCATGAGAAACAAAACATTGAGATTTAGCATTTTGGTATTATAAAGTATTGGAAATATCAACCAATAGCAACAATTATCCTGGAAATGTTTATGCTGCAAAAATTACACTTAATTGTATGCTTTGAAGAAACTCATTTTTGTGCAATTGGTGAAATGCGTAAATGTTATAGTCTTTAAATTAATATTTTAAATTGATTCAAATGCTTATCAATCAGACTTATCAGTGTGTGTTTAAGCTGTATCCATTTATCTTTAAGAGCTTTTGAAAAAAATGTATAATATGCTAATTAACAGTGTGTTTTACACGGTACAGAAAGTGTAATTTTAAAAAAATACGACTATCTTGTTTGAGTATTAAATATAAAATTGAAATATAAAATACTTTCATTCCTCTAGATGTTTCATAAAACAATCTTAAATGTTTAAATATTAATTTTGTTACAATATATCCTTGGTGGTAAAAGATGCGAAATGAAGTTTTAAAAAAATCCCCACCCCAAATTATGGAAGATCTTTTTAATGATTGACTTTATGAGTTTGATTAAAATATATATATATATATATATATATATATATTATGGATATGTACATGATAAATTATCTATGTCATATTTTGAGCAATTTAAAACCCTACCTCGTGCCTAGGAGTTGTTATTGAAATAATTTGAATTAGAAACATTATATAGAATATTTTTAAAGCAGTGCGTCTGTGAAATTTGTAAAAGCAACAGTCTGTAAAATATTTTGTTGAAATTTATACTGATTAATACACATAATAATTGCGATGATTTTGCCATGATAATTATAGTGTGTTTGGTTATTTAAATAATTTGCTTTATGTTCATTGTTCTAATAAAAATGAACCAGAGGAATAGTCTTATTAAAAGTTCATGTTTTGCAGCAAATAGGTTTACAAATAAATCTATCATATCAGTTTTATTTTAACCTTAATTATTATAGAAAGAAAATATTACTTTTCGTACTCTCAAACTATTGAATTTTCAAATTTTGAATAGTTTATTTCTCAAAACTACAGACATGGTTCTAAAAAGTTTATGATCATTTTCTGTAATGTACTTTTGTGAGAATTATAACATATTTGAAACAAGTAGGTAAAATTTTGTTGCCGTGGAGCATGTTGAGTGTAGAAATTTGGGCGTGTATGCACCTGTTCTTTTATAGTTTCAGTTCAATGGGAAAAACGGTATATTTTCTTATTTGACTATTTAGAATAAGTATTATTCCATTAAAACAATTTTTAATGTTTTAATCTTAATAAAATTTCACATGTGCACAGTTTTAATACGCAAAAGTGTAAGAAAATAAAGCGTCGAGTAAAAGCATTTCAAAACTTTGTAACAATATTATAGCTTCACAATCAAAAGCAATTCACAGGCTACTTGCAGATAGTTGATGTGCATATTTTATTCGTGCACACATTTCAACCTAATATAAAAAAGAAACTATATAATTAATTATGGGAAAATCAGAGGGAGCTTACCAGGGAGGCGGATTTTCTTCAAAACCTTCCTGACCTTATATATATATATATATATATATATATATATATATATATATATATATATATATATATATATATATATATATATATAATTACACATTTATTTTTAGCGGGTTTGTGCAAAGAATAAACAGCCTCATTTGAGATTTCTAACAATGAGATTTTAAATATTTTATTGTTGTATCAACATCGGTTGACACCGTAGACCACACGGCTCTCATCTAGGTGTCATCCACTTAAACCCAGTGACTATGTGGGATTTGTGGTAAACAAAGGGCGTGTATGCCGCTTTTCCTCGAGTTCTCCAGTTTTCCTCGCCGTTCATTTTACAATTTTCTTCATCATTACCTTTCCGTCCATCCATTCCGCCTTCGGTTCATATCGTCTACTTCCTCGCTTTCATACCAAGCAGTGGGCTGATCCTCCATCTGTGGATACTCTTATCTGATCCATAAATCGCGGCTCCTCGATAGGCATCGAACCGCAGATATTAGCTTGTAAGACCTTGAAGGTGTCAGTCCTCGTATGAAGAAGGTAAGCATCTAGAGAAGATGAAGTATCTGCATCCACTGTACTGACTGGAAAACACGTGTTGTAGTGTCAAATTGAATTCTTCATTGGTAATTTGTTTATTTTAACAATAAGTCGGTAGATACGCAAGATTTTGAACAATTTTTAATACTTACAGTAACTGGTTAAGAAATACATTTTTGTACACATTTAAAAAAATCTGATGTGTTCCATTCACATGACTTTCTCTATATCTCTGCAATAAATTATTTCTAAAAAGCTTATGCTTTTATTTACTTCATGATAATCGAGAAAAAATTAGCTGAAATAGTCTTATTTCTTGCTTCCTTGAAAGTAAAAGCGAAATAAGGGAGAAGCATAGGTTAAAGTGATAGTCAAAAGCTGGTTGCTATGTGACTGAAGTTCCTTTGTTTGTATGGACACGAGTTCAGAAAGTCCTGTATGAGAAAATATAAGTTGTTATTGCTTAAACCAAAAACAAGGAATATCTCAAAAACAATCAACTCCACGAAAAAGATGTATACAACATAAATTGTGTGTTTTAATGTGCTCTACATTTTTTGTGTGATAAGTTTTTGTCTCTCTCTTACGGTTTAGCATTTATGCAAAATTCCGTAAAATTCGCTCAGAATAAAATCATCTTTAGAGGCTATTCCTAGAAAATTCAAAATATACATTTTAATTGTCAGGTAAATATCTTTAATATACGATGGTTTAATCAAAATCCATAGATCCATTGTTTAGTAAATCAAAATTTTCAAAAAAAGTTCCATGTAAAGGGTAGTTTGAAGTGGGGGGATTTTTCTCAAAATTTCGTGTCGCATCCCCGGAAGATACTAAACTTAAACACCAAGTTTGGTATCTTACCGACTTTTCGTTTTTGAGTTATCGTGTTCAAAACACACGGACACACACACACACGGACCTTTTTCTGAAAAAACTTTTTATGGATACAGGAGACCCTAAAACATATATTTCCAGTGAAACCTCGGTATCGAGTTTTTTGGTGGAGTGCAATACCTTCTTTATACACTATGTAGATAGTGCGGATAGAGAAAGTAAAAATAGGCATGATCAATACTAAACACCATAAATCGTTGGATTCGAAATATAGGGAATATTTGTTACTCTACTCTATATTTTAAAACAGCAAAGTTCTTTTGAATCTTGCAAAACTCATAAGGGAAAGTAAGAGACATTATAATGTTGGAACATTCATTTAAAAGTTTATGCATTTTGCGACTCTAATTGGGTTTCTTTGGCAGGCAGGCTGCTGATTGATCCCAGAGATTCAATTCTCTACTTATTTTCTCCTCTGGTATTTTATCTCCTTTTCTCTTTCCAATCATCTGTGTTCCTGCACTGTCTCATTAATTTTAACGCTAGCTTATTTGTTCTAAGCAAATTCCTGGAATTCAGGAAATAAATTGGAGGCGCTATCACTCTTCAATGTTGTTTGATATTTGTTTGCATAACATTTGTGTATAAATAATAGATATTCAGTTCTGACTTTGCCGATTTTAAAAGGTTTCTCTTAAGGTAAACTATACCGAATTTCTATTTAAAATTAATGTGGTCTGTGTGCTTAATATAACGGTATAAGATCCAGAAAAAAGTGCACAAGTTTGGTCATTCTACTCCAGCAAAATAAATATATTTCTTAATATTGTATTCAAGAACTTCCACAAAAATTATTTTTTTAAATAAACCCGTATTCATAGAATATTAAGCAAGGCAAAATTAATGAAATAAAGGTACATTTTAAAAAAATTTTGGGAGATAATTTAAATATGAAACATATGTTTACAGTAATTGACCTAAAATCACCTCTAGCAAAAATGATACAAAATATTTTAATTCAGTTTTTATTTCCTATTTGCTTTAACACTACTTCAGCGAAGTTTTAAACTACAAGGAAGAATATTTAAGTAACTCTGCGTTAATGAACCTAAATTTAATATTTCTGTAATAAATACACTGTGCAAAATTTTAATCTCTTTCACGTTCTAACTCTGATAGGATACAACAATTTTGTATGCAATGTTTTTAGGTTTTGAATCTGCATGGATTCTTGTGCATATGCGCGAATTATGTGTAAACAATTTGTGTATATGTGTGCATAAGAGAAAGACAGAGAAAGAAAGCTATTATTAATTCGCTAATTTTAAAGATGCATGTCGAAAATCTTAATAAAATTCGTCCCACCCCAAAACAATACCTAGATTCAAAGTGTGCTTTATACATCTATAAATTAGCAAATATTTAGAATGAAGTACATGACTAAACCGTTCCTCCTAAATTTTTTGTGTATATATTTTAGAATTCGTTTCCTGCTCCTCAAATTCTCCTAACTAGGAAACTATAAACAAAAACATCAGATGAAAAATGTAAAGATGTCATATAGCTTCTGCCAAGCCTTCTCAGTCATAATATATGTTATTCGTTTCAGTAATTCGATATTTTAAAACTATTTTATTTATAGTTTAAACTATGAAGTGTTAGATTGATCCTCTTTTATTTGCCAACTCGTCCGAAAAATATTTAATATAATAGTTTCTTTATGATATCTGTATTGGTGTAAGCCTAACATGTATTAAATAATTTTGTAGGTTTCAGAGAAGAGGGATAGTTTAGCAACTTGTTGTAGATTTTTCTTTGTATTAGTCTTTTTATTACAAAGGTTTAACTATTAATTTCTGAAACTGAATTAATAGGAATTGCTGAGAGGGTGTAAGATTGCTATGTAGGTAATTGTTAAATAGCGCTGTAAGGAATTGGAATGAGTTCAGCTTAAATTATTTCCATTTATGTTCAGAAGGCATTGTATAAATTTCTATTTCATTGTATCATGCCGTGAATATATATATGTAATAAAACTTATCTGGAGAACGAAAATTGAAAACTTATATTTAAATTTAAATGACTTTCTCTGCCCATTCTTTGCTTACAAAAGCATGATTTATCTATGCTAGCCTACGTAAAGATTTATAGAATATTCTATTGTATTTTGCTTTCTTTAGCAAACATGTGCAATGTACATAGTAGGTAGAAACGGTATTGTATTCCACCCAAAATCCGATACCGACATTTCACCGAAAATAAATGTTATGAAATTCACTGTATCCAAAAATGCATTTTTAGAAAAAGATCAGTGTGTGTCAGTCCGTATGTCCTTGTGGGTGTGCATGTGTGTTCGTCTCTCTGTCTTTCTGTCTGCCTGTGAGCAGCATAACTCAAAACCAAAACGTCGGTTAAATACCAAACTTGATATTTCAGTTCTATTTCCTCCAAGAATGCACGAAGACTTCCGCTCCACTCCAAATTATCCTTTACATGGAACATTTTTAAAAATGTTTGATTTTATAAAATATGGTTCTGGCAATTTTGAATAAAGTTCCTTCTATAACATAAAATATTTGTATAAGAGATAAATTGAATAACTTGAAATTTCTGGGAATGTCTCTGTAGATCTCTTCATATTGGACCAACTTTGCATAACTGGTAAACCGGAAGAGATAGTCAAAAACGTAAATCTCGTTAAAACACAAGTTATGTCATATGCATTTTTTTTCCAGAGTTAACCATTTTGAGATATTGTCTTTTATTGGTTTCAATTTTAAAATATTTAAGCTTTTCTCAGACCGGAAGTCACCTTTCGTTTTATCTCTCTTTTGTTTTAGTGGTCATGCAAAGCGAACTGCCTAATTGCAGTTGTTTATATTGCGATAACGTTTAAAATATTTGACTAATGCTTTAACCTAATGTATTCTGTTATTTTCTTTCTGTTTACGATGAAGCGAGTAATTTGTGCATGGTGTAAGAACATTTTTGTTTGCGGAACAGGTAGAGAAAGTCTTGTGAATGAAATACCTAAGATATTTTCTTATAGGTGCATGGGAAGAAGGGAATAGTAGGAGACTCAAGCAATTAGTTTAATGTTTTGAAAACTGTTTGCAATGTAATAACTTTTTGTGACCAAGGAAAAGGTCAGATGTGTCACATCCAACGATTTTCTCTATCCTTTGTTATTCGCACGAAACTAATTAGTCGTTTCTTAATATAAAATGCTCGAAAGTTCCCCTTTCAGACAATTGACATGTGGAGAAGACCTTGTTTTAAATATGAATCCATGCCCGGATGCGTACCGTTTGTATGCTACAATTTCATGTCGACATTCCTGGTTGGTATGTAATTGAATAAAACCAAGAAGGATGTTTATATTTGTTTTTTTTTGTTTCTTTGTATTATTACCTAGTGATTGTAGAGGGTCAGAATGCTAATTATCCAACGGGTAAGACAAAAATAAATCATAAGTTTAACTGTAAATAAGATAGTGCAAATGAAGTTTCCTGTGGCTCTTTAGTAGTTTTACCTATCTTATTTGTTTTAAGAAAAGTTATACGCTAAGTCACGCTTAACTAAAGTACTTAAGTGGTCGCGTTACACGCTGGTGTTCAAATGATTATAGTACATAATGGGGCTTGGGTTCCCATTCCAATCCGTTCTATTCAGTCCCCTATACAAGTCCCAAAGCTTGAAAGGAAAATTTGCAGATTCAAAGGGAATAAGAAATTTTAAGAACTGGACACTATATGTTAACAATAAAATTCGTACTCTTGTCATCACGCAACCACGAGAAACATATTTGCAGAACAGGACTTAAAACGGACAAAGTATTGCACAATCCTAATCTTTAATAACGGATATCTCAAAAATGACTGATACCACAAAAAGATTTTTCAAAATAAATTGTATATTATAAATGTTTTATGTTATATATAACATAGTGTTATGTTATGTTTTTATATATCGCTTAACGTTTGCCAGTTGTACAAGACTTTAAATAAGAACGCTTCACATGCTATTCCTAGAAATTCAATATATACATTTTATTTTTCAAGTAAGCATCATTATTATGTGGTATTTTAATTAACATATTTGGAGCCATCTAACACAAAATTAAAAGTTCTAAATTAAAACGTTCCTTGTAAAGCATAATAGGGGTGGGAGGTTTTCTTACAAATCTTTGTATCATATTTGTGAAACTACCGATATTAAATATTCTAAGTATTTTAAGTATTCTAATTACACATAGTTTTCTAAATATGTATATGTATATATATATATATAAAATTTGGATTTAGAGGAACCGTAAATCTACAGGTTAAATCTTGATATCGAAAATTGGTATAATGAAATACCTTCTCAATTTGGAATATCTCCAGAGTGGTTAACTTCACAAAAAATATATTCATATAAGTTGAGTGCTTTAACGAGATTTGCATCTGTTGTGTAGTAAGATGTTGCCAATTATTTGAAAGACATTTAGTATTCACCGACATATTACCAAAAATTCAGTATATGCATTTAATTTTTCAGAAAACAAAATTTTTCGTAACATTTTTCATGGAAAGGGTGTTATTTTTTTTTGTTTCTTTGTTTTTTTTTCTTTTTTTTTTCTTTTTTTTTTTGTTTTTTTTTTTGAGCATTTTCTTGAAAACCTTTGTGTCGCATCCTAGCAAGACACTGAATACGTATAAAGGTCAAGGACACTGATGCAGAGCGTCATCTTGTGGCCCTTCCCCTCCTGTGTCACACGCGGGAGGAAGGAATGAGGGTGAGACCCGATGAGGACGAGCGTAAACATGGACGCATCACTGATGGCTATGGTTGAAACGCCTCCAACGCCGCCAGGGATCCCGGTGGATCCCTCCCCCGCAGAGGAAGCATACCCAAAAGCGGATCCCGATCAAGCTGTCCTCAACCTTCTGAATTATTTTTAAAAGATGATTTAACGACGCTGTCAATTACCAGGATTATATTAGCGGAGCCGTAGGGGTTCTTTAACAAGTCAGTAAATCTTAAGCACACTTAATGATCATCGGTCTGGGGCGGATTTGAACCCGTAACCTTGAGTTCAGAAGGCCACCTCTTAACCCGGCTGTTCTTATTATATATTTCTCATTTAATCAGCCACTTTTATGAAATTTAATGACATTGTCCAATGATGTTTCATCATTTTCTGGTTCAAAATTCTTTACAAAGTTTAGAGTATATTTTTTTAGTTACATTTGTACTGTTCGGGTCATAATGACCCGATACAAAATTTCTGTAACACCTGTCTATTGTTATGCATTGTTGCATGTGTTATAACTCATTGTTGAAATATTATGGTTTAATTACCACTGTAAGTATTATTGCTGTTACAACAATGTACTTGTACTTGTTACACAGTTATATTTTGCATTATTTCGAAGGTTGCTTGTCAGTTTGAGTTTAGACACCATGGCAAGAAGAATATTGGGTGAAGCAGAGTTAGAAGCTCTTGCTACTGCCTCCAATAGTGAGTCCATTTCCGAATTTGAAAATCACACAAGTAATGCATCTGAAAGTGATAGTTCTGACGACGATTCTAACAGTCTTCAAACAGGCTGTGACGAACAAACTACTATTTCTAAAAATAAAACAATTGAGTGGAAGTTACAACCACCTCTACAATGTGGCCGTTACTCTGTTTCAAATGTCATCAAGAAGACACCAGGATGCAACCAGTAGAATATCTAACATAAAATGTTCCTTTGAAGCTATATTCCATGAGGCATTTGAAAAGGAAATAATAGAAATAACAAATATAGAGGGACACAGAGCTTATGGTGAGCAATAGCAAAATATTGATAGAAATATTTTTCAATCCTATTTAGGACTTCTGTTTCTTGCTAGGGTATATCGATCTCATGGGGAGTCAACTAAAAACCTGTGGGGTAAGGAAACTGGCCGGAACATATTTCAGGCAACAATGTCACTTGAAACTTTCTGTAACATTACGTGTGTTTTG